>OY728148.1:64416245-66916245 GCA_963277665.1 Viscum album | reverse complement strand
GATAATCATTTATGGAAAGTATAAGTTAAACTTAAGATAAAGTTTTTTACATTAAAGCATTATCTCACAGAATAAGGATTTATGCATATAGGATATCATATTATAAAAACTTGGTGTTTGTGGTAACTAAAGAAATATTCGATGAGCAATCATTGATCTCTTGATCTGTTATTAATTCAGGAATGAAAAATTATCCTTCATTTATTAAGGTAATAGATGAAGTAGAATTATATCAAGGGACAACCAAAGGGTGATATTTTAATTATTAAAGGTAATTAAATCTAGTAAGTATAACTTCTCATGAAAATTATTCAAGTTTAGGGAAAGGATCATGAAACCCAAAAGGCTATCCCAGTACCTTCTTTTATGATGAATCAAATGGTCCCTTAGATAATCATAGCTTTATATATTTTTTATTGTTAACTTTATCCTTTAAAAGTTTACCATCACTCTCCTCTAGAACATGATATTTATTTTTCTCTTTCATTTCCATGTTTCCACTTTCCACCTATGATCTTCTAGGTGGAAACCCAACTATGTGTTACTCCTGGTAAACATTATGGATCCTACTTTCCTTTTTAAAGGAAGTTTTAGTGTTTATTTTTACGATGTGTGTTTATATTAATGGAACATAAAATTATTTATACTTTGATAACATAGATAAATTTTGAGGGATAAATTAATTCTAAAGGGGTTATAATGTAACACCCTAATATTTTGTGAAATATTTTTATTCGAATTAATTTAATCTGTTTGATATTTTTCATTTCACGAAACACTAAAAATAGTTTATTTTATATTAAATCACTATGGCTGGATTCCATTATATGCAACACCAAGTTATCATGAACTACAAAAAAAGTATTTCACATGAACTACATAGAATGATGTGGTTATGATATATTACACATAATATTGACTTTCCTCAATATCTTGTAAAGCATGCAATACTGATTTTTACCTAACAATAATATATTATAAAAATGTTATCATTTAATATAATAAGGTATAAAACATATATTATATTAGAGGTTATGAATAGTATTAACTAAAATTTTAAAATATTTTGTCTACAAAAATATAATATCGATTCATATATTACCAATTAATGAGAATTGAATATGAAAACCGATTGAATATAAAGAAAAATATTATTATTTTTATGGTCATAAAGCTATTTTAACATAATATATTAAATTAATTTAAATTAGTGATTGTTATTAATGCAATACATATGTTATATTTTCAATAAAATATTTTTTATATTCATCCAATAGATCTGATAGACATAATATAAGAACTAACCCAATTTTATGCTTAAAAACCAATATTTTTATTAAGGCATTTTTATCACCTTTTAATGAAGAATCCATTTTTTGGAAATTTTATCGATTTAGTATGTTAAAATAAACTTCATCTTTGAAATTTTAATATAATATTTTGTTTTGGGTAAAATTTTGGTATTTTTATGTGATGTTTCATTTTTTAATGAATAGTGAAAAATACTGAATTTTAGTTCAAAACTATTTTTTCATTTAATTTATTTATAATATTAAATCACATTTTAAATTGGTTTGAAAGTTTATTAATATTTTATTTTTATCAATAAATGAAATTTAGATCATGGTAATAAATTTCCCTTTGAAATTAAATATAAAAACATAACAAACTTTTGAACATTTTTAATTTAAAAACCCGCATTGTCGACCTAACTGCATGATTAAATTTAAATTAATTTATGCCACCTAGATGATTTGAATTTGAAACAATGGACTCAATATTTTTAATAAGTATAACTTATAGTGTATAATAAGATATAATTAGTATTTTAACAAAAATATTAGTAAAATTAATTAAAATTATTTACATCGATTAAGGTTAAAATAATCTTCACTAAGGACTAAACCTTAAACCTAAGGGCCTAAATGACCTAGAAACTTGTACAGAAGGTATTTTATAGAACTATTTCGACCATTTATAACATTTTTAGGATATTTAACTTTATTTTATCCACTTTACATGCGAAAAATGTGGGTGGAATTCCCTTCCCCAAAATTTATAAGAGTGCCGCTCCTCCTCAACTATAAAAAGGCATCCTCTTATCCCACTTCCTCACACATCTCAAGCCACATTGGATTGAAAAAGATCTTACCAAATATCTCATGAAAATTCACAACTCATCAAATAATACTCACCTTGGGAAGAAATCATTGCAAGGAATCCCTTCGATGCAAAGCAAAAGAAGTTACCTGAATAAGAGGTAACATTCTCCCTCAAGTTTATTTTTTTTATTTCCATTCTACACCACCTAAACTGTTCTTATTACATGATTTTATAGAAACAAAATTATCATAAATATACTAATATGTTTTTATACTATATTTTTGACCTAAAATTACACACACTTCCATCTAATGGGTAATGATCATATTGTTTACATGTATGACAAACTACCACCTCACGAAATTATGATTGTTCATTTTTTCTTTACCACCACTTATGGTGGAAATTATAATGGAAAATATATTTATATATGATATATATGATATTTATAATGTCTTTATTCTTCTAAAACTTTTATTTAGAATATACCTTTATGCTTTCCGTCTTGTGTAAATACGATAATTTTTTTTGAGGGAGTGTGGACTTTCGCCCTCTCAAAGCGATGTGATTCATCTACACACTACAAAGAATGTTTTAAGGATTTTTTTAGTAAAAATATATGATATATATGGAATAATAATTCTAATTTAATTGTATTACATAAATATATGCATATATATCATTTTCTTTCTTTCTTTGAATATGATAATAAAAATGAAACAATATTAACGCGTACGTACAACCTACCGTCTCCATGAATTGTGTATTCCATTTCATAATTATATATTCAATAGATTATTATAATAAACACATAATGAATATAAATTGAATTTATACCATGGTTTATATTCTGTAAATCATGATATATGTATAAGGACCAAAGATATAACAAATCATGAAACAAGTGAAAAAAGAAAATATTACCCAAAGCGTAACCTTAAATTATTAACAAGTTGGTAATATAAAGTCATAATAAAAATATATATCATATTAGATAAAGATTAAATTTATATAAAATATGTGTAATAAACATAAATTTATTATATAGTATGTCTGAAAGATTACAACAAGAGTGAAGACTCAGGGTAAGGGAATTTCATCTCACTTTTTATTTCCATAAGATACATGCTTTATTCACCACACATTCCTTTTTTGTGTTGTGTATAATTCACATAGATGTATTATATTATTATTATAATTAAATTTATGGGTATTTACATATCCATTTTATGATATTTATTTCATGGGGTTTATATTTCAAAATTTACCAAATCGGTAAAATATTTTTTTATCAATTTTCCTTCTTTGAGACACATGCCATGTTATGCACCTATATTTTTCCATGATGTGTAAAAAAAACCTTTAACATGTTATACAAAGAATATAATTCTTTTCATGATATTTTAATCTTCTTTTAATTTCATTTTATTACATGGGGAATATAGTTCAAAGTTACCAAGTAGTAAGAGTTTAATGAAACAATATCAACGCTTCTTGAGATTGTTTATGATTATGATTCCATTGATGAAATATCTTGATCCATAAATTAATAACTATCATGAATTTTATTATACTACTACTATTGATTATATCTTAATATATTGGTACCATTTTTTTGACTCTTTTGTACATAAGATAGTTAAGAAAGTGTTTTTAAGAAAGACTGACTTTACCCTCTCTTAAGTCAGAAATATGTGTTATTTCAAAACCATATATTCTAAAAGGTTTCCAAAAACATTCTATTATTATAATATGACCATTAAAGGAAATTTTTACTGATGTTTTACCTTTTTAAACAAAATTGGTCTTTATAAATAGTTTTCTTGTCATTTTCCGATTGAGGTACCTTTATAAATATTTTATGGTGAAAAAAGGATTGTTTGGAATGTATGGATTTATCCTCCATCATGAACAAAATTACATTGAATATTCCTTTACAAGATTAAAAATTTATATTTTTAAATTTATATTTTTCATAATATTCTAGAAATTATTATTTTTAATATATTTTAAAAGAAATATTTTTCAAAATGTTTTAATGATTTATTTATTAGTATTTAATGTATTTTCGAGGAAAATGATTTTCAAAATGATTTTAAGATTATTTTATAAGAGTTCAAGGAAAATGGTTTCAAAAATTCTTTCAAGATTATTTTACAAGTTTTCAAGGAAAATGGTTTGCAAAATGTATTCAATATTTCATTATAAGAATTAAATTTTATTTTTAAGAAGATAATTTTCAAAAGTTTTTAGGTCATAAAATGAATTTTCCAAAGAATAAAGGATATTTGCCTCAATAAATAATTTTAAAAGATATTTCAAAATTATTTTCCATGTAATATGTCATCCATTGATGATACTCATGATTTAATGGTTCCATTCATATTATTTCATGAATGGTTTTTGTTTTAATGGAATGATTCTTATGACACACATTTCTCTTCGAAATGTTATATGATTTTCAATCTCACTTATTTTCTTGGGTTATGATTTAATGAAATGTTTAGTAAACACATTTATTCTAATTTTTTTTATGTGACCAAAATTTAATGATATACATTTCATTTAATGGGTTATGATTTTTTATGAAACCTATATCATTTTATGGGTCCTGATATGATTCGCATTTTATTATCATGTGGAACATGTATGTATAATTTTTTTATATGATATGTAGGATCTATATCTCCCTTCAATGCATTGGGTAATGATAAATGGTATATGATATGAAAGGGTACATTGGTTGTAGCCCAAATTGAAAACAAGAAGGTATGCGGGTTGTATCCCAATCCTAAAATCAAGAAGGTACATTAGTTATAGATTAAGACAGAAAATAAGTAGGTGCATGGATTATAACCCAATATTAAAAATAATAGGTTACACAGGTTATAACTCAATCCCGAAAATAAGAGGGTACATGGGTTTTTAAACCAATCTTGGTGCAGGTATATAGGTCGTATCCCAAGACCAACATGTTATGATGGTCTTGATAGGTATCCTTGGTATATGATTTTCTATGTTTATGTGTATGCCACAATCACATGTCTTACTCATATGTTATGATTTCATGGCCTAATATCTTACTTCTCTTATGATTTATGTCTTATAAACTACTGATCTTTAGGCCATGATTTATTCTTATGATCTTTGAAATTTAGGGAATGATCTTCTAATGTTACAATCACATTCTCATACCCTCATGATCATGTTTATGACTATATATCTCCCTTGTTTACCTTTATTGAGCAGTTGATCTCACCCCTTTTTATGATTCCTTTCCCAAGTTATGAAGATATATTTTATGTATGATGTGTCTAATATGGGATATAGTCTTAGAGAACCTAGTGAGAAATAATATAGATCAACCATGTACCAATGTTTATGTTTCCATGTTACCAAGGGCACTAAACTAATATGGTCTTTGGGAATCTCAAAAAAGTTATGTAATGTCTTTGTACATTAAGACTAGTTTTTTTTATAATGTTTCTAAGAAGAATAAGGTAATTAAAAAATTCCTACATTGTGAGAACTGTGGTAAAAATCACTCGAAAAAATTCTTAAAGGGACTGAGAGTTTTTTATAACTATGGAGAAAAGGGTTATCATATTAAGGAATGAAAGGGGAAGAATGAAAAAACTTCTTTCTGGTGTTTCACCTGTAAGGATATGGGGAACTATAAAAATGAGTTCCACAAGAATCAAGGGAATATACCATTGAAGAGGCAAATGAGAGATGGCCAAGATTATGTGATCATAACAACCAAGGTAGAAGTACCCAATGATGTGGTTTAAGGTACATTAATCTAATATTAAAATTTTTCCAATATATTATTTGATTATATATCATCACAATATTTTATATCTATCTATTTTCCAAGAAAATTAGACATTTCCCTTTTTATTTAATAAGGGAATTTTTAGTTAAAACCCCTAAGGGATGTCTCTTTACAATAAATATGTTTCAGGTAGTACCAATTATGACACATAAACATGATTTAATTGCTGACCACATTATCATAACTATGGATGAATTTGGAATAATACTTGGTATATATTATCTCTCAAAATACTATGAAAAAATTTATTATAAGAGGAAGGAAATTACAATTTGGGAGGAAGATTTAAAATCCATTATATTTAGATCAGAAACTTCCTCACTTGATTCTTACCTAATTCCACCACCAATATTTCTAATGAATAAAATTATTAGAGAGGAATAATAGACAAGATTTATTAGTGAAGAAGTTAATCATAAAATTGAAGATGTCCCTATTTTATAGGATTATATTGATGTATTTCCTGAGGAATTACCTTGACATACCCCAGAGCGTGAAGTTGAATTTTCCATTTATTTAATCCTCAATGAATAGTCAATATCAAACAATACCTATAGAATGTCCACTTTGGAATTAGGGGAGTTAAAGAATCAACTATAGTATTTGGTAAACAAGGGGATTATTCTCCCTAGTGTTTCACCATGGGGATCCCCTGTCCTCTTTATTAAGAAGAAATATAGATTCATGAGGTTGTGTATTTATTATAAGGAAATAAATGCTATTAAAATAAAGAACAAGTATCATTTTCCTCACATTGATGACTTTTTTGATCTACTTCATGGAGCCTAATATTTTTCAAATATTTATATTTATTCTATATATCATGAATTACAAGTGAATAAGGAAGAAATTATAAAGAATTATTTTTGGAAGAGATATGGACATTATGAGTCTACTATAATTCCATTTGGATTTACTAATGCACCTTATATTTTTATGGACCAAATGAATATAGTATTCAAGGAATATCTTGATGATTTTTTTGTGGTATTCATTGATGATCTTTTTTGTATTCCAAAAGATATAAGGACCACAAGAATCACTTGTAGATAATTATTAAGACTCTGAGTAGGGAAGAGTTATATGAGAAATTTAGTAAGCGATATTTATAGATTCATGATGTTTTTTTCTTGGACATATTATATCCAAGGATATAATATCAGTTGATCTTGTAAATACAAAGGTACTCAGATAATGGCCTACACCAACAAACATAACCAAGGTATGCAGTTTCATTAGTTTGGTAGGTTACTATTGGAAATTTTTTCATAATTTTTCCCAATTTTCTAACCCATTAATCTAGCCTACACGTATAGGGTTTCATTTTTTTGGACAAAGGAATGTATAAAATTATTTGATTAACTAAAGAGAATATTGGTCAACGCTCTGATTTTGAATCTTCCATATAGAAGTGATGGTTTTTCATTTTTAGTGATTCATAAAATAAGGGACTTAGTTTCTTTCTAATTCAAAATGATAAAGTTATTACATATAAATCAAGTTAATTGTAGACTCATGAAGTAAACTATCCAACCCCTGATCTTGATTTAATGGATATAATATTCTCATTGAAAATACATAGACATTATCTCTATGGTGAAATATTTTAGATATACACAGATCATAAAAGCATTAAATACATATTCTCTTAGAAATAGATCAACATTAGAAAAAGTATATGGATAAATATAGATAAGGATTATGATGTCACAAAACACAACCACCCAGGGAATGAAAATAAGGTAAAAAATGAATTGAGTAGGAAAGATCATGGAGTTCTAACCCAAATGAGGATTGAGAAGGATCCTATGTTCAGGGATATAATAAATATGGATATGGAAATTTATAAGGAAAGGGAGATATCAATCATTTTTCCAATGATTATAAAAACATATTTGGCAGAGAGGATAAAAAATTACCAATTTGATGATGAGAAATTTTAAAAGAAAATTAATGTTGTGAATAATATAAAATCAGTATATTTTGTTTGTGAAGATGGTTTTATAATGTTTTTAAAGAGGATTTATGTTCCTTATATACCTGAGATGAAAAGGTAATTATTGGAAAATTCTCATAGCTCAAATTTATCAATACACTATGGCATCACAAAGATGTATAGGAGCTTTAAGGAATATTTTTTGTGGGATAACATGAAGTGTTAAATTTCTGATTATTCGTCCAAATGATTGGTTTTTAAACAAGTGAAAGCTGTGAGGAAGCATCCTAAAGGAGTCCTAAAAACTCTTCCTTTTCCTGTATGGAAATGGGATGAAATTACTATATAATTTATCATGGGGCTACCAAAGTCTCCTAGAAAGAATGATGCGATATGGGTTATCATTTATTACCTAACCAAATATGTACATTTACATTTAATAAGATAAGAAATAAATCTTGAGTGACTTAGAAGGATCTATATTAATGATGTTATAAGACTTCATGGTGCACCTATATCAATTATTTATGATCAAGATCCATGATTTACCTTGAAATTCTAGAAAATCCTTCAGAAGGGTCTTGATACTGAACATCATTTGGACATTGCCTACTATCCTCAAACAGATGGAAAGTTTAAAAGAAACATTCAAACAATGGAAGATATGTTGATTTCATTCTCACTTGACATTAAATGTATGTGAAATTAGTAATTACCTTTTGTATAATTTTTTTTATAATAATAGTTTCTATTCAATTATTCAAATGGAGTCATATGAAGTGTTATATGGAATGATATTTCATACTAAAACTTGTTAGGATGAAGTTATTGAATGGAAAATCATAGTATTTGTGATTGTTGAATAGAATATGATAAAGATAAAGGTTGTTCTGGATCATATTAAAGAGGCTCAAAGTATGAAAAGTGTTATGATGATAATCAAAGGAAAGATTTTGAGTTCCATGTGGGAGATCAGGTTTTCCTAAAAGTATCTCCTTGGAAGGGTATTATTAGGTCTAGTAAGAAAGGGAAACTAAGTCCCAGGTGCATAGGAACCTTCTAAATTCATGAAATAGATTTATTTGTTGGTTACCATTTGGGAATTCCACCAAATCTCTCCAAGGTACATAATGTGTTCCATATATCTATACTACGGAAGTACATACTAGACATAATGCATGTGATCATCTATAATGAAATAGAGTTAGAACCTAGAATTTCATACTATGAATAAACTATATAGATTCTTAATACTAGAGAGAATGTATTGATTAATCAGACAACTCTTTTGGTAAAGGTACTATAGAGAAATCACAAAATAAAAGAAGAAGCATGGGAACCATAGGATTCTATAAAGAAGAACTACCCACATATTTTTTGATGTTAAAACCCATAAAATTTTGATGATAATTTTTTTAGGAGGGAATAATGAAACAACCCAAGTATTTACCATATTTTCCCTTTAGAATAAATTAAATTTTGTTTAAATCCTATACAACACGCAATACTGAGTTAGTTTATATGTGAAACACAATGCTTAAATAAAACACTATTTAGTCATGGTTTGCATAATAGATTAAATTATAACACTCTTAGAGAATTTATATAGTAAATTTAGAGCTCATATATCCAATAAATTTTTTTACAATCATTCAATGTATTTAATTGGCATAAGATAAGAACAAAACCAATTTTACACACAATAACCTATATTTTTATAAAGGCATTTTTCTGCATTTTAACAACGCACCTGTAAGGACCCGACCCCAGTTTCCTGGAGTAGGTGCCTTATTTGATTACATTGGAATACAAACAAGGAATACGAATCCCAAATTACCTAGTATTTTAGTATTATTGTAAACAAGATACATACATAAGTTCATCATTACAACTTGAAATGAAAAAACAACACAGAAACTCCTTAGACAACTTCCATAACACCTAGGTTATTTCAGCATGTCATTCATAATAGATTTCTTCTTGCCCTGAGAAAATGAAACATAATAAAGGGGTGAGATAAAATTCTCAGTAAGAGTAAGAAATATAATGGAAAATAATATAAACATTATACATGGTGAATAATTGAAAACACATGCCTTTAATAATAAACTTGAACACATTATGGCAGGAATATGAGCTGAGTAAATAATGCCATAATAAAACATAATCATGGGTATTTTACTAATAGAATAATGACATGAAATATCAATATCTAAAATCATAATGATGGAATCCATAATTCCATAAATTCTGAAACATTTTGTCAAGGCCTCGACCAAGATGTCTAATGATAAAGGCCTCGGCCAAATCCATAACACATTGGGAAAGGCATCGGCCAATTCCTCGTCTAGTTTTCTCATTAGACTTACCAATGCATCGAGGGGCTATATAGGGCCCCAACCATCACATAATAAGTCTATTTAATTCCTCATATGAGAGGGGATAAACATAAACAACATACATTCATATTGAAACTATCATATGAAATGTAACTATCTTTCTCCAATCATGAAACATAAAACACTAACCAATCAGAATAATATGGTGAATGGTTTAAGGATAGATCATCCACAATAGATTTAGTCATAAACCATTAAATAAAATATGGTATATGATTTCATAAATTATTAAACCCAATAATACCATGGAATCAGTAAGGGTGTTTAATTAGACAAAAAAACTCTTATAAAATCATTAAGCAATTCTGGAGCTAAATACTCTTCTATTTTGAAAAGAAGAGTTCTTTTGGAAAAATCTTTGTATAATACCAGAAGTGAAGTAATATATTATTTTCATAATAAAATGAGTGATATTATAAAGATAGTGGTTTCTAAATATATATTATATCTTTCCCTTGAAAATAGATATGAATTTGAGAAATTCCCTTGTATCGGGCTCATATTTTTGGAAACAGTTTTGAGAGCTCCTTTTAAAACATGTAACTATAAAAAAATAGGGAAGGATTATGGTTGGTGTAAATATATAGAATACTCACACTGAATTTATGAAGAGTACATAACAATTCATAAGAATTTCATCTAGGAAATTAGACAATAAAAGTAACCCGAATGAAAATGGAAGTTCGTGTGAAACACCCTTACCTTAACTCCAAACGTGTTCTGATCTTGTACTTAAGATTCGAGAATATGAAATTATACTTTTTAATAACTTATTTCATAACCTATTAGACATTTATTTAGTTTACCCTAATTCTGGTTAGTTCATTTATGTCTTTATTGACAAGTTATTGTATTGAATTTCGTCGTTCTGGAGTGTTTGTTTCCTTTATTTTCATATTCAGTTCACTTGATTTTAAGTAATGAAGTGGAATGAATGTAAATATATAGAATTTTAATTAAATATTATTTATGAACATCCAGAATTTTTAATGTCCATTTCTATCATTTGGTTACATGGAATGAGGATTAATCAATAGATGACCACCACTTCGATTATTCGGTGGTATTTGGAATATTATGAATTAGTTTTGTCATATAACTTAATTATATGTACATATTCTGGTTTGTGAATATTAATTAGGTTATAAAACATATATTATAATCTGGTTCAACCATGAATATGGTTTATTGACCAGTAATGAAGAATAAATTGAACAACAAAACTTCGTCGTCCACGAAGGTTATAAATCAGAACCTCATGGATGCCGATTTTGTTTATAAAATAAAAGGGAGGGAGTAAGAATATTTATGATGGTTCTTCCATTCACATGATATAAATACAGTACATAGATTTTACTTGAGCTATCATGATCATTTGGAAAAAGGAGGTGAGAAGATGATAACAAAAGAAGATAAATTGAAATGAAAACAAACGAAAAAGAAGGGTACTTTACCTCTTGAAATAACCTTCTTGAGAAACTCCTTAAGGGAAAGAGTTTTGGTCTTTTGGAAAGACCAAAAGCTTCTTGGAAGTGAGGAGAGACTAGGTATGGGTAATTGGGAAGAACTTTTAGGAGATTAAAGGCTTAGAGGAGTGAATAAAAGAGGGAGTTGTGAGGGGTTTTTATAGTGGAGGAGAGGAGTAAATTTTGAATATTTAATTCATTATTTTATTATTTACCTCAAGACACCCAATAAAATTTTTTCATGTAACCACTAATATTAATAATGGCATGTGAGTTCAAAAAAAGTGGCCTTACATCACATATGTTTTCATAATTACTATTTTTAACTGATAATTTGTATATACTGTATTTTATCGTATTTCACTATTCATCAAAAATTCTAGAATTTCAAAAAAATCCCAACAATTCATCCATACCATTTTTTGATGTGTAGAATTCAAAAGTGAAATCCATTTTTCAAAAAAAAAAATTTAAATATTATTAATTTAATTTTTAAATAAGTTCATAGTTAATTCGAAAAATAACAATCTTGAAGTTTAACTAGTTTTATGTGACATTGAAAAATTAATTAAGATCCCATTATCATATTGCCTTAAGAAAATAAAATAATATTATTATTTACTATTCAAGAGGAATATTACTATTTATATTAATATTCATATTACTATTTCTAAGGGTATGTTACTATTCACCAAAAATCAAGTTTGTTCTATCAGACACCAAATGACTTACTAAACACAACTCTAGATGACCATTTTTCGAAATTCAAAACATAGAAGAGGCAAAGTTGTGTTTATAAAATGGAATTATATATTTATTTTCAAAAAAATGGGGTGTTACATTCTCCCCTCACAAAAATTTCATCCTTGAAATTCACAGAATATTACCTAAAAAGATTCGGGTATGTCTTTAACATAAGATCCTGAGGCTCCCATGTTGCTTCCTCCATCTTATGGTTCCTACATAGAACCTTTACTAGTCAAGTCATCTGATTTTTCAATACTTGTTCTCTCGTATCAAGAATCTTGATTGGATCTTCACAGTAAGATAGATCGGGCTCAAGTTCCACTTCTTCATAAGTGAGTACATGTGTTGGGTCTGGCATGTACTTTTTTAACATTGACACGTGGAACACATTCTGAACCTTAGAGAGACATGGAGGCATTGCCAAATGGTAATCTACGGCTCCAATTCGGTCCATAATTTCAAAAGTTCTGATATACTTGGGACTTAATTTTCCCTTCTTAACGAATCATATAATACCCTTCCATGGAGATACCTTTAAGAAAACGTGATCACCTTCTTAAAACACCAAATACTTCCTTCAGTTATCTGAATATCTCTTTTTCCTACTTTGAGCTATTTTGATATTGTTCTAGATAATCTTCACCTTTTCCATTGTTTCTTCAACAAGTTCTGGGCCCATGAGCTTTCTTTCACCAACATCATCCCAACAAGTTGGAATATGACATCGCCTCCCATATAATTCTTCATAGGGTGCCATTTGTATACTTGAATGGAATCTATTGTTGTAGGAAAATTCTACGAGTGGTAAATACTGATCCCATATTCCTTGAAAATCAAGTGAATAAGACCTCAACATGTTTTCTACTGTTTGAATTGTCCATCAGTTTGTGGGTGGTAGGCAGTGCTCAAATGAAGATCAGTATCTAGGGCCTTCTGACGACTTTTCCAGAATCTTGATGTAAAATGTGGATCACGATCAGAAAAAGTTGATAGTTGTACTCCATGAAGTCTCAAAACTTCATTAACATATAGTCTTACTAGACGTTCAAGTGGTAGATCTTCTCTTATAGCAAGAAAATGTTCTGACTTGGTAAGACGATCAACAATGACCCATATTGCATCGTTCCTTCTAAGAGTCTTTTGTATTCCCATGAAAAAATCAATTGTGATATTATCCCACTTCCACTAAGGTATGGGAAAAGGTTGCAATATTCCTCCAGGCTGTTGCCTTCTAGCTTTCACTTGTTGACAAACCATACATCTTGAAACAAAATCAGCAACCTCCCTCTTAATGTTGTCCCACCAAAAATGTTCCTTCAAATATCTATACATATTAGTGATTCCACGATGTATAGAGATATTGGAACTATAATCATCATCCAAAAATTCCCTTTTGAGATCAGGTATATTAGGAACATAAAGTCTCTTCCCAAATTTCAAAATTCCATCTTCATATACAAAGTCACTCAATCTCCCATCATCCATAGATTTAATCTTCTTTTGAAACTCCCCATCATCAGCCTGTGAATTTTTTATCGTTTCTATTAAAGATGTTTTGGAAACCATTTGAAAAAACATTGACGTTTCACATTCCATGGTTATTCACATATCCATCTTTACTAGATCCATGAAAATAGGATATATTTCAACTCTCATCTTGTTCAAAACTCCATGATTATTTCTTCTCAAGGCATCTTCCACTTTATTTTACACCCCTAGGAAGTGGTGTATAGTGTAATAATAATCCTTGAGTAGTTCAATCCATCTCCTTTGCCACATGTTGAATTATTTCTATGAGAAAATATACTTCAAACTCTCATGATTAGTATAAATCTCACATTTTCACCATAGAGATAATGTCTCCATATCTTCAAAGAAAAGATCACAACAGCTAACTCAAGATCATGAGTAGGATAGTTTTTATCATGAATTTTTAGCTATCATGATGCATAAGCAATAACCCTATCATATTTATAAGGACATAACCAAGTCCTTTATTTGAAGCATCACTATAAATAACAAACCTGTCATTCCCCGATGGTAGAGTCAATATAAAAGCATTGAATAATCTTCTCTTTAGTTCTTAGAAACATTCTTCACAATCTTTTGTCCAAACAAATTTAACCTTTTTATGTGTGAGCTTCATTAGCGGGTTAGCCATCCAGGAAAAATTCTGCACGAAACGCCGATAATAACCTGCTAAGATAATAAAACTACGTACCTCAGTTATGTTTGTTGGTGTGGGCCAATACTGGATTGACTTTGTCTTCACATGATCAACTAGGATTCTATCCTTAGAGAAAATATGGCCATGAAAAGAAATCTCTTAATGCCAAAATTCACACTTTCTAAACTTCCCATATAATTCATGTCTTCTAAGAGTCTTCAGGATAATGCGCAAGTGATTTTCATGATCTTCGTTGCTTTTAGAGTATACCAAGATATCATAAATAAATACCACTAAAAATCATCAAGATATTCCTTGAAAAATATTACCATTAGATCAATGAAGAAAGAGGATGCATTAGTCATTCCAAAAGGCATTACTGTAAACTCGTAATGCCCATACCTGATCCGAAATGATTTCATTGGAATATCTTCTTTCCTCACATGCAACTGATGATATCCGGATTGAAGATCAACCTTAGAAAAGTATTGAGCTTCATGTAGTTGGTCAAATAAATCATAAATGCGAGGTAGAGGATACTTGTTCTTTATTTTTATAGTATTGATCTCCCTATAGTTGATACATAACCTCATAGATCTATCTTTATTCTTAACAAAAAGGATAGGGGATCCCCATGGAGAAACACTAGGGAGAATAAATCCCTTATTGCCCAATTCCTCTAGTTGTTTCTTGAGTTCCACTAATTCCACAGTGGCCATTCTATAATGGGTCTTCGATATGGGCCTTGAACCAGGAATTAAATCAATGGAGAACTCAATTTCTCATTTTGGAGGATGTCCAAGTAAATCTTTGGGAAACAAATCAACATATTCTCTCACAATAGGTACACACTCTATTTGAAAATTACTTTACTCACCCACTGTTATTTGAATCTCTTCCTCCCTAATAATTGAATTTATTTGAGCTACTAGGGGTGGATATAGATAAGAATCAGGTGTTGATGATTCTGCTCTAAAGATAAGGTGTTCTTTATCATCGTCATCAAAAATTGTAACCTCCTTCTTCTTACAATAAATTTTTGCATCATGGTCTGAAATCCAATCCATACCGAGGATTATATCAAATTCAATCATGGGTATGACGATAAGATCAAAAGATAAAGAACATTTATATGCCTTAAAGAGAACTGATTCACAAAACTTTGTATCAATGATACTTCCCTTAGTAGTTTTGACTGACAACTCCCTTGTTAAATAAAATTGGAAATATCTAATTTTTTAGAAAACTAGGAAGATATGAAACAATATGATGATCTAGAATCAAATAAAGAATTGGATAAACTTCAGGGAACAATTAAAGTACCTACCACCACAACATTAGGAACTTCAACCTTTGCAGTTGTGATTGCATAAGCTTGTCCCTGATCCCTTGGCCTTTTATATTGCATATTTCCTTGACGTTTTGGACAATCATTAGCATAGTGTACCATCTCCTAACAACTATATCATCAAACATCATTGGATTCATTCTTCCCCTTGAAATCACCAGCAAGATGGCCTCTCTGACCACATTTTTAGAATACTCCTTTTCCTTTTATGCACTCATCAGGGTGTTTCCTTCCACAATTGTCACATGGTGGAAATTAAACTCTTCCCTTCTTCCCGGTTTCCTTATTTCCTTTCCCAGGGTTTTCAGTATCCCTCTTCTTTTCTTGATTTCCCTTAATGTCATAAGACTTATAGAATTCTTTTTCTGTCTTGATGGAATATGAAACTATATCCTCATATGATGAAAAACTTTGGGAGACTAGTGCCCACCGGAGTAATGGATTTAGGCCATCAAATAATCAATAAATTTTGCTCATTGGATTTCATATGTAGTCTACATCATGTCTTGATAATATTGTGAAGTTAACTTCGTACCTTGCAACATTATCATCTTCCTCCTTCCTTAGATTCAAGAATTGTATCTCCATATCTGATCGCTACTCACGAGGGAAATATTTTTATAAAAATATTTCCTTAAAATCACTCCATTCCATCTCTTCTATCTCCTCCTCCACCTTTTTGTTTTGGATTAATGACCACCACTGATCCGCATCACCCAATAGACGATATACTGCCATGTCAACCTTCTCTCTTTCATTACATCCCAAGGCGAGAAATTTCTTCTCAAGGGAACATATCCACTGCTCTGCTACAAATGGGTTTGTAGTCCCGTTGAATGATGGAGGTTGTTGTCTTATAAAGTGATATAGCATGTCTCCTCCATGTGGTGGATCTGGATACTCCATACGGGTAATGTTATTATTCATAACCTAAGTAAGTTGTCCCAGTATATTTATTAGTTTCTCCGCACCAGTCACAACACCAGATCCAACATCATTATCATGAGTCAGAGGAAAATCCCTATAGGGGACACGTGCATTCGTGCGATTTCCATTCCATCCACTAGGCATCATATATAGATAATGGCATAAACTAGATTAGGTTATGAATCCTAATGTATAATCTTAACTTAAAAATACTTAGAAAATTTGAGATCCTACACATGGATAATACTATATTCACAAATATGGTTTCTTTGAGGAATATTTTACATTTAAATCATTTATAATGGCTTGTAAAGAAAATGTGAATTATCCTAAGAATATCCCCAGGGAGTGTTGTAACCAAGAGTGCAGCAAGGCCCATTGTCATGTACCAATTCCCGTTCGAGTCTAGATCAAAGCAGTGTTTTCAGGTTTTACCCCTAGATACATTTGTGGCAGAGCTGCCTCTACCTGCTCGTATCCAGACAGGGATGTATTACCTGAAAGATACACATAATATATTCCTTACCAAAATACCAGGACGTTATTATATGTATATCCTCAAATACTAACTTAGAGACTCTTCCTTAATTATACGTTTTCTAAATCTAGTTTCCATGTATTCTACTAAACTTCCTCTGATACCAACTATAAGGACCCAACCCCAGTTTCCTAGGGTCAGTGCCTTATTTGATTACATTGTCATACAAACAAGGAATACGAATCCCAAAAGACCGAGTAGTTTAGTATTATTGGAAACAAGATGCATACAGAAGATCATCATTACAACTTGAAATGAAAAACAACATAGAAACTCCTTAGACAACTTCCATAACTCCTAGGTTATTTCATCATGTCATTCATAATAGAATTTTTCTTAACCTGAGAAAATGAAACATAATAAAGGGGTGAGCTCAAACGTTTAGTAAGATTAAGAAATACAGCGGAAGATAATATAAACATTATACATGGTGAATAATTGAAAACACATGCCTTTAATAATAAACTTGAACACATTTTGGCAGGAATATGAGCTGAGTAAATAATTCCATAATAAAACATAATCATAGGTATTCTACTAACCGAATAACCACATGAAATATCAATAGCTGAACTCATAATGATGAAATGCATAATGATGGACATTCTGAAACATTTTTTCAAGGCCTTGTCCAAGACATCTAATGATTAAGGCCTCGGCCAAAATCCATAACACATTGGGAAAGGCCTCAGACAATTCCCCATCTAGTTGTCTCATGATACCTACCGATGCATCGAGGGGCTATATCGGGCCCCACCAATCACATAATAAGTCAAATTTATTCCTCATGTGAGTGGGGATAAACATAAACAACATACATTCATATTGAAACTATCATATGAAATGTAACTATCTTTCCCAAATCATGAAACATAAAACACTAACCATTCAGAATAATATAGTGAATTGTCTTAGGATAGATCATCCACAATAGATTTATTCATAAACCATTAAATCAAATATGGTATATGAATTCATAAATTATTAAACCCGATAATACCATGGAATCAATAAGAGTGTTGAATTAGATAAAAACACTCTTATAAAATCATTAAGAAATTTTGGGGCTAAATACTCTTCTATTTTGAAAAGAAGAGTTTTTTTGGAAAAATATTTGTATAAAACCAGAGGTGAAGTAAGATGTTATTTTAAAAATAAAATGAATTATTTTATAAATATAATGGTTTCAAAAAATAGATTATATATTTCCCTTGAAAATATATATGATTTTGAGAAATTCCATTGTATCGAGCTCGTATTTTTTGGAAACAGTTTTGAGAGATTCTTTTAAAACATGTAACTATCCAAAAAATAGGAAAGGATTATGGTTGGTGTACATATATAGAATAATCACACAAAATTTATGAGGATTAAATAACAATGCATAAGAATTTCATCAAGAAAATTAGACAATAAAAGTAACCCGAATGAAAATGGAAGTTCGGGTGAAAACCCTTACCTTAACTGCAAACGTGTTCCGATCTTGTACTTAAGCTCCTAGAATATGAAATTATACTTGTTAATAACTAATTTCAGAACCTATTAGACATTTATTTAGTTTACCATAATTCTGGTTAGTTCATTTATGTCTTTATTGACAAGTTATTGTATTGAATTTCGTCGTTCTGGAGTGTTTGTTTCCTTTATTTTCATATTCGGTTCACTTGCTTTTAAGTAATGAAGTGGAATGGATGTAAATCTCCAGAATTGAAATTAAATATTATTTATGAACATCCATAATTGTTAATTTCCATTTCTATAATTTGGTCACATGGAATGAGGATGGATCATTAGATGACCACCACTTTGATTATTCAACGGTGTTTGGAATATTATGAACTAGTTTTGTCATATAACATAATTATATGTACATATTATGGTTTTTGAATATTAATTAGGTTATAAGACATATATTATAGTCTGTTTCAACCATGAATATGGTTTCATGACTAGTAATGAAGAAGAAATTTAAGAACAAAACCTCGTCATCAACGAAGGTTATAAATCGGAACCTCATGGATGTCGATTTCGTTTATAAAATAAAAGGGAGAGAGTAAGAATATTTATAATGGTTCTTCCAATCACATGATATAAATACAGTATATAGATGCTACAGGAGTTATCATGATCATTTGTACAGAGGAGGTGAGGAGAGCATAACAAAATATGATAAATTTAAATGAAACCAAATGGAAAAGAAGGGTACTTTACCTGTTGAAATAACCTCCTTGAGAAACTCATTAAGGGAAGGGGTTTTGGTCTTTTGGTAAGACAAAAAGCTTCTTGGACATGGGGAGATAATAGGGAATAGTAATTAATTATAACATTGAGGAGATTAAATGCTTAGAGGAGTGAAGAGAAGAGGAAGTGGTGAGGGGTTTTTATAGTGGAGGAGAGGAGTAAATTTTGAATATCAAATTCATTATTTTGTTATTTCCCTCAAGACAACCAATATTATTGTTTCATGTGACCCCTATAGTAATAATGTCATGTGAGTTTGAAACAAGTGGAATTACATCACATATGATGTCATAATTAGTGTATTTAACTTATAATTTGTATATACGATATTTTATCGTACTTCACTATTCATCAAAAATTCTAGAATTTCCGAAAAATCCCAAAAATTCACCCCTACAATTTATAGATGTGTAGAATTCAAAAGTGAAATCCATTTTTCAAAAAGAATTTTCTAAATATTATTAATTTAAATTTTAAATAAGGTCATAGTTAATTCAAAAAATAACAATCTTGAAGTGCAATTAGTTTTTTGTGACATTGAAAAATTAATTAAGATCCCATTATCATATTTCCTTAAGAAAATAAAATAATAATATTATTTACTATTTAATGGTCATATTACTATTAATATTACTATTAATAATGGTATGTTACTATTCACCCAAAATCAAGTTTTTTATATCAGACTCCAAATGAATTACTGAACATAACTCTAGATGACCATTTTTCGAAATTCAAAACACAGAAGAGGCAATGTTGTGTTCATAAAATTGCATTCTACATTTATTTTCAAAACCTTGGGGTGTTACATTACCTATTTTAGATTTTAGTTTTGAAACATTTATAAATTTAATATGATAAAAATAAATTTTTTTAGTTAGAAATATCAAAATTAGGTTAGATTGATTTTTTTTTTCAGAAATATTTCATATTCTGATGAATAAGGAAAAATACTAAATTTTAATTCAAAACTTCTTTTTCATGTAATTTATTTATAAGATTAAATTTTATTTTAAATTGGGTTTAAAGTCACATTAAATCAATTATATATTGATTAATCCAATTTATATAATTTGGATAAATTTTACTATGAGATTAGATATAAAAAATTAGAAAACTATTGAATTTTTTTATATAAAAACCCCGCACTGTCATCCCATATGTGAGATTAATTTAAAAATAATTTATACCACATAAGTGATTGGAATTTTGAAAAATGGATTCCATATTTTGAATCATCAAAATTTATATCGTCTAATTAGATTAAATTATGTTTTTACAAAAATTATTAGTGAGAGTGAATAAATATAGTTATAATAATTAAGATAAAAATTATCTTAATAAAGGACTAAACCATAAAATTTAGTGCAAAAAATGACTTAGAAACCTTTAAAAAAGATATTTTATGGATATATTTATACCCTATACTACCATGAATATTATATTTACCATTATGATATCCAATTTTCATAGAAAAAACATTGGTGAATTCCCTTTTAAAAAATTTACAAGAATGTCATTCCACATCCACAATAAAAGGCACTCACCCGTCCAATTTATTAACACATATAATTCCCATTGTCATAGAAAAATTTTAATAAAATAATATACCAAAATCCCTAAAATCATTATATAATTATCCATTTTGGCATAAATCCATCCAAGTAATCCCTTTGGTGAAAACCAAAAAAAAGTTACCCAAAGAAGAGGAAACATCTTTCCTCAAGCTCTTTTGTTTTATTTACATTTTCCACTATATAAAATCTTATTATTCCATTATTATATAATAAAATTATTATCCTAAATATTGGTATATGTTTTTATTTTAAGGGTTATACCTAAAATTACACACACTTCCTTCAAATGTGTAACGAACGTACTGTTCGTGTGTACGACGGACTACCGCCACAGAAAATGATGATTGTTCGTTATTCTTTTTCCACATATAATATTGAAAACTATGATTGAAACCAAATTTATATATGGTATATGTGATATTTATTTATTTTTTAATATCTAAGAAACTTTTATATAACAAATAACTCAATTCTTTCCATTTTTTGTAAATATGATAACATTGTTTGTGGAAGTATGTGATACTGCCTCCTCAAAGAGATGTGTTTCATTCAAACTATACATGGAACATATAAAGGATGTTTTTAATAAAAATATGAAGCATATAGGATATAAATATGATATTGGAATTATAATATACATATATATCCTTTAATTTTCATTCTTTTAATACTGTAATGAAATGAAAGAAGGGTTCATGCGTACGTATGACCCACCATCTCCATGAACGGTGCATTTCATTTATTATCTCCAAATATTATGGATTATTATAAATAAATATATAATGGATATATATTATATTTAAATCATGATTTATATTCTGGATATGATGAAATCAGGATCTATGTAAGAATAACAACAAGTAACAAGTCAAAACATACTAAAAAACTAGGCAATTAACACCATAAATAGTGAAAATAATTAAAGATTGTTAAAAAATGTGTAATAAGATATCATAAATAGATAATATATGATATTATAAATATTATTATCATTATGTTATAATTTGGGAATTTTTTTAGAACCCGTATACATGATGTTAAAGGATGGTCACCCAAAAAAGGAACATAAGGTAAGAGTTTTCATCTCAATTTACATTCCATTGAGACTTATTTTTTAATATATAAGAAATTTTATTTTATTTTGGTGTATATAATACCCCTTTTTCATTTAATATCATTATTAAATCATAATTCATGTAATTTTATGTTTTAATTTGAATCATATCACCCAAGAGGTTTATCTTGAAAATTTCCAAGTGGTAAAAATCACCTTTAAATTTTTTCTTTATTTTGTGTTTTTTAACTTTATCCTAAGAAAATCAATTTATTTTAATAATTTTATCATTGGTCATTTCCTTAAATATCCAAATTATTGGGTGATGGGTATTATTATTTCCTAAACCTTATACCATTTTTACATACGGTGTTCACTTTGATTGTTATTCGATTGACTAGGGAATTATTGATAAATTTGTATCTTCTATTCAATATGAATATTTGATAAGGTATGTTGTTAATTAATTAAATAAATTATTATATATTTTATTAATGATTTTTAAATGAAAAATATGGGTTAGGGACCATTTAATATAATACATATGGGTTGGGGACCAGTTAATGCAATCCCCCCGATGAATCAGTAATCTCAAAAGATGAATCCGTTTTCCAGATTAGAATAGTTTAAACTATCTTATATTTATGGTAAAGGTATCATATTTTTGGGAAAATTGAAATCTAATAATTTATAATTTACTTTATTTATAATTTATTTAATTTTATTATCCATGATATTATTGCATCGACATATCTATGGATTCATTTCATTCCCAGTTTATTGATTAAATGAAATGTGCTTAAATTTCCTACCTTTCCATATTTATTACACCTTATCTTGTTATGTTAATGGAATGTGTTATAAGTTATTTACTTTTATATGCTTATTTATCATCATCAATTAATTATTACTTCTAATTAACATGACCTTACTCTGAATTTTAGATCAAACTTATTTTGTTTCCTTTCCCCAGGTTAAGGAGAGGAATCCTTGGAATGAGATTCAAAGATCCTGAGATTTTATTTATGTTATGATTTATTTTATTTTTCCAATGTTTTATGGGTATCATATATGTAATATGGTGTTCTAAAATTTCTAAACTATTTTTTTCCATTGATATTTGAACCTTGTATATTCTTCAATGTCATAAAGTAATGGACTAACTCTGTGCTATTGGGGTTATGTGTTAAATTTTGAGATGGATATGGGAATTCTATAGCCTATTTAAATATGATAATCTAGGTATGGGGATTGTGGTTGGTTGGGAATCTTATTTCAATTGTTTAATTTTTTTTAAATTAATTATATTATTATATTACTGCATGAGTTTCATGGGAATGCGATGGGAATGGACCAAGGTATTGATGTGATGTTGATCACCGGGACTGAGACAATGAGCTTCATCAGGCTAAGAGAATTCCATGAGATATATGGGATAGTGTTGACCATCAAAATTGAGGTGATTTGATCATTAGGTTGAATCATATGGTGGTGACCATGCTATAAATGGGCGATGAGGTTCACATGTGGTAACGTGGTTTTCGATTTGTGTGGATTAAGAAATATTGGTGATTTTCGCTCACTGTTGTCGGTCGATGTTTCCAGGGGAGTAGTGTGCACACATATAGGATCCAGTTGAGGTGGTTTTTACCACTCATTATGGGTGGAGGAAACTATAATTTTATAGGATTAGGGGATGGTGTTGACCATCAGTTATAGAGGAGGTTCTCACCATAGAAAGACATTAGATATGGTGTTTGAGGCCATTGGTTAGGGGATAAGGCTCACTATTTATATTTAAGGCTAATGGGATGAGATTTTTGTATGATGGATATATCTATGCCTTGACATGTCAGGATGTTTATCCAATATAAATTTATTATATATGAGAGGTCATATATATCCATACCTCAAGATTTCGGCCTTTTGATCCAATGGAGACTTTTCGAGTGGTGGTTGGAGGGACCTGGGATGTATTTATAGGAATGCTAATGAGATTATAGTTACTCGGTTGGTGTAACATAAGGTGTTAGATGGAAGATGGTTCTGGTGACATGTTTTAGAGAGGATCCTGAGGGTTCTCTAGGTATGATATCCTTATGTGGATGCGTAGGAATTTATCCATGGGTACTCACTAGTGGAAATATATATTTAAATACATGTAATGTATGAAAATATACATTTTATGGAATGTATTTAGAGACATAAAAGTGTTTAATGAAGTAGGTAAACACTCAACATGTGGCTGTTGATCAAATTTGAGTGAGTTAAATTATTTTTTATGTGTGAGTTTGTACTATTTATTTATGTATGTATACTCTATATAATTATATATGTAAGATAGGAACATATTGGTGGAGGACTACTGAGTTCATAATCACACACTAAATGTACCCCGCAGGACGTGTATAGACTTTATGGTTTTGAGATCTGGTCCGGGGCTATGATTGATCTCTAGAACATAGTGATTCGGGATACACAGGTGCCTTGGATGGATGTAATATGAGCCATGTTGGTTCTTATCATTGAGATATAGTACCTTTTTATGTCTTTTGAGTGCATTATTATATGATCTTCCAGAAAAGATCTTGAATCTATATTTTTTCATGACTCTTATGACATTTTATATTATCTAAAAATTGTATAATTCATTAGCCTTGTTTTAATGCTATTTTTTATTTTTTATTACATTGAGTTTGGTATTTATTCTTCCATAATGTTTCATTATTATATGACTATTAATATTATCATCACCAGAGGGTATGGTATCCCCATTACCACCTAATCAGACCCTCACAGCTAGTCAACATCCTTTGACATATGAGGAGGTCCACCTAAGGCCTAATGGTCCTTTAGCTCAGGGAATGAGTTTTAAGTGGATACCAAGTTGGGGAACTATAATGTTCGGTTGGTACACAATGTTCGTCAGGTACTTGGGGTCTTCCCATGTACATTTGGCTATAATCGTGTACTTGGCCATGTATTTGGTATTTCCCAGGTGCTGACCCATTCTTATGTACTCCTGGAGTACACGGCATGTATGAACACATGGGATCCTAGGCGTGTGACAGCTAGCACATGGCTTAGATACCCATGGTGTGTCATGTGGTCTTTGATCCTTAACTCATCTCGAAACCATAACACTGTATCCAGTGGGGGAAACACATCATGAATTCTTCCAAAATACATGGCGTGTAATAAGTATTTTTCTAGATCCTAACATTTCATCATGAGGTCTATAGATCTATTAATTACACTATGGATATCACTATTTAAACAAATGAAACTTAAGGAAATCACCTCTGATCATTGTTTCGTAATCTTTGTTGGTTGGAAACCCGAAACTGGTAATCCACATAAAGCCTCCGCATGTACTATGTGTGTCTCATCCCCCATCGCTGCTCATGGATTCCGAATCCATAATGTATCAACAAAATCCAGTCCTGATCCATATGAAAAACACCAATATGTTCTTCATTCACAAAACCACCATGAATTCAAGGGTTTGATCATGCCCAAAATTACCCTGAAAATGTCCATCTGGGACACCATAGTCCAACAATGAAGTACACGAAGAACATGTGAGGAAAATGAACAAGAATAAGGGTGTAACTATCATAGTTCATGAATTATCAATAAAAAATATGTAAAAAATGAAACTAGATTGAGAATATATAATAATCAATAATAAATTGAATTAAAAAATTTAATTCCAATACCAGGAACTTGGAAAGGATCAAATAGTCATAGATCAAAAGTAGATGGACAATAAATGTTTAATCTTTAAATCATGAGAGTGAAAACCATAATTAAAGATAAAGAACTCAATTTGGATTGATTATTGGTGATAAATGCATTCTCTAGAAAAGGATAGGTCCTATTTCATTTGCTAAATCTTGATCGTCCTCGATCTAATCTCCCATTATTCCCTGATCTTGATCTGTTAATGAAGAACACTCAGACATCCTCTCAATTATCCCAGGTTGTATGTAGCTAACCGATGATAATTTTTATAATTTTTTTTATATATAGGAATTTTGGTTGAAGTTATTTAAAATAAAATAAATATATTTATTTATTTATTTTAATTAAATTCACCTCCAACATCTACCTCAATCCGATGTCCGACACCGACCAAACATATTCAAATATTTTAAGAATTATTAATAAACCAATCAAATTATAATTATTGTGTATAAGTATTAATGAAAGAGGATAATTGATTCATAAAGGAGAAACAATGACCTCAACCAGTAGAGTCATGTCATTTGAATCCCATTTATTAAAACTTGGGAGGCTGGTAGCATCAATGGGGTTCATCCTTGACCAATCCCAAGATGAGATTCAATAGGTGAATATTGAACGAAATTTCCTATGAGATAAGTTCAAGTTAGTGGATATTACAACTCAGTCGATGTTAGCCAAGCCACCCCATGAAACTACTACCACTATACACCATACCCTTAGAGATTATACTGGTGTAATAAGGGGATACATGCCCATTAATTAGTTACTTAATGTGTACTTTCTTTTGTATAAATAATAATTTTATTCCATTAATTCCATTATAAGATATTTTTAAAATAAAACATATGTTTAATTAAGACAAATTTGGTAAATATATTTATTGACACAAAATAAACATAAGTGTTTTCTAGAAATGATAAAAAATTTAATGGTATTATGAATAATAATTTTTAATTAAATATTATTTTAAAACCATATTATTTAGTTATAAATAATAAAATAGTTTTATTATGTCTAGAAATTTTTTATAAGTGCTAAAATTTTGATCGTGCCTTTAAAATAAATATTTTTCAATAAATAATATTTTATAAATTTTAATTAATAAATTTTAATATTTAGATAATTATTAAGATAAAATAAATATAATATTTTAAATTAGAAGATTGAAATAATGTTAAGGTGAATTTATGATAATTTTCTAAAATACTTTATTTTTCTATTAATAGTAAAAAAACAGTTTTGGGATTTTTTCATGTTTTATGAAACCATATTTATGTCATAATGATTTAATAATTAATTAACCACAATCTATGACCTAAATTATGTTATATTATTAATAATATGCATTTTAATGGATTTTAATCAATTTTCAAACCTATAAGTGACTTTCCAAAGTCTAAAATAGAGAATTTGTTTTTAATAACATTGCTTTGTGGAAAGTTTTCTTTTCCATGAAAAAAATAATTCTTTAAAAATGGTGTTAAATTATGGTGGATTAAAATATCATAAAATGTGACTCAAATATCCAAAACCATGAGAAAAAACCATGGTTAATCAAATGGTTTTTTATTTTCCACAACCTAGATTTCCAAGACCTATGTTTTCAAATCATTAAACAATTCCTTCACTTTTGATATAAACACCCACCCATTTCATGATTCCCCTTCACTTTGAATGAATTACCCATACATTTATGGTGATTTTTCCTCCCAATGAGTCTATATAAGGTGTCTACAATCCCCCAAGGTTTTATACTCTTGTGTTAGAAACAAATCTTTATGGTAAGGGAAATCTCAACCTCTCTTTTCCATTCAAGAGTTTTTTATGGTACATATTATTTCAAAAATAATTATTTTTTTACACTTTACATTATCTCATTACTATAATAATATTATTTTATAAATGGGATACCCTTTTCCCATATTATTTTTTACTTTTCTAAAAACTACATTTTATACCTCTCATGTTTCCAAATTTAGATCTAAAATTTCTATCTTTTAATTGAGAAATTCTCATTTATTTTCATTTTATGAATAAAAAAACCTTTTCCGTTTCCATGGTTGTTCACCTAGTTTTAATATTTATTTATTTATTTACTTATTTATATGGGGATTTACAAATATGAAACCCACATTTTATTTTCTTAGGTAAAAATGATGCAATGATCTTGTATTTTAATCATTTTTATATGACATGACTTTGATAAGAAACCCATTATTTATTCTTCATGATTTATTAATATAATAATTTCTTATGATCTATGTGACTCACATTAATTAACATATAGGAATAGTTCACCCTAATAGTGATCCAATGCGCTGTGTAAAGAATTTAATTTCTAGAGATGACATGTTTTAGGACAAATTTGTAAATAAACTTGGTAATTTTCATTTATGACACCTTGGTGATATTCCTATAAATGTATCATTTAAATACTTTATCCAAATTTCCATGTTATGATTAATGTTCTTATTATTATGATATTACTCTTTTTCATGCCTTATTGTTATGCCACATGTTCTTATTAATATGTCTTATGATCCCATGATTTTTATCTCCCTTGTTTATTCCATTACTAGGATTCATGCTCACCTATTTACATTAATTTATATCCTGAGGATATGATATGTAGTAAAATTAACCTATAGTGCACCCATTAATATGCCTTTTAAGTGGATTTAGAAGAATGTTTTATGTTTTCATGTATTTTGTACCATATTTATATGAAACTAAAATTTAAAATATCCTCTATTTTGTGAAATGTAATGAAATGTTTTGTAACAAAAAAAGGTATTTTGTAGTTGGAATCAATGTAATTTTTAGTTATTTTTAGAAATTAGGCGTTGAAAACTTTAGATTGAAAGTTAGAAAAATGTATAAATATAGGAAAAAATACTAGTATTTTGGTGAGTATTAAGTAAGTGGTTTCTAAAAAAGTACATCCATATCTAGAAACTACAAGCAGATTTGGATCTGGAATAAATTTACCTAGGGGTAACACCAAAAAACACTACATTTAGTGAGACTCAATAGAGAACAGGTGTATAATAATGGGTCTTACTTCACACCAATTTTGACACTCTCAGATGATATGTTTGGTTAATCACATGATTTTTATAAACCTTTATGAATGATATATAGAAAATGTAATTATTATTAGAGGTTATTAATAAAATATTTAAGAAAAATGTTTTCAGAAAAAACCCTTTATAATTATATTCATATTAAAAGTAAATAATTTATCACTAAGGTTTTCTATTTTAGAAAAAATGGTGAGAAATAGGAGGAACCATGTAAATGATCTGTGCAGTGGATGATGCACTAACAACATTAAAATAGAATCTATAATTAATAATATAATGATGATGATGAATCAACTAATTCAAGTTATGAAAAATAGCTTGAATCAAATCGAGAGACCATATTCACCTCAAATTGAACAAATTTTCATTAAGTCCTTCATGCGTCAATAGGAGCATTCTTTTAGTGGATCTACTGACCCATTGATTGATGAACCATGGATTATCTCTATTAAAAAAATATCATTTATGTACTCTATTGGTTTGATCTAGAGTAAGTAACCCTGATAATATATCAAATAGAAGAAGAAACTAATCAATGGTGGACTATAATTAAGAAAAATACAAAAGTGATATTTATTTTATGGAGTGGGAAGATTTCATGGGAATATTTTTCAATAAATATTTTCCTCATTCGATGTGAAATAATAGAGAAGTAATTCCTAGATTTTAAGTAGAATGAAAATGAATCTATGGAAAGCAATAAAATTTACTTTACAAGACTTGATCGACACACCTCTAGTTTTGTTATGGATCCTAATCGAAAGGTTCATAAATTCATCAATAGACTAAGACCCCATAAATAGAGTAATATAGAAAACCGAGACTATGAAATCTATGAAAAATAGTTTGGAGCGATATTAAGGTTGAATTGGAGTTTGGTGAGATGCATGACCATATTGTTCGAATGAAAAGAAGAGAGAAATTGAGATAAACTCAGGGAGAAAATTCAATTATGGAAGAGGATGAAAGAAAGTGGAACTTCTCACATACAAAAAATATGGGAAAAATAATTTAGGGAACTACTTACTTGGGTGTAGAAATTTCTACAAATGTAGAATAGATGAGAATATAGCTCAGAACAACCATTGTGAGGTGCATCCTCAACTTCTCAAAACTAACAAAAATGGGAAGATGATGTAGACATAACCCAAAGTTTAATGCTCCAAGTGTGGAAAGCTTGGGTACTTTTCAAATCAATGTACAAATTAGAAGTTGATAGAGGAGAACTACCATCAACCACATTGTAGTCCAAGGGAGAAAGGCTTGACATTTCCTATCACGATGGATGAAGTAGAGGATCCAAATTATGTGGTGGAAAGTACACTCATTTTTATCTGAAAGATAATGAGTACATTGATTTATTTTTTTATACACATTCCATTATTTCACCCATGTTTTCAAATAATATAGAATCAATATCGGATCTTATAGAAGTAGAGTCATCAGTCATGACTCTTGGAGGGATTATCTTAGCATTAAAATTGTATATAAACTCTAGTATTAACATTGAAAATTACAATATCATCACAAGTATTATAGTCATTACCCTGATTGAATTGATAACTCTACTATAGATGGACTATATCTTAAAGTATAATGATAATATCGACTTCAGAATCAAGGAAATTTAAGTAGTCTTGAATAGAAAACCTATAGTTATTTTCAAAGGAGATATATCCCGGCCTGAGATTTGTCTAGAAGGACCTCCTATTGCCTTATCCATAAAGATGATTAATGAAGAGGGAGAAGTAAATAAAAGTATAAAGATATATAATTTCCCCATAATCCATGAATACATGGATGTATTTTTTGATGATTTACCAGGACCACCCCTAGAAAAAAATGTATAGTTCTCCACTGAACTCATAGATGGATCCAACATGATATCAAAGAGCCTATAAAGAATAAAAAATGTGGAGTTAGATAAATTAAATAAAAAACTTCAAGATATTCAGGAGAATGGATTTATCCAACCAAGTGTGTCTTGTTTGGGAGAGCCTATTCTCTTTGTAAATAAGAAGTATGGATAAATGCGACTATGAATTAATTATAGATAACTTAATGAGATATAAATGAAGAAAAATACCCTCTCCCAAGGATTTATGATTTATTTGACCAACTTCATGGCGATAAATTCTTATCAAATATTGACCTATCATGTGGGTATGATCAATTGAGGGTGATAAAGGAAGATATTTCAAACAATACCTTCCAAACAAGATATGGTCATTATGATTTTTTTGTTATGCCCTTTAGCTTGGCTAGGGCTCCTACTATATTTATAGATTTGATGAATAGAGTATTTAAGGACTTTCCTGATAAATTCATGGTAGTTTTTATTGATGATATTATGATATATTATAAATTTAGTGAGGATCATGTGGATAATCTAAGGGTTATATTGAAAACTAAGAGGAAGAATAAGTTGATTGGAAGATTAAAAAAATGTGATTTATGGTTATAATAAGTTGTATTCATGGGGAACATTGTAACCAATGTTGGATTATCAGTTGACTCTATGAAGACAAATGTTTTAGAGGATTGGACTCATCCTAAAATAGTAACTGAGATTCATAGTTTCTTTGTTTTAGCAGGATGTTATAGGATGTTTGTGGAAAAAATCACAACTTTCTAATACACTAAACAAGTTATCTAAAAAAGGAGTTAAGTTTCTATGGATAATGAAGTGTCAAGAAATTTTCTAATATATAAATAAGAGATTGTTTTACACACATATGTTAAATTTACCCACTTTAAGAGAAGGATTAATTATTTATAGTAATGCATCTCTTACAGGGCTTGGGTGAATCCTTAAGAAAAATGAAAAGGTGATTTTTTATGCATCTCAGAATTTAATGTCACATGAGAAGAATTATCCTGCACAGGAAATTGAGTTAGCTGAAGTTAAATTTTCTCTGATAATATGGATGAACTATATTTATGGAGAGAAAAGTTATATATACACAAACCTCAAAAGTTTGAAGTATATATTAAGGAAAAAAGAATTAAACATGAGACAAAAGAGATGGTTTAAAATTCTTAAAGACTATGACTGTTCAATTCAATATCACCCTATAATAGAAAAAATATTCATTTATTCATTAAGTAGGAAATACCCTATTATTCTTGAAGCGATAGGGATTCAAGGATATCCATTAATCAAGGAAAAAGTAAAACTGGACATTGGAATCTTAAAGGAAGGGTAATCATTAACAATATCCCAAATGATTTATCAAACATAATTAATATATAATATCAAGAGAGACTAAATAGAAGATACTTTAATAGAAAATAAGATAGAGGATGAAAAGAGTGGGATGTTTCCTGAGTTCAATATTGATAAAGAAGGTTTACTGAAATTTTATACAAGGATATGTGTCTCATCTATCCTGAAGATAAAAAATAACTGATGGATGATGCTCATATATTTATATTATCTATATATATTGGAGTCTATAAAATTTTTAGGGACCTTTGTGATCATTATTGGTGGGATAATATAAAATGGGAGATTTATGACAACACTTCAAGGTACTTTGTGTGACAAAAAGTGAAAGAAGAGTGTTAAATTTTTAAAGGGTTTTTGCAACTACTAACCATACCAGCATCGATGTGGGAAAATATCACAATTTAATTTATCACTGGTATCTGAAGAATATCTCTAGGAAACATTGTGATATGGGTTATAGTGGATTGAATCACCAAGAATCCCCATTTTATCACTATTCAATAAGATTTATCTATTGACCAACTTTCCATGAAATACATAAAGGAATTAGTGAGGATGTATTGTGTGCCACATTATATCATTTCTAATTTTGATCGAAGGGTCACATCTAAATTTGGGACAAGTATTCAACATTATTTGAATAATGAATTAAATTTAAACATGACATATCACCCCAAAATGATGACAAATCTAATAGGACTATTCAAACACTTGAGGATATGATGAGAACATGATCAATAGAATATAAAGGTGGATGGGATCAAGAAATCCCATTAGTTGATTTCTAATATAACAAAAGCTTCTACTATTTTATTTAAATGGAACCATATGAATCTATATATGGGAAGCGATGTAGATCTCTCACTTGTTGTGATCAAGTTGTTGAAAAGAAGATACCTAGGCCTGATATTGTGCAAGAGATGTCATAAAAGGTTCATTCCATCCCACAACATATAAAAAATTATTATATTTTGTACAAGATCTATGTTAACAACATATTAAAGGGCTTGTATTTTGATGTTGTAGAATTTTTTCCCTTTAGATATCATTATAGAAGAGAGTTAGTTGATTTTAAAATAAAGGGAAGCTTATCCATAGGTACATTGGCCACTTTGAAATATTTGGTTGCATAGGATTAGTAGAATATCATCTATAACATCTAGAAAATATTTCTCAAGTTTATTATTTATTCAACGTATCTATCTTTAGGAAGTACATACTTGATCCCTCACATGTACTGAATCTAGAGGTGGTGCAAGTGGGATTTTAACTCTCTTATGAGGAGTATTTGGGGGACACCATGAACCATAGAGACAAGGTTCAACATAATTAGACTACCCAACTCATAAAAGTGTAGTAGAGGAACTGTAAATATGAAGAAGAAATGTGGGAACTAGAGGAAGCAATGAAACAAAATTAACCTCACCTTTTATCAACTATGAGAATGAGTTGGCATTTTAGGAAAAAATTTCTTAAGGGGGAAGAATGTAATGAACCTGAATTTATAAATGATATTGGTTTCCAAAATAAATGTGTGTTATATATTATATAATATTATACATGTAAAATATAATGGAATGAAAAAAACCTTATCTCATTAATAAGGGTAAATGAAATATTCCACTATGAAACTAATTAAAATTCATAACATTAGAATAAAAAATATATATAAAATAAAAGAGCTAAAATGAGAAAATATGGATCACCCAAATCTAAAAGAATAATTTCCTTGATAGAGAATACTATATAAAAAAACAAAATATTAGTGAATCAATCAACATATTAATAAATTAGAATATAACCATAAGGGTAATTGTATTAAATTTTTAGTGAAATAATATAGTGTTATTTATAGTGTATAATGAAAAATGCGACCATTGGTATTTGATCGTTATAGTACCATTGGTAAATATAACCATTGGTAAATTTTACCATTTGTAACTATACCCATTTGTAATTATTTTACCATTATAATTAGTTTTTATAAGAAGTAATGAAAGAGTATAATTGATGCAGAAAGTAGAAATGATAGCTTCAACCAGTAGAGTCATGCCATTTTAAGCCCATTTGTCAAAACATGGGAGGGAGGTAGCATCGCTGAGTTTTCCCTAGACCATTCCTAAGATAAGATTCAATAAGTTAATCTTGATAAAAATATCATATGGGAAAATTTCAATTTAGTGGGGATTTCCACTCGGTCGATGTTAGCCGAGTCACCCCATAAAACTATTACCATCACACACCTTACCCTTAATGGGTATGTGGGTGTAATAATGGGTTATGTTTCCAAGACACAGTTACATAAAGTGTAATTTCACTTTTATAAATGAAATTTCTATTGCATCAATTCCATTTAAAGATTACTTTAGGTTTATAAAATATATTTTTAACTGAGATAAATTTGATAAATTGATTTCTGGACACAAAATAAACATATTTGTTTCTAGAAAATATATACATTTTAATTCTATAATAAATAATATTTTTAATGAAATAATATTTTAAAAAAATTTATTTAGTTATAAAAAATATAATAATTTTATTCTGTCCTTATAATTTTTTATAAGTGTCAAAAATTTGATTGTTCATTAAAAAATATTATTTTTCAATAAATAATGATTTTTATATATAAATTTTAAAATTATCATATTTATAGAGTTATTTAGTTAAAATAAAAATTATATTTTAAATCAGTACATTTAAATTAGGATAGGGTGAGTTTATGTGAATTTTTTAAAATACATTATTTTTCTATGAATAGTAAAAATAAAGTTTTCAGTTTTTGTTATGGTTTATAACATAATATTTATGTCAGAATGATGTAATAATTAATTAACCATAATCCAAGACCTAAATTATTATATTTTCTTAATATTATGTATTTTAATGGATTTTAATAAATTTCCAAACCTATAAGTAACATTCCAATGTCTAAAATGGGGTTTTTAATAACAATACTTTGTTAAATAATTTTTTTTTCATTCCAAAATAAGTATTTTAAAATGGTGTTCAGTTATACTTGATTAAAATATCATAAAACGTGAATAAAATTTCCAAAACCCTAAGAAAAGATCCTGGTTGAGGCAAAGATTTGTGATTTTCCACAACCTAGAGTTCTAAGAACTATATTTGAAAATCATTAAACAATGCCTTCACTTTTTCTATAAATACCCACCTTTTTCACAATTCTCCTTCCCTGTAAATCCATACTCAAATAAATTTATATTGATTTTTCCTCCCAAGGAGTCATCTAATGGTGTCGGCAAGCCCCCAAGGTTCCATCCTCATTTTATAGGAACAACTTTTCAAGGTTATGGAAATCTCAACCTCTTTTTTCCATTCAAGAGTTTTTTTGTGCTACGTATTATAATTTCCAAAAAACTATTTTGTATACTTTATATCATCACATTACTTTAATAATATTCCTTTACTAATGAGAGACTATTCTCCACTCTCATTTTCTCTTTTCTAAAAGATACATTTTATACATGTCCTGCTGATGAATTTTGCTTCTCAAATTTATCTCTTTTAATTGACAAATTCTCATTTATTTTCATTTTATTAATACCCAAATCTCTTAATTTTACATGGTTATTCACCTTTTATAAATAATTATTTATTTATTTTGGGATTTATATATATGAAACCTAAAATTCTTTTTTGTGGGTTAAAAATGGCTTAATGATCTTTCCTTTTAAACACTTTTATATACCCTGATTTTGATAAGAAACTCATTTTTTATTCTCCAAAACTTATGAATGAAATTATCTATTATAATATATGTGACTAAAACTAATTAATACATGTGAAATGTGTACCCTGATAGTTCTTTAATTCATTGGGTAAAGAATTTAGTCTCTAGAGATGACATATTTTACGATACCTTGGTGAACAACCACGGTAATTTTCATTTACGACACCTTAGTGATAAAACTTGATTATATGCTTATGAATATCTCATTTAAAATTGTTATCCAAATTTCCATGTTACGATTATTGTTATTATTATAATTATATTCTTCTTTTTCATTTCTAATTGTTATTACTAATGTTCTTATTGATATGTTTCAAGATATCATACTTTTGGTCTCCCTTATTTATTCCCTTACTAGACTTCATGATCATCCCATTCCTTTGATGTATATCCCAAAGATATGATATGCTGTAAAAGTAAACTATAATAAACCCCTGAAGATGTATTTCAAGTGGATGTAGAATAATTTTTTTATATTTTGATGTTTTATGAACCATATTTACAAGAAACTAAACTTTAAAAGATCCTCTGTTTTATAAAATGTAATGAAATGATATGTAATAAAAAGACATGATTCCAAAGTAATCCCAATCATGGGGAGACTTTGAGGGGAAAATGGTATCCTTGTTCAAATTATAGGGTCCTATGACAATTATTTGTATAATATTTCTGTCAGCTCTTGGCTGTCCACACATGCTCTTGGATCACCTGAACGCTCTCTAACATCGCTTGCACCATATCTAAAAAACAATAAAATGTCTCAACAATATAAATACAATTTAAGTGTGGCATTCAGGGTCTTATATACAAGCCCTAAAAAGGTTCTATACTGATTTTAGAGTGATATATATTATTATAAGAAAACTATACCATTGTAAGGTGATCCTCCCATCCCTGGTTGAATTACAAAACACAATCCCTAAACGTATCCTCTAACATCTAGATAATTCACTTGATATTCCCATCCATATGGGTGTGAAGCACTATACTCATCCTCAACTAGGTCCTAAAGGACTCTTGAATGCCTTTCAACAACTATTATGTAAACCACACATCACAGTCCGTGACAATTGTCAAGTGTACCCCATGAAGTCGGACGATCTTCCACACATAAAACTATCCCAAAAACTCCATCGAACATTTCTTCTTAATAGAAAGGAAGTTCAGTGACATTGTAAGTCGGTTAACTATCAACCAAATTTTATTGTGGCCTATCGATATCTATGGAAGCCCCATCACAAAGTCCATAGATATTCCATCCCATTTTAACTATGTGATCTCAAGAGGATGCATCAAACCTTCCAGAACCTGGTGCTCATCTTTAACCTAATGACATGTGAGACTCCAAGAGACAAACTTGACTACGCTTTACCTCATGAAGTACTACCAAAAATACTATTTAAGTTCCTTGTACCTATTCTACAATCTACTGTGTATTAAAAAATTGGAAGTATGAAAATATCTCATCAACTCCCCTCACATCACAATGAGAACCGTCGTCCGTACCTAGTAAACGATGGCATGAGCCCCTCATTCAGATAATCCATATGGTGAATCCCTTGAGGATAAATAGTCATGAAGAACCTCATAGTTGATGTCTCCAAACCAATCCTTTAAAACACGTTGAAGTCGAGGTGGAGTCAACACCATTTAAGAATGAAAAATTGCATCCCTTTCTTCTATCAAGGTTATCCATAATGAAGTAAACTTCCCATATGACTCCTCTACCAAGTGAGAATGGGACTTCCTGTTATGGGAATATACCACTACATTTACCTTCCCAAGTGTATATACTTTCTTAACTTCATAGTCCTTGATGAACATTATCCAATTACTATGTATTATGATAAGATCTCTCTGCTTGAAGATATACCGAAGACTCTGGTAGTATATGTAAAAAAAATGCTCTCCCAATAGATAGTGCCACCACATATTCAGAGCAAAGACAACCACTTCCAACTCCAAGTCATGAGTTACATAATTCTTATCATGGGGTCTTAAATAACTCAACCCATATAATATCACTTCTTTTATATGCATCAACATGTAGAAGGTCCTAACTTTATATGACTCACATAACACTACATACTTTATACCCCCTATAGTAGTATCAACATAGGGGCACTGGTCAACCTTAGCCTCAACATCTCAAAGGCTCCATGGAATTGTTCAATCTAGGAAAATGGATTACCTTTCTTTGCCATGGTGGTCAAAGGGGCTAATACTTTGGAAAAGTTAAGAACAAACCTCATGTAGCACCCCACTAAGATAAGAAAACTATGCACTAGAGAAACACTCTTAGGTGTCTCCTGAGAAAGCACTACATTGATATTTTCTGGGGTTATAGATAATTCATGCTCAGATATGACATGCACTATATAGTGAACCTCATGGATCCAAAACTATCACTTTGAGATATTACAATAAAACTGGTGCTCCTAGATTAAGTCTAGGACCAATATCAAATACTTTAAGTGCTCCTCCTCTAACATAGTAAATGAGTAAGCCATATATAAATACAACAAAAAATTGGTTAAAGTATAGCTATAAGATCTGGTTCATCAAATTCATAAACACGAGGGGGGGAATTAATCGCACCAAAAACATCACCAGGAACTCATAGAGTACATAGGTACATCAGAATGCCATCTTCAGAATATCATCCTTTGGAACTCTCAACTGGTGGTATCCAGACCTGAGATAGTTTTATGAGAACCAAATTACAACTCAAAACTAATCACAGAGGTCATCAATCATTGGAAATGAGTATGTGTTATTTATCATTAACTAGTTCAGGAAATGATAATCAACCTCATGCCTCAATATCCCATCCACATTTTTCACGAACAACATTGGAGATGTCCAAAGGAACACACTGGGTATGATAAAACCCTTCTCTCAAAGACATTAAAACTACACCCTCATCACTCAGAGATCGATAGGGATTATACGACACGTCACTGAAGATATCATCATGGTCCTTGGGTGCATGTTGATTCATAATTATATCTATCATCATGAAGGTAGTCCTGGAACACCTTAGAGAATACATCCATATAATACTCCCCTACCAAAGGAATATAGACGTATGAAGATCTCCTTTCGCTAAGGGATAAAATCACCAACTGATGGTTTATCGATTGAATCTTCTTACATACAAGACCTACTCAATCCTCCATGAGATATCTATCACACAAAATGTATAATCTCATTACATTAGTCTAAAGGTATCTAACTCAGCTGCAAAGATAATAAATATAGGTTCTAACTATGGACAAACATTACACACATCAGATGACTTCATAGGGTATCATCGTGATGAATAGGAGGTCCCACATAAAACTCTATCCACTAAGCGATATTCCACACTTTGTGTAGATATAGGATAAAGAATAATTGTTCATCGTAGGTACCTGTATCCATAGTTTATGGGATAAAGTACCAAATGGGAGTTCTATCTCTCACACCAGGAATAATGATATAAAAGAATAAATAAATCCTATGTATAATAGTACTAACGAAATAGTTGAATAAACATGTTTCATACCACAAATCATCTAATGTATAACTTGGTCATAGCCCTCTATGGACTTCAAATACCTACAACCCCGACCGCAAACTTCCTGATCCAAAAATGGGGTACCTGATGATGGTTGTGGAAGAAAATCATAGTATAATCCTCCAAAACCTTCTCCTCCCTCTAGAGTGGCTCCTGGTCCTATGCCAACACTACCTCTTTGAGGGATGTGCTAGTCACATCTGGGAGATCCCCGATCATGGTGATGCCTCTTTCGTGGAGTGTCCATCCATTGCCTACATATCTTACTTAGTAAGACTGACCAAGAAATCAAGATCCTACTGATCTTATCCATCACAAGCATGTCAACACCCCAATCATGGATGACAAGATCCCATTATATCATTCCAACATAATTATATAGTCATAATAAGACAAAAATGGCACAAATGTCTTTATAGAAACCCTGATTGAACTTATTTACCTAGAAGAATGTATCTCTTACCATATCAAGGTAGTACCAAGTAAGTAAAAAGAACCTTGTGGAATCCTCAAAAACCATCATACTACCATATTAAATCTAAATAATCTCATGGGTCTAAACTAAGAATAATCACAATGGGTAATACTCCTCAAAAAATATCTTCTAGAAGTCATACCATGAGAGCATTATCTCATCATCTGTCTACATGACTAGAATCTACTTCCGATCCATGGATAAGACAATATACCCACCCACCCATATTATATGTTTGGTTCTGAATAATTCTTATCAATTAGATCAGCAAATCAATTCAATCCTTCACTAATTAGATATTGGGTTCACCGTAGAACCACATATATCTATGATACTGAAACTCATAGAGTTCTCTAACCATGCACGTATAATCATCCTAAAATGTAGGTACTGAGTAATTCTCAAAAAGAGGGGTGATTATACCTTTATTTTAAGAGGAAACACATCATGAGATGTCCCCTGAATTGAGGCCTCATCAATCATCATATCCTCATCCTGATCTTAAATTAGTAACCTGGTTGGCTATCTTCACAAAGGAATCCTAAAATTAATAAAGACACACCATGGTTAGATGAGCATATATGTATAGGGTGATGACTCAAGAAAGATAGTCAAAAGACTCAATATTATTTGATTCATGTACCATTATTCATTTTAATCATTTTCTTGGTATTCCAAGCCGACAATCAAGTGTCTGGAGTCCCAATGAATGGATAATTTACCCCCATCAAACAATACTAGGTTACCTATCCCAAAATGTGAACTTGATACAATCTAAAACCATTTCCCTTAGTCCAAGACAATTCATCATAAATTAAATAAATACAAACACCATATTAAGGAATGATGTACTCAGATACCTCTCTATCAGGTCCTTACCCACCAGAGCCCACCTAACTGGTGGAAGGTTGAGCTGTAACAACCCCAAGCCCACCTTCAATAGGCCAAGGGATGGCGAAAATTTCTGAGTGGACATAAGATAAATTTGGAGGCCTTTTCCTAATATACCTATATAGACACACCCATCCATATCCATAGATTATTGCAGATAAGTAAAATATAATAATATCCAGAGTAAACAATATATGTAATAACCTCTAGGGAAAACATCAAATTATTTCACAATAAAACCAAAGTATACATGGGAAAATTAATTCCTAATATAAATGATGTCCCAACATGATAATGAGGGAAAGAAATGAAAAATTAGAGTCTGAATCCTGGTTTCTAACTCCCAACCACTATAAACGGTCAATAATACTAGGTATCAATATGATCCACCAAAGTCGTTATTAATCTTTCAATTATCTTCATAAGACACAACACATGTGAAAAAGACCATAAAAGGGTGAGTACATACATAACTAATTGTAAACCCTAAAAAATGATGATGGAATGATAGATAGATACAAAAAGAAGTCATCTTGACCTAAAACAAGAGGAAAAAACCCAATACAATCATACACATATATATACTCATAATGAAACCCATATGAGAGAGAAATAGGATATCCATCTTACAACCCAACCAAAGTTGATGAGTCTACTTGAAGGCCCAAAAATCCCTCATTGATTCCCAATATAAAACGAAACCTCATCGGAATATGTATGGAGGTTCCTACTCCTATTGTCTATAATACATAGCCAAGGGATCTACAACTCCTATGGAGGAACCAAACCGCATCGAATCTCAGAAATGATAGAGTATAACTATGTAGATTGAGGACTAACACCCAATGTACGGTTATACCATATCCATCCAAATAAAGAGTATAGGGGGGCCACACCCTAGTGCAATAGGGGATTTCAGACCCTAGAATCACTTCAATGATCCTTCCCAGATCACAACCATTTTCATGTGTTACCTAAAGAAACGACACACTCATAAAATCAAGAATCTTTTTTTGTATTCCAAAATTAAGGTCTCTATCACATTTAACATGAAAAAATGCTTAGGAAAAACTAATCGTGTGAGAAAATATGGGTCAAAATGGATGATATATGAGAGGAAGGCGTTTTTAGATGGAATTCACATCATTTATGGTGAACACATGATGTGTGAACAAACCTCACTGCCTAGTCATGTTCTCGTATGAACACAAATTGGAATCAATGTTATAGTATACAGAATGTACAGGTAGTACATGACATGTCTCAGTAGATTGTGGTCTACCTGTGTATAGCGGGATGTTACTATATACATCAGGTTGTGCCCATGTACTTGGTTATGTACTTGGTTGTTCCTGGGTGTTGGCCCATGCGTATGCACTCTCGAAGTACATGGCATGTTTAACCGCATGGGGTTCGGGGTGTGTTCCATCTAGCACATATCTTAGCGACCCGGGGAGGGTGACACAACATGTGGGTCGGGCCACATGGTGTGTTATCCTTAACTATTCATGAAACCCTAACACAGTAGCTAGTGGGTCTATATTCCACATGATCCTTCAGAATACATGATGTGTAGTCGGGATTTTATAGACCCTAAATTTTCTTTAAATGGTTTTTAAATATAGACTTGCTTCCATATATATCACCTTTGAGCCACACAAAACTATAGTCAATCACTTATAGCAATAATTTCTCAGCCTTTGGTGGTCATAAAATAGAAACCAATAATAAAAATGAAGCTATCACGTGTCCTGTGTGTATCATGTTATTAATATACCCTCGTGGATCCCAGATCCATGAAGTATCACTCTCAATAAATCTTGAAAAATACACAAAACACCGATCCATTCATCTTGTACACAATCACCACGAATCCAGGGGATTGATCGTGCTTGAACCCACCTCAATAATGTTATAACATGACCCTATGGTCCAATGATGAAGAATGTGAATAAAGGGTGGGGTAATATCATAACAACAAGGATGTAACCACTGTTGGATAAGAATTATCAACCAAAAAATATTTAAATTGGGAAATTGGAGTGAGAACATGGAATAATCAATAATTAATTGAACTAAACAATTTAATTCATATATCAGGATCATAAGAAGGATCATGTAGTCTCAGATCAAAATAAGATAAATAATGAATGCTAATTTTTTTAATCAAGAATAATAAATCCATATTTTATGAGAACTACCTCAATTTGGATTGATCATTGGAGAAGAATGCATTCTTTATCAAAGAACAATTCACACTACATCCTCTAGCTCTTGATCCACCTTAATTCATTCAACCATCATCCCATAATTTTTATTCACCAATGGAGATCACTCGTGGATCCTATCAATTCTATCAGGGTTTATACAACTAACCATAGAGAATTTGTATAATTTTTTTTCTATATATTTATTCCGGTCAAGAGAAATTAAAATAAAATAAAAAATTATTTATTTACTTTAATTGAACACACCACCAACAACTATCTCAACTGGTTGTCCAGTGCCAACCAACCTTAGGTTGCACCTATTGTAAACCCTACATTCTAGACACAAATATGGTCTCAGATTTTTGATCCAATAGTTATTTTAATATTTATTCCACAATTTCAGGAAAACTACACAAATTTGATATTAATATATTTTATATTTTTATAACATCAACACTGAGATCACCGGGCCTTGGAGTCTCACACTTTCTGAGCGTCTGACTCTAAAAATATTTCTTAATATAATCCAAAGTCATACAAGAAAAAAACCAAGTCACTAAAATGATCTCAGTATCTTATACCTATTGATGTAATTTATTTGATATTGGGACTCAATATTCCTTCTTATCTTCTTGATTCATGGATAACATAGGGTTTTATATAGAATATATTTACTATATAATGTCTATTGACATGTTATTAGGGTTGTTATCAATGGTAATTAACCATTATAATTAATGTTCCTTGGATATTAGAGGTCAAAATTTTTTATGATACTATTGATGTTAAAAATGATTGTTTTCAACAAGATCCTCAGGATTGATTGGTTATTTTCAAATCATGCTTTCATTGAATATTACCTTCAATGAGTTACTTTCACATCTCCTAAAGGTGGTGAGTATGTTCACTTTGGAGAATGAATATTAAATCTAGGCCATGTAGGATGTGACCATAAGAAACTAAAAATGATTATGACCTAGGTTTCCAGTTTGTTGATGGATGAAGAGGATGCACCATGAGAATTTTTTTCAGCTATGGTGGCACAATTTCAAGATTTTTTTCCCAATAAATTCTCAATATTATCTCATAATAGATATGTTGATTTCACTATTAACATATTTCTAAGAACACATCACATTTTATATTTTCCCTTATCATATGATTTCAGAAGAACTTCTTGAGTTTAAAGATCAACTAGAGTACTTAGAGGCCAATAGATTTATCTAGATGATAACATCTCCTTGGGGTGGTCCTACTCACCAACAAAGTAGATGTTTCTTTGCAGTTATGTTACAAAAAATAGAAATTGAACCAAATAATGGTTAAAAACTAGTATCCTTATCCACATATTAAATAATTTTTTGATCAGTTAAGAAGTGCTAAAGTTTTTTTAAGACTGATCTAAGATTAGGGTAGCTAAGTGTGATTCCTTTGGATGTGTCACATATTAATTTTATGAGTATTTTTTTATCAATATGAGTATATAGTGATATCACTCATATTAAAAAACACACAAGTAGTATTTATGGATTTGATGAACATGGTTTTTCAAAAATATTTGGGAAATTTTATTACTGTCTTCATAGAGATATTCTACTATACTCTATGATGTAGGAGGATCATGAAGATCACCTATAGAAGGTGTGGAGTTCACTTCCAGAACATTGTCTCAATGTCAATTTATCCATCTAAAAATTTTATACTGAAGAGGTACAATTTTTTGGTTATGTTTTTTATGAGGTCTTGATATCCATGGACACCAAGAAGTTCCATTCCATTGTTGTGTTGGTACAACCTAATAAGGTATTGAAATACATTTATTTTTGGGGTTTTTAATGTATTAACACTGGTTTCTAAATTTTTTTCCTCGTTTGTAGTGCCAATGTGAGGTTTGAATAAATAGGGGATGAAGTTAGAATGCTCTAATACTTATGAGGGTGGATTTCAGAATCTGAAAGAAACAATTATTATATGATTGGACATGACTCTACCTGAATTAGGTATGGAGTATATCATGTATTTTTATGCATCATGAATTGATCTGGGATTAGTTCTGATGTATGATGATCAGGTGCTATCCTATAGTTATAATTATTATATACCTCATAAGAGGAACTACCCATACCCATTGTAACTACTGGGCCCCAATGACATCACATATACCCCACCTTAACACGGTCATTGAGTCCTGGCCCACCAAGTACCACAAGTTTCCCTGCAGACATGTGGTCCCTACCCTGAGGCCCACCCACATGTTTGAATAGGCCATATGACTAATGAATGCCCCATAAGCCAACACTTGTTCTTACCAGTTTCTTTGTCCTCACAGACACACATCTTGGGAAACTTCTTAGAAGGTCACCCATCTTGATCATTACTCCAAGCCAAACACACTTAACTGTGAAGTTCTAATCAGGTAGGCTCTCGAAAAGAAAGATGAACCTTGTTGACATGATTCATATCATTTAGTCATTTAACCCTTTATCATATGGCGGTGTTACATTCACCCCCACTTTAGAGAACAACGTCATCGTTGTGAACCCTATATCTCAACCGAGGCAGTGCACCACACTTAAGGATGGGTACCACCTCTAATACCAAATGTAACAACTGGGCCCCACTGACAGCACAAATACCCCACCTTAACATGGCTGTCAAGTCCTAGACCACAAAGTACCACTAGTTTCCCCACAGACACGTGGTCCCCACCCTAGAGCCCACCAACATGTCCGAAAAAGTCTTCTGACTAATGACTTTCCCCACAGGCCAATACTTGTTCATCCTAGTGTGTTTTTTCCTCACTCACACACATCCTGGGAAACTTCCTAGAAGGTTACCCATCATGATCACTACTCTAGGACAAACACACTTAATAGTGAACTTCTAATCAGGTAGGAACCGAAAAAAGTACACCTTGTTGACATGAGTAATATCATTTAGACATTTAACCCTTTATCATTTGGGGGTGTTACACCCATGACCTTGTCCTAGCAGCGATGGTACATTCTCTAAGGTACTATAGGCTGTACCTGTTGAGGGAGAATGTTTTGGTGTATATTGATCTGGAAATCCTAAAATACATATCCTATTAATGAGACCTAAAAATTTGACAATGAATTTGGGTCGATTATATATAATATTTTTACTTTGATCTGACCTACATCCTTCAAAATTTTAATTTTTTTACAGATGATTTGAGTTAGAGGATGCTGGCTCAATTAGTTCAGGTTTTCATAAGTGAATGAAAATTTATGATGCTTTTAATTGAGATCTATTTTGATGTTTGGGATCACTAAGGATAAAAAACCTAATATGTTTACCTATTTATCCTTAAATACATTGAATGATATAGAAGAAACATATCTTACCTAGAAATTTTGTCCTTGGGTGATAACATATATGGTGGGGAGCCACCACCAGATTGGACCTTGGATGAAGATGATATTACCATTTTCACAATCTTTTTTTGGTTTCCATGGACTTGTGTGAAGAGAAGATACATGAGTCACATTACTTGGAATGGGATATTCACGATGGTTTAATTAAGATATAAAAATAAATTCATTTAATGTATTATTGGCTGATAATAAATATTAATGTCATCGGTTTTGTTAATTGGTGTTTCACATATCAATAGGTGAAGGTTAAATACTGGTGGCCCATTATTCTTTTATAGTAATTTCTTATTCTTAAGTGGAATTGGGAAGATGTTACTATGGATTTTGTTAATGGGTTACTAAGGACGCCTAGGGGAAGTAATAAATTTTGGGTGATAGTAGATCAACTAAAAAAAGTGGATCAATTTTTTTCAATGAAAGAGACCTTTTCCATGAATGATTTGGTTAAAATCTATGTCTAAGATATAGTGTGATTTAATGGTGTTCCTTAATCCATTGTTCTGAATTGATACACTAGTTTTATATCTTGTTTCTATTAGGTAATGATGATATAATTAGGTATGCAGGTGTATTTGAGCATAGCCTACCATCAACAGGCTAACAGATAGTTTGAGCAGACTATATACATATTCTAGAGGACATGATGAGAGCATGTGTCCTTGATCTTGGGGGTATTGGGAGAACAACCCGGCCTTGTAAAAGTTTTCCTATAAATTTTGTTTCTAGGATTCTATAATTATGGAACTGTATAAGGCATTGAATGATAGATTGTGTCACTCTCCACTATATTTGTTAGAGGCTGGTGAGTTAGTATTTTTTATTCCAAGTATTGTACAAGAGACTTCATAGTAGGTGAAGTTAATATAAAATTTATTGGATAAAACTTATATAAGATATAGATCGTATAAATATTGGAGTTGTCGACCCCTTAAGATCATGTTCAGTGACTGGGTGTTCTTGTGAGTGTCACTAAGGATAAGGAATCACTTGTTTCTGAGGTAGAAAAAGTTGATGCCTTGGTTCTTGGGGATATTTGTGATGGTGGAGAGGATTAGTTCAATGCCATGAAAATTCATTCTTCCATAGTGACTCAGTAATATTAATGATGTTTTCCATGTATCATAGTTAATGTGATACCAACTAAATTCGTATCATGTGATAAAATTTTTTGATATTGAGATTGAGGCTAATGAGACCTTCAAAGAACAGTTGATATGTATTGTGTATGTGAGTAATAATATCCTTCATGGAAGGATTAGTCCAGTGGTATGAGTGTAGTTGAAGCATCATCAATACTAGAAGGAAACTTGAGAATGAGAATCAGACATGAAAACACATTATCTAGAGTTACTTATCAATGAGTCTAGATGTCATTTCAATTTCATATTAGGGATGAAATAATCTAATGTGGGGAGGTTAACAAACACATGTATTTATTCTATAATGTATCTCGAGGATTATATGATTTAAGGTGATAGGTTTTAAAACCATTATATTTTGTTTAGTAACAATCAAATTTAAATTTCCACATAATATTTCTGTTCTTATTTTTTAAATTCCATTGATGTGCTTACAAAATTTTGGAAATATATGAGAGTATTTTAGGATTCTAAGGCTTAGAAATATGGTTTTTCTTGGGGTTACCACACATCAAACATGGTTAGTGCTAACATTGTGGTTAGGAAAAGAAGTTTCTCATTTTTTCAGCCTGTGTGATTTTCACTATGTAATCATGAAAAACAATAAAAAGTGTTATTGTGCCATTTCACACTGTTAATACATGGTTTATTAAACCATGTGACCTAACCATGTGAATTATTATGTCTTAGGTAGTGGGGTTTCAATGGTTATCTCATGGTTTATGAAACCATACATGAAAACTATGTGTTAGGATTAATGAAATCCAAAAAACATATTTGAAAACTAAAACTCACTCGAAAAATTCATTCTTATTCACTCACCTTAAGATCCCAATTTACATCGCACTTCTAGGGGATTTTAGTGATTCCTAACCTTATAGACTAAGATATCCTTATATATTAGTGAATTAAACCCTAGGGATCAAAGGTAAGAATATAATTTCTCTTATTCTATCTTGATCTTCTAGTTTTCTCTTGGGAGGAGCCCTAGATAGGGGATGTCAAGCCTAATTGATGGTTTAAGTATTTTTTTGATAAGTTTTCTTTGGGACTTACTAGTGAATGAAAATGAAATATGAGATCTATTAGACCATGGTGTGATTCAATCTTAGTGTTTGAGTTTCATTACATTCATTATAGGTGGTCTATAATTTTCCAAAAGGAGTTAATTTTTTTATTAGTGAATGCATTGTATAGTCATGATAACTTACTAAGTGTTCGATTGAAAAATAAATTAAACATATAAATACATAGAGTTGAATTTTATAATTCAACCTTATGATATAAAACTATAATTGGTTAAATCTAATTTGATATGAAAAAATGTGAAAAATTAATGATGCAAAATTTAAATGGTGATGGCAATTGGTAAAATTTTATAAATGATATGTAGAGAGGTGAAATCACAAATGGTTTATCTCAAAATTAAATTGGAATTAATAAATGATATATAATTTATTATGAAATGGTGTTGACCAATTGTGATAATCTTGTATGCATTATTTTTTAGATGGTGTATTCATGGTGATTTTCCTATTGTTCTAGGATGAGTATATTTCCCCTAGTGTGATTATTGGTCTTGGATAGATATATTTCCATGAGGGAGACTATTATTATGGGATGATTATATTCCTTATGTGAAACTATTATTTTGGGAGAGGTATATTTCCTTGGGTGAAACTATTGTTCTGGGATGGTAATATTTCACCAGGTGTCCCTATTGTTATGGGATAAGTATATTTCCCAAGATAGGAATATTATTATGGGAAGGGTAAATTTCTAGAGTGTGACTATTATTTTGATATGGGTCTATTTTCTTGGGTGTAAATTATAATTTAGAAATGATATATTTCTCTAGTTCTTGTTAATAATATACATTCAACATTGATCAATGTGGGTATAGCTGGTCTATAGTGTCATCATGGAACATGAGGACCAATGATGTAATTTATTTACATTTTATCCAAGTTATAATTTATTTATATTTCATTACTTCAATCTTTAATTACTTAGACTAGGTATATTTATAGTCAAAATTGGAGGTGTTATACTCAGTTTTACTCACACCCTACTCATGATAAACATTAATATGTGTTATTTATTATGTAATGTATGAATCAGGTATCTCAGAGTGTATAGACATCAATGTAAGCATCCCTATCACCCATTCATATCCTGAATCACTACATGATTCTGAATCATATGTACAGTCTCTACATTCAAAAACTGATTTCCTCTCCTTTATCATTTTTTTCACTGTCCTTTGAATGCATGAGTTTACAAAACTCACATATGATATATCCTTTTATTTTGAACACATAACATGTTAGGTATTAAATGTTAATATTTTAAAATACTTATCATTCCTTCTATCATTTTTATTCATCTTTTAATATTTTCACTTGGATCATACGTTTTTCACAAATTGATAAAAAATACCAAATGGGATAACTCCTTTTCAATTTCATGGGACTCAAATTTATAAGTGTTAAAGGATTTGTTAATATTAAACTTAAAATTAATAAATTTATTCTTTTTAGACTCCTTATCAATAACGGTTTTCAATTCATGTTCATACTAGAAATAATAACCAGTTTTTCATTTAATGTTTTTTCTTTAAAATTATCAGTTTCATAAATTACAACTTTATTCAAATCCCACATCTTAGGTAGTGATTGTATAAGCCTTTTTATCTAGAACTACATTATCTAACACTTCACTAAGTTAACTCATCCCATTTGTAATGCTTGTTAATTAGTGGTACATCTAATTTATAGACTCATATTATCCAATCATGAAATCCTATTATTTTGAATGTATACATCCTGACTTGGTTTATTTATGTCTTTGTAACCCATAATAAGTGACTTGTAAAATTATCTATATGTCAAAATATGTCTAATAGGATGAGATATGGATATAAAAAAAATTGGACTTATAACGTAGTACATGACATTAATAACATTATAATTAAAAACATATTTAACCAAATCATTATCAGAAAGTGTATCTAGTTCATCTTTGGGAAACTTATATTGGTTTATCATGATTGTACAAATATCAAAACCTGATTTATTTAGGTATTACTCTATTAAATATTTTCAATAATTTCAATCAGTTCCATTAATGTATGGAATCTTTTTTTGGAATCCAGCAATAATTCACATTTATTTTGGCTATCTTTAATATAATATTCTATAAACTATTAGGTATGGGAAAAAGTTATCACATAAAATAATAAAACACTAGATCCCTATATTAAACTAGAATTGGATATGATACTAATTGATGGATTGGGTAATATGGAAAAGTAAACAAGTGGGGGGTGGGAATAGTCATTTTAAAACATTCAATGAATTCTTCAATATATGTTAACAATATTAGTGCAATGAAAGTATAGTACAGTTAAAAATATAGTGCAAAATAAATGAAAATATAAACACATGATTTTTATAGTAGTTAAAATAACCAAGATCTTACTTCTACTCTTCATTATTCTCTAATAAATCGTAACTTTTAAAGGAGCGACAACCTATTTACTGACCCTGCCTTTTACAAAACTCAAAAGCATAACCAAACCTGAATTTTTATAAGAGTCAAATCCGATTACTAAAAAATATTTTTTTTAAGAATCAGTACCCAAATAACATCATTTTATTATGTAGAACACCTAAACCATGATTTCTTTTTATTGGGAAAATTATAAGCTCACACTACTAATAAAGAGATAATAAAATGTTATAATAATGAAAAATAGTAAACTTATGAACACCAGAAGTGTAGATGATTAGAATGTTGATGTAGATCTATGATCTTTGATCATTTCATGATTATATGGTAAAACATAGAATTTACTTCATGATTGAACTAATGAAACAATTAGAGTAGGAATAAATCATCAATTTAGTAGTATCGTATTATATGTCACTTGTAAAGCTTGATTTCCTCACTCCTTATTTATAGATAAATATACATTGGTCATATCACTCACTATTTCAACTCTCATTTTTGGGGGATTTACTTAAAAAATTATCATATCTATTCAATGATTATGTGAAATGTTTAAAAATATGGAAACATATAGTTACCTATTTAAACATTGAAGGTATTCAAAAAAAATCACAAACTTTTTATTCCTATATCAAATATATTCAAAATAATTCTATAAGGCCCCAACCTTAAACATTACATAATCTTGAGTTAAGTCAATAATTTACATTCATTCACTTTTAAGATCTTTTTAAGTTTAGAGTTTTATAGAATTAGGCCATAACTATTACATAACAACTCAAAATATTACAATGTATAAACTTCTACCCACTATCCATTTTTTCACAAAACAAAACTCCTTAAAATAAAAAATGATTTATTTTTCATAATAAAAATCATCTTATCATTCATCTTCACATCCACCTTTCTCTTAACTATCATTACATCCGGTGATAACATTTTAAAAACATGGGATGACCAGAAAATGATCATTATGGGAAATAAGATAAGGAAAGAAAATGCTAGTCTATTAATACTTATAAACCCATGAAATCATAATTTTCACCCATAAAAGATAATATATCTAACACACCTCATGAAAAAAATAATATTCTTTAAAAATTCATAGAAATCATAAATCATAATGTAACTTTTGGAATATATATCATACATACATTTTAACTTTTATAGCTATATAGGGGGAAAAATTTATGGCTATGGTTGGAGTACCCATCACAGTATATTCCATAAATATCCTAGTAGAAACCTTATCATTAAACTCCATATCATTACCCAATAAATTGGAGAGCTATTATGGTCTCACCCTACCTCGTTTTATCATGGAACCACCTGTATTCGTAAACAATTCCCAAGAACCATAATATAGTCATAACACATAAAACATGCATAAAGGGAAAATAACATTTCTACATTGCAATAAAAAGATATCATTTTAATATATTGACATAACCAATCTCTTCAAAAAACCATTTTCAAAACCAAAATACATGAAAAGAGAATATGATATTTATTTTCCTTTAAAAAAAATTATGGATTGTAGAGGAAGCCAAATATCAAATAATGGCCACGAAGACAGAAATATCATTATCGTCGCGTATGTTAAAAACAAACATTCATTTTTTTAATTTAGTAAAATGATTCATTGAAAAATATTCCTTTTAAAAACCTTTTAATGAAATTAAATGTAAATGTGGTTTATTATAAACTATATAAAATAAGGTGGTGTATATTATCAAAATATGCCTTAATTAAAGGAGATTGAGATGAAGTCCATTACCTTAAGTATGACTTGTCACATACAATCTGTATATTCCTGAATAATAAAATTAGGTTAATTTATACTTGATTGATAAAATTTTCCAATTTTACTATTCATTTTATATCACCTATTACCATGTTATAATAATTACATAATTATTTAAGTTCATATCGAACGTTCAATCAATATTCGGTACTTGAGTCGAAAATGTACTTGGATTGATTTCAGTAGTCCATGTGGTCATAAGTCGATCATATACAGAATAAAATTAATTAATTAATAATCACTTTTATACATCAATTATAATTTTTAAATAAAACCATTCATTTATGGTATGTTTAACGTCTCAGACCCGGATTCCACCCTATGGTGCGCCAAGCCCAGTTGGCCACATGGCCTTAAGCGCATCTACCCAAATTCCAGAGGCTGCCGACTAGCAGTGATGGATTGGGTGAGTCAGTGGGGAGACTATGCCCTCATTACCAAAATATCACAGTGGAAGTCAATCATATTAAAAATATCGGAAGACAAATGACCAATCAACTACCGAAAGTAGGACAACACAGGTATACATATCAATTACAAAAACTATCACATATACAAAATGATACTGATGGTACAAGTATCTAGAATACAGCCAGAATACTACATGGAAATATAACACAATACATGTATCCCATAAAGAAAAAATGAACAAAAAGGTATACTGACATCGCAATCCTCATTTTGGTCCTATGCACCCCTTATCTAAAGCCACAATCAACAACATGTACTAGGAAACTTTCCCCTATTGCCAACTCCAACAATATAATCTATTTGGGTCCCCAAGGAGGTCCAAACAGGGTGTGAGATAAACATACTAGTAGGAAAACACCCAGGTCTATACAGTTCTAACATCAATTCTACAAAAGTTCTAGAATGTGTAAATAACTGTAAAGTAAGTGCATATGCCCATGACATAAGTCTATTGTAAAGAAAAATTGAACAACCCTCAAGGATACTTGAAAAAGAGAGTGAGATCCTAACAAGGAAGCTATAGCCAATAAATAAGAAAGTTGTAGCCACACTGTACATCCATCTATATCCTGTAACCCATATCCACGCTTTATAAAGCAATCAAGTATCCCATGACCACACCGTATAGTGAAATAAAATATCCATGGCCATGCCATATAATGAAGTGTAGTCCCCAAGGGCCAGATCCAAGGGGTCAGCAGACCTAGGAACCCAACTAATAAATATCTAGACCATGGAGGGACAAATCCAAGGAGAATTACCAAGTAATCCCATCAAGTCCCATGGGCATCCCTGGTGGAAAATCTATTATGCACTGGTTGGGGTCCTAGGATAAAGTCAATAGAAAGTCCTAAGTGAGCCCAAGCAAGATGGATCCTATGGGGTATCAAGGCCCGAGGAATCCCACAGAATCAAGACCCAAGGGGTAGAGTCAATCCAAGGAATCTACTACCATGTTCTAGATCCATGGAGAGAAGTCCAATGCATCTATTTAATCATTCATTCTAGAATTTAGGCATTCAAAATTAAACATTCATAGACATGTGAGTATACCAACTCACATCAACAAGTACTAGCTATGTGTATACCCACTCATAAAAATCATTTATCAAAAGTATATGGCCCTGCCCTCCCATACATACCATTTAACATTCCATTAGTCATTTACATATAGGTATACCCACCCATATAAGAACATCTCATTCAATCCAAGCTATCGAAATAAATGAGGCATAACCTGATATTCAATAATTAAGGAGGTTGTACATCTCCTAAACTAGCTACTCAAGATCTTAAGTCATATAAGGGATTCCTATAACTACGAAATCACAAGAACACACCCCTTGAGTGGTTTTAACATGCATAAACAAGCTATTACCTTAAGGAATACCCCTTGGGGGACCTCGAAACGAGCAACATGTGCCAACACACCTAAACAGAATCTATGGTCAACCCCACTAGGTCCAACTAAAACTAATAAAAGATACTCACTAAAGAACATTACCTCACCGGAAAGTCCAACAAATGGAATTTTGGCCGAATGCTTGAAAAACAAAAAGAAAATCCGAAAGAAAGTATAGAACACCTACCTCACCTCGGTAGTAGACAGTTCTTCCAATATCGTGTCTTGATTCATCCCGATTTGGAAGAAATATGTAGAATAGATTAAGAACAGATTATTAGGGAATATGAGCCTAAATAAAAATATCACAATTTTTGTTCCAAAAAATCAATAAAGGATAAAAATGAAAGCAGGGCTTATCGATGTAGATCTATAGATATGATCCGTGATCAAAACAGAAGTTGAATGAAGAATCTGGCTCAAGGCCTATCTTAGTAACCAAAGGGGAGCTCTAGAGGGGTTCTATCTGTGGGATAAAAATAAACATGTTTTGTGTTTTTTAAAAGAAATTTTATTTTTAATTAAAAATAAAAAAACACAACAGGGTCACACGTTTAGCCACATAGTTTCCCAAACCTTGTGAAATCCATGCACACATCTCTATCTAACAGGAACAGCTCACACGGTTACCCCACACAGTTTGGTAACCATGAAGTAACCGTAAAAAACGCTCTGTCCAAAACCTAAAGTTTTTCAAACCCCTCGCACGGTTTACCTAAACCCTGTGAAAGATGTGCGCAAACAGTTAGCCACGTCATTTTCAGCCCAAGAAATGGTTCCGGCCTCCAAACAAGCCCAAGAAACCAACAAAACACTCGTGATCAAGTTAAGAATTCACATAATGTCTTAAAAAGGAAATTAAACTAGATAGAAAAAATATTTTTACCTCGTACAAAAACCCAAATTCTTACAAACTTCCCCCCTTATAGAAATTCTTCCCCAAATTTCTCCTTGAAGGGTGGTCAATATTCGTATGAGAACAACTCCGGCCACTGAGCATGTATGTCAAACTCCCTCTCCCAAGTTTCATTATGTAAATGGTTGTTCTTCCATATCACCCATACTAGATTAACTTACCAGCCTCAAAAAACCTTCATGATTTTGTCAAAAATATGAATCAGATGCTTTTAAAGGATGCATCAACCGGAAGCTCAACCTCCTCAGGCTGAAAAATGTGAGACAGTTCTGAGTGGTAGAGGCGCAGATATGATACATGGAAGACATCGTGCATGGCTTGGTACCTTTGAGGTAATTGATACTGATAGGCAACTAGCCCAAATCTCTCTAGAATCTCAAACAACCCGACATATCTCGGTGAATGTTTACCCTTTCTCCTGATCCTCCTATGTCTCAGCCTCGGCGAAACACACAATAAAACCCGATCCCTGACCTTGAACACTATAGGTCATCTGCAGAAAATGACATAGTATTTATAATGAGATTGTGTTGTATCCATCCTCTTCTGAATCAACTAGACATGCTCAAAATTCTCCTTCACGAGAGGTGGTCCCAGTAAAGCTACCTCACCTACTTATAACAAGCACATGGGAGAGTGACATGGCCTACTATATAAAGTCTTGTAATGTGCCATTTTTATCATCACCTTATAACTATTGTAGTAGGAGAACTAAAATAGGGGAGTGTGCCTCTCCCAAGGTCCCCCAAAATCTAGTATGTATGATTGAAGCATGTCCTCTAGTACCTATCATACGATTTGACTGACCATCTATCTAAGGATGGTATGATGTGCTAAGAAGCACCTGTGTACCCTGTACCATCTGAAAACTCTACTAGAAAATAGAGTTAGAGTGGGTGTCCCTATCTGAAATGATATTGTGTGGGACATATTGATTCCATACCACCTCTCAGATGTATAACTGTCCAAAATCATCAATACTGATGGTCTCCTTGATTGGAAAGAAGTGTGTGACCTTTGTAAGACTATCAATGATAAACCACACAACCTCATTAACATGAGGAAACCTCAGAAAACCAATCATGAAATCCATCATGACATCATCCCATTTCCACTCCATGATGGGTAACTGCTGTAAAATCCCACATGGTCGATGATGTTCCATATTCACCTGCTGACAGGTGGAACACCTCATAACAAATCCAGCCACCTCTCTCATTATTCCTGGCCACCAGTACTGAGGTCGCAAGTCACGGTACATCTTGGTAACCCTGGGATGCACTGACCAAGATAATGTATGAAACTCTAGCATCAACTCTTCACATATATCAACTATAACCCAAATACGTCCATGGATACGCAAGATCTCATCATTGCTTATCGTCCAACCACAAAGAGGGACCTCACCTGCCACAACTTCCAGAAGAACTAGGCCTTCTGAATCTGATATCTGCCTTGTCATAACTCTATCCAGAAGGGTATAGGTAACAGTTAAAGATTAAAGAAAAGTCTTCCCCTTTCTTTCATGAAATTCCTAATACATATCAGAGAACAATTCCATAAGATTCCACTCACTATTGGCCTATTGCACTGCTAGTATCTAAGTCCTCCTAATTAGTGAATCGGCTACAGCCTTTACCTTACCATTCATGTAGGAAAGCTCGAAGTTAAAGTACTACATGTACTCTACCCACCTTCAATCCTAGAAATTCAGATCACACTATGTAAATATATACTTGAGTATTTTGTGGTCCGTGTACACCACAAAACTCACTCCTAGTAAATACTGCCTCCAATAGTGCAAAGCATGAACAACCAATGCTAACTTGAGATCATGCGTATGGTAATTCCTCTCATGAGGCCTCATCTATCGAGACCCGTATTATACAACATGATCCCCCTATATCAGCACTTCCCCCATCCTAATACTTGAAGCATCACAATACACTATGTAGCTCTTTCCATTCTATAATAGTATCAGGACTAGTGCTGATGTCAGCCTTCCTTTCAGCTTCTGAAAGGCTATCTCACATGATTTCGAACACACAAAATTCACACCCACCTTAGTTAAGCCAGTCAAGGATGCTGCTAAGTGTGAGAAGTATTTTATGTAACTCTTGTAGTACCTTTCTATCCCCAAGAAACTTTGTATGTCAAAAATGTTCTTGGGATGTTCCTAGGAAACTACAAATCTCAACTTATCTAGATGTATTAATGCTCTAGTTTCTGAGATAATGTGACCCAGGAAGTGAATATGATCCATCCAAAAGTGTCACTTTGCAATCTTAGCATATAACTAATTCCCTCTTAGTGTATTCAAAATGATATCAAGATGACTGGCTTGGTCATATTTATTGTGAGAATACACCAATAAATCTTCCATGAAAACCACCACAAAAGAATCCAGACAAGGATGAAACACTTGTTTCATCAAAGCCATGAAAACTACTGGCATGTTCATGAGACCAAATGGCATAACAAGATACTCGTATAACCCATACCTGTTATGAAAGGCAGTACAAGGTATGTCTACAGTTCGAACATGCACCTGGTGATATCCTGACCTCAGGTTGATCTTCAAGAACACTCAAGATCCTCAAAGCATATCAAACAGGTCATCTATCCATAGAAAAAGGATATCAGTTTTTAACTGTCTGCCGGTTTAGTTTCCAATAATCCATGCATATCCTAAGAGTTCCATAGACATTTTTTTCAAAAAGGATTAGATAACCCCATAGAGAAGTAATGGGTCTGATAAACCCCTTCGCCTCCAAATCCTCTAGATACCTCTTGAGCTCTTCCAACTCCGTCGTATCCATCATGTAAGTAGGAATGGATACCAGTGCAGATCCTAGCACTATATTAATGAAGAAATCCACCTATCTCTTAGGAGTTAAATCAGAAAATTCATCGGGAAATACATCCCTAGAGAGATAACACACTAGAAGTAAGTCTACCTGAATGAATTTCTGATAATCCAGAAACAAACTAGAAATTTGGGTTGTCATCCCGCCAAGCCCATGATGCTCGGGTCTAGATCTACTCACCTGGATATACCATTCACCCTTGTGAATAAACACTTCACCCTTTGGTGATGTGAAAGTCAACCTCCAGTGATAGCATTCAACACACAATTGATAAGCAACGAGCGAATCCATTCCAAGAATGATTTCAAACCCTGTCATCTTGAGGACATAAAGAACCCAGATGAAGTAACACCTTCCAACCACACTACATACCCTAGTGTACATCACCCGATCTAACTCCCAAAAATGTGTCTAGCATCAAAACACCCTCAGAAAGAAAAACAACAAGCCCAAGTCTCTTTACTACTTGTGTAGAGATAAAGCTATGAGAGCCACCTGTATTGAAAAGAGAATATGCAATAATAGGAGCTACTAAAACCGTACCTCTCATTGTAGATGGTCCTGGATCCTACTCCTGTTGGGTCTATTGAACTACATAAGTCTGGCATATACCATGAACCTATGACCCTACCTGGCTACCTTGAGCTGATCCGCCCTACTGCCTCTGAGAACCCAGTGTCTGTCTACCATGGTCACAACCACCACTACCCTAGCCTGACCAGCCTGCATTGCTTCAGATCCTAGCCTGACGTGAAGCTAAAGACACTTCTCTTGAACCCGACGTCAGAGTTAACCCCTACCACTCGCAGCTGGAGGGAAGGTCCTGCAAAACCGCTTCATGTGCCCCATCCTTGTTCAACCTCTACACTCAACTGGGTCACGGTCGCACTGATTCTTTATGTGGACATGCCTACCACACTATTGGAAAAACACCAAGCTTCCTACACCCATAGATTGACTAGAACTCATGTCATGGGAAGCCTCAAAACAATGCTTCCTTCCTGAAGATATAGATCCACTAGGGCGAGAAATAACACCACCTTGTTCTATACCCCCATCTTCCCTCAGGTTCCACTTTGTAATCAGTTCTTGATTTAGAATCTCAATGATAGAAGGAAACCTAAATACATTGGCCTGAGATGTGATAGCATGTCTAAGAACTTCCTCGAAGCACCACACCCTCGAAAGCTCATTAATAAGATACATCGGCACAAAATGCTGCAACTCTGTAAAGCATGACGAGTATTCCATAACTATCCTCACGCCCTACTACAGATGCATAAACTCACTATCCTGCTCTTCTAATAGAGTCATGGGGTAAATGTATTCTTAAAAGCGGGTTTGGAATTCATCCCTACCCATATTATGTAGTCCATCAGCTTGGTTCAAAACACCATACAAGTGCTTTGTCACTCCACGTAGCATGTAAGTTGTAAGCTTGACCCTCCACTCCAGAGGCGTCTATACACTAGTGCAGAAAACGTTTTTTACGTTGGTTTTTTTTAATTTTTTACGTCATTTATTTAAAAACCGATGTCAAAAACAAAAATCGGGATGTTTACTTCGTCGGTTATTTTATAACCGACGTGATAAAGAAAATGAGAAGTGTTTATAACATCGGTTATTTAATAACCGACGTGATAAAAGGCCTGGGAAATCGTTTATCACGTCAGTTATTTAATAACCGGCATGATAAAAGGCATGGGAAATGGTTTATCATGTCGGTTATTAAATAACCGACGTGATAAAAGGCTTGGGAAATCGTTTATCACGTCGGTTATTTATTAACCGACATGATAACCCCCCCCCCCCAGACTGGTTTATCACATCGGTTATTATATAATCACCGTGATAAACCGGGGGAGGGGGGTTTATCACGTCAGTTATTATATAACCGATGTTATAAACCCAGCCCCCCCCCCCCCCCCCCCCCCGTGTTTCACACCGGTTATTGAATAACCGACGTGATAAACCGGTCCGGGGGGTTTCTCACGTCGGTTATTATATAACCGATGTTATAAACCCAGCCCCCCCTGTGTTTCACGTCGGTTATTGAATAACCGGCGTGATAAACCGGTCCGGGGGGGGGGGGTTCTCACGTCAGTTATTCTATAACCGCTGTGATAAACCGGGGGAGGGGGGGTTTATCTCGTCGGTTCTATAATAAATGACATTATAAACCCATCCCCCAGTGTTTCACGTCAGTTATTTAATAACCGACGTGATAAACCATTTCCCAGGCCTTGTATCACGTCAGTTATTAAATAACCGACATTATAAACCCTTTCCCAGGCCTTCAACACATCGGTTATTAAATAACAGATGTTATAAACCCTTCCTATTCTCTTTATCATGTTGGTTATTAAATAACCTATGTGATAAACCATTTCCCAGGATTTTTTATCACATCAGTTATGAAATCACCGACGTGATAAACCCTTCCTGTTTTCTTTATCACGTTGGTTATAAAATAACTGACCTGGAAGCCAATTTTTTTTTTAAAAAAATTGAATGCAGTCATCTGCTCTCCCCCAGAATCAACCAGAAAAAAAATCAAGAAATCGTACCACAAAAACAGAAGGAGATCAAATTTAAGCATTTACATTGATAACATATAAAACTTTCCCCACTAGATGGCCCCCACCCTCATCTATACCCCATGGACAGCCCTCCCCCACCCCATTGGAGCCCCCACCCTCATGTATACCCCATGGACAGCCCTCCCCCACCCCATTGGAGCCCCAACCCCATTGGATCCCCCACCCTCATGTATACCCCCTAGACAGCCCTCCCCCCACCCTCATGTATACCCCCTGGACAACCCTCCCCCCACCCCATTGGAGCCCCCCCACACCCCTGGACTGCCCCCCGACCCCCTGGATAGCCCCAAACACCCCTCAACAACCCCCACCCTCCTGAACAGCACCCCTCACCCCCTCACCCCACTTGACAGCCCCTTCCACACCCCTGGACAGCCCCAAACACCCCTGGACAACCCCCCCACCCTCATGTATACCCCCCACCCCCTGGACAGCACTCCCACACCCTTAGACCGCCCTCACACACCCCTGGAGAGCCGTCCCACCCCCTGGACTACCCCCCACCCCACCGGAAAACCCTTTCAGACCCCTGGACACCCTCAACCCCACTGAACACACCCCCATACCCTTGGAACCCCTCCCCCATAGACCAAAATCCATACTAGAAAAACCATCATAAGTTGACCAAAACAAAAAGTAGAGAAAAATTAAACATTCACATATATAACATTCAAAAATTACACTGTCAACTTCAAAAAAAACTAAATCCAACCTAAACAACTACCAAAAACTCAATTACAATGACAATATTCAAAATTACATTTTACATTACAAACAACTAAAATTCAATCAAACCTGTTAAATGATTTGACCACTCCACTTGTAAGTGTTTGATGTCTTCAGAAGTATATGGTTGAGGTTCATCAAAAAGATAAAAATGAAAAGGGAAGTAGTTAACGTGTATAATGTATAAATCAAATTGAAATATTATGGCAAAGTTTAAGAAGAAATCGTATTAGGTCAAAATTCACAATTGTCCCAGTTTTTATTATTTCATACATTAATCTTAACATATAATATCTACATTCTATGAGGCCTTGTTGTTCATGACAATTCTGTTTGAATTATTGTAAATTCAATATATTATTTTTGTGGAATAAATCAAAAATTACAAATTATAAATGGATATTTACCTTTGCATTTACATATTTGATCTTTGCATTCCTTTTCATTTTGTTTTTTCGAAAGTAGGCCCATGCACTTTTAGAAAATAATACGAATGGGGTAAATTTACAATTCATTATAATATATAAAACTATTGAGAAATTGAAACTTACTTTTCCAATATATTCTTATAACTTTCCCGCACATCACCATGGACAGAGCATATCCAATAAAGTGCTTTCTCCCTTGGGCAAAAAACCCCTAACATCCAATGATCACTGATAAAAGGAAATTAAACGTTAGTGGTTTTTATGTTAAAATATAATTAATTATATGAGATAAATGTGTTTCATACCTCTCACAAAAAGGAATCATCCAACATTGTGTGACTATATTCTTTTCAAGTCTTTCAGAAATATAGACCATTCTTTGTTCCTCATTCAATGCACATGCTTTAGGGGAAATCAATTGCAGGTCCATGAATACAAATACATCTGTCACCTCATTCCTCTCACAAATTTTAAAAGATACCTAATACAAAACATACATAAGTATAAATTTTTAATAAATATAACGTAGGGAAAAGGTGTTAAGACTTATATGCAAAAAATTTTCACCATGTTGATGCCCAACTTATCTCCAGTAACAAGCTCCAAGATATCAGTGTTCGTAATCCCCACATTTATTTCACGTCCACAAACATGAGCTTCCATTGGAAACTCATAATAACCCGCCAAAAAATTTGAATATCTTGACAATCTGTCAAGACTACTAGAATTTGTATCTGATGTCATATCCATTTGTCTTTGTTGTTGTCTATATAGTATTTCTTTACCTTTAAAGTATTCCTATAAAAATAAATTGAAAAATATATTAGTTTTCAAATGATAAAACAACTTTAATATAAAAAATAAAAGATATAACATTCATACCTCTATGGTAATGAGTCGAAGGAGTCTGGATGGCCAAATTAAAAAATGGTCGATACTCTATCCAACTGTCACCACCTCATCTGTAGGTATTGGTACCCTAGCTGATCTATCTATAATATCTTGTACAGTGACCCTCTGATTATCTACCTCTAATTGTTGATGATGAACTGTATCTCATATATAGTATACCAACCCATATTCTACTATATGATGTTGAGAATCATCAACAAACAACTTGAAATAAGTAGGAAGCTGTGGCGGAGGAGTAGGATAAAAAATGGGGTCCACATGCTGAGTTGGGGGAGTGGAAGCTACTAGAGGAGGTGGAGGATAAATAATGGGGTCTGCAGGGGGAGGTGGAGGAGTGGGAGCTGCAGTCTGAAATTGTCTTTTGATTTCTGCAAACATAGACTGCACCGACGCTCTAATCTTGTCCTCCATTGTCGCATTATTATTTTGAACTTCAGCCTCCAAGGATTCTATTTTTTTATAAACCCCCTCAACGTTAGAAGTTGAAGAACGTGGAAACACTTTTCTTACTGATACACCTTCCAGATATCCTCTTACACTACCAGGATGTTCGGGCCTTCCCAATGTTGCAGATAAAATATCATCCCTCCCAGTAGCTGTAAATGTCTCCTGTGAACTCTGCTCCTCAAGAGAGTCCTGTATTAATTAATTGAACATTTCTTTAATGATTTAAATTATATGAAGAAAATAGGTAACTTAAATAAATAAAATATATATCTTATAATCCTCTCAGCTATGATTTTCAATTCTTCCGAAAGATATTGCCCTTTTTTCCCTTCTGAACTCTCTTCCATTTTTCATGTCTAGATGGAGGGGATGGAGGGGCCACCTCTCCAGAGCGTGAAGACTCATCTCTTAGTGGTGAAATTTTTCCACCATCATTTGTTCTTCCAATAATGCATACCCTCCCCGAGATAAACTATGAGGGTATACATTTTTAGATTGGATCTCATGATGAGCTTTCCTTGTTTGCTGTAATTTAAGAATAAGAAATCATTAACAAACCATTAATAAAATCATTTATATAAGAAAGTTTATAAATGTTTACATTGCCCTTACCATAAATGACTCTTTTCTTCTACTTTCAAAAAACTGTCTCCATGTGTCTTCATCTATAAAAGGATATATACGACATGGATTGTTATGACTCCTATGAACATAAATGAAATCAGATGAGAGGGTTGATTTGAAATCCCTCCATCTCCTGGCAGCAAACGATAAGCATTTCTTCCTGACTCCTCCAGTGTCAGGAATATCAAATGTCATCTGATAAAGAAGAGGTTAAACATATTATATATACTAGAAACATTAAAAGAATAGTCAAACAATGACAAAAGATCTTACCAAAATCGTCTGCCATAACTGAGATATTATCAATTTATCCACACTTCTCAAATCATCATACAAAGTTCTTACTTTTCTCTTAGCCTGAGTTCCTACAAAACTCTTAAAATATTTTGTATTCGGATCTCTAGGAATATCATCATCATCAAACTCAAAGACTATCCTCTGATCCTGCGTATGGGCAAGTGATAATTTTGGTAAACGTGTGCACCCACGTTTACCAACCTTTGAACTCTTTGTCTTAATTGGAGCATGTGAATGTTCATCCCCAGATGTATGACCAGCAATATTCTCATCTCCAGAATCATGTGGTTGATCAACTGAATGATCTATCATTATCCTTCAAATCAAAAAAACAAACTTTAGTTCACAAATATACAAATTCAAATATTTTAATACTACTGTAATCAGAAAATAGAAAAGTGTACTAAGTTACGTAATAGTAAACATTATTAATATGGTAAGCATGTTAAACAATGGTAAAGATGGTAAAGATGGTAAAGATTGTCAAGATTATAAACATGGTAAACTTGGTAAACATGGTAAACATGGTAAAGTAATTGTCACTGAATAAAAATAATAGATATATAATTCATGTAATGGTTATAAACATGATAAAGTAAACTAAACAAACTTAAAACAAACAAAAACATATACTTATTTTGTTTTAAAACATGTTTTAATAAATAAAGAACTTACAAATATACAAATTCAAATATTTTAATTCCACTATAATCCAAAAATAGAAGTGTACTAAGTTACGTAATAGTAAACATTGGTAATATGGTAAGCATGTTAAACATTGGTAAAGATGGTCAAGATCGTCAAGATGGTCAAGATGGTAAACATGGTAAACCTAGTAAACATGGTAAACATGGTAAAGTAATTGTCATTGAACAAAAATAATAGATATATAATTCATGTAATGGTTATAAACATGATAAAGTAAACTAAACAAACTTAAAACAAATAAAAACTTATACTTATTTTGTTTTAAAACATGTTTTAATAAATAAAGAACTTACAATATCTAACATTTATGAGAAAAATAAATGTAAACATGAAATAAACATATGTTACCTCTAATTTTAGGAATGTACAAATGGATTCTTTTCCCAAATTCCTTCATCGTGATCGTTCCTTATGGCACAAACAATGTCTTAAACATGATAATCATTATGTTCTGTTAATCTTTCCATGGATGTAGGGATCTCACATAAATCAGCATCTTCGTCAAGTTCATCCTCACCAACATATTGTTTTTTCCCTTGTAAAACAATAGCCCACTACATATCTGATTGATCTACAACATAGAAAATTTGTTTTGCATGTGTTTACATTATAAAAGAATTAGTTGTGTCTTCCAATCTATTCAGATTAACAAGTTTCATTCCAAATTCATCGTGTCTGACATTTTCGTTACCGATAAACCATTTACAGTTAAAACTGGAACTTTAATTTTAAAGTAATCAACCTCCCATATGTCTTCAATCACTCCATAATATTCACTTGATGCAGAAATTGGGTTTGTGTCCTTAGCACTCGAAAAATGCATCACTTCTGCAAACACCAATACACCACTATTCTAAACTGCACTTCTGTTGTCATGAGCTTTCGTATGAAATGTATAACCATTAATGTCATAACTGGACCATGTTATCACATTTAAACATGGACCACCCACTATCCATTTTAATGTCTCTGATACATCTGATCTACCAAGCAAAGTCTTTTTAATCCATGACAAAAAAGTTTTGTTGTGCTCATTCAAAATCCACATTTCTTTCTTCTTTGGATGACATTGTTTCAACTCATTAATATGAAATGTGATATACGGTTGAGCATCAACTATGTTATTCAAGATGTATGATTCTAACTTCTCCATCTGTTCAGCTGACAATGATTTGACTTTCAAGCCACGAATCCCCTTTCCCTCATTATTAACTCGTTCATTGCGAGATGGAGGCAAAGCTATGTGTTACGTCACAGCCAAGTAGCTCGTAAAAAACTCTGCTACCTCCTCAGAAATATACTTTTCAATAATGGAGGCTTCAGTTCGATATGGATTTTTAACATACCCCTTTAATAATTTCATATACCTTTCAAAAGGATACATCCAACGAAGATATATAGGACCAAATAGCTTTATTTCTCGAACCAGATGAATCATTAAATGCACTATTATATCAAAAAAGTTGGAGGAAAATACATTTCCAATTGAAAAAGTATAAAAATTGCATCCTTTTCCAAAATGTTCAAAGAATTCACATCAATCGCCTTATTACAAATTGAATTAAAAAAATAACACAACTTCATTATAGTCTTTCTGACACGAATGGGAAATATTCCACGCAATGCAACTGGTAGAATTTGTTGCATCATGACGTGACAATCATGTGATTTCATACCTATCAACTTCAAGTCCTTCAGTGAGACGAAATTTTTTACATTAGAAGAATAACCTTGAGGCACTTTGATATCATGAATACATTGACAGAAGCTAATTTTCTCCCTCTTTGATAATGTATGACAAGCCGATGGAAGATATGTTCGTCTTCCATTAGGAGTGGGAGCTAACTCCAAACGTATTCCCATTGATAGTAAGTTTAATCTTGAATTCAACCCATCTATTATATTTCCTTTAATATCTATCAATGTTCCAATCAAACAATCACAGATATTCTTCTCCACATGCATGACATCAATATTATGTTTAACTTCATGATACCTCCAATATGGTAGCTAAAAAAATATTGATATTTTCTTCCAAATATGTCTATCATTACCACATTTCTGTGTCTTTTCCAATGTCACATCAAGGTTTTTCATCCTCTCAAAATACAAATTAGGGGATAAAGGTTTTGGAGCAGTATCAAATTCTTGTGAGCCATTGAATGCCTTTTTTAGTCTTCTGTAAGGGTGATCCATAGGCAAAAACTTTCGATGACCCATGTACATTGTTTTCCTCCCCTGATGCAATTGACAATATAACGTCTATTGTTCGCAAATTGGACATGCTTTATGCCCTTTAACACTCTATCCAGACAAATTTCTATATGCTGGGAAGTCATTTATAGTGAATAGAAGCACTGCATGCAGTTGAAAATAGTCCATTTTATAAGAATCATATACCCTAATACCAGCAGCCCATAATAGTTTCAAATCATCAATCAACGGTGACAAGTAAACATTGATATCATTGTCGGGTTGCTTTGGACTAGAGATCATTATACTCAACATGAAATATTTGCGCTTCAAACAAACTTCAGGAGAGAGGTTGTAAATTACCAATAAAACAGGCCATGAACTATGTGTGCTACTGAGGGTTCGGTATGGATTCATTCCATCTATGAACAACCCTAGTCTGAGATTTCTAATTTCATTTCCAAATGTAGAATATTGCACATCAATTTTCTTCCACTGTGTAAAATCAGCTGGATGACGTATTTTTCCATCACATACCCGCTCATCAGCATGCCATATTAGCTTTTTTGCATCATGTGAATTAGCGAATAAACATTTGAAACGATGGAATATAGGAAGATACCAAAATACCTTTGAAGGGATCTTTGTAATCTCTACATCAGCCTGTGATTTTTCTTTCACCTTATACCGTGATATCCCACATTTAGGACACTCTGACAGAAATTCATATTCTTTCCTATATATAATGCAGTAATTCAGATAGGCATGTATTTTCTTGTATCCCATTCCCATCGGGCATAATATTTTCTTGGCCTTGTAATGTGAATCTGGAAGATCGTTATCTTTTGGAAGAATGTATTTCATCAATTGTAGCAGCTCTGTAAAACTTCTGTCACTCCATCTATGTTTCTCCTTCATGTTAATCAATCTTAACACCGCCGACAAAATTGTAAAATCTGTACAACCAGGATATAATGGTTTTTCAGTATCACCATATAGATGCACAACTATCAGTTCTATCTCAATTTGTTCTGCTACAATATCACTAATCATTTCTTCAATTCCATTGGAGTTACCATCTTGTGCATCATCATCATTAGTGACATTTCGTCCAGTTTCACCATGACAAATCCAAGGGCTGTAACTTAGATTAAAACCATGACATATCAGATGATCTTTTATCTCTATACTTTTCAACTTCTTCATATTCAAACATTTCAGGCATGGACAGAAAAAAATGTCACTACTTGGAACATTTCATTTAGAAAATTCCAAAAAGGCATCAGCACCTTCCTCGTATTCATTGCTCATTCAATGTGCCGTAATCCAACTTCGACTAATTATTACCTATAAAAAATATCAAAAATATATATATATATATTTAAGATCATACAAATATATGTTTATATGAAAAAAAATCATAATTTGAATGTAAAACAATTTTGAAATATAAAACAAATCTATGCGTATTTAAAAAAAATATTCTTGAATATTATTATTAAAATAAAATATAGTTAGATATAATAGTTTTAAATTCCATTAAATAAAAGAAAACCATAGCGCCTACATGGTTGATAGAAAATTGAAAGGAATGGAGTAAACCAAAGAATCAAATCATATTTAAAATAAAAATTCAGATGGAGAAAATCACAATGTAAATCCAAACACCCCTGGACACCCCCCAACCCTCTGGACAGCCCCCACCCCCCAGACAACCCCCAAAACCCTCTGGACAGGCCTCCACCCCCTTGGACAGCCCCCCCCACCCACCCACCCCCCTGGACACCCCCAACCCTCTAGACAACCCCCAACCCCCTGGACAGCCCCCACCCCTCTAGACAACACCCCACCCCTCCTGGACACCACCCCCACCCCTTACCCCCTTCGACACCCCGCTGGACACCCCCAACCCTTTGGACATCCCCCAACCCCCTGAACAGCACCCCACCCCTTGGACAGCACCCCACCCCTCTATACATCACCCCCACCCCTTCTAGACACCACCCCCACCACTGACCCCCTTGGACACCCCCTTGGACACCCCTCAACCCTCTGGACATCCCCCCACCCCCCAGACAACCCCCAAAACCCTATGGACAGGCCTCCACCCCCTTGGACAGACCCCACACCCACCCACCCCCTTCGACACCCCCTGGACACCCCCCAAACCTCTGGACAACCCCCACCCCCTGGACAACCCCCCAAACAATGGTTTACATATAAAACTAGGGATGATGAACAACTAAAAACACATGCATTTAATATATACTTCATCATGAAATAGATGGAATTAAATATTATTAAATATGGATACTTAAATGATCGTATGATAATTACAAATAATCATTGATATTCAACCAGTCAAATGATCACAAGTTTCTCGATAACTAATATCATAATTTATTTTATAAAAAAAGTCACACAAAATAGTCCACAAACATGTTTCGCACCAACATCACAATTTAATAAAACAATTCCTCAATTTATAAAACATTCTGATAATGTTTGACATCTAAAATCACCTCTTTACCTTTCAAAAACCCTTATTAGGTGAATAACATCGCCAAAATATTGAATTTACACCATTTTATCACTTTTTTTAACTCACTAAATCATTTTCAATTTTCATAAAACAATCCCAAGAGGAACAACCATGTTTTTCACACAAATGACATTCCAAACCCCCATTCAAGAAAAAAATCATAACAATACAAATCCAAAATATAAATTTCAGCTCAATACACATTTATTAAACCACCCCAATATTTTAATAATTTACCTCAAATAATGTCACAAACAATACACATGAAAAACAAACTTTTTCATAAAACACCTTCAAGAAGTGTGACAAGTTTTACACATAACACCCATTCAAAACCCCCCTTTTGAGGCCCACATGACAACAAAGAATTAAAAAACCATAAATGGATTCCCCTTTCAAAATTAAGACTCACATTCATCGGTTATAAAATACACCCAAATATTAACCTAAGAGTCACACATTAAAAGCACCCAATTTCAAGATAAAATGAATATATAAAATTAAAGACATATCCAAATCCATCAAAAAAAATTTGGGACCACAAAAAATATACGATGTAGGCAAAATGAATGAAAAAAAGCATACAAAAATATAGTTTTGTGAGTTGAAGGCTTACATGAAATGGGGGTTTTGGAATGCCTTTTGTGTTCCGAGTTGAAAGCACACAAAATGAGTTGAGATGATAGATCCGGGAAAATAAGCACACAAAAATCGAACGAGTTGAAAGCACACAAAACGAACGAAAAAAAGCACACAAAAATCGCAAAAGATAAATATAGAATATCCGGGAAAAAAACGAACGAAATAAATTCATTGAAGGCTTACTTGAGTGTTGTGAGTTGAGATGATAGATCCGAGGAGAGTATAGATGATAAACGTTGTAGGAAAAAAGAGTTTAACAGCCAGATCGACAAGCCGATTAGGGTTTATCGCGCGAGAGAGACGAGCCGCCGGACTGTCGAATGGAAATTCGTAAATGACAATCCTCGGGGATTGTAAATTTTTTAAATGTTTTTATAATGTCGGTAATTTAATAACCGATGTTATAAACTATTTTTTACATTTATAACGTCGGTTATTATAATAACCGACCTTATAAATGTATCAGATACAGATTGTTTTACGTCGGTTATTCTATAACCGATGTAAAAAAAAGTTTTTTACGTTGGTTATAGAATAACCGACCTAAAAAATACCTAAAAAATCATAGTTTTTTACATCGGTTATAAAATAACCGATGTACAAAACCACAACGTGTGCGGTTTTTTACGTCGGTTATTTGATAACCGACGTAAAAAACACATAGATATCTAGTTTTTCACATCGTTTATCAAATAACTGACGTAAAAAACCCCACGCGCTGTGGTTTTTTACGTTAGTTATTTTATAACCGACGTCAAAAATGTGTAGATATCTCCTTTTTTACGTTGGTTATCAAATAATGAAGTAAAAAACCCCATGCGATGTGGTTTTTTACGTCCGTTATTTTATAACCGACGTAAAAATGCGTAGATATCTCATTTTTTTACGTCGTTTATCAAATAACCGACGTAAAAAACCCCACGCGCTGGGGTTTTTTACTTCGGTTATTTGATAACCGACTTCAAAAAACCCATAGATATCTCATTTTTTACGTCGTTTATCAAATAACCGATGTAAAAACCCCCGTGCTTTGGTTTTTTACGTCATTTATAACATAACTGACATAAAAACTGAACACGAGTGATTTGTAATGTCGGTTTTTAAAAAACAGGCGTTAAAAATCTACTCACCACATTTTTTACGTTGGTTATAATATAACCGATGTAAAAAACCACATTTCATAGATTATCAATTCGGTTATATATAACCGACGTAAAAAATGGTGATGTAAATAGCATTTTCTGCACTAGTGATAGATGCTAAAAAATTGTTAATGTGGTCACTAGACATAGCTCTATAGCATATAGTATGCCATCCCCTAAAAACATAGGAGGATGATGCTGCTAGAAAACCTATTTCATCTCATCCATACTCAAGACTGGCTATAGTGCTCCATGGAAAGTCTACATATATGGAAAGAAACCCTCACGGAACTATGGCTGAACACCTTTGTCAGAGACAACCTTAGGTTCTGTAGCTGGCACTGTAGGAGGATCAAGCGGTATCCTGTGGCCCACCATCTCTGAAGTATGGTCATCTCCTCCATCGCATCATACCATTAGAGGTCATCGTGGTGGCATGTATTTACAATTCCAACCACATGCCTCAAAAAATAACAACATCAAGCACAAATATTAAAAGCTTAGAACAGGTCAAAAGCCTCCTAGAAACCAAGTAAAACCCATAACCTGATCCTAAATCCAGGATTGTGTTGAGAACATCCAACAAACCCCTAGAAAGTGTGCCTATCGCCCACTCAGAAGCTGGGTCTAGGTGAAGTCTCTATCCACCATTTCAAGTTTCCATATCCATTTCACATTCAGTTATTCAAGAAAGTTAACCAAGGGTCTACCAATTCCCGAAATCATGAGGGACCATAATACCTCATGAACCCAAAATGTTGTTCCCATTCAAACTATATATGTGACAATATCATTTAGCATTTACGTTTTACTGGTGCATCATTTCCCAATTCATAAGGTCCCATTCTCATTATGGATTGAAATATGACATCATACATTTGTATACTACACCCAAATAACACAATAGTAGGCATAACTATCACATCAACTATCACAACAACATCCAATGTCTAATGCATCCTAGATGGAATGGCATAATCCATGGAATGTCATTCTAAAAAATGTATATATGATGCATGATATGGAACACCCTCATCTCATAGAGTTGTAACTAAAATAGAAACCAAAATTGCATCAATAGTAATAGTAGAGATCAAGTGCGACACCCAACGGTGAAATCAAATCAACTCTAATAGTAAAAATACTGAAATTCAAAACTCATTCAAGGTAATTTGGTTTTTCCCTGTACGCGGGGTAGCTAATCCCAGACATAGTTTATTACCAAATTCCATTTCCTTCATATCCCTATATATTCTCTCCCAATAGTATGTTAATATAGAAAATAAGAATTCCCTTGATAACACTTTTTATCGTCCCGAACTCAGATGCCACCCTATGGTGCCCCGAGCCCAGATGGCCACATGTCCTCAAGCGCATCTCCCCAAATTCTAGAGGCTTCCGACTAGCAGCAAGGGACAAGGTGAGTCAGTGGGGAGACTATGAAAACATAACCAAAGTATCACAATAGAATTGAATCATATCACAAATAGAAGAAGCAAAATAACTAATCAACTACTGAAAGTAAGACAAGATAGGTATACATATAAATAACCAAAACTGTCACTTATACAAAATTATACTGATGGTACAAGTATCTAGAAAGAATCCAGAATAGGACATGGCAATACAACATAATTAAAGTATAAAAAAAATATCAAAAAGGTATCCCATCATCAAAATCCTGAGCATGGTCCTATGCTCTCCTGCTCCAAAGCCACAATCCAAAAACTGTACTAGGGCGCTTTCCCCTATCATCACCTACAACCATATAATCTGTTTGGGTCCCCAAGGAGGCCCAAACAAGGTGTGAGGTAAAAATCCCAGTAGGCAACCACCTAGGTCTATAAATTTATAACAACAATTCAACAAAGGTGTTATCAAGGGTAAACAACTGGTAGGTACGTTCATATGCCCATGGAATAAGTCTATTATAAATTAAAACTGAATAACCCTCAAGGCTACCTACCAAAGAGAGTCCTCTCCTAACAAGGTATCTATAACCAATAAACAAGAAATTCATTGCCACATTGTGCATCCATCTGTATCATATAACCCAAAAAAACTATATAAAGAAATCAAGTATCCCACGACCACGCCGTATAGTGAAATAAAATATCCACCACCACACCATATAATGAAGTGTAGACCCTGAGGGCCGGATCTAAGGTGTCTACTGACCAAGGAATCCAAATAATAAATATCTAGACCACGAAGGGCTAGATCCAAGGAGCATGTCCAAACAATCCCATCGAGTCCCATGGGCATCCCTAGTGTAAACTCTGTTAGGAACTAGTTGGGGTCCTAGGAGCAAGTCAATTGCAAGTCCTACGTGAGCCCAAGCAAGCCGGATCCTACATGGTATCAAGTCCTAAGGAATCCCACAGAATCAAGACCCAAGGGGCAGAGTCAACCCAAGGAATCCACTACCACACTCCAGATCCCAAGAGAGCAGTCCAAGGCATCTATCAAACCATTCAGTCAAGAATTCGAAATTAAACATTCATTGACATGTGAGTATACCCAAGCACATCAACAAGTACAAGCTATGAGTATACCCACTCATGAAAAACATTTATAAAAAGAATATAGGATTACCCTCCCATAAAAACCATTTAACATTCCATTAGACATTTACATATAGGTATACCCACCCATATATATACATCTCACTCATGCAAAGCTATCAAAATAGACGAGGCATAACCTGATATTCAATAAGCAAGGAGGTTGTACATATCCAAAACTAGCTACTCAAGCTATCAAGTAATCTAATAGATTCTTCTAACTATAAAAGAACAAGCACACACCCCTTAGGTGTTTTAAATGGGTATAAGAAATCTATTCCCTTAAGGCGCACCCCTAAGGGGACCTCAAAACCTGCATTAGGTGCCAACAAACCTAAATGGAGTCCATGGTCAACCTCACTATGTCCAACTACAGCTAATAAAATCTAATCGCTCAAAAACGAGACCTCACTAGAAAGTCTGATAAATGGAATTTCATCTAAATGCTCAAAAAAACACCAAAAAAATACGAAGGAAAGTATATAACAACTACCTCACCTTGGTAGGAGACAGCTCATCCAATATCATATCTTGATTCATCTCGGTTTGGAAGAAATTTGGAGAATGGATGAAGAATTAATTATGAGGGAATATGAGCCTAAATCCAAATAGTGCATCTATTGTTCCGAAAAATAAAGAATTACTAAAAAGAAATTTAGGCCTTATCGATGTAGATCCATAGAGATGATCAGTAATTAAAACAGAAGTCGAATGACAAATATGGCTTAAGGAATATCTTTGGCGCCAAAGGGGAGCTACAGAGGGGATCTGTCCATGGGATAAAAAGAAACCCGTTTGGGTTTTTTTAAAAGAAATTTTATTTTTAATTTTTTTTAAAATAAACATAGTAGGGTTACACGGTTTACCCGCACAATTTCCCAAACCACGCAGAAATCGTGCGCACCTCTCTGTCTAAGAGGGCCACCCCACATGGTTACCCTACACTGTTTGACTAACATTGTGGTAACCACACATAATGCATTGTCCAAAACCTCTAGTTTTTCAGACCCCTGACACGGTTTATATAAACCGTGCGCAAACTGTGTGCCACATCATTTTCATCCCAAAACTTGGTTCTGACCTTTGAATAAGCCCCAAACACCTCTAAAACACCCGTGATCAAGTTAAGAATTCACATATGGCTCTAAAAAGGAAATTAAACAAGAAATATAAAGATATATAACTTATACAAAAACCTGGGTTCTTAGAGTATGAAAAATGTACAACGTTGTAATCAAGGAGACGGTAGGTCGTACGTACGCATGAGTAACGTTTTCCATTTTTCTTTGATCATTATGGAAATAAGGTAATAATTATTTTATCATTAGATAATTATAATAATATTATCAAAATAATAATATTAATTTTAAATATACTTATATATATCATACAAGTGATGTGGTGCATAAAAATGAGCCACGTCGCTTCGTGGAGGTGATAGTTCACACGTACGCATGAAAACAATTATCATTTTTATGTGAATGAAAAGAAAAAATGTAATTGTTATATTATTATCTTATATTGACTAATATGTCATGAATATAAAATATTAATGTTAACTCCATAATTATAACCTTTCATGAGAGATTTCGATGGAAAACAGATTATATTGGTTCGTGGAGGTGATAGTTCACACGTATGGACGAATGATTAATTCCTCTCATATTTAATGGAAGTGGATATATATTTAGGTGATGATATTAACATAATATAATCTTAGTTTATTTATCATATTGAATTTATTATTTCATCTTGGAATAATAATATTTGAAGGATCTAGATAAAGAATTAAAATAGAAATACTAAAAGAAAATGATACACCTTCTTCGGTTGATCACCTTTTAAGAACACCTCAACACCTATAAGAAGGGAGTTATTCATAAAATAAGGCCTCAAGGATGTGGGTAGGGATTATAGGAATGGTTTTAGGTGGATCCTGTCTGAACTAAATGGTTCTTGAAGTGTGATTATTAGAGAATATTGGGTACCTTTTATATGATAGGGGAGGGGCACCCTTAAAAACACTTAAAATATTAAATTAATATAAATTAATTTCTTAATACAAATGAATCCAACACGAGTTATGAATAATATAAGATGAGTATTATTATAAATCCTCTCATTCAATAATTTGTAGACATGTATTTATTTTATTTTAAACCTTATCTTTTCGGTTTACCCTTAATTTTTCTCTTTTAATTTTAGTTATGGAAAAAACATTATAAATATTAATAGGCTATAAATTTTACTTAAATGGGGTGAATTCACCATAATTGGAAAATTAATGAACTCTTAGACTATATTATAGAAACTTTATAATTTTATATGTTTTTTAATCATTTTTAAATAATTTAATAATTTATTATTTTTATAAAATATCAATTATGTAAATTTTGTCTATATTAACATTATTGAATTTAAATAAAATCCAAATATGTATATAACTTCGAAAAAAACCATTTAATAGACTTATAACATGTCATATTCACCTATAAAATTCATGTATGACATCAAATATATCAACATATATATTTTAATATTATTAATTTCATTTATTTGATTCTCCCTTTAACAAATCTATTATTACATCATCATTGTGTCACAATTAAATTTAATTATTTATTTCCTAATAATTATTAATAAATTAACATGATTTAGATAATATTTTTATATGTTTAATTAATATTTATAGTCAAATAGATAACTTATATAACAACATATTAAATTATTTTAGTAATAAGAGTCATGTTTACAATATTTTTATTTTTACTGTAAATAAAATGTTATTAATGTCATAATCACACCCAAGTGGCTTATAAATGCCACAATTTCATGCCAAGTATTTTATTGGTCGACCATAACTAATCCAATAAGACTATTACAAGTGTTAGGACACTTTTTTGTAATTATAATATTATTTTTACCTTTATTTACCTGATATACCTTTAAATGTGTTAAATAGAATACTATATTACTATTCAGTAAAAATTATTTTGATCTTATTGGACTAAATATTTCATACTTAGTTCACCCATGAATTTATATTTTTGAAAATTAAATTCATAGTAGTTGTTAAACTAGGATTAACACTAATCCCGTTGACATATCAATAAAATGGGTTTTTTAAGTAAAATGTTCAAAAGTTCACAATGTTTTTATATTTAATATTAATTTAAAAATGAAAACAATGAATTACATTGAATTAATTGATAAAAAAAATCATCTAATTATACCTTAAAAAAACATAAAATTATAATATAATAATATAAATAAATTATATGGAAAGGAAGTATTGAATTAAAATACAATATTTTTCATTATTCATTAAAAAATAAATATTATCAGAAAAATACAAAAAAATCAACCTAATTAAATTTTGATGTCCCACTTCCAAATAAAAATTTTATTTTTTCAAATAGAACATATAAGTATAAAAAAACTATATTTGAAAATTATTTTCTATCAAAAGGTGGTAAAACCACCTTTTAAAAATATTAGAGTATTTATGATTAAAATTGGATTTATTGTCAATTTAAGCCTATAAAATTTATTTGAATAAAGTAAAAAAAATTAATAAACATGTGTAAACATAATATAGTTAGTTCTATTCATTCCCGTCATTACAACGTCTAGGAGAAAACTACCATTTAAAATAATAATATTAAAAATGTATTATTTTTTGGTATATCTCAGTCTTGTGTGAAACATAAGATTTTGAAAAAAGCCATTGTTGTGTGTCTGGTATGCTATTGGAAAAATATTCCCTTTTAAGGTAAAATTAATATATAAATTATAAATATTAATAGATATAAGCTATCAGACAAAGAGTCCCTTTGAAAGTAAAATTATTAAATAATTTATAAATATTAAGAGATATGAAAATGTCTTATTATATAATTACCTTGGATGTTACAACCTTACCCCTTTTGAAAATTACTTCCTCACAATTTTATTCACATAGCAAATAAGTGGGGCTATTTCTCTCTCAAAGAATTTTCATATTCCAATGATGCCTCTTCAATTGTATGGTTTTTCCACAAAACCTTAATATGATGAATCACCTTATTCCAAAACACTTTCTCTCTACGGTTAAGAATCTGGACCAGTTGTTCCACGTAAGAAATATTCTCTTCCAAATAAACTGTTTATGAACTCAAAACATGAGATAGATCCGACATGTACTTTCTTAACATTAAAACAAAAAAACATTGTGCACCTAAGATAAACATGAAGGTAAATCCACTCAATAGAAAACTGATCCACCTTTATCCAAGATTTCATAGGGTTAAATAAACCATGGACTAAACTTCCCATTATTACCAAAATGTATCACACTTTTACATGGTGAAAATTTGAGAAAGACATGATCACCTACCTTGAAAAAAATATTCTTCCTTTAATTATTTTTATAACTTTTCTACATGCTCTGAGTTGTCCTCATGTGTTTCTGAGTCAACAGATCTTCTTCTACCATCTCTTATACCAATTCCAGTCCTTTCAACTTTGTTTCACCTAATTTATCCTAAAAAAATGGAGTTTGAAACTTCTTTTTATATAATTCCCCAAATGGTTCCATCTTTATACTGGAATGAAAACTATTATTATAAGAAAACTCGACCAAAGAAAGATGCTGGTCCCAACTTCCTTGGTTATCCATTGAACATAAATGTAGCATATCCTCCAATTTTTTAATTTTTCATTCTATCTGTCTATCTAATAGAGGATGAAAAGATGTAATAAAATATAATTTAGTACCTAATGACTTCTAAATGGATTTACAAAAGTTATAAGTAAACCTCAGATTATAATCAGATAAAATAGAGAGAGGAACCCCATGTAACCTGACTATCTCTCTAAGATAAAACTGAGAAAGTTAAACAAGAGATAGAGTATCTTAAATAGAAATAAAATGAGAATATTTAGTCAATTGACCTATAATAAGCTAGATCACATTGTTACCTTGATAAGTCTTTGATAATCCCACTATGAAATCCATGAATATATTTTTGTAACGTCCCGGACCCGGGTACCAATCCACGGGTGCCCTGAACCCGGTTCGCCACATGACCTCAAGCGCATTTCCCCAAATGCCAGAGGCTGCCGACTAGCAGCGAGGGCCCATGTCTAATAGTGGGGAAAATATGCCCTCATTTTTCAAAGTGCAGCGCAATGTAATAGATAAATAGATTACAAAAATAGTGCAAGCAATAAACCATTCACATTTAAAATAAAAAACTACAGTAAAAGATAACCAACAACTATATAGATGATGATGCAACATGTCTCAAGTTCTAAGAAAACATCCAGAACATGTTACACAAAAATAAAGTACAGTAAAATACAGATTACAACAAAACAAAACAAAACAGCTGGTAGCATCGCGAGCCTAAGCCCGGTCCCATGCTCCCCTACTCCTCAAAAGCAATCAAGTACCTACAAATGGACCCTTGCCCTTTTTCATACCTATAGAAACGTAATCTGTTTGGGCCGAAGACATGACCCAAATAGGGTGTGAGAAATAAATCCTAGTAGGCACCCACAAAAGACCCATTCCCAACTGTGTGAAAATACGCAACAACAGTGTGCAGTAGTAAAATTCAATAAACTAAGACGTACTCAAAAGTAACTAACTTTATCAGTTATATTTCAATTTTATTATTCTTTTAAACATTCAATTTAAGATATCACCATAGTGAATATTATAAGTAAAACATCCATTGTCCTTAGACATGTAAACCTTTACACTCAGGTAATGAGAATACAAACACAGGAATCTGCCCACAGGCATATCGAATATTTCCCACAGGCGTATGAGGTGTCGCCCAGAGGCACAGAATCAACTGCCCACAGGCACGGAAGAAGTTTCCCATAGGATAATCACAACACTACCCCCTGGCTAAACAAGTAACCGAGCCATTACCAACATGTAAACAAGAAATACACATGCAATTCCTCTCAAGTTAATTCTATAATCATTATTATAAAGGCATACCCTTGGGTATCCGGGCCAAATGGCTAAACAGAGGAACGCACCCCCGGGGTGGTCCTGGATCCAAGAAGTGATCCCAAACAACAGTTTTTTATCACATTTTAATTACCTATACAATATATGTATTTAAAATAGCCATGGCCTCAGGCAAACGACACCCCAACATGGGTTCGTGGAACAACAATATACAAAAATGCCCAACAGTTGGAAATTAAACACCAAGACACCTACCTTAAACGCCCCTGAACGGTATACACGAATGATGATTCCAGAAACGTCCAAGAATGACATAGATCTGGGATAATAAAATTACTGTTCAATCTTAAATAATGTCCCCTTGGGAAATAATTGGTAAGAACTATGCAAGGAGAGGAGAGGAATTACCTGCACGGTTCTAGGGAGATTGACGGTGCAGAAAACAGATTCCCGGTAATCGATCTAGAGATCCCTGAAGATCTCTCCATCCCTCCTAAGCCTCCCTCTGGTTCTAAGCTTCCTCTATAAATAGAGGAAGATACTTCCCATTTTAAGTCAAATAACAAATTACACGGCGTGTACTCTCAAGTACAAGACGTGTACTTCCCATTTTTTAACTGTTCTGCTGGCAGCTTCTTGCCAGCATGGCACTGTTCATCTGTCAACATGAGTACACGACATGTATGCCTCTATACATGGAGTGTACTATTGCCCACCTAGCCACCACCTTACTATTTTCCTGACGACTGACTACACGGTGTGTAAATATCTACTACACGGTGTGCAGTCAGTTTTTACACCCTTCGCCACCGACATGGCTACACACCATGTGTACTCATCCTACATGGCCAAGAGTACATTGTGTGTGGAAAAGTACAAGGATTGTACTTCCAAAATTTCGAAATTTTCCCCTTATTTTCTTTATTTCACAAAAACACTTAAGGAAAAGTGAAAAGAAGAAACCCGTACGTAAAAAATAAGAACCTGGTTCTTACAATTTTCCCATTTTTTACTCTAGAACTAGAAAAGGATGAAGTATCCCCTTTGATAATTTCCACTCTACTTTAACCTTTTGACTAGTCAAACACTTAATAGTAAAGTCATCAAAATCTCTTTTCATTCCATCCCACAAGTAATTCTCTCAAAGGTCTCTATACATCTTAGTACTGGACAGATGAACTGAAAATAGAGAACTATGAGCTTTACATAACAACTATTTCTTTACCTATTATTTATAAGGCACACATATCTATTCTAAAATATAAAAACAAAATCTTTATCAATATTAAAACCACGTAACATATATTTTTGAACCAATTATACTTTTTTTGAAATTCGCAGTCTTCCTTCTATGATTTCTTAATTCTGTCAGTTAGAGACGATTTCACAAAAACCTAATACAAAATAGAGGAATTTACAACATTGGAAACCTCCATGAAAAGTTCATCAAATCATTAATCAAAATTTCATGTTCCAAACATAATATAGTTAATGTAGCATTACTTTTCTGACTTAAAGCATCAACTACTATCTTTTCTTTTCCCAGTTGGTAATGAATTGTGAAATCATAATCCTTGTTTAGTTCCAACTATCTTTTCTATCTCATGTTCAATTTTTTTGAGTGAATATATACTTTAAAATTTTTAGTTCAGTATATATTTCATATTTTTCTCTATACAGATGATTCCTACAAAATTTAAAGTATAAACAATATTAGTTGATTCCAAATCATGTGTAGGGTAATATAACTCTTAAGATTTCAAATGACATGAAGCATAAGAAATTACCTGATCATTATGCATTGGGAAACAACAAAACCCTTTCAATGAAGCATCATTGTAGATAAAAAATTCCCGATTTATGAAAGGTAGTTCCAAAACTGAATCATTCACTAATATTATTTTTCATTCCTCAAAAAAATCATTACATTATTTTTTACAGATGAAATTAACACCTTTTCATGTTAACTTAGTCAGTGGGATAGATAACTATGAACTTTTTTCAACAAAACTCCAGTAATATCTTTGTAAACTATGAAAATTATGAATCTCAGTTATATTTGGGTGTCTTGGATATTCTTCAAAAACTTTTTTTAAGAAGTATCAATAGTTTTTCCATATTTAGAAAAAATGTGACCAAGGAATGAAATTTTTTGTAACCAAAACTCACACTTTTAAATTTACCATAAAATTTATTTTCTTTTAAGGTTTGAAAAAAAACATTTAGATGACTTTCATTCTATTATTTACATATAGAATATACCAAAATTTCACCAATAAAGACAACCAAAAACTTATCCAAGAACTCACATAAAATTCTATTCATAAGATCCATGAATACAACAGGTGTTTTAGTTAACCCAAAATGCATAACTACAAATTCATAATGGACATATCTAGTATGAAACACAGTATTAGTAATTTTTGTTTCCTTTAATTACAACTGATGGTACCCCAATCTTAACTCAACCTTCAAACAATATTGTGATCCCTAGAGATAATCAAACTAATCATCAATATGAGGAAAATGATACTTATTGTTAATAGTAATTTTATTGAAGGAACTATAATCAATGAAAATCCTTGTTGAACTATATTTCAATTTAAAAAACAACACAAGTGAACCCCATGGTGACATGATAGGTCGAATGAAAACTTTATCTAATAACTATTGAAATTGATTCTTTAACTCTAAAAGTTCAATTTGAGGCATTCAATAAGGGTTTTTTGAAATTGTCTTAGAATATGGAACTAAGTAAATAATAAATTAAAATTCCAGATCAGGTATAATACTAGGAAACTAATCAGGAAAATCATAAAGGTATTCATTTACCATTGACACATCATTAATCTAAATAGTTCCTTTGTTTTCAACAATATATGAAATATAAAATTCATTTATATCTTTCAATAGTTTCTCAGATTCCTGATATGTTATCAATGGTAAGGGTTTATTATTGTACACAAACTAAAACTATTTATGAAAAGAAACCTATTTATCTCTACAGTCAATCATAGCATGGTAAATAAAAATCTAATCCATACCCAAAATAACACCAAAATTTATGAGATGAAATGTAATAATATTTTCAAGTAAATATTTTCCACAGATAATCATAGGAAAGATTATTTTAATATATTTTTCCTAAAAATTTACCCTAGGAATTTTTACCACAAGTTCTATATTCATTTATTGAGGCCAAATATCAAATTTACTATAAAACATCTAAGAAATGAAAGAATGTGTATACCCTAAATCAAACAACACATTGGAAAAACCTGAATAAACAAAAAATTCACCTGATACCTTTTTATTTAATGGCCCAACATTTTATATAAAGAATTTTTAAAGTATTTCACCACCCATTTCTGCTTATAGTCTGGATTCTTCCCACAATTAGAATTCTTCATCGGACACTAATTTTCATAAGGACCCATCTTGTAACATTTAAAACATTTTACTAAATTTAAATAAGATTTTGTATTACTATTACCATGATCTTTTCAGTTCAGTTATGATCCTTATGCACTATTTCACCACATTTGAAGTACTTACCAGAATTTAGGATACATTCTCCAGTGTGTTTTTTTACCAAACTTCTCACAAAATGAAAACATAATTTTCATACCATCATGATTTTTTAAATAAATCACTCTTTTATCTTTCCACCTCGACCTCTTATTATGATATTTTTCAAAGAACACATGTTCATCAGCAAACTCCATTTCCACCTTATCTTTGCATTGAACAAGTTTGTCACAACTTTTTAACTCATGAGAATCAAACAAACTTTGATACTTTGGAATTAATCCTCAGTAAAAATTATTTATTTTACTATCAAGATCCCTAATGAAATATAGATCATACCTTTCTAGTTGAGTAAATATTGTTTTGTAAGAAACCACTGAGTCATTTACTTTCCTCAATTTTAAGAATTTTTTTCCATTCTATGTCAAACCACCTAGGGAAAATATTTCTCATGAAATATATTCTTAAATTAAACCCATGCCATGGAATCAATATCTTCAGTATATTTGATATCCTTAACCCTCAACCACCACTAATCGACTTAACCTTAAAAATGGTAAACAAAAAGACAAAAATTTTGATTGTATGAACACCCCATGACATTGAAAATCTTTTCTAGCGTTTTAATCCACCCTTCAGCTAGCATGAGGTTAGACGATCCTTTGAATAATGAGGGATGTTACCTCATAAAATGATCCACTATTGAACTGTTCTTTTGTGGTTGATATGGATGACCTCGTGGATGGATACCACCTCCATTTATAGCCCAAGTCAATAGTTCCATCCCTAATAAAAACTATTTAGTTTCAATTCCGACCATCTCATGCTACTGATTTGAAAGGTTGTTCTCCTTTTGATGATGTCCCAGTATATCTGCCATGTTTCTTCTATGAAAAACCATTATAAACAAAAATATGTTTGACAATTCAATATGGGAATATTCAAATGTTATAAAATTTAAAATTGACCATAAAGTAAAAAACATTTATGGATATTCTATTATCAATATCCTAATCCCCAAATTTATCTAAACTAACAATTTCTACCAACTATAAATCCCTAGCCTTAAACATTACATAATCTTTAGTTAATTCAAGAATTTATAGTTATTAAATTTGAGGATATTTTTAGGTTTATAGTTTAATATAATTTGTCCCCAAATATTACATAACAACTCAAAATATTACAAAGTAAAAACTTCTACTAACTAAACATTTTTTCACAAAATAGAAATCCTTAAAATAAAACATTATTTTTTTATTGATAGAAATATTCTTATCATTCATCTTGGCATCCAAATTCCTCTTACCCATCATTAAATATGATGATACCATTTTAAAAACTTGGGATGAGCATAAAAATCTCCGTAAGGGAAATATGATGAGGAAAGAAAATTTTAGTCTATTAATACTTATAAACCCATTAAATCATACTTTTCACCCATTAAAGAAAAGATATTTAACATAAATCTAGAAATAATAATATTCCATAAAAAATAATATAATTTATAAATAATAAAGGAAACTTATGTCATCTATATTATACCTACATTGTAGCTTTCATAGCTACATAAGGGGTAACCTTCATGGCTATGTTTGGAATACTCATCACAATGTATTCCGTAAATATTTTAGAATAAACCATATCATTTAACTCCATCTCATCATAAAACACATTAGATAGATATCACAAGCTCAACCTCCCATAGTTTATCATAGAACCACCCATATACATAAACAATTTCTAGGAACCATAACATAAACATAAACCATAAAACAAGCATAAAGGAAAAATTCCATTTCCACATTGCAATCAAAAGAAATCATTCGAAGATGTTGACATAATCAATCACTTTTCAACACCATTTTCAATATCAAAATACAAGAAAAGGAAATATGGTATTTATTTTTATTTTAAAAACATTATGAAATGTATAGGTATCCAAATATCAAATAATGGTCATGACGGCAAAATGTAGTTGTCATCGCGTACGTTAATAACAAACATTCGTTTTGTTGTTTAGTAAAACACTTCATAGAAAAATATTCCTTTTGAATACATTTGAATAAATTTAAAATTAGTAGGGGTTTATTATACACCATATAAAATAAGGTGGTGTATATTATCAAAATATTTCTCAATGAATGGAGATTGAGACGAAGTCCCTCACCTTAAGTACGACTAGTCACGTAAAATATTTATATTCTTAAATAATAAACATAGATTAATTATAATTTCATGAGAAACTTTTTCAGGTTTATTATTCATTTTATATACCTTATTACCATGTTATAATAATTAAAAAATTATTTATGTTTCTATTAGACGTTCAATTGATATTTGGTACATGAGGGGAAAATGAACTTGGATTGATGTAAATAGTCCTTGTGGTCATAAGTCCATCATCTATAGAACAAAATTCATGGAATAATGGTCTATTTTATACATCAATTATACTTTTTAGATCAAACCATTCATTTATGGAGTGAAAAATGAACAATGTTATAATCATGGAGATGATAGGCCGTACACACACATAAGTATCATATTCCATTTTTCATTGATCATTATGGAAATAAGGTAATTATTATTTTATATTTACATAATAATATTAATAATATTAATAAAATCATAATAATTTTTTAAATATAATTATATATATCATGAATGTGATGTGGTGAATAAAAACGAGTCACATCGCTTCATGAAGGTGATAGTTCACACATACACACGAACGACGTTATAATTTTTATGTGTATGGAAAGTATGAAATTAACTGATATATTATTATCTTATAATTAATAATATGTCATTATTATCACATATTAACATTAATTCCACAATTATAACCATTCATGATAGATAGATATTAAAAATTAATTCGATCGGTTTGTGGCGGTGATAGTTCACACTTACACACGAACAATTAATTCATTTCACATTTAATGAAAGTGGATATGTTTTTGGTGGTGATATTGACATAATAACATTTCATTATATTTATTATACTGGATTTATTATTTAATATTGGAATAATATGATTTTAGAAAAGTGGAAGAAGAAATAAAATAGAAATACTTAAGAAAAATGATACCTCTTATTCGGTTGATCGCCATTGAAGAATACTTTAACACCTATAATAAGAGTCTTATGACTAAAATAAGGCCTCAATAATTTACATAGGGATTCTACTAAGAGTTTTGGATAGATATTGGATGAATAAAATGGTTCTTGAAGTGTGAGTATTAGAGAAGAGTGGGTACCTTTTTATAGGAGTGGGGAGGGGAACCCTTAGAAACTCTTAAAATAGTAAATTAATATAAATTAATTTTTTAATACTAATGACTCCAACTTAAGTTATGTATAAGATGATATGTGTATATTTCTAAATACTATCATATAATAATCTTTAGACATGTATTGATTTTATTTTGAACCATATCTTTTTGGTTGACCCTTAATTCTTCTCTTTTAATTTTAATTATGGTAACAACATTTTAAGTATTAAGTGGCTATAAATTTTACATATATGGGGTCAATAACCCATAATTGGACACTTAATGAACTTTCAAACCTTATTATAACAACTATGTAATTTTAAAATATTTTTTAGTATTTTTAAATAATTTAATAAATTATCATTTTTATAAAACATCGATCATGTCAATTTTTAAAATATTAATTTTATTAAATTTAAATAAAATCCAAACAGAGAGATAACATTGAAAAAACCATTTAATAGACTTAAAAAATGTCATATTAACCTAAAAATTATTTTTATGGAAATAAATATTTCAAATTATATTTATTTTAAAATTATTTGTATAATTTATTTGATTTTTCCTTTAAAAATCTATTATTACTTAATCATTGTTCCATAATTAAATTTAATTATTTATTTCCTAAAAATAATAAATAAATTAAAATTATTTAGGTAATAATTTTATGTTTATAATGACTATTTATAGTCGAATATATCACTTATATAACTACATATTAAAATTGTTTTAGTAATAAGAGACATATTTATGTTATTTTTATTTTTACTTTAAATAAAATGTTATTAATGTCATAATCACACCCAAGTGGTGTAGAAAGGACACAATTTCCAACCATGTTTTATATTGTCTTTAAATAACTCATCCAATAATATTAAGAAATGTTTTAGGGTAGTTTTATATTATTATAATATTATTTGTACCCTCATTTACCTGATTTACCTTTAATCCTGGTAATAAAATACTAAAGTTACATTTCAGAAAAAATTATTTTGATCCTATTGGACCAAAATTTTTCTTAATGAGTATATCCATATATTTCCATTTTTGAAAATTAAATTCACAGAAGTGGTTAAATTAGTTTTAACACTAATCCAACTGGAAGATCGATAAAATGAGTTTTTTTAAATAAAACGTTCAAAAGTTCACATTGTTTTTCTATTTAATCATAATTTAAAAATGAATCTAGTGAATTAAATTGGACTAATTGATAAAATATTCATCTAATTATACATTAAAACCATGTAAAAGTATAATCTTACAATATAAATAAATTCTTAAAAAATGCATTTTTGAATTAAAATACATTATTTTTCACTATTCATTAAAAAATAAATATTATCATAAAAATACCAAAACTCTAACAAAAGTAAATTTTGATGTCCCGATTCTAAATAATAAGTTTATTTTTTCAAATAGAATATATAAAATTAACAAAAACTAGATTTAAAAAGGCTTCTCCATCAAAAGGCGGTAAAACTACATTTTAAAAATATTTGAATATTTATGCATAAAATTGGATTTATTCTCATTTTAAGCCTATAAAATTTATTAAAATAAAGTGAAATTTTTTAGTAAACATGTTTAAACATAATATAGTTAGTTATATTGAATCCTGCTAATATAACGACTAGTCTGTAACTACAATTTAAAATAATAATATAAATAACATATTATTTTTGGGTATATCTCATTATTATGTGAAACATAAGGTTTTGGAGAAACCCATTATTGCGTGTCAGGTACACTATTAGAAAAAGCGTCTATTTTAAAGTAAAATTAATATCTAATTCATAAATATAAATAGGTATGAAAATATATTATTCTATAATTACCTAGGTTGTTACAAATTCATATGGTTTCATTATATTTTATAATAAATTTATAATATATTTATACATATAAAATAATACAAAACAAGTTGTAGTAAATATAAACATTAAAACATTTGTAAAAAAGAGTATTGTGAATACATTAAATAATCAATATCTAAATAAATTGAAAATAGTTTCCATGATCATTTTTAATATATTTATGAATACTAAAAACATATATAAAGTTAAAAAATCATTCATACTTGTAATAATTTATATTTTTAGAATGAAAGTAAAGTGGAGTATAAAATCTATATTGAAACTACTCAAATTATAATTGAAACTAATTGCTAAATAATATGAGGAATTTTACCAATATTATTTTCATAATTCTTGTACTTATCATTTCATGGTTCAATCGTGTTTCAAAACTAGTGTTGTACCTGTAGTGGTAACTAGATAATAGGTGTGAAAATAATATTTGAAAAACACTAGTGGTAGGTCAGTCACAATTCATGTCATAAAATATGGTAATTCATGCCTTGGAAAATATCTTGTAATATCTTACAATATTCATGGTCGATACATAATTCATGTAGTGTTTCAATTAGTATTGTGGTTGATCCACTAATAGTGTGTGAGTTTATACTTATGGTAACCTAAATCTTTTATAATAAATCTTACATCGATTAGTGGAAATTTTATTCATGTAGTCGGTTGAACTTGATAGGGAAGCTTGCGCGGTTAATTAAGTGATCACGCTGCCAGTCTATTATATTCATGGTAGTTTCATGATTTTACTCAATTGCTAGAGAAATTGAGCCAAATATTACTGTAGTAGATCTTTGTAACATGACTATTATGTAATTTCTATATGTTTATTATGTATGAAAACTTAAGTTACCATTTGAAGTATAGTTTTTGTGGTATATTCAACCTCTATAAGGAGGTGAAACGTCATTGGTGTATGTTCCGTGTGAAGTAATGTTTATATACTAGGTTGAGTCTTTATTTATTCATGGTAGGATTAGTACTCTTCATGTAGTTGATGGCCATACTTCAACTTCGATGATGTGGCAGCTTTAGTAGCCATCTTCACATGGTACATTATAAACTGGTTGAGCTCCTTATTCATTAACACGACACGATAGGTCATTATTTTTCCATGTGGTAGTTTGTAAAATAGTTCACATGGTTTATTTAAACATTTTATAAAACCACATGTGATTATATGAATCCAATATAGGCAAATTCGCAAAACTACATACGAGTTAAATAATGAAGAAAAATTTAGTCATGTTAATTCCCACTCAAAATAAATTTTCAAATAAGGATATTCTAATATAATTAGAAATTAGTTTTTTAAAATTATAAAATCTAGAATTAATCTATGAAATTTATAAATATAAATACTAATTAATTAATTATAAAAGAAATATGACCAAACAGTAAGAAATTTAATAAAATTATAATAATTCAAAAATTTAAAAAATTATTAATTTTAATTATTTTATGGATTTTAATTAATAAATAATAATTAATTTATAATTAACTCTGAAGTTCAAACACTAAAATCTTGTACTTATACTTTGGGTTTAAGTTAGTTTTCTAAATCAACTGGTATAGTACTGACCATTGGGACTAATGGCCCCCTTCTTCCTCTATTTTGAATCTCAAAACTGATTGACCCTACTTAAATAGAACAATATTGGGTGGAGGAACTGTTTGTGACAATCATATATCGACCATTTTGGAATAAAACACCATTTATAATGAGGGTAACTCACATCTTACAGATGTTAAGGCCTTATTTATTGGTGTTTCCATTTGAAAAGAGATAGATATTTCCTTATCTATGGTGGAATCTGATTCACCTTTTATCATTATTTTCCTTTAAGTAACCTTCCACTCCCCCCAATTCATATCATTCAGGTGTGAAAAAACATTGTTAACTATAATATTTTGATCCATCATACATGGAGTAATGGAAATAGTGGGAAGACATGCTTACTCATAAAGAATATGTTTCTAATCCTATCATTATCTTTCTTCTTTAGGATATATTCCTCCTGATTGTAATTTGTTAGTGGTGAAGTATTGTCTTGGCCTCCACAATTACATACCACCTTGAATTATCTATGTAATTTACTCCTTTGAAAAAAACTTATTTTTCAATTGGTATGTGTATGTCTGTGTATGTGTGTGTGTTTGTCTGTGTATGTGTCTGTATGTGTATGTGTATGTAAGTGTATCTGTATGTGTATATATGTGTATATATGTGTATTAATGTGTATGTGTATGTATGTGCTTGTGTTTTCTTGTGTATATTTGTGTGTGTATGTGTATGTGTATGTGTATGTGTATGCATCTGTATGTGTATATATGTTAGTGTATGTGTTTGAGCATGTATATGCATATATGTGTTGCTGGATACATAAAGTTATGTATTGATTCACCTATACATCACACAAACAAGAATAAAAAATTTTATACATTGATATAAATATTGGTATTTTTAATTATATTTAAAAATATAAATGTTGAAAAATAATTATATTTTTAACATATAGTCAATATAATATATACATTGATATAATTAATTAGTAATAATAATATATCTATATATTAGGAACTATAAATCTATTTAAATATAAATATTAAATGTATAAATTTTAATTTTGTTGTTTTATAATTAATTTTAAATTGTAAAAAACATGTATACAAAATATAACTATTTATACATTCATATGTAATATTTTCAGTATGTTAGTCAAGTCAACATGTAATTCAACATATGACTAGGGTTAAAATCAAGGAATCCTCCCTTTGGGGGAATTTCTAGGTCTTTTTAGGGTGGATGATGTAAGTGACGACGTATGTAGGGGTGTGGACCTAGGTAAACACTAGTGTAGCACATGACATAAACAAGGGTCCTTTGGGCCAAGGTTAAGGGAGCTTCATGCTTTAAAAATTATAATGGCTTGGTTATGGAGTTGGTCAACCCTTAGAGGGGGGGGGGGGTTATCTGTCTATGCGTGGTTAGGAATGTGTGTTTTTTTTATTATAACCTCCAAGACAATAAATATATTATTTATTCATTTTTAATTAGTAATTTATTGTAATTACTTTATATTTAAAAGTAATTTTAATATTTACTCATTTTTTATTTTAAAATTTATTCATTTTGAATACTTTTTTAAGTTATTTAATCAACTTTTTGAATTTTTTTTTATATTTTTTTTGTAATTTATTCATTTTTATTTATTCAATTAAAATATTCCTTAATTTAATATTATTTATTCATTTTTATTAATTTATAACATTTTTGAAATTTATACATTTATAATATATACTTATATATTTTTATTTATTATGTTTTAATATTTTTAATATGTTTTTAATTTATATTATTTATTTATTTAAATGTTTTTTAATATATTTTTAGTTTATATAATTCATATAATTAATTTTTTATATTTCATAATTTATATAATATAAATAATTTATTTATTTTTATTTATTTTTTCTTATGTTTTCTCATCGGTAGTTCACGAGCTGATAAATGATCATTTTATCAGTTTTGTAAAGATAAACAATGTTAAAGGTCACTTTATCAGTGCTTTCTTTGCATTGATAAATGTATAACTTTATCATCACTATCAAAACACTGATAAAACCCACCTTATCATTGAGTATCTTTTTAGCATTGATAAAGGCCCCTTTTATTGGAATGTTTTCATTAGCACTCATAAAATACATCCCCTATTATAAAACAACCTTAACTAATCACACCCCTCCCCATACTGTTCAAAATTTCACTAAAAAAGGATTTTTAAAAACCACAAACTTGAATTTTTTGGATGATTTTACCTTAAAAAATAAAGATATTATGTTCATAACCTGTTTTTGAGAATTTTTTAGACTCCCCATTCCCACACTATTGGATCTGATGCAAAAAAGAACATATTATTGAAAAACTGGCTTTGATATCGACTAAAGAGACCCAAACATAACCATCAACAATTAAATTTTCAATAAAAAATGCTGAATCTCTTACATAACCAAGAACTTTTTGGTTTAAAGGTTTAGAGAATTAGAAAAATCCATTTACAAACTAAACCCATATATTTCCAACCCAATGGAAATGTTCCCCACTAAACCAATGAATCATTATTTTACAAGAAATACTGAATGTATATAAAAAAATACCCCACACATGATACTCATCTAGACACTTCATATGTAATACTTTTCATTATAACATGGGGAAATTGAAACATAAGAAAGGTGAGCTCAAATGATCCATAAGGTTAAACATAAGTGATGAAAATTAAAGATCTCAAGTGAGTATAATGTAAACATGTGGGTATGAGAACACAATCAAGGTATAATAATATATCACAATAAAGTCATACCTATTAATATTTGGATCATAATTTATGAATAAAAACATAAATATTTTGGTATAAAATTGATAATAAATGATAATGACTTCATAAGAACTTGGAAATAACATGAAACATGACATTATAAGATAAGTCATTTATCACTTCCAAGAAAACAAAACAAAATTTATATAGTTATATAGTGAATTGGGTTTACCCCAAACCCCTTACATAATATATAATGAGATATAAAATATTACACAATGAATTAGAGTGTTGTATAATTATAATCCTACCCATCCCACCATAATATATTCTAGAATATGTTATTGGTTATTCACTATATACATGTATATGATACCTATCAAATAATATATTACACCTAACAATTAAGGCTAAGTTCATGCATCTTCCACATCCCATGATGAGTTCATGCATCAACCACATATGCATAACTTTAGGTGCATTAATATTCCCACAAGGTTTCATCAGTTATAATGCATTATGAATAGATAAAATGGATTTTATTCACTTAAGGAATTCAATGAATATGTTCATTGAGAAATGACATATACTTATACATTGAAAATGGTTTATTAATTTAATTAAATGAAACATATTAAGGATGGATCTATAAAAGGATCAGATCCCTCATGTCGGGGGAGACCAATTTTATGTAATCCTTTAGATACACTCTTCCTATTGAAATGTAGTTTTTCACTAGGTGAAGGAACTATAATCCATTTTGTGTTTAGGGATCCTCAAGAAATGTTCTAGTATCCTTTTTTCAACATATTTCCCAAGTTTGTAGGAGGATTTCATCTACTTCTCCAGTGATTGACATCGAGTATACCCCATCAAATATTGAAGATGAATATTTTTGTATCCAAGTAGGAATGTTTATATTCATAATTTATATTACTTTTTGATATCTTCATGGATAGATCAAGCATTATATGGTTTTCTCTGTCACTACTATTTGATCAAATGATGGTCCCCTAAAACTCATAAGTGGTATCAAAGCATTAGTTTCCTCATCAAATCAATATGCTTCTTACAATATTAAATAAAGAACATGTTTTATGAAATTATAACTATTCCCCCTGGATGTCACATAATATGATAACTTAATACCTATAAAACCACAAATCATTAAGTTAAATTATTATTGTAATATGGATTGGAATACATAGCTTATGTTAAGAAGTTAGTGTATTTTTCATTGCTACTCCAGGGAGAGAAGAGTATCCGAGTTTTAGGTTATTTATAAATGTTTATAAATAGTTTAATTATATATATTTATATATTTATAAAATTTATAAAATTTTTATAAATTAATTAAATATAAAATATTTTTGGATAATTATGTTAATTTTTTTTTCAATTATTGAAAATATTCTAATAATATTAATCTGTTAATATTGAGAATATATTTTTCAAATTTATATGGTTTATAAAATGTTTAGAAATCATATTAAAATGTATTTTGAAAATATTAATGAATTCATTGTTATCAAAGAGGTATTCACAAATCATCCCATGTGAGTGCGGGCTATTCCTCGGTTGGAATAAACTGGTAAGAGCATGGGTTCCAACATGGGGCTGCCTGTATCAGGATCTAATTGTAGCGTAGTGGTATGAAAGTGATCCTCATAACTGGGATCTAAAATTGTGTGCTGAAGAGTAGCCATCCTCCACCGCCCCCTCCCCCCTTTCATCGTACTTTGTCCCCACCCCACGACTGTTATAATTTTATTCAATAGATATTTAATAAAATGAATATAATGTTTTGATTGGTTAAAACATTTTGGTAGGATTGATGAGGTGGACTATTAAAGTGTTTTAAAAATATATATATTTAGTAAAATGTTTTGTTATATATATGTATATTTATAAATATAACAAAATAAAACAAAAAATAAAATAAAATAAATATTTTATTAAAATGACTAGGGTATATGGGTGGTCAACCCATGCCCGAAAAGGAGGGTGCATCAGTGGTGAGCCCATGCCCAAGGTAGGTACATAGGTGGTTCACTCAATCCTAACATGTCATGAAGGTCTTGGTGGGAATACTTGATATAATATTTTCGATGATTATGCGTATTTGAAAAATTTCATGCCTTAGTTTTATGCTCTCATGGATCATATTCTTTGATTTTCTTATGATTCATATCTTATGAACTGTCAATATTTATGTCATGATTCAATATTGTGATCTTTGATATACAGGGTATTCTTTCCAAATGTTATATTCATGTTCTCATACCCTTATGCCCATGTTATGTAAATGTATCTCCCTCGTTTACCCTTACTAAGCATCTAAGTTCATCATTTCTCATGTTTCATTTCCCCAGGTTATGAATAAAGGTTTTAAATAAGGTGTGTTTTTGGAGAGTACTAAAGAGGAATATCTTTAAGGGAGATGTTGAAAATCATTCACAAAGTTATGAGATTGTGTTCCAAGTTTCCAAAGCCACTAAAATATTACAGTCCTTGTGCATGTACTTATGTAATGTGTTGAATATTAATCTAAAAAGATGTAATATACATGGTATGAAAAGTCAGGGTTGTTATAGTTGGTATCAAAGAAAAGGTTTAGAAAACCTTTAGAAACTAGGATGAAAAAACTTTGCTGAGATACCTAGGAATATTTCTAAAGTTATTCCTAGGGATGTCTCTAAGGATAAGTCTAAGGATGTTTCAAAGTTTAGGAAAATGTATTGGAATCTTGGTAAAGGATCGAGAGAGTGGTTTCCAAGACATTATATCTCTTTCTTCATACTACAAGTGGATGAAGCTATGAAACAAATTTACATAAGGGTAATAACCCTGAACACACCATATTAAACTAGACTCGACCGAGAACTTGTGGATTAAAACAAACCTTATTGCACACCTGGTTTGATACTCCTGTGATATATGCTTTGGAAATTTACAAACTCTTTATGAACCATCATGATGGATTTAAATAAAAGATGACAATGAATAACCTATGATAAACCTAAGGTGTCGTAGATTAAAGTCAAAGGTTTCATGATTTTGACATCCTAAGTGATTTTAATGATTATGTGGTTCCCACTATGATTAGTGTTCCTCACACAGTGTTTTTGGTTTTAGTCAATGACTGGATCCTGAAGGAACCATTTTAATGAGGAATGTAATGAAGAATGCGATGATTTTCTTCCTGAGCAACCAAATGATATTGGACTTGAAATGTAAAAACTTGTTGCTATGCTCACACAAATTTCTCGAGCTATGAATCATGGTGAACATCCAAACATGAAATGGAGGGAATAACACTATGTTGAGTCCTTCATGAGGCAGCTCCCACTTTCATTCAGTGGTTTCATTGATCCGTTAGTTGCTGAGCAATGGATTAGTACCACTGAAATGATATTTGTCATTCACTACTATTCATAGCATCAAAAATCCAATTTGGTTATCTACCGTCTGAAAGGTGAGGTGGATCAATGGTGAAACCTTTTCAAGAATATGAGGTGACAAGATCAAATTGACATCATGGATTGAAATGAGTTCAATTACATATTTCTCAGTAAATACTTTCCTTATATTCTTCATACGAAGACAGATAAGGAATTCCTAAAGCATAAGCAAAAGGATGATGAATATGTTGGTGCCTATGAAGAAAATTTTAAAAGACTTGTGAGGTACTCTTTGGGTATTTTTATTTATCCTAAAAGTAAAATTGATCGATTCTTCAGTGTCTTAAAAAAATCTATGAAGGGCATTAGCCATAAGGGACTTTGGATTGTTTGAAGAGATTGTTCTACGTGTTATCAAATTGGAAATGGAGGTTGGAGTTACATATCAGTCTCATGGTTTTGAGAGGAAGACAAAAATGGAATTTAGAGGAAAATATAATAATCATTGAGAGAAGAAGATGATCTTTCTTTTATTCTCAAGGTGCGAGAACAAACATGAAGGAAATTGTCTTAATGAGACTTGTAAATGTTTTAAGTGGAGAAAGGAAAGTCATCGAGTGGTTGAATGCAGAAGTGATGGGAAAAGGTTAGTGAATGGTAAGAATGATGAAAAAGCGCCATATAAGACACCACCCACACTTAAGTGTTTCAATTGTGAGGATTTTTGGCATTATGATAACAAGTTCCCCAATCTAGGGACTAATGTGGATGATAAGATGCAAAAAACCTCTGAAGACAAAGGAAAAATGGAAGGCTTATGTTCTCAAAATGGATGAAGTGAACCATGATAATTAGAGAATATTTATCTGTCTCTCCTTAGTTAAGAATTTCATGGTTGATTTTGTATGAATGAGCCCTATGAAAACCTTATTTTTCATCCTTGTGAAATTTCATGTGATTATCTACATGGATTCTAGAATAATGAAATCACTTATTTCATGGTATAAGGATGAACCCAGGCTTCCAATGAAAATGTTTTTGAATAATATAAGAGATTCTATAAGGAATGAACAAGGATGTTTGTTTTCAATTTGGTTTTAAGGTTAGGTTATTACCATGTTTCAAGAGAATACATGATGAATGTATTCACATGTTTGACATGTGGAAATCAAGAGCTACTTAATGATATATGGGGAATTAATGTTAAATTGATATTTGATAAATTTAACAACATTCAATATAAATTTTTAATGTTGAAAGGAATATAGGGTTAATAATTTATGAAATGGTTTATATTGATCTTTTGTTGAGGTTTTAGATATTAATGTATTAATTCACCAAATGAAGATTTATTCATAGTGGATAACTTGTGCTAACCATTTTGTTGTGATGATAACTAAATATAGACGGAATGAATTATAATTCTATTTATAGATCTTATGATCTATTTGTGCTGTAGTCATAAAAAATCCATCTTCATTTCTCAGAGTAAGAGATGAAGTATAAATTTATCAAGACATAACCTAAGGGCTAGATTGTGATTATTAAATGGAATGAAATCAAGTAAGTGTATCTTCTCATAAAAATTAACAATAGGTAAAGGGTTTTGAAATAAAATATCATCCTATTATCTATCATTTTTATGATATCAATGACCTTTTTCATATCTCTTTGGTTTATATATTTGTGATCATTAACTTTCTCATGACCATGTTTTCTATCACTATTCATCTGTAAATGAATTTTGATGTGTTTTGGTGTGTGCCCGTGCTTGTTGGACGATGATGTGTGGTTGGGACATGTGGGGAGGATGGTTTGTTGGTCGTGTTTTTGGGGCGATGAGGTGTTTTGTTGGCCATGATTTTAGGTCGGTGAGGTGGTTTGTATGGTCATGCTTTTGGGACAACAAGGTGGTAGTTGTTTTGTGCTAGATGCTCAGGTTGTGATGGAATAATCTGTTTAATAATGATAGAAATGGGGGTATGGTTCGGTTAATGGGATGGAAATGGATAATGATGAAATAAATGATGGTTTGTATAGTTTAAAGTGGTTGATGAAAAATAATTATATGAATGGGCTAGATTGTGGGAATTGATTGGAAATGTGAAATGAGGCTTGTGACTTGTTGTGTGGTGTTATGCATTTAGAGGTGGTAGCGAAAGTGACGATATTGTGAGTTGGTTAGTGTTTTGTTGTGAACCCAAAGGATGGGATTGTGTGTATGGTGGATATATATATACTTTTATATTCCTTTTATTTCTATTCGTATCCCACCCACTTTGACCATTATGTGCTGACACTCGCATAGTAATGTGGGGGGTGTTTTTCTCGACATCTGGTGAGGAGGAAGGATGGTTGGATACCCATTTTTTCTCGCTCTCTCTTCTAGGGGAGGTAGGTATTGCACGGGTTGTGATGGTTGGAGGCCTTTTAGTGCATTATATGGTGGTTGTGATAGCCGAGGTGTATGCGAGCATGATTTGACGTGATCGTGTTTGTGGGGCGGTGTGGTATATGGAGGATATGGGAGCTCCAGGATGTATGACGTTGGGGTGTGAGAGTTTCATACCAAAAGGAAAGCGGTGCGGGGTACCCTTATCAATGTGATTCTTGTATAGGTGTTGTTTGGTTTTGTGGTTTACTCACGGGTGCATTAGTATGCTTCTATAAAATGTGCACGAGAGAATTTAGTTTTCTTACTGAGTATACTTGTATGTTGACCCTACATATATAATTTTTTTTCAGGATTCCAGGAGGATTACATGGACCGTTCTAAACATCACTAGCTCGAACCTTTGGATAGTTGTTGTGTTGTTGTTTTAGCTTTGTTTTTGGATATTTACTTTGGAGACTTTTATCTATATTAGTTTTATTTATACATGCATCTAAAATGGTTTTGTATTTATTGTATATTATTTCATGAAGTTTATTATGGATGATTCATCTTATCTTTCGATCCTATTTATATTATATAGGGTAATGTATCTCATACATGAGATTTTTATACCCTCAGTGCTAGTCGCCAACCTGAGGCCAACTAAAGACAGGACCCAGGGGGTCATTATCTATCTCCCCTAATTGTGATATCTTTGGAGGGAGGGGGTCGTGACAAAATCGTATTATATTTAGCTACATTTCAAAAAGTAATCATCTTGTCGATATCTTCACCAAAGTCTCTCCAGGAGCTCGACCAGATTCTCTATGCACCAAGCTGGGCATCCACAACATTCATGACCCAGCTTGAGGGGGAGGGTGTTCAGTCTTTGTGATTTATTCTCTCATTGTTTATTTGTTTGTGCAACTCCATCCATCCAAATATAAATTTTTATTAAGCCACTTTAAGGGAAAGTGGGAAACCAAAGTATGCAAAACAAGGACCAAAAGAAAATTAAAAAGGAAAAGAGGGGAGGGGAGGGAAAACAAGGGGACGAATAGAGAGGACGGAAGTAATGTAAGCTGAGGGCATCCCCTCTCACAAGGTAAACTGCCTTGAGTTTAAGTTTATTGAGATTATAGAAGCATAAAGTACAAGTGCCATGGATCGCGATCGATGCCAAATAGTCTACCACCTTATTTCCTTCACACCACGTATGCTTCACCCAGATATTAGAGAGGATGTTTCTGGTTCTCCTAATAAAGTACGAGATAGACCATGGGGTTGGAAAAACTCCATGCAACAAGTTGAGGAGAAATTCGAAGTTCGTTTCCGCTTCAGAAATTTCCATGCCCCCTGGCGGCAGAGGGTGAGACCAGATAGGAAGGCAAGGGCCTCTGCCTGTAAGGGGGTGCCCTTCCCCAGGGAGATCGCAAAATCAAACACAAAGGAGCCTCTGGCATCACGAACCACCCCTCCTCCTTTCATGTTCCCCTTAGAGCAGGATCCGTCTGTGTTAATCTTCAACCCATAGGTAGGCGGGTGCCATCGAACCCAGTTACCAAGCGAGGTTGCAACTGGGATATCCTGGGAAGGTGAGAGTAGGGACTGCAGCGAGGGAGCTTTACTCCATCCTTTAATAAATCTGATAAGATCAATGAGGATGCACCGGGTGCGAGTGATGATGGCCCTTGCTAAAGAGGTGATCCCTTCGTATCTCGCTTTGTTCCTTGGTTGCCAAATACACCACACACCTGCAGGAAAAAATACAGACCTGGCCGATCGAGGGGTAGTGTTGGACCCGGTCATAGAAGTCCATCTCAGATCACGGTGCTGCAAGGTCCTATAGTGGGATAGCGGTGACACTAATCACATCGTGGTATCTTTTTTATCCAATCATGGGCCAAACAATATAACTTAAATTACATAATTCTACACATATATTTGATGAAAAATCAAAATATAATAAATAAAATATAAAACAGAGTAAAAATAATAAATATACAATAACAAAAGAAATAAAAAAGGGGATTTAGAATGGAAAATTTTTACCAAAAAATAAAATAACAAAAAAAGGATAAAATAAAAAAGGAGGGATATGTGGGGAAATAGAAAAAAAAATACGCAACAAAAAAAAATTAATGGAGTCGGTGGGGGGGGGGGTCGTCAGCGTTGAGGGTCGTACACCAAAGAAGTGGATGCGGGGTGGGGTCATGACTCGGGGGTGGGGGGGGGGGGGTCGACGACGACATCGTTGAAGGGTCTAGGTTGCCTTCGTAGGCCTGATCAACAAATTAGGGGTTGCGACTCAGGGGGTGTCGGGGTCATGGCAGTGGAGCCAAACAAAAAAGAAACAGGGGTTGTGGTCAACGTCAAGGGGTCGCAGCAGTGAGAGTGTATATAACGACTCATACATTACATACATTGTTATTACTTCAAAATTGAAGCACATTTATTACAACATATAACAAAACCATGAAAGGACCGTATAGGTATAGTGTCTTTAGAAACTGGGAAACATAAACAACTGGTTCATAAATCATCTACATCGTCTCCCTTTTATTTTATCATATCTAGAGTCCCTTTTGGCATATCTTACTTAATACCCTTCTTCCTGACCCGGGGAAAAGAAAACATTCAAAAGGGTGAGCTCAAATGCTCAGTAAGGGTAAACAAAAGAAATATCAATCATATCATATTCATAAGAACATAACATTTTGAAAATCATAACCTGCAAAAGAGATCATAATATCATAACATGGGATAAGTCATGGTAGTGCAATGTAAATCCCAATAATCATAACATGAAACTTTGTTTCATACACACATAATAATAGAGAAAAATTTCTTAGTAGTCAAGACTCATTTCCAAGACTATCCTAATGGACAAAGTCCATTTCTGAACCGAGTTCACTCCTCGTTTCAGTCATGTATCACTGAACTGGATTAACCTGCCGTTCCATCCATGTCTATCTCATGAGATATAAATCCTTACCCAATGCATTGGAGGGATATATAGGTCCCACCCATCTCATAATTATACTATTCTTATGTGTGCCACAAGATTATAAATCATACATCATAGCATAACCCATGTAATAAAAATGAGATTCTTAAACATCATGTCAATATAACATAAATCATATAAGATAAAAGGACCTCATAAAAATTATTCCATCATAATCAAATCAATGTCAAAATAGTTATAAAAACAGAACCCTATATTATCTTAGATGGAAAATAATTTTTATAATACACTTGAACTCCATTCTTGAGGAAAATATCCTTTCTACTTCAAAAACATTTTTCCTTTCTTAACATGTCATAAAATTTTGAACTAAGATAATTTAATTATAAATAAACGTGAAAACTTGTAAAGGAAGTTTCATGGAAATAATGTTCTAAAAATCCATTCATGCCGTATAAGTTAAAGAAAAACATTGTTCTCGTACTTTGGATGGAAAAGTCAAAAAAGTACCTCGTAAAACGAAAAAAATATTCCTTTCATATCTTTTACTAAAAACTCACCGAAGGGTAAAATTGGATTTAAATAATTGTAGGAGGATAGAAATATTATTACATATTTAGGAAACATTTATGTGGATGATAAAATTCCCCAATAAATTCTGAAGTATAAACAATCTCGGATAAAAATGAGATTGTGAGATTTTCCCTTACCTTAGGTCCGATTTGCTTCGTACGTGTTCGAACCTCCTATATAATGATTTAAATAATGTCATTGAATTATTATAGAATCATAATCATTGTTATGATATCATATATGGTCATATTCTTAGCTTCTTATTAGTAATATTTCATTGCTACTTGTTATTCGGGTGTTTATTGCTTTTTGTTCTTATGCGTGTTTTATCGAATATATTCTTATTCTTATTTTTAGGTTATAGATACCTCATTTCCAGAATGGTATTAGTATAATATATATCATATTTATTCATTAAATTCATTTATATAATCATTATTCAATGAAGATCATGTAGAATGAGTCGCATCATATCGTGGAGACGGTAGGCCGTACGTACGCACGAGCGATGATATCGTTCCCATGATCGTGGAATTGTATTGGAGTGTATGTATACAATTTCATAATCAATATAACTTTACAATAATCATATATATTTATTCTTTACACCATTATACCCATCCAAGTAAGGTGGTGATGGAAAACAAATTACACCACGGTGTGGAGACGACATACCGTACGTACGCACGCGCGGTGATTTCATTTTCCGTAGGATGCATAGAAGGTGAAATAGGGTTTTTTCATATTTATAATAACATATAAGTATATGAGTGATACTTATGTTATTACTTCATAATGAAACAACAAAATAAGAGGAAGTTAAATAAGAAATAAATTTGAAAGAATTGGTAACAGATATTACCTCTTCTTCTACACGGCTCTTTGAAACCTTCTCTTAGGGCACTAAAATTGGTCTTTGAAGAAGACCGGGATCTCTAGAATATTACTAGGGAAGTGGAGAAGAGAAATTGTCAGGAGTTGGCTGAGCTTGAAGGCTCAAAGTGGTGTGAGGACGAGAGGGAGGAGGTGCCCTTTTATAAGGGAGGAGAGGGGCACCTTAGGAAAAACTTAAAATATTATTTTATAATAAATTCATATTCGGTCTTTAATAGCTCCAAACTGATTTATTTCAAAGATAAGGTGGGGATGGTTCAAAATCCTCTCAACCAATGGGTTTTAGACAAGTTTATGTTTCTATTTTAACCTTATCATTTAGATTTAACTCTATGTTAAATAATTTAACTTTTACCGTGTCTTCTTGTTTTCTTACACTATATGGCTAATAAACTTACTATAACAAGAAAAACGAACCCCAAGTGGTTCATTATTAATATATATAACCTTATCTAAGTCATTTTGCTGAACCTTAGATTTTTAGGAATAAAATAAAAATTAAAAATATAATATTTTTTTTAAAAACTATTTTAGGTCAATTTTGACACTATTTGGTAATTGATTTTTGTGAAAATCATAAAATCATGAGATTTAGAAAAATGTTAATTGAATCAATACTAACATGTCATATTAACCAACAAAATTAGTGTAATTTGTAAAAAGTATCAAATTACATTTATTTGGGTATTTATAACATCAATTATGTTAATATTTCATTAATAAGGTAATTACTGCATCATCATTGTGTCATAAATAAATTAACTTATTTAATTCTAAAAATTACAAATAAAATACCATTATGTAGTAAATATTTTTATATTTCTAATGAATATTTATAGTCAAATTTATCTTATTTATAACCCTATATTAAAAATGTTTTAGTTATTAAACATTGATTTTAACTATTTTTACTCTTCTTTAAATAAAATAATATTAAATGTCCTAATCTAATCCAAGTGGACCTAAATGGTCATATTTTATTCCTAAGGTTATTTTTGGTTGAATTATACTCATCCAATAGAATTATGACATGTGTTAGGGTAATAATAATACTATTTTTACCCTTAATTACCCAATTTACTTTTAACCGTGGTAAATAAAAGTAAAAAGTTACTATTCACCAAAAATTATTTTTATCTTATTGAACCACATTTTACTCCTTGATATTAACTGTGTCTCTCAGATTTTTGAAATTCCACTCGCAGAAGCGGTAAAATTATGTTTTATGTAAATTTGCAAAAAGCTCCTAGGAGGTAGGTAAAAGACGGTGAAAAGTTCAATAAATTTTTTATATATCTAAAATTATTATAAAATGAATCCAATGAATTATATTGAACTTATATAGGCATTATGTATCAATTTTTACCTAAAATAAATTTAAATAAAATAAATAATTATAAAAAGTTGGTTTTTAAATAGTAACCCAGTGTTTTCACTATTCATCAAAAATTGAAAGTTTTCAGAAAAATACAAAAAAACCACCCTAGGCTAATTTCGATATTCCGAATCCAAAAATGAAGTCCATTTTGAAAGATAAAATTTATAAAATTTCAAAAATTGGGTATTACTATTCATAACGGCTAGTTTATATAATAACTTATCGTTGTTTAGTGAAACTCGCAAACCAAGAGAGTGTTGTGTGTAGTGAAAGATTCCTTTATATAACATAATACATAAAAAAAATATTTCTCATAAAATCTCGGGTGTTACAGTGTAGGCTAGAAAACAGGATGCAGCTACTCTAGCTGGGATCGCGGCGGAACTGCGATAGCCGGGATCACGGTGGTGGCGGGGCGACCACGTTCCGCCCACGATCCAACCACCAGAAGTGGTCGGATACCACTCCACACCGCGTAGGCACAATCACAACCGTGTTTTGAAAAGTATGGACCCAATTATGTTCATTTCAGTGTCCCACATTAGTTTTCTCTGTCTTTTATTCCTTTTCATATTTCTATAAATAAAGGTTTCAACCACTCATTGAGGTAAGGAGTACAGTTCTACAGTATTATCACTCATGTCAACAAGATGATCCTTTTTTTCAGGAGCCTTGATGATTATAACTCCACAGTTAAGTGAGGTTTGGATTGTAGTAATGTCAGGATGGGTGACTTCATGGGAAGTTTTTCAGGATGTGTGTGAATGAGGACAAAACACATTAAAAGAACAAGTGTTTTTCTGCGGGGACAGTCATTGATCTGATAAATAACCCTGTTGGGTAACAGCTTGTGATGTGTCGGGAAGAAAACCAAGGTATTACAGGAGACCCATGGGAGAATATGACCAGGTTCATGGCCCGAGGAGGTTGGGTAATGACATAAGAAATCTAAACCAGCTCCTCCCAACTTTCTAGTGTGCAAAAACACTCATGGAAGAAGTTCCACAACCAACGCACTTGGAAAAAATGGGCAAAATCATGATTTTTTCAAAATAGCTTGGTGGTCACTCAAAAATAGCCCTATGTCTAGCATATTTTAGAGACCGTAAATGTAGTTTTGAGTTAAAATGTGATTCCAAGAACAAAAAAACAAAAAAAAAACAATTCTTAAACCCAATTAAATGGGGTCAGCTACATGGATCAAACATCATGAATTAGCTCTCTTGAATATTATATTTTCATTGAAACAATTTAAAACAAGATCAGGTTGAATAATTTGTTTCAGAGTCCTCTTAAGCCAACCTACATCTCTTTTACTAAGTGAATTAGTCATTATGTTACCCTATTAACAAGTGATCTCTAGGCCTTCTTCTAACATGTCCAAATCATCTTAACCTAGTCTCAGTCATCTTCTCATGAATCGATGTCACTGTAATTTTCTCTTGAATACATTCATTTATAATCATTTCCATCTTAGTATGTTCACATGTTCATCTTAAAATTTTTATTTATGCTACCCTTATTTTTATGTTCAACATGTAAACCAAGGTTTTGAAACCTATTAAAATAAGAAAAATGAAAAACAGTGATGAAATGGTTCTTTTTGTGTTTTTTGTTATAAGTTTTTTAAAGAAATAAAAATAGGAAAAATGGTATTGAACTTCCTTGGAAATGGTGAAAATTCTGGTTGTCGCCCATCGTCAAGACTCATCCAAAAAGAAAGAGGAAATTTTATTTACAAATCCAAAAAACTAGTGTAGTGGTGAGGAGTGTTGTATCCACATATAAGAGGGTATTTTCAATATTTTTGTTTATTTTCCTAATTTTTATCAAAGGTTAGACAAAAATGTTTTAGGTTTTTATTTGTGAAAATGTGGCAATGGAAAAGTGTAAACAATGTGTGAGAGTTCCAAAATAATGAATAATAGGCAGTGGATTTAAAAACATGAAATAAATTCAGAGATAAATTGTTGAGGGGGTTCAATTAATTTGGATTTCTTAATAAATTTCCCCCCATATATTTTCAATTTTTGGGATAATCAAGCATTCATCAAAGTGTCGACCCTCTCTGTAAATATTCTTCAACCTGCCACTAGCTCTTCAAGCTTTTTGTGAAGAAACAAAACAAGCTAGATATGGGAAATTTAAGTGATTTAAAAATTCCAACACAAATATATATTGTCACACAAGCATAGTGAAGTTTGAATATCTAATGCACTTGGGCACAACATGTCAGCTTATTGCTTTAAGTGGTAAATTAATTTGGCTTTTGAAAAATGATTTTAGAAGCCTACACTATGAAGTGCAGAAAATATTTCCAAGAGAGTCGAGTTTGGCGAACCACAAGTCGAAAACAAATGGAAGTATCAAGATAAGAAACCCATTACATTTGAAACCCACTTTGAGGGTTTAGACAAATAATAATTCCATTATCAAATTAAAATTAAATGGATATAAGAAAAACATGCTAAAAGGGGGGGAAAGGTAGGTTGAATAAGAAGAAAAGTTATAAATTCTCCTTCGATTTAAGTATGGAATACACTGGTTTCAGCAGCATAGAAGTAGAAACAACAATTAAATAAAGGTATTGCACTCTCAAGGCAGCCCCAAAATCTTGTAGGGGTATCCTCTAGAAATTTAGAATAATAGAGTATTGGAAAGATCCCCTATAAAATTAGTTGAAGCCCCATTTACAGCCCCTTCATTCCTTTTTTTTTTAAAAGAAACACGAAGAATATAAATATATATAAACATACCCGATGGATATTCTAGGTGGCTCCATGTGTACGTTGTTTCAAAAAATTACCTCCCCGGTGGTCCCAACTTTAACTTCCAGAACTGGCTGGATTGTCTTCTCAAGAGAGCATGAGAGCGGAGTTCCACTGCTTCGCAGGCTCTCTCTTTCTCCTCCATTGCCTCTTTGCTGTCCGAGTGTGTTGGAGAAAATTGGAGAAAATTGTGGAAATTAGAATTATTTGGATGCTTACTTGGCTTAGGTCTGGATGCAAAGAGATGCTGGAGCTGGGCTTGGACTTGTCTGTAACTAATTGGGCTCGACTTTAAAAAATCAAAGGCTGGCCTGGGATGGTATGGGCTGGTTGGGCTTCAAACAGTGGTAGGGATATGTCCATACACATCATCCATCACACCAGAGTCAATAGGGTAAACCAGCTTCATCGTAAAAATGATGAAGCCCGCTCTCGGTGCAAAGAAATTAGTGGGCCTCATACTTCTGGAGATGGTGGAGTAAAACTGTAATCTGGGGTAAAAGTGCGTGTTGCGAGGCTGGATCAGCTCCACTACTTCAGGCTTGAGTGCAACGCTGCATGCTTGAATTGAAATTATTACACCTTCCACATAATGAAGTGTGGGAATTATACTCTGCAAGAGTTTATACGGTTCTGGATTAACGAATTCATTGTTATCAAATAGGTATTCAAAAATCTTCCCATGTGAGTGCGGGTTATTCCTTGGTTTCAATAAACTGGTAAGAGCGTGTGTTCAAACTTGGGGATGTCTGCATTGGGATCCAATTGCAGCGTAGTGGCATAAAATTGATCCTCATAACTAGGATCTAAAATTGTGTGCTGAGGAGCAGCCATCCTCTACCGCCCCCTCCCCCATGTAGTCGTACTTTGTCCCCACCCCGTGTCTATTATAATTTTATTCAATAGATATTGAATAAAATGAATATAATGTTTTGATTGGTCAAATGAATATAATGTTTTATATATATGAATATATATAAAAAAATAAAACAAAAAATAAAATAAAATAAATATTTTATTAAAACGACTAATAACCTAAATAGTTATAACTATTGGTTTTTCAAATTTTTGAAATTTGAACAGGTATTTCCTCTACCAATAGTTGTCTCGTTTCAGTCGAACCAATGTGTTCTTTTGCCGAAATGGTGAGATCGAACCGGTGCAATTCACACTGATTTCGATTTATAAATAAGTAATGATGAGACCACTTATGGGTTAATAATTTTCCAATCCATGAAATTCTCCAAATATTTTCCCAACATTAGTGTGGTGTGGTAGTTGATGTTTGGTGTTCAATTTTCCCAAAATCTTTATAATCTTCAATGGAAACATCCACCGAAACCCCTACATCATTAAAGTGGGGATGAATCAAACTCTTTTGGACAGTGAAATAAATTCACGCAATTTGATTCAATTTGTCTTCTTTTTCAGCCTACTAATTTTCCAATAGGGTTCGACTCCACACCGTCATCCCCCCACCCTTGTGTATCATTATCCACCAACCCATGTGCCCCTCCATCGAGTGCCCAATAGTAATCCTCCACCCCCGATAGCTCCCACAAACTCTATCATCTAGCCCCCCCCCCCTCAATCTGTCGTCGTCCCACAACCTATGTGCGCCTACTTCTGGTGGCCCTATGTGTATCTTCTTCCTTCTGGAGCCCCCTCCTAATCAAGGAATCGATAAAGATAAAAAAATGATGATGTTCATGTCAACGAAAAAACCTCCATTGGTGTTATTTTGAACAAATGGGAATAATTGATGAAAAATCTATGTTTAAGTGTAAAGAATGTGGATTAGTATTAGTTAGAGGTGGAATAACATATTAAAGGACCCTAGAACACCCCGAGAGGGGAGGGGAGAATTAGGGTGTCAACTTTTTCTCCTAAAGTGATGGATCATATTCCCACATTGTTAGGAACCAGTTAAATTTGTCTGATGGAAAAGTGCAGAAAACAAACAATCACATCGAAAGAGACACTACAACAATTTTACTTGGTTCACCACAAAGGGCTAGTCCAAGGAGAATATGCCAACAGTGTGTCGGTCATACCTAAATCCACTAATCTTCACTAGTTGAATAATAATTATTTTTAGACACAATCACTTTGTGTCAGGAACACTATCTTTACATGATTTTAGGGATAACACACTACGTCCCTCAGTACACTTCCGTTGACTCACTCTAGCTCATTTGATTGAGAGAAGTCTAACTCAGTTTATTGACATAAAGGTTGGTTCAATGGATTGACATTAAATAATTTTTTCCATGAATAACACGAGACTCTTCTTGCACCGTAGACCTAAGTTGATGCTCTTTGAATGTATTTTTCACTTAAACTTGAAGTTATGAACTATTGTTCGCGGAGCTCCTTTGCTAATCTCACTATCTTCAAGAAGAAAAGTACCTTAATAAAACTACCTAAGCAAAGCTCATCGAGTCAATGTGGAATACCCCATCATCACGAAGCACCCATTGCTTAAAAGCACTGATACCAGTCAAAACATAAATAGTATTTTCGTGATGTTAAAACTCTCATAAAAAACCAGATTTGTGGAGCTCCCCTAGCTTCACAAAATCAGAGCGATTCTGGATTTTCCAGGAATAAATTTTTATGAATGAAGCAGGGGTATCCTCATAATTATAGGCTCGACCGTTTCGATGCTCCACCGCACCCAGTGCATTTTTCAGACTTGTCAAAAACATCTTCGTGACCCTCCTCCATTCGCAAAGCAACATTGAGATTTTATGTTTTCTCCAAGCTTTCCATCAAAACATTGCACACTCAAAATGATCTAATTCTCGTAATCCATAAGAAAACCGTAACCATTCTCGATGCATCACATCTTAACGAATATCATCCAAGTCTTCGCGAACCCATGTCTTTACCATTTTTATGAAGTTTCATTCCAAGAAAATAACCTTTCACGATGCTAGCCTCTTCCTCTGGATTTTGACCCCGAAAAAATTGATAGACACTATGAAATGATTCTACCTTCAATATTATAGTCATCTTGTACTATAAGATCTCTTTTCTTGCAAACTACCTAATCTTATATGATGAGGATTAAAAACAAACACAAACCACACTCCATTTCTAGAAAATAACAACCTTTGTTCCAACAGATATGGAACATCAAATTTATCCCAAAATATTGAAAAATGAAATGAAATCAAAGTATTAAAAGATCGGATTGTTTATTCTATGATCTTGGACCCTTTAGAAAATCTGTGAAATAAAAAACATTGATTCAAAGATGTTTCTATAAAAGATGAAAATGGTCATTATAATATATAACCTCCCATTTTAATTTTTTGAATAGGAAGGAGTTAGAGAAACCTTTAATTAATTGAATTCATAAGTGAAGTTGTTTTCCTTGAAGTACTGCAAGTTCAGATGTGATGGAAGTTTATAATAAACATAAAAAATTTGAAATATATTTTGTCATACATTGTTGGTAGGATATTCCATACTTTTGATTAGTGGAAACCTTGTACTATTACGTGATATCTTTGTTTGATTGGACATTATGTTTATTTGGAGTGGCAGTTAAAAATGAACATTATTTCTTTTATTGACATGCAACCTCCACATTCTAGTGTTGATTTGAAAAAAAGGGAAAATAAATATTGGTTTATTGGGATATACAAAAGAAAATTTTCTATATTACCATCATAAATTCTTCTTCAAATGATATCATGCAACAAAAGTTAAAAGATCAATTGAATTTGGAAAATAATTTTCTTTGCATGGGTAAATTTGTTCATGTTTAATGTAGTTCCTATGTTTTAAATCTTATCATTCAAGAAGGTTTAGAGGTTATTTATTCTTCATGTTATAAAATTAGAGATAAAATTTCTTATGTTAATGGTTTTGAGGTTATAATTACATGATTTTAGGATTGTGAAAAAATTGTTTCAGTTGATGCTTGTGTTATTTTGAGATTAGGTGTGCCCACTAGGTGAAATTCCACATACACAATGCTTGAAAGCACATAGAAGTACAAGCACGTCTTCATTAATTTAGATATTTATGATCCAAATCATAAGAATCATTATTTAGAAGTAGAATGTAAAAGAGGTGAGTTGATATGCAATTCTTTTGAAGCCCTTTGATGATATGAAAATTTTGATTTTGAGATCCACATATATAACTTCAAAATTATACTTTGGTCATGTTTGGTAAATTGAATGGTTTTTATTGCATAACTTCAACAATTATGACAGTTTCATTGGTACAAAGTCTTGTAATATGAATAATAAATTTGATAAATATTAGAGTCATTATAGAATTATACTTGCATTGATAGTTGTGTTTGATCCTTGGATCTAGTTAACAGTGTTAGAATTTAACTGTCAAAGTCATGATTCATTCCAATACCAAGAAAATATTTCTATGGTGAAATTAATACTATATCATATTTATGAAGAGTATGCCAAAGATTGCACTTGTGTTTCATCAATGGGATTAATCAAATGGCTTTATCTTCTACTTCTATTAATTCTTCTATAAGGGGAAATGATGATGTAATTGATATAAGTTTAATTTTTTATTATTTAAATCATTATTTATGTATTTTATTTTATTTTATTTAACTTTTTTTTTACTTATATATATTTTTATAGATGTGGATTGAGCTAAGAAATAAAGAAGTTAGCCAAAATGATGCAAAATAAAAATTTAATATTTATTTGAAGATGTCACTGTTTGACATGTCAATATATAGAAATCTAAATGTGTTTGATTAGTGGAAAAATGAAAGTAAAATATTTTCTATTTTATCACTCATTTTATGTCATTTGTTAAGCATTCTTGTTACCATGGTGGCCTCTGAGTCTGCCTTTAGAATTGGAGGGAGGGTGTTGAATAAGTACATAAGTCATCTTCTACCAAAAAATATTGAAGAATAAATTTTTTATCAGAGTTGGATTCATGGTTTTGAACCTATTGGTAACATTTTCATCAATATCTTTTATCATGTTATATATATAATAATTATATTAACTTTGATTTTCTTATAGGATTGGATGATGAAAAAGAAGAATTTGGATTGGATGAAGATTCTAGTTCTAAAACTATATATGTGGAGAGAACAATAAATCCTTCTATTTCATAAACATATGTATTCCTAATAATTATTAAGGATCTATTACTTTTATTGATATATTTTCATAATTTTTTATCAAATATTATTGTATCAATAATTTTACTTTTCACTATATTTTACATTTTATATTTTATATTTGATTTTATTTTTTTAATTGTGTTTTGATGTAGGATTTGGAGGAAACATTAAAGAAGATAAGGGTGCATGCAATATTAGAGAAGCATGGAAAAGAGATCGATCTCATTCTATATTTTTTGTATACTTTATATTTATAACATTGATTTTGAAGAATAAGAGTTTTTTATACTAATTATGGAATTTTTTTAATTTGGTTGAATTTTGAATAAACAATATAATCAATTTTTTATTTATTTATATTTTTATGATTAGATTTCCATTCTCATGCTTTTCAACCATAAATTCACTCATTTTTTATGCAGGCTTTTGAAGGCTTATTAAAAATTAAAAAAATTATAAAACAATAATGAATGTGGGTTGTTCTCAGGATTTCCTGCATCCGTTGAGGAGCAGGGAAGGCTTGATAAATCCACCCATTTTTTATGAGAGCTTTTGTGGGTCTAGCTCGCATCCCCCTATTTTACATAGCTACAAGAAGCAAGTGCATCCTCTTTTTCCACCTCCTGAAATTATTGTCATCAAATTGCTCCACCTTCATTTAATTTTTGATCATATCCATATATATATATATGTAATGTACTATTAAGAGTTTTTGATATATTGGTATATAATGAATATAGATATTTTTCAATGGTAGTAGATAGAGCTCACTAGGGCATGTTACGTTGCCTCTCTCCTTAAGAGTAGATTCTCCCCCACCAAATTGGTAGTAATATGAGTTGTCGATGAATCCTCTTTAGGATACAAGGATGGCTAGATACACTACCCTTATACTTTGTAAAGAGTATCCCTCGAAGAATATTTTTGAAACAAGAGGGATTTGAAAGGACATTGTTGTTACACACCAACATACCGCATTTGATGCCTATAGAAGGATTTTAAGGAATCCCAATTCAGAGTGCTTGGAAGTAAATTAGTACTGAATTCCATATTATTTGCATCTAATGAAGAATCCATTTTATTGGAATTAAAATGGACATTATGATAAGTCATCATAACCCGTGGAAGTGGATATATACCCATTCTGTAGAGGTATGTCTTATCCAAATTAATATTATTCTTCTGATCGCACTTGGTCGAATAAGTGTCCAAGATCATATGTCACAACCCCCTCCCTACAAGGTGTACCCCTACAAGGCTGACAATGCGATAAGGGAGATAGTGACCCCTGAGTCCCGCCTATACTAGACCCCAGGATGGCGACTAGCACTAAGGATATAGTAAACACACAAATAAGAGGCATTACCCTTTAAGAGAACACGTGCAGAAGAGAGAGATAAGATAAAAACCAACCAACTCCAACTCATACATCAATATAAACTAAATCCCAAGTACACATATGTAATGTCATGAAAAACCCACTACAACTGAAATGGAAAACTGCAAGTACCAAAAGAAAGAAAAAATGACAGTGACCACGAAGCCCGAACAACTCCTACAACCCCAATCTAGTAGTAACTAGCCTGATCTCCAACCATCTCCAAGTGACCTAAAATAGTTTATATATATGTAGGGTGTGTATAATAGTATAATCAGTATGATCCTCCTAGGAGCCTCTTTTATAAAAGTAATGAAAGCCTGCTAAAGCACAGTGAACAACAAGTGAGACTAACTCATCAAATAAATATGTATACTAAATTCCCAGACTCACCATGGATACTCTCACCAAGTATCGCGTACAATATTATATAATATTATAAATAATATCAATGGTACCCTACTACCACTTCCCCACTGGTTTGAAACTTTTCCTCAACATCGCATGACCTAAGCATCTCTCTCCAGAAAGGCTTTCCCGCAAACACATGGGCAAAGCAACACAATATGCACCTCGTGCAACACAACCACTATGTCCATAGAACCAAAGTAACTAGGAAGTTTCCAGGAGCCACCATAGCTCTCATAACGTGTATCATACGTCAGGCATTATACCACAAGACATTACAGCCCATACACTGAGTAAAGATCCTCAAGCCATCACAACCTATACACGTTACACCTATAGTAGTCCATAGGAACCTATATCTAGAATATATGTGTGTGAATAACCACAATCCATTAAATCCCTCTACACACATATATGGGGAAAATAATCATTGTGCCTACCAGCACAATTAATTACCAAGAGAAGAGAGCGAGGCCAAAGGGGGTAGTCATCCATCTATCCTCCCAACAGAATGTTGAGGAAAACACCCCCAAGGCTTAGAATCCCTGGGGTATTAGTTTACCTAACTGACGGGGTGGAGTATTGTATATAATCACAAAAATTACAGAATATACTATAGCTCACAACCACACTATGGGAATAACCTAGTCTTAGAATCAACTGCAGCTAATGTCTATCGGACTCCTGACTTCCACTTCTAAGACTAGGTATCCTATAAGAACACAACCATTTAAAGAGATTTATTACATTACTTCATTCCCTTTTTATTAGTTTCACTTTACATAAATTAATTATTTAAACATTAATTAACTATTAATAATTCCAAAATATATTTCATTAGCATTCCAACCGAGATTCACAGTTCCTTTAAATTGTAACCTCATAATTGCATTACACCAAGTTCTAACCTTGTGGGTTAACATCATTTATTCAATCATTTATTAATAGCATTATCACTTTCAAATATTCCCAAGCATTCTAGAAAAATATTATAAGCTACAAAACACAAGGGGACATAACCCGATGAGTAGATAAAATACCCGTCAAGTCTTTGCCACATATAGTAGGAGTATAGACCCATCCCCCCTCGAGAAGCTAAACATGGAAAGCACGTGGCATACCCCATGTGTCTTCACCCATTTTCGAAGGAGGGTAAGAAAGACTAGTTTCCTTGAGTAGTGAGTAAATTAAAGCAGATAAAAAACCAAAAAGACTCAATAAGCATTCAATAATTCACATCCATCCCGTTTCATCATCTCTGGTGTCCTCCCCAGCACACACATGCATAAAATGATGCATCTCACCACCCTAGGCATCAACTGCAACCACAACCAATGGGCCACCCTGCCCCCACATATCACAACATCCACCCAAGCTCACATCACAACACAAGAAGTTGGAAACAAACATCATATTTACTAGGATATTGGCCCTTAAATAAGGCATTCTGCCTTCACATGCAACACGCTCTCAAGGATCCAAAGTAGAAGGTACTCGACCTTACAAGAAAAAGGGTAACTTAGAACCCTACAAGGCATTATCTATTCATTAAACATCTGGTTCTTTAATCCATCTATAATTAACCAATTTATTATTTTTAGTTTCCAATTTTGGTAAACCTAAATAGTAATCTATCACAAATAATTAAACATGCCTACTGCACCAATTTTATTAACATCAAATTACAACAACAACAACTAGATTAATTTACATGCCTCTTTTATCATTGGAAAATAGTTAGAATTAATCCTCTTTTACATTATTTACCAATTTCCATCAATAACGTCATGCTAAACAAGGTAAGTATAGATATCACACTATCTAGTAAAATAAGATGTAATAACATATGTTCGATACTAATTTATTTATCCAGTTCAAATATTTATTATTTCAATTCTATTGTGATCCAATGGGATAAAGCATGATAACTCTATAGTTTCATATAAAATAATAGAGAATCCATGAATCCCATACATCAAAAGGTTCTTGACATTCTTTATAAAAGAATGATCCACACAACAAATTACAAATTACCCCCCTGCGACAACTACATCCACCCGAGGACGCCGCGAGACGACCGCACCAACCAAAACCCAAGAAAACTCCATCAGAATCATGGAGATCACATTCCATAACATGGAAAGAAGAAATGGGAGAATAAGTATCAACTAAAAAACAAGAATGTAGGTAGATCATACCTTTTATTGATGACAGATTGACACTTATTGCATGCACCAAAACAGGGGTTCACATGCAGTAGGAAGAAAATTAAAGGGGAAATGATCCAGGATATGGTTCAATCACCTCGCTCTTATGAGAATAAAGAAATGTTCGAGTGTATCACACCAAGGAACAAGAATGTAGACCAAGGGAGAAATATATCTCATCCATTTAGATGATTTAACAGGGTCGGTTTAAGATACCCTGGTTTTTCCATCAAAAGCATATCACATTAAACAATGTGGTTTGACCAAGTAAAGGAATCCTGAGCTTCAGGAAAAAATTAATATAGGATTTATGGGATTTGAATTGGCCTTAAATTCCTTAAAATAAGGTTTTGAATGAATTTTTTATCAATGAAAATGCTAAAGGGGTGAAACAGTATGAAGCTGGAAACACTGTTCACAAATGACTCACCAACCAAACTATTCACAAATGACTCACCGACAACACTGTTCACTAATAAATCACTAAAAATACTGTTCACAAATGACTCACCGAAAGATGAATCATTAAAAGATGACTCAGTAACAGATGAATCAATGACAGATGACTCACCGATAGTTGACTCACCCAAAGATGACTAACAGATAGATAACTCACAGATAGATGACTCCCCAACAGATGAATCACTGACAGATGACTCACTGACATATGACTCACTGGTAGATGAATCACCGACAACACTATTCACAAAACTGAAAACACTATTCACAGAACTGGAAATTTGGAAGAGTATGGGAAATAATTCACCTTGACCTCCAAGAACACCCCAATCACCATATTTTCACAAAGGAATGGACTAGAGAGGTCTAGGCCATTACATCAAATACCTCTCAAAACATTCTTATCCTCACGAATTCAAAACCAACCTAAAAGGAAATAGAAAAGGGGTCCAAACAACCACCCATCGGGATACCTCTCAAAAGAGAGAAGCCACAAAAAAAACAACAGAAGAAAGACATCTCATAAACATGAAAGGTCTACCACCACAAAGCGAACATCGATACATGGAAAGATTTAAACATAAAAAAACTCAGGGTATTGTGCACATATCTGCGACTCAAATTTCCATGTACTCTCCTCTACACCACTATTTCACCACAAGACACAAACCAAGGGGATAACATGCCCACGAAAAACATTCTCCTTGCAATCCTAGATCTCTATAGGCCACTCCTCGAAGGTCGCATCATCGTCAATGTTGATTTCACCTCAATCGATGATGTGAGAGTCATCATGAAGATAAAAACGGAGCTGCGACACATGAAAAACATTGTGTATCTAGATCATTTACAGGGGAAGTGCTACCCAATATGCTATGACTCCAACATGAACTAACACCCTGAAAGGACCAACAAACTGGGAAGAAAGATTACTCCCACGACCAAATCTTCACTGCCCATGACAGAGAGTCACCTTTAGAAACACATGATCCCCAAAATCAAACATTAAAGGTCTCCTCCTTTGATCTACGTATGATTTCTGATAATCCTGCACTACCTTCATCCTCTCACGAATCATCTGAACCATCTCTGTCGTATTATGCACTAGTTTCGATCTGAGAATTGCTGACTCTCCAACCCCAGTCTAGCACAACAAAGAATGACAAGGTAGACCATACAAGGATTCAAATAGTTCTATACCAATGGTGGAGTGAAGACTATTGTTGTAAGTGAACACCCACAAGGGTAGTGCCTCATCCATGATCCTCCAAAATGCAGGACACAAGAGAGAAACTTGTCTTCAAGAGTCTGGATGGTCCCTCTATTTGACCATCTGTCTGCAGATGAAAAGTAGTTCTAAGTCATAGATGATAACTGAAAGAATAATGGAGACCTCTCCACACCCTATAGGTGAAACAAGGATCTAAATAATAAATTTTTGTCCTCGGGACTCCGTGGTGTCTCACCACCTCCTCTAGATACTGCCTCAATAAAACCTCCACCGAGCTTGACTCCTTGATCACTACGAAGTGGGATGATTTCTTTAAACGATCCACTACCACCAAAATAGTGTCATGGCCTCCCTAAACTTGATGTAAACCTATAGCAAACTCCATTGATATGTCCCCCCACTTCCTCTGATGAAAATCTAATGTCTGAAGTAAACCACTACGGACACGGTGCTCGACCATCACCTTTTGGCAGACCAAACATCGAGACACAATCTCCACAACTGCACGCTTCATCCTAGGCCACCAAAACTGACTCCTCAAGGCTCAGTACATCTTTTTAATGCAAGGATGTACCACTAAATGTGAACTATGGATCTCTATAAGAATAGTCTCACACATTTCCAAAGGAATGAAAATCCATCCCTGATATAACACTCAATGTTGTTCTTCCTCAGACCAACCATCAAGGGCCTCGTTACAAACAACTTGGTCTCTCCATACCTCCACCTCTAGATCCCCCATCTAGGAATCTTCCAAATATTGCACCAGAGATGAATACACAGTCATCTGAAAAATGAAACCTCTTCCCCCAACTTCTCCCATATCGAGATGTAATGATGAATGTTTTTCCATCACTCTCTAAGAATCACTAGATTCACACACTGCATCACTACATGACTTACTTCTTAGCGCATCAACTAAAACATTCCCCTAAGTTAAAATGACAGTTTGAAGTTATATTCCTGTAAGAACTCCATCCACTGACGCTTCCACAAGTTCATGTCACACTGGGAGAAAACATACCTCATGCTCTTATGATCGGTGAAAACCAAAAACCACTCTACAATGAGGTAATGTCTCCACAACTTCAGAGAAAACAACATGACTGCGAACAAAATATCACAGGTGGAATTGTTAAGTTCATGGGGATGTAACTACCAAGACCCATAAGAAACGACCGATATCTGCTGCATCAGGACACAACCTAACCCCATATGTGAAGCATCACATAAAAAATCAAACTAAACTCCCTCTGCTGGTAGAAAAAGAACCAGAGCACTAAAAAACTTCTCCTTAAAATACTCAAAATATAACTAATACTGATTAGTCCACAATAATGCATGATCTTTCCTAGTTAATGCTGTTAGAGAGGTTGAAACCTGACAGAAATCAGCTACGAACTTCTTGTAGTAGCCTGCAAGACTAAGGAAACTTTACACCTCTGTCACTATCTTGGGGGCTACCCAAGACACAAATGATTCTATTTTTGATGGATCCATAGCTACTACCTACTAGGATACAACATTACCCATGAAACGGACGTATCGAGCCCAAAAGTCACACTTCGGCAACTTCCCAAACAACTGATGTTGATGAAGAACTCCCAAAACGGCATGCAGATGATCTGCATGCTTCTCCTCAGATGTGGAGTAAACAAGGATTTCATTAATGAAAACCAACATGAACTTATATAAGAACTCATGGAACATAGAGTTCATCAATCCCATGAACATAATTGGATAATTTGTTACACCGAACGACATTACAATGAACTTATAATGCCCATAACAATAATGGAAAGAAATCTTTGGGATATCTTCATCTTTCACACACATCTGATGATATCCTGAAAGCAATTTGATCTTTAAGAACCAACTTGAACCCTTCAGTTGATCAAATAAATCATCAATGCATGGAAGAGGATAGCAATTATTCACTGTCACTTTGTTTAAGCGATGATAATCGATACAAAATCACAAACTACCGTCAGCCATCTTCATGAACAAAATTTGTATTCCCCACAATGACACATGTGTCCCGACAAAAACACATTATAAAAACCCATTTATCTGTATAAATATCCCCTGTAACTCAGAAGTGGTCATCCTATATGGATACATAGAGATAGAAGATGCTCCTGGATGTAGCTCGATCCCAAACTCGATCTCTCATTGAGGGGGTAATGTTACAACCTCTTTTGGAAATACATCAGGGTACTATTCTACAACCCTAGGAAACCCCAACTACTGAAGCTCCAATGAACTCATCATTAGCTTAGACATCAAGGATCACAAGGACAGAACATGCCTCTGACCCATCCAAGGGTCTAGCTCACCAATAAACACTATTAGATCTCCATTAACATCAAAGAACACCACCTTCCTCCTGAAGCATTAAATGATATATTACACTGAATACAACCAATCTATGCCGGGGATGAAATCATATAGTTGTATCCATAAACATAGGAAATCTCCCAAAGATTGGTGCTGCCCCAACACTAGCTCACAATCTCTACATACTTCAAAAAAGTCATCTCAACCTCCAACTGGCATAGTCAATGCCAAGGTCAATGGAAACCACTCTACCTCAAGTCCCAAAGCATAGAAAAGGGCTGGTGATATGATGGAGTTCATCTCTCCTGAATCAAAAAAGGCATACAACCAAGTATAAAATAAGAAAAGGGTAACTTGAACGATGTATGGCTTGCATGGCACTAGAAATGCTTAAGCATGATGCTGACCACGACCTCCTCCAAGGACTCTCTGACCCTGATGAAGACCACCACCACGACCATGATTTTCTCTCTGAGTACAAGAAGCATCATGGGGGTGTACTATACCTACCCCATCTGCTCTCTGCTAATCCAATGTTGGTGAAACCAGCAGCTGCTACCTCAGTTGAAACTTCCTCAACAGAGGAACCTAGAGTGGAACACCTAGTGCCCGATGACTGCTCTGAAAGGTCGTTCACTCTCACTACTGATGAACTCTTCCTCCACAAGAAACAAAGTGAATGATCCCTTGGCATAGGCCTAAGATATGCCTCCCCTCAAGAAACAAGATGCTGAGGGCTGAGACCTACCCCCGGTTGAACAAAAACTCTTCTACCCTAAAAACTGGGAACCTTGGACCACAACTCTGCTTCGTGAGGAATTCTGATGACTCCCCTCTCACAATGATCCAGTTTTGTCTAAGGTCCTCTCAATGACCTATTCCCTCACCAACACCTCATGATATGTATTCAGTATAAAAGGGCGACCTGGCGCTGGATCTCTGGATGAATAGCCTCCTCGAAATGCCTTTCCCTAGCCTCCTCATCTAGAAACAAGTCCGAAGCATATTGTATAAGGTTCCTGAAATAGATTCTAAAATCTCACACACCGGAGCTCCCCTATCAAAGGGTAAGTAAATCATAGAAACCGGAAGCCTTCATGGTCGAAGAAAGAAACTCTACTCAAAACTCATCTCAGAACTCATCCCATAAGATTGCCAACTCCTTACAATCCCTAAGGAACAAGAACCACCACTGCCTCACTACCCCACACAACATCATCACAACAAAAGATACCCAGTGGTCCTTTCGAGAACAGATCAAACTGAAGGCTTTCTCAACCTCCTCCAACCAGTATTTCGTGACTGAATATGAAATAGAGCCCTCGTACTTCTGTAGACTCTGGTGCTAAAACTCACAAAGTGTCCTCCTCCAAGTGTCGTTTTCATCAACCTATACCCTGTAATGATCTGCCGGTGCAACCAGCTGGATATCTTCTATGTGAACTTGATGAGGACGTCAACCTGAAGCCATACCTACAATATAACAAACAGTTAGAGCCCCTAAACCTAGAATATGGAAGGATCACCATTAATTAATTAATTATTTTCTTTAAATCATTTTAGGTTAACCTATCCCAAGGTTTTCCCATTCAAACACGGGAAAAAAGAAGAATGATGCATGATCCATTCCTAGGACTCTACCCTGCAACTAGTATCACCACGTTTAGTAGTCACTATGAACATAAATGTTTGTGCATCAGATCACAGGGGGCCCGAAACACCTATGTATTATCCAGTCTCCAGTGTTTACATCACATGCTAAACTTAACTGAAACTATTTTCCTACCAACCCATGAAACCACACCTATACCTAACACCAAACTTCATCCTATCCCTCAACCTCCCTCTGATACCACTTTGTCATGACCCCCTCCCCTAAAGGTGTACCCCTCCTGGCTCGAAAATGTGGGAAGAGAGATAGTGACTCTAGAGTCCTGCTTCCAATATGCCTCGGGTTGGCGACTAGCACCGAGGGTATAGTAAACACACAAATGGGAGGCATTACCCTCTAAGAGAACACATACAGAAGAGAGAGATAATACAGACACCAACCAACTCCAAATCATACTTAAATATAAAAGAAATAACAATTACACATATGTAATGTCATGAAAAAACTACTACAACTAAAATGAAAAACTATAAGTATGAAAAGAAAGTAAAAAAACAATAGTGACCAAGAAGCCCGAACAACTCCTACAACCCCAAGCTAGTAGTAACCAGCATGATCTCCAACCTGCTCCGAGTGACCTGAAAAATAGTTTATATATACGTAGGGTGAGTATACTAGTATACTTAGCAGGATCCTCCCTGGATCCTCTCATGTAAAAGTAAATAAAGTATTCTAAAGAAAAGTGAAAAACAAGTGAAACTAACTCATCAACTAAACATGTATACTATGTTCCCAACCTTACTATGGATAATCTCACCAAGTATCGCATACGAGAGTATATTATATAATAAAGAATATCAAGGGTACCCCACTACCACTTCCCCACTGGTTTTCCTCTTTGCCCCAATGTCGCACGTCCTAAGCATCTCTCTTCATAAATGTTTGCTTGCAGACACCTAGGCAAAGCACCACAATATGAACCTCATGTAACAAAACCACTACATCCACAAAACCAAAGTAACTAGGTTGTTTCTAGGATCCACCACAGCTCGCATAACATGTATCACAGGTCGAGCATTATACCACAATCCATTACAGCCCATACACCGAGTAAGGATCCTCAAGCCATCACAACCTATACACGTTACACCTATAGTAGTCCATAGGAAACTATATCTAGAATATATGTGTGTGAATTACCACAAGCCATTACAACTCTCTACACACATATATGGGGAAAACTACCGTTGTTCCTACCAGCACAAGTAACTAACAAGATAAGAGGGCGTGGCCAAAGGGGGTAGTCAGCCATCCATCCTCCCAACAGAATGTTGGAGAAAACACCCTACCCTAGGACTCAAAATCCACGGGGTGTCAGTTTCCCTAACTGATGGGGTGGAGTAGCATATAAAAAAAAGTACAGAATATACTATAGCTCACAACCACACCATGGGCATAACCTAGTCTTAGACTCAACTGTAGCTAACGTCTCTCAGACTCTTGGCTGCCACTACTAAGACTAGGTATCTTATAAGCACAAAACCATTTAAAGAGATTTATTTCATTACTTCACTCCCTTTTTATCAATTTCACTTTACATTAATTAATTCGTTATATATTAATTAACTATTAACAACTCCAAAATATATTTCATTAGCATTCTAACTGAGATCCACATTTCCTTTAAATTTTAACCTCATCATTGCATTACACCAAGTTCCAACCCTATGGGTTAACATCATTTATTAAATCATTTATTAATAGCATTATTACTTTCCCATATTCCCAGGAATTATATAAAAACATTCTAATCTACCAAACACATGGGGGCTCAACTTGGTGAGTAGATGAACTACCCGTCAAGTCTTTTCCTCCTATAGTAGGAGTGTAGACCCATTCTCCCTCGAGAAGCTAAACACATAAAGCACGTAGTGCACCCTAAAAGTCTTCAACCTTTTTGGAATGAGGGTAAACAAGACTAGCTGCCTTGATCAATGGGGAAAGTAATGAAGATAAACATCCAAAAAGATTAAGCAAGCATCCAATCATTCACATCCAACCCGTTTTATCATCTTCGGTGTCCTACCTGATACCCACATACATAAACCGATGCATCTCACCAACCTAGGCGTCAACTGCTACCACAACCAATGGGCCTCCCTACCCCCACATATCACAACATCCACCCATGATCACATCACAAAACAAGTAGCAGGAGACAAACATCATATTGACTGGGCTCTTGGCCCTTAAACAAGGCATTCTGCCTTCACACCCAACGAGATCTCAAGGCTCCAAAGGAGATGGCACTCGGCGATACAAGAAAGAGGATAACTCAGAACCCTAAAAGGCATTATCTTTTCATCAAATAACTAGTTCTTTAATCCATCTGGAATTAACCAATTTATTATTTTTAGGTTCCAACTATAGGAAACCTAAATAGTACATTGTCACAAATAATTAAACATACTTACTAAACCAATTTTATTAACATCGAATTACAACAACAACAACCATATTCATTTACATGCCTCTTTTATCTTCGAAAGTTAATTATAATTAATCAAAGTTTACGTTATTTATCAATTTCCATCAAGAACGACAAGCTAAAAAAGCATAGATATCAAAATATCTAGAAAAACATGAGGCAATAACATATGAATGATACCAATTTATTTATCTAGTTCAAATATTTATTATGTCTATTCCATTGTGACCGAGTGGGCTAAAACATGATAACTCTACAATTTCATGTAAAAGAATAGAGAAGCCATGAATCCCCTACCTCAAAAGGTTCATAATGTTCTTTATATGAGAAAAATCCATACAATAGATTACGGCCACCTCCCTCGCGACAATTGCATCCACCTGAGGATTCCGCAACACGACCACACAAACCGACACCAAAGAAAACTCCATTAGAAGCATGGAGATCACATGCCATAACATGGAAAGGACAAATAGGAGAATAAGGATTGAAGAAAACACATGAACGGAGGTAGATCATACCTTCATTGATGTCAGATTAACACTTACTTCTTGCAACAAAATAGGGGGTGCACATACAGCAGGAAGAAACATCAAGGGAAAATGATCCAAGGATTAAGGTTCGATCACACCCCTCCTATGGGAAGAAGGAAAGGTTTGAGCATCTCACACCAAAGAGCAAGAAGGTAGAACAAGAGAGGAAGATATCTCATCCCTTTAGAAGATTTAATGGATTCGGTTTAAGATACACTGGTTTTTACATTAAAAGTTGATCTCATTAAATTACATGGTTTGGCCAAGTAAAGGCATCCCAAGCCTTAGAAAAAAATTAATATAAGAGTTATGAGCTTTGAATCAGCCTTAAATTCCGTAAAATCTGGATTTGAATTAATTTTTTGTCAAATAAAATGCTAAAGGGGAGAAATTATAGGAAGTAGAAAAAACTGTTCACAAATGAATGACCAAACACACTGTTCAAAAATGACTCACCAACATCACTATTCAAAAATGACTTACTGACAGATGACTCACCGACAGATGACTCACCGACAGATGACTCGCCGACAAATGAATCACCGACAGATGACTCACAAACAACACTATTTACAAAACTGGAAATACTGTTCATAGAACTGGTAATTTAGAAAATTGTTTGAAATAAGTTGCCTTAACCTCCCAGAACACCCCAAACACCAGATTTTCACAAAGGAATGAACGAGAGAGGTCTGGGCCATTACATCATACCTGATAGTGAATGATTATTTTTGTTAGACCATGTTTGATCTAATCATTCAAAATCATACCCATTTAGTGAACTAGGTCAACCCACCAAGAAATCCTCTTTTGGCCTAAGCCTGAATCGATGTGACTTACTGATTCATCAGGAAAAATTAAGGCACCTCCAAACACCTCATAGTGACACGACATACAAAATCAAAGTGCCACATTGAATGTTTATCTAAACATTCATTATGCACTAAACATACCTATTCAGGCATAATATTGAACTGATGTGACCTACCGATCAGTCAGAAAAAACTAAGACGCCTCCGAATACCTCATACTGATGCGACATATGCCATCAAAGTGCCACATTGCGCCTTTTCACGTACGCGTACAATGAACCACCCCCACAAGATTATTTCCCTTTTCCTTTATCAATTTTGAATTATTATAAATGTACTTGAAAGTGCGGACAATTGTCTCTTATTTACCATTCAAGGTTTCGGTGCTCTGCTAATGTGTATAGCAGCACTCGGGTTGAATCCTTGGTGATGATAGTTTTTAATAGTCGATTGTTTGTAATTGATTGTATTTTGATTTGGGGGGTTTTCTTGTAGAGCTTAAATGAAATTATTAATGGTGTATGTTTTATTTAATAATATTATAAATATTGGGGTGAGTTAATTATTAGAGAGTTAATCTTGTGATATCCTTGATATTTGCTTTATATTGCATTAAATTAAAACCCACATCACAAGATGACTTTGATTGAAATTCCTAAGTGTTAAGGCTTTAACCCAAGACTTGAATTAACTTAGGGTACTAATATCAATCGGTACATGTTTACGATAGTGTATTTTTGGTTCCAATAATCCATGGAAACCACACGTTAAACAAAACAAATCATTAATCCATGACATGTTAATTCCAACATACACAGTGTTAATTTGAATAATATTCATCGAGAAAATACTCTTAATCACTTAACATCCCTAAATTTTGAATCACCCCAATGGTATATTTACTCATCCGTTAATATAGTTATTAATCTATTAATATGTGTTTATGGTGATTAATTATAAATAGAATCAAAAGAATGAGATAAGAAAAGAGTTTTTCATCGAACCCACACACATGAACAGTGATGAGAATAAAAAACAGACTTTTGATTGAAAGAGGAAACAAAAGAAGGGAAGGGGGTTTAAGTTGATTTTAAATATTTTAATATAATTAATATTTAAGAACAGAGTTTGGATGATTAAACGAGAAAATTATAAATAAACATGCATTAAAACATAATTACAAAAACAAACACTTACACAATTATAAACGAAGAACAACACAAAAGTAAATGAAAGAAAGCAAGGAGGAATGGTTTATAAAGTAAAAAATTGAGTATATAAGATCCTCCCAAGACTTTTTAAGAGACTTGTTTGTGCCAAACTATACTCCTTTTATCTAAAATTCCAACCCCATGCAAGGAGAAGAGGGGGTTGTATTTATAGGCCAAAGAGGTGGACTGTTTGCATTCCAAATATTCCCCTCCAATTACATTTCCAATTTGGCCATCCAGAAAGCTAAATCTAGAGATATTATCTTCTTCCAAGTTGTATATATTTATTTTTAAGGTCATCCCTAAAAATTTTGCATCCATTAGACTTTTGGAGCCAAAGATATGGCTATTTTACTAAATAGTTTTCACCTATCCATTTTTATCAACCCTTTTTCGAAGGCTGAAATGTGAATGGGTTTCTGAACAGAAATATGCACTCAAATAAAAATAATTTATTCTAACATATTGGCCAAAAAAATATTACCTTTCACACTGAAAAATGCTAGCTTTATTTTATGAGTAGATCAGGATAAAAGTCATGAATAATGTCCTGATTTTAACTGACATCCAGAATAGTGGGTTGGATTTCAAAGCATCAGTTTGGCCCCTTGTTATTATAGTTGGACATTAAATTTTTTATCCATGATTATTTTGGAAAATCCAAAACATATGGTGGAGTTTAATAAAATTTGGGATTCATGATTTAGAACAGTAACTCAATCCTCATGGATGGTCCAGTTTCTTCATAGATTCTTTAGGTCTTCTTGTGTGGACCATATAACCCTCCAAGTGGATGATTTGGCCAATGGTCCCTTCTAATGAAATGTTGGAATTTGCGTAATAAAATATAAAAACAAGAATCATGCAATTTTTATAATTAGGGTGAGAGTTATAATTAAAATTTAAAACTGACTCGATTTGATTAATTCAAATAATGCTCAAAAATTACATTTAATATTAAAACATGAGTATTTCACACCAATTATGAACTTTTCATTGAAAATCAGTAAATAGAGTAAATAAAAAGTTCTAAATAAGTGAATAAAATCAACTCCCCCACACAGAGGCTTGTTCATGTCCTCATGTGCAACAAATATAAAAAACATTACAAAATCATTTTCACTCACCAAAATATATTAATTTTTTTCCTCACTCATGGGAGGTTTAGACTATTTCACTAATCCATATTTAATTCCACCACAAATTATTACAGAAATAATGTTCCAAAAACAAAACTTTTTCATGATCAAATTTAGAAAGGGAAAATATGGGCACTCAAAACTCACTCCTCTGAATATGATAATTTTTTTTTTCTGGAGGTTCACTCATTCACCAACCAAAAGTGAAAATAATAGAGTTTGAAAGAGCTCTCAGCTTATATTCCCTATCCTAAAGTGCATAAGAATCAATAGGTATTTTAAAGGGTTTTTACAGTGGTTATTGGATAGTATGAATTCAGTATTTAAAAGAGTACAAAGAGGGGTAAAACACCAACATGGAAAAAACAATGCACATTTTTTTCAAATGAAACATAGAAGGAAATGGAAACACATATTTACAAGGGAATGATTGTGTAAAGTAAGACACAAAAGAGGAAGGAAATTTGAAGGCTATGATAATATGAAATATTTAAAAAAACACCAAACTTCTCCCAATGATATAAGTGTTATTTTTCTCTCTCTATTTTTTTCTTTTTTTTTAAAAAAAGTTGAACTTCAAACAGATCTCACACTCATCTCCCAACCCATGTTTTATCTCCTCACAACGCTAATTTTAATAGTTATAATAATATCAAAGGCTGATAAAGAGTTATTTCTGACCCGCTCAAGACACAACCCAATTTTTATGTTTTTTTTGAATTTTTTAATTTTTTTGAACACTTTTAAATAAAATTCACAAAATTACATAAATGAAAATAAATTCTCCAAAACTCACTAAATGGAAACCTCTAAAACCTCTCCCCCACACTAAAATGGATGATTGACCTCAAGAGTATTATAACACATTGAAAATCAATAAATGGTCACCCAAAAATGAAATCCATTCCCCCACACTTAAATTTTAATAAATAATGCAATGTAAATCCATGTAGATGTTGGATGAGATAAGGTATTGGGCTTGTAATGTGGATATCAAAAAAAAAAAATTTAATAGGCTCATAGGGGATTTCAAAAGTAAGATTAATATAAGGGTAATAGGAGGATAATTGGATATTATGATTCTCATGAGGTTCAGAAAATGACTCTATCATTTTAATGCACACCAAAGAAGGAGATTTATCTCGAAGGTCCAAGAACTCAAGAATCAAAATTGGGGGTGAAAACACACATGTTGAAAAGATGGTCGTAGGTGGCATTGGCATGAAAGTTAATGTTTTTCCTTATGATTGAAGAATATCATTTTCCAAATAAAAAATTGAGCATTCAATATTTGTTTGTTTTGAAACAAGATTATTTATACAAAATTATGATGAAAACAAAAATTGAGGTAAAAAAATTTAATTTGACTCCCCAAAATGGTTGGACAAAATTTCAAAAATGAATAGTGAGTAAGTATGACTCTTTTTGTTTTTTTATTTTGCATTTTTTTAGTTTTTTAGTGTGTTTAAAATACACACCCACACAAAATAGAAAGAGAAAAAGAAAGGGGTTGATGAAGAAAGTGGTAAAAAAAAAGATAGAGGAAAACGAATAAAGGGGGGGAGAGAAGGAGGAAGAAAAGAGAAAGAGGGAGTTAAAGGGAAATAGGTGCCCCCTAGTTTGTATTTGGTGGGTCACCATCTTCATCCAGTGGTGGGTTGGTGGAAGTTGTGGATCTGATGGAGGTCGAGGTGGTTCCCGGGATGTGTGTCCTATAATGGTGATGCTTTAACCAATGTAATTTAACCACGAATTTCCTTTTGTAAGTGGGGTCTTGGACTTGCACTACACCAAATGGGTAAACAAGAGAAACAATAAAAGGACCTTCCCAACAAGAATTAAGCTTACCTAGGTGAAGCCTAAATCGAGAGTTTAAGAGCAATACCTTTTCACCTTCATGGAATAACTTTCTCAAGATGTGTTTATCATGAAGTTCCTTAGCCTTTTATTTGTATAGATTAGAATTCTCGTAGGAATCAAGTCAAAGATCCTCCAATTCAGTTAACTGCAACAATATTTATTCACCAGATTTTTCACAATCAAAATTACAATTCATCATATCCCAAAATGACTTATGTTGTATTTCAAATGGTTAATGAAATTATTTACCAAAAAATTTTCTAAAAGGAGACATCCCAATGGGTGTTTTATAGGCAGTTCGATAAGCCCAAAGTGCTTCACCAAGTCATTCAGGACAATCTTTTCTGGTGGGCTTAACAATTCTCTCAAAGACTCTTTTCACTTCTCTATTATAAATTTTAGTCATGCCATTTGTTTTGGAGTGTATGCAGTTGAAGTTTTACGTACAACACCATTATTTTTCAAAAATAGATTCCATGGTTATATTATAAAAATGGGTTCCTAAGTCACTGATCAAGGCACGAGGAGTGCCAAATATATGAAAGATGTGGGTTTTTATGAACTCACTAATAGTATGTGAATCATCCTTTCTAGTGAATTTGGCCTCAACCCACCTAGAAACAAAATCTACTGAACACATAATGTATGCGAATCCATTGGAAGGAGGGAATGGTCCCACAAAATCGATGCCCCAAACATCAAAGATCTCATATAATATTAAAGAAATTATGGGCATTTCATTTTGTTTAAATTTTTTTCCAAACTTTTGGCAAGTGGGACATGATTGAAAGAACTCATGTGAGTCCTTTAAGAGTGAAGGCCAGAAGAATCTATAAGTCTAGGACCGTTTGGGAGGTCCTTTGTGGTCCAAATTGGCCACCTCAGGGAAGTGAGTGATAGAATTCTAAGATGGAGTAATGTTTATCTTCATCAACACTTCTCCTAATCACCATGTCAGCCCTAATTTTCTAAAGTTTATTATCATCTAAAAAATAGAATTTTAAATCACTTTTCAGCTTCATTTTTTTTATTTTGAAAATTTTTTAGGAAAAATACCATCAACCAAGTAGTTTATAATTGGGGCATACTATGGTAACTTTAGAGTGAGAGATGAAAGGTGATATGTGGGGAATTTAGGATCAATGATTTCTAAATTAGAAAAATTAGGAATTCTACTCAGGTGATTAGAAATAGGGTTTTATTTTCCCAGTTTATCTTAGATTTCAAGTTCAAGATCTTGGAGCATTAGGATCCATCTTATTATCCTCGGTTTGGAATTACTTTTCTTGAGTAAGAACTTTATAGTAGAACGGTCTGTGAAGATGATGATTTTGGCACCTAAGAGATAGGGCTGAAATTTATCTAAGGCAAAAACCACTATTAAAAGTTCCTTTTTAGTGATATTGTAGTGATATTGAGTTTCATCCAAATTTTTTGAGGCATAATAGATGACATGAGGACTATTTTATCTTCTTTGATCAGGAACAGCCCCAACGACTCTATAAGAAGCATCAGACATCAACTAAAAGGGTAAGGACCAATCTGGGGGTTGGATTATTGGGGAAGATTGTAGAGACCCGTATCTTGACGTACATGGACATTACATTACTTTTGCGGAATACTTAGTACATAACAAAAACACACACACACAAGGATCGTAATAGTTTAGTGTCTTTGGAAACTCGGATCGTAATCTTCTAATCGTGGTGAAAGATCTTCAAAATCTCCCATAAAGATCTTCCTTTTTTTTTACCTAAAACCTTTCTTTATATCCTGGGGAAAAGAAAACATAAAAGGGTGATCTCAAATGCTCAGTAAGGGTAAACAAAAGAAATATCAATCACATCGTATTCATAAGAACATAACATTTTGGAAATCATAACCTGCAAAAGAGAGCATAATTTCATAACATGGGATAAATCATGGTAGTGAAATGTAATCACAATAATCATAACTTAAAACATGAAACTTTGTGGCATTCACACATAATCATAGAGAATCATTTCTTGTTAGTCAAGACTCATTGCCAAGACTATCTTAGTGGACAAAGTCCCTTTCTGAATCGAGTAACCCTCGTTTCAGTCCTGTTTCACTGAACCGGTATAACCTACCATTCCAGCCATGTCTATCTCATGAGATATAAAATCTTTACCCAATGCATTTGAGGGAGATATAGGTCCCACCCATCTTATAATGAATCCTTTCTTATGTGTGCCACATAATCATAAATCATACATCATCGCATAACCCATGTAATAAAAATGGGATTCTTAAACAACATGACATCATAAAACAATTCATATAAGATAAAGGAATTCATAAAAATGTTTCCATCACAACATAATAAAATCCATGTAATAATAGGGATAAAAACAGAACCCTTTTATTATCTTAGATGGAAAATAATTTTGATAAAATACTTGAACTTCATTCTTGAGGAAAATATCTTTTCTACTTCAAAAACACTTTTCCTTTCTTAACATGTCATACAATTTTAAACTAATGGAAGTTGATTAAAAATAAAATTTAATACTTGTAAAGGAAGATTCTTGGAAATAATGTTATAGAAATCCATTCATGCTGTATAAGTTAAAAAATACATTCTTCGTACTTTTGTCGGAAAAGTCAAAAAGTACCTCGTACGAAAAACGACAAAAGATTCCTTTCATTTCTTTTACTAAAAACTCACCGAAGGGTAAAAATGGATTTAAAAAATTGTAGGTGGATAATATTACATATTTATGAAACATGGATGTGGATGATAAAATACACCCCAGTAAATACTTACGAATGAACAATCTCGGATAAAAATGAGATTGTGATATTTCCCTTACCTTATGTCCGACTTGCTTTGTAAGTGTCCAAACCTCCTGTATAATGATTTAAATCATGTTATTGACTTATTCCAAAATCACATTAATTGTTATTATATCATATATGGTCCACTTATGACTTTATAGTACCCATTCTTTTGTAAATTCATGTTAATGTAGCGTTTTGGGTAAAATCGTCTCATTTGTCGTTCGTGTTTTTTAACTTGTAATTATTCATATGATTACTTAGATCATGATTACTTAATTCCAGAATATAAAACATGATTTATATATATATTCAGAATATACATATATAATAAATCAGTAAATGGAAAGAAATACACCGTTCATGGAGACGGTAGTCCGTACGTACGCATGAACGCTGTTTTCGTTTCCTTATTTGATTGAATGGAATTATGTAGATGACATACATATAAATATAAATAATTCCAGTATCATTATTAGGTCATATATTTCATTAGTAATTATTATATATACTTTATAATCATTCATGAATGGTTAATCATTGAGAATGAATCTCATCGCGTCGTGGAGACGGTAGTCCGTACGTACGCACGAGCGATGATATCGTTCCCATGGTCGTGGAATTGTGTTGAAGTGTATGTATAATATTTCAGTATCAATATCACTTTATAATAATCATATATAGTTACTCATTACACCTTTATACCCATCCAATTAAGGTGGTGGCGGAAAATAGATTACACCACGGCGTGGAGACGGTATTCCGTACGTACGCACGCGCGGTGATTTCCTTTTTCCGTAGGATGGATAGAAGGTTAATTAGAGTTCTATTCATATTTATAATAACATATCAGTATATAAGAAATACTGATGTTATTACTTTATCATGAAACAACTAAAGAAGAAGAAGTTGAAGAAGAAAGAAATTGAAAAGATCGGTAATGGATATTACCTCTTCTTTGGAATGCTTCTTTGAATCCTCCACTTAGGGAACTAATATTGGTCTTTGAAGAAGACCAGGACCTCTAGTATTATTCTAGGGAAGTGGAGAGGAGAAAATGGCAGGGGTTGGCCGAGCTTGAGTGCCAAATTGGTGTGAGGAGGAGGGGAGGAGGTGTCCTTTTATAAGGGAGGAGAGGGGCACCTTTGGAATTCTTAAAAATATTAATTTATAATAAATCTAACCCCACTTAAAAACCTCCAAAAATGACTCATATTATAAGATTAGATGATATAGGGTTGTAATATCATCAACCAATAGAATTTAGACATGTTAGGAATTTATTTTAAACATTATCAACATGATTTATCCTTATTTAATCAATTTAATTTTATTTGTGGTAATAACATTCTAAATTTTAAATTATAACAAATAATTACTTATTTGTTGTGAATTGTCCATAATTGGATACTTAATAACATTTTAGATCATATAAATTTAAATTTATAATTTTAGATATTTTTGTGATTTTTAAACTATTTTATAATATGTTATTTTTATAAAATAACAATAGTGACAATTTGGACACTATTCATTTATTTGAATTTAAATAAAATAAATACAGAAGATATGTTCGAACTAAAAGCTTTAATAGATTTATAAAATATCATATGTATCTATAAAATTAGTGGAGCACATTAAATAGTTCATATAATATTTATTTTATTATTTTTAAAACCATTTATTTGGTTTATCTCTTAATAAAATAAATACTACAACATTTTTGTATAATTATTTAATATACATATTTGTTGCCTAAAAATTAAAAATAAAATCCTATGATGAAAATAAATCTATTACCTTTCACAATAATACTTTTACTAGAATTTATAATCTTAAAATCACAATATTTAAATTGTTATATTTATTAAATTATGAAGGTGACAACTTTGGAATCATTTAAAATAAAATAATATAAGTGTCATAATCGCTTTTATAAGGCTCAAAATGGTCAAATATTCTACCATTGGATGCTTATGGTTTACATGTACATGGAAAATAAGTTTTGGTTAGGTATTTGTGCATTTTATGGTCACTATTAGTTTAATAAAAACAATATTCTTGATTTTTCACTAGATAAACAATTTCTCCATCACTATTGTGTCATAATTAATAATAATTATTTAATCCCTAAAAATTATAAATAAATTTATATGATGTAGATAATTTCATTAGCTTTCTGGAGAATATTCATGTTCGAGGTTTCATGAAGTTTATCACTAAATTAAAATTAATATACTTATAAGATTTAAGAGAGTGACATGTTGTCACTTTCTTTGGTTTTAATAATAATTAAGTTATTTTCATGGACAAATGTCCATTAAATGATTCTAATCCGACCCTTAGGTGATATGGGTCGACTTTTAGTCATCCAATAGGATTTTTACATTTGTTAGGGTAATTTTAAAATATTATATTTACCCTTAATTACCCGATTTACCTTTAACTATGGTAAATAAAATTTACCGTAGTTACTATTCATAATTCCCAAAAATATAAAGTAGCTTATTAACATAATTTGGACCCACTGATTCCAAATATGGAATCCATTTTTTAAAATTCAAAACACAGAAGTTGCAGAAATTAAATTAAAATTAATCCCGTTGTCGAATAAAAACGGGTTTTTGTTTAAAACATTGCAAAAGATTGAATTGATTTAACCTACGAATTCAAGGTAAAATCAATTCTAATGACATACATTATATTAAATGGTAAAAATATATTCTATTTATACTTTAAAACCATTCAATATTATAATTTAACCACATAAGATATTACGATGAAAAAAGTTGTTTTTAATTAAAATATAGCGTGTTTTTACTATTCATTAAAATATGAAAGTTATCAGAAAAATATCAAAACTTTATCTAATGTAAATTTTTATATCCTGATTCAAAAAAAGAATATTATTTTGTAAAATTTAACATATAAACATGTCAAAAACCAGATTTAAAGTGGGTGCGCCATCCAAAGGCGGCAAAACAGCATTTTTTTAAAAATACTTATTTTACCCGAAAAATTTATTTTGTTCTTATATCATGTTCTAGAAATGTGTAAGATGAATAATAATGTTATAAAATTCAAAATTTAGTTAATACTATTCATAACGGCTAGTTCATGACAATATTATAATAATATAACATTGTTTATTAAAACCCGGTATTGCGTACAACACACGCTATCGAGGAAGGTCGCGATTGCGTGTAATGCAAGCAAAGTCAGGGTTGTGTGTTGTGAAAGAATCCTTCTTTGTTTCGTATAACAGAATCCAACCATATATCATTTATACATTTAATATATATATATATATATACTCAATGTTGCCTAGAATAACTATTATCAAAATTATGTGTAACACGGTCCATGAATAGTGTTGCGTATACTGCAAGCTAATACGGTGTTGCATATAGCGCAAGGTAATCTTGGTGTAGAATACAACAAAAGACATTAATGGAATTAAAATAATATTTTTCATAAAATCTCGGGGTGTTACAAAGATGTAAGAGAAGCTTTGAGTTAAATTAAGGCTCTCTTGAAAGCCTTGTCTAAATATAATGTGAAATCATTTTGAAGTATACAAGTGAGTAGGAGGTAAATCCTACTGATGTTATGAACAAATCACTGATAGAAACCATCATAAACTAGAAAGGAAGGAATTTCTCAAATAGATGTGGGTTCTGGAAGTGATTAGATCACTTCGATTTTGGAAGGATCAACTTCAATACCCTCTTGTGAAACTATGTTCCCTAGAAAAATCCCATTTTTAACCATGAAGTGACATTTTTCAAAATTTAACACAAGTTTACACTTGAAACACTTTTGAAGGAATAAAGAGAGTGAATTCAAGGAAGATTCAAATGAATCACCATAAATGGTAAAGTCATTCATGAATACTTCCTTGTATTGTTTAATGAATTCAGAAAAGATACTCATCATACCCCTCTGGAATGTTGCAGGAACATTGAAAAGGACAAAAGGCATTCTCCTTTACATATATGCTCCAAAGGGGAAAGTGAATGCGGTATTTTCTTATTCCTGAGGTGCGATTAGGATTTGGAAGTAACCGGTGTATCCACCAAGAAAGAAATAGTGTGACTTTCCAAATAATCTTTCTATAATTTTATCAAGGAATGGAATAGGGTAGTGATCTTTTCATGTTTCAACATTGAATTTTAGGTAATCAATGCACACACACCATTTTTTCTTTACTCGAGTTGTGACTACCTCACCATGTTCATTTGTGACAACAGTTATCCCACCCTTCTTAGGTACAACTTGAATTGGAATAAAGAATTTACTATTAGAAAATGGGTAGATAATATCAGCTTGAAGAATTTTGGTGATCTCTTCCATAACTACCTCAAGTATGAGTGGATTGTGTCTTCATTGTGGTTGTTTAATTGGTTTGTATGATTCCTAATGATGGATGTGATGCATGTAAAGGGCTGGGTTGATTCTTATAATGTTATATAGGGTCCAACCTAAGGTATTTTTGTTTTCCTATAACACTTAGACAAGTTTGGACTCCTCAGTTTCAGTAAGTGAAGTGGATATAATGACAAGATAAGAGTGATCATGGAAAAGGAATGCATATTTTAGGTGTTCAAGAAGAGGTTTCAGATCAGTCTTATCTTTCATTTGTGGGTTATACAACATAGAAATGGAGTAAGGGACTTCAATTACTTCTGATTCATTTTTCTTAATACTATCCAAGGTGGAGCAGTAGAGATCAGAGTTGATGTGGGATTCAAGAGAGTTTTTCAAGTTCCTCAATATTTATGGAGTCTATGAATGAAAGGTCCACATCAACTTCACCATTTATGACTTGGTTAATCATGGTGTAGATTTCACAAGATCCTCTCTCATTATAACATGATGAACATGATGGAATGGGGTTCAATTGAATTACATAAGTGTAATCAGAATCATGGATTGAGAATGCATAGTGATCCTTAGATGGGTATCACATGGCTTGGAAAATGTTGAACTCAACCATTTGGTCACCAAATTCCATGGACAAGATGCCTAAATGGACATCAATCTTGGTTATCGCTATCACTAGGTATGGTATTCCTATAATTAGGGGAGATCGAGAAGAGTTTGTATCACCTTACATGTCAAGGACATAGAAATCAGCAGGGAAGATAATATCATTGACACGAACAAGGACATTCTTTATTATTACCTCAGGACTAGCAGTGCTTTGATTGGCTAACTGAATGACAACACCCGTTGGGTGAAAGGGACCAAGACCATGGTTGGAGAATATGAATTTGGGCATGCTATTAATTTAAGATCCTAGGTCTATGAGTGCATCCTCGAATTCGGAAGTTCCAATTTGACATGGAACTGTAAAGGTCCCTAGATCTTTGAAATTTATGAGAATAGACTATTGTGAGGAAACATTTTAAAGGTCCTAAGTTTCCTTTTATGGGTACAAAATTCCTTAAGAAACTTGGTGTACTTAGGGATTTTTTTTTGTAATCTAAGAAGAAAATGTTGACTTAAACATGTCTAAACATATCGAGCATTTTAGGATCAATCTCAAAGGACTTTTTTGGATTAGAAATGGCTTGAGGAAAATGAATTGGGTTCCTAAGTGGAATGAAAGGAGGTAAGAGAATGGATTCAGATTCATTTTCAAGTTTCTTTTTCTTTTAATTTTCTAGGTCAACATTTAAAGTGAAGTTAGAGGACTCATCATGATGAATAGAAATTTACTTTCCCGATCTAAGTGAAAATTCACTTAAATTACCCATGGGGTTGGGTAATGGTTGATCTGGGAGTTGGGAAGAATTTGATTATTGTTTTTGGCTCAGGTGTGATGAAATTTGACCAATTTGGGTTTCAATGTTTTTTAGGATGAAATGGATGAAGGAGAAAATATCTTCCACTACACTTTCCCATGGTTTCTTGGAAGAAGAGGCTTTTCCCAGATTGGTATTACGTTGATTTTGGTGTTTGGGAAAGATATTTTATTGGTTTGGGAATTAGGAAGGTTCACTAGGATAGTGTAATCTAGGAGGAGGATTTTTTCTTTGAGTTTGATGAATAAAATGACAAGGTTGATGGATGTTACCACCACCTTGACCATATTGGAATTGGTTTGGATTTTGAGGAGGGAATTGAGGGGTATGAGAAATGGTATTACCATACCTCAAGCCTTGGTTGAAGGTAGAAGATAAGGGGTCAGAGTGGGGTTGGTTGATGTTTCTAACAAAATGACCTGATTGTTGAGTGTTGGGGTTCCTCTGAGAAAATGATGCATTGAGCTGCATTTGTCCGGATGAATCAGAGGGATCCTCTTGAAGTTGTGGAAATGTGTTAGTTGGATGAGATGGGGAGCTGTATATTTTATAGTTCTTGATAGGTGCAAGGAACAACGATTGTGGAGAAGATGAGGTTAGGGATTTTGCATCCACTAATAGTTTTCTCACAAGACCTGTAAGTCCACTAATCCACTCGGTCATCTTGTTTGGATCTATAGATTGACTATATTGGGCTTGTTTTACTTGAGCATGTGCTCATGTATGGAATTGTTGTGTGTTTGCAACCATGTTTCTTATGATATCTCTTACAGCTATAGGAGTTTTATCAATAAGAGCACCACCACTTGCAACATCAATGAGTGTTCTCTCCATATCCAATAACCCCTTATAGAAGTATTGGATCAAGAGTTGGTTAGAGATTTGGTGGTGTGGTCAGGTTGTAACAAGCTTTTTGAACCTCTCCCAGTATTCATGGAGTGATTTGTTTAGGAATTTTTGGATACCACTTATTTCCTTTCGTATAGAAGCAATACAAGAAGCATGAAATATTTTTTCTATGAAAAGTTGTTTCATGTCATTCCATGTGGTTATAAAACCAGGAGGGAGGTAGAAGAGCCATGACATGGAAGTTTTAGCTAGGGAGAAAGGGAATACTTGGAGTTTTATTTGTTCCTCAGAAACCCCTTAAGGCTTCATGGTAGAGCACACCACTTGGAACTATTTAAGGTGGAGATGTGGATCCTCAACAGCTAGCCCATGGAAATGAGGTAGAAGATGAATCAAAACCAATTTGAGTTCAAAGTCATCCTCTAAGTTTGGATATTTAATACCAATGGGTTGGTAATTATTATCATTGGAATCAAGTTCTGTAAGTGTTTGTTCCCTAGGATTGGCCATATCTAATTCAACTGGTCAGACAAGGACTGGTTCTTGAATTATTTGATTATCCCTAATGTTCCTCCTAAGTTGGCAAAGACTTTCCTCAATTTTAGTGTCAAAAAAATATGAGGGATTTTTTGGGATGATATGGGGCATTTAGAAAAGTTTTGAAAGAATGAGGAAGGTGGGTTTTTCTTTGTGTGTTTTCTGTTTATTATTTTTATAAGAAGACAGGTTTTTCTTTGTATTTTTTTTCAATTTTTATTTTATTTTTTTTACAATAAACAGAAACTAATAGCTACTTAATTGAACCATCCCCAGCAAAAACACCATTTTAAAGCATGTTCTATTTTCTTCTATCAACTGTTCAAGGTTCTAGTGATTTTCTAATGTGTATAGCATCACTCGGGTCGAATTCTCGACGATGATATTTTTTAATAGTTGATTGTTTTTAGTTGATTGTATTTTGATTCGGGGGTTTATTTGTAGAGATTAAATGAATTTATTAATGGTTGGTGTTTTATTTTACAATTTTATAGAGATTGGGGTGAGTTCATTATTAGGGAGTTAATCTTGTGATATCCTTGGGCTTTGCTTTATATTTCATTAAATTAACACCCACTTCACAAGACGATGTCGATTGGAATTCCTAAGTGTTAAGGATTTAATCCAAGCCTTGAATTAACTTATGGTTATAATCTCAATTAGTACATATTTATGGTAGTTTATTTATGGTTCCAATAATCCATGGAAACCGAACATTAAATAAAACCATCCATTAATCTGTGACATGTTAAGTCCAACAAACACAATGTTAATTTGAAGAATATTTATCGAGAAAATACCCTCAATCAATTAACATACCTAAATTTTGACACAACCCAATGGTAGATTTACTCATACATTAATATAGTTATTTATTTGGTAATATGTGTTTATGGTGATTAATTATAAATATAATGTAAAGAACCGGATAAGAAAAGAGTTGGGCATCGAACACACACACACGAACAATGATGATAATTAAAAACAGACTTTCGATTGAACGAGGAAGCAAAAGAAGGGAAGGGGTTTTAAATTGATTTAAAATATTTTAATAGAATTAATATTTAATAACATAGGGTGGATTATTAAAAGATAAAATGAGAAATAAACATGCATTAAAATATAATTACTGAAACAAACACTTACATGATTATAAACGAAGAACAACACAAAAGTAAATGAAAGGAAGAAAAGAGGAATGGTTTCTCAAGTGAAAACATGAGTCTATAAAATCCTTCTAATACTTTTGAAGAGATTTGGTCGTTCCAACCTATCCTCTTTTCCTCTGAAATTCAAACCCCATGCAATGATAAGAGGGGCTTGGATTTATAGCCCAAGGAGGTGAACTATTTGCATTCCAAATCTTCCCATCCACTTGTATCTCTAATTTGGCCATCCACAAATCTGAATCTCAAGATATTATCTTCTTACAAGTTTTATATATTTATGTTTAATATAATCCCTAAAAATATTGTGTCCATTGGACTTTTGTAGCCAAATATATGTGTATCTAACTAAACAGTTTTCCCATGTCCATTTTTATCAATACTTTTTCAAAGGATGAAATGTGAATGGGTTTCTGAACAAGAATTTTCCCTCAAATAAAACTAATTTATTCTAGGAATTTATCCACCCATATATTATATTTCACACTGAAAAATAAAATCTTTATTTGATGAGTAGATCATGAGAAAAGTCATGAATAGTGTCTTGATTTTAATTCCTGGAAAGAATGGTGGGTTGGACTTCAAAGCATCAGTTGGACCCCTTGTTATTGTATTTGGAACTTAAAATTTTTATACATGATTAGTTTGGATAAAAAATAAAACATGGATGAGTTTCATAAAATTTGGGCATCAGAATTTAGACCAGTAACTCAATCATCATGGCTGGTCCAGTTTCTTCACAGATTCTTTGATTCTTCTTGTGTGAACAATATGACCCTCCAAATGAATGATTTGGCCAAAGGTCCATTATAATGAAATATTTTAATTTGAGTAAGAAACCCTAAAAAACAAGAATAATGTAATTTGGATAAGTATGTTGAGAGTTATCATTAAAATAGTAAACTGGCTCGATTTGATTAATTCAAATAATGCTCAAAAATCACATTTAATATTAAAACATGAGTATTTCACACCAATTATGCATTTTTCATTGAAAATAAGTAAATAGGGTAAATAAAAAGTTTTGAATAAGTGAATAACATCAGTACTCCCATTAATAATGTCACCCCACTCAAAACCATTTTTCAACATGGGATTCCAAAAAAACATCCCTTTTAAAAACATAAAAAAATCATTTAATTATTTTAAAAACACTTGAAAATACCAACAAATATGAGACAGAGAGTAAATTATAGATTAAAAAAAATTAATTTCATTTAAATAAAGAAAATATGGTATTTGGAGACATGTGTAAAGATTTAGAAGGTAAATGATTAAAAAATAAAATAAAAGAAAGTGTGTACGGGGTGAACACATAAATGAGAAAGGGAATAGCCACAATGATTGAAACATAAAAATAAATGGTAAATGTGTGATTTAAAAAAGAGAAATGTGTTTGAAAAAAATGTGTGAATTAATTTTTGTAGGTGTACAATGTGAGATGTAAAACATATGAAATAATTTAAATACCATGAAAATGAGTAAATTAAAAAAAATTAAAATGAAACACTTAAAATATATTTATATGTGTTTTAAATGTTTTGTGGGTTTTTAAGTTATTTAATTATATAGAATTTATTTTTTTCAATTAATATTGGGGTTATATTTATTCTATAAATATGAGTTATGGTGGTCATATTTTATCGTTTTTCATAGATATACCTTCTTCTCTATTCACATATTTGTTTTATCAACCTTGGAAAATCATAGACACATATATAGAGTGTCATAGGTTCATTTGATCTATTTCAACCTCTGTAAAACTGCTTGGTAATTCTAGATGATTATAGGAGTGATATGGAAACTGATATGAATTGGGATGATGAAATCTACTTGTGAACTTATAGGTGTTCTTCATTATTATTGTTGGGTATTTATAAAATATTTTCTTTTATCTTATGTAATATATGTTTTTTGGAATTATGTTTAACCCACTAACTATTATTATTGATCCATAAACCATTTGTTTACTATCCCCATGAATATAATTATTGGAATCATCATCATTCCCTTCGACCTTTTTCCCTTTGAAATGAATGATGGGATTCATCATCATTCATCTTGATTGAAACCCTCATACAGTGTCCTATAAGTAATGTATTTTTTATCTCTCTAATGATAGTTAATCTACATTGTCTGAACCTCAGATAGAAATGATAGTCTAAACTCTCTCCTTAGGCTTAGTGGGGATGATTGGGTTTAGGGGGATGGTTTGTAATTTACAAGATGCAATTTACTTTTATACTCTTCTCTTGAGGCCTTGTTTGGTCTGGGGAAAGGGGTCATTGAATTTTATACTTCCACTTAACTTCTATAATATATGTTTAAATAAACTCTTATTATTTTAGTTCATTCTTTATTTCCTTAAAGTTGTGCTTATAATGGGTTGATTATTTGAATGTATTGTTGTTATGTTGATTGTGTGTTGTAGACTTACTATTATTATGACATGTGATATGCCATGATACATGAGAATGAATTTTGAAAGAATAGAATAGTGAAACTAGAATGTGGTGAATAGTGGGTGATGGATATGATTTATTAATAATTCCATTTATTGACCATTTATTGAATATGTGTTGCGAATTTTATGTGACTTCCCATGTTAAATGGGTGATAATTTTAGGAATGAATATAAAAATAAGGAATATGGATTGATAATGAAAATATAAAAATGGATATAATTTATTGAAACATTACTACAAATTATTATGCTAGCATGGTTGTTTTTATTGTTGATAACATAAAGAATCATATTTCTATATAATATGTCATGATTAAATGAAGATTTTATTATATGAGTGTTTGTTGCTGTGTTTTGTTGATAATGGTATTTTGTAAATATGGAATTGAAATTAACATGACATCAATTGTCTAGATAATGAACATGAATATGAAACAATTAGTGATTAATATCAATAAATGTGGGTTATGTTTTAAGAGAGATAATTTAGGAGTTTAATAACTATAAATTATTTCTTTTGTTGGAGTAGGATTTATATTAAGGTTAGTTTAGTTAGAATTGGTTTCAATACTTAATAAAAGAAAATACATGATTAAATTAATTATATTTAAGTTAATACCATTAAGATGTTATGGTTAGGCTGTAATTTCTTCCTAGATAATCCTTTTTAAGTAGTGCAATCAACTAATTAAGTAATTAATTGGAATAATGTCATTGAATACTTAATGCTATGTTTGGTGTTGGCATGGTTTTTTAGTAATATTAATTAGAAATTTCTTGCATATAATAGTGATGATTATTATCATGACATGATATGGTTAATTTATCGATTATTTCATTATAATTTTTTATTATTATATGTGTGTTTTTCATTTTTATGTGATTTTTTGATTATTTTTTAATATTATTATTTATTTATTTGCTTAATTGTTTGTTTTTGTCTGATATTATTATCATGGGTTGTAATGGATAATGGTTGTGACACATACATATATTATGGGTTGTAATGGCTTAAGGTTGATATGTACCCATACCATCGAGTTGTGATGGATTAAGGTTATTTCATGGTTTGGGATTTAATGGCTTGAAGATGTAACATGAGTTGTTAAGGTGGTGATGTGGCAATATAATGTGTTGGCCCTAATGGATAACTCAAGAGGGGGTGAATTGAGCTCCCAATATTTTTTTAAAAAATAATTTTAAAGCAAAAAACATTGAATTTAGAAAGTAGATTAGTTAGGCCAATGAGCCCGTAAAAGAGTGGTAAGGGCTCCTACTTGGAATCCAAGAGACCTGGGTTTAAAACCAGGTGGAGGTGGATTTTTGGGTTACTGTAGCAGTCACTGTAGTAGTATTGTAACAACTACTGTTCAATACCGTAGCAGCCGAAACTATTCACCCGATTTGCACCTTCGGGCCACCGGTTTGGGCCTACAGGTCTCCAGGGCCTTCAGGTCATAAAAGGCCTTCGGTCCATAGGGCCTTCAGGTCACATAGACCATGGAGTAGCCCAGTTCACACAGAACAGACCCAGAAGTGGATCAGAGAAACAGGAGTAGCAGCCACCAGATGCAGAGCTAACCGGATTGGAAGAATGAGAGGGTATGGCAGCCGCCATCGGGACCAGGCACCATGCAACTTTGTACGGGGCAATGCTAGTTGATCAGCAATTCAAGGTGGGAAGCTAAGGCGATCAATGATGCAAGACGCTAGGGAGGGGCAGTTCTAGTGGGCTGGTCCTACGGGTCATGTAATGGGCATGGTATGCCTTTGGGACTTCGGGTCATGTATTGTGGGTCATGTCAGGCCTTGTGCCTTGGGCCGACGGGTCATGTACGGGTTCCCCTTCAACCTTTTAAATAGGTATTATCTATAATAAAATAAAAATAATGCCTTCGGTCCATTCGGAGGAAAAGGGAGGAAAATAGATTAGTTAGCTAAAATAGTATAAATATATAATATGAAAATTTTCAAAGGTTTATCAAAGGCTCAAACACAACATAATTGAAACAATTTTTAAATCAATTTAACTTTTGAAACAAACCTAGTCACATGAAACACAATATATATATGAAACAGATTAAAACCAACTATCAGAGTATTGTATTTATTAAGAGCTTTGAAAAGATAAACTTTTTTTTAACAAAGAAAGCATAAAATAAGCAACACATATTAGAAAAAATTCAAGAGGTCCAATCTCAAGATGATACTTAATCCTCTCCACTTGACATCCATCCTCTTCCAAGCATGTTTATTAAATAATAAACAAATCCATAACCCAGATCGGGTTTTATAGATACAACTGCACACAAGGTAGAACAAGAAATACCCAACCTCTTCAATAGTTATTCATGGGATGAAATATGTAAAATAAATGTGAATAGAGTGTCTAAGTACTCACCAATACCATACAAGATATTATGCTCAAAGTTTACACAAATTATACAAGAATAACTCAATAGTAAATATGATAGAGAAGAATAGAGAAATAGTGTTGAATAGATTGTGAAATTATCTTTCTCTGATCAACATAATATTATCTTCACTGATATTTTTATTATTTTTGTATTATCTTGAAATATATCCTTGATGTTACTTTGAATGTTCTTCACAAGGGTTTTTTCATGAAAAATAGAGTTTCATATACAACATAAGCAATCATCTTTCTTCCTGTAAGCACACTTAAGAAGGCATGTTTAAGTCAATAAATTCAACCACCACTAAGTCAATAAAACCATCTAGGAAAAGTTTTTGCATGAGGGGATCCTTGAATTTATAGTTTTCAAAAAATCCAATTATTTTTTTGTAGGATAATAACAAAATAAATCATCACATCGATCAGTAAATCAAAAAATTATGACTTCATCTTCAATGCTCTTAAGTAGTTGTTTTAAGAATAATCATTCTTAAATCTTCACACTGACCAAATATCTGACTTGTATTAAATTCTATAAACTATACATTGGAATTTAATATAAATTTTAATTCTAGATAGTAATATAAATATAAGACTCAATAGAAACATAAATAGAGGTCTCAACGTGTTGGGAAAAAATCCCTCAAGGAAACATTGCGGTATTTTTGGGGTTGATATTGTGTTTGTTAAAAAAGTAGGTTTAAAATGTATTTTGTGCATGTAAGAAGATATTTTTGACATGGTATTCTTAAAAATATCCAAGATAAAGAAATTATTTCCCAATAATTAGTACAAAATTTTGTGTACAAAAAGTGATGTCGTTTCCTAATGTTTGCCCAAAATTTTAGGGTCCAAAATTTGAAGGAGGGTAAGCATCTTGAAAATTTGTTTTCCTTGAAGGTATTATGAAAATATTTAAAAGTCATGAGTTTTAGAAATAATGGACTTTGTGATGGGGGTTTCACAAAGGTGTGGAGATTTTTATGGTGAGCTACGTGATTATGATGAGCATCACGAATGGAGAGTTTTACTGGAGCTTTTCCAGATAGGGAGCATCATGGCCAAAAAGAGGGAGCACCATGAAATGGTGATAATGTCTCCAAAAGCTTCTAGAATTGGAAGAAAAAATTATAAATAGGCCTTTACCCCCTTCATAATTTAAGGGATACTTAACACAAATCTATGGGCTCTGATATCGTGAAGGTGGTTCACAAAGGATGTTCTTGAGAAATTGTTTGTGAAGAAAGGTGGTTTGCGAGGGATATGAATGAAAATCGAAATATTAGAGCATCGTGAAAGTGTTGGAGTTCATGATGGATATTAAAATCTGATAAAAAGTTTTGATCTTCACGGAGGCAAGTTGAACTTCATGAACGAAGTGAGCTTTACGAAAGGTGGTTTCTTTGCAAAGGCTAAGCAAGCTTCATGAATGCAGTGAAAATTATGAAAGTGTTAAGAAGTGATTTCCTAGTAGAAAAAAGGTAAATTGGTATTCATTGGATGGATTAAAGTGAGACTTCAAAATATCATCTATATATAGTGGAGGATGCATTCATTAGAAATAATTATGGGACCTAAAAGTCCATAAACTGTGTTTGAATCCATTCCAAGAGCAGTGAGTAAAGGGAGAGGAATAAGGTGATCCTATCCACCAGTAGTGATCCATAGAAAGAGACTCACGGAGTCACCCTTGAAAAAATAGTGAGATGAACCTAAACATTGTAAATATAGTGAGTCTAGGCATAAAAGTGATCTATCCCAAACAATTTTTGTGAAGTGATCCTTAGTGGATTTGGTACAATTGGAACATTGTTGTTGTATGCACCTTGGATGTAGCCCAATGAGGGTGAACCAAGTAAAAATCTCTATGACTATCAATTTTATTTCTTGTATTATATTCAAATCATCATCATCAAATAAATAAGGAAATAATAAGATCAACATTAACACTTAAGTATAAAAAAAGTGATGCTTATAATAAAATGGCCAAGATCTAGTGGGGTAGGAATAATTTTGAAAAGAATATCCATACCCTGATTAACTCCCCTATCAGGGTATTTAGGCCCCTTTTGGACCTAACAATTGGTATCATAGCATTGGTTTTATTTATTAGATTTTTTTTCATCTTACTTAGTTTAGTTTATTATTGAAATTAAAGATTCAATTTTCTCTTATCTCGGAGCACCATGACAAAGGGTAGAACCTAAAATAAGAATCAGAAGTCTAGTGGTATTCCTCAGTGTAGAAGTTTCCATGGAAAGAGTGTGGTTTAGTTGAAGGAAACAAATTGTGCACTAAAGAATTTTTTTTATTAATCATAAAGTGAAAATATTTACTAATTAAATGATGTTAAAGGAATGAGTGAAGAACCTGATATTACAAGAGATGTTGGAACCGCTATTGATTATGAAATTTCAAGAAGACCAAAAGTAAAAGTTGTCCACAAAATAAAGGAATTAGATCGACAATTAGATAAAGAAATTAAATCTAAAGATATTGGGATCCAGGTACTGGAAATTGAGGTCAACAAGATAAAAGTCTTAAATAAAAGTCTTATTGATGTGGCTACTGATCTGAGGGAGAAAAATGATTCCCAAGAAAAATAACTGCAAAATATGTCTACAAAGATAGAAAAACACAAAATTGATGAAAATGGAAAGAATATGAACTCAGATTAAATTTAGTATCTGAAATCCCAAAATGATAATCTTATTACACACCTATCTGAACTAGTCTAGGAGAACCAAAAGGCTACAAAAAGATAATGCATGTTGTACTGATTTTGTTGCCAAAAAAATTAAAATAAAGAAGAAAAGTGACATGGTAGATAAGACCACACGGGAATTAGAAGATGAGATGAGAAATGGTAAGAATATCAAGAGAGAACTTAATGCTAAACTAGAATCAAGGGATATGAAGATTCAACAATTTGGATAAAGAGATAGAATTAGTAAATAAATAAGTGGAGAAATCTAATTCTAATCGAAATACTAAATTCAAGGATGCTTTTCACATACTATTTGACTGTCCTTCAAAAGATAATAACGAAATGAAATGTAAATATTCTATTTTAAAGGAGAAATAAGAACATATTTTCTCATCCCAAAGGCCATATTGGTAAAAATTGGTATTAGATATGATGAATCCTCTCCCATTCATGACTGGATGAGAGTTATGAAGAGTTCCCAAAATAGGAAAAATCCTATAGATACATGAAAGATACATAAAAAGGATTTTACAAGAAGTAATGATAAAATTCACTATTTATAAGGGATTCATGGCCATACATCAAGTTTTTTTTCATAGGCTTTGGAATATATTTCATATTGGGAAAGATCGAAATATTTATAAATATGAGATTAATCAAAAGCTTTGTGAAAATTCTAAAAGGGGAATTTCTCAGAAGAAACTATCCATCAGATGCTACTATTATGGAAGATAAGAACTCACCATGAGCATGTGTCATGATGCCCGAGGGCTCAATTTTAAATTGAGAATAACTCTAGATGCATCAATATCTCAGTTGAGAAATTATGAAATGAGGTATGTTTTTTACGGGAGATGATTTATATGTTATAATCATGAGCACTTGGAAATATATTGTAGTTGGAAGAGATTAAGGAAGGAAAAGTAAATATAAGGATCCCAACAAAATTTCTATTAAGAACCTCCTTTATTACACACATGGTAGATCTTTTTAAAATAATTTTAATGAATTTGGAAGAAAAAGGGAGGAGATACTCTAGTTGTGAGTAAGAAGAAAGTATGTTCAATGGAGAAACACCATAAGCATGAAAAGTGTAGAAAAATAGATAACTGATAAATGAAAAATGAATAAAGAATGACTTAAAAATTCATATGGAATACCCCATGGTGAGAAGTGAAGGAAACATGAAGAACCCTCTAATGGAGGATGGAGCAAGAGAAGATGAGAAATGGAAAGATGACTTCTCAAAGAAAGAGTCATGAAAAATAGAATATTGGTGGAGCATTAAAAATGGAAATTTATACTATTGGGTGTAAAACCAAAATTTGGAAAAATTATAAGCCTATAAAACCTAAATATCAAAAGAATAATCACCATGTTGGTAAATACTTCGTAGTCATATATCCATAACAGTTGATGTTGGCTGGGCAGTTGGAACAACTACAAAAATAGTACAATGCTTTGAAAGAAAGAATCAAATGTTTGATCTATCAGGATCAACCAAAATCATCTTCTTGAGGATTTTGGATGTTCCTGTCTCCCTTTTTTCATTAATTCTATTAACTCACATTCAAGTGTTTTAAGTTTAAGGTGAGATACAATCCTAGGGTAAGTGACACAAAAATATGCAAAGTGGTGACGTGATGAGCTCAAAAATGTCAAATTATTCAAATAAATTACCAGAGTTGAAGAAGAAATCTAGAATAATTCATTGAAAGGATTTAATGGTCTATAGATATATGATATATATGAAAGTAAATGAGTGAAATAGATAGTGATGGTGTTATTATCTTTACCTCTTATTTCATACACCTAGTTCTAACTCAGCAAGATTAGCTATTTTGTTGATGGCTCATTGCTAAGTGGTAAGTTCACCCACAGAAAATCTTGTTAAGGGCATATACAAAAAGATAATTTTATTAAGCTGGAGAAGTTTCTCAAACCTACAGTCACATGTGAATAAATAATGCAGGATAAGAAGAATTTTTGTGGGTCAAAACAACAAACCTATAAATATGAAGAGTTTCACATAATATGGGGATAATTATATCTTCTAATCACATCCATGGTCTCAATGGTATAAAAAGGAATTAAATTTTATATTTTATTCCATTGAGAAGATTGATTGGGGAGAAGCAACAACATCTATGTATTTCAGGATTATCTACTCTATTATAATAATATGGTATCAAATGAATATTTTCAGGATACCAAGAATTAATGAGAGAATATTAAAAGTGTTTAAACAAAAATCTAGGAAGAGTATTTGAGAGTAATAATGTCACCATAGTAGAGAATGAATAGAATCATAAAAAATATAGCATCTAGTTGTATGGTGAAGGTGATAAGAAGGTAAGAGACTCATAGGGAGTATATGTGAAAAAATGATGATTCAGAAAATGATATTGATGATTAAAAAGAAGATTTCAAATCTATATCATCACAAAATCCTATGATCAAAGATAAAATAGATAGAGAAAATATCATTAGTGACCAGATAACACCAGTGCAGACAAGAAGGATGAAGACTCTACAACAAGCAACATTCTTATCAAATGTAGAGCCTAAATGTTTTTTAAAAGCAACTATAGGTGAAAAATAGGTACAATATATGAATGGTGAGCTTGACCAGATTGATAAGAATCATATAATGAAGATTATTTTGATGCCAAAAAATAAGAACGCCATCGGGATGAAATTGTTCTTTCACCACAAGAGAAATAAATATGGTATAGTGATTAAAAAATGATTAGTGTGCAAATATTACTCCTAAAAACTGGGTATTGATGTTGATGAATCATTTTAACTTTTTTTAAGGCCAGAAACAATCAGATTATTTTTTTTTCATTTTAATTGAAGGAATGTTCTATGTTTTCCAGATGGATTTCAGGTCATAATTTCTGAATGGGGTTCTAGAAGAAGAAGATTATATTGAGAAGGCAGATGTTTTTCTCATTCATGAATACGATAAAAGAGTTTTTTCGACTAAGAAAGGCACTTTATGGGTTGAAGTAGGCACCTAGAGTATAGTATTATAGACTAGATCGGTTTTTGAAGAAGCTTGATTTTTAGCTTGGTTATGTTGATTAAAATCTCTTTATAAATAATGAAAATAATCAAAGGATAATGGTGGTAGTGAATGTTGATGAAATAATCTTCGGTGGATCAGATGAAGCGCATTGGAGACTGTTTTCCAAATCCATGAAAAGTGATTTTGAAATGTCAATGATAGGTGAACTGATGTTTTCTTTGGTTTATAGGTTACACAAGGAAATAATGACACATTCATTTCTAAATCTATTTTTTCAAGGAGGTTTTGGGAAGATTTGGAATATATAATTCCAATTATATGATGAATCTAGTGGCTACCCAGATAAAACTATCTTAGGATGATTAAGTCACATCGGTTAATGTCACCAAATACAGGCAGATCATTGGAATCTTATTGTACTTATTAGTGACATGACCATATATATTTTTTGTTACATGTTAAGCAATTTAGTATCAAAGTAATACCAAGCAAATACAATTTCTTTTAGTGAAAATAATACTTTGGTATATCAAGGCCATGGTGGATTTTGATTTTCCATACAATGAAAAATATCAACAAGATTTATTGGGATATACAGATGTAGATTGGGGAAATTTAGAATATGATGGAATATCAACATCAGGTGGTGAATTATATATTGGTGATTTGTGTATTTATTGGATCAGCAAGAAACAATATTGCATTTCATTGACATCCATATAAGCTGAATATATTGTAGCTGCTCAAGCATGCATGTAGTTATTATGGATGAAGCGGTATATTGATGATATGAGAGTTTAGGTCAAGTCTCCGATCAGAATCCATTGCAATAATTCAAGTGCTATAAATCTTAACAAAAATTCAGTTGGTCACTCAAGAACAAATCACATTGAAAAGAAGTATCTTTTTATCAAGGATAAGTTGGATCAAGGGATTTTGATGTTGGATTATGTGCCTAAAAAACAAAAGTTTAATTACATTCTGACAAAGACCTTAACTAAAGAAGAATTTGAAAGGCATTGACCAGATCTTAGAGTTTAGTCAACTCCTCGCACATGAAAAAGTGTGGGTGCGGGACCCCCTATCCCTGAGGTAGGGTGACTTTTTATATAATGTGTTGATTTTTGTTATTTACCCTATTTCAGAAAACAATAAAGTTTCCTTCAGGTTTGATGACAAAGGGGGTGAAATTGTGGCTATAAAATGGGAGAAAATGTCTTAATCAAGATAGGGGAAAAGTTGCTAGGTGGAGTAGTGAGATAAGGGGAGTTGAAGCTGATAGGGGGAGTAATGAAGTTTGGGGAGTTTTAAATTTGATATTTCAAAATTTTATTGATCAAAGTATTCATATCACAAAATTTAGAGTTCATGATGAAAGCAGTTGAGTTGTTTTATAATGTAGTGATTCATTGATGAAGTTTACATGCTACTCTTGTTTCTCACACCGAGCGTTGCTCATGTGGGCTTAGAGTATGTATTGAGTAAATTGTTGATCTCTATCTAAATTAAAATAAGTTAATGTTGTTATATTATGGAATAATCTTCAATGAGATATCAAAATATGAAGTGTTGTCAACAAACCCAAAGGGTGATATTGTTAGTAAAAAATCCCTCAAGGTAACATTGTAGTATTTTTTGTGTTGACTATGTTTGTTGACAATGTAGGTTTCAAAGGTATGTTGTGGAGGTATATAGATATTTTTGACTTATTATGTTGACAAAGATCCAAGACAAAGGAGTGGATGACCTGGAAGTGGTACATAAATTTATGTACACAAGGTGACGTCATTTCTTAGTGTTTGCCAAATTTTTGGGGAACTAAAATTTGGAGGATGGAGAGCATCATGAAAATTGGTTTTCCTTGAAGGAATTATGAAAATATGGAAGAGGCATGAGTTTCAAGAAGAACGGGATTCATTAATGATGTTTCATGAAGGTGAAAAGGTTTTGACGGTGAGCTCCATGATTACAACAAATCTTCCAGGAGCTTTGTGAGATAGGGAGCATTGCGACCAAAAGGAGGGAGCATCATGAAATGGTGATTATGTGGATGAAATCTTCTATAATTGGTGGAAATTCCTATAAATAGGTCCTTACCCCAATCACAATTTTATCAATCCTTAAAAAAATCTATGTGATCCGATTTCATGAATGTGGTTCATGAATGTAGTTATTGTGAAAATGTTCACAAAGAAAGGTGGTTCATGAAGTCACTATTGGAAAATGGGTCTATACCCATGGTTTTCATGAAACATGGGTATAAGTGATATTTTCTAACCTATATCCATAGTTCTTACTAATATATGGGTATAGGGTATCCACATAAGCATGGGAAGCCAAAAAAATGCGCGGGAAGCCAAAAAATGTGCGGAAAAACCTATACCCATGGTTCACACTAAACTATGGGTATAGCCTTGAATATATTAGCCTATCCAAACAGTTCTCATGAAACATGAGTATAGATATTACCTATACCCATGGTTTTAGTGAACCATGTGTATAGGGTACCTTATGTTTTGTATACAAAATAATATATATAAGATAAAATGTATTAATGTAAACATAATTCCTATTTGTATAGTGGTTGGATGCTTCATATTTGTGGAAGAGAAGCAGGTTCAAAACCCACGTGGATCATTTTATTATTACCCATAATTTATATTAATATATATAGATAGATAAAAACTTAAATAAATTAAATTGAAGTAGCTTACTTGGTTAGGTATTCTGTGATTTCTGCTGAAATTTCAGGTTCGAAACTCACCAACTTCTATTTTCAAATCCCGTCAGCTTAAATTAATATATTTACATAAAATTGGATTTGTAATAACACATTTTCTGTAGCTTCGGTAGTTAAGTGAAACATGATTGAACTGAAGGTCCCATGATCGAATCTCAGGAAATTTTAATTTCAAATATGGACAAAAAATTAATATAAATAAATTAATTTAGATATATAAAATAAAGTAAATAATGCAGGTTGATTGGTGAGGCACCTCATGATTGAGTTGGAGACAGTTTCCAAAACTGTGGGTATAGTCTATACCCATGTTTTTGGGGGCTATACCCATGGTTTTCAACCATGGGTATAGGTCATTTTTTCAGTAGTGGGGATATGAACACCAACTAAAATATTTGATCACCCTTAAAGTGTTGGAGTTTCTAAAGGCTAATAAAAGTGGACTGATAGTTTTGAGCTTCACAGAGGCTAGTTTATCTTCTTGAAAGATGCGAGCTTCACGAAATTTGGTTGCTTTATGAAGACTAAGTGAGCTTCGCAAAAGTGGTGAGCTTCACGAAAACAGTAAGCATCACAAAAGTGTTAAGAAGTGATTGCCTAGTAGAAATATGGTAATATGGTATTCATAATTTGGATAAATGTGGGACTTCAATATATAATTTATATATAGTAGAGGATGCATTCATTATAGATAATGAAGGGACCTAGAAGCCCATAAACTGTGTTTAAATCCCTTCTAAGAGCAGAGAGAAAATAAAGATGAAGAAATTGATCCTTTCCACCAGTATTGATCTAGAGAAAGCAACTTAAGGAGTGACCATTGCGAAAAATAGTGAGTTGACCCTAAAAATTATAAAGGTAGTGAGCCTTATAATTGAATCGATCTATCCCAATCAACATTTTTATAGTGAGCCTTAGTAGATTTTGTACAATCGACACATTACCGTTGTATACACCTTGGATATAGAACAGTGAGGTGAACCAAGTAAAAATATACATGTCTTTATTCTTGATTTCCTATATTACATTCAAAGCATCATCATCAGATAAATAAGGAAATAATAATATTAACATTGACACTTAAGTGATAAAAATGACCCTTATAATAATGAGGCCAAGATTCAGTGGGGTAGGAATAATTTTGAAAGGAATATCCATGCCCTAATCCCCCCCTCAGGGTATCTATCCCCCTTTTAGACCTAACACAATGGTAGCTGACCTTCATGGTAGTGGAATATTTTTCTAGTCATATAGCTCACCTTAATGTAGTAGATCTCAACCAGAAGTATAAGATCCAGCTGGATGGTATCAGAGTTCAACCAGCAGTAGTGAAATAAGTCTAGAGGTAGAAAAATTACTATGGTGGTTGTAGATTTACACTTGCGATAAAAAACTTGTATTGGTGGTAAGAGATCCCTTCTGAAGAAAACAACCTTCAATTGACGATAGCAAGAAGTATTCTAATAGAATAAAGATTTCTTCTAGCGATATTAAGTGTAGGCTAATGGTAGTATCTTATGATTAAATAAATTCAAGTAAATACTGGATTTATGAAGTTTTATCATTCAATATATAAATAGTTAGTAATAAATTGGGCATGATTTGTGAGCATTAAAATAAGGATTTTTCAGATTGATCCAACACAATGGATGTTGATATGGTTGAAAAGGGTTGAAAGGCGGGCATGCATGTTATGATGATGAGATGATGATGGGACGGTTTAAAGAGTTTGAGGGTTGTCTTTTCATGTTTTCCTAGGTGATGTGATCATGTGATGGTGATGATTGACACAAGTTGAGAGTTGGGATTGCCTGTTTTCCTGAATATTTTGATGGTTGTGGTATTATGGTAGTATTTATGATGCGACAAGATTATTCAGTGATAATATTATAATTTTGGGTTTCCTATTTATTATTATAATTACCTAGAATTTTAATCCGAATTTCTTTATTGCAATAATCCGTTAGTTTAATATGATATGAAATATTCATGTGATGCAGCTAAAGATGATCAATACATGAAGTATTAATTTGCTTAATATTTTAACCCATATTCTTTTTTTATTAGTTATTTTACACATATCTATCTCAAAACTTATATTCCACTTGGATATATAACTGATTATATATATAATCTTACTGAGTACTCTCAAGTTCTCACCCCTCTATAATGTTCTTAATTTTTTTTCAAGACAGAGTAATGGAGATTGGACATATTTTTGTTCGGGTAGCCATAGTGGATCCTATGATATCTTCATTCATTTTCATCATTTATACTATATTTCATTATCATGTAGAGTTTGGATTGTGAGAATTTTCATTTATTCAGTATATATATATGAGGTTTATCGACAATTTGTTTAATTTTTTTAGGAAATTATGAAGGAAATTTCTCTCAATCGTGTGACAGATACCATTGGTGCTAGTTTCCAACTCATGGATTATTGGAGGGGAGATTTGGGTTCACACTTATCTCCACTTCTAACCTAGGTGGGGTTCTAGTGGGGGTGGGTCATGAAAATGTTACATCATAACATTTGGTTGAGAAATAGGAAGGTGTTTTAAGTTAGACATATATGAGACATTCATGGGTTAAGTAGGGAAATAATACCATTTAACCTAACCAATGATGAAGGCAAGGGACTAATTGGAACATAGATATTTAGGGTCCCTTGTAAAATTTTCTAGAAACTTAATTCCATGGAGACTGACTAGGATCCACGTATCTTGGCCCTCTATGATCTGACACAAGGACCTAAATAGTCAACTAAGATAGTTTAGGCAATACTCTGATTTCATGGTAGAAAATTTTGGAAGGGTGCATGAATCATTATCATATGAAGTATTTAAAATTAAAATTTTATTTATGATTGGGCTTAGTGTGTTTATTCACACTATTATATATATTGATATAGTGTTTTCATTATAATTATATTTCCATTTTGATTCATGCTAGTTAAAATATTACTTCCTTTCAACTCTTGATGTGATATAAGGTTTAGTCTTTCTTTTATGATATACTATGTTTTGAAAATATGAGTTTAAATACATGTTAATTAAAAAACTATTTGAAAATTTAGAAATTATAAAAAATTATGATTTAAATTAATATGAATAATATACAATATGTTTTAATTGATAATGAATCATGTCTAAATAATTGTTGTTTCTATAAAAAAAGTTTCTATAACTTTGTTCATTAAGCCGGCCTTTTGTGAAAAAATGGTGATATAGTTAAACGATTTTATTTAAAGAAGAGTTTTAAGCAACCTATTTTAGATTTTATTATCTCTTAACTAGAATTATTATATAATTTAATAAGTTGAACTGGTAAATTAAAAATTTATTGGAAATAAATACATCTTTTAAGTTTGAGTGCATTTAATTAGAAATCGTGTTAGAATTATTAATTCTTGATTACTTTTCATCTATGACTAAATGAAATGTTGTGATGAATGCCTAATATATAATGTTCATAGAAATAATTAATTATTCATAATTTAAATTCAGAAGTAATTTGAGATATATGAATAAATTATTATAGATAATATGATTAAAATTTTTAAATGCTATGAGATAATTGTTAGGAGACCTTGATAAATTATGTGATATGTTAATTGTTGTTTATTCCATAGTGAGGATGATTTAAATTTTTCAGGTAGCAAAAAAAGTCATTTTTTCTGATGGACTGAAATTCCATCGTAAATATTCATGAGGATTTTTTCCCAGAGATTATTTCTATAGAATACCTAGTCTGTCAGAAAAGGATTCGGTGTGGTTTCTAATACTATGGCAGGGAAGAAAATTCTTATAATGAAATTCCAAATTCATTACAAATTTTTTTATCCATAACAAATCCATCATAAAAAATTTTATTTGTGACATATCCATCACCAATAACCTAGAATTAAGTTTTTTTTGTTACAAATAGTTTGCCGCAAAATTTTTTAAATAGGCAGGAAATATTATTTTTGATGGAATTTTTTTTGCGATGGAACCTTATTCCATAAAAAATTACACCATTAATTTAAATATTCATCGTAAAAAAGAGCATCACAAAAAAACCCAACTATAAATATGGTTCTACCACCCTCATTCTCTATCACACTCTCATATTCTCTCATTCTCTCGAAGTGTCTTCCCAGGTCCATATTTTCAACCTAATAATTTCAAGGTATTTTTTAAATTTCTTTATTTATTAGTTTTTTTGTTTAATTTTTTAATTTTTATTTTTGTGTAATTATTTATATAAATTATTAATTAGTTAAAAATGTTGAAGAATAATATAAATTAATAAATATTAATATAAATAAATAAAAATTAATTTAAATTTTTACCAATCTATCACTTTTTTAATATACTTAATAAAAAATTTAGTATAGATTAATAAAAATGAACAAAAAAAATTTATAATTAAATAAAAACTAGAATAAATTAATAAAAAATATATAAGTTAGTATAAATTAATAAAAATTATTATAAATCAATGAAAAATTATTGAAATCTTTATAAATTAGTATAAATTTATAACTATATGTGAAATTCCTATAAATTGTCACAAAGTCGTCTTAAATATGTATAAATTATCATAAATTACTGAAAAAATACAATTTCATATAATTTATAATAAATTAATATAAATTACTAAAAATTAAGGAAACCTTGTTAGACTGGGGGATATTTGGGGTTCAATCCCCAATAGCCCCAATATGGGAGTAGAAATTCATCAGTGGTGTATGTGAAGATGGGCTCATTGGGAATCTGTAAGAGACCGAAGTAGGTGATGATGACGAAAGACCCATCTGTGGAGCACAGAGGAGCAGTGACTTCCATTGATACAATGATGAATTGTTGATTGGAACAGGTGATAATGAGTGGAGATCTATGTAACACATTTGTTTTCTCCCTGTAAAGCTTTGTAATATATTTAATAATATAATTGGAGCTTGGTACTAAGACGATATGGGATTATGAGGCCTGGAGAAGCTAGATATTGATATTATATAAATATTAAATATATTAATATCACATATGCACATTTTCTGATAAATAATAGAATAAATCCTGAACGAGGACTCATATTATAAATTAAATACCACCATTGAGTCTAGAATATGGGTTTTACCCTATGTGCGACCTAATATTTATCGGCATCGGGTTTTTTTGGCTTGAGGATCACTATGACTGAAATAATGAAATAAATTAAATATATTTATTTAATTGTTTAATGAAAAGTATAACCTAATTATCCTATATGAATAAATGATTATTGTTAATTCTCAAGGTTAACCATATAACCCTAATAATTGAGAGGAGTGTGTAGAGAAGCATTGGCGAATGTCAGGATCATGGATCGATGATCCATATATCACAAGGATCGCCAACGAAAGCAAAGTTAGTTGATATTCTCAATGAAGAAATTAATTTTTTTCTTAATTAGTTATTTATACTGATCTAATTTTGGGCTTTTTTTGGTTAATGTCCCCATTGATTATTCGACAATGAACGTGAATCGAATCAGCTAACATATTGATTTTGGGTCGATCATGTTGCGGGTGTGGGTTTATTTAACTAGGATTTGGAAAATTAATATTTTTTTATTTTTTGGTTCTTTTTTATCTGTTATAATGAAAATTTATCAAGGACAACCTAAATAATGTCCATGGTTATTTACTCTTTTGCATTTCTTGGATTTTTTCCTTTGTTTGTTCACACGATCGTCGCCATCAATTTTTTTTGTCCAAAAGTTCAACAAATACCCAATATTTGATTATTACATGACTAATATTCAATTAAAAAGATTGATAATATGAGTATGGGATCATAATAAAGGGTGTGATCGAGGTGTGATGATGAAAAAAAATGATTGGAGGCAGATCAAGATTAGACCAGTGACTCCCGATTTTCAATTTGATGCCCTATAGTGAAACAGTATGACAATTGATGATTTTTCATTCAGTTTGGATGGCTGGAATCTAGTGAGAGGTGATAACAGGAATCAAGCAACCTAGATTCACAATTTTCAAGAGTGATTGGGGTGGGATCGGCAGTAGAGGCAACATTGAGAAACACGTAGAAGGGTATGGGGTTTTCGTGAACATCCCTAGTATTGGTGTGACCACCATGCACAGGGCATCGATCCCCTATCTAACATATTGATCTAGTAGGGTTTATGGCACCCCATAGTAGTCTTGGGTGTGATCCCCTAGCCAAGAAGCATGATCTTCAGAGATCCTGTGAGTACTTCTTATTGAGGCCATACAAGTATGAACTCATAGATGAGTGTCATCAGAGACAACATGGCTCATAGAGTGAGTTCTCCTGGATGACCTACCTCGAAGCCTCAGTTAAATTGTTGTGGCCAATAGTATTGGTTGATACTTCTTGATACCAGTTATCTGTTATGAGTATATATGGGTTTTTATTATTGTTATGTATCATATCTTGATTGATATACCCGTATATTGGTGAGATGAATACTTTTAATTATTAATGTTAAGTGATTTTGGGATATTCTATTAGGTATTGTTATACTCTCTCTTATATAGGCTCTTCATGAACATGTCATGTCTTGGGCATATGATAGGCCTTTTGATGATGTCTTTGGAGGATTAGGAGCAGGTGGATCATATTTTGGGCTAGAAAGACCAGTGTTCATATTCGGTGGTTCATTTGACAGTAGTCCCCTCCTTATAAGATTGTTGGACTTCTTAACACTTTCTGGAAGGACAATATTCGACCCCTTTATTGATTTTAGTCCCTTTTCATACTCTGAAGTGGAATATAAGTTATTCATTCATTATGGTATCAATTGTGTTTGAAGTTCTAAAGGATCGAATAACAACTAAGAGGGGGGGGGGTGAATAAGTTGTTCACTTTTATAAATATCAATAATTTTAAAAACATAATCACTTAATCCTATTAATGGTTATATTAATATCATATTTTAGTAAATATTAATGCATGACAAGGTAGGAAGGTAAGTAAATCACACAATACTTACAAGGTTTGACGTCTGTGATAGAACCTACACCATTTCCATAGCCACTCCTATGAGTGTATGGAAATTCACTATTACGAAGAAGTGAATAAAACTTGTGAAAAATCCCATTAAACACCACCTATATCTATATAGAAATTATTTTACCATCCTGTTTTTAGTTTATGACGTTTTATTACAAATAATTGACAAAAAAAAAAGAATAAAGACTTTATTCAAACTTCTCAACAAATTCTATGTCTAGAATCCTCAGTCTAATGTGGTTGGGTTTAATTCTCTCAATCCAATGAGGATGGGTCCGATGGTCTCCGTCTAATAAATTTATTCAAATGGACTCATTACGATGAACCCATTCTCAATCTATATTACTCATACTCTTCTCAAATTCTTAGTATGATCTTCCTCAGTCCAGTAAACAAAAATTTCAAAAGTCCAACCTTCTAGTGAGGTCTCAGTACAGAAAGAAATCTTTTACATGAATTCTGTAGCACTCCTCCTTTTCTTCTCACATAAATGGTTGAAAATTATGAATTTACTACGCTTCTATTTATAGGAATCTGAGAAAAAAAAGGTAGGAAACAAAAAAACTTTTCCCACTTACTCAAATTCAAAAACTCTGAGATCTACGAACATTTGGATTTCAAGTTTGACCATTTAACTATTAAAAAATATTATGTAATATTTTTGGGTTGTATTGAGTATTTTTAGTAATAAAATTTTTTGAAATTCCTAACTTTCCTTCAATATGATGGAACTTCATCAACTCATTACAATGGAACTTCCTCACCTCATTCTGAATCAACTTTCCTCATTAGAGTTAGTCTGATTTAATTTCCTTCTCAGAGTCAGTATGGTTGAATTTCCTTATAAAATTCAGTTCAATTGGATTTCCTTATTAGATTCCATCTGATTGACTTTCCTTCTAAGAGTCAGTCTGATTGACTTTCCTTTTCTGAGTTAATTCGATTGAATTTCTTTCTCAGAGTTAATCTAATTGAATTTCTCCTCAGAGTAAGTCTGATGGGAGCCTTATAATGATAAAATTATAATTACGATGGAATTATCATTATGGTCAAATTCTTATTACAATGTAATTATCATAAAGATGGAAACTCCACCCTAAAAATTTAAGTTTTTTCAAAACCTCATCATCTATAACTTATTCAGACTTCTAAAAAATTCTATGCCCTGTACTTCTGGATCTGATGAAATTTTTTTCTTGATTCCTAGAACCGATACAATTTTTACGATTCCAACATTTATTCAAAATATTTTTTTATTAGAGTTTTCATGATTTATGATAACTTCAATATTGGAAAAGAATCGTCTAAATTTAGGTTATAAAGTTTAAAAACTATCTAACTACTAACTTCACATTCTTCATTCAACCCATTTAGCAACATTCTAACTTTATATCTTAGAAACTTATTTCTAATAAACATACTGTTCGATAGATCTTGAACATCATGCCAATGAATCTGAGACCTATGATGTTTCATATCAACCACCTTAACTTTATGACAACATCTGTGACCAGTACTGCTCAGTTCGATACTCCACATTAGTGAATCACAGTCTGATCCTTTCCATATGAGAAAAAATTTCTAAAAAAAACATTTCCCCCTTTATGTTTGAGGTCAAACATTCAACAACGTTCACTTGTTTTTAAAAAACATTCCTTCAAAATATATTATATTTCAACAAATAAAAAAAACATTGTTAAAAAAACATCAAAATGGTTCTTCAATCTCCCATTTGGATTTGTTTGAAAACTTTTGTTAATAACTTTTATAACTCACCATTTTTTAAATACTCATACATTTTCACAATTTTTTTTTGAAATAACTCAATGTTTTCAACATTTATCAAAACCTAGACTTTCTCTCAAGAGAGTGTTCTAACACCACACTTCTGGATAAAGTAATGTTTTTGAAAGAATTTCATCCCTTTGGGATATGATAATTTCTCTTCCATGTAAAGATAAACCTCCTATCACTTTTATTTTTTCTCACCTTTTTTCTCTACCCCTTGATAGTTATCCCCCACATTATCTGATAACCACAACTTCAGATTCATAAAATAAAGATAAGTACAAAATTTTTAAATTGTACAAAGTTGTTACTTTATATCCACCATTGTCAACATAATCCAAAGCAAGATAAGGAACACCCTTATGAGATTTACGAATTCATTGGAGGTGGCTGATCTTGAAGTTGTATCCTCAAATCAAAAAACCTTTCTTTTATAATTTCCTGTGTGAAGATATCAGCAATTTGATGCATCATTAAGATATATTACAATAAAACATATCCAGAAACAAATTTCTATTTTATAAAATGAAACTATATATTAGTGTGTTTTGATCTTGAATTATGAACTTGTTTTTTATAAAGATAAATTCCACTCTAATATCAAAAAGTATCATCAATGGTTTAGAAACTTTTACTTTCAAATATCCTAGCTGATCATTCATCCACAACATTTGAGTATAAGATTAAGTACAAAAACATATTCTAATTCTGGTATGCTCAAAGTTACTGAACTTTGTTTCTTACTATGCCAACATACACAACATTCACCCAATAAAAATGTCACTTATAAGGTTGATTTTAAATATTTACAATCTCCAGCCAAGTCGACATCAATATAACCATGAAACTTTATCCCACAATTTCTTTTGTCCAACAACTCATGTGGAGTTATTCCTATTACATATCTAAAAATAATATTTGATGCCAACATATTTTATTATTTCTAATTACTTTGATACCTGTAACACAAAGTCACATAATAAAAAATATCAGGCCTTGTGGATGTAAGGTAAATTAGAATTCCTATCAGCTTTCAAAAGTCTTTTTGATTCAATCTTTTTCTAGACTCATCTTTACTCAACTTTATCCCCACTATGATAGGAATAGAATCTTATTTGGATTCTACCATTCCAAACTTTTTTACAATTCTCTATCATACTTTTCTTAAGATAGGAAAATGTATTTTTCTTTTTTTTTCTAAACTTGTAAAACAAGGAAGAATATTAATTCTCCCAACATTGAAATCTCCTTGTTCTTTTTCATTTTTTCAGATTTTATTTTACAAACATATTCTCTGTCCTTATAAAAAATTATATCATCCATATAAATAATTACAAATATAGTTATAGAGTCAATATATTTCACATATAAGTTTCTATCAACTTTTCATTTAGAAGAATTCAACATTATCAAACAATTGTCAAGTTTAGAATACCATGCATGTGGAGCTTGTTTAATCCTATACAGATCTTTATTCAATTTTCAAACTTTGTTTCCATCCCCATCATGTATAATCCCACATGGTTATTCCATGTAAACTTCTTCTTCAATTTATCCATTGAGAAATGATAACTTTTCATCCATATGATATACTTTTCAATTTTGGTGAGCATCCGCTGCTAGAAAAATTCTAACAATTTATAACCTTAAAACGGGGAAAAAGGTTCATAAAAATCCACAAATTCTAACTATGAATATACTTTAAAAATACTCCTTTACTTATTTATTGATATATCTCCATGTTCATTTAATTTTTTTTAAACCCATTTTTTTCTGATAATATTTTTACATTTCAGACATGGAACAAGTTCCCATGTTTCATTTTTCTCAATTCAATCAAACTTTTAATTCATAGCATTCCCCTGTTATTTGTGTTTAATAGATTCTAAAACTGATTCCTGTTCAATTTTTGAGATGAGTGAAGTTTGATTTTCTAATATCATCTTTCTTATAGTTTGAACTGGATCCTTCTTATTCCCAGGAATATTTTCGATTTGAACATGTTTTTGTATACTAGAAAATTTTAGAGTTCCTATTCCTACTTAACTTTACTCATCACATAATTCATCTAAAAATTCATGCACATTATTTTTGTCACCTTCATTTTCATTAGAAAATATCAGTTTTTTTCTCTCAACATTCCCAGAAACTTTTGTTAAGGAAGTTGGATTTTTAATAACTTTCACATCATATGAGTCCACCAATTTTTTTAAACATTTTTCTGACACTTAAAACTTCTTCCATAGGGTGAGTATACCATGTAAATTAGTTCTTAAACTTTCTCATCAAACTTTAAAATATCTATACTTTTTATTTTTATAAGACATATACTTAAAAAAATATTGAAGAAATTCAATTAAGGTTTTTCGTTGTACCACATTTCATAAGAAGTCATGTTGAATTCTAGTCTAAGTAAACATCTCTTATAAATATTTATAGTAATAATAACATCTTCTCTCCATTAAAACAATGAATGTTTGAATTATTATAACATAATTCTTCCCATTTCCACCAAAATTCTATTCTTTCATTATGCTACATCATTTTATTATGAAGTGTAGGGAACACTATATTGATGTTTGATTCCATGATTTCTTAGATAATTTTTGAATGTATTTATTGTGAATTTAGTACCATAATTTGTTCTCAACTTATTTATATAAAATCCCATTACTTTATCAACCTATTTTCCAAAATACATGAATATTTCTAAATCCTAGGACTTTTGTTTCAAAAGCATGATGTTTGTTATCCATGTGAAATAATCAATTAAAGTGATACAGTATAAATCTCATTATTTTAATTGATGTCTCATTGTCCCACATAAATCAGAATGAATAATTACAAGATTTCTAGTAGTCTGAATCTAACTTTCTTATGAATTTTATTAGTCATATTATCTTTTTGACAAGTAACACAAACATCTTCGTCTCTTCTTTTCAATTATAGAAAATTTCATACAGCGTCAACTTTAGATAGTTTGTTCACGTTTTTATACCCAAGGTGGCCAAGTATTATGTGCAACAATTTAGTCTCATATTCAGAACATAGATAACATGAGTTGTTATATTCTACAACTTGAAAAATAGTTCCCCTAATTATTTTTCATTTTTTGATAAATTTTACATCTTTCACACTAATGATATGTAACATACTATTACTGATCTGATAGGTACATCTTTAACCTTGTCATGGATTTTCATTTTACATTAACTAGTTAGGGTTGAAAATGAATTGGGTGGATACCTATAATGGCAAAGTCAAAGATTTTTTGGACTCTTAAATTTAACCAGGTCTTTCTGTAGGCTACAGGAGGGTTACATGCCATGTAACTAGGTTACATGACATGTAAGAGTTGCTGGATGCAAGTCATTAACAGATTCACACTGTGAAGGGTAAATGACATGATGAGTCCTTACACATCATGAATTAATTAAAGATCAGTTCTTAATTCTAAACATCAGTTTTTAATTCGAGGCGATGCTTTTTTCTGTGGTTTCAGATATTAACCATTTTATGACGTGTAATGGTTACACATCATGCAATGCCCCAGATTCTATTTTAAAATAGGTAGTGAAACCAATATATGTTTTTTTATCCTCTCCAAATTCACCTACCTTGACCCAAAAACTTCACCAAGGGTCTCAGAGCTCTCCAACCCTTCCTGGTTCCTTCGATTGGCATTCATTAATTGTTGTGCTTGCAGTGTGGATTCTGGGGTAAGTGTTCTCTTTGTTCTTCATATTTCTATATTTATCTTCATTTTGGATTTCAATAGATCATCCTAAATTTAATGGATATATATGATATTTGACATTGGATCTCATTTCAAGGTTTAGTTTCTAGGTATTCTACACCTTTTTTTCTCATTGATAGGTTCCGTTGTGAGTGTTGGTTTTTGAGAAAAAGGTAAATGGTTCTGTTCCATTTGAAAAAATTTATTAACATTGAATTGCTTGATTTATTTCAATTTTTTATTTAAATTCAATTTCATAAACTTTCTTTAAATTTATTTGATAAAACCCAATTCTAGTGAATTGGGCTATTTTAAATGGTTTTATCATGAAAACTGGGAAAACCCCCAATTACTTTGAATTGGGGAGCGTTTGTGGAAATCAATTGATTTAAATTGTTTTATTTAAATTTTAAATATGATGGAATCTATTTCAATTAAAATTTTGAATTTAATTGTGTATATTAATTGTGAAATTTAAGGAATTTGTTTTGAATTGATTTCAAACTTGTGAAAATGACTCATTTTTTTGATAGATAACCAGTGGGTTTGTCTTGTTAAAAAGGATTGTTTTTTATTAAAAAATTGATTTGTTTTAAATAGAAAATTGGAATTTGAAATTGGGGAATGATATTTAATTGTATTTTTTAAGAATTTTTAAGTAATTTTCTCATCATTTATTGTGTAATAGAATATGTATGCATTAGGTAGTTTGTGAGTTATTTTGACACACTCTACGCTTATACAACATTCTAAAACATAAATGCAGCAAGTCACATCCCTTATGGGATGGTGATGAGTCACCTTTGGCTAGTGTCAAAGGGACATGTGTATACACATATTTCAATGATCACTTAGAGAGTGTGGAGTCCTATATCCTGGAATTTCTATACCTATTTGGCAGATGGTCGTGTTGCTTGCTTATTTTATATTTGAGATATAAATATATGCCAATATTTTTTAACAAATTTCCATGATTTATAGTTTTATATAAAGTGTTTTATTTAAGAAATTGTTTTAGAAATATTCCATCACTTTTAAATACATTGCTTAAAGTATTTTTCCTTCATTTAAATTTCATAACATTATTTGTTTAATTATAAATAAAATGCCAAACCTCTTTATTCTAAAATTAAAAGCATTCCTTTGGTTAATCTATTGTTAGAATCTGATATGGAATCCTTGATGAGACCCTAATGGTATTTTTATCACACAACCTACCTGTGTCTTTGGGTGTTTATAGATTATATCCTTTAAGGTTCGAGCAAGGGAAAAGGATCTCTTAGAGGTGGATCCAGTTGGTGAACCTTGGATGCGGTGAGTTGTGTCCTTAGGGACTTGGGTTGTTTTTCCCTATTTTGGTACTTTGGTTTTAGTACTTTGGGTATTAATTCCTTATTGAATTCTGGTATATTACTCCCAGTATAGTTTATTTTTTATTCATATTGACTTTCCTCTCTTGCTTCCTCTATGATTTGTGGGAAATCCATTCCCACTTTCATGTTGTATGATGTTAGGTGTTAGTCGTCGACCTGTGGGGATCGGGAATGCCCTTCAGGCTATGTCAGGTTTGGCTCAGTTATCAGGTTATCAAGGTACCTGGTCTAGTTCATGACATGATAATACATGAATATTTTTTGAAAATAATTTCTTTTCCATCATCACAAATTTGACTTACACTAAGTATGTTATGTTTGATCCCATCAACAAATAAAACTTCCATATATTTAAACTTTTCTGCTTCAATCTCACCCATTCTAATTTCTCTTATTTTTAAGGAACTATCATTCCCAAAGATAAAAACACCCCCATCATAATTTTCAACACATTTAATGTTTTTTTAAAATCACCTATCATGTGTGAAGAATAACCACTATCATGTATCCATGGTTTTTTCTTTTTACAAGCTTTCAAGGTAGTCTCAACAACAAAGGCTCTTTCTTCAACTTTCTTCTTTCCTGATTCCTTTTATTTTATTGCATGAAAACATTGTCCTAGATGAGTAGTCATATAAAATTTTCTAAAAATAACCCATTTGATTACATATTATTTAAAATTCTTTCAGAAAATCAAACAGATTTTTTATTAGAATTTTTTTGATATCTTAATATTTCACTTTTTCAAATTTTTGTATGTTAGGAAAGTTACTCATTATACTTTCACTATTTCTTCCACTATATTAAAACCCTATTCTAGGAAGAGATAAGTTATGCTAGTAGGTATAATAAATTTTCCCATAAATTCCACAAAACCAATAATAACTATAAAATCTTGATTTTATATTAATGTAATATCTTTTTCTATAGAAACATTGTTGAGGTTGATCACTTCTTTCTACTCAAACATACTCTAGGAATGGGCCATAATTACCACATAAAAAGTTTTTATCTTTCTTAGAAGTAATAAGTTTCTCACATCCCTTCTCAACACATGCTTTCCCAGTACATTTCTTATCATATGAAATGTAATAAAAACAATATGAAACATTATTTTTGGAGGGTACCTAATTCAACTGATTCTTGATCCAAGGTTTCTCAATAACTTTATAAGTCTTATATTTTACTTTTAATGTTTGGTTGAAGTTCTCATTCATCATCCTCATGGTACTTTATGACACTAAAATATTAGATTTAAAACATAATAACTTATTCTTCCTTATCTTCCAATTTCTTACTAAGATCTTTAACAATCATTCCCTATTCAACAACTCTTAATTTTTAACTTAAGATCTCTAGAATATATTTTCTCTCATTCTTGATGATAAATTTTCTTAATTTAATAAATTATTCACAATCTTACTTTATTACTCCGGTTTATTTCTTGAGATATCTATTTTTCTCAATACATGCAAAAATTTCTATTCTAATTTGATACTCACTATATGATTCTTCACCACTTTCTTCACTCTCTAAAGAATATTTTTTCAACATTTTCAATGAAGGTTATGAATTTTTATGAACTTTCATCTTCTAAATTATTATTTTCAGTTGAGTATGATCTACGTTTCCCACTAAACATACTTATTTTGTTTCTAGTAAACTTATCCTTGTGTTTTTTGGATGAATTTTCTTTTTTAGAACTTTTGTTCCACTTTTTCCATTGAGGTGTATCATCAGAATCATCTCAATACTCACCAAATTTCTTCCTGGGGAAATTCATAGCAATGTTTCCAATTCTACCACCGTCAAAACATTTGAGAGGAAGTTTTCCTCAAAACTTTACTCTTCATATTCTATAGTTTTTAGAGGTAAGAGATATGATTTTATCATTAAACTCATCACCCTATTTATCTTCAAAATCACAAGGATTTACATCTCCAACATCTTGAGTTATCATTTTTCACATAAATTCAAAATCCACTTCATATTTCATCTTTTTTTAAAATTGGGTATTTCCTCATTTTATAAGAAAAAATAAATCTATACAATTAATCAAGAGATAAATCATCATTATCTTCTAAAGAGGAAATTTTACAATCAAACCTATCCAGAAAGTTTCTCATTAATTTATTCACTATTGTAGAATCTTCTAGAACTTCTCCAAATCCTATGATGTTGCAAATAATTTCATTTACCCTGGTGAAGTATGCATTAATAGTTTCTTCTTATATTATTATTTTTTCTTCAAGATTACTATTATATATTTTTTCATTGCTTCCTTCACTTTATTATTCCCTTTGAAAAAACTTTCCATCTTGTCCCACATACTCTTTGATGTTTTGAGACCCATGACCTTCATATAAATATTTTCTGATAAGGTCATACATATAAAATTTATAACCTTTCCATTAACTTAAATATTTCTCTTATTATAGGTACATATTTCTCAATAGGTGGAAAACGAATTTTAGCATCATAAAAAACATTCAGGCCAACAGATAGGAGATTATGATCATCTTATTTTTCCATCCATAATAAAATTTTCCATCAATTTTAGGAATTTTTCTACTGTTGATAGAATTGATATTATACATGATAAGGATTCAATTGGGGAACCTTTCGATCTGATACCAATTGAGGTTCCAAAGGATCAAATATCAACTAAGAAGGGAGGGGGGTTGAATAAGTTGTTCACTTTTATAAGTTTTACTAATTTTAAAAACATAATCTCTACAACCTTTTAATTTTTATATCCTTATCATATTTTAGTAAATAACCTTGCATGTAAAAGTAGTAAATCAAGTAAAGAAATAAATTTTTACAAGGTTTGGCCCCAGTGCGATAACCTAAATCCTTACCATAAACACTCCCATGGGTCTATGGAAAATCACTATTATTAATAATTGAATATAAATTATTCCAACTCCTATTAGACACCATTTATCTCCCTATAATAATGATTATACTAAATCTCATCATTTTACAAAATTTTATTATAAAAAATTGATCAAAGAAAAAAAAGAATAAAGTCTTTGTTCAAAATTCTCCACAAATGATCTGTCTAGAATCCTCAGTCTGATGTGGTTGGGTCTGATTCTCTGAGTCTGATGAATTCAGTCCAATAGACTCAGTATAATAAACCCATTATCAGTATGCATTTCCCAAACTTGACTGAAATGATAAGTTTGATCTTTTTTAGTCCCGTAAACAAAAAATTTAGATGTTTGGCCTTTTAATGAGGTCTCGATCTGGAATGAAAACTTTGACATGAATTCTATAGAACTCCACATTTTAAGTTCACATAAAATGTTGAAATTTATGAATGTATTGTGCTTCTATTTATAGGAATCCCAGAAAGACAAAGGTAGGATACTGAAAAAAATTTCCCGCCTGATCAAATTAAAAAACATCAAGATCTATGCATATTTTAATTTCAAGTTTTACCACTTCAACTCTTCACAAATATTTTGGGATCTTCTCAAGACGTATTGAGTCTTTTTTTGTAATAATTCTTTTTGAAATTCTTAACATTTATTCAGTACAATATAACTTCCTCAGCTCATTATGATGGAATTTACTTAGCTCATTATGATGGAACTTCCTCATCTCATTCCGAACTGGATTTCTTAACTAGAGTTAATTTGATTTAATTTCCTTTTCAGAGTCATTAATATTGATTTTCCTTCTTAGTGTTAGTCCGATTAACTTTCCTTCTCAAAGTTAGTCTAATTGACTTTACTTCTCAGAGTCAGTCTGCTTGACTTTCTTTCTCAGAGTCATTCATATTGACTTTCCTCCCCAGATTTAGTTCCATTGAATTTCCTCCTTAGATTCAGTCTAATGGAATACTCATAATGATGGAATTCTCATTATGATGGAATTATCATTACGATATAATTCTCATAATGATGGGAAATCCGCTCTGGAACTTTGAAATTCTTCAAATCCTCATTATCTATAACTCATTCATTCTTATAAAAGCTTCTTTTCTTGGTAATTATAGATCATATGCAAACATTTTATTGATTCTTGGAACTGATAAAACCTTTATGATTTCTCTATTTCATAATTTTTTTATCATGAGTGTTTTCATGATTTATGAGAACTTCAATATTGATAAAGAATCATTTTAATTTAGGTTACAAAGTTTAAGAAATTTATAACTCTTGAATTCACTATCTTCATTAATCTTCTTCAGCAAAACTCTGGATTTCTTACTCAACAACTTCTTTATAAAAAAACATCATGTCTTATAGATATTTAACTCCATGCCAATTGATATGAGATTGATGATGTTTCTAATTAAAAACTTTAACTTTATGATGAATTTTATTAATGGTGCTTCTCAGTCCAATACTCTATGTCTCATGTATCTTATTCTGTCCCTCAACATATGGAAAAAACAAATTTTCAATAAGAAAACTTTTATCCTCATTTATGTTTGTGTTTGAACATTCAAAAACATTCACCTATTTTTCAAAAACATTGTTTTACAAAATATTAGTTGTACAAAAAAATAATTGTTAAAAAAACATCACAAAGGTTATTTAGTGCTTACCTTTTAGAATTGTATGGTCTTAGAGATGTTTTTCTGGATACACGTGCCTTAGGCTAATGCCATCCATGTGTGTGATATTCCTACTCTACACTGGTAACTATCCCCTGGGCTATTAAATGTCGTATTGATGTTTCCACACTCAGATTACCGCTAACTGGGTGGCCCCTGGTGGGTCAGGTCATGATAGAGTGGCATCAGATGATCAAGTTCTACCTTAAGACTGAATCTTAGTGATTTTCTAGCTGTGAGATTGGTTTGGGATTTATTAAAATAGTGTTAAAGTGTTTTGATTTCATATTGTATAATAGGGACCCCACTGTTGGCGTAGTGGCTGATACATGCATTCTTCAAGACTTTGATATCATTCTTGTTAATTCAGCTCATATAGTAACTGGTTATAGGGAAAACATTGGTACATGAATCATATAAGAATGGGTTGTTGTTTCCATGTCCTTCATGAGTCAACTCCCTAAATATACTCATTGACCATGGTGTGTCTTGTTTATTTTAGGATTCATCCACAAATCCATCCAACCAGGATTCCCCAAGAAGATCATGAGAATGATCCACTAAGTGAAGATGCTTTAGTAAAGTTTAATGTATAGGATATGGTATCTTCAGGTTGTTTTCTAATTATACCACCACCCGTTGAGAATCAAATTTCACCTATAGTACAAGCTAAGAATATGCACATACTTATCACACTCCATTCGTTTTAGAGGTAGAGACCTCCTAGGTTTTGGGGAGATCTATATCCCAAGGCGGCTAAGGGCTAGCTAGAGGTAGTGACCTGAGATTTTTCTCTTTATGAAGAAAACTATGGATTGGATGGTGGTCCTAATGGAAAGTCTTATTTAGGAATCTATTGGGTGATGGTGGAGTCTGGTGACATAGTCACATGATGAGATAACTCTATCCTATTTATACATTGAGTGTCTATTTAGGGAGGATTTTTATGCCACCACATTGTGATCATTGTGCATCTAGAAGCATATATAGTTTCAGTAGGGTCGTATTACCATGGTAGAGTATTCGATGAGGTTCACTGACCTCTCACGATAATATTTAGATATGGTTTGAGATGTTCTATTTAGATAATAGAACATAGAGTGGGGTCTACACTAAGATATCAGGGCTAGAGTGATGTCTCTTTCAATTTCTACATATGTTTGAGGGATTGATCATGCCTTAGTGGTGGAGGGATTTCTGGGTGAGAAGACCTGAAAACTTGTCCTAGTAGTGGGATAAGAAGTGTTGATACATTGAAATTTGGTATTCAGTGAAGGGCACAAGGATATGGGTGCATGATACATTTTATAAGGTTAATCTAGGACAAAGGTTCTACAATTTAAGGCTCTTATGATGGTTTTAGTTAGCTGAGAGAGAGGTGGTGATTCTCTTGTGATGATTGGGCACATATCACTCAGGATTTTCGGACCCATCATACAACTGATAGAGAGATTTCCAATGGAATACCATGATAGAGATAATGATAGGAGAAGGGAGGTATGAGGGTGGTGGTCATGGTAGATGAATGGGTAAAGCAGTAGTAGGTGGCATATAGCTTGACCCATGGCCACCATCACCCCTAAGTGGTCCGCACCAAGATCAATGATCTAATGGTGAGGGGAAATAACAATTGTTGGTAGTGGATACCTATGAGCATGAGACTCCTAGTATTATTAGAGGTATGATTTGTGTCTCCTATACTTTATTTTCAATATTTATAGACATAGGTTCAAGACACTCTTTTCTTACCAATTCTCTGGTTTGTGACTTTGAGATTCCAATTGAGCCCTTGACTAGACCCTTGCACTTGGATACTCTAACTAGAGGTGACTTAACAATCACACAATTTTTCCAAGAGTTTGACTTGACTCTTGGATATGAGATCTTCCTTGGTGATCTCTTTGTAGTAGGGATGAGGTCTTATGACATCATCCTAGGTATAGACTGTCTATATATAGTTCATTCCTATATTAACTATTTTAGGTTGGGGATGTGGTGTGTCCACAGTGATGGGATATGGTTTTAATATTTGGGAAAAAAGGAAATATAGGTGGAGAAGGATGGGATCATATATAAAAGTATACAACTAATTAACCATTAGTTGGATAGTATTACCCATGGAGAAATGAATTTTATAGACTTTCAGCTTCCCATAGTGGTGAATATGTATGAGGATGTCTTTCATAAAAATGTTTTGGGAAAACCTTCCCACTGAGAGATAGACTTATACATTGAATTTCACCTGGAAAATATATCGATATCTATAACTACATATTGGGTGGATACCATAGAGATTCCTGAGCTAAAACTGTAGTTGGAGGAATTAAAAAGGAAGGATCTTGTTAGACCCAATGTTTCCCCTTGGTAAGCCCCAATATTTTTTGATAATATGGAAAGAAGAAGCTTGAGGTTATGTGGGGACTATCGATGCTTGAACTTGGTGACTATAAAGAATAAATATCCACTATTGAGGATCAATGACCTCTTATACCAGTTTAAAGAGGAAAGACAATTCTTAAATATCAACCTCAGACAAGGTTTTCACCAGCTTTGAGTATGAGATGAGGATATAACAAGGATGATATTCATATTTCACAACAGTCATTATGAGTTCTTGGTGATGCCTTTTGATGTGATGAACATCCCCGTAGTGTTCGTGGGACTCATGAAATAGATCTTTCATCCTTTCATAGAATGTTTTTTGGTGGTGTTAATTGATGATATCATAGTGTACTTATCATCTAAATAGGTGCATGTGAGACACTTGAGGATGTTCCTAGACATACTCTAAGGCCACCATATTTATAGTAATCCCTCAAAGTATCGATTTTGGATTTGAGAGGTCAAATTTCCGGAACAAGTTATCTCAGCAAAGGGTGTGTCAGTGGACCCAATAAAGGGCAAGGCAATGTTATTTTGGGATCCACCCAAGAGTGTGACAGATGTAAAAAATATTCTTGGTTTTGTAGGATACTATAGGATATTCATTCCCTATTTATCTTGGATATCGACACCTTTAACTAATTTGACTCGGAAGGGGAATCCTTTTGTATGGATTAAAAGTTTCCTATAGGCTTTTCAAGAGCTGTTTCAATGGTTGATGAGCTACCCCATCTTGAGATTTCTAGAGGAGGGTGTCCAGTATTTAGTGTTTTGTGATGTCTCAAAGATTGTACTTGGTAGTGTTCTAATGCAGAAGTAGAAAATGATTGCATATGGGTCATTATAGTTGAGACCACATTATCATAACTAGACAACCCATAATCTAGAGTTATCAAAGGCATTCCTCTCCCTAAAGATGTGGTGAAACTACCTTATGGGTGATTGGTTTATCCTCTATTATAACCACAAGAATCTCAAGTATATCTTCTATCCTAGGGATCCTAACTTTAGATGGAGGTGATGAATATATGTCCTCTAGGATTATGACTTTGAGATAGCCTATAATCCTGGGGAGGGGAACTTAGTGGTATATTATCTTAGTAGGAGATCTTTCTCATAGTAGTTGACTGAGGATTTAGAGTGGTTATCCATGTTGTAGTTGTCCTTAGTAGAACAGGATGGTGAAACTTACCTCCAGTCGATGGTTATTATGCCAACACTTCTACAACATGTTAGGGAGGCTTAACATGGAGATATAAACTATGAGTCCTTTCATATCCAGATATCCACTAGATGTTCTCCTGCTGAATTTTATGAATGTGGAGACTACTTCATACTTTTCAGAAGATGAATGATGATGCTAGTGATATTATAGGAGGATGTTTTGAGGGAGTTTCATACGTACCCAATGGCAGTACATCCAGGCACCAGAAAGATATACCAGGACCTTCGATGTTAGTTTTTTTGGATAGGTATAAAGAAGTGTGTAGTAGATTTTGTCTCTCGATGCCTCACCTGTCAGCAGGTGAAGGCTTAGCACTAGGTTGCAGCGATTTAAATCAACCCCTTGAGGTTACAGAGTGTAAGTGGGATGAAATATCTATAGACTTATAGATGGGGATTCCACAACCATCTTAAGGACATGATTCCATCTGGGTGATTATAGACCAATTTATAAAGTCATCTCACATACTAGGTATCTGAGAGAAAAGGTTAATAGATATCGTAGGATGCCTTTACATGCAATAGATATTTTGGCTTCCTGGATTTCCCTCAATGATTTTTCAGACCGTGATGCTTTCCTACTGTAACAATTATGGAGAGGATTTCATGAGGCCTATAGGAGTAAGTTTTGTTTGAGAACAACATTTCACCCTCAAACTGATGACCGTACTAAGTAGACCATTCATGTTCTATAGGACATGTTATGGGATTTTATATTGGACTTTGGACAAAGTTGGTATGATCACCTAACCTTGGTGATGTTTTCATAAAACAACAACTAATATTACACCATGAGCATGGTACTATTAGAGGCCTTTTATGGGTGATCTTATAGGTCACCTCTATAACAGACTAATGCCGATGAGTTATAACTTATGGGATTAGAGTATCTTTGAGCTACGACATAGAAGGTGCATATCATCCATGAGAAGATGAATAATTACCAGAGCCATTATAAGTCCTATACAGACAAAAAATAGAGCCATTTGGAGTTTTAAGAGGGAGGATCTATATTATTGAAGTTCTCAACATGATTTGGATTGTGAATATTTTTACAGGGCGACAACTTATCACCAAGACTCATTTTCCATTTCCTGATACTTTGTACGGTTGGCGAGGTGGAATGCCACTTGGCCCTACCACCATAGTTAGACTGGTCACAAAATGTCTTCTACGTGTTGAAGCTAAGGAGGTATATGAATGAACCATCACATTTTATGGAATGGGGAGATATAGAAATTGAGGATGAAGCTACATTTTTAGATCACCTGATGTAGATTGAGGATTGGCAGAAGATGATCCTCTATGGGTGAGTGATTCCCTTAGTGCAAGTCTAGTGGCTACATGTGAATCTTTAGGAGATCCCCTAAGAGAGGGATACCTAGATATGATCTTAGTAACCACATATTTTTGAGTAGAATTTTTATATTTTCGAGACAAAAATACATAATGTGGGGTGAATGTAGAATATATGTTTTTACAATTTAATCTTTCAAATATATCTAATAATATAATCAGATCTAGGAACTGAGACAGTGTGAGATTTTTAGGCCCTAAGAGGCTTAGTATTGATATTATATAAATATTAAGTATATTAATATCATGACCACACAATGTAATAACTCCCAAATGGAGACTCAGATAATAAATTTGTTACTTCTATTGAGTTTACAATGTCGGTTTTACCAAAGGCATTCCATAATCTTTGTCATCATCAGGTTTTTGTCTTGAGTGACACCATGTAAAAAATGATTAAAAAAATTAAATAAATTTATTTAATAATTTTATTAAAATCATAACCTAATTATCCTCTATAAATAAAAACTTATTGACAATTAAAAGGGTTAGTTTTATAACCCTAATTATTTAGAGGAGATTATGGAGAAACATTGGTAGACATCGGGATCATGGATAGATGTTTGGTATACCGTAAGGATAGCTAAAAATAATAGAGTTAGTGGATCTTTTCAATGCTAAAAACATAGATTCATTATTCATCAATGGTAAATCCAAACTCAATGTAGGGTTTTTTTCATTGGTTTATTTCCCCATTGATTATCCCATAATGAATTCAAATCGAATAAACTAACATATTGATTCATCGGTCGATCGTGTTGTGGGTGAATGTTTTTTTACTTGGGATTTGGGGAATTACTATTGTTGTTTATTTGTTGATCATTATTAAAAAGGCATAAAATTGATTCCAACCTAAACAATGGATGTGGTTTGTTCCACATTTATGTTTCATGGAGTTATTACCATGATTCTTCTCACAGTCATCACTAAAAAATTCTTCGGCTGATGAATCAATATATAATTGGTATTTTATCACTTCACGACCATTATTTGACTCAAATGATCAATAAAATGGGTATGAGTACATGATCAATGTGAAACGATGATGAAAAATTACCTGAGATGGATCAATATTGGACCAGTGACTCCTGATTTGAAATTTGTGACACGACGATGATATAATGCAACAAAAGATGATTTCCATTTAGTCTGGATGGTCAGAATCCGGTGAGTGGTGATGGTAGGACTTATTCAGCCTAGATCCATGATTTTTGGGAGTGATTGAGGTGGGATTGATGGTTTAGGTAACATGGTGAGTTGAATATAGGATCTCAGTATTTCTATAAAAATCATGAGTACATATCATGTAGTACCATAAACACACTTCATGTAGTCTCCCTTCTACGGTGATAGGGTTTATTCATAGAGAAAAAGATCACACGTTGTGACATCCCCTCCACATGAAATGTGACTTGGTATTGGTGTCTCAACATTCATCTTGGAGGATAAACGTCTATGAACACAACCAAGTACATGATCACAGGTAGAGTACATGGGAATGACCTAATAATTAAGAAATTTTGTGATGTTTTGTTTTAACAAAGTATTTTATTTGTTGGAAACTAACCATTTTGTACATGATTTTTTTGTTCTTCATGATCGGACCCATTCCATCAAAATGATTTTTTTGTAAGAAATATAAAAGTTTCTAAAGGTTTGAATCCAAAAACAAAGGAAAATAAATGTTTTTTTCTTTGAGAATGTTGTTTTTTAGACATAGGTTTCTGAAAATAGGTTTTTTGACTAAGAAGTATCAGTTGAAGAAGGTGTATATAGGACAAAAGACATAAATTTTGTAAAGTTATTGATCAAATGCACCATTGGTCTCAAAACATTAGTATGGAGTTAAAGATTTACTAGAATCATAATAGTTTAGAAATTCAAAAGTTGAGGTGCGGGGAAGTCAAAATGTTTTTGAAGAATTTAAATAAAGACAGTGATTTCAAGAGTTATAATTTCTTTACTTTCTAACCTAAATTCAGATGATGACTTTCTGGTTTGTAATTCCCAAATTTCATAAGTTGTCTATAACACTTGCGATGAAATACTTATGAAGAAAAGGGGGGAAATAGGTTCAGCCAATCATATTGAGTTTTGGTTGGAAATAAAGAAGGTGTTGAAAGTAAGTGAAGTCAAAATACATTACTATGTAAGTTAGATGATGCTTTTCCCATCTTGAAGTTATCATAAATCATGAAAACTATTCTAAAAAAATATTTTTAAGAAATGAAGGAATAAAAAATATTTTATTGGGTCCAAGAATTAGGAAAAAGTTTACATCAAATCCATAAGTACAGGGAACAGAATCTTTTAGATGTATGAATGAGTTATAAATGAAGAGGTTTTAATAATTTCAAAGTCATAGAGTGAAGTCTGTTGGATTTGGTGGCCTAGAACCAACTACATTGTACTTTATTAATTAATAAAAGCCTTATCACATCTTGATTGTTCTTCTACATGAAAATTCATGTGATAATGTCCTAAGTACATCTGTTGCATTAATGGGTCATAGCGGATCCCTACTATGATTAGAACTTGGAAGTTCCATAACACTATTATTGAATATATGTTCTATGCTCAGATGATGTTATTTGAGGGACACAAATAATACAGGCCATTAGGGTCGAGGACTCATAAAACTTTGAGGCACCTTCTCATGGTGTGCGCCCTTGGTAATATCCAGGAGGATATTATGAGAACGAGACCCGCTAGTTGGAAATTCACATTTCATAGTGTCATTGGATGTTCCTATATGCAGATGTGAGTATTGGTCTTTAGACTTTAAGATTATTATTAATGGGTATTAAAACTCGCGCACTCAGATGTATTGAAGAAAACTATGATGACACACTATTCGCAGTGAGGTAGGATACATTGGGTGCGTCGCGAGTAATACTGCATTAATAGATAATGCGAGATAGGATTTGTCCCTTCTATTCCATAAGGGAAGTAGATATCTCAGGCCCTTTGATAGAATTGATATAGCCTAAATAAATCCATGTCCATGGTAAGGTATGGGCGAGTTCAATTCCAGGAAGTCAAAGAAAGAATAATCGAGCACATGACTTGATGGCACTAGCATGCAACCCGTTTGATTGGAGATATAGAGACAAAAGGATTATATTACACGGTAAGCGTTCGTAGGAGGTGACACGTCATTGTGGCATTAACTTCTTTATCTATGGGTGCCTTGGAGTGTTGCTAGATGATAACCTTGGACTTTAGGAAGGCTCCACCTAATTTCACTAAGATAGAGGCCTAGAGGGTCACACACTAAGTGTGTCCATGTATCTCAGTTAAATATTAATTTAACAAGTTAAATAAATATTATTCCCGGCTTTGGATTAATAATTATTTATGGATTCCTAATTGCATTTATTTTGATACTAGTTATTCGAGAGAATATATTGTGGGTGAAATAATATATATTTAATGGCGAGTAATGCAGTTACATTTATTTAAGAAATAAATAGCCATTACTCAAGGTCTAATAAATATGGTGGAGGAAATAAATAAAATGGAAAAATAAAAGTACACGCCGTGTATATTTATATACACACCGTGTAGTTTGTTTTTTCGGGATTCATGAGAAAATATTATTTATTTAATTAAATGATATTAAATGTAATATGTTGGGCACATGTCAAATAATTATGATGGTCAACTGTCATTATTTAGATATGGGGTATTACTGAGAATTAAATGAAATGATTAAATGCTTTCAGGAAATTAATTCATTTTATAATTCTAAGTATTATAATACCAAATTAAATTATTCTCATTGATGGTAGAGCCATTTCTGTGCACAAAGGACTGGGAAATACTCTTAATCCAAGAGAGAATTACCTTTCCACCAAGAATGCTTTCAAGTTATGAGAGCGAGATCCACCACCGGATCAAGGCGGTTGAATGCAGACATCACAAGCAAAGGCTCTTATACACTAGCACCCAAAGATCCCTTCGGCGACATCCAGTGATACGTGGAGCACGTTTGGATCACCGCTAGAGGAATCCTCTACTTGGATTCTACGACACAACGATGGATCACAGGATCGTGACCGGAGACTCCAATGAAGAATGAATTCCATCAAGGTAATTCTTATGAATTAATTAAATTAATTATAACAAACATATGCTGATCCTATCTCAATGGTTTTGGGACTCTTATTTTCTTTTTCATTCTTTTATCTAATCCGAAGATTCGGCGTTTTATATCATGACGGTTCTCGGATTGAACGTCATTTAACACTAAAATTAAAGTTGGGAAAACCCACCAATGCACTTCCACTGCGCCCGAAACCTACAAGTGGTATCAGAGCGGTCATATCATTGATTATAATTATTTATTTTTTCATTGGTAATTTACGCATTTAATAATTTATTTATTTCAATTCATGTTTAATCGTTCTAGAAATCATAATATCAAGATCTGTTCCTCCTCCCTCGTTTCTCGTTCACCTCAAAAAAATGAATTTTTCTTTTAATTTTGATTAAAATAAAATAGAGGAACTCATCCGGAGGAGCCAAACGTTTCTAGACGTACAACACCAGAATACACGACGTGTATTCGGAAGTACACGCTGTGTAGTCTAGGTTCAATGCATTGACTGATCCGCCAAACCAGGTCATGTATTGGATTCTTTCTAAGAATTTAACACACCGTGTGTTGACCAGAAACAGGTGGCACATGGTTTCCAGATTACACGCTGTGTGGTCCAACAGAATACGGCGTGTAGTCCCTTCGGGTTCAGGTTGGAACGTGTACCCCGTACACAGATTTCCCGGCTGGAAACTGTGTAACGTGGAAACTACACAGCGTGTGTCCAAAAGAACACACGGTGTACTCTGAAAAATTTCCGAAGTACATTAACACGCCATGTCCCCGGGCATGTACTTCGGATGGACAGTGAAGAAAGTACACGCTGTGTAGTCAGAACTACACGTCGTGTACTTACCAAAATTATGCAGATTTATTAAAATTTATTATTATATTATACAAACCCTTGAGACGTGTACCATAGTACAGGCGTAAAGCTGAGGCACAACACATGATAGGTGTTTTATATATATGTGTTTAATTTAACATCTGCGTAATAAAAGGGAATTCACCAGGTTGCCTCCAAGGTATAAGTTACGTACAAGGATAATTTTAAATGAATTTATTTGTTTAAAATTATGATGGATGAGAATCTCAAGGAAGTTTAGAAAGTGGTTTAAGATAAAAGGATTGATTAATTAAAGATAATTATTTAATTCAGGCATGATTTATCTTAAATAAGAATGATTAAATAATTTAATGCTAGTTTTATTTATGCGTAAATATCACTTCATGTATGGATGATCATGATCTAGACCGAGACCTTTGTATGTGAATGGTTTCTTTTAATTAATTTATTTAAATTAAATTTTGTTGGCCTGCGAGCCATCTCCTCATTAATATGTAGGGCCCGCGCGCCCAAGGATTATTTTATGTAAAACCCCTTTTTACCCCTAACCTGCATGTGAGATAAATGCATATGTAATGGATGGAGCTCCCAAGATAGTGGAGGTGGCTCAAGTCAGGAGCCACGATGAAACCAATCCAAGGAGATACAAAGGTGGACTGGTTGAAACTTGTAAACACGAACCTGAAAGGTTCAAGGTTTTTCTCCCCTAGTTCTTGGGTTAGTTTATCAACCGCTAGATAAAATAACCAATAGAAAAAGCTCATGATCATACCATTTATTTTATTTTTGTCAGTTGCATGGTTTATTTATTGTGGGTGTGTTGTCACGATCACACAATTAATGAATTAAACGAGGATGCAAGATGGAACTAAAATAAAACTTGCTTATACGTAAATATTATCTTAGACATGGTTAATCAATTAAGTATATCCCACCTAATATTAACAAGAATGTAATCAAAGATAATAAAATGGAAATTTACGTATAAGGATAAAATCCGTCAAAAGAAATATTAAGTCGGTATAGCCTTCCATAATCGTGGTTAGAATCGAACCATAGTTCAAAGTGCTTGACCAACCCTAGTTGGGGTGATTTCAATTATCGGGGAATTCTAATTCAAGGTTTTGGGTTGACTTGACTTGGTTCGCATCAAGGGTTGACTGCCACAACAGGACTTGTTGTGACCAAGAGGCAAAGGTTGAGGAAATCCAAAAAGGATTTCAGGATTGGGGAGTCCACTCAGCGGATCCAGGAGCTGCGAGTTAATGCATTTGGCATTTGGAATGCCTACCTAAAACCCTTCAAGTTGTTTGACCAACCCTAGTTGGGGTAATGGGAAGGGCAATATGGATCGTTGCCACTAGAATATTCACATAACAGAATATTCCGAAGTCAATGGTGAGGGCTATTGGATTTCGATAAAATAGTGGGAGACTAATAAATATTAATTTATTTATTTGTCTCAATTTTTGTAATTAATTACTAAACCTTTGCTCATATTAATTTGTAGAAAAGGCATGAAAATGACGTCAAAGATATCATTGTGCACCATACTTGAGAAAGAAAACCTTCTCTCCGACACCAATTTCCAAGAGTGGTAGAGGCGTTTACGCATCATCCTTCACCATGAAAGGAAATTGTATGTGCTCGAAGAGCCTATTACAGTTGCGCCTAGGAAGGAGGATAGTGATGAGGAATTATCTCTCTACATGAAACACATGGATGATGCCACAAATGTCAAGTGTTTCATGCTATCGGTCGTGTCTAATGATCTCTTGAAGAAACATGAAAACATGGACGCGTATAACATGATGTCTCACCTTAAGGATATCTACCAAGAGAAGGTGAGACAGGAGAGGTATGAGATCTCCTAGGCTTTGTTTACAACTAATCTTGGAGAGTCTGCGCCAGCTGGGCCTCATGTAGTCAAGCTTATTGGCTACATTGAACACCTGTACATCTTAGGGATTAAATTCTCGGATGAGTTGCGTACAGATCTCATCATATCATCACTGTCCAAGACCTTATCTAGCTTCATTGTCAACTATAACATGAGAGGAAATGAGAAGAGTCTATCGGAGCTTCTGACCGTGATTCTCTAGGTAGATAAGGACATGGGGCGTGACAAACCCGTGGTCCTTATGGTGAACATGAAAAGGAAGGACAAGGAAAAGGGGCCAAAGACTTATAAATGATCTGAATCCCCCGAGCACCATCCCTCCAAGAAGGGGAAGATCCAGAGGCAGGGCAAGGAACGGGAGGCAGTGTGTTTTGCATGTGGAAAGTAGGGCCATTGGAAGAGGAACTGCACCCAGAAGCGTGGGGACACTAAAGGTGTGTTCGTTATCGAGTGAAATCTTTTTATTTCTACACATTTGTTATTAGATGCAGCTTGTGGGGTTCACATCTGTATTCAAATGCAGGACCCAAGTAGATTTAGAAAGATCGCCAGAGGAGAGGTGGATCTTCGAGCTGCCAATGGCGCAAGGCTGGCTGTGTTGGCTATTGGTGACTACCACCTCTCATTGCTAACTGGGATGATTTTGGTTTTACATAACTGTTATTATGTTCCTAGTGTTACCATGAACATAATTTATGTTACTTGTTTGGATATGGATGGATTTGTTTTCAAATTTGGAAATAAGGGTTGTCTCATTTATAAGAACAATGTATGTTATGGTATGGAACATTTAAATAATGGTTTGTATGTATTGAATTACGAAAACCAAGTGTTGGCAATCGATAACGAAACAAACTCACGTGACTTATACATCACCCAGTTATGGCATCACCGCCTTGGTCATGTGAATGATAAGCACTTGACAAAGCTCTACTAAGATGACTATTTAGACTCTACTGAGCTAAAACCACCTGATAGATGTCACACTTGTTTACAAGGAAAAATGACCAAACCACCTTTTGGTGGACAAGGTGAAAGGGCCACAGTGCTTCTAGGACTGGTACACACGGATGTGTGTGGACCATTTCCAGTAGAAGCTAGAGGTGGATATTCTTAATTCATTACTTTTACTGATGATTTGAGTAGATATGGATATGTCTACTTAATGAGGTATATGTTAGAGTCCTTATAGAAATTTAAGGAATTCAAGAATAAAGTAGAGAATCATCTTGGTAAGAAGATAAAGAAGATTCGATCGGATCGAGGTTGAGAATATCTGAACCAAGAGTTCATCGATCTTCTACGGGATTCTGGGATTCTATCTTAGATCACTCCTCCTTATACACCACAGTGGAATGGTGTTAGTGAAAGGAGGAACCACACCTTTTTGGACATGGTGAGGTCAATGATGAGTCATGCGGATCTTCCATTATCCTTTTGGGGATATGCATTACAAACTGGAGCATACACATTAAACCAAGTACCAACTAAGGCAGCAAATGGAATTCCATCCGAGTTATGGAATGGAAGGAAACCCACTTTGTTGCACACACGTGTATGGGGATGCGAGGCATTTGTTAAGGCCTTCTTAGGCAACAAACTAGCACCCCGGGGCACGAAGTGTATATTTATAGGATATCCCAAGGAAACGAAAGGATATTACTTATATAACCCTCAAGACAAGAAAATTATTATCGCCAGACAAGCCATATTTCTTGAGAGGGAGCACATCCTCAAGAAGGATAGTGGGATCAAGATTGACTTAGACGAAGTTGATGCTCAAGATACATAGGAGTTGGTACAGGAACAAGTTCCACAGGTCCCTGTGGAAGAGGTTCTAGAAACAAAAGTACTGCATAGGAGCTCAAGAGAGGTAAGGGAACCAGAGAGATTTGGTTTCCTAGTCACCGAGGATGGTGAATCATTATTATTAGACAATAATGAACCTCTCTCCTACAAGGAAACAGTAGAAAGCTCAGAAGCTACAAGATGGAGAAAAGCTATGAATTCTGAGATGGATTCCATGTATCATAACCAAGTTTGGGTTCTGGTCGATGAGTCAGTTGATGTAAATCATGTTGGATGCAAATGGGTATTCAAAAGAAAGATGGACATGGAAGGGTAAGATAGCACCTATAAAGCAAGGCTAGTGGCTAAAGGATTCAAACAACATCAAGGAATTGACTATGATGAAACCTTCTTGCCAGTTTCCATGTTTAAATCCATAAGAATCATACTTTCCATAGCAGCTTACTATGACTATGAGATTTGGAAGATGGATGTTCAAACAACATTCCTTAATGGGAACCTTTAGGAAGATGTCTATATGACACAACCAGAAGGGCTTGTGACCCCAGGTGAAGCAAAACAGGTTTTCAAGTTGCAGAAATCCATTTATGGATTGAAGCAAGCATCCAGGTCATGGAACATCCGATTTTATAAATCCATAAAGGAATTTGGTTTCATTAAGAATGAATGTGAGCCATGTGTTTATAATTGGTTTAATGGGAATGTGGTCGTCATCCTAGTGGTATATGTTGATGACATATTACTTATTAGAAACGACGTACCAGCCATACAGTCAGTTAATGACTGGTTGAACAAGTGTTTCTCCATGAAGGACTTAGTAGAAGCAACCTACATTCTAGGGATCAAGATCATTCATGATAGATCCAAGAGGCTGATTGGACTAAGTTGGGGTACATACATTGACCAGATACTAAAGAGATTTAGTATATAAAAATCCAATAGGGGATTGGTTCTAGTGTCACATGGCTTACATCTTTATAAGAAAATGTGTCCCCAGACACAATAGGAGAAAGATAGGATGAGTAAGATCCCATACGCTTTCGCTATAGGGTCCATAATGTATGCCATGTTATGTACCAGGCTTGATGTTGCCTATGCACTGAGCATGGTAGGTTGATATTAAGCCGATCCAGGAGAACAACATTGGACTACTGTTAAGACTATCCTTAAGTATCTGAGAAGAACTAAGGATATGTTCCTGGTGTATGGAGGAGACGAGGAGCTTGTCATCAGAGGGTATGATGAAGCTGGTTTTCAGACAGATCAGAACGATCTGAAGTCGCAATCTGGATATGTTTTCTGTCTCAATGGAGGAGATGTGAGCTAGAATAGTTCAAAGCAGCCAGTTGTCGCCGATTCTATAGTGGAGTCCGAGTATATAGCATCTTCTGATGCAGCCTAGGAAGCCGTCTGGATTCGGAACTATGTCTAGGAGATTGATGTGGTTCCTAGTAGTAAAGATATCATTACTGTAAAGACCCATAAAATTAAAGGGAATTTTTTTCTTAATCTTCTATGGGATTTTACGAGCACACAATTTTTGACGGTACCTGATTACGAGGCCTGGTGTGCCCGAAATCATGTTCCGAAGTTAGCTTGGGTACGTTCAGTGAACGAATGAGTAGGTTTTCCTAACTTTTGAATGGTGCTCAGAATCGAAATCTGAGGACAACGATGAAACCGCAGAGTTGTTAATTTCTTAATAACACCTTTTCCAGAGTTGCGTTGGCTCGGGTGAGGTTATTAATTAAATGGGTTAACTAAATAAAAAACATATTGTGCTACAAATTTTATTTCTATTCTAAGTAGTGATAACCCATGCATGGTGGTTGGAGTGGGACCCACTAATATCCTAACTCCACAAGGTATGATATTAATGAGGTGGGGCCCACACGAGGCCCACCCCCTTTATTTTCCTTATAACCTCCCACATGCATTTTAATTTTGTAACTCACCTGCAACCCCCTTTTAATTGCCAAGTCAACTCTCTTAATTAATGAATTTAATTAAGTTATTCAATGTAATCAATTCTTGAATTCATTTTTAATTTCAAATTGATTGTTGGCTTGTGTGTGTTAATTAAATAAGACAAAGTCTTATTTCTTTAAGGATTATTTCGTCGTGCGAGAAGGTGGGAGAGGATTGGCTCAAGCCTTGGAATCTTCATCTTCCTCCTTGAAGAACGTGAAGAACGCAACGTCACCGAGGAAGAACGCCGACCTCTGACGAAGGACGACGAATAACGCTGATTCCTCGGAGATCGATGACGCGACGCCATGTGCCGCGATGCCGAAGGTCCTCTTCTCTTCGATGCCGCGTACCGCAACGCCGTGTACCGCGACGCCGACGATCCTCCTTCCGTGACGCCGTCTTCCGCGATGTCCCTTTTCCGCGACAAACCTCGTTCGAAAATTTCATCAAGGTAGGGGTTGATTTTGGTTCATGAATATTCTTCGACCATCCAAGTGTCAATTTCTTAGCCGCTTAATATCAGATTAACGGGAGGGGGCCAGACCTCATGAACATGTCCGACCCTCCTCCCCCTTTGATGATGTGTTGTTGCGGCACGAACAAAGGTAGCACGGTGCAATGACACTACGAAGAAACAAAGAAGAACGGGCGAAGAAGCGCGGCGCCGTTGAGGCCGAACAAAGCCGCGGCGCCGTCGCGCCGTGCTGAAGAACCATGAAGGGGTCATGGCCGGAGTGGGGCCGCAGCGGAGGGGCATGACTCCGTTGCACCGCACCGGTCGTACAATGCCACGACGGTGCAAGGAGGGGCTGCCGGAACCGCCAGTTGCCGACACCTCGGAGGGGTGGGACCACGGGGTCCTTCGGTGGCAGCACCGGCCAGCTGGACCAGGTCGGCCTTTTCGGAGGGAAGACCGGGGGTCGTAACCCCCGGCTAGAAAAGGAGAGGCCCCATGTGGGGCCGTGGTTTCAATCAAGGGGAGAAACCGCCCCCTCCCCCTTTCCGCTCGGCTCAGCCAGCGCCGAGCTGGCCACACCGATCCACGGCCGCGCCAGGCCAACCGGCCCCCTAGGCCGGGCCGGGCCGCGCCGGATGGTCCGGGCCACGGAGGTTGGGCCGGGCCGTGCCCTAAAGGGCTAGACTCAGACCCGGTTTGGGTCGACCCTATTTGGGCCGACCCAGGGGGTCTCGGGCCGGGTCGGTCCATCCCCAAACCCCCCTAAAACCGGACACATTCGTTCTTTTTCCCATATCCTGGGCTATAGACCTCTAATAAATGCACCGTCAGTTGCGATGCGATCCTTGGATCAAGACGGTCGTTTCTCTATATTACACTCAAGGTTTCCAAGAACTTTTGGTATATCCGGGTTGGTTCGAACACAAAACTAACCAGGCCCTCTGAGCGGAAACGCTTATAACTTGAGCTCCGGACATCTGATTGACGTACCGTTGACTTTATTGGATTACTATTAGTGAGATGGACATTTTGGTTTACTTTGCTCGAGGTTTAGAGGCAGGTGGAGTATGGTCGGGTTGGTTTTGACTTAAAAACCAATCGGACCTTGGAACGAAAAAGCCAATAACTCTCAGATCGGGCGTCCGATTGACGCACCGTCTATCGTGTTGAGTTCCTATCGAGGAAACAGAACTTTGGGACACATCAACTCCGGACTACGTATCATTTGATGTATCGACCTCCTGGGATCGTGGAGCGGACCCTCCTGGAAACGAGCATGCTGTGTGTGGGAACCCTAGAGCTGGCTGCGACTGCGACGATGATGATGACTGCACTGAAATACTCCGTGGGTTCGGAAGTGAAGACAACTGCACTGAAATCCTCTGTGGGTTTGGCAGCTATGAAGACTGCACTGAAATCCTCTGTGGGTTTGGAAGCGATGAAGACCGTACTGAAATCATTCGTGGGTTTAATGGCGATGAAGACTGCACTGAAATCCTCCGTAGGTTCGGTAGCGATGAAGACCGCACTGAAATCCTCCGTGGGTTCGACGGCGATGACTACTATTCTTATATCCTATGTGGGCCTAGCAGTGTTTGACTCTATTCTGGCTATCCTACATGGGTCTATCAAAGTAGCTGGTCTGTATCCTATGTGGGTCCAACAGCTTAGCTGGTTTAGTATCCTACGTGGGTCCCAGATTAGATGAATCAGTGACTACATATGATCATCTCTATCACCTTACGAAGAAGTATACATGTGTGATCTGAGTCTTGACATTCAATCATTATCTTCGATTTGATTGACTTGCTTTTCTATGTGGATTGTGTTGTGCTTCCCTGTGTGGATTGGGTTGTTCTAACCTTTGCGGACGTGATCGAACTTGGGCTCGGATGTTGGAGCCGAACTGGACTTGATGACTTAGGTATATGTATGGGCATATACCTAAGTAGTGTTGGATGTTACTTTGTGATTGTATCTTTCCTTTGTGGATTATCCTTTGTTGATTCGAGGAGACCTTCGGGGGTCTCAGGGCACCTGCTGGGTAGCGTATACTCACCCATGCACGGGTTATTCCCGCACTACATTGTTTTGGATGTAGACAACGGACAACGCTGATCGTGGTTGAGGCTTTCATAGTGAGTTGGTACCTGGAGGTGGACCATTGGGCGGGACTTATACAGAGAGGACGACTGGACCCGAGGAGCTGAGGTAGAGGCTATCTGTACCCACCCTTCAGGTGGGATTTCCAGTGGGCGGCTCGGCGTTGTTGCTTTACTTTTCAGTTGCTGTACTCCCTTTTTACTTGTACTTTACTTTCAGTTTGGGTTTGTATTCTGGACCACTTACTTTTCCGCACTTACTATTGTACTCAGTGTACTAGTGTTTACTTCTTCTTGATCACTCTGTGGTGTTTGTTTACTTTATAAAGGCAATGCCTTCCCCTTTTTGTCGGGATTTACACCTTTGGTGCTAGTCATCAGCCCCTGGCCTATGGGAGGCGGGCTTGGGGTAGTCACGACACAGACCCCGAGGACGGGTCGTGACAAATTGGTATCAAAGGAGTTCGGTTCTACCGCAGAACTCAGGACTCTAATCTTTCTTCTATGTGAAGCAATAGTGTTAAGGGTATTGAGTGTGGTTATCAGTCCAGGGAGTCCAGTGTTGGTGCGACGGCCAACGTATTCGTACACCAGGACCCTGAATTCCGATTTCTGACTCAATGCATGTACACATTTATTTCATGTGTGTTTCAAAAGTTTTCTTTGTGATCACTTTGTGTCAGCTCACCAGGTATACTGTTTGATGGTGGCACACCTGTTACTTTTTAGGATGGCCCCACGATGTTAGCTATCTAGGGTTTCGAGCTTTGTGCGAGACGACAACCCACCGAGCGACGAGGCCTCGGTGTAGAGCCCTTTGACATCGGAGGCACCGACGATACCTCTACCTGCCGAGCCACCGATGCTACCAACCCCAGCCGCTGAGAGTGCACGTCACCTTCGTGCACTGCACAAGTTTCAGCATCAGAGACAGCCCAGGTTCCGTGGGGAGACGGACCCTCTGGCAGCCGAGGATTGGATGGAGGATGTGGTTTGTGTTTTCAGGTTAGTGGGGACACCAGCTGACATCATGGTGATCCTTGCAGCGAGCCTCTTACATGCGGCAGCAGGAAGATGGTGGAGCTTGATGCTCCAGGTGCACGACAAAGCATCACTCCTCTGGACGGACTTTGAGAGACTCTTCCGCTTGGAGTTCGTCCCATCCACCCTCTGTGCAGTGTGCATCTAGGAGCTACTACAACTGTGGCAGGGCAGCATGACGGTCGCCCAGTACTCGGCGAGATTTACCGATCTCTCGCGCTATTCGAGGGTCATGGTACGTGACCCATTCTTCTAGGCCTGAACCTTCGAGCAGGGACTAAGGCACGAGATCAGGGCATCGATGATATCCCTCAGCATTCAGACACGGGCAGGAGTACTGGAGTGAGCTCTTCTCATAAAGAGATTTCTTGCTGAGCCTACACCAGCAGCGAGACCTACCGTAGGGCGTCACATAGCAGAGTCGTCTGCAGCTGGCAGTCGATGGACGTCACAGGGGTCCAGGAAGACCAGACCATCAGGCAGAAGACCTCAGGACACTGGCTCAGAGGTGCGGGGAACCCGGCACAGAGCCAGCCTTGTGAGGAGCAGGCAGTGCTACGCATGCGGCGGGTAGGGCCACATGGCTCGTGACTACCCGGACTGCCATGAAGAGGAGCAGCAGATGGTTGAGGGGCCACCCAGGCAGAGTCAGAGGGTCGACTGTGGTGGTCCGCCGAGAGCAGGCAGACGAGGCAGGGGAGCTGGCCGAGCAGCAGGAGGTGGGCGACGCTTTGAGGCATTACCACCACCACCACCAGGAGGTCCACCCCAACCACAAGGAGATGGCGGGAAGAGACATGCTCAACTTTAGGCAGTGGAGGCCTATGGCCACAGCCCGCCAGAGATGATTCGAGGAACTATCTATGTCTACTACACCCTTGCTGCAGTTCTTATAGACACAGGAGCGAGTCATTCTTTTATTTTCGCTGCCCTTGTTCAGAGCTCGAAGATTTTGATAGAGTCGTTGGCTCGATCCTTGCGGCTAGAGACTCCTACGGGAGAAGACTCGACGATTACGTACTAGTGCCGGTAGTGTGATCTTACTATAGGAGGCGAGAGATTCTGCTGGGATCTTCTTGTAGCGGCATCGGGGCCTTATGACGTCATCTTGGGCATGGATGGGTTATCCACAGTCCATGCTCAGATCGACTGTATTAGGTGCATGGTGCGGTGTGTTTGCACCGATGGGAGCAGGTTCACCTTCACCGGTGAGAAGGGAGCATTTGCAGCGCAGGATGGACTCACACAGAGGAGAGGAAATCCCATCACTCATCAGTTGGCTAGCCTCATCCTATGAGTAGTTGACGTGTGGAGTCCTAGTTTTCCTGTAGTAGTGGATCAACATGCGGATGTTTTCCCCGACGACGTTCCAGGACTACCTCCTCATAGAGAGGTAGGATTTTATATTGACCTGTACCCTGGGACAACCCCGAAATCTACTCCAGCATATCAGATAGACCCCGATGAGCTTCGAGAGATACTGGTACAGTTGGAGGACTTACAGGGAAAGGGATTCATCCGACCCGGTGTTTCACCCTAGGATTTCCTAATTTTGTTCGCCAAGAAGGCGGACGGGAGTTTGAGAATTTGTGTCGACTATCGTCGCTTGAACCAGGTGACTGTAAGGAACAAGTATCCACTACCGAGGATTGACGACCTCTTCAATCAGCTCAAGGGAGTACGGTGGTTCTCAAAGATAGTCCTCAGTTCAGGCTATCATCAACTCGGAGTTCGGGATAAGGATGTGCAGAAGATGACCTTCAGATGTCGGTATGGCCACTATGAGTTCTTTGTTATTCCTTTAGGCATAACCAACGCTCCAGCAGTGTTCATGGGTCTCATGAACAGGATCTTTCAGCCATAACTCGATCGATTTGTCGTGGTCTTCATCGACGACATTTTGATATACTCGACCACTGAGGAGGATCACGCCTACCACTTGCGAGTTGTACTGGACACACTCCGAGAGCACCAGCTTTATGGTAAGCTCTAGAAGTGTCAGTTCTATTTACGTAAGGTCCACTTCTTGGGACACGTCATCTCTGAGGTGGGAGTTGCGGTGGATCCTGCGAAGATTGAGGCAATGCTAGATTGGGATCCACCCAGGAGCGTAACGGAGGTTCGGAGTTTCTTGGGTCTAGCTGGGTACTACCAGAGGTTTATTCCAGACTTCTCTAGAGTTGAGGAACCACTCTCAACTTTGAAAAAGAAGAGGAAACCATTCGTGTGGTCAGAAATATGTTAGCAGAGCTTCCAGGAGCTCAGACAGAGATTGAACAGTGTACCTATCTTAAGGATACCGCAGGAGGGAGTAGGGTACGTAGTCTACTGCGATGCATCAGGGACCGGACATGGATGTGTACTGATGCAAGAGCGGGTAGTGATCGCTTATGGATCATGTCAGTTGAGGCAGCATGAGCAGAACTATGCTACCTATGACCTGGAGTTAGCAGCAGCGGTCTTCGCTCTGAAGATGTGGTGACACTATCTGATGAGCGAGTTCTTTACAGTCTACTCTGACCACCAGAGTCTCAGGTACATCTTCTCGTAGAAGGAGCTGAATCTGAGACAGTGGTGATGGCTTGAGTTCCTCTAGGACTATGACTTTGAGATAGTCTATACTCCTGGAAAGGGGAACATAGTAGATGATGCTCTCAGTAGGAGGACGGGCATTCAGCTACTCGGGGAGGCGACGAAGCAGCTAGCCGCTTTGCAGATATCCTTTGTGGATAGAGATGGAGCATCCTTTCTTCAGTCACTCACAGTCACTCCTCCACTACTGTAGCGGGTCAGAGAGGCACAGCGTTGGGATGCTGACTGTGAGACGCGGCGTGTGCAGATATCCTTAGGACATGCACCTGATGGATTCTCTCTAAGAGGAGAGAACGTCGTCTTTTTCAGAGGACGTACCATGATACGAGTTACTTAACAGGAGGAGGTACTGAGAGAGTTTCAAACTTCCCCTTTAGCGGTACATCCAGGAGTGGGGAAGATGTACCAGGATCTCAGATGACAGCACTGGTGGCCGGGTATGAAGAAGGTTGTAGATGAGTTCGTTTCTCGATGTCTCACGTGTCAGCAGGTGAAGGCGGAGCACCAGGTACTGGCAGGCTTGGTATAGCCCTTGGAGGTCCCAGACTGGAAGTGGGATGGGATATCTATGGATTTCATGACTGGACTTCCACGTACTTCCAGAGGTCATGACTCCATTTGGGTGATTGTCAACCAACTCACCAAATCAGACCACTTCTTACCCATCAGAGAGCAGAGCTCAGTAGAGAGTTTGGGACGTCTCTACATTCAAGAGATCGTACGACTTCATGGTGTGCCATCATCTATCGTCGCCGATCGAGACGATCTCTTTACTTCCCGGCTTTTTAAGGGGTTGAAGGAGGCATTCAGGACGCAACTACGGCTGAGCACCGCCTTTCACCCTCAGACGGATGGTTAGATGGAGAGGACCATTCAGACTCTCGAGAAAATGCTCCGTGCATGTGTCCTTGAATTTAGTCGCAGCTGGGAGGACCACCTACCCTTGGCGGAGTTCACGTACAACAACAGCTACCACTCCACCATCGGGATGGCACCATACGAGGAATTGTACGGCCGGCCATGCAGATCACCTCTGTGCTAGATAGACCCTAGGGAGTCATCTCTTTTGGGACCGAAGATGGTCCATGCCACGACAGAGAAGGTCCAGATCATCCAGGAGTGGATAAGGACAACTCAGAGCCGACAGAAGTCTTATGCTGACAGGAGGTACAGGCCACTGGAGTTCGAGGATGGCGACCATGTCTTCTTGTAGTTCTCACCTCGACGTGGATTACAGAGATTTGGCATGGGCGGCAAGTTATCTCCGCGCTTCATTGACCATTCTAGGTCCTCAGCAGGATATGCGATGTGGCTTATCACCTGGCTCTACCACCACAGTTGCACCGAGTGCACAACATCTTCCACATATCTCAGCTGAGGAGATACGTGCACGATCCGACACATATCATCGACCATGGGGAGTTGGACATTGACGATGTGGTGACTTTTGCGGAGGTCCTGATGGAGATCGAGGATCGAAAGGAGTGGGTACTACGTGGATGGTCGATACCTCTAGTGTGCATCAGATGGCAGCACGGGAACCTCCAGGAGAGCACTTGGGAGTGGGAGGCTAGATGCGTGCTCAGTACCCTCATTTGTTCCCATAGTTTGTGATGTATCTTTACAGGGATGTAAAGCCCTGAGGTGGGAGTAATGTAAAGGCCTGTAAAATTCAAGGGAAATTTTTTCTTAATTTTCTATGGGATTTTACAAGAACACATTTTCTGACGGCACCTGATTCTGAGGCCCTGTGTGCCTGGCATCATGTTCTGAAGTTAGCTCAGGTACGTTCAGTGAACGAATGAGCAAGTTTTCATAACTTTTGAACCGATGCTCGGAATCAAAATCCGAGGACACCGATGAAACCGCATTGCCGATAATTTCTTAAGAACACCTTTTCCGGAGTTGCGTTGGCTCGGGTGAGGTTATTAATTAAATGGGTTAACTAAAGAATAAAATGAAATATTGTGCTACAAATTTTATTTCTATTCTAAGTAGTGATAACCTAGGCATGGTGGTTGGAGTGGGACCCACTAATATCCTAACTCCACTAGGTAGGATATTAGTGAGGTGGGGTCCAAATGAGCCCCACCCCCTTTATTTTCCTTTTAACCTCCCATGTGGATTTTAATTTTGTAACTCACCCGCAACCCCCTTTTAATTGCCAAGTCAACTCTCTTAATTAATGAATTGAATTAAGTTATTCAATGTAATAAATTCATGAATTCATTTTGAATTTCGAATTGATTGTTGTCTTGTGTGTGTTAATTAAATAAGACAAAGACTTATTTCTTTAAGGATTATTTCATTGTGTGAGAAGGTGGGAGAGGATTGGCTCAAGCCTTGGAATCTTCATATTCCTCCTTGTAGAATGCGAAGTACACACCGTCACTGATGAAGAAATCCAGCCTCCGACGAAGGACGATGAATAACGCTGATTCCTTGGAGATTGACGACACGACACCGTGTACCGTGACGCTGGAGGTCCTCTTCTCTGCGATGTCGTGTACTGCAACGCCGTGTACCGTGACGCCGATGATCCTCCTTCCACGACACCGTCTTCTGTGACGTCCCTTTTCTGAGACAAACCTCGTACGACGATTTCATCGAGGTAGGGGTTGATTTTGGTTCATGAATATTCTTTGACCATCCAAATGTAAATTTCTTAGCCACTTGATATCGAATTAACGGGAGGGGGCCGGACTGCACGAACACGGCTGAACGTCCACCCCCTTTGATGATGTGTTGTCGCGGCACGAACAAAGGTAGCACGGTGCAATGACACCACGCAGAAACAAAGAAGAACGAGCGATGAAGCGCAGCGCCGTTGCGCTGTGCCGTTGAGGCCGAACAAAGCCGCGGTGCCATCGCACCACGCTGGAGAACCCCGAAAGGGCCGCGACCATAGCGGGGCCGCGGCGGAGGGGCGCGGCACCGTCGCGCCGCACCGGTCGAACAAGGCCGCGACATTACAAGGCGGAACGACCGGAACCGCCGGCCGCCGGCACCTCGGAGGGGCGGGACCGTGGGGTCCCGCGGCGGAAGCACCGACCGACCAGACCGGGCCGGCCATTTTGGAGGGAAGACCGGGGGTCGTAACCCCCAGCTGGAAAAAAAGCGACCCCATGTGGGGCTGCATTTTCAATCAAGGGGGGAACCCCCCCCCCCCTTTGTGCTCAGCTCGGCCAGCGCCGAGTTGGCCACATCGGGCCGCGCCCGTGCCAGGCCAACCATTTGCATCGGGCCAAGCCGCACCGGTTGGGCCGGGCCATGCCCACCAGGCCGGGACATTCCCTAAAGGGCCAAACCCGGACCCGGGTCGGGTCGAACCGGTTCGGGCCGACCCAGGGGGTCTCGGGCCGGGCCCAAAACCCCCTAAAACCAGACATGTTCATTTTTTTGCCCATATCATGGTCTAAGGACCTCCGATCGATGCACCATCAGTTGCGATGCGATCCTTGGATCGAGGCGGTCGTTTTGGTATATTACAATCAAGGTTTCAGAGATGTTTGGGTATGGCCGGGTTGGTTCGAACACAAAACCAACCGGGCCCTCGGAGTAGAAACGCTTATAACTTGAGCTCCGGACGTCCGATTGACGTGTCATCCACTTTGTTAGATTCCTCTTAGTGATACAGACCTTTTGGCTTATTCGTCTTGAGGTTTTGACGCAGTTGGAGTACGTTCGGGTTGGTTTTGATGTAAAAACCAACCGGGCCCCTAGAACGAAAAAGCCAATAACTCTCAGACCGGGCGTCCGATTGACGTGCCATCTGTCGTGTTGAGTTCCTATCGATGAAATGGAACTTTGGGATACATCAAATCCGGACTACGTGTCAGTTGATGTATCGAACCCCTTGGCTCGTGGAGCGGACCCTCCCAAAAACAGGCATGTTGTGTGCGGGAACCCAAGAGTTGGCTGCGACTGCGATGACGACGATGACTGCATTGAAATCCTACGTGGGTTCGGCAGTGATGATGACTGCACTGAAATCCTCTGTGGGTTTGGCAGCGATGAAGACTGCACTGAAATCCTCCGTGGGTTCGGCAGCGATGAAGACCGTACTGAAATCCTCCGTGGGTTAGACGACGATGAAGACTGCACTGAAATCCTCCGCGGGTTTGGTAGCGATGAAGACCGTACTAAAATCCTCCTTGGGTTTGACGATGATGACTACATTTCTTGTATCCTACTTGAGTCTAGTAGTGTTTCACTCTGTTCTTGCTATACTACGTGGGTCTGGCAGAGTAGCTGGTCTGTATCCTATGTGGGTTCGACAACTTAGATGGTTTAGTATATTACGTGGGTCCCAGCTTAGATGAATTAGTGACTACATCTGATCATCTCTATCACCTTACGAAGAAGTATACCTGTGTGAGTTGAGTCTTGACTTTCAATCATTATCTTCGATATGATTGACTTGCTTTTGTATATGGATTGTGTTGTGCTTCCCTGTGTGGATTGGGTTGTACTAACCTGTGTGGACGTGACCGAACTTGGGCTCGGATGTTGGAGCCGAACTGGACTTGATGACTTAGGTATATGTATGGGCATATACCTAAGTAGCGTTGGATGTTACTTCGTGATTGTATCTTTCCTTTTTGGATTATCCTTTGTGGATTCTGGGAGACCTTCGGGGGTCTCGGGGTCCCTACTGGGTAGCGTATACTCACCCATGCATGGGCTATACTCGCACTACATTGTGTTGGATGCAAACGATGGACAACGCTGATCGTGGTTGAGGCTTGCGGAGCGAGTTGGTACCTAGAGGTGGACCACTGGGAGGGACGTATATGGAGTGGACGGCTGGACCCAAGGAGCTGAGGTAGAGGATATCTGTACCCACCCTTCCGGTGGGATTTCCAGTGGGTGGCTCGGCGTTTCTGCTTTACTTTTCAGTTGTTGTAATCCCTTTTCAGTTGTACTTTACTTTCAGTTTGGGTTTGTATTCTGGCCCACTTACTTTTCCGCACTTACTGTTGTACTTAGTGTACTAGTGTTTACTTTTTCTTGCTCACTCTGTGGTGTTTGTTTACCTTATAAAGGCAATGCCTTCCCCTTTTTGTTGGGATTTACGCCTTTGGTGCTAGCCGCTAACCCCTGGCCTATGGGAGGCGGGCTTGGGGTAGTCACGGCACGGTCCCCAAGGACGGGTCATGACAATTACATTGTATTGTGATAATACTGCAGTGGTGGCTCTTGCAAAAGAACCAAGGTCACATCAACAGACAAAGCACATACTCTGGAAGTATCACCTCTTGAGGGATTTCTATCAAAGGGGTGAAGTTGCAGTGAGTAGAGTGTCCACGAAGGAGAACGTGGAGGACCCCATGACTAAAGGCCTATCTCAGCAGAAGCATGAATATCATGTGAGATCTAGCGTTTAAAGGTTGTTAGAAGTTGGCTCTAGTCCAAGTGGGAGTCTTTTGGAGTTGATGGCCTAGAACCAACTACATTGTACTTTATTCATTAATAAAAGCCTTATCACATCTTGATTGTTCTTCTGCGTGACAATGCATGTGATAATGTCCTAAGGATAACTATTGCATTAATGGGTCATAGCGGATCCCTGCTTTGATGAGAACCTTGATGTGACATAACATTGTTCTTGAATATATTTTATATGGCCGGATGATGTTATTTGAGGGACACAAATAATACAGGCCATTAGGGGTGAGGACTCATAAAACTTTTGAGGCACTTTCTCATGGTGTGCGCCCTTGGTAATATCCAGGAGGATATTATGAGAATGAGACCCGCCAGTAGGAAATCCACATTTAATAGTTTCATTGGATGTTCCTATATGCGGATGTGTGTATTGGTCCTTAGACTTTAAGATTATTATTAATGGATATTACAACTCGCACGCTTAGATTTATTGACGAAAACTGTGACGACACACTGTTCGTAGCGAGGTTGGATACGTTGGGTGCGTCACGAGTAATACTGCATTAATAGATAATGAGAGAAAGTATTTTTCCATTCTGTTCCATAACGAAAGTAGATATATCAGGCCCTTTGATGGAATCTATATAACCTAAATAAATCCATGGCCATGGTAAGGTATAGGCGAGTTTAATTCCGGGAAGTCAAAGAAAGAATAATCGAGCACATGGGTTGATGGCACTGTAATTCAACCCGTTTGATTGGAGATATAGAGACAAAGGGATTATATTACACGGTAATCATTCGTAGGAGGTGACACGTCATTGCGGCGATAACTTCTTTCTCTATGGGTTCCTTGGCGTGTTGCAAGATGCTATCCTTGGAATTTAGGCAGGCTCCACCTAATGCCACTGAGAAAGAGGCCTAGAGGGTCACACACTAAGTGTGTCCATAAATCTTAGTTAAATATTAATTTAACAAGTTAAATAAATATTATTCCCGACTGGGGTTTAATAATTATTTAAGGATTCCAGATCGCATTTATTTTGACACTAGTTATTCGAGAGAATATATTGTGAGTGAAATAATATATATATTTATTAGCGAGTAATGTAGTTACATTTATTTAAGAAATAAATATCCATTACTAAAGGTCTAATAAATATGGTGGAGGAAATAAATAAAATGGAAAAATAAAAGTACACGCCATGTATATTTATATACACGCCATGTAGTTTTTTTTTGGGATTCGTGAGAAAATATTGTTTATTTAATTAAATGATATTAAATGTAATATGTTGGGCGCATGTCAAGTAATAATGATGGTCAACTATCATTATTTAGACATGGGGAATTACTAAGAATTAAATGAAATGATTAAATGCTTTTAGGAAATTAATTCATTTTATTATTCTAAGTATTATAATCCTAAATTAAATTATTCTCATTGAAGGTAGATCCATTGTTGTGCACAACGGATTGGGAAATACTCTTAAGCTAAGAGAGAATTCCCTTTACACCAAGAACGCTTTCAATTTACGAGAGCGAGATCCTCCAACGGATCAAGGTTGTTGAATACGGACATTGCAAGCGAAGGCTCTTCTGCGCTAGGATCCAGAGATCCCTTCGGCAACGTACAAAGATACATGGAGCACGTGTGGATCACCACTAGAGGAATCCTCTACTTGGATTCTACGATGCAACGATGGATCACTGGATCGTGACCGGAGACTCCAACGAAGAAATAATTCTATCGAGGTAATTCTTATGAATTAATTAAATTAATTATAACCAACATATGATGATCTTATATCAATGGTTATGGGACTCTTCTTTTATTTTTCATTCTTCGTTCTAATCTGATGATTTGGTGTTTTATATCATGACAGATCTCGGATTGAACGTCGTTTAACGCTAAAATTAAAGTTGGGAAAACCCACCAACGCGCTTCCGCTGCGCTCGGAACCTACACAGTCTTCATCATAATGAGAAATATATCGTAATGATAAATTCATCATTATAACGATTCCATCAGACTGACTATGAAGTGGAAATTCAACCATACTAACTTTGATAAGGAAAGTAAATCAGACTAACTCTAATGAGGAAATTCATTTTAGAATTATCTAAGGAAGGTACTTTGGAATGAGTTGAGGTTGTTACATAAAAATGAGATGAGGAAGGTCCATCATAATGATATGAGGAAGTTCCATAGTAATAAGCTAAGAAAGTTCAATCATAATGAGATGAGGAAGTTCCATAATACTGAAGAAAAGTATGGAAGTCCAAGAACACTGATTATGGATAACACTCAAGAAGATTCCAGAAGACATGTGAAGAGTTGAAGTAGTAAAACATAAAATTTAAATATGCATTGATCTTAGAGTTTTAAAATTTGAGTTAGAATAAAATGTTATTTACTTTCCCACCTTTTCCATTCTGATATGTCTCCAAATAGAAGCACAATACATTATTAATTTGAAACCTTTATCTTGAGAGGAAATAATGGATCACTATAAAATTCATGTCAAAGTTATCTTTTTGGACTAAGACCTCATTAGAAGGTCACAAATTTAAATGTTTTCTTACCAGAATGAGGAAGATCAGACTTAGGAAGATCGAACCAAGGAAGATAGGGCCAAGCATTTGAGAAGAGTTTGAGTAATGCATATTGAGAATGAGTTCATTGTACTCTGTCCATTGGACTAAATTCATCATACTGAGTTTATTGGACCCAGCCTCATCAGATTAAGAGAAGTGGACCCTTCCACGTCAGAATGAGGATTCCAGATAGATAATTTGTCATGAAATTTTAATGAATTATTTATTCTTTTTTGAATCATTTATTAGTAATAATTTTTTTTAAATTGATAAGAGTTAGTATAATCATTTCTATCAGCAAATAGAAGGTATCTAATAGGAGTTGGTATAAGTTTTATGTACTTATTTATAATAATTAATTTCCATAGACCCATTAGAGTGGTTGTGGAAAGTATATAGGTTATCACACTAAGGCTAAATATTATAAATATCATGTGATTTACTTAATTTCCTAATTTTTCATTCATGAGTATTTAATAAAAGATGAAAAATATATAAACTTTAATAGGTTTTAGGGGTTATGTTTTTAAAAGTATTGAAACTTATGAAAGTGAACAACTGATTCAACCCCCTTATCAGTTGTTATTCAATCCTTTTGAACTTTAATTAAAATCAGAGCCAAAGGTTCCCTTATTGAATCCTTATCATGGATAATATAAATTCTGTCAAAAGTAGATGAATTCCTACATTTTATGAAAAATTTATTAAGGATGGAAAATTAGGATGACTCTTTATCTCCTATCACTTAGCCTGGAAGTTGTTGATTCTGAAATACTTTGTTTTCCCCTATTGAGAAAGATGCTCCAATGAAATTTGCTGATAAGAGAAATATAGAAATTAATGTCAAAGGCTATAAATTTTATCCTTGTCCTTATTAGAAAAAAATGTTTTTATAAAGGTGATGAGTCTAAAAACTTCAAAGAGTATGTGGGACAAGCTTGAAATTATTTTCAAAGAGAATACTAAATTGAAGGAAGAAAATCTATAGATATGTCATAGTATGTTTGAATACATAAGAATGAGAGATGAAGAAAATATTAATGAATACTTCACCAGGGTAAATGAATTTTTTTAAAACATCAGAGGATTTGGAGAAGTTTTGGAATATTCTACAATAGTTAAGAAACTTATGAGAAACTTTCTAGAGAGGTTTGATTCTAAAATTTAATCTTTATAAGACAAATATAATTTATCTCTTGATGAATTTCATAACTTTCTTGTCGCTTATGAAATGAGGAAATATCCAATGATCAAAAAGAATATGAAAGATGAATTGGATTTTAAATCTATGAGAAAAATGAAAACTCAAGATGCTGAAGATGTAAAACATTGTGATTCCAAAGATAAAAAGGATGATGAGTTGAATGATAAAATCAGGTCTCTTATCTCTAAGAACTATAGAAGTGGAAGAAGACATTATGGAGTAAAACATCCTCTTAAATGTTTTTTCAAGTGTAGGAATAATAAATTTTTCTATGAATAGCCCTAAGAATAAATATGGTGAGTATCAAGATGATTTTGATGAAACACCTTGATGGAAGAAGTGGAAAAAAATTTATAAATAAGAAAATTCATCCATAAAACACAAGAAGAAGTTTAATAGAAACAAAATAAGTATATTAAGTAATAAAGTTGAATTAGACTCAACTGAAAACAATTCCTTGAAAGATTAATGTTCAGAAAAACTCCGAACCTTCATTTTAAAAGTCGAAAAAACAAAATATTCCTCATATAGTGAAGAAGGTTGTGAAGAATCTTATAGAGAGTATCAACTCAGAATAGAACTTGTTGTATTTCTTGAAAAAAAATATAACTCTCAAGAAATAAATCTAATTAATGAAGAAATATTGTGAAGAATTTTCTAAAGGAAGAAATGATGTCATCATGTAGGAGGAAGAATACATTCAAGAGATCTTAAGTTACAAATTAAGATTTGTTGAATAGTGAATGTTGGTTGAAGATATCGGTAAGAAGTTTTCTTATAAGGAAGAATAAGTTAATATGTTTCAATATAAAATTTTTTAGTCTAAAAGTAACCTGAGGAATATGAATTAGAATTCAAAAAAATCATTAGAAGTAAAAGCTGAGAATTCTAAAGTTGTTGAGAAATATTATATCAAGAATCAGGTGAAATCCTCACCCTCCAGAAATAAATTTTCATATGCTTTTTATAATATTTCAAGTGATAAGAAAATTATTAGTAAATAATGGGTTGATAAGGGATGTGAAAAACTTATTTTATCTATAAAATATGAAAACTCACTCATGAGGAATGATGGTCCATGTCTATATATTGTTATATAAGGATGAAGTTATCAACCGTAACAAGGTTTCTACAGAGAAAGATCTTAGTTCAATAGAAACTCATGATTTGATGGTTTTTATTGTTGTTGTGGAATCTATGGTAATAAGAATTATAATTACTTGCATAACATATCATTTCTTAGAATATTATTTGAACAGAGTTGAAGAAATAGTTAAAGATGAATGAGTAACTTTCATACCATATATAAAGTTGAAAAGGTAAAATCTCAAGATGTTAGAAACAATCCAATGATTGTTTTTGATACTATGAAATAAGTTTGTGGAATACGTAATCAATTGGGCCATTTTTATGAGTAATGTTTGACTACTCTTCTAGGATAAGTTTTTGTATGAAAGAAAAGAAAACGATGTAGGAAAGAAGAAATTTAAAGAAAGAGCTTTTGTTGTTCAGACTACCTTGAAAAAAATTAAAAATAATAAACCATGGATACTTTATAGTTCTTGTACTTAAAACATTATTGGTGATTTAGAAAATCTTCAAACATGTTGAAAATCATGATGGAGGTGTTGTTACCTTTGGGAATGATAGTTCCTTAAAAATCATAAGAATCAGAATGACTGAGATTGCAGTAGAAAAGTTGAAATCTAAGGATGTTTTGTTTATTGATGGGATAAAATATAACTTACTTAGTGTAAGTAAACTTTGATATTATGGAAAAGAAGTGATAGTAGAATTACTGAATTTACTAACTTACGAAAATTTGAAAAAGGAAAATCTAAATATGTTAGAAACATTCCAATGAAAAATTATTTTTATTTTCTATAAGAAGTTTTTCGAATATATGATCATCTGGGTCATTTTTATAAATAATGTATGACTACTCTTCTATGAAAAGTTTTTAATGAAAGAAAATAAAAGGAAACTGGAAATAAGAATATTGAATAAATAGATTTCGTTATTGAGACTGCCTTGAAATCCAGTAAAATGAACAAAAAATTCATAATTGATACTGGTTGTTCTTCACACATGGATGGTGATATAAAAATATTGAAACATGTTGAAAATATTATGGTGGTTTTGTTACCTTTGGTAATGATAGTTCCTTAAAAATCATAGGAATTAGAATGGGTGAGATAGAAGCAGAAAATTTAAAATCTTAGAAAGTTTTATTTTTTATGGGATAAAACATAACTTACATAGTGTATGCAAACTTTGTGATAATGGAAAATAATTGATTTTCATAAAACATTCATGTATTATAATATGTTTTAATGATGGAAAAGTTATCACAAAAGGAGAAAGAACTAGTGGAAACATTTTTCAAGTTGGATAACTTGAAAACACTTGTTATCTAAGTGCCAAAGATTACAATAATTTGTGGTACCAAATACTTGGCCACCTTATATATAAAAAAGAAATCAAAAATTATAAAGTTTATTTTGTATGATATTTTTCAAAAATTAAAAGAAGAGAGGAATATGTTTGTGTTACTTGTCAGGAAAAGAAGATGAATAATAAATGTCATAAGAAAGTTGAGATTCAGTCAACCAGACCTCTTGAACTTGCTCATTCTGATTTATGTGGGAAAATGAGAAAACAATCAACAAAATTATATTTATACTTTATTTAATTTATTGATTATTTCACTCAGATGAAAAACATAATGTTTATAAAACAAAATTCATAGGCTTTGGAAATGTTCAGGTTTATTAGAAAAGAAGTTGAGAAAGAAATGGTTGTTTATATAAAGAATTTGAGAATAGATAATGGTACTTAATTTAAAATAAATATTTTTTAAACTTATCAGATAAATAATCAAATCAAACATTAGTATAGCGATCCCTACACTCAAAAAAAAAATTACATATCCTAAAGAAATAATAGAAGTTTGGTGGAAATGGGAAGAAGTATGTTTGTAGAATACAAACATTCAAAGTAATTTTAGAGAGTAGTTGTTAGTACTGTTCCATATATTTAGAATATATGTTTGTTAAGGTCAAAATACAACAATTATTATTTTGAAATGTGGTATAACAAAAGATGTTCATTGAATTATTTCAATGTTTTTGGAAGTCTATGTTTACTTAAAATAAAAAATCCAGATCTCAAAATGTTTGATGAGAAAGATGAGGAAGGAAATTTTATGGGTTATTCACCCATTTTAAGAAGTTAAAAATTTTATAAAAAATATTTGCAAAAGTTGGTGAACTCATATGATGTGAATGTTATTGAGAATCCAACTTCTATAATAAAAGTTTCTTGGAATGTTGAGGAAGAAAAACTGGATGTTTCCAATGAAAATGAAAGTAATCAAAGTAATATGCATGAAGGTTTAGATGTATCATGTAATGAGGAAAGTGAAGTAGAAAGAGGAACTCTAAAATTTCTTACTTTGTGAAAATATATTGAGACTGAAAATTTTCATCGGTATTAAAAGGATCTAATTTAGACCAAAAGAAAGATGATATTAGTAAATTAAACTTTAGTCATCTCAAAAGTTGAACTAGAATCAGTCTTAGAAGCTATTCCACAAAAATAATGGGTGAATTATATGAATAAAGAGTTGGATAAAATTAAGAAAAATTAAACATGATAACTTGTTCCATGTCCTAAAGTTATAAATTTTATTCAAACAAAATGGGTTAACATAAACAAGTTGAATGAACATGGATATGTTTCAAGAAACAAATCTAGAATTGTTTATAAAGTCTATTCATAGGGGTAAGTTGTAAATTTTGATGAAACCATTATCCTTTTTGCATAGTTATGAACAATTCTAATATTTTTAGTAGTGAATGGTCAGTATAATTACAAAGTATATCAAATGGATGTATAGTCAACATTTCTCAATGGAGAAATTGAAGAATAATTTTACATTGGGAAACCTTGTGGTTTTCTACTTGATGAGGATGAAAAAAAAATTTATAGATTGAAGAAAGCATTGTATGGTCTGAAACAACCTCCACGTGCATGGTATTGTATGCTTGAAAATTATTGGGGAATGTTTAAATTTTCTAAAGGAAAGGTTGATAGTAAATTTTATGTGAAAGAAGTTAACTATAGAAAACTAATTGTTATTTTGTATATGGATGATATTTTTTTTTTCTGGGGGTAAGGAAATAGTTTGTAAAGAATTTGATGAGGAAATAGAGAAGAATTTTAAAATTTCAATATAGGGAGAATTAATTTTCTCCATTGGATTACAAGTTCAACAAAATGATATGTAAATTTTCTTATCTCAAGAAAAATATTCAAGGGAATTGATAAAAATGTTTGCAATTGTATAATGTAATAAAGTTTCTACTTTTATATTAATGGGGACAGAGATGAGTAAATACAAGTCAAGAAAAAACTGTGAATTAGAATTACTTTTGAAATATGATAGGAAGTATAATCTATCTTACAGTCCCAAGGCCTGATATTGTTTATGGTGAAATTTCCTGTGATAGGTATCAAATTAATCCAAAATAATCACATATGTTGGCAGAAAAGATAATTCTAAGATATGGAAAAGGAACAAATTCACATTGTTTGTTATACAGAAAAAATTGTGAGATAATATTTCATGGTTATTCTAATACCTATTGGGATAGAGATTGTAATGATAAGAAATCAACCTTAAGAGGAACATTTTTCTTGGGTGAATATTGTGTAAGTTGGAATAGTAAGAAACAAAGTTTAGTAACTTTGATAATAATAGAGTCATGATATATTGTGGCTACATAGGCTTTTACTCAAATGTTGTGGATGAAATTTCACATGGAATATATGAAATTAAAAGTTTCTAAATAATTGTAGATACTTTGTTATAATCCAAGTGAAATTCATCTTTTTAAAATTATGTCCAACATTCAAAATCAAAAGACATTCATATAGATGTTCTCTTTATAAAAGGGAAATTTGCTACTAGATATGTTTTATTAGAATATATCCCAATTATGTTTCAAATTTCTAATATCTTCACCAAGGAAATTCCAAAATAAAGGTTTATTGAGTCGAGGAAACAACTTCATGTTCAACATCATCTAATGACTAGATAAATATCATAAGTAAGTTCCCCATCATGCTTCAGATTATGTTGACAAAGGGAGAGATAAAGTAACAACTTTTTTACGTTGTATGAAATTTTTGGTTATCTTTCATTATGAATCGGAATCCATGGTTATCAGATAATTGGAGAGATAACTATTAAGGGGGAGAGAAAAAATAAAGATAAGTAAAGATAAAAGTGATAGGGAGTTTATCATTATATGTACAAAAAATTTTCTTTTCACCTAGGGATAAGATTACATCAAAAAACATTACTTTATTGAGTAGTGTTGTGTTAGAATGCTCTCTTTTGAGAAAGGGTTATTTTTGATAAAAAATTAAAACATTGAGTTGTTTCCAATATTTGAGTTGTAAATTTTTTTGAGAGATGAAAAAGTTATTAACAAGTATTGTCAACAAATCCAAAGGAGAGATTGAATAACCTTAATGATTTTTTTAACAAAGTCTTGTATTTATTTACAAATAACCTTTTTGTAAAAGAATGTTTTTGTTCTTCAGGATCAGTCCTAGCCTATCAGAATGAGTTTCTGTAATAAATATTAAATTTCATAAATGTTAAAATCCAAACACAAAGAGGGATATTTTTTGTATTTGAGAAGTTTGTTTTCTAGACATAGGTTTCCAAACACATGTTTTAAGACTGAGAAGTAATGGACATAGAAACTATATGGAAGATAGAAGTTCTATACATTTTTTGATCAAACAAACCATCAGACTCAGTTTCATTGGCATAAATTTAAAGATTCATTAGACTCAAAATTGGTTAGAAAGTTAGAATATGTAGAGTGAGGAAGTCAGAATGTTATTGAAGAAGTTGAATAACAACAATGATTCCATGTGTAAGAAAGTTCTTTAATTTATATCCTGAATTTAGATGATGATTTTCTAGTTTATAATTCTCAAATATCATAAGTTGTCTATAACACTTGTGATGAAATCTTTATGAAGAAAAGGGATAGAATAAGTGCAACTAATCATATTGAGTTTTGGTTGGAATGAAAGATGGTACTGAAATTATGGGAAGTCATAATACATTCCTATGTAAGTCAGATGATTCTTTCCAAATATTTAAGATCTCATAAATCATGAAAAAAATCACAATAAAATATTTTAAAGAAATAAAGAAATAGTAAATATTATATTGTGTATAGGAATCAAGAAAAAGATTACATCAGATGTAGAAGTACTGGGCACAAAAGTTTTCATAAGTTTGAATGAGTTATAGTTGACGAGGTTTGAATAATTTCAAAGTTACAGAGTGGATTTTCCATCATAATGAGAATTACATTGTAATGATAATTCCATCATTATGGGGATTCCATCAAACTAACTCCAATGAAGAAAGTCAATTAGACTAACTTTGATAGGGAAAGTAAATTAAACTAACTATGATGAAGAAAGTCAATTTGGAATGAGATGAGGAAGTTCCTTCATAATGAAATAAGGATGTTCCATCAAATTGAGATAAGGATGTTATATATTAATGATATGAGGAAGTTCCATTGTAACGATCTTATGAAGTTCTATAGTAATTAGCTGAGTATGTTCCATTATATAGAAGAAAAGTAAGGAAGTATGAGAATACTGATTATGGAGAAAATTTAAGAAGATTCCAGAAGATATGTGAAGAGTTTAAGTTGTCAAACATGAAATTAAAATATGCATTGATCTCATAGTTTTTGAATTTTAGTAAGAATGGAATTTTTTTAGTTTCCCACCTTTTTCATTATGAGATTCCTATAAATATAAGCACAATACATTCATACTTTGCAACCTTTATCATGATAGGAAAAGGTGGAGTGTTGTAGGATTCATGTCAAATTTATATTTCAAGACTAAGACCTTATTAGAAGGTCAGGCATCTGAAAGATTTCCTACCAGACTAAGGAAAATAAAACTTAAGAAGATCATACCAAGGAAGACCGGATTGATCATTTGAGTTGATTTTGAGTAATGAAGATTTAGAATGGGTTGATTGTACTAAGTCTATCAGACTGAATTCATCAGACCGAGTCCATCGGACCCAGCCTCATCAAATTAGGAGAATCAGACCTAGCCACATCATACTGAAGATTCCATAAATATAATTTGTGTAGAATCTTAAAAAAAGTCTTTATTCTTTTTTTTGGATAAATTATTTGTAACCAAACATTGTAAAATGATGGGAGTCAATATAATCATTCCTATCGAGATATAGAAGGTTTATAATGGGATTCCACACAATTTGTATTCACTTATTAATAATAGTGAATTTACATAGACCCATAGGATTGGATATGATAATGATGTAGGTTCTCACACTCAGGTGGAACCTTGTAAATCTCATGTGCTTTACTTACTTTCCTACTTTTCCAAGCATGAATATTTAAAAACAGATAATAAATATATAAACATTAAAATTATGAAGGAGTTATGTTTATAAAATTATTGAAACTTATAAAAGTTAACAACATATTCAAACCCCCCATTCTCAGTTGTTATTCAATCCTTTGGAACATCAGGTACTCGGACACGTTAAAGTACCCGAGCACAAACACTATATACGGGCATGACCATATGTACACAAGAATGGGAAGGTGTCACATCAAGTTCGAGCCTAACCTCTAAACACCATGTACCAATAAAGGCCACACCATGTATGTGTAGGTTTACATGTTCTATGAGAGAGCAAGACACAACCAAAATTGGGGTAGACAAGACATGTCGTTTACCCCTGGAACAAGTTGTGTACTTATTTCAGGACATGTTGAGGCCCTATGTCTCTTCAGTATATACCAAGTTCAGTTGATTGTGGTACCTTAGTCCATCCATATGAGGGTATAATGTGGAATTATGTCCTCAACATAGGATTTTGATCCCATCTATGGGTTTTGTTTCAGATAGAGTTTTTCATATCCCTTCGTGAGGACTGGGGTGAGACCCCCAATCATATCTTTTTTCCTAGTCAGGGTTCATTGTATTAGTGTGACCACCATACACAGGGCATCGATCCCCTATTTAGAATATTGATCCAGTAGTGTTGGTTATGTCCCCTAGTTGTCTTGTGTGTGATCACCTATATGGTAAGAGTGATATTTAGATATCCAGTGAGTACATATTGGCGAGGCCAAATGAGCATAACCTCTTGGACGAGTGTCGTTAGAGATAACATGGATCATGGAGTGAGTTATCCTCGATGAGCGTACCTTGAAGCCTCAGGCTGAATCTTGTGGTCGGCATTATTGGTTGAGACCTCTCGATACAAGTTGTCTATTATGAGTATATCTAGGCTTTGATTATCGTTATGTCCCATATCGTGATTGGTATACCAACGTATTGATGAAATGACTACACTTGAATCTTTATATTGAGTGATTTTGGGGTGTCCTACTGGGTATTGTTATACTCACCCATTTATGACATCTGCCCATATATGTCGTGTCTAATGAAGTTGACTGACCTTTCAATGAATATCTGAGAGGATCAGGAGTTGGAAAAACATAGTTTGGGCTGGACTGACCGAGGTTCATACCAGGTGTTTCATTTGATAGTAGTTTCCTCCTTCTGAGCATGTTAGAATATTTTTCACTTTTGGGTGGTATTTTATTTGGATCCTTTATTACTTTTAGTACTTTTTCCTACTATGATACGGGATAGAAATTATGCATGCATTATGGTATCATTTGTGTTTATCTTTTAGCATTGTATGAACTTAGTGATGTGTGTGTGTGCATACAAGTACCTTAATTTAATGCCTCCCATGCCTGTGATATGTCTACTCAGTGTTGGTCATCAACCCTTAAACAATTGGAGGAAGGATTTGAGTTTCCACACTTGGATTACTACAATCTAGACAGGCCCTAATTGGTCGGGTTGTGACACTCCGTCACATGATGTGAGAGGTGGAACACGTTGGGCATAGCGGGCGAGGTGGTTAACGCTGACATTGATGTGCGACAAAATGCTAGATCTTATAGGCACATGGTGGGTGAGATGGTCTATGACGACGGTGGGACTCGGGCCACAGTAGGTAGAACATGTTGGGCACGACGGGGTGGCCAGCTCTAGCGGGCACACATTGATTGACAAGCCTATGGGTAGGACTTCATGGCCATCTATTAGGTCATTGGGCCAGTCTTTGACATTTGTGCCTCTAGGTTTATGGGCTATGTTATGGGTCTCCTCTACCCAGAAAGAAAAAGGGTCTTTGCTTTGTTTAATAAAAAGAGGTTTCGACACCAATTTTATAATATATATACATATATATAATAAAAAATCTATATAAATCTTTCACTAATTAGTATAATTTAAAATAGTATAAATGAGTATGACTTAATTAAAAATATTCTATATTAAGTAGAATTAGAATAAATTAATAAAGTTTAGTATAAATTTAAAAAAAATAGTTTAAATAAATAAAAATATGTATAAATTAGTAAATATGATTATACATTTGTATAAATCAATAAAAACTAGTATAAATTACTAAAATTACTATAAATTAATAAAAATAGAATAAAATAATAAAAATTAGTGTAAATTAATTAAATTACTTTATATTAATAAAAAATTGAATAAATAAATAATAAATAGTTTATATTCATAAAAATATGCATCAATAAATAAAAAATAGTTTAAATTTTTATAAATTATGATAAATTAATAAAAAGCAATATATTTTAACAGAAAACAGTGTAAGCTATTATAAAATATGATAAATTAAAAAATTATTAGTATAAATTAGTATAAATTAATAAAAATTAGTATAAATTAATAAAATTACTATAAATTAATATAAGTGAGGAAAATTTTAATAAAATTAATTTAAATTTATAAAAAATTAAATAAATTAAATAAAAAATGTTCAAATTATTAGAAAATATGATAAATTAATAAAAATTAGTATAAAATTATTATAATTACTATAAAGTTGTAAAAATTATTATAAATTTCATAAAATTATTTTAAATTAATAAAAAATTGTATAAATTAATAAAAATAATCTAAATTATTATAAAATTTGATAAATTATTAAAAATAAGTATATATTAGTAAAAATTAATAAATATTTGCATAATTAAATAAAAATTATGATAAATTAGTTTAAATTTAATAAAATTAATTTAAATTTACATTTTTTTTATAAATAAATAAAAAATAGTTAAATTTATTATAAAATATGATAAATTTAATAAAATTAGTTTAAATTATTAAAAAATTGTATAAGTTCATAATAGTTTGTATAATTTATTATAAAATGTAAAAAATAAAAAAAATATTAATAAAAAGTAGTGTATATTAATAACATTTAGAATAGATTATTAAAAATTAGTATAAATTAATAAAAAAGTGCATATATTATTAAAAATTTTAGTAGATATGTCGCAAATGACTATAATTTATAAAAAATTATTATAAATGATTATAATTGAGCACAAATTAATATAAATTATCATAAAGTCATCCTCATTTAGTAAAAATTATCAAAAAATAGTAAAAATATATATAAATTCATATAGTTTATAATAGATTGAGATAAATTAATAAAAATGAGTAAAAATGAGTATAAATTAAAAATAATTAATATAATATAGTATAAATTTGTATAAATTAGTAAAATTTAGTATAAATTTAATAAAATTAATTTAAACTAATAAAAATTTGTATAAATAAATAAAAAATTGTTTAAATTATTATAAATTATTAATGTTTCAAAGGATCAAATAATAATAGAGAAGGGGGGTTGAATCAGTTGTTCACTTTTATAAGTTTAAACACTTTTAAAAACACAACCCCTACAACCTGTTAAATTTTATATCCTTATCATATATTTGTAAATATTCATGCATGAAAAAGTTGGAAATAAAGTCAGGCACATAATATTTACAAAGTTCATCCTCATTATGAGAACCTACATCCTTTCCATAGCCACTCTCATGGGTCTATGTAAATTCACTATTATAAAGAAGAAAATAAAATTTATGTCGACACCATTTAGACTCTTTCTATCTCCCAATAGGAAATATTATACTAACTCACAACATTTTACAAAAAAAACTAATAAAAATTTGAGGAAAGAAAAGAATACACAATTTGTTCAAAATTCTCCACAAATTCTCTGTCTAGATCCATAGTCTGATGTGTATGAGTTTGATTATCTCTGTCCGATTGAGTCATTATGATGAACTCATTATGATGAACTCATTATGATGAACCCTTTTCTCAAACCACACATCTCAAAACTTTATCAACTATTCAATTCGATCTTCTTCACTTCGATCATCCTCATTCTGGTGACAAAACATTCAGCTATCTGACTTTATAATGAGAAATTTTTCTAGAAAGAACTCTTACTCAACCCATGACTCAATCTTTGTAATGCTCTGCCTTTTCGCAGGTGAAAAGGATTCAAAGTGAGAATATACTTGACTATTTTTTTGTGACACGTCAAATTGATAATAATTTATAGAATATTTTTTATTCTAGGTTAGACCCTAGTTCGTCTCTCAATGAGCATTGATAGGTTTTGAGTGTGTATTTATAATAATAAAAACAAAAGAGGGGTGGTTTTGAAAATAGTTTCATGAAAGTAACTTAATTTAAAGAGTTATAAAGTTGAAAGACCAAGTGGATTGTGAAAAATATGAGATAAATAAGTGATCATTGATGATTTACTACATCACTTGAAGAGTTCCTCAATTTTAATTGATTATTAGGTTTTAGTGTAATCCTTTGGTTGATTGTTAACCAAGATCTTGGGTACCCACAAGCCTCTTAAAATGATGTGATTAGAACTAAACCTTGACATAAAAATCATGTAGTCAAGTTCCAAAACATTACCATGTTTTAAGGTTTGTAAAGGAACATTTAAATCTTAATTTTTTTGGGAAATAAAACGGTTCATATGTTTTCCAATCAGAACAACACAAGATGCACACTTAAAATTTCACACGAATCAGTTATGAAATAAAATGTGTTTCAATTAAATGCATCAAGAAAAGTTAAGATACATGTGAAAGAACAATTAAAACCCCAATATACACAAAACCAGTAAATAATCATGTGTTGGAACTCCCTCATTAAGTGTGTATCTCCATCACAATAATCACCCACTTCTTAACTCGAAATCGGGGGGAGGGGGAAGCTCAGGTGGAACTCCTTCTTCATTATTGACCACCCTATGAGGATAGGGGCCTCTAGAACTTCTAGGATGAGGATAATAATCTTCTAGGAATCCAAAATAGCAGCGAATTTCTTCTGTTTCGAATTTACAAATGAGGTGCCCATGGTACCTTTTTATAGCCAATACAGGGCATGGTTTTGAGCACCCTGTTTTTGAGATACCACTTGTGTACCGGTTTTGGAATAGTAGAAAGCCATATCATGACTTGACCATAATATAAGAGTTGTTGGAATGAATGTTTAATGTCTCCCTTTAAAATTTTGTGGCCATTAGACAACTTTATTTAGATATATGGTCAAGATACTGAACCAATATTTTGAATTCGAGAAGATTCTATCTCTTAGAAATAATGGATCGGATGGGCCACCAGATTGCTGAATTGGGCCTTGTTTCCATGATAAGAGTTGTAGAATATGATGTTTTGAAGTGGATGAATAAGTGTCAGCCCATTTTGTTCAACTTAATTCTATTACACCTAAAACTAGTGGTCAAATTTCCATGGGATTCCATGTAGATTGACCCATTTTTCTTCTATATGATCTTCAGGGCCTCCAAATCACCTCCACCTTCAATTAAAATATCAAAATAATTACAATTTACCTTTTTAATAGTGATAAAAACAAAATAAATTAATGAAACATGAAGTGAAATTTTTATTATATTTTAAATTTGCAATAGAAAAACAAGTTTAGCATAGTGGTGTAAGGGTGAAAATGAAATAGTTAATTGCGGTGCAATCAATACTATGCTTCTATTAATTGGAATACCATAATGTAAAAGGCATGAAACTAAAAAACTTTTCCCACTTACTCAAATTAAAAATATCTGAGATTAAAAAATATTTTAATTTCAAGTTTGACCACTTCAACTCTGTATAAATATTTTGAAATCGTATTGAGTTGTATTGAGTATTCTTAGTAATAATGCTTTTCGAACATCCTATATTTTATTCAGTATGATGAAACTTCATTAGCTCATTTCTATGGAATGTCCCCAGATCATTAAAATTTAACTTATTCAACTCATTATTATGGAACATTATCATCCCATTCCTACTAGATTTACTTAACATAGGTAGTCTGATTGACTTTCTTTGTCAGAGTAAGTATAATTGAATTTATTACCAGTGTTAGTCTAATTGAACTTCCTTCGTAGAATTAGTCTGATTGAATTTTCATCTCAGATTCAGTCTGATTGAATTTACTTCTCAAAGCTATTCTAATTTACTTTCCTTCTCAGAGTCGGTGTGACTGACTTTCTTTCTCAGAGTCAGTCTGATTGACTTTCCTTCTCAGAGTTATCCTGGTCGACTTTCTTCCTCATATTAATTCTGATGGAATATTCATAATGATGAAATTATCATTATGACATAATTATCATAATTATGGAAACTTCACTATGTAACTCTAAAATTCTTCAAACCTAATTAGCTATAAATCATTCATACTTCTAGAAACTTCTATGTGCGGTACTTTTGGATTCGATGAAAACATTTTATTGATTCCTAGAACCAATAAAATATTTACGATTCCTCTATTGATTTAAAGGAATTTATCATGAGAGTTTTCCTGATTTATGAGAAAATCAAGATCATAAAAGTGTCTTCTAACCTAAGGATAGAAAATTTAATAACTTTCTAACTCTTGAAATCACTTTCTTAATTAAACCTCTTAAAAAATATTCCAACTTTCTAGCTTTAAAACTTCTAACTTTCTAACCAATGATGATTCTAATTAATCTTGAACAACATGATAATGGATCTAAGTCTGATGGTGCATTCAATAAAAAAATTTATAGATCTTCCAGCCTCTCTCTTCCTTACATCTTTTGCATCAGGTACTACTCAGTCTGATAACTTGTGTCTGGAAAACAAATTTATCAAAGAAAAAAACTTTTCTCCCTCTTTGTATTTGGATTCAACATTCATAAACTATCATCTTTCTTATAAAAACTCATTCCGATAGACTAGGTATGATCCTAAATAACAATAATTCTTTTACAAAAGGTTAGTTTTTAACAAATATAAGGCTTTGTTAAAAAAACTTCACAATGGTTTTTGAATCTCCCCATTAGGATTTACTGAAAACACTCATTAATAAACTTCTAAACTCTTAGAATATTTGTAAAAAATAAATTTTTTGAAAAAAATCAAAGTTTTAAACATTTATCAAAATATATACTTTCTCAAAAGATAGTGTCCTGGAACCACATTACTAGAATAAGTAATTTTTTAAAGGAATTCTATCCCTCGGTGATAAGAAAATTTTGAAGCCATGTAAAGGTAAACTCCTTATCACATTTATCTTTTCTTATCTTTCTTTTTTATCTATGAAATCATCTAATGACCATAGATCTATATTTATAAAATAAATATAAAAAAAAATTCTTATAAAGTAAAAATTTGTTACTTTATGTCCCCCTTTGTTAACATGATCTAAAAAATAGCGAGGAAACATCATTATGAGATTTTGGAAATCATTAGTGGAGGATAAACCTGAATTTTCAACCTCAAATCAACAAACCTTAACTTTTTACATTGATTTTTTGAAGATATCAAAAATTTGATACATCATTAAGATATATTCCAATAAAAAATCTATAAAATAAACTTTATCTTTTATAAAAAGAAACTTTATATCAATGTGTTTTGATCTTGAATGTCGGAAAGGATTTTAATAAAGATAAATTTTACTCTAATTATCACAAAGTATATTCAATGGTTTACAAAATTTTTCTTTCAAATATTATAGCAGAAATTTCATCCACAAAATCAAAGTACATGCCTAAGCAATGACAAAATATTCTGATTCCACTGTTCCCAAATTTACCTAACTTTATTTTTTACCAGGACAACTAAAACAACATTCACCAAAGAAAAATGTTCATCCAGAAGTTGATTTTATATCATTACAATCCCCAGCCTAATCAGTATCATTATAACCATGAAACTTCATCTCAAATTTTCTTTTGTATAACAACCCATGTGAATTTGTTACTTTGACATATCTCAGAATTCTATTTTCTACTAATATATGTGTTTCCTTCAGAGTACATTGATACCCAGCACACAAAGTCACAACATAAACAATATTAGTCCTTGATGCTGTAAGGTAAAGCAGTCTTCCTATCCACTTCCAGAAGTCTTTCTGATTCATAGTTTTTTTGGACTCATTGTTACTCATATTCATCCCCATTGACATAGGAGTAGAAAATTATTTAGATTATTCCATGCCAAACGTTTTGTAACAATTCCCTGACATACGTTTCCTGATATAAGAAAATGTACCTTTCTTTTTATTAAACTTTTAAGACAAGGAAGAAAGTTAATTCTCTAAAAATTTTCATTTAAATTCTTCTTTATTTCCTTATAAAATTCTTTGAATAAATTTTATTCTTCCCCAGAAACAATTATATCATCCAGCTACAGAATAAAAATTAGCTTGTTGGATTTAAATTCTTTCACATAAAATTTACCATCAATATTTCCTTTAGAAAAATTAAACATTATCAAAAAAAATTAAAGATTATAATACCATGCACTTGGAGCTTGTTTCATCCCATAAAAATCCTTCTTCAATCTACAAACATTGTTTTCATCCTCATCAAGTAGAAACCCACAAGGTTGTTCGATGTAAAATTATTCTTCAATTTCTATATTGAGAAATGATTATTTTTCATCAATATAATATAATTTGTATTTATGTTGAGTAGAAACTACTAGAAACGTTCTAATAGTTTCTAACCTTGCTAGAGGGGAAAATTTTTCATCAAAATCCACACCTTCCACCTATGCATAACTTTTACAAACAAGTCAAGCTTTGTTTCTTGAAAAATCTCCATTTTTATTCAAATTGTTTCTATAAAACCGTTTTTATGATAAAATGTTTACCTTTTGAACATGGAATAAGTTAACATGTTTCATTTTTATCAATTTGATAAAACTATTCATTTATAATTTTCATGCATTCTTTGTGTTGAGTAGCTTCTAAGACTGATCTAGTTCAAATTTTGAGATGAGTGAAATTTGATTTTATAATCACATATTTCATCTAGTCTGAATTGGATCCTTATGATTCCTAATAATATTTGAAGTCTAAACATGTTATTTTGAAGTAGAAAATTTTAGAGTTCCTCTTCTTGTGTCACTTTCTTCATCACACCATTCATCTGAATCTTCATTCACATTAATTTGCTCACATTCATTTTCACTAGAAACATTCAATTTGTATCCTTCAAAATTCCTAGAAACTTTTGTAAAATAAGTTGGATTATCAATAACTTTCACATCATATGATTCCTCCAATTTTTTTTAACATTATCATTTCTAACTTCTTTAATTAGGTGAATAACCCAAAAAAATTTCTTCCTCGACTTTCCTATTATAATTTCCAAGATCCAATTTTTTTTTTAAGTAAACATAGACTTCTAAAAACATTGAGGTATTTTAATGATGGTTTTTTATTATACCATATTTTATATGAATTCATGTTGGGTTATAGCCTTATGAAAAATCTATTTTGAATATGTACAACAATACTCATAGCTTCTCTCAAGTAGAACATTGAATGTTTGTATTCTGTTAACATGCTTCTTCCCATTCAACCAAACTTATATTATTCCTTTATGATACTCCATTTTGATATGAGGTATATGGAGCAATATAATAGTGTTTAATACCATGATTTATAGGAAAATATTCAAAATTATTTCTTGTAAACTCTATTCTATTATCTATTCTCATATTCATTATATAAAACCCCATTTATTTCTCAACTTGTATTCAGAAGATTCTGGACATTTCTACAGCCTCTGACTTGTGTTTCAAAAATTATGATTTTTTTTCATTTGAGTAAAATCATCAATAAAAGTGATAAATTAAAAATACCTTTTTTATTGATGTCTCATTGACCCAAATAATTTGAAATGAATAAGTTCAAGAGGTCTGGTAGACTGAATTTCAACTCTATTGTGAATTTTATTAGCCATATTACCTTTATTAAAATTTAATCAAGAATATTTATCTCTTATTTTAAATTATGAAAACATTAAAACAACATCAACCATAGAAATTTTGTTATTGTTTTTTTCCAATGTAGCCATGTTTTTGGTGGCACAACTTATTTTCATCTTCAACACTAAATAAATAGGGGTTGTTAAATTCTTTTATTTGGAAGAGACTCACACTGGTTCTTTCTGCGTTAATAAAAAAATTTCTATCTTTCACACTTTTGATAACATAAGATTATTTTCTAAAGATAAATTATTTTCCATAATTGGAATGTTGATATACACTAAGTATGTTATGTTTTAGACCATGAATAAACATAACTTCCTTATCTTTCAACTTTTCAGCTTCAATATCATCCATTCTGATTCCTCTAATTTTTAGAGAACTATCATTACAAAAGGTAACAACACCTCCATCATGATTTTCAACATGTTTTAAGATTTTTAAATCACATTTAATGTGTGAGGAACAACCACTATCAAGTATCCATGGTTTGTAATTTTTGATTTTCTTTTAAGATAGTATCAACAACAAAGGCTCTTTATTCAACGTTATTCTTTCATACTTACCTTTATTTTCTTGTATAAAAAGCCTATCTTGGAAGAGCAGTCATACATTCTTCAGAAATATGACCTATTTGGTCACATCTTTCACAAAATTCTTTCAGATAATCAAATTGATTCTTTATTGGAAAGATTCTAACATCACGAGTATTAATTTTTTCAACTTTATATATGTTCGTAAAGTTATTCATTCTACTTTCACTATTTCTTACACTCTATTCAAACCTTATTCTAGGTAGAGATAAGTTGTGCCAACAATTACAAGACCTTTTCCCATATATTCCATAACACCAATAAAAACCATTAAATCATTATTTTCTATTGAAGTAAGATATTTCTCAATAGAAACTTTTTTGAGGTTGATAACTTCTTTATACTCTAACATACTATGGGCATGAAATATCTTTCCTACAGAAGGAGTTTTCAACTTTGTTAGATGTGATAGGTTTCTCACATCCCTTATCAACCCATGCTTTCCCAGTACTTTTCTAATCACCTAAAATGTTATAAAAATCAAATGAAACATTAATTTTGGAGGGTGATGAATTCACTTGATTCTTGATTTGATATTTCTTACCAACTTTATAAGTCTTAGATTTTTCTCAGTTCAACTAAATTTCCTTCTCAGATTCAGCCTGATTGACTTTCATTCTCAGTGAACATATGATTGAATTTCCTTTTTAGAGTTAGTTTGATTGAATTTCCTTCTTAGTGTTTTTCTGATTGACTTTCCTCCTTGAATTCATTCTGATTGAATCCTTATAACATTAGAATTTTCATTATGATGTAATTCTCACAACGATGGAAACTTCACTCTAAAACTTTGAAATTATTTAAACCTCATCAGCTATAACTGATACGTACTTATAAAAACGTATGTGTCTCGTACTTCCGGATCCGATGCAAACTTTGTATTGATTCCTGGAACCGATACAATCTTTACGATTCCTCTATTTTTTCAAAATCATTTATCATAATATTTTTTATGATTTATGAGAACTTCAAGATCGGTAAACCATTGTCTAAAGTAAGGTTAGAAATTTTATGAACTTTCTAAATATTGAATTCAGTATCTTCATTCAACCTCATCAGCAATATTCTGACTTTCTAACTTCGCATCTTCTGAATTTCTAACCAACGTTGAGTCTGATGAATCTTGAACTCCATGCCGATGGATCTAAGTTTGATTGTGTGTCCATTCAAAAAATTTATAGAATATATAGGAACCATTTTCCTTACACCTTCTACATCTGGTACTATGCAGTCCGAATACCTATGTCTGAAAAATAACTTTCTCAATAATAAAAACATTTATCCCCCTTGGTGTTTGGATTTGAACATTCATCAACTTTTATATTTCATACAAAAACACATTTCAATGGATTGTGTCTGATCCAAAAGAATAAAACAATTATTTTAAAAAATGGTTAGTTGTCAACAAATACAAGACGCAGTTAAAACAAAACATCACAAAGGTTCTTCAATTATGATAAATTAATAAAAAATATTTTAAATCAAATAAAATTAGTTTTAATTAAAAAAATCACTACACATTAAAAAAATATATTTTAAATTTTTATAAAATATGATAAGTTAATAATTATTTGTATAAATTATTATAAATTAATAAAAATTAGTATAAATTAATTAAAATTATAAAAAATAACTAAATTAAATTAAATTAATAAAAATTTGTATAATTAAATTAAAAATAGCTTAAATTATTATAAAAAATTACAAATTAAAAAATATTAGTATAATTAGTATAAATTAATAAAAAATTAACACAAATTAAAAAAAATTAACACAAATTAATAAAAATTAGTATAAATTTGTATAAATTTGTATAAATTAGTATAAATTTAATAAATTGATTTTTAATTAATATAAAATTTTACAAATTAATAAAAAATATCTTAAATTATCATAAAATATGAAAATCTTAATAATATTAGTTTGGATTAATAAAAATGCGTGTAAATTAATTAAAAATAATATAAATTATTATTCAAAATGATAAATTAAAAAATATTTCTATAATTAATAAAAATTAATAAAAATTAATATAAATAAATAAAAATTAGTAAATCTTATTTAAAATTAGTATAAATTATCCTTAATGACTATAATTTATACAAAATTAGTATAAATGACTATAATTTAGTACAAATTAATACAAATTATCATAAAGTAATTTTCATCTTGTATAAAATATCAAAAATTAGTAAAAATTATTTTAAATTGTTATAATTTACAATAAATTGATATAAATTATTAATATTAGTAAAAATGAATATAAATTAGTATAAATTATCACAAATATATCATTACTTATTAAAATTAATAATGAATTGGTATAAATTTGTATTGGTCCAGACCTTTAGGCTCGTTACTTTTAGAGAATCTGGTGGTAGAGGTGAGCGGGGGAGTCCTGAGGAGTTGGAGAGTGGAGGAGAGGATACTAATATAAAATAAAATTAGGATGAGTCCTACAACCTTAAGCCTTGGGTTGTGTCGTATGGGTTGTTGTTGCGGTGTAGGAGGTCCAGTTGTGGCTTAACGGAAGGTTAGAGGTACTTTGAAGCTACTACGATTTTGGGTGGTAGCTATTTCGTGGAGCTATGGATGCTACCTAGCCCTTCCCAGTAGGTGATGGTTGTGGCATGGAGACCATATTTATGGCATAAAAGACTGGGGGGGGGGGGGTCAGTTTTCATCTATTCTACCAATTTTGGCATGGTTGTGGTGTGGAGCCCCGAATGTGGTGTGGAGTCCTAGGGTTCATTTTTTAGGGGTGTTTTCATTTTCAGGATGCCTACATCATGGAGTTGGGGTTACATTGTAACCCCTTCATGTTCTTAGGTTATACAACATGGTGTTCCCTACTTCATCGTAGAGTTTACCTTATTTTATAGGATATGCGGCATGTGATTAGCTATAAACCTCAAAGGATGATTTGACAAGTCGAGTTGTGGTGTGGTGAGGGGAATTGTTCCATGGTCCCATCAATTTTTATATATTCTATAGTGTGATCCTATAGGTTGCACCATGGTCTTATATTTATTAGGCTGGGTATAAAAACCTAAAAAATATCAATCCTGATTACCTTTCCAGTGTTCTCTCATTTCTTGGGAAACCGAAGCACATCCCAAGGAGATATTTTTCCCCATATGAGAGGGTTTCAACCTCAACCATAGAGGATTGATCTATGGTGGTTTTGGTGAGTTTATTTCTCCCATTTTCCAATTTTCTACCATGTTTCTCATCTGAGAGAGGTTTCTGTTAAGGAGAACCTTTTGTTTTGATGATGTTTTGCTAAGTGATTGTTGTGGTTGTTATTTTCTAGGATGGTAAATGTGTTCATCTTCATTGTGGTGCCCCATGGTTGTTCCCTATTGTTCGAAACATGTGAAATACATAAAAAATATCCATTTGAGGAAGATGGTGACTCATTTCTCATTTTTTGTATCATGAGGGAGTATTTTTATTCTTTTTTATCATTTGGAAGATGGTTTACACCAAACTAATAAATATAATGAAATTGTTAATTAAAATTGAAATGTAATGGGATCAAATTGCACAACTTTATAAGTTTTTATATTATCATGATATTATGATTGTGCGATCTAGATGCCCTGCTAAAAAATGTGGCTATTGGGGGATTTTATTGTGCTGAATTGAAATGTGTTATAGAAGATTATTTTCTGTATTATATAATATCACTTTAAATGTAATTGGTTCGTCACTTATATTCAGATGATGAAATGGTTTCCAAAAAACATTCATGGTTATGTAATAATTCCATTAAAATAAAGAAGTGTAATTTCATGAAAATCCCCCTTTTCTAAATCTGAAAAATTTTGTGTGTTATGGTTTGAAAGTTGTTGTGCTGTTTGGTTGTAGTGTGTGGTGTTGATGTGATGTATTACGGTGTGGTCTCACAATGGGGTAGTGATATTCATTTATGATGTGGGGATGTTATGTGATGAGATATGTGGTCATGTTATGGGAAGGTTGTGATGGAAGAGTGGTCATAGTGTGGCTGTGGAAAGGATTAAGTTGATGTTACTATAAATGGTGGTGATGTGGGACTAGTTGGATTGCTAAGGATGATGGGATGTTTATTTGTGTGGTGTTTGGATGTGTTAGTTTCTTGAGTAGTGATGGAATTTGTTAATAATGGTTTTAAATGGCATGGGATAGTTCAATTAATGGGAATGGAATTGTTAATGAATAAATTAAAATGGGAAGTATGGATTAAATGGTTGTTTCTTAATGCTAAATTAAATTGAATGCATAATGTATGGATTTAATGAATAATATTTGTTGGTAATGAGAATTTGGAAAATGTATTATATTTATAAAGAAGATAAAAAGTGGCCTATTTCTCATGGATTATTATATGGTGTTGTGCATTTAATGGTGGTAGAGAAAGTGGTGATTTTGTGAGTTGTTTACTATTTTTGATGTGAACCCATAGGTTGGGATTGAGTGTGTCTATATAAATTTACCTTTTATTTCATTATAATTTCTATGTGCACCCCACCCTTATTGATCCTCATGTGTTGATTCCCATATATATATATATGGGGGGGGGGGGGGCGGGGTGATTTTCCCACCATCTTAGTGGTGAAGATGAATAAATGATTACCTGATCTTCCTTGATCTATCTTCCAGGAAACTTATGTATGCATGAACTATGATGAATAGAATTCAAAAGTGAAATAGATATGATGTGATGATATGTGATGGAACAAGTGTTTGTGGGTGGGACGTAACATGGTGAGATGACATATGATAGGGTTTGTGCATTGTAGGAGGTCAGAATGAGGTTGATGTCCTTCATGTTTATAATACCCTACTATTCTAGTTACGATGTGATGTGATGGACCATGTGTCTTTGGATGAGATGTGATATGATATGGTGACACAAGTTTCATCGAAAGAAATGTGATGTGATATAGAGGCCCAGGTGTCTGCAGATGATATATGATGTGATTTGATGTTATATAGAAGAGATGAGAGCATTAGGATGTAAAAATTATGGGCGTGAGAGTGGAAACCCAGTGGGAAAGTGGGGAAGAGTACCCTTTATCAATATGCTTCTTATTATGTTATTATACTTGGATTATTTATTTGGTGAGCATGAATTGGTGAGGATGGGATTGGTTAGTTGACTTGTGTAGGTGTTGTTGGTTATAATATTTTCTCACTAGCTTATTAGTATGATCTTTTCATATGCGCATGAGAGAATTTGATTACCCTACTAAGTATACCTGTTTACTCACCCTATGTATATAAAAACATTTTTTAGTTTTCCAAGGAGATTATGTGGATTGTTCTGGACATTAGTAGCTAGTACCTTAGGGTTTCTACTGCATTGCTACCTTATCTTTTCATTTTGGGTATATATTTTGGATAATTTTATCTGCATCAGATTACATTATACATTCATTGTGGGATGGTTTTTGTTTTATTTATGTTATGTTCCCTCATGGAGTTGATTAATCATTGATATCATATCTCTTTATCTTATTATTATAGAGGCTAATACCTCCCATTCATGATATATTTAGACCATCAATGCTATTCTCCAACCCAGGGCCTAATGAAGGTGAGAATTGGGGGTCATTATCTCTCATCCTTCATTTCAATATTAGGTGGGGTAACTTTGGAGGTAGAGGGTCATGATAGAGTGGTATTAGAGGGTTTGGTTGAGGGATAGGATGAAGCATGGTGTTAGGAATAGTGAATGTTGCATGGGTTGGTAAGGAAATGATGTTAGTTGATCTTGGTGCATGACATAGGCCAGGGAAGACCCACCAAGATATGGGATTTTAGGCTCTCTCGTGTTCTGATGCATGGACTCTAATCCTACCTAATGACCAATAGAGGTGGCACTTCTTTTAGTTTAGAGACCTAGAATAGGTACATGTATCATGATTTAATTGTTTTACTATTTGAATTGGGTTGTTTTGGGGAAATTTGGTATAAGTTAAATTAATTATTCAAATATTAATAAAATTACTTATTACCGAGCATAAGAAATACTTGGATCCAATTTTAGTTATGGATCATAATCTTCATCCATGTGTTTTTTAAGCAGTGTAGGTTTAGAAGGTTGATCTGGTTGATCAGCAGAGGGTTGATCTGGTTAGCGAGGATGACCGGTAATATAAAACATTGTATACTTTTTAGAGGCATGATCTAGGAAAGTAAAAGGTAAGTATTTTTGATCTGAATGTAGAGAGTTGGTTAGAGAATCTTTAGATCACATTCATTTTGATCTGGGCCTTAGTGAATTACTAAGTCCCATTGGTAGTCAGTGATATGTGGGGAGCTATGCACTTGTGGTGGACACTTTATCATATAAAGAAAAAGGAGGAAGATGTTTTGTGGGTTAACTTTCAGAAATAGTTCTGAGCGGAGTTTCTTTCATTGAACATGAATTCAGTGAAGAGGTAAGAGATACTATCTCTTCATCAAGGGAGTATGTATTTATGGGAGTTCATAATCAACTTCAAGGAAATTTTTAATTTTACCCCAAATATTTTTCTAGATGAGGTGTCTCATGTGATACATACTTTAGGATAACTCCATCCTAATATCTAGTATATAGTTTCTCTTTTTACATATTTGATGTATCTAGAGTTTTTAAATAATGTGGGGGTGATCATGAGGATGAAATCAGAAGGAGGTTTACCATGAGAGGGGAACAAGTAGAGTTCATCAAGGATACGAGTTTTAGTAGTAGGTTTTGGGCACCGAGTCCCTTGAGGTTTTGAATAGGAGGGAGTTAAACTCACGATTTTCCTTTACAACCTTCTTGGGCTAGTGGTTTCCATGATTTTACAGGGAGATTTAGGACAATGTGTTTTTTATATGGGGTTTGTTTCCATTATCAGGATCAATTCCTAGTGGTTCTTCAAGCTCAGTATGTTAGAGGTGGGCAGGTTTAGTGTCAGCCTCAGAATTAGTTGTGAGTGCGACTGTTTCAGTAGCAGGGGAGGAAAGATTATGCTCAATTGAGAGGGGAAGGATCAATCAGGGGGAAAACATAGGGAATTTCTTAAGTTTATGGACCACAAAATGAGCATGACTATGGTGGTGGTTGTCAGCAGAGAGGTAGAGGATCCGAGCATGGTTAGTTGCTTGTAGTGGTGGTGGAAACTCTAGAGGCGATAGAGTTCATTTTAGGTATTATTAGCTTATTGTACACCCTTTTTTAGTACTTGTTTAAATTAGGAGCTTAAGAATACTTTATTTTTCCCACTCTAGTCTATTATTTGAGACTAGATATAGAGAGGCTTTCCATGCCCTTGGTTTTGACTATGCCAGTTAGAAGTCAAACCATCTTGTTTAATGTGTTGTAAGGGTGTAGATTGATGAAGGGGCCACATCAATTCTATGGGGATATTTTATTACTACATATTTAGTAGTATTTTTTCATCCTTAACATCAATTTGTTATATTCTATGCATACTTTTATCAACTACTTTTGGAGGAGAGTATTGTTCTCAGATGTGGATGGCTAACATGTGATTTTTTGGAAATAGGTGTTGTTAGATTGGTTGTATATATGTGTAAATCCTTCTTTATTTTATGGTTTAGTTTTCTATGTAATTATAAGACATTGATACATTGGAGGTTACCAAGGTTTTCAGTGAGTTTCTCGATGATTTTTCCAAGGATGTTGTGACACTACCCTCTATACGTGATGTTGAGTTTGGGGTTGACTTTCAACCTAGTGATTCCCTAATTTTGATGAATACTTATTAGATAACACCTTCTGAGTTGTGATATTTGATGATTCAGATAGATAATTTGATGAAGAAGGGTTCTATCTGTCTTAGTGTGTCATCATGGGGTGCTATAATGTAATTTTCTAAAAATAATGATGTTAGTTTTAGGTTACATATAAAAAAAAGGTTGATACGGGTGATTATCATGAATCATTACCCACTTTTAAGGATATTTTATCTTTTTAGCTAATTTAGGGGAGGTAGTTGGTTTTCTATGATCGGTCTATAGTCTGGGTATCAATATTTGAGGGTGAAGGAGGGTGATATCTCGAATACTGCCTTCATAAGTAGGTTTAGTCATTTCAAGTTCATGGCCATTCCGTTAGATGTCATGAATGTACCAAATATGTTCATGTGGATCTTGAAATTAGTGTTCTAGTAATTTAATGACCGTTTTTAGTCATGTTCATCGATGAAATATTGATCTAATCAATGTTAGAGGAGGAGAATACTTATCATCTTAGATTTATCTTTCAGGTTCTTCAATTCCACCATATCAATGGAAATTTGTCCAAGTATAAGTCCTATATATGAGAGTGCATTTCCTTGGTCATGTGGTGTCTCATCAAGGTGTGGTTGTGAACCTATAAAAGGTTGAGGTAGTTGTTTCTTAGGAAGCACCCACGAATGTGGTAGAGGATCATAGATTCCCTAGTCTTATGAGTCATTACCAGAGGTTCGTGTCTGAATTCTCATATATTTTTGACCAATTAATAGATTTTACTAGGAAGAACTTGGTTTTTATCTATAATAACCAATTTCAAGGAGAGTTAAACTACCCAAAGGGGAAATCGGTCAGTGCTTTAGTGTTATGGTTGTTAGAGGAAGGGTTGATGTTTGAGGTGTTTTGTGATGCTTCCTGCTTGGTCTTGGGATTTTTCTTAATGAAATAGAAGGAAATTATCCCTTATGGTTCTAGGTAGTTACACCCCCATGAGCATAACCATTCCGCCCATGATCTAAATATAGTAGCAGTTAGGTTTGTGATGAAGTTGTGGAAGCATTACCTCATTGAGGAGCACTTTGTGGTCTTTACAGATCATAAGAGTTTGAGGTATATAATTTCTCAGTGCAATATGAATCTATAGTAATAAATGTGGATGATGTTTCTTCAGTATTACGACTTTGATATCTCTAACACCTATAGAAAGGGGAATTTTGTGACAGATTATTTTAGTAGAAAGTCACAAAGGTATGATTCTCAGGAGTCCAAAGATACTTAGAGGGAAATTGATTAGTTAGTAGTCCTGAACTTAGATGTGAGGGTGGTTTAAGGGGGATGTTTCTTATTTCAGATTTCAATATAGTCTTCTTTGATGTAGTTGGTGGAACAATATCAGTGAGGAGAGTTGGAGGTAGAGGTTATGCATGTTTTTTTGGTCATGGTGATGCTCTAGGGGTATAGTCAGAGGATGTTTAAAACCAGATATTGTTTCACAAGGGGATATTTTTTACAATAGTGATTCCTAAAGGATTCCTTCATGAGTTTCATAGCACACCTTTTCTGGTACACCTAAGTGTGTCTAAGATTTACCGTGGCTTGAGTATGCATTTTTGGTTCCCCATGAGGAAATGATAAGTGGAAAAGTTTGTAGATTTATGTTTGATGTACCAGTAGGTAAAGGCATAAAACCATGTTTGAGAGTTTTTTTTACAACCCTTAGATGTTACTGATTAAAAATGAGATGACATATCTATAAAATTCATAATAGTGTTAGCCTAAGCTCAGGGAGGTTGTGATGTTATCTAGATAATTGCAGACTAGTTGACGAAATTAGCTAACTTCCTAGTGATCAGGGAGTTAGGAAATGTGGATGTTTTGGATAAGAGGTATATAGATGAGGTAGTGAAATTTCATGTGGTTTGAGGTCCATTATCATATAATGAGATTCTCATTTTACCTTGTGAGTATGGAGGTTATTGCAAGATGGTATTGGAATTCAGTTGTTCCTTAACCCTACTTTCTACCCTTAGATGGATGGGAAGATAGAGGGAACTATCCAAATGCTGGAGGACATGTTGTAGGAATGTGTCCTGGAATTTAGTGGATCTTGGGTAAAATGATTAAATTTGGTTGAGTTTTATTATAATAAATACATCACTAATCCATCTGCATGACCCCATCTAACGATTTGTGTGGGTGGACATGTCATTCTCCATGGTATTGGTCCAAGGTTAGAGAGTTTCTAGTTCTTGGTATTTTTGTAGTGAAAATCATTATAGAGAGATGGTTCGACATGGTTATGAGAATATAAAATCAGATCCGAATTAATAGAAGTCTTATGAAGATCAAAGGATAAGGCCATTGGAGTTTTAGGTTGTAGATCATGTGTTTTTAAAGGTATCTTCTCGATGTGGGAAGTGGGGGTTTTCAAGGGAAGTAATCCCTCAACCCAGTTTGCTAGAAATTTTAAGATGTTTGGGAGTGTTATAAACGTGACTTATAGGTTGAAACTTATTCCATTATTGGATCAGATTCATTATGTATTCCATGTCTATCAGCTCCATCAGTATCTTCATGATGACTCCCATGTCATTTAATGAAGAGGGTTAGATATTGAGGATGACATGACATTCATGGAGCAATTAGTAGAGATCAAGGATCACCAAGAGAAGGTATTACGAGGATGGACCATTCCTTTGGTTTTTTGTGTTTTAGAGGTATGGTGGAATGGCGAAGTGTACTTGGGAGTGTGAGATGTAGATGCATGCCCATTATCTTGAGTTTTTTTGATCTTTTCTTGTTTTTGTTTTGTTTTGTGTGATGATGTGAAGTTTGAATCATAATAGTTAATGATATGTGCTTATTTTTTTTGATGTGATGTGTGATAAAACTTCTAGAACACGAGGAAGGGAAAACCTAATTCCTAATCAAGATACATTATACTATGAGATGATAAAAATAGCGTGAGAAAGTCAGTGCCACCAAAATAGAATAATATCTTGACATAGAAGATTGAATTTCTAGATTTGTTTTCTTAGGGATCTATTGTGTGATGATAGTGGTGATTGTTGTCTTATGATTTGTGGGGATGATATGGTGGTAAACGTTTTTTTGTGTAAAGAAATAGGTTTATGGATGGTATGAAATAGTTTGGTTTTTTTCCAAGCTGGCATAGAGTGGTGTAGTTATGTGGTTGTGTGAACTATCTTGGAGTTTTTTTTTCATTTATATGGTTGCTGTGCTAAGTTGTAATGATATCCATGAGAGTTATCTTATGAGGTGGTTGTTTGGACCATTTCCCTCTTTCCTTTCCTAGTTGGTTTAAATTTTCAAGGGCCATAATAGTTTGAGAGGTATCTGATGTAAAATACTGGACCTTCCATCCCATCACATTGCAAGAATATGGGGGTAGAGGTGTCTTGGGGATTTTTGAGGATTTGAAGAGTATATGAGATGATGTAACTAAAAAATCAAGTCAGGAGGAGTCCTGAAATGTATAGCCTTATGCTATGCCATAGGGGTGGTCACTATGGTGCCGGAGGGATGGTTGCGGCCAAGTGGGTGGTTGGAGGTTTTTTGGAGATACTACTATTTTTGGGGACAACTACACTGTGGATCCATGGTTGGTGTTTTTCCCTTCTTGGTAGGTGAGGGATGTGATGTGGAGGCCATGGTTATGAAATAGTGGACCAGGGGTTAGTTTTAAGCAATTCTTCTAATTTCAACATTTTTGCAGTGTGAAGGCCCAACTATTGATTCAAGTTCTAGGGTTCAGTTTTTGGGGGTACTTTTAATTTTGGGGTTATTTATCCATGGATATGGGGCTAAAAAAAAGCCTCTTAATGTTCTTTGGTTCGTAAGCATGGTATTCCCTCTTGAATTATGGAGTTTTACTCTATTTTAAAAGATCTGAAACATGTGAATAGGTGTGAAACATAGAGGTTGGTTTGAACATCATGCCTACAATGTCATTAGGGGTGATGTGTTATGGTCCCTTTAATTTTAATTCCTCCTATAGCGTGGTCCTATGGGCTATGTCATGGTATTATATTTTTCAGTATGGTTATAAAAACCCAAATCCATTCAAAATCAATTAATTTTCCAGTGTTTCTCTCATTTCATGGGTGACCTCATTTTATCCCATGGATCTCTTTCATCACCCTTTAAGTGGGTTTCATCCTCAACCTTGGAGGATCTATCCATGGTGGTTTAGGTGAGTTTTTTTCTTCCTTTTTCCTATTTTCTAACCTATCTCTGATATGGGAGAGGTTTCAATCATGAGGAACCTACCATTTTGATGATTTTTTGCTGAAAAGTTGTTGTGGTTTTTTGTTTTCTAGGCTGGTAACGGTGTTCCTATTTGTGTTTGTGATCAATAGTTTTTTCCTCTAGTTCCAAATATGTGTAGCATATCAAAAATCTCTATTTGTGTTAGGAGATACATTGTTTCTCATTTTGTGTATCATGCAGGATGGTTTTACTCTTATTTATCTTTGGAAATATGATTCATTGTGGACTAATAAAGATAATGTAATGGTTAATTGAAAATGAAAGGTAAGGTTAGTTATTCACATTTATTTATAGCTTTTGTTTTTATCTTAATATTATGATTGTACATGCTAAATGGCCCACTGAAAATTATAGATGTTGGGGGCTATGTTTGTGCTGATTGGAAATGTTCCATAGAACCTTATTTAGTGTGTTTATTGACATCACTTTAAATGTAATTGTATAATCAGTTATATCTAGCTAATTAATTGGATTCCAAAGGAGATTAATGGTTGTGTGGGAATTCCCCAAAAATAAAGAAGTGGGAATTGATGAAAATCCCCTTTTACTAAATCTAAAAAATGTTATGTGTTGTGATGTGGAAGGTGTTGTTATGCGTGGTTATAAATTGTAGGGATGATGTGTTTTGTCCGTGATATAGGGCATCGATGTAAATTTCTTATTTGGGAAGGTTATGTGATGAGTTTTGTGGTCGTGCTATGGGGTGGTTGTGATGGAAAAGTGGATGTGATATGGTTGTGGTAAGAAAAAAATGGATATGGTTTTGAATGGTGGTGATATGGGGATGATTATCTTGATGAGGATGATGGGTTTTTTGCTTGTTTTGCATTGGGATATGCTAGTTTCCTAAATATTAATGGACTTGGTTAATAAATATTTGAAATGGCATGGGATGGTTTGGTTAATTAGATGGAAATGACTAATAAATAAATTAAAATGGAAAGTTTGGATTAAATGGTTGTTGCTTAATGAAAAATTAAATGGCCTGGATAATGTATGGGCTCAATGAATGATATTTTTTGGTATTGAAAATCTGAAAAATGGATTAAATTCTGAAAGAGGGTGAAGAGTGGCTTGTGGATAATGGATTGTTTTGTGGTGTTGTTCATTTAGAGGTGGCAGCAAAAGTGGTGATGTTGTGAGTTGGTTAATGTTTTGGTTCTGAACCCATAGGCTGGGATTGTGTATGGATATATGTATGTACATTTTATTTCCTTTTTATTTCTATACGCATCCCACAAATTTTGATCACCATGTGCTGACACCCATATATATGTATATGGTGGTATTTTTACCAACACCCTGATGGTGGGCATGGATGGATAATTACCCACTCTTCCCCACTCTCTCTTCCAAGCGAGTTAGGTATTCATGGGTTGTGATGGGTAGAAATCAAAAGTGAAATTGATGTAATGTGATGATATGTTATGGATCTGGTGTTTTTATGACGTATGTGACATGGTGAGATGACTTATAGTGGGAGTCATGCATGGTAGGAGGTGGGCATGAGGTTTATGTCCTTCTTATTCATGATACCCTACTATTATAGTTATGATGTGATTTGATGTCCCAAGTTTCTTTAGGTGAAATGTGTTGTTATGTGGTGGCCTAGATGTCTACAAGAATGATATGATGTGATGTGGTGTCCCATGTGTATAGGCGATATGTGATGTGATTTGATGTTATATAGAAGAGATGAGAGTGCCATGATGTACCATGTTGGGGTGTGAGAGCGGAAATCTGGTGGGAAGGTGGTGTGGGGTACCCTTTATTGATATGATTCATTTAATGTTATTATACTTGGATGTTTTATTTGGTGATCATTCTTTAGTGAGGATGGTTTTGGTTATTTGACATCTGTAAATGTTGTTCGTTATGTTGTTTTCTCACTGGTGCATTATTATGCTATTTTAATTTATGCCGGAGAGGCTTTGCTAACCCTATTTTGTATACTTGTATTACCACCCTATATATATAAAGTAAATTTTCAGGTTTCCATGGAGATTACATGGAATATGCTGGATACTACTAGCTCGGACATTTGGGTTGTTACTGCACTCTTTCCTTAGATTTTAATTTTATGTATTTATTTTGAAGACATATATCAGTATCAGATTACGTTATACATGAATTTTGGTGTGGTTTTTGTTTTCTTTATCTTATTCTACATCATGGATTTTATTGATCATTGATATCCTATATCACAATATTATTATTATAGTGTGAAATTCCTCCCATTTATGATATTTTTATACCCTTAGAGTTAGTTCCAACTAGGGGCCTATGAGAGGCAGGAATTGAGGATCATTATCTCTCTCCCATTATTTCCGGCCTAGGAGGGGTACTTTTGGAGGGATAAGGTCATTAAAAAATGTGTATAAGCTAATTTAAAATTTTATATTTTAAGAATAATTAGTATAAATTATTAAAAATTAGTATAAATTTATCCAATTAATATAATAATTATTTATAATTTTTTAGATAATTATGGACCTAAAAAATAGACAATATTTTCTATTATCATATCGTGATCGGATAAATCATAAATAAAATCCCAATTTTTTGAGTATAAATCATGTCTACATCAAGGGTTTAAAATCATTTATATTATTTTCAAAGTCAAAATTAGAGTTTGTTTTAGAGGGAATGATAAAGTTCCCATGTAAGAAGTGTGATATCAAAAGATATGAAAAATTTGATAATGTTGCAGTTTATATTTTTTGGTTTTACTTTTAGAGTGATTATGTATTTTGGTATCGAAATGGTGAAAATAATTTAGAACAAAATAAAAAAATTTAGTTCCAGAACCATAACAATTTCTAAATTTAGTACACGATTCTATTATCCCATATTTCTAAAATGAAACTAAAATGGAAAATTTGAATCTCAAATTAGAGCAATATGGATTTTATTATTTTTCAAAATTTTCATAAGAATATCTATACCTCTGATGCAGGATAAGAGAATCCAAAGGATTTATAAATTTTATGGCTATTTGTTAGGTCCACAAGGCTGAATACCCTGAGGGGGGGGGGGGTGAACCAAGGTATGATTAATTAAAACTTAAAGCCCGTTCTGATCTTGCTTTGATGTTAAGAAAAACACTCTTCTCTCTCTTTCCTGTTGCACAATATAAATAGAAAGTAAAGCAAGCACAGGACATAACAATTTTACTTGGTTCACCGCTGAGGGCTACGTCCAAGGAGCATACACCGACAGGTTGCCGGTCGTACCAATTCCACTAAAATTCACTAGCTGTGGATTACAAGGTTCGGGCTAGATCACTTCTAAGCCTAGGATCACTGCCTATACAAGTTTAGGGTCAGCTCATTGCTTTCCCAAGGGTCACTCCCTGTTTTTCTCTCTCTCTGGCTCCCTGCCGGTGGAGAGGATCACCTTCTTTCTCTTCCTTTGCTCACTGCTCTTGGAAGGAATCTACTCACAGTTTATAGACCTGTAGGTCTCTTCATTTGTATGAAAGAATGCATATTCCTCTATATGTAGATGATCTGTTGAAGTACATATTTTACCCGCAGCTGAATATCTCTTTACACCGAAGGTATCGGGAAAACTTCCAGCTTCCACGCAGCTCGAAAATCACTGCAGGAAATAAACCTTACCTGGAGTGGAAGTCTATCTCAGCGCGCAAGTATCGGCGCTCAAGTCACAATGGGCACGCAAGTCCACCTCAGACACTTGCATGACACAATATTCCCCAACTCCAAACTTGCGCGACTCTCTTCCTTTTATGCCCAAACCAATATTGGTGTGCAACTTCCAACCGGCGCACAACTTCTCACACTGGCGCGCAACTTCAATCACCGACGCACAATTTCACTTGTGCGACCCACACACCACTTGCACGACCACCAAACCTGCGCGACGGGAGCTCTAATTTCTCAAAGTGTTGAACTCCGATAAAGAATGAGGAGGGGTGGTCCAGTATTTATAGGCAAATTGACCACCCTGCATAGTGGCGTGCAAGTCAACCCTCGGCGCGCAAGTCTCAGCGCGCAGGTCTCTTCCTCTACAAGTCACTTGCGCGACCCACTTCCAAACTTACGCGAACCTCTTTCCTTTGACATATTTTTATCTTCAGATCTTGGAAAACCATAGGCGCACAAGTTCTCAAACGTCTAAGGCATCGATGCGCAAGTATCTTTCATGGCACGCAAGTCACCAGTGCGACCGCTCTAAAACTTGCACGACCCTTATCCCTTTGCCATATTGTGATGATTTGGTAATGAAAAACATATGGCGCTCAAGTTTCTGAGCCTTCATGTACACGACACGCAAGTCCCCTTGCCAAAAACCAATTTTCTTCATTTGTCGATTTTTAGGCCCAAAAATTTGGCAAACACTGGAAAACGGTGCCGCCTTGTATCTGTTATTTTGTACCGCCTCCAGATCATCCATTCCTTTTGTCGACGTTCTTGAATCAAACATGGATCATTGACCTCAGCTCTTGAACTCGACATTCCATCATGAAATCCTCTTTGTCAACAAATTCGTATGTCATTGTTTTGCTTTGTCAACAATCACTACTCAGATGTCCACTTTGTCAACAAACACAATCACCTAAAAAATTCTTCAATGATGCCTTGAGAGATTTTTTCCCAAAACTATTAAATATGATTTTATAATGTTAAATCATTGTTTTGATCAAATTTTTTCTTTGGTTAAATCATTATTTCCTAAAGAGAATACATTTCATAAAAATTTCTACGAGAGAAAAATGTTTCTTCAAAATTTAGATCATGGTTATCAAAAGATTAATGCATGTTCAAATGAATTAATATTATATTATGGTGAATATGAATGGTAGGTTAAAATTCCAACATATGGACAATAAATATATCAATATGGACAACAATGACATTCCAGATTTATTCTTATTATATAGTTGCGGTATTTTTCAATTACATCTAGATTGAAGTATCTATTTATGTCTCGAAACACATCTACATTGATGAAATGACATAAATCATATGTTTTTATTGATAAAAGTTTAAATCATTCTTTTGATGGTGATTTTTTGAAAAAATTTGATTTAGTGCATATTTATTTTTCTTTAAAACCTTTAAACTTATGGTTTGGTCATTATATTGATGGTTTCTGTCCATTTGGTGCTTATGAAAGTCAGTATTCATGCTGGCATGTTTTCAGAACTCTATAAAAATTACATAATTAGATGTTGATAAAAGAACCACATATATATTTAGCGTTTTTAATTTTAGGACATTCAAAGAAGAATGTTGATGTTTATTTGAAGCAACTAATTGGTGATTTTATTTTATTATGAAATGACAATGTCTCTACATATATTGTAGTTGTAGATCATAATTTAATACATAAATCTATATTAATGAGGAAAATCAATGACTTTTTAGTACATGGTATATTATTTGGATGGAGTGAGTCAGGTCTAAAATATTATCTATACTACATGGATGATAGTAAATTTTTTATTCTTGTTAATGGAATAAATACCTTTTTGACTATCATTGGATATTTATTACCGTAGATCAACCATTTTGATAAAATATATATAATTTTATAAAAGTTAAAATTGAAAGAGAAAACCTACAGTATCGCTCTTCGATATTTAGGTCAAATATATTATCTCTTCATTGACACTTAGTACTTTTTTACCAACTATAAACCAAAAAGGTGGTTTTGGGAGAGATCACAATTAGATAAAACAAACTATTTTATGGGATATTCCATATTGGTCTGATTTATGGATTCGTCCTATGCAAGATATAATTCATATTGAAAAAATTATTTTGATAACGTATTTTATACTATGTTGGACACATCTAGTAAGACAAAAGATACAATAAAAACACAGTATTTATTGCACTAATTTATAGGTGTCCTGCACTTGAGTTATTTGAAAATGAAGTATCATAAAATTTAATGAATCCAAAAGAAAATAATGTTTTTTCTAATGGAATTCATTTTTTATTTTTTCAATGCATTAGATATTTGAGGTTACCATATGACTATGCCTCTAATTTGTCTCATTTTTTCATAAATGGAAATATTAATGGGTTAAAAAGATATGAGTTTTACATCATAATGGAAAGATTACTTCCTATTGGCCTTAGAGGGATTTTTAATTATTATATATGTGATGTGTTTACTAAAATATCATATTTCTTTCAAGACATTTATGTAACAAAAAAAATCATGATACACTGAATACATTAAAAAAAGATGTTCTATTTTTATATAAATTGGAAATAATATTTCCATCGACCTTATTTGACTCAATTGAACATTTAATATTACATTTTCAATTTAAAGATAGGTTTTGAGGGACATTACAATTTTTATGGATATTCCATTCAAGATATGCGTGAAAAAATTAAATAAGGTATATAATAAAACATTTTTTGAAGGTATAATTGATTAAGTTTACTTATAAGAGGGAATTTCATGTTTTTGAACTTATTATTTTCAATATGAATATCCTACAAAACATAATATAATGGTTCATAATGATGGAAATGTTAATGATGTCACAAAATATCAATTATCTATATTTAATCATCTTAAAATTGTTTTTGGTGCTCTTCATGAATGATGGATTTCATATGAAAAACTGCACTGAGCTCATACATATATTCTCCTCAATTATGAAGAAATGAAATAATTTGTGCAGTAAGTAATATTTTTATAATTATATTTTTTAAATAATATTTAAAAGTAAATTTATAAGAGTTTTTAGATTATATAATGATCATATCAAAAAACAGTTCACACATATTACCCCAGATACTCTTGAAGAACATCGACAACATAATTTTTTCTAATGGTTTAAGAGGCTTAAAAGTTAACTTGTTTATGAATGAACAAAAGAATTAAATTTTTTATTTTATATATAATTATTTATTTTTTATTTATTCAGGTATCACAATATGAGGATAAATTTGATATCCAATTATGTTTATCGAGTAATCCACTATCCAAATTGTTTAAATATTATAATTCTTATGGGGTTACTGGATTTTAGTTTCTTACATGGGCATACGGAGGGTCAAAATAATCATTGAACAATGGTGTTTGTTTTAAAGTATATCATCATAAAGAAAGTGACATTAAATTTTATGGAATGTTGGATGAAATAATTGAGTTATCTTATATGGTTTATAATTATATAAATGTTTTAAAAGTCCTTGGTTTGATACTGATATAGGGTTGTGTGTTCATCCATGACATAGAATTTTTGATATTAAATATCGATGTATTCTTGTAAAAAATGAGCCATTTCTATTGGAATATCAAGAACATCAATTTTATTATACAAATTACTATTCTACTTCAAGAGATTTAAATGATTAATGGAGTTTAATAAAAATGAAATATCATGATCATTTAATTTATGGAAGATGAATTTAGTTCCATTGAAGTGCAAGATCTTGATTTTTTTCATGAAACATAGAAAAACATATCTATGAATTAAAATATAAAAATATTGACGATGAAACCCCAAAATTAAAGAGTGATGGTATTGATAATGTTGATGATGTATCTAATGAATTTGATATTAGAAGAGATGATGAAATTGAGTATCATATAGAATTAGATGATGAGGACGAATGTGGAGATATTGACACTGATAAAATTGAAACAAAAGATAAAGATGAGGATAAATAATATTAATGATTTATTATTTGTTTTTAATAAATATATATTTATTTTCTATATTTGATATATGTATTAAAAATTATATATAGGTAACACATTTTAAAACCATTGATTTTAAAAAAGGGTTTTATAATTTTTAAATTGATTATATTTTTTATAATGATATTTTTTAAAATTTATTTATATGTTTTAGAGGGCTAAAAATAATGATGGGTTTATTCATTCATTGACTAATAATCTATTACCTGATAATGAGCATCCCAATTATATATTTTAGGGTTCTATCAGGATGAAATCTACTATTAGGGTTATGGGGCTTGTCTGATTGATGATTCCAAATCCCGTTCCTTAGTGACATACATCTCTTAGATTTGATCATCATCAAAGGAAGTAAGTTAAAATAATAATTTTATTTAGTTTCCATTTAAATTAATATATTTATTATTTGTGTTACTAATTATTCTTATTTTCATAGTTTTTCACATAATTTTTTTAGGCTAGAGTTATTTTAAGTGACTATTTTTTATCTCTGGGGTGTCATGGGATTAGGATCTTATAGAGTTACATCACCATATGTTCAGTCATTGGTTGGTATGTAAAAAAACAATGTGTTTTTATTTAAATTAATAAAATATATAGTCTAATAAATTCTTGAATATTTATAGGGTTTATGGTCTCATATTAATGAGATAACGAGTGTCTCTATTTGGTAGATATGGTAAGCATGCATCCATGATCATTTATGTCAGTTTTTAGACAGTCTTCAGAGTTGATCAATGTAGGGAGCATCTAAAACTGTAATTTAAACGTGTTGCAGGTCATAGATAGGTAAAAGAGAAAGAGGTGAGGGGGTGGGGGGGGGGAATTACCCTTTAAAAATTAAAGGAAAACAATACTATTTTAAATTATTATTTATAAATGTCAAAGAAATTAAAACCATTTTAATATAAAAATAAAAGAATTAAAATTTTAAAGTAAAATAATATAATTAAATTGAATAGAATAATATGAAAAATAAAATTAAGAGTGATTTTATTAAGTGATTTGAAAATATAAACTTTAAGTGATTTAAAAAAATGAATAAGAAATAATTAACTGATTAAATAATTAAATAAAAGAATGATTGAAAGTGATAAATAATTTTAAATATAGAATGTAAACAAGAAAATATATTTATTATGGAAGTTCAAAAATAGTACTTAAAGGTTCCCCTATATATTCCACCTCAATCACTTGAGGATTTAAAGTATTATTCCCTTTGATTTATTAGTATCCAAGATACCAAAATGATCTATTTATTTTTAGGTTATAGAAAGAATATAGATACAATAGACACTACTACTTTAATAGTGAATTTAGAAACCCCAAAAGAAGTAGACCAGTTACATTTTAAAGGAAGTGGAAAGAAAACCACAATCCCCTTACTTTAATGTTATTAAGTACCAAGAATAAAATAAAGAGGATGAAGATGGTATTTGTAAATTAGTCTCTAATCTCCCAAATAATATGACAAAACACCGGGGGCGACTATGAAAATAATGATAGTGAGAAGTATATATAATCTAGAGCACACTTTTTGAAGGAAAGAAAGAATATTTAGAAATATAGAGATTTGCGAGTTTGAAAAGTTTTGAAGACCGTAGAGAAATTGAGCACATTGATGGTCAAATTATCAAGTTTTTGTATTTGTAAAGGCCTCTAAGGGTCTCTATTTATAGGATCCAAATACTTTAGTAATGTTTTTGAGAATCATTTGGGGGGTTTAATGTCGAAAACTTCCATGTTCAATGAATCATGGACATAAAATTTATATACAACAGACTAGATATTTGTAGTTTGGTTTAGCATTATATTCCATGGATGAGTTCTTTATGGTTTAAGGAAATATTCTGCAGTGTGGATCCTCAAAGTAATATTTTTTGGTTCTTCCAAAATCATCATAACTATGGCGTAGCCTCTAGGATATGATATATAAAACTCTTAGAAATAAAAAAATATAGTGTAGGGCTTACCATGAAGAATGTAGTTGGATAAGTATCTTGGATATGTTGTTTTCAAAATGATGTGAATGCCAAGATTTTCATTGTAAATCTTGAAAAGAGATTTGACTAATCAAGGTTCTGGCATACTCTCAAGGGATGCATCATAATCTTTGTTCATGTGGATTTTTTTGACATAGTACATAATCAAGGATTTGAATATGTCTTCATGAATGTCTCTTCAAATATTTATATCATGATGACATCAATCTAGTTATACATCACTTAAGAATAAATATTAAAGAAAATATTAATCTCTTTAAGAGTGTTTATGATCATTGAAATCTAATATTGGTGAGAAACATAATAACCTTTCACTTTTTTATGTTGACAAACACCTGAATATTAATTAAATTAAACTAGAGTATAAAAATAAAAAGATACCATAATGATAATATTTTCTTACCCTTTATAGAATAAATTATCCCCTCAATGTTTTTTAAAACACTTATCCCCAAACAATAAACTTCCAATAAATTTTTCAAACTTTGAGATTATAAAAAAGAAGGCATATATTATGATGGAGATAAACATTAAGTATATATATCATCATTAATGATCTTTCAAAGGTTAGTAAAATAAAATATTAAACGATTTTAGAAGAAAAATATTTTTTAAAATAGAGTTTAAAAGATAAAATAAATATTTGGAATTTTTTTTAAAAAAATACAAATACAATTGTTTAAAAATCCAAAAAAACTTTTAATTTTAGAAATTGATTTTGAAAAAAAAATCTCTTCTAGGATCATTTCTATATTAACAGTATTAACTTCCCATCAATTAATATATCATAAGAGTTTAAAGGGATCATATCAATTAAACATGAATAAAATAAAGATAACAATTTAAAATAAATATTTTGAAAATTGATTCCATAATTATGTTTAAATAAAGGTTGTATTAATAAACCATATAAAATCCTCTAGTAGTGTTAAACTAGGTTTTTAGTAAATCCCAATCACCATGCTCGAATGGATAAAGAGTTAAAAAACTCAGTCAACTCTTTTCGGTATAAATCCCTAAGATAATCTTTTCCATAACCACATCTAATTGTTTATATCGATACATGAATGTTTTTCTTGTATTATCATACTCACTTTACTTTTCCAAATTCTTGAAAACTATTTCAAAATACTTTTTAGACATAAATAAATTTGAAATAAATTTTAGAAAATAATTTTGAAAAAGGAAATTTTTAAAAATAAAAAACCTTTTCAAGATTTCCAAGTTGAAGAGATAAGTATCACACACTAATAATAACCAACCCACCTTTAAAGAAGTAAAAATTACCAGGAGAAAGAGATTTATTAAATATATAGACAACCTAACGATTTTTTTAAACAATGTCAAGAACAATATCACCACTTTGAAAGTTGCCTCATATAAAATGGTGTCTCAAGTAAATGTTATTAGTGTGAGAGTATTAGATAGTATTATTAAAAATACCGATCACACTTGTGTTATCAAATTTAATAGGTATAAATGAAAATGTTATCCCAAAGTCCAAGAGAGTATGTTTCATCTATATAACTTGGGTGCAATAATTTCTAGTGGAAATTTATTCAAATTTTCCTATATGAAGGGATTTTTTCTTTCTCTTATTACTCCAAGAGATAATGGATTTTTCTAGTAGATGAAAATTCTTACTAGTACTGTTCCTATCCAGTTGGTATCCTAAATAATAATCTACAAAATATTTTTCCTTAGGATTGGATAATACAAGGTTTTTAGTTCATTTTAAATAATAGAATATTATTTTTAGGAATCATAAATGTGATTTCTTTAGATTATATTAAAAACAAGCATAAAGGCATAAACTGAACATGATGTCCAAATGGGCCATAATAAGGTAAAGTAGACATTCAATCATATCTTTATAAATCTTTTTATCAACTGATCGACTAGCTTCATCCAATAATAGATTATATGTTTTACTCATGGGTGTTCTAATTTCCTTAGCATGATCCATGCCAAACTTCTTTAAAATTTCGTTAGTTTATTTACATTGGTTTATAAATGTTCCATTAGAATTTGGGAAAATTTGAAAACCAATGTTGAATTTATGTTCTCCCATAAAAATCATTTCAAACTCTATATTTATTAAATAAAAAAATTCATTGGATGAGTCAAAAGTAACAACATCAATATAAATTTAAGTGATTAATAAATCATCTAATTTTTTTTGAGAATAACACTAGAATTGGATTTTCCCATTTTTATAAAATAAATTTGGTTAAACTCTTATAGCAAGTTCAAGGATATTATTTTAAACTATAGAGAGATCTAGTTAACTTGAAAATGGAATTTTGATATTTTGGATTTTCAAAACTCGGTGGTTGGTCTACAAAAACATTTTTATAAATAAAACCATTTAAAAAATCACTTTTGACAACCATTTGAAAAATTTTGAAATTAAAATAAGTGGTGAATACCAAAAAGATTCTAATGGATTTGAATCATGAATTTTGTGAAACGGTTCCACCATAATCAATAATTTCTTCTTTATTCTAGTATCTTCAATAAGTTGATACTTGATATGTATTAAATTTCCTTATCCACCATATTTTTTTGAAAACCCACATGGTGACAATAATATTAAGATTATCAAGAAATTCCACGAGAGTCGGAAAGATATTCCTTTGAAATTAGTTCAAATCCGCTTACATGGAAAGTATTCTATTCTAATCATTAATAGAGTAATCAAGGGAATGATTTTCACTATGATAGAGAAATGATGTATTTTAAACCTCATTTAATACTAAACATCTTGTATGAGTAGTAAATTGAAATTATATGATAAAATTACTAAGAGTATGGTCTTTGGATATAGTTTAAGACTTATGTAATGGATAAGATTAAGACTCTATAGAGACTTCAATTATTTTAGAAGATTTAGGTTTAGAAAGGTTCAAAATTGGTTGGTCAACATCATAATAACTTGTGGATTTGATTTAGGAATATTCTAATTGAATTTGATTTGAATTTAATATTCTAGGGTCTTGGTCCTCTTATTTAAGACTCAGAAGGCTTTACTTGAGTTTGAGAACCTAAGAAAAATTCCTTCATTGGAATTTGGGTGAAAATTTCGAAAACTATCCTTAGAATTAAAGATAAATCTCTTAAAATTAAACACTCTAAAGAAGCCAAATTTTTGAATTATTCCATTCAAAAGTTCATAAGGGTGTTTTCTTTAGATGGGTCTTATGAAGAAACAATCAAGGATAAAGAAATAAATATTGACCACCTTATCCCAAAATTATTTAGGAAGTAAAAACACATAATTTAGAGTCATGCACATTTCTTAGAGAGTACTATTTCATATTTTGACAACCTCATTTTGTTGAGGTGTTTTAGGAGACGAAAAAGAGTGATTCCAACCTTGAGAAGCATAAAATTCATAAAATGATTTGTTATAAAATACTCCACCATGGTACATTATAAAAGAAAATAGATTTTTTTTATTTTTTTATTTTTTATTTTCCTTAAAAAAGTTTATAAGGACATTAAAAGCCTCATTTATATGTGTTCAGAAGAAAACCCTTGTAAATCTAAGAAAATTCATCGATAATTACAATGGTGTAATTTTTACCTTCAATATTAGAAACATTAGTTTATCTAAAATGATCTAGGTGGACTAGTTATAGGGCTTCAAAAGTGGAAATAAGGTTTTTCTGAAGGAATACTTATGTTACTTTAAAATTCGGCAAGGTTCACAAAAAAGTTTATCTTTAAAAGAAAATTTCGGTAAATCTCATACTAGTTAGTTACAATTGAGTATAAAAAGAGAATGAACATGACTTAGGAGTCGATTCCAAAGATAAGAATCGTTATCTATTTCACTTAAACATTTTAAATTTTGACTTGCTAGATATTTTAAATCAATAATATATAGAAAATTTGAAATAGTATTCGGTAAATAAAGTTTTTCCATTAGAATTTAAAACATTAAAAAAATCATTTTTAAAATTAATTTTAAAACAACTATCACATAATTTACTAATACTTAATAAATTATGCTTTAATAGTTTAATAAATAAAAATTATTTAATAATATTAGAGTTGGATAATCCAATCATACATATAATATTTTTTTTTTTATAATCATCTCTAAAGTTGATATGTACTCCATCAAAATCATTGAGATGGATGAATTTAGAAGGATCAATGCACATATTCCTTGAGCACCCATTATACTTATACCTTGAAGTTTCTTATATTTTTCTATTTTTATATAAATATTATGAAAGGATGGCTTTTGGTACCCATATCTTGGGTCCACTAAAGATTGAAAATAAAGATTTTATAAAATAAACTTGTTTGGATTAAAATTTTCCATTTGAAATACGAGAAGAAAGTTGAATTCTTTTAGGACTACCACATTTAAAATTTTTTACAATTACATTCATAAACTGGATGACCCAATTTCTTGTAATAATTAAAAAAAATTGTTTTGAAAAATTACCTTTACAAGAGTTTTATTTTTATAATTGTTGGGAAAGCTATATTGTTTTTAAAAACTAAAACCAAAATAATTTTTAATAGGTTTTTTATAACCCAAAACCTTATTTAAAATTTCTTCCCCTTGGAGAAAATGAGAAAGAGTTTTTTTAATATCTTTAATTTTAAATTCAAAATTTTTAACATTTGATTGATCTTTTAATTTTAAAATAAAATAATCTATCTATTTTAAATTTTAATCTATTTTAGGATCAACAATATTTTTTTTATTTTTAATATATTTTATTTCAGAAATAATATTACAAAGACTATTTTGAAATTCATTTTTACCTTTGATAAGATTAATATTAGATAAAAAAGTGGAATAATAAGTATAATAATAAGAAAAGGAATGAGAGGGAGAAAGTTAAATTTTAGAACTAGACTCAATTCAATCCTCGACATGTGTCAAAAGACACTTGGTACATTAATTTCTCAATTTTATGTTGAAATTTAATCTTCTCTTGCAATACAACCTTATAAATTTAAATCATTATTACCTTTATTCTTATCTATTTACCTTTTCTTGTTCAAGGGAAAATATTTTTTGATGTGTCCGTAATTTTTATAAAAAAAGATACCTAAATCTGTTGATTTTTCTTTTTTAGGTTTTCAGTGGGTCTCTTATTTTTCATGTACTTTTCCATCATGTTTTTAAATATGGAAATGTACGCGTCACTCTCAGATGTGTCGTCATTATTTTTCTTGAATGAAATTTTTAATTTAGTTTACTTTACCTTGTTAGCATCCTTTTTAGCTGGTATCTTCATGGTTATCTCATATTTCATGATAGAACCTATGAGTTCCTCAACTGTTATATTTTTAAAATCTATATATTATTTTCTTATGATGAATTTTAGTGCCCAACTACTTGTTGAACCCAATGGATTTTATTCAACAACATTTATATATAAAGAGTTTCACCATGATATTTTCTCCATAAAAATATCATTAAATCTAGTAAATGTAGTAGCTATAGAATTGTTAAGATTCTTATAGAAATTCCCAAAGATTGCTAATATATGTCTTTCCATGTATCTTTAAATTTATTTGTATATTTATGCGTAACTTATAAAAATTTATATATTTTGTTATCCATTTTACATAAATAAAATATATTATATGCATTGAAATCCAAACCACAATTTGATTAATTCATAGTTTTTTCATCAAATTAAAAAGCATAAATATCATTAGGGGTATATTTTTCTTCTTTATCAGATGAAATAATATATCTGTTGGTCGGAGTGGACACTCAAGAGGGGGGTGAATTGAGTTCCAATTAAAATTTCTGTTAAAAACAATTTCTATTAAAATCCCCCAATTTCAAAAACAAATTAAACTGTAGTGAATTTATATAGATTATAAAGGTTCAATTAGTTTCTCAAAGATTGATTAATTCTCAGTTAACTTAATCTTATGATTAAATTAACTTTTGAAACTAACTTACTGATTTATAACAAATATAAACACTTGCGAATTTAATTATCAAAGTAGCTTTGAAGATAGATTATATTTCAAAGTAATAGCAGCGGAATATGAAATAAATATGTATAGTATGGATATAGAGTATAACTATAAGCACAGAAAATTAACCAAGAGGTTCAGTCTCAAGCCGAGACTTAGTCCTCTCAAAATTTTATATAAGAATGATCCACACCCTGGATCGGGGTTAACAACAGTGAAGACACTGTCCAGGTCACAAGACCTCTACCACAGTTCTTCGTGGGAAAACAAACAACAGCAGCAAGCTGTCCAGGTCACAAGACCTCTACCACTATCCACAGTGGGAAATGGAGTGCAAAAAGATTTGCTGAGGATTTACAGATCCTCCAGTGAAAGTACAGGAGTCAGTGTGTGTGTTTAATACAGCAGATAACACACACTTCTCAAAATGTAGAATAAATCACAGAACAAGAGATGTAGAGTTTAGAAGTGGTTCTGGTGATCTCAGTGTAGCTCTTGTATTCGATCAGAAGAGAGTTTGAGTCCTCTTCTCGTTTCTGTTTGAGAAACAGAGTGTCGTATGCTCCAGGTTCACAGGTAGTGAGAATGTAGTCGATGAAGTTCTTCAGGGTTCTTCTTGTATGCACAGAACACTTCTCGAGTATACTTGATTGTCTATATGCTTCTCTGTGTTCTTGATGGAACTCGTTTTTATCTTCTTGTGCTTCTGGTATATTTCGTCCACAACGCACTTGTCTGGTTCGCATTCGTATTCGCATTATCTCTTATTTTGGGCAGCGTAGTCTTCTCGTATTTATCTCCCGACAGGGGACAGAAAATATTTCTTTTCAGCAGGTACGAGGTACGGGTTCCTGACATCCGACAACCTTTATCAGATATTTGACAAAACATCAAAATGTATTATATGACCGTTAGATAAATTAAATAAATTAAATGTAGGAAATAAAGAAATTAAAACAGTGAGTCGAGAATGTATGTCACTGTTGACTTCAACTGTGGTCTTCCAACTGTGGACTTCCAACTGTGGACTTCCTTCTGACTGCTGATTTCAACAAAAGGCTTGCTGTCTATAGGCTTGCAATGGTAGCTTTTACTCCATGTAACTGTAGCCTCTCTAACTGTAGACTTGTAACATTAAATTTGTAGAGCTGTAACCTTTGTCAACTGCAGACTTCGATCATCAGTAAACTTAGTAGACAGAAGCTGTCTAACTGTAACCTTGACTGTAGGCTTATGACTGTAGGCTTATTCCAACTGTAGACTTGTTCGACTGTGAACTTGTTCCAACTGTAGACTTGTTCGACTGTGAACTTGAGCAGAGAAAGCTTTGAACAGAAGTCTTGTAACTGTGACCTTCGTCTGTGAGCTTTGACAATAGATAGCAGTAGACTCGTAACTGTAAGCTTGTATTAGTCTTCGACTGTAACCTTGTAACTGTGAACTTATTGCAACAGTAACTTAAGGTGACAGTTAATTGTAACTGTGACTTTGAGAAGAAAGCGCTGACTGTTAGCTAAAAATACCAAACTTATGTAACCACTACTGTAAGCTATTACAGTAAAGTTATGAGAGTAAGAATATGAACTGTTTAGAATAAAATACGTTTACGCATAGAATAATAAGATTAATGCAAAGGTTTAATACATCATAATCAATGTTTAAGCATGATTTGGGATTATCAAAATAGGTGATTCCAACAATCTCCCCCTTTTTGATAATCACAAATTATGTCAGTATGAAATATAGAAGTATCAGAGAGAAGTGTACAAAACACAGTATTAGCAATATGAGCGCAAAAATGAGGTATAATCCGCAAGGATTTCTCCTCTCTGTATAGGTTCATTTCTCCCTTGAGTTTCCCTATTTCTCCCCATTTCTCCCCCTATCTATTTCTCTTTATTTCTCCCCCTTTGTGATTAACAAAAAGAATGACAGAGAGAGAGAAAAGAAACATTGTATTAATAAAGAGTACAATACATGACCCAAAATGTGAATACATGATCCCTATCAAAAAAAATAAACAGACTCAATCCTCTTCATCTGGAGGTAAGGGATCTTTTCCTTTGGAGGAAGAAGATGGAGCAGGAGGTGAATGATCAACAGGCTGAGGAATAGCAGCAGGAATGTCTGGAGGGGCAGCAACAGATGCTCCTGAAGGCCGATAGTGAGTAGCTTGCCGAGGGATTAGTGGTCTAAGGCTTCTGAGGGCATCAGCAGGAGACATGATGGAAGAACCACTGGGGTTGGAGACAGGTAGGGAAGGAGGAACTATAACAGGTGTGCAGTCCACATGAAGAAAAGGTAGGAGCAGATTTCTGAAATCCATGATAATGTTTCCTCCTCTGTCCATGGCAGCTAAGAAGTCATCTTTGTTTTCCAAGAATTTATCCAAAGCCGGGGTCAACTCTCGTATCTTGCTAAATTTTTCTTTGAAGGCTTGAGTTACAGGAGGCAGCTTCATAGTCTCTAGCATGAGCTTGAAGTGATTGTTCAACTGATGCTTGGTGAAAATCCGATCAAAGTAATAATCCACTTTACTTTTGATGGCCTCCTGAGAAGCAGTAGCAGCCTGCAGGTGCTCACGAACAAAGCCACTGACTTCTCTTGTAGTAGCAAGGATCTGTAGGTCTGATGTGTCATTTGCACGGGCCTGAGTAAGCTCTTCTCTGAGCAGGCTTCTAAACTGCTCAAGGTCCACAGGAGAGCTAGATGAAGGAAGGGACTTGACTGAGAATGCCACTGTCTCCTTGAAAGACTGAGTCAGACTTCCAATCACTTTCTGAATGACAGCATCCTGATTACTAAAGTGTTCTTTTACTGATTTCTTGAAAGCCTCAAATACTTCCACAAACTGCTTGACCACTTCTTTGATGTATCGAATCTCACTGGCCACTTGTGTCTGAGAACTGCTCAGGGCAGTTAAAGAAGAAACTGATTGTCTGAGGGCCACTACTGCTCCAGTCCAGCTTTCAATTTGGGTGTGGCACACTTTCATTTCATCCATCACTTCTTTGATTGGACTTCCCACAACACATCCTAGAGATAGTTCTAAGGATTGTTCTACATTTTTCAGCTCATCAAAAAGACTGGTTTTCAATTCAGCAACAGACTGTCTGATGGTCTCCTTCATTTCATTCTTTAAGGATTCAAGGTCTTCCTTGGTGGCCAATCCTTCAGTTTCTAACACTGGAGAGCTGTTAGGTAGGATGACTGGATTTCTTGGTGGTTGGTTTTCCTCATCTGAATCCTCATAATTGAGTCCTAACACCATGTATCCTGGATCTGAGGTCCATCCTTCTATATCATACAGTACAGAGACTGAACCAACACGCTCCCCCTCACTTGGAGGTCCTTCCTGAACACTTTCTACTATCTGCTCAACTCTGGGTAATTCTAAGTTCTCTTCTGTAGCTCTAGCAGGTTCCATACTTGCTTCCTCTGTAGGTTCAGCAGTGAGGTTAGCCTCCTTCTCTGTTGGGTCGTCAACCACTTCCATGACAACAGTAGTAGAGACCACTCCTGCTTCCTGGTCAGACACTGACTTGTCTGTATACCCTATCAGAGGGCTCATACTAAGTTCTTCTGCAACAGTTTCTTGATTTTCATTTAAAGTTCCAGCCTCTTCTGCTTCGACTGTATCACCCTCATCAGAGGTGTCCTTGACAAAATATTGAGATTCTTCTTCTTCTTCTGTAGACTCAGTCTCACTGTCTCTTAGAACAGGTTCTCTACTAGGTAGTTCTTTTGGAGGGCTTGCTGCTCCAAACGCCACTGTCCTGACAGGACTGTGAGTAGTATCAGGATCACTCCCTTCATCAATTGGAGTGTTCTCTCTTGCAGAGTTACCGACTACTGCAGTCTGTTCATCATCTGAGTATACAGGTTCAGGCTCATCAGGCTTTAAGCCTGGATCTCTCCTATCTCTCGGTCTAGAGGGATGAGTAGAAGGGCTAAAATTCTCATAGATTCTCTCCTCATCATTCACCCATGATTTCTTCCAGGGATTCCAACTGATCTTCATGAATTTGCAGATTACTTTCGAGATACATACACTATTCTTTGCCACTATCAACTCTTCCTGACTTCCAGCTGCACCTTTCACTTTCAACATAACCGAAATGAGTTTAGCATGAAACAAGGCACTTGATTTTGAGCTTGCCTTTATCATGTCCTCCATCTGAGCCATCAGCAACCTACAAAGGTTGACCTTCCTTCCATGTTTTAATAAGTACATCAAGTAAATATCCTGATGCTTCAGAGTTGCAAAATCTCCTCTTCTAGGACTCAGTACATGCTGAATAAACTTAAACAGAAGCCTGTCCTCTCCATTCATTTCAGTAGCAATAATTTTCCTTACAGTGCCATTGCCTGTCAATTCTTCCAGAGCTGTCTCATGATCAAAGATTCTACTATTTGGAGGAGCCGCTCCAGAATAGTAGTTGTAAATACCCTCATGAGGAACTCTTAAACAAGCAGCCCATTCAACTGATGAAAAACTGACTTCATTTCCATTTACTCTGGATACCAGTCTATGCTGATCATCCTCTTCCTCGAACTGTAGATATTCATAGAACTCCTTCACCAGCTTCGGGTAGTATGGTCCATTATTGTTTGCGAAGCATTCGGTCCATCCTTGATCATTAAGCACTGCCAGTACTAATGATCTGCTCGATAAAATCCACTCTTCACTTAGCTCCTTCTCAGCGACTATTTCTCTCTTAGTCAGATGTGGATTAACAGGTCTTATCGAGGCGTTCCCAGTGCCACTGGATTCGACTTGAGTCCTCTTTGGCATTGGTGCATCTTCGTTGACAGTCGGGGGTCGCTTTGTTCTGTCCATTGGAACTGAATGAGGTTTCGAGGTTCGGTTGAAGGTTTAGGGTTTAGGACTTGAGAGAGCAAAGGTCGAGATGATTGGATTGAGATATGTTCGATGTTCTCAATTTTATCATTTAGGGATTTAGAAAAAAAATATAAAGAAAAGAAACGGTTCGAATTCCCGCAAAAATAAAATAAGATTAAGCAGCGAAACAGCCTACAGAGAGATGTAACAGTGAGGTACACCGGTGAGGTCTAACTGTGAGGTTTCAACTGTGAGGTCTCAACTGTGAGGTTTCAACTGTGAGGTCCAACTGTGAGGTTTCAACTGTGAGGTTTCAACTGTGAGGTTTCAACTGTGAGGTCTAACTGTGAGGTCTAACTGTGAGGTTTCAACTGTGAGGTTTCAACTGTGCTATAGTTGATCATACCTAACTCATGTTTGATGTAACTTAATCTCTCAGAATTCAAAGGCTTTGTAAAAATATCAGCTAACTGATGTTCAGTGCCAATGAACTCAAGAGTGATATCACCTTTTTGATAATGATCCCTCAGAAAGTGATGTCTCACATCAATATGTTTTTTCCTAGCATGAGATACTGGATTTTTTGAAATGTTAATAGCACTTGTATTGTCACACCTTATAGAGACATGTTTGAATTTATATCCATAGTCTAGTAAAGTGTGTTTCATCCACAAGATTTGTGCACAACAGCTACCAGCAGCTATATACTCAGCTTCGGCAGTAGACAATGCAACAGAATTCTGCTTCTTACTACACCAAGATACTAGTGACTTGCCTAAAATGTGACACGTTCCAGAGGTGCTCTTTCTATCTAACTTGCAGCCAGCAAAATCAGCATCAGAATAACTTAATAAATCAAATGATTGTCCTTTTGGATAAAATAATCCCAAATTGGGAGTATGTTTTAGATATTTGAAAATCCTTTTAACAGCAGTCAAATGAGACTCTTTTGGATTGGCTTGAAATCGAGCACACATGCATACACTGAACATGATGTCAGGTCTACTGGCAGTAAGGTACAGTAGACTACCTATCATACCTCTGTAATTGGTTTGATCCACTGGTTCACCAGTTTCATCACTGTCCAACTTGCAAGTGGTGCTCATAGGTGTGTCACTGCCTTTGGTGCCATCCAAAGAAAAACGTTTTAGAAGAGCTTTAATATATTTACTTTGATTCAAAATAATACCATTTTTATTTTGAAAGATCTGAAATCCAAGGAAAAATTTGAGTTCTCCCATTAAACTCATTTCAAACTCATTTTGCATTATTTTTGAAAAATCAACACATAAAGAATTTTTTGAAGATCCAAAAATAATATCATCCACATAGATTTGTACTATTAAGACATCTTTAGAAATCCATTTAATAAAAATAGTAGGATCAGCTATCCCTTTAGTAAATCCTTTTGAAATAAGAAAAGAGCTGAGCCTATCATACCAAGCTCTTGGAGCTTGCTTTAAACCATATAAAGCTTTAGATAGTTTAAAAACATGATTAGAAAAATGGAGATTTGTAAAACCAGGAGGTTGTTCCACAAATACATCCTCAATTATATATCCATTTAGAAAAGCACTTTTAACATCCATTTGATATAGTTTGAAATTCAGATGAGCAGCATAAGCAAGTAATATCCTAATGGCCTCTAGTCTAGCCACGGGTGCAAAGGTTTCCTCATAGTCTATTCCTTCTTCCTGACTATACCCTTGTGCAACTAGCCTGGCTTTGTTTCTGATTATATTTCCAAACTCATCAACTTTGTTTCTAAACACCCATTTAGTGCCTATGGTAAGAGTGTCTTTAGGTCTTTCCACTAATTCCCAAACTTTGTTTCTTTCAAACTGATTTAGTTCTTCTTGCATAGCCATTACCCAGAATTCATCACTGATAGCATCATTGACATTTTTGGGTTCAAGCTGTGAAAGAAAAGCTTGATGTTCAACCTGATTTTTTAGAGAAGCTCTAGTTTGTGTTCCTCTATCAAGATTACCAACAACAGCATCTAAAGGATGATTCTTTAGAATCCTAGTTGATTTGGTAAAGGTTGGACTAGAGATTTCAGGTTCATCTATAGGTTCGGGTTCCACAGAGGAAGATTCTGGAAAAAGTCCAGAACTGGATGTTTTTATTACGGGTTCTTTAGATTCGTCATTTAGGTCCAGAACAGATAAGTCTTCTTCAACATCTTCAAGAGAAGTTTTCGACTCATGTGGATCAGTCTCATCAAACTTAATGTGAACAGATTCTTCCACACATTTGGTTTTCTTATTGAACACTCTATAGGCTTTACTAGACATAGAGTAACCTAGGAAAATTCCTTCATCACTTTTTGGAGAAAATTTATCATGATTATATTTAGTATTCAGAATAAAGACTTTGCAACCAAAAACTCTAAAGTAATTAACCTTAGGCATCCTATTATTCCACAACTCATAAGGGGTTTTCTTAAGAATCGGTCTAATCAAGACTCTATTAATAACATAGCAGGCTGTATTTACAGCTTCAGCCCAAAAGTAAACAGGCAGGTCATATTCATTAAGCATAGTTCTAGCAATTTCTTGCAGGGTTCTGTTTCTTCTTTCTACTACACCATTCTGTTGAGGTGTCCTAGGAGGAGAAAAATTGTGAGCATAGCCATTGTGTGAGAAGTAAGATTCAAATTCTTGATTCTCAAACTCACGGCCATGATCACTCCTCAAGGTCTTAATCTTAAGTCCACTAAGATTTTCTACAGACTTAGAGTATTTAACAAAGGAAGAGCAGGCTTCACTTTTGTGAGCTAGAAAGTATACCCAAGTATATCTAGAAAAGTCATCTACAAGAACATATACATAGTGCTTCCCATTTAGACTTGAAATTCTTGATGGTCCAAACAAATCCATGTGAACCAGTTCAAGTGGTTGAGAAGTTGAAACTTCTTTCTTTGGTTTAAAAGAAACTTTGTGTTGCTTTCCCTTTTGACAGGGATTACACACTTTGTCATTTGGGAATTCAAGCTTAGGTAAGTCTCTAACTAGGTGTTTCTTAGAGAGTTTTCTAAGTGAGTGAATGTTGCAGTGTCCTAATCTCCTATGCCACAGCCAAGACTCTTTATGAAAAGCATTTAAGCAAGTAACATTATGTTTAGCTAAAGTGTTCAAGTCAACAGCATAAACATTTTCATTTCTTAAGGCAGAAAATATTAAAGCATTTTTGGAATTATAAACATCACAAGAGTTGTTTTCAAACTTGACATTAAAGCCATCATCACACAATTGAGAAATGCTAAGTAGGTTGTACTTAAGTCCATCAACAAATAAAACTTTGGAAATTAATACTGAGTCAGTGTTACCAATCTGGCCTAAGCCGATGATTTTTCCTTTTGAGTTATCACCAAAAGTGACATATCCTCCATCAACCTTTATTAAGCTTTTGAAGCACGAATAGTCCCCAGACATGTGTCTTGAACATCCACTGTCTAAGTACCATACCTTCTTGTAATTGCTTTTCAAACAGATTTCCTACAAAACAGATTAGACAAGAAATGACTTTGGTACCCAGATTTTCTTGGGTCCAGATATGTTAGCAATCAAGGATTTAGGTACCCAGATTTGTTTTATGGGTCCCATACAATTAATAGATGCAACAGATTTAGAGAGATATACTTTACTTGATCGACAACTATTTAAATAACCAGTTGAGGCATACGAATTTCCAAAACTGGAACTAGCATGATTTTTTCCAGACTTGGAAATAAATTGGGTTTTAGTAAACTGTCTTTGTCCAGGTTGGTATCCCAAGCCAGTAGCATACTTAGGTGCAACTTGCTTTCCTAGCAGTTGGGTTAGAGTATCTTTTCCATTTGTGAATGTTTCTAAGTCCTTTCTAAGTTGTTCATTAGATAGTTTCAGTTCTGTATTCTCCTTTAATAATTGAACATTTTTCTCTTTTTCTACATCAAGTGCAGACTTGACACTTGCAGTAAGAGCATGCTGTTTCTTTAAAGACTTATATTTATCCTTTAGTTCATTACACGTTTCTTCCAGCATATTACAGTATTCAGTCAATTCATCTTTAGACATATTTTCAGAATCAGAACCAGATTCTGCTTCACCTTCAGAATAATAAGAGTTTAAAGTGGGAGTGTCTAAGGTTACCTCAGATGTGTTTGTCATGAAACACATATTAGCACGATTTCTTTCAGAATCACTGGACTCTGATTCACTTGTGCTGTCTTCTGAAGCACTCCAGGTGGCCTTCATAGCTTTCTTATAATTCTTGTCCTTGTACTCATATTTCTTCTTGAATTTTAACTTAGGACAGTCAGCTTTAATGTGTCCTTTCCTTTTACATTCATAGCAAACTATGTCTTCTTCTTTATCAGTTTTCTTCCAATCTTTCTTCCACTTACCTTGTCTATCATACTTACCCTTGTAGTTTGGTTTTCTGAAGAACTTCTTCTTCCTATAGAACTTCTTGAATCTCCTTGCTATTTGTGCCATCTCGGCATCACTGTCAGAATCTAAGTCTTCACTAGATGAGCTTTCAGTTGGTATATGCACTTTCTCCTTGTCTTTGCTCTTTGATGCAGTAGACTTAAAGGCTACAGATTTTCGTTTTGGTTCCTCATCTTCCTCTTTATTCACCTTTAGCTCTTCTTCGTACATCATCAGCTTACCAATTAACTCCTTGACAGGCAAAGTTCCAATATCACAGGATTCTCTAATTGAAACGGATGTGCCTCTCCATCTGTCAGGCAGACATCTCAATAATCTCATGATTTGCTCCTTTGCTGGAACAATCTTCCCGAGTGAGCTCATTGTGTTGACTATCTCATTAAACCTGAGATACATATCAGAAATAGGTTCATCAGCTTTCATCTTAAAGTTATCATATTTGATAGTATAAGTGTTTAACCGCATTTCCTTGACATTAGTTGTTCCTTCATGAGAAACAGCTAAGGTGTCCCAAATTTCAAAAGCAGTTTTACATGCAGAAATTCTATTGAATTCCTCATCTCCTAGAGCACAGTAGAGAGCATTCATAGCCTTACAATTATTATTGTAAGCTACTTTAGTAGGTTCATCCCATGTAATTCTTTCAGTTTCTGGAATCTTGTATTGAGACTCTATAGCAGTCCAAATATCAAAACCCATACTTTCCAAATGAATTTTCATTTTGAGCTTCCATTGGGCATAATTCACACCATTAAAGAAGGGTGGCCTGTTAGTAGCAGCACCTTCTAGTCTATTATCCATAAGGAAATTTTAGAAAATGTTTTAAAGAGATAAAATTTAGAACTAACAGAAATTTAAGATCTTTTAGATAAAACTACAATCACAGTTTAAAAACAGAGTTAAAATAAAACTTTGAGCAAGTATAACAGAGCTAAACACAACCTCTGATACCAAATGTTGGTCGGAGTGGACACTCAAGAGGGGGGTGAATTGAGTTCCAATTAAAATTTCTGTTAAAAACAATTTCTATTAAAATCCCCCAATTTCAAAAACAAATTAAACTGTAGTGAATTTATATAGATTAAAAAGGTTCAATTAGTTTCTCAAAGATTGATTAATTCTCAGTTAACTTAATCTTATGATTAAATTAACTTTTGAAACTAACTTACTGATTTATAACAAATATAAACACTTGCGAATTTAATTATCAAAGTAGCTTTGAAGATATATTATATTTCAAAGTAATAGCAGCGGAATATGAAATAAATATGTATAGTATGGATATAGAGTATAACTATAAGCACAGAAAATTAACCAAGAGGTTCAGTCTCAAGCCGAGACTTAGTCCTCTCAAAATTTTAAATAAGAATGATCCACACCCTGGATCGGGGTTAACAACAGTGAACACACTGTCCAGGTCACAAGACCTCTACCACAGTTCTTCGTGGGAAAACAAACAACAGCAGCAAGCTGTCCAGGTCACAAGACCTCTACCACTATCCACAGTGGGAAATGGAGTGCAAAAAGATTTGCTGAGGATTTACAGATCCTCCAGTGAAAGTACAGGAGTCAGTGTGTTTGTTTAATAAAGAAGATAACACACACTGCTCAAAATGTAGAATAAATCACAGAACAAGAGATGTAGAGTTTAGAAGTGGTTCTGGTGATCTCAGTGTAGCTCTTGTATTCGATCAGAAGAGAGTTTGAGTCCTCTTCTCGTTTCTGTTTGAGAAACAGAGTGTCGTATGCTCCAGGTTCACAGGTAGTGAGAATGTAGTCGATGAAGTTCTTCAGGGTTCTTCTTGTATGCACAGAACACTTCTCGAGTATACTTGATTGTCTATATGCTTCTCTGTGTTCTTGATGGAACTCGTTTTTATCTTCTTGTGCTTCTGGTATATTTCGTCCACAACGCACTTGTCTGGTTCGCATTCGTATTCGCATTATCTCTTATTTTGGGCAGCGTAGTCTTCTCGTATTTATCTCCCGGCAGGGGACAGAAAATATTTCTTTTCAGCAGGTACGAGGTACGGGTTCCTGACATCCGACAACCTTTATCAGATATTTGACAAAACATCAAAATGTATGATATGACCGTTAGATAAATTAAATAAATTAAATGTAGGAAATAAAGAAATTAAAACAGTGAGTCGAGAATGTATGTCACTGTTGACTTCAACTGTGGTCTTCCAACTGTGGACTTCCAACTGTGGACTTCCTTCTGACTGCTGATTTCAACAAAAGGCTTGCTGTCTGTAGGCTTGCAATGGTAGCTTTTACTCCATGTAACTGTAGCCTCTCTAACTGTAGACTTGTAACATTAAATTTCTAGAGTGGTAACCTTTGTCAACTGCAGACTTCGATCATCAGTAAACTTAGTAGACAGAAGCTGTCTAACTGTAACCTTGACTGTAGGCTTATGACTGTAGGCTTATTCCAACTGTAGACTTGTTCGACTGTGAATTTGTTCCAACTATAGACTTGTTCGACTGTGAACTTGAGCAGAGAAAGCTTTGAACAGAAGTCTTGTAACTGTGACCTTCGTCTGTGAGCTTTGACAATAGATAACAGTAGACTCGTAACTGTAAGCTTGTATTAGTCTTCGACTGTAACCTTGTAACTGTGAACTTATTGCAACAGTAACTTAAGGTGACAGTTAACTGTAACTGTGACTTTGAGAAGAAAGCGCTGACTGTTAGCTAACAATACCAAACTTATGTAACCACTATTGTAAGCTATTACAGTAAAGTTATGAGAGTAAGAATATGAACTGTTTAGAATAAAATACGTTTACGCATAGAATAATAAGATTAATGCAAAGGTTTAATACATCATAATCAATGTTTAAGCATGATTTGGGATTATCAAATAGGTGATTCCAACAATATCCATGCATAAAAATTTTATAAACAGAATAGCTAATCAATCTATGGAAAGTTGATATTCTATATTTCTAATTAGTATAATTAGTACCATAAAAAATATAGCATTACCAAATGATAGTCCTTTGGGACCACCCTGGGTGTTTGAAAAATCCATTTAAGAAGGATATCTTTATTGAAAAAATCAGTAAAATATTTTTATAATAAATAATTTGAAAGAATTTGATAAAAAATAAAGTTTTAAAAACATTTTTAATATAAAAATAAATTAATCACTGTTTTAAAGTGAAACATAATTGACTTGTTATGTCCCTACTTAGTATTGGGACAGACTGTCACATACCTGATTGAAGAGACTTTCCATAGAAGATCTATTTCTGGTTGCTAGAATCGGGGGAAGGAGGATGTCACACATAGAGTTGGGACTTGTAATTTCATTATACATCATCTTTAATTGTTAAGTAGTATTATGTAACAATTTTATATATTTATATTTATATTTACATTTAATACTAATTGTGATTGATAAATTTATGCAGTCTGTAGCCAATCCAAGCATTACGACATTTGATGTGTATAAGAGGATGCACAATGATAATAATTGAAAAATTATTGGTGAGAGACAATGACCTATAGTGGTTAGTATTTTTTTCATGTTTTTTAAATTAACATAACATTTATTTTTTGGCTTATCAATTTTTATTCACATGGTTATAGAAGACATACGAGATAGTGGTTTCTCACACGCATGAGAGTTGGTCCGAGATAGATGGTGGAGATAAAGGCTCATGAAAGTAATATTTCTATGAGACAGAATGGATGCAAGTGATGGAGACTGGCCTTCATAAATCCTGGGTGAACAATATTTCTTCACAATCGAACCTAACTAGTTTTTATGGAACGGAATAAATGTCATCATATACATCAAATGAATAATCATCATAATTTTCATTTATTGATATGAAGTATGAGGTATGATCTCAAGATGAGGTCATACAAAGATTGACTAAAGAGTAGGAATAACAATGATGAAAGAGAGATCAATAATATTAGGAGATGATGAAGTATATGTGGTGGCTCACACAACGTTTAGGGATAAAGTCACATTCTAAAGTTGGACCTAATTTCTGTCCCTTACGAAATCTGATATCCTCCCCTTAGTGACATTTTGTGACATATTTTATATATATTTTCATGCTATATTTTAGAGTTAATTTTATAATGAATGAATTTTAATTTTTTTTATAATTTACAAATTTTTTAGACTATTTATAAAGAAATTAACTGATACAGGCTTTTTAAAAATAATTACCATCACTAAATGTTTTTTCGACCAAAATCTATCCCAAATATTCTATAAAAAGTTGTATAATTTATGTAGTGATTTCCTAATTTTGATTAAATTTAAATCAAGAAATAAAATTCTGTGGTCATGAAACAATTAATTAGAAGTATGATAAAACATTAATAAATGAAATAATATGTTTCATGTATTAAGAAGTGATAATTATAAGTAGGTAGTAATTATGTAAGAATTATAAGTAGGTATTAATATACAATGTGCACCTTCCATGAAATATTATTTCTAATGATATATAAATATCTTGTTCTGTGTTATTATCACAGTGATTAAATTTTGTCATTATTTATTAACGATGTGATTTATTAAGCCTCAATATGAATGTTGATTTATTGTTTCAAAATAAAGCTTTATGAGGGAAATCATTTTATATTTTTGATGATATATTTGGAAGGATTTAATATAATATTATGAAATTGATAGTGAAATATAATGGTTGACATGGAAATTAATTGAGGATGAGGAGATGAAAAACATCTAGTGTCCAATTTTCTAGACTCTATTTATTTTTTCCAATTAATGTTTGATAGTTTCTAGCTATTGTTTAGCATTTTTATAAACATTGTAACTTAATTTATAACTTCTATTTTCTTATTAATTAACTATTGATTCCTTATTTTTTAGTGTTGTTAGTCACTTTTTGACATTTTTATATTTTCTTCTTATTGTTTTCTTATTTTATAAACATTGTATACTATATTTCTTGATTATATAGATCATTTCCTTAAATATATTTATTTTATAATTAATGATGTAATTATTTTTTTTATAATTTTTTTAAGAATAATATAATAGTTTTAAAGGATTTTATTTAGAAAGATTTAATGGATTTTAAATTATTTAAAAATATATTTCAACTATTTTTGAATCTATATTCCATACCGTATTTGGTTTTTTTAGTGGTCAAGTTTTTGTTTGAGGGGTATATACACATAGTAATCATGGATTGAGACTCTCTTATTATTTTATTTTAATTGAGTTTAGATTATTGAGGGAGAGAATCATTTGTTAGTTATTTAATGTGAATACCCAAGTTTATCTTTCCTTTTATTATATTAGTCTCTCTCTCTCTCTATCGCTATAGGTTTTTTTTATTCCTATGGATGAGAGTTATTTTAGAATTATCTATTGTAATAGCATAGATTTTTCTAAACCATTACTTTGTGTCTTTTGTATAGGTCATGAAATTCAAAATTTAAACATTTTTAAATTTTATGAATTATAGTCAAAATTAATTATTTAGTTAATTTTATAATTCACTTGGTTTATATTTAGTTTTAAAATTTTATCTAAGTGTTATATATTATGTATCATGTTTTTAATCTATGGAAAAATATTATGTAGTTGAAAAATATATCATGTATCAAATATATTATGCATTGTTGAAAAATATTATGGTATGATAAAATTTCCTATGAATTAATATTTTTATAATGGAAAATATGTTACACATTTTTAAAAAATATATTATGTAAGAGAATTTATAAATGAAGAATATTTTAATTATAATAAATATATTAAATTGTAGTATATATTTTGTATTACAATTTCTGGTGTAAAAAAGGAATGTGAAATAGAGTGATTGGATGACTACAAGCGAGTTAACAACATGAAACATGGAAAAGAGAGGAAAAGTAAAACACAAAATTGAACATTGTGAAACATGATATTATAAAAACATGCAAAATAATTGATTATAAAAAGAGGACGTTTGATATTACATGAAATATTAAATGAAAAGGGTAAAAAAATCATAGGGTATGGGGGTGTAACTATTTTAAAAAAGAAAATAAGAATGAAATATTGTGGAAAATTTTTGTATTATGTTTTAAAATAAAAACATTTTAAAAGGGTATGGTCATGATATTTGATAGATATTAACATAGATATTAAAAAAATAATACAAAACATGTATAAGGGGAAAATTCATGAATTATAAAGAGAAATTACACATTGATTAGAACTAAAAAATAAATGTAAATTGTGTGATTTAAAAGAGAGAAATTTTAATTGAATAAAAATCATGCATTAATTGTTTTTAGCTGTATATTATGTGATAAAAAACATATGAAATAATTTAAACATAAATAAAAAGAGTAAACTAAACAAAATTGAAATTCAAATATTAAAATACATGTATGTGTGTTTTAAAAATTTTATGTGTTTTAATGTTTTGTATGTTTTATTAGTTATTTAATAGTATATAATTTATCTATTGTAATTAATATCAGGGTTATATTTCATCAATAAATATGATATGTGGAGATCACATTTGTTTAATTTTTATAGATATAGCTTCTAATCCTTTCACATTTTCATTTTCTAAACCATGGATGATCATAAACACATCATAAGAGTGTTTTGGCTTCCTTTAATCGATTTTATTTATTGCACAATGATTATTAATTCCATAATATTGCATTAGTGATATGCAGATTGACATGGAAAAGGTGTAAGGAAGATTCTAGTGGACTTAGCGATGCTTATCATTATTAAGGTAGGGTATTTCTAAACCCTTTTATTTTATCTTTAGGAATATCTATAGCCTATAATTATTTGAAACATACTATATATTCTTATTGATACCTCAAACCTTCATTTTATATCCCCTTGAATCCAATGATTGGAATTATTACTATTCTATTATATTGTTATCCCTTTGAAATGAGTGATGAGATTCATCATCATTCAACTTACTTGTGACCCTCATGTTTTTTCTTATAAGTATTTATTCTGTATATTTAAAATGATAGTTAATATAACTTGGCTAAAATGAGAGGGAAAGGTAAGTCTAAACACTCTCCTTGGCCATAGTGTGGATTATTTGGTCGAGGGGGAGGGGTTGTGATTTACTTGATGTTTAGAATAACTGTTTTTATTTCACATAATTTCTGCAATGTATTTTTTAATTAAGTATTTTTATTATATTTCATTATTTTTTCCTTAAATTTTTACTTATAATGGTCTGATTATTGGTATGTCATGCTGCTATGTTGATTGTGTGTTTTTTATTTACAATTTTTATGATATGTGATGACCCATGAGAACTGAAAAGGAATTATGAAAGAATGGAAAGGTGAAACTCGAATGTGGTGAAAACTAGGTGATGAATATTATTTTCTAATAATTTCAGTTTTTAGCCATAAATTGAACATGTGGTGCCAATTTCATGTGACTCACCATGTAAAATGGGAGATACTCTAAGAATGAATATAAAAAGAAGGAATTTTGATTGGTAATTAAAATATGGAAAATGGATATAATTCCTTTATATAATGCCCTTAATTATTATTCTAGAACATCTATTTTTATTGTTGATAATATAACGGATCATATATGTATGTATCATATTGTGCTTAGATGATGATATTATTATATAATGTTAAATTTCTATCTTTTGTTAACAGTGGTACTATGTAAATCAATAATTAAAATTAATATGATATTAGGTGTCTAGATAATGGAAATAAATAGTAATTAAATTAGTAATTAATATCAATAAATGTGAGTTCTATTTTAAGGGAGGTAATTTAAGAATTTAAAAAAAATAAAATATTGATTTAGTTCAGTAAGTTTTCTATTAAGGTAGTTTAGTTAATGTTGGTTTCAATACATAGTAAAATAATTTGAAAGACATAATTAGATTTATGTTAAGACCATTAAGAGGCTATAATTAGGCTATAGTTGATTCCTAGATATTCCAATTTTAGTGGTGAAATTAATTAATTAGGTAATTAACTATAATAGTGTTACCAAATAATTAATGGTATCTTTGGCATTGGAAAGGTTTTTTAGTAATATTTATTAGTAGTTTATTTCATTTTGTAGTTATTATTATTATCATAATATGTTGTGGTTAATTTACCAGCTATTTTATTTTCATTATTTCCTATTTTATATGTGTTTTTTCATTTAGTTTGGTACATGTGTTTTCTAGATTGTTTTTTTGTGTGATTATTTGTTTATTTATTTAATTGTTTGTGTTTTTTGACATTATTATCATGGGTTTTAATTGATCATGGTTACAACATGTGCATCTATTATTGATTGTAATGTATTTTGGTTGACATGTAAACATATCCCCTGGATATGATGCCTTAAAGTTATGTCATGTTTTTTATTGTGAAGGATCAAGGTTATAATAAGAGCTGTTAAGGTTGTGATGAGGAAATATGGTGGATGTTGTGATGACCGACATAGGATGAGAGATGGGATTGCCTATTATAAAGATTCAATGATTGGAAAAGGGTTTGAGTTGGTATTTCCTATTTTTGTTGTTGATGTGATAATGTGACGGTGATGAATGACACAAGTTGAGAGTTGGAATTTCCTTTTTACCTGAATATTTCGATAGCTATGGTGCAATGGAACTATTTTTGATATTTTTTGATTATTCAATGATGATGTAATAATTTTAGTATTCTTCTTTATTATTATAATTTCCTAGAAAATTGAATCCGCAATAATTGCTTGTGATAATCCCTTGGTTTAATATGATAATACATTTTTAAGTGATATAGTTTAAGAAGAATTGTATGTGAAGTATTACTTTTCTTATGAACATAACTCATATTTTATTTTTTCAAAGTTTTTTCTTTCAAGTCTATCTAGAAAATTATATTTCACATGGGTATATAACTACTTAGAAATAATATCCTAATGAGTACCCCAAGTTCTCACTTTTCTATAGTGTTATTGGTTTGTTTTGTAGGAAAAAAGAAATGTAAATTGAACATGACACTATTTAGGTAGTAGGAATAGAGCCTAAGAGTTATTCATTAATTGTCATCATTTGTATTCTATTTTGTTATCATGTAAAGTTTTAACAAATAAAACCAATTTCTAATGTGTAACAAATGGAACAATGACCCTAAACAAAGAGAAAAGGATGAGAATTAACTACCAACCCACAATAAACTAAAAAAAAGAAAGAACCAAAACAATCCACTCAGAAAAATTCTATGAAGAAATAACCAACCAAGGGGGACCTTGCAAACATCAAACATGATAAGTGTGAAGTCCCATTTATCCAATGATTAGTTTAACAAAATATCAGGAGATAAAATCAAAAGAGACCAAACAAACCGAAACACCAATAAAATGCAAAAAACACAAAGAAACATAATGCGAAATATAGAATACAGCACAAAAACATACCCTAATATTTATCCTATAAGGATTCAATTAAACATAGTAACTTATAATACACTAATATGAATAAGGAATTATATTGTTTGAGAGACTTCTTACAAGAATAATCTCACAACTTGAACTCATTAAAGTATCCTCTTAGAACATCCTTTATGGTATAAATTTCTTTATTTGGAGCATCATTATCCAAAGTAAATATATTTCCATCCATAATACTAACATCATAGTTCTAATTCATAAAATTTGTAATTATTGAAGGAATTCGGGGTGTGAGGATGCTTAGAATCTAACATGAATATAATTCATCAGAATAATTTATAACCCTATAATCCTAGTTATTCTTATGTAATAATGAAGAGTCATAAAAGTACCTAATAACCAAACTATAAATGTTATCATTAAGATTAATCTTAGAAATAAACTGAGTGATCATTGTTCTTTGTGTAATAGAGTATTCCTTTATTTTTCTTAAACTCCTTTTATACTTGATTCATTGAGCTTATTGATATCCTTATGTGGAGAGAAAATAATCTCTCTATCCTGGTGGTTTTCATAAATTATAGGACTATCAACATACTCTCGAATTGAAGGCTTTGGCACAACTCTAGGAGCTTTAAATTGAATAACTACAAAAATGTTATCTGCATTATCAATATCTTTATTATGTTCAGAATCTTTGATTTGAGGCTCGGAATCATCTAGATTGGTATACATTGTCATTTTCATGACCTCTTCACGAGAACTATAGGGTTGTTGATCATACATGGCATGATCACTAATGGTATTGGAATTTTCCATCATGATGTCATAGAAAAGGAAACCGTCCAACTTCCTCTCAACCATTTGATCCCTACACACCATTAATGGTACCTCAACTATTTAGTGATCGATCACTGTGGTAGAATTATTGATAATATATCCAACCAATAAATCATAAGTACAATCCAGGGACACACCATATTGGACAAAAATAATACCATTAGAATAAATTTCCTAGGAAACATTCATTCTTCTCTTATGTTGATCATCCTCTTATAACTATTCTATATCAATAATGGAAGTAAAAAACCATAGTATCAGGTTCCTTATTAGTGGTATTTATATCCTCACTAAAAAAATTTCCAATTCTAACCTAAAATGGTCCTTTATTCATCAATATACTAGGATCATCCTCCACATACCTTCCTTTCCAAGATCACATTGTGTGAGATGAACTAGATTGAAGACCATTACCATCAAAGATAATTGTGCTATTCATAGAAGGTTCAGATTTCAGTTTCACCCAATGGAATGCAACAATTTCATGGACTTTAAATTTATAGACATTTTAGTATCTGAATTTCAATCATGCCTATTTTTTTGTAGAAAAACCATCATCACTGCTAACATTTTTTTTAATAAAATATAAAAGGGGAGTATCCAAATAAAACTCTACATACAACCGAAGAGATATATTGTTTAATATTTTTAATTTGGTTTCCTAATCATAATAATATTCTTATCAGGAATTTAATCACCTCAATAATTATTGGGTTCTAGAATGAAAATGACAAGACTGGTAAATGAATCTATATAGATACAAAGTGATATTCCTTTCTTGATGTGACCTTTCTTTTCTATCACATTAGAATAAATATCCAGATCTTGATGAATTTATATTATCAGGACCATGATATGGAAAATTCATGATCATATTGAAGGTGAATAACACAATTATAGGTATTAATAATCCTTACCAGTGGTATTAAATAGATTACAAGAATAATTAAAAAAATTATCAAATAGATCCATAAGAGGTCTGCGAAAATAAAATTTCATAATGAGAATTAGGTTATAAAACTTCTAAATAATAGCGTATTCATTTAATTATATTCTTATTGTAATTAATAAATCTAACTTTTGTTCTGATTTGGGACCTAAATTGATTCTCGATACATCATGTAAATGTATAATCCCCATGAAGGGGGAGGATGGAGTTATACTTATATAATATATAGAAGTCCATTGACCCTAACTAGTAAAAGTTACATCCATAACACCCTTCATCAGATAAGGGGGGATTCCATTAATTAGGTTAGAGCCATATAATCATATGAAATAAATCCTGGTACTAGTATCCAACTTAGGGCCTTTTGATGGTAGGATTTGGAGGGCACACCTATCTCTTCTACTGGCCTAGGTAGAGTTCCAGTGGGGGTGGGTCATGAAATATATATTTATAGGTGAATAAATTATATTCATAAGAAGTAAACATAGTGTACTGAAAATGTAAATGTATTGGAAGAAATGTTCTGTTAATAAGGAAAGACAAAGGCATTAATAGATCAATACTCAGATAGAGATTTCATATTCCTCATTAGCATTTGAGTAATGAATCAAGGTATTATTTAAAAGTAAAAAATAATTATGGAAAAAATATAATTATAAGAAATATATGGAAAATGATACCAATATAGTTTAAAACCCCTTTAGATAATGATTAAAAAATGATTAAAAATTTAAAATCAATAGTCTTATATTTTTACCTTTTTCTCCTTTAAAAGAAAAGGTCATGAATAAATGGTTTTAAAAGTGGAAGTGGGAATGTAATAAAAATATTTATAAAGTATATTTGAATAAGAAAAGATTAAAGGAAGTCTTCTTAAAAAATATAGAGGAATGCATCCAAAGAAATTAACCAAATGAAAACATATAATAAGAGGGTATAAAAGATTCATTTAAAACATTTATATGTAAGTGAAATTCAATATAAGGATACCTTAAGAAGCTAAATAATTATAATTAAGTAAAACCAAGAAATATTATAAATAATATGAACATTTATGTGAAAGTTTCCCAACAAAAAATAATAGGTAATTATAATTCCACTTAAAACATCATCATTGGTGAAAAATGAATGAACAAGAGGGTAAATGGCTAAAATACAGGTAAACCAAAAAAATAACCATAATATAAAATATAAATGGATATTTAGAGATAAATAATAGGAAAATCCCATAATAAAATTTAAACATAAGCAATCTAATTTTCAAAGAGAGATTGAAAGAGAACACCCTTAGAACATAATATTTTATGAAGTAAGAATCAATTTTAAATGGATGTTATGAGAAACTAATGAAAACATATAAAAATTAAATAGGAATTAAACTATTATACTATCATAGGTTATAATAAAACTAACTTATAAGAATATAGATAAAGAGAAATGTGTGAAACTCAATGAAAGAGACCAAGTTAACAAAAACCCTTACTACTTTGGTAATGTATGAATCAAAAGACATTGAAAGAGGGGGAATGGAATGAAAAGGTAAATATCATGAATAATAGGTGAATATTTATTATTTAAGTAAATATGAAAGTATATATACCAAAAAAATTTAAATAAGTTCATAATAGGTCACACATCTCAAATAATAGAAATTCAAATGCAGAAACCTCTACTTTGGATTTATGCTTCCTCAAATGTACTCTATCTTCGTATATAATTAGAATAGACTCATTAATCATATAATAAAAAAATATTTTAATATTTATTAACTTTTATATAAATGTTTTATGTTTATTTATTACATATTTGTTATTTATTTTTAGTTTTTATTGATCATCTATTATTAGTAGTTTCAATTATTCGTTGTCTATTTCGGTATAATAGTCTCAGTCATCGTGTAAAGGCCCAAATATTTTTGGAGTATTTAATTTTCATTATGGGGTGTTTATTTGATGAAATATGTTTGTGTATATATAAATATAGGCTTCTAATACATGTATATTACATGTTTTTAGATGAATATTCAAAACATTACACAAACACATGCTAGAAGACCGTAATAGATTAGTTCCTTTGAAAACATGAAACACAATCTTCTTATTTCATGAAAAATCATAAATATATCCCATAAATATATCCCCCTTTAGTAATCCTACTTAAAAATTTTCTTCATAATCTGAGGAAAGGAAACATAAGAAAGGGTTCGATAAAATTCTTAGGAAGGGTAAAAAAAGTAGATAGGTGTGCAGAACATGGATATAAGGGTATGAGAACATGCACATAACCGTTGAAAACTATACCATACATGTCAAAGATCTTAATACCAAGTCATGGAATTAATATTTTTAGTTCATAAGAAATTAATAACAAGACAATCAAATAACATGGGCCTTGAGAGCATAACATGAGCCCTCAAATTTCATCTCGATCATAAAAGATTTAACATCTAAAAATTACTTCATAGAAACCCACATTATAAAAGGGTTAATAAAACATCCTATTGGAAAATATAAATGGATGTGAAAACGTCATCTGGAATAAATCATACTAGGTTTCCAAATAAGATAACATAGGTGGGATGTGAAATCATAGAAATTGAAGAGAAAAATAACACCCAAATACTAAAGGAGAGTTATAGAGAACATTGATCGAAAGAAAGTGGGTGATATAGAGAATGTTAATGTCCAAAAAACCACAAATCTATAATGATTTAAGGACCATTTGATTAATCATAAATGAAGGTACTAGGATAACATTTTTTGTGTCAAGACTCTTTTCCTAATTTTGGGAATTTCTTTTCCAAATTGAATGAGAACATATGAAAATGCACTAACTTGATATCATTTTATTTTATAGGAAAATATTCATACTTTGATTGTTCCATGATCAATTTAAACATCATATTTAACTCTAATAGATGATTTTTTTCATGTCTAAATCATTAAACAAGATCTATAATAGAATGAGGAGTCATTACTACTATCTTAAAAACGTTATCACTGGTTATCCAATATGAATAAATATTCATATGCTAAAGTAATACATTTATATCTAAAACCAAATTTTAAGTTCAATTCAATCCATTCCATAAAGTTTTAACCTTATAACACTTTAATAATTCAAAATTTAAAAATAAGGTAACTAGAATTCTCAAAATCAACTTAACATTAATCCACCATATATCATAATGTAACTATTAATTGTCACATAAAAAACATGTGAATAACTTCATCATGTATTCTCTTAAAACATGGTAATAAAGTTAATTATCATAAAACCTTATTAAAAATATACATGATTACTCATTACTTTTATAAAACATATATTATTGGATATATTCCTTAAACACAATAATTCTATAAACTAAACCACTTTTTCAATAAATCCTTTATCAGTTTTGAGGTTACTAATACTATCTAATTTTCTTTATCTATATCAATAATATCATTATCCAAACTAAAAACCATATTTTAAACCTTAGGAAAATATTCAGGGTTATCTAAACTTAATAAAAACATCACCTTGACATTAAATCCCTTATCTAGTCCATCCATACCATTTAACAAATTTTTGAAAATTCATATCGAAAAACTAATACTGAACAATCCTTATATATCTAATGAATCTTACAACATAATATTTGAATTCCAATACATAAATACTTCATTCACCCCACTTCTTTATAAAACTATTAATTATGATTCTTTATCTTATTTCTTAATACCTCTTTCTTTTCATATTCCATTTGTATTCTTTTCATAATCAACAATATAATGATTACTCATACAACATTACTGATTTTATTGTTGAGCCTTCCACTTAGGAAATCGATTATCATAATGTCCATAATTTCCATATTTAATGTATTCAACAATATATGAAATATTATGGAGACCATTATCTTCATACATTACAATAACCAAACTTATAATTTACACATTTTGGTTACTTTCATTTTCCACTTCTTTTCCATAGTCAAAACATATTTATATTCATATAAGAAATCAACTTAGGTTCTTATTCCCACATTATCGACACATATAAAACTGAATCCTCTTTCATATATGGTCTCTAATGCCTAAATCTTAGTAAACTATTCACATCTCATCTCTGGTGAGTCAGAGAGTTTCTTATGGTACATATTGTTAATCATTTTCCATGAAAAATGATTGGGAATAATCACAACATCCTTCACTCCAATCATCATCCCATTTGGATGCTCATAATAAAAGTTTCCATCACATTCAATGTTAACCAAGTTCTTTCTGTTTCCCACCATTTACTAAAACAAAAAAACATAGTGTGAGAAACACTAATCATTGAGAAAAACAAACAATCATAAAAAAGTTACTTATAGAATGTCTAAATCAAGACACCTTATTTTTAATCTATGACATCTTAGGTTTCGTCTAGGCTACTCATAGTCATCATCTATTTAAATCCTACATGATATTTCATAAAGATTTTGTAAATTTACAAAGAATATCACCTGGAAATGTTAAAATATGTGGGGAATAAGACCCAATATCGTACACCAGTTCCCAATCAAGTCTAGATCAATAAGGTGTTTTAGGGGTTGTTACCCCTAGGTACATCAATTCCAGAGCCACATACACTTTTAGTATCCAGATAGGGATATAATTTCCTAGAAAACACTTACTCTATTATTTACCATAATTATAATACATTTTCCTATACTTCAAATCATCCTTAGACTTATCCTTAGAGACATCCCAAAACATATCCTTAGAAATATCCATAGGGATCTTACTAAAAGTTTCTCATCCTAGTTTCTAAATGTTAACTAAACCTTTTCTATGAGACTAACTATAGTGATCCAGGATTCTCATATATAGATATTACATATTTTAGGATGAAAATTAAAAACATTAGATAAACACACACCAAAGGATTGTAATATTTAGTTCCTTTGGAAATATAGAACACAATCTTTTTATTTCATGAAATATATTAAATGTCTCCTATAAAGATATTCCCCTTTAGTAGTCATACTTAAAACCATTATTCATAAACTAGGGAAAGGAAACTAAGAAAGGGTGATCTAAAATGATCAGTAAGGGTAAATAAAGGAGATACGTAAGCATAATATGAACATAAGGGTATGAGAAAATGAGCATAAAATTTAAAAAACATACCATACATATCAGAATCGTAACCTTAATTCATGGTATAAAGATTGAAAATTCAGAAGACATGAATAATAATATAATCAATGAACATGAGCCATGATAGAATATCATTGAAATAATAAATGAAATTGTTAGATACACAAAAGTAAATAAAATCATTTCCATAATAGTTATGGCTCATTGTCAAAACTTATAAAGGCACTCTATAGGCTTCTATAACTATTAGGAGGGAAATTCACCATCCCAAGTGATCTAAAATTTCTCAGATTGTAATTGGTTCAATCCACAAACCATCATAATTTTCAAAAATCACTCACAAGACCATTGTAGAGGAGAAAGTCCCTTAAAAAACTGAGTTCAATCCCCATTCCAATCCTGTCTTACAAAAATGGTTTTACTTCCCATTCCAGTCTTTCCATACTGAACCCAGTTATCTACCCATTTTAGTCCTATATATTTTATGAGATATTAATATTTAATCAATACATTGGAGGTAGATATATGTCCCACCAATCTTTAGTTATAATATAATCCCGATCCTTGGTTATAACATAACCACCATCCCTAGTTATAACATAACCATCATCCTTGGTTATAACATAACCATCGTCCTTGGTTATAACATAACCACCATCCTTTGTTATAACATAACCACCATCACATATTGAAAATTATACATATGTGTGAAAAAATATCATGAAACAGTCATCACATCATCACACATAAAATGAAATGGGTTTCATAAACATTTCATTATAACATAACCTGTAGAAAAGAAACATGTTTCATAATAATTTCATCATCAAAGCATAACCCGTGGAAAAATAAATGGATATCATAAGAATAAATCATGAAATAATAATGAGTCTCATAAAAAAAATTCATCATAAACCATTTATATAAAGAATAATAATGTTATCCTTGGTTCATATCCCTATCAAAGCATAAGTTACCACAAATTATTTCATCTTAGATGGAGAATTATTTTAAAATATAAATAAATTAGAACATTTCTTGAGGAATATAACTTTTCATTGAAAATAACTTTTGATAACATAAAACATTTTGGAAATAATTTTACTTGAAAATAGACCTGAATAATTATAAAGGAATATTTAAAACATTTTTTTTTCAAAAAACACTTTTTAAAACAATTTTGATTTTCAAAAAACATTTTCATTTTGTAATAATTTCTTTAAAATATAAAATTTTCCAATTATCAAGAAGAAAATATTCTTTGAAAATATATTTTAAAACTTTTATGTGAATTTGGAAATCATTGTGTGGTCATGACAATGGGAAATACTGTTTATGCCATGCATGTTCAAAATAAATATTATTTTCATATTTTTAGTAAAATCCAAATAGGCATTGTTTTTGAAAATGGCATTAAGATTATTTTTAAAAAAATTCATAAAAATTAATACATGGGTAAAAATGGATTTAATAAATAAATATAAATAAATGTAAAAAAAATTGATTTTTTTTGAAAATAATATTTTGGAAGAAAAATGGATTTTCGACCAAAAAGATTATTTTTCATAAAAATGTTTTTATGAACCCTTGAGTACATAAGGAGAGGAAAATAAAGAGAAAAAATGTATTCTCATGACATTACCAGAAGACAATACTAAAAAATATGCCTTTAAAAACACTAAAAATAACCTTTATCAGTGCTAGAGTAGCGCTGACTTCTGCAGCTAGATTAAAAGACTGAGTCTTTTATCAGTGAAAAAAGCACTGATAAATGGGTCCTTTATTAGAATTGATAAAGGGGAATACTAAAATATGATATAACAGTACCCTAAAACACCATTGTAGTGTGCTGTTACCACACACCACAACACCAAAAATACCTTGAAATTAGTAAAATCAAGTATGAATACATAATTCAAATGAAGATAAAAAAAATTTGTCTTGTTTTCCTAGTTTTGGTGATGTGATGCACGTTTTAAACTAAAATCATACTTATATATTGAAAAAATTCACTTGGAGTCATACCAGTCACACTATACATCATATTGAGGTGGGGATGATTCTTACACATCTCAAATGACTTATGGATCATATTGTTAAAGTATCAAAACAATCCGAGTGTGATTTATTTGTTTTGAGTACGTCAATTGTCTTTTTTATTAAAATGTCATTTTAAACTGGAAACATGCACTTTGACTCATGCTGGTAACATACGCATTAGTTTGATATGATACCAAATCTAACACATCAAAAAGGACTTATGAATTTTTTTCCTAAATTATAAATACAATCCAAGAATGTTTGTTCATTTTTCAGTGAGTGACACCTTTTGAACTAAAATATTGAATTTAAACTGATAACAGAAAAATTGTTTCATACTGGATAAATCATGTATTGGATTGAGATGTGAATGATCTATAAACATCAAAAATGACTCACGGATAATTTTATTAAAGTATCAAAACAATCCAAATGTTTTTACTCAGTTTTGAAACTACTAGAATTTATACTATTTGCAATGGGGTATTTGCGATTGGATCTTATCGGAAATAAGCTTTCCTGATAGGGTCCCATCGCAAATAGTCCGTTGTAGAAAATGGTGTTGCAAATACCCTTTTTTGTGAAGGGCCCGTTATAAAAAATGTTTTTTGCGACGGGGAAGTTCCCTGTCGCAAACAACTCTCTGATTATATACATTATATATAAATATACTTTTTACGACGAGCTCGTCACACATACTATTTGTGATGGGATCCCATCTCAAGAAGTCCCATCGCAAATATTAACAAAAAATAATATATAATAATAATATAATTAATGAAAAAATAATATTAATATTATAAAAAGAATAAAATAATTAAAAATATTAAAAATCTCAATATTCTCAAAAAAATAAAAAAAATTCATAAAATATTATTATTATTATTAGTAAAATAAACAAACATTAAAAAATATAATACTAAAAAATATATTTAATAAAATTATGATTAATGAAAAAATATTATTATTATTATTAAAATAATAAAAATTATTAAAATTCTCAATATTCACAAAAAAAATTCATAAAATATTATTATTATGAGTAAAATAAAAAAACATGAAAAGAATATAATAATAATAATAAATAATAAAATATTAAAAAAAAATTATATTATGCAATATTCGCACCAATATTAAAGACAGAAACTAAAAATAGTTCATATTACAAAAACTCTTAAATTCAAATATTTTTAACATAAAAAAATCACTGGGGGGGGGCGTCTTCTGGAGGAGGTGGAGGAGCTGTAGGAGATAGTGGAGGAAACTCGATCCCTAAACTACAAGCCAGATGATGCATGTACTCCATCTGCTTTTGATGCTGCTACTATCATCGATGCATCTCTTCATCGTGATGCTGCTGCTGACGCATCTCTTTATGCTGCTTTTGTAAATTCTTTATAAGCTCATCCTATGATCACAACTGCTCCTGATACTGTGAGGCAGAAGATGATGCCTCTCCACCAGCTCCTCTCGAGCTGGACGCCGACATCAAAATAGTATTGTAATATGTACCAGGAGTCACATGAGAGTCGATACCAACTACTCGGCCCTTCTCAAAGCCATACTTAGTCACCTGCATCCATGCCGCCTCATCGAAATGGTGGGCACTGGTCTGATCAGTCACCTCATCCTGACTCTCAGCCTATGTTTGAGAGGTCACAAACTCATATGACTCCTTCAATTCCAATTTAAAATTAAAATTGTTAAAATATTATATGCAGTTAATTTTCAAACTGAAAAAAATAATACTAACCACAATCTGACACTAGAAATCACCTATAATCTCTCCAGTGGGTGGATCACTGTAAAACCTTTGATAAACTTCATACTTCGTAACATCAAGATTCTCTAATGCCTATAAAAATATAAAATAAACTGTTTATATTTAACTTTATATAAAATATTTTAAAAAGATACTGACCAGATGCTCTCTTTGCGTACTGAATGTACGAGTTCCAGCTCGATGCACCACCTCCTATCTCCCCCGGTTCTGCTGACCCACTGTAGACCTCCTATGAAATACACCACCTATCTAGTATAAATATAATTCATCCTAAATGTGAGATGAAATGTACTCTGGTTAGTGGGCTCTACACGACTCATAAAAATCTGTCACTCCTTCTTTCTTAATGGTCATCCTTCTCAAATTGTGCAAAAACTAACAGAAACGGTCACGCATAGACACCTACCATGCCGCATGGATAACGTCATGCATGCTATCATCGATGAAATACCATAAACACTAAAAATAATTTATAATATGATGTTATTAATAAAATAAATTTCTAAATAAATATTATTAATTTATACAGCAACCAATTTTTGAACATGTCGAGCTGCACATAAATGTGAATCTGTTCCCATGTGATCCATGGTTGAGAAAAATAATTTTACAAGATATCACTCCCCTTTCCAACAGCTACATGTGCAAAACTATAAAAAAATAATAAATAATCAAACAATTAGTATATATAAAAATAAATTAATGAAATCTAACTAAAATATATAGGTTACAATACCTCTGTGTGTGTGGATCGAAGCCAAGTTGTGGACATCGCTCAGGGATAGGGTTATGAATCATCAGACGTGCAGGACCGTGCCCCCTCCATATACCCCATGAACTGCCAGTAGACTGAGGGTCAGATGATCCCAAATCCCCCTCATCCAAAGGTAGCTCAGCCTCATGTAACTCATGAAATAGATCCGGGTCCATCTGAAACAAAAAATGATTTTTGTTAGCAGATAGTTAAAAATAACTATTATATATATATATATTAGTTATGATTATAACTAGTATTTAACTGTGTCAATGTTCACCTTCATCATCATCTTTATATCTGATGTTGTCAATGTATTCGTATTCCTCCTTGGCATCATCAATAACTATATGAGTTTCAGTTTCATAATCTATTGTCATTTCAAATTCATTTGTAACATCATTAACATATTCATCACCATCGAACCTTAATTGTGGGGTTCCATTATTGATATTCATGTCTCTTTGTAAAAAATATGGATTTTGAGTAGTCCCTTAAAAATTTCAATTCCTTCCACTTCAGTGGAACCACATTCAGTTTGAGTAAACTGATTTTCTTGAGATTTCATTTTTATTATGCTCCAAAAATCACTTAGGTCTCTTGAAGTAGAACAGTACTATGTGTAATAAATTTGATGTGCCTATTGATCCAATAAAAATGAGTCATTTACTACAAGAAGACTTTTATATTTAATATCAAAGATTACATGAGTCAGATGAACACACAAGCCTATCTCAGTATCCGACCACCAAAATTTAAACATCGTTATGTAATTATGTCCTAGATAACACAACTCAATAATTTCATCCAGAATGCCATAAAAGTTAACTTTAGTTTCTCAATGATGCGATCCTCTCAAACAAAATCCACTATTCATTATTTTTTTTGATTCCCCATATGAACGTGTGAAATCAAAAACCATTCACCACATATGCATTATAAGATTTAACCATTTTGGATGGTGGGTTTCTCAATATACAGAGTCACTTATAAATTTTATCGGCATGTTGAGACACCTGAAAATTTGAAAAACAATTATCAATATAATAAATAGTAAACTGAATTGATATTAAACCATCAATATTTTCAGTTAATAGTTTTTGAAACCATTGAGAATTTTTTTGTCTGCATTCTTCAAGAGTAGCTGCTCTAATTTGTGGAAGTTGTTTCTTGAGATGATTATCATATAACCTAAAAATAAAATAAGTTTACAAACTATAACATACATTATATAATAAGTGATAGAAGCACTCACAATACAAATGATGTCATTTCTTCATAGTTGAGAAGAACATATGTGTGAGCTCTATGATGTTCATCATCTCAAATCCATCGTTCATGAACTCCACTAAATCAAATATTTAGCTGATTAAAAACTAATAATTGATTATCAATTTCGTCATTAACATTTCCCTCATTCCAACCCATGCTGTTTTATTTTGAGGGATATTAAAATTCCAAATAGTGAGAGCGGAAAAAAGAAATTTCCTATTGAAAATAAGCTTCAACAATTAAACCTTCAACTGATGCTTTGTTGCATACTTTTTTCTTCAATTTCTACATGAATATCTCGAATGGGTACATCCGTCGAAACTATACTAGACCTCCACATTTAGCTTCATATAGAAAATTTAATATCAGATGTTCTATTAAGTCAAATAAAGCCGACAAAAAGATTTTTTCCAGTTTTCATATAATTATGGTAATATCTTCTTCCAGTTTTCTTAGCGCACCGTAGTCTATTGTCACTATACAAATGTCTCAAAAGAATATGATATTTCTATTATCCATTCCCAAATCATAGAATTCAACAAACCTATTAATCCAATTGGCATAAGTCTTTCCGTTATAACATGACAATCATGACTTTTTAATCTATTAACATGACCATTCTTATCACATTTTCCCAAATTGGAAGCATAGCCATCAGAAAGTCTCAAATCTGCAATCCAATGAAACAATAATAAGAAACTCTCTTTAGATAGTGTATAAGTTTCTTTTGGATTTATTAACCTCTGTGATCCGACATTTTGAAATAGTTCATGTTCTTTTCACCTATAAATTTGGGCAAGATCTAATCATGCTTTTAAAGTATCTTTGGTCTTACCTGGTGTATCCAAAACAGTATAAAATAAAGTATCAAAAGAGTTCTTCTCAATATGAATGACATCCAACATGTGACAGGCGAATAAATCATACCAATATGTAAGATCCCAAAAAATGATCCATTTTATCCAATTATTTTCTTTTCCATGTCCATGAATTTTATGTTGGTTTACTATTGGCCCAAATGTGATGAGAGGTAATGAAAATACAACTGATTTTAACTCTGTATCTAAGATCATTTTTGGAGGTTCATCCCTTTAAATTGTGCCTTTTCTAAAATGAGATTTGTTCCTTCGAAAAGGATGACCGATTGGAAGAAATCTACGATGATATTCAAAATAGAAATTTTTTTCCATTGACGAGCATAATGGTTTCTTTTTCTTTCATACAGTATAGACCTGATTTCAGACCATGTGTACTCCAGCCAGATAACATGTCATATGCCGGAAAGTCACTAATTGTCCACATCAATGAAACTTTTAATATGAAATTTTGTTTCACAGCAACATCATATGTACTAAAACCATTACTCCACAATGAATTCAACTCATCAATCTAGGGTTTAAAAAAAACATCAATATTATTTTTTGGATGTCCTAGGTTTAATAAGGTAAAAAAGATATAGGGCTCCTTCATCAACATCTATGGAGGAAAATTTTACAGATTTATAAAGACATGCCAACATGAATACTGACTACCATAAGAACATAACAGATAGAAACTATCATTAGAAAGACCCAATCACACGTTTCGGGCTTTTAAAGTAAAAGACGAATGCTGTCGGTCAAAATGATTCCATGAATCACCGTCAGATGGATGGTTCAAGCTTTTATCGGTTGAAATATTGGTTTTTTGCCATGACATCATTGAAGTTGTGTTATGAGACATAAATAAACATTTTAGCCATGTTATAAGGGGAAAATATCTCAACTGTTTCATAGGAATCGATCCAGACTTCCCTGGTTGAGATTCATTATACCTCGATTGTCCACATGTGGGACAACTATCCAATGACTCATTTTCACCAGAATATAAGATGAAATCATTTTCACATGCATTAATCTTATGATAAATAAGGCCCATATTACAAACCAACATCTTGATCTCATAGTAATTTTCAGGAAACACATTTCCTTCAAGTAACAGTGTTTTAACCGAAGAAAATATCTGACCAAAACAGTTACTTGACATTGCATTATCTGATTTAATAGCCATAAATTTTGAAAGTGATTCTAATTTTATTATCTTGTAACAAGGATATAATGCGTCCTTAACAGACCTCAACAACTCATAAAATTCTAATGGATCCATCTCAGGAGTTAAATCGATATCATCTTGAGTTTTAGTTTGTTGAACAGATGGACCTGCAATATCATGTACTAAATTTTGAAACCATGATGGATCTAGAATCAAGTTATCAGTATCTTATCTAGAACTACTCTCACCGTGTTGATACCAAAAAATATAATCTAGTTGAAAACCAAACCGCAAGAGATGTCCCCCTACCATGTCAAACGTGTCAATCGTTCTCAGAGCACAATTTTTATAAGGACACTTAATTGTGCCATCTGAAACATATTCTGGTTTTGATGATGCAAATGATAAGAATTCTTCAACACCCTCATATATACATGATTTAAACCAAAACCGTTTGGATTTCTGCACTGATTTATCCATGTACGATCATCTAATAATGACTGATGTTGATTTCCATGTTCCATATCTTTCTAAAAAATATAAAATCATCACAGTTGGTGAATAATTTGAAATTATAAAAACACTATCTGAAAAAAGAAGATAAATAATTACAACTACTTCTTAATAATTACCATTAATTTTGGGCGACACAATTTTCAGTGGATTCACGACTAATCTTTTATCTGACACCTCATTTACTTGCAAATTTCTCACACTGAAATCACAATTAAGAATCTTCTCATAGATACAATTACACATTCTCATGCATACGATAATGTTTAAGTGTACCTCAAAGAATATTCTTCATTATGATTTGAGTGTCAGAAAGATGCAAGTAAATGAGTTATCAGACAAAAGATCCCCCTTTTTGTCGATGAATCATCTTTCTCCAAATATCACTACCTGAAAACATTATGAAAAATCTGGTCTTACAAATGCATATTTAAACTCATGCATACGAGATTGGATATGCATACATAGATGCATACTTTTCATAATGTTTTGAGTCGGTGAAAGTTGAAAGAAGAAGAGTCATCAAGCGAAAGGAGTGCTGCCAATCCACTTGAAATTATTCCATGTTATTACAAGTTAATACAATTTATTACAATTGATATTATTACTAATTATTCCTAATTATTACGAATTATTCATAATTATTCATAATTATTCCCAATTATTCCAAATTACTACTAATTATTTGTAATTATAACTAATTATTACTAATTATTTATAATTATTACTAATTATTACAAATTATTTCTAATTATACCTAAATATTCTTAATTATTCCTAATTATTCTTATTTATGCCTATTTATTTCAATTTATTCCAATTTATTCCTAATTATTCCTAATTATTCTTAATTATTCCTAATTATTCCTAATTAGTGATATTTATTCCTATTTATTTCTATTTATTTTTATTTATTAATATTTATTACTATTTATTACTATTTATTCCTATTTATTCCTGTTTATTCTTATTTATTCCTATTTATTCCTAATTATTCCTGATTATCCCTATTTATTCCTATTTATTACTAATTATTTCTATTTATTCTTATTTATTCCTATTTATTTCTAACTATTTTTAATTATTACTAATTATTCTTAATTATTCCTAATTATTCCTAATTATTCCTATTTATTCTTATTTATTTTTATTTATTCATAATTATTTCTATTTATTCCTAATTATTGCTAATTATTAATAATTATTCCTAATTATTCTTAATTATTCCTAATTATTTCTAATTATTATTAATTATTCCTAATTATTACTAATTATTCTTAATTATTCGTAATTATTGCTAATTATTCATAATTATAGCTAATTATTCGTAATTATTGTAAATTATTTGTAATTATTACTAAATATTCGTAATTATTTCTATTTATTCGTAATTATTGCTATTAATTACTAATTATTGCTATTTATTTTTATTTATTGCTATTTATTCATATATTTTTTCTATTTATTCCTATTTATTACTAATTATTACTATTTATTCCTATTATTCCTATCTATTACTAATTATTACTGTTTATTACTAATTATTACTATTTATTTATAAATATTACTAAATAATCTTAATTAGTACTAATTATTACTAATTATTCCTATTTTTTAATAATTGTTCCTATTTATTACTAATTATTCTTATTTATTACTATTTATTCCCATTTATTACTATTTATTCCTATTTATTACTATTTATTTCTAATTATTGCTATTTATTTCTAATTGTTGCAAATTATTGCTATTTATTGCTAATTATTCCAAATTATTTTTTGTTATTCCTATTTGTTGCTAATAATTCTTATTTATTACCAATTATTCCTATTTATTACTAATTATTATGATTTATTACTATTTATTAAGAATTATTCTTATTTATTACTAATTATTGCTATTTATTACTAATTATTGCTAATTATTACAAATAATTGCTAATTATTACCAATTATTGATAATTATTACTAATTATTGCTAATTATTATTAATTATTTCTATTTATTACTAATTATTCCTATTTATTCTAAATTATTCCTAATTATTCCTAATTATTCTTATTTATTTCTATTTATTACTAATTATTCCCAATTATTCCAAATTATTTCTATTTATTACTAATTATTCCTAATTATTCCTAATTATTCCTATTTATTACTATTTATTCTTATTTATTACTAATCATTCCTATTTATAAGTAATTATTTCAATTTATTGCTATTTATTCCTAATTATTGCTATTTATTCCTATTTATTGCTAATTATTCTTATTTATTACTAATTATTTTTATTTATTGCTATTTATTTCTAATTATTGCTATTTACTTCTATTTATTGCTATTTATTACCAATTATTGATAATTATTTCTAATTATTGCAAATTATTATTAATTATTTCTATTTATTACTAATTATTCCTATTTATTCTAAATTATTCCTAATTATTCCTAATTATTCTTATTTATTTCTATTTATTACTAATTATTCCCAATTATTCCAAATTATTTCTATTTATTACTAATTATTCCTAATTATTCCTAATTATTCCTATTTATTACTATTTATTCTTATTTATTAATAATCATTCCTATTTATAAGTAATTATTTCTATTTATTGTTATTTATTCTTAATTATTGCTATTTATTCCTATTTATTGCTAATTATTCCTATTTATTACTAATTATTCCTATTTATTTCTAATTATTGCTATTTACTTCTATTTATTGCTATTTATTGCTAATTATTCCTATTTATTGCTAATTATTCCTATTTATTGGTAATTATTCATATTTATTGCTAATTATTCATATTTATTACTAATTATTCATAATTATTACTAATTATTCCAATTTATTACTAATTATTACTAATTATTACTAATTATTTCTATTTATTAGCAATTATTCCTTTTTATTACTAATTAATTAAAACTAGTACTAATAATTTCAATTTATTATTATAAATTAATATTGATAAGAAAACAATTTAAATATAATTTAATTACAACCAATCAAAAATAATTAAATTAACATCAAAAAAATGAAATTAACACTAAATTAAATAAAATTTAAATACCTTTAAACTTGATCTCCAATTGATCTAGACGGCTTCACAACATTATTGTGAAAAAAAAACTAACTCACACAAATTTTCACTCTGAAAATAGAGTTCAGAGAGAGAGAGAGAGAGAGTGGAGAGGAGGATATGATAAAACAGATGGGGGTATATATAGGTTGGATTAGTTGCGACGGGCTACCCATCGCAAATAGTATTTGTTGCGACGTGACCCATCGCAAAAACCTTCGCCCGCATTAATTACAGTCGGCGGTTAAAAGAGTATTTGCGACGGGACCCGTCGCAAAAGGCACCTGCCGACACACTTTTTGGGAGAGGAGACCATCCTGTCGCAAAAACCTATTTACCGCCGCCTGATATTTGCGACAGATCCCGCCGCAAATACTCTCCTACTGACACACTATTTGTGACAAGGGAATCCCCCTATCACAAATAACCTTCCCGCGGTTCGCCGCACAAATTGCGCCAAACTTTTTGCGATGGGACCCCAAATCCTATAAAAAATAACCAATTATTTGTGACGAGTTGAATCCCCCATCGCAAAAAGATATTTTTCCCATAGTGTGAGTATGTGACTTTTCCTTTTTAATAAAATTGATGTCAATTTTAAATAAAAAGACACAGTTGGAGTCATATCAATCACACCATGAATCATATTGTGGTGAGGATAATTCCTACATATCTCAAATGACTTACGTATCATTTTTATAAAGCATCAAAACAATAGAAACGTGTTTACATGGATTTGATTATGTCACTTGTCTTTTTTACTAAAATGTCATTTCAAACTAGGAACACACACTTTGACTCATACCCCACACATGTTATATCAGTTAGATGTGATAACAATTCCTACACATTATAAATGAATTATGAATCAATTTCCTAAATTTTCAAGAAAATTCGAGTGATTTTTCTTGATCTTTAGTGAGTGATTTTTTGAAATAAACTGTCGACTTTCAACTGATAGAGGACACATTGAGTCATACTAGGTACATCGTCTATCAAATTGATGTGAGACTAATTTATAAATGTCAAAAAATGAATTATATATCATTTAACTAAAGTATTAAAACAATATGAATGTGTTTTCTTGGTTTTGAGTAGGTCGGTTGTCCTTTTCAATAAAATTAATGTCATTTTTAAATAAAAAGATGCACTTGGAGTCATACCGGTAACAAAGCGCATCGTATTGAGGTATATATGATTTATAAATGTCTCAAATGACTTATAGATAATTGTATGAATGTATCAAAACAATCTGAATGAATTTTCTTGATTTTGAGTACGTCACTTGTCCTTTTTATTAAAATTAATGTCATTTTTAAATAAAAAGACACACATGGAGTCATACTGGTCAAACTGTGTGTCAGATTGAGGTAAGAACGATTCATAGAAATCTAATATTACTTATGTATTGTTTTAATAAAGTATAAAAACAATCTAAATGTGTTTTATTGGTTTTGGGTACGTCACTTGGTTTTTTACTAAAATGTCATTTTAAACTGGAAACACACACTCTGACCTATACTGATCACATAGTGTATAGGTTTCACATGAGACCAATTATTACACATCAAAAATGAATTATGAATCAATGTACTAAATTATCATGAAAATAAAAGATCCATTGATTTGTTTTCATTGAGTAAATTTTTCTGAACTAAACTGTCAATTTTAAACTGATAACAGACACATTGAGTTATTGCAGTCACACCATGCATCGAATTAAGGTGAAACTGATTCCTATACATCTCAAATGAATTATGGATTGTTTCCATAAAAAATTAAAAAAATCAGAATATTTTTCTAAATTTTGAGTATGTCAGTGGTCCTTTTAACAAAAATAAATGTAAATTTTTAATAAAAATAAGGACTTGGATTCATACCGGTCACACCATATGTCATATTTAGGTGTGGTTAATTCCTACATGTCCTAAAGTCTCAAAAAAATCCAAACTAACAATTTTAACATGTTTAAATTGTATTTATATGACGAACTACCAACACTTCATATTGACTCAATGTTCTTAGCTGAAAAATCATACTCGTTTATGAATGTCAAAAGAGTAGAGGATTTTAAAAACAAGAAAGGTTTTTCAGCTAATAACATCGAATCAATATGCTATGTTGGCAGTTCAAAAAACAATGACAATGGATATGAAAAATGTGGTTACATTTGTAAAAGATCATTTTATCTCTTATGGCTTGTTGTAGATAGCTGAAAGAAAAATATGAATTCCCAAAAGATCTATGAAAAAAATAAATAATTATTAGATAAAAATGATAAATAAATTTACATACAAATATTAGATAAAATGATGCCATAATTAATTAAATAATTATTAATAATTCACCTTTTCCTGATGGTTATATGCATTCTTGACACATTTTTTATTTTCATTATCTCAGTTGTAGGCTTGAAGTCCAATCCCTCATGATCATGAGAAGCTTCGAACAAACCACCCCAACTTGAATGAATGAATCCACATATAAAAGAAAAACATTATTATATGAGCAATACTGAAAATAAATAAATTAAACATAAATATGAAATACTAAATTAATTCTATTGATAATGATTTTACTATGAAAACATTTTTGACCAGAAGGATATATTTACAGTAAATCCAGAAGGATGATAAAAAAATAAAAATAGATATCACCAAAAAATCAATCAATGAGCGAGGAGGATGGGGAGAAAATAATATACATTGGATTAAATATTTTAATTTTATATGAGAAATTAAATATATCCTATTGGGTTTATAAAACATTCATTTTTTATAATAAATAAATAAATACACACAAGATATTCATCATCAAAGGTGAATGTCTCACATTTGTCAAAATTACATGGATGGTAATAAGTGATTCCTAAGAGTGGAACCAAATGACAATGTTAAAGAATGATATATTTTTTGATGGATTAAATTAAAAAATACATAGTGTTTATTAGATATGTTATGAAATAAATGAAGTAATTTTTAATAGGTATTAATAAATGGGTTATCATTTCAAATATGGATATATTTTTATCAATTACAAGAAATACAAGAAAGGCTGAAATCAATGAATCAAATGTAATTAGTGATCAGAAAGTTTCGGTAAAAACTCGAAGGTGTAAGAATCTATAGAAAACCTCATTTTTTCTTAAATAGAGCCTAAATCATTTGGAGAGGCTGACAAGGATGATTATTGGATCAAATCTATGCATGATGAGCCTGATCCAAATAATAACAATGTGCCATGGGGATCTTGATCTGAATAAGAATAATAAAGGATTCTTATGGATCAAGTTCTTGCCGATATTGTTCCAAAAAATGTCAATTAGTTTAAAAATACATGATTTTTTAGTTAATTTTTTATTCTAATTCTATAAAACTCTTAACATAAAAGGTCATGCTATTCTATTGTAATGAAACATTTTTTTGTCATATAATTAAGATGGTCACATTTGTGGGGCATCATATTACCACTACAAGGAAATAAAAAATGGATTTATGTTTATGTTAGTAAACCATAAAATTAAATATAATTAAGAATCCATAGTGAACATAAAATGTAATTAAATTATTTAATACAAACTAATAAAGTTTAATTGATGTAGGATTCTAAAGTTTTAATGATTTTGTCTATGAAAAAAATATTTTTTTAATAATAGATTCTATTAAAACTTATTTTTATATTTATATTTCATTTTATCAAAATTAATTCAATCTACTGGTATAAGATTTATTCTTTAATTATTAAAAATATTATTTAAAATTTAAATAATAGAAAATGTTTCTTGTTTAATAATTTACTTTAAAAAGAAAATATCAAATTTAGATTATTTTTTGATAAATTCTAAAGGATTGATAATAATAAATTCTATCAACAATGCACTCTTTTTTAGCACCACGTAATGAAACAATATTTTGTTTCTTAAAACACCATGATGCTGATGGTTTTCCTAGAAAATGACTCATTCCAATTGTTTATTTTCTCACTGTATTTTAACAACCAAAATAAAAATATCAATTACATTTTATCTCAAAATTAGTTTTTCCTATATAATATAGTCTAAGGATTATGATACCTTAAACCTCCATAATTATTATCTTTATAGAATTTAAGTCATATTACTTAAATTCAAATTTAATTATTTCAAAAATAAAAATTATAAAAATTGTATTTTTTTCAATTAGTTAAATAAACAAGACAATAAATCAAATATAAATAATGATTTTTCTCATCTGATTTTACAAAATCATCAGAATCATTTGATTGATAAATTTTATAATTAACCCCTAAATATATCCCAAGCCTCATGAAATAGTTCACAGTCATCCAAAATAAATCCATTAATATTACACCGTATTTCTTATGGAATCTCGGACTTAGATTCCACATAATAGGTGCCCCGATTCTGGTGGGCCACATGGCCTTAGGTATGTCTCCTAAAATGCCAGAGGCTGCCGACTAGAAGTGAGAGCCTAGGGTTTGTCTGTGGAGATACTATCCCTCATTACTAGAGTGTAGTATAGTTGATAAATATAAACAAAGGTAAATAGTGAAAGAAATATAAGTAAACAGAAGGAACAATAAGAAAATGGATGTATAACAATAACTGAAATAACTATATTAACAAACAAGAATAAAATAACTAATGACGATTTGTCATGTCCCTTGAAAACTGAAAAAACATGATAGAATAAAACATGCATAACATTTTTGACAAATGTATAAAGGAATAAAAAGACTATCCCAAGCATACCGAGATCTATCTTGGTCATCTACAATCAAGATCCACCCTAAACAATAATAAATCAAGTGTTTCGAGACATATTCTTACCTTTATCAACACCTACATTCCTGTAATCTACTTCGGGCACCAAAAAGGCGCTTGGATAGGGTGTGAGATAAATCTATGTGGGCCAACAACAATGGTGTATATAAAATTTGGTCCATGTAATGGAAATGTAAAAGTGTGCAAGCATGCATATATAAAGTAAATCTGTACAATGTAAATAAATACCCAAGTACCTGCTTCATCCCTCAGCTGGCGTCTAAACATGTAACCAATTCATTATTGGATTATTACTAGTTCATAATTACGTCACATGCTAACAATAGTGAAGTCCCAAGATGTAGAAAGGAAACATGTAATGATATTTAATAATGTAGTCCAAAGGGAATAACCAAGGAAACATAGAAATCAAGGGTTTCTAACTCAATAATAACTCTAGCCTGGATAGGGGTAAGAGTGTAATCCAAAGAGTACAATCCAAGACATTCCACAGTGAGACACCTACTGAGTCCAAGGAGTTCATCCAAGGTAAAATGGGGATAAGAAATTATTTGGCCTGATGGGATATAACCATGGAACCTAGTTGTCAATGTTGTATCCAAGGAGTGTATCCAAGGCATCATGTAGTACTACATGAGAGATCATATGATATCATACTAGGCTTCCAAAGTTAGAAAAATATCAGGTTCTAGGTGGGTCTCAACCTAAGAAAGTCGTATCCTTGAATTCAGAATGGGGTTCTTGAGTGATTAAGGAATTCCCTTGGGAATCCAAGGTGATCTCAAGTCAGGACACACATATTTTGATATATAAGTCTTAGATAATTCATAAGGTTCAAGCCATTACCTTTCATTAGTGTGACAAAGCTAATTAAACATGAAACCACTTAATCAAGTCATAATTAATCAATAAGTCCATTTGGTTCAATCCTTTCCTTTCATTAGTGTGATAAGGCCTTGTATAATGAAACCATTCATTTAATCTATTTAAGGAATTTTAAATAATCAATGTTCACTATGCTACCTTCCAATAACATTGTAATGGGTGCTACAAACAGTAAACCTATTATTAAATTATATTTAAAATTCCAAGTCATGTACTTAGTATACTTTCTAATTTCCATTTATCATTGAATTATTAATTTGAAACAATTAACTTATGTGGGCAAGTGTAACTGACATGGTACTTTACATTCACCATTACATTATAAAACAAGCATTTATTATAAGGAGTCCTACCATTAGCGTGGTCAATCTCGAGCACATTTGAATGACGACTCAAAAGTGTCAAAACATTAAAAAATCAACTATGGAATATCATCAAACATTGGATGATCTGTATTTTGGGTGTAACCACCAACAAGTAATCACATGTTTAGAAAGACCATAACCATATGGTTCTAATGATTACAACCATGGAATATAAATTCTATAAATGACACACGACGAAATCGGTGGGCCCTACATGATAATTCCAAAATCAATGAACTTGATGGATGAGTTATCAAACACCCACCTTAGGCTTGTAAAACTCTCCTCCTCTAGTATCATCCCTTGATTTGGATTTTATTTGAGTAAATCTAAGAAAAGAGGAAAAAAACTTACACCTCAATAACTAGGTTGAGAGAAAGAGGGAAGAAGAAAGGCTCCAACAGAATCGAGTACTTACCAATGCATATACAATATGATGAATGTAAGTTCGATCAGATCTTGGATGAAGCAGCTCTCATGATCCCTACCTTAGGCCTTCAAAAATATCTAAATGGGAAGAAATAGAGAATACTCATGTAGGAATTTAGATTTGGAGGATGGAGGAGACTTACTTAGATCATTAAGGAAAAAAGGTAAAATTACCCAAAATTTAGCATGTGCATGGTTTGTCCACATGGTTTTCTAAACCATGCGCAATGCATAAATGGGTATCTTGGAAAACGGGGAACTTTAATGGTTTGGCCGCATGGTTAGGGAAACCGTGCGCTAACCACGTGAGATGGATCTGCCTAAAATGAATACCATCTGCACGGTTACATCTAACCATGTGGCTTACCTACATGATTTTATCTAACCATACTATATTCCCAGTTTTCACCAAAATATGGGTTTTGGGATCTGAATAAGACCCATACACCCTTGGAACCTTTTATAACTCATTATGTATCTATATTAGGTCCACAAATAAATAATTAGACCTAAATTTAAAGGATCCATACTTGAGTGAATAATTGGGTTCTTATAGTTATCCCTTATTAAAATAAATCATCCCCTAGTTCACCTTACAAGGTTGGTGAAAAATTTCATGAGAACAATTCTGGTCACTGAGCACATATTTAGGCCTCCCTCTCCCAAGATTCATCCTACACGTGTTCATGTTTCCATAGCACCAATACTAGAGGGACTAACCAGCCTCAGAGAGCCTCCGTGCACTGGTTAATGATGCGTACATGATACTACTTAAAGGTAGCATCAAAATTTAACTCAACTTCCTGAGGATCAAAGGTATGATATGGTTTGACATGATATTGGTGAAGTTGTGAAACATGGAAGAAATCATGCATGTCATGATACCTCTGAGGTATTAACAACTGATAGGGTACCAGACCAACTCTCTATATAATTTCAAATAGCATAATGCAATGATGTTACGACTTCCCTTGATTCAGTAACCATCTATTCCCTAGCCTGGGTGATACCCAAAGGAAAAAAAATTCCTAAACTCAAAATCTAGAGGTCATCAATAGTGATTGACATAATATTTTTGTCTATACTGAGTAGTAGTCATATGATTTCTGATTAGATGAACCAACTCTGATTTTTCATAAAAAATACAAGGACCTAGTAATGTTACCTCACCTAACTCCAGCCATCACAGAGATAAATGACATGGCCTACCATATAATGCCTCAAAAGGATCCATTTGAATTTTTTCTAGAAATCTATTATTGTAGGAAAAATTGACGAGAGGGGTATCGTTCTCCCAAGAACCATTTAAATCAAGGAAACATACTCGGAGAATATCCTATAAAACCTATATTGTTTGTTCTGATTGTCTATCGGTCTAATATTTAAAAGATATGATTAGAAGCACCTGTGTTCCTATAGACTTCTGCAATCCCTACCAGAATCGTGATGTGAAACGAGAATCCCTATCTTGGACAATAGTACATGGGACACCATGTTGTCGTATGATCTCACAGACATACAATCTTCCCATCTCTTCAAATGAAAAAGTCTCCCAAATGGGAATGAAGTGGTCTGATTTTGTTAGTCGGTCAATAAATACCCATACAACATCCCTAACCCTCGAAAACCTAGGTAATCTGACTATAAAATCTATAACAATATCTTCCCATTTCTATTCTAGGAATGAAAGTATCTATAACAGGCCTATAGGTCTCTGGTGCTCTGCCTTCACCTACTAACATGTGGAACACCTAGTGCTAAATCCTTCTATATGATGCTTCATCCCAGGCCACCAAAACTTGCATCACATATCTCGATACATCTTCAAGATGCTTGGATGAACTGCCCATTGATAAGCATTAGATTCTTTAATCAACTCTGCTATCATATCTATAGGGACCCAAACATGTCCATGAATACACAAGATATTTTATTTGTCTACAGACCAATCTTGATGTGGGTTATCTCTTGATATACGCTCATAGAGAACCAATAATTCATGATTTGAAAATTGTCTAATCTTCACCTTCTCAAGGAGGGAAGAGGTAATTTTTAAGGATGAGAGGTCAGAATTCTTGTGTCTATCATGAATATGTATATAAATATCATTTAATAGGGACATTAACTTCCATTCATCACTGGTTTCTCATACTACATGTTCCTGATTTTTCTGACTCAGTGCATCTGCAACCACATTGCCCTTCCCAGGCATGTAGACAAGCTCAAAATCGAAATATTTTAGATATTTGACCGATCTCTGCTATCCAAGTTTCATGTAACAATGTGTAAAGATATAATTAAGGCTCTTATGGTCCGTCTACACCAAAAATCACTCAGATAATAGATAATGTCTCCAACAGCTTAAGGCATTGACAACTCTTACCAGCTCAAGGTCACGCGTCAGGTAGTTTCTCTCATCAGGCCCCAACTAATGAGATCCATAAAAAACAACCCTATCCTCCTACATCAGCACTACTCCTAGTCCAATTCTTGATGCATAATAGAAGAAGGTATAACCTACACATAGCTTTGGAAGAATTAGAATAGGTGCTTAGATAAGCCTCCCTTTTAGCTTCTGAAAGGATTTCTCGCTCGCTTCTAACCAAAGGATCTTGCCACCCTTCTTTGTAAGACTAGTGAGAGGTGAATCAAATAACAATAATTCTTGTATGAAATGCATGTAATATCTATCTGTCCCTAAGAATCTCCATATACCAAAATCGTTCTTGGGATACTCTCAGGAAACTACATCACTAACCTTTTCAGGGTAAACAAATACTTCTGATTTTGATATGATATAACCCAATAAGTGAACTTTTCTGATCTAAATGTGGCACGTACCAAGATTGGCATAAATCTGATTCTCTATCATTTTACTCAGAGCAATATCAAGTTGTTTGGCATGGTATCTATGAGTATGAGAATACACTAATATTTTTTCCACAAAGACCATGATAAAAGAGCAGAGATAGGGATAGAAAACCCTATTTATTAGATCCATGAAAATATTAGGCATGATCTTAAGACTGAACGACATAACAAGGTACTCATACAGACCATACCTACTACAAAAAGATTTATGAGGTATGTATAATGGCCTTACTCACACCTGATGATAACTTGATCTTAGGTTGATCATAGAGAATACCCAAGCTCCTCAAAGATGGATAAAGAGATAATCTATTCGAGGAAGTGGATACCAGTTCTTAACAGTAAGGTGGTTCAACCATATTTAATCCACACATAGACGTAAGGTTCCATCTTCCTTCTTGGAGAAAATCATAGGCGACCCCCAACAAGATACACTGGACCAAATAAAGCCTTTGGCCACTAAATTATCTAACTACTTCTAGAGATCCTGAAGATCTATAGGTTCCATCCTATATGGAGGAATGGACACCGGTGTTGCTCCTAGAACAAGATCAATTGTAAATTATACCACTCTTTTAGGCATAGAATACACTAATATTTTTAAAAGATTGTTTTACTGCATTTTGATGGCGAACCAGTTTTAAATAAATACTTTGACAATTTTATAAGCTCTATTTTTTAAAATAAACTTATTCTTTAGGATTGGGACATTGAAATTTATTTTGGATAAATTTTTGGTATTTTTCTGACGATGTTCATTTTTTAAGGAATAGTGAAAAATATTGCATTGTACTTCAAAACTGCTTTTTCATCTAATTAAATTATATGGTTAGATTATCTTTTTAATTGGTTTTAAAGTTTAATTTGAATACATTTTTACAATTTAATCTAATTTTTGTCATTGTAATTAATTTCACTTTGGAATTGGGTATAAACAAGTGTCATACTTTTGATAGATATTGTTTCTAAAAAACCCGCTATTTGTTTTGAAAATGGGAATTATTTTTAAATTAATTAATACAATTTCTGTGTTTGGAATTTTTAAAATGGATTCCATATTTTGAATCAGAAGGTCCATATTATATAATTAAGACTATTTTATTTTTGGACATTATGAATTGTAGCGACGGTAATTATCTTTAATTATCATGATTATTTAGTAATAAGGTAGTTAAGGGTAATAAAATAAAATAATAATAATATAAAATGACCCCAAAATCTGTCCTAATGCTACTTGTTGTGTCATGGCCGACCATGGGATGCCTTGTGCCAACTTTGGGACCCCATGGAATCACTTTTGTGTGATAGTGAAATTTTATCATTTTATTTTTAAAGAAAGTTAAATATAACAAAAGTATGTATCACACAAGTAAAATAAATTTAGTTTTGTCTGTGTAAATGATCTCTTAGACTATAAATAGTCATTGGAAAGCTAAAAATATTTTCTACATCATAGTATTTTGTTTATAATTTTTAGATAATAAATAAATTAATTTATTTATGACACCATGATGATGCAGAGATTACCTCACACTACAAAAAAGTGGCTTTTACTAACAGAAAATTAGTGACAAATAATATATGTGTTGGTAAAAATGATTAATTCCAAAAGATATTTGGTTTTTTCTTTATTAATTTTAATTACCAACATTTGTTTTTGTTGACATGTATATCTGTTTGTATTAACTTTTTAATACCAACACATCCTCTACCAACACTTAAATCTGTCATCTTTTCATTTTAATACCAACATATTTTTACCAACACATAAATATGTTATTAATAACTATTATTACCAAAAAATATTTAACTTTTAGAAAAATTTGTTCGAATAAATTGTTTTTTAATAAAATTTTATACAAACAACTAAATATATATATGTATAACAACAAATCAGTTGTTAATAAAAATATATATTTATACATAGCATTAATGTAACTATTAAATGAAAAATATTTATTTGAATGAATACATACATACATACAGACATAATATATATATATATATATGTATATATTGTGTGTGTATCTGTTAACATGTTACCTGATTTTTTTGGACGTCACACCAGACTAACACTCTACTTACTAATGGTGTAAAAAAATGAAGCGTATTAGTGTTAGTACAAAGGACCCATTTTAAATATACTTTAAATATTATCATCCACACATCCAAGTTAATTTTGAATCCATTCTAAATAATTTTTAAAAAATATTTGAAACAAATATATAAAATTGAATTTAAAATTATTATCATTTAGAATGAATTTAAAATATATTATCAATAATAATAGAAAAAGTTAAAAAATTAAAAGAGGTATTAACCCTAGTGATGCGGCTGAATCCCCACCCCAAAATTGTTCCACCTCCGCCATTCCACCTCCCTATTATTCCGCCTCTACCGCTCCGCCACCCTATCGCTCCGCCTCCCCATCGCTCCGCCTCTGCATCACTTCGCCTCCATCGTTCCGCATCATCCCTTTCTATTGTTCTTTCTACCTCATTCCTCCTCTGCTGTTCCGCCTCCTCCATCCTGCCTCCTCCGTTCTGAGTCATGGCCATACTAAATCCATCGCCACTGCCATCCTAAAGCCGCCCCTGCCTCCATCCTAAATCCTTACCTAATCGATCACTGGCACCTCATGCACCTGATCTCTTACCAGCTTATATGGACTCAATTCACAATCACCCATGAAGATTATAAGAATAGTAAAGATTGAGGACTGTGAATATGATTTTTGGAGAATGGTTCAAATCATCACCCCTCAATTATTATTTTTTAAGTTATTGTGTTGTTCTGGGTAGAGAAACTTAACTATAGACTAGCATTAGGAGATGTACATTACTATTTTATCCCTTGGTTTTTCTCCATCCCTTGCATAATGTTTCATCATTAGCTTGATTAGACAAAGAGGGGAAGTCAGTGAGCTTTATTTCAGCAGCATGGAGCACCATTCACGTGAGGAAAAAAAAATCCAAGGTTCACCTTCTTTTATCATTAGCCGATACTCTAATGGTATGGTTAATAATCGGTGGAGACTCAAACATAGGATATTCTTGACACTATCTCTTTGGAGGTTTGTCCTGACACATTAAACTTCATTGAATAATCACAATCCTAGTGAAAATGGGGTTTTTCATCACTATTGGGGTGTTCAGAGTATTGATTCATGCTTATGCTACTTATTCAACCATCCAAAATAGGTGTTTCCTCAAGAATACGATGTGAGACACTTCAAGGCCTTTGAAGAATGTGGTGGATAAGTTTTTCATGGTTAAGATTTATATATGTGGGTAGCCTTAGTCCTAGAATTGATTTATTCCATACATTTTAATACATAGGATAACAAGGATATTTTATCACTATAGAATCTTGATTTAATGATTTATATCATCAGTGAATGGTTTTTTCTTTAAAATAGAATGTGATGTTAAACACTTAAGATGAATAATTGAACCTTCCTCTAATATCTTAGATATGTTTGGAGTGTTCAATTTGATTCAGGATGTCTACAACTTTCTCAAATGTGTTGTCTATACACATGATGGTAATGGTTTTTGCTGAACTATTAGGTTTTCTTTGTATAAACAAATGCTTTGTGATGTATTGGGTTGTCTATACACTAATGGGTAATTCATCATAAATGGATTTTCTATTGGGTTTTCTATACACAAACAAATGGGTTTAGCAGGTAATTATAAAATGGGTTGTCTGTACACTTCTAGATGTCTAAATCTTTCTCAAATGGGTTGTAAAAAATGGGAATAACAGGTAATTCATCTTAGTTGTTCACTACATCTGAAATGGGAATAATAAGTATTTCCTAATTTTTATTCAACATTATTGAGATCCTTTGACATTTCACTGATCTATTGAAAAGACGTTTTTCATTAGAAGATAATTGTTGTTACTGAGAAGAAACCAAACTAGGTGAACTTAGTGGATTAATCTTCACTTCCATAAATTTTGGGTGCATCTTAGAATCACCGATGTCTTTAATAGTTTTTATTGTTTTAATGTGATGTTACATCTTCTAAGAATCAGTCATCACATTATATAAACAATCAATAAATCTTGAGTCATGCTGCATAGATTGAATCTGGGTATCCAACTCTTTGGTTTTCGAGATGGGATTAGAACTATACATCCATATAACATCTAAATTTCTTGATTCAACTCTTTTATATTCCTTGTGTTAAAAATTTAAAATGCAAGTATCCAATAATTATCCTCCTCAATAAGTCCCTAGTCAAATTTATAAAATTTTAAAAGGTCCTTTAAGACTATTTTTTAAAAAATACACTGAATTCCTAAGGTTCTCATTGCATTAAATTGTTTTTTAGATTTTGATTTTCGTGTAATTTTCATATTAAGGTTGTGTTACAAGATTTTAGAATTTTATACTAGATATATGTCTATTTATTTTACTTCTATTCACAAGAAACAACATTACACCTAAGCTTGTGAAACCACTTGTTATTCTGTCAATGACTCAGGTTTGATGCATGGATCACAATTATTGGGTTTTTAACTGGATGATGATATATGTATCTATTATAACTAATTTATTTACTTATGTCAAGTGCATGAAAGTTTTTTTTGGGAATTTCATGAAAAGAACCAAGCATTGGAAATTGACAATGACTTACTTGTCACTTGTATTGTCAATGAGAAATTTAAAGAAAAACTACACCTGGTGTTGTGGTTACTGGTTATACAATCTTCTTGTTATTTTTATAGGATTCATTATTATTTCTAAAGATTCATTAGATTTCCATTTTAATTTATTTTATAGTGATATTTACTTTTTTTATTTAATGCCTTAGGGAGATTTAGTTTCTCAGAAATCATTGATGATTTGAACTTAGAGATGATGATATGGTTAGATTATTACATTCCCTATTATGTTCCATGTATATATAGTAATGAAATAAACTAAAATGATTTCTCTTCGTGATAATATTTAATTCAATTCAATGTTTACTAGTAAAATGAGAGGATAAATTTCTGGATGTGGAAAAAAAGTTTGGTTTTGTTAATCCTTTTTTCAATGGGTCGGGTGATGTTAATAATTACACGAGAATGATGACTAATTTTGTTTTAGCATACAGATTCATATTCCTCTTGTGGATTAAAAGAAAAATTTTATTGAAGATATTGAAATATACATGAAATATTCCATTTAATCCATAATAATGCCTACCATGAAGAGCAATAAGTTTTAGGTTCATCAGTAGCTGGTCAGGGAGTGCACAGAGAAGTCAAAACCTACATGTTAAAGGTAACATATTAAGGCTTATTTACTGGTTGATTGTTCACACTAACCTCATCGCATTATCATACTATTTCTTGAATTGTGAATGCACAGTTTGATTTCATTAGTTGGTGACAGAGTGTATCACCATGACCTCTTTATTCCCATCATCTCATTCTTATACCATGGCATGAAATTTGAAAGCACATCATGATTTAAAAGAAATACTAAAGTTGACTGAAGATTGATTTTGATTACATGGAATGAAATGAGATCCCAAATATGATCAAGCATTTGATGGATGATAGAGGAATATGGGGAGAATCTTGGGTTTCTATTTTTTGTTTTTGTTTTTTCATATTTTGTGTTTCTGTTTGGAATGTACAGCTTGAGTTCCTGTTTAGAATGTATAGTTTGAAGTACTTCAGTTTCTGTTTTTTTGTGTTGTTTTGATTATATGTTGGTGATGTAGTGCTTTTCTGCAGATTTATGACATTATTGATTACTAAATTAGGTTGATGTTGGATGATCATGGATGGATTCTATAGTATGAGATGAAGCTTGGGTTTCTATTTTTTTAACAGGTTGAGTTCTTGTTTCGAATGTGCATCTTGACATTCTTCTTGAGTTTCTGTTTTTTTTTCTATGTTTTAATTATATGTTTGTGAATTACTACTTTTCTGCAGATTTATTACTGAAGTAGGTTAATGTTGGAAGATGATGGATGAATGAGGAATATGAGAAGCATATTGAGCCTTCCAGAATAGTGGTGGATCAGGATGTGCATAAAACTATACCAAAACCTCTTATGGAATGGACGGGGTGCTGGAGATGGTGGATCAAGATGTGAATGAGACTATACCAAAACCTCTTATATCATGGATGGGGCGCTAGATATAGAGTTCACTCGATGACATGGATGGGTCATTTGGGGGTGGGTCCTATTGGGGGATCCAGTGTGGGGGGGGGGATTGGGGGGATTTTCCAATGTGATGTGGTGGCTGGGGATCGAGTGTTTTGTATGGAATTTCTATTTTAATATAATTTATTTTTCTCTATGTTTTAACATGTGTTAAAATCGTATTCTGTTTAATAATTAAAATCGTTGGATTATATATGATAAAAAATAAATATAATAAGGAATTTTAAAATATAGAATTTTACTAGAAATAAAAATTTATAATTTTTACTCAATTGTAATTTATAGGTTGGTAATATTATTACCGATAGAAAAATTTGTCACCATAACCTATTGCTAAACACTTTAACCAACATATATATTATCTGTTGGTATGATTATTTGTGCAACAGATCTATTTTATCTGTCGCAAAAATATTTAGCGACATAGTTTTTACCGAAATTTTAGTGACAAATACATACATGTTAGTAAAACGTTTTACCAACAAAAAATTCACTTTTACCAATAGTTATGTCTCTGTTGGAAAAAGTGAAATATTTTGTAGTGTCATTAATGAACGATTTAAATAAAATGAAATGATAATGTAAAATCCAAGACATAAGCTTGTCAAAAACCTATTTTATGGGTGGATTTAAAACCCTTATCACCTTATCCTTGAAAGATATTTTTGTGGGACTTTTAAAATCCAAAACTCATTTTAAAATAAAGTAACATTTCATGACTTTCCAATAGTGCCCCTCCTCCCTCTTATAAAAGGCCCCCACCTCTACCACCTTACCCACACCTCTCAAGCCATTGGATCGGCCAAACTATTCTCCTTTTATATCTCCACATCCCTCTCTTCATCCTATAAGTCTTACCTTAGGAAAAAATCTCTTCAAGAAACCATTTCGGTTCAAACCAAGGGGAGTTACCCGATTTAAAGGTAATGTCTTCTCTTATGTACTTGTGTTTTATTTTACTTATCCAACACCCTAAACCATTTTTATTCCTCTCTTTTTTAACAACACCAGTATCTTCAATATACTAGGATGTTGTTACGAGAAGTATTTTATTTACACTTACACACACCTCCATCTAATGGTTAAAGAACATACTGTTTCTGTGAGTGGAAAATTACTGCCTCACGAAACGATGATTGTTCAATCTTCTTTTAACACCTCTCATGGTGACCATTAAGATGTCACTATATTTATATATGATATATATTATTTTTATGTTTTCCTTATGCTTTTGTATTTTTTATTTATGGCATAGCTTTATGGTTTCCATTATGGGTAACCACGATATCTTCATTTTAGGAAGTGCAGACTACCGCCCCTCAAAGTGATTTGATTTTTTAATGCCATATGTGGCATGTATAAAGGATGGAGTTTATGATATTATATATAATATCATACTAGAATTATAATATATCTTTATTTCATTATTATTTCACTCCATTAAATACAAAAAATAAATGAAAGTAGCATTCATGCGTACGTACGACTTACCGTCTCCATGAATGAAGCATTTCATCTCTTACCCCTAAAGGTTATGTAATATTATAAATGCATGTATATACTGGATATATATGATATATATGATATCTAAATCATTAATATAATTTTGGATATAATGGATATTTTTCCACTTGAACAACTTATTATTATAAGAAGTTTATTTTTGACTCAAGTACCAAAGATGGAAAAAATGACCGTTATTAACTTAAATAATTACATAATGTTCATAACATGGTAATAAGTGATATAAAAGGAATAATGAACTTTAAAAAGGTTTTTAAGAAAGTATAAATTAACTCTAGTTTATTATTCAGGAGATTAAAGAATGATCGAGTCAAGTCAGACACGAGGTAAGGAATTTCGTCTCAATCTCCTTTCATTGAGGCATATTTTGTTTTATACACAACATTATTTAATACGGTGTAGAAAACCTTTTGAATTTTAATTTTATTCAAAAGTAATCTTTTTATATGAAGCGTTTTACTAAACAACAAAAGGAAATGTTTTTGTCTTACGTATGCGGTGACAATGACTTCTCCGCCACCATGACAATTATTTTAGTTTCGGCTTCCTCTACAACCCATAACTTTTTTTTAAATGAAAAATAAATACCATTTTTTAATTTTCTTTTATTTTGGTATTGAAAATGGTTTTGATATTGTTTTGATTATATCAATGTGTTTTTGATATCTTGTGATTGAAATGTGGAAATGTTATGTTTCCTTTATGCATGATTTATGTGATATGATTATGTTATGTTTCTTGGGAATTTTTTATGAATACTGGTGGTTCCAGGATAAAATAAGGGCGGGTGAGCCTGATATAGCTCTCCAATGATTTGGGTAACATGAAGGAGTTAAACGCTATGGTTTCTCTGACGAGATTTAAGGAATATACTGTGATGGGTAATCCAAACGTAACCATGAGGGTTACTCCCTATATAAGAATGTAATGAATTCCCCAAGTTACCTTTATGTCTTATGATTTATATGAGTTATTCATAAATATTATGATTTCATGAGATATGTTAAAGTGCTTATATTCTATGAATAAAGTATGATTTTATTGATTCTTATGTATACATGGACTAATGTTTACTTTCCATACTTCTATATCCCTTACTGAGCTTTTTATGCTCATCCCAAGTTTTTGAAATGTTTTTCACAGGTCAAGGTAAAGGTACATGATGTGATTATATTGTCGAGGAAGTGTCAAGAATGAATCCATGTTTTATTTTATATATGTTTCCTTGATGGGATAAAATGAATATTTTCTTTTATGTAACCACCTTATTTAAATGTGGAATGCAATGCATGATTTATGATCTAATTCTCTAAAACTCTAAACCTGAAAATATCGTCAAGGTGTATTCTTGTAATAACTCAAGACTAAGTAATGTTTAATGCTGGGGACTTATAGTTGGTATCAGAGGTCAGTTTAGATAACATTAGGAGTTATAATTCTATTAAATGATTATCCAAAAATATTTTTTTATGGTCAAATTGAAATGATATAGCATTAGAAGATTACCATGTTTCTTCATCTAAGACATGTTTGTTCAGGATGGTTTTCCATAGAGGAAATAGGGAAGCAGTGATAAGAAGGCATACAGAAGGAAATGACCTTCCAAATCAGTATCCTGAGATAGTCGGAATTGGAACTGAACAGTTTGTTGTAGTAATGGCGCATTTGACTCAAGCGATAAATGGTGGTGGTATCCATGCACGAGATTAGCCAAATCAACCGTAGAGGAACATGTCAGTGGTAGAACATTTCATGAGGCAACATCCCCCATCATTTAGAGGATCATCTGACCCTGTGCTAGCTGAAGGATGGATTAAAGTACTGGAGAATATTTTCAATATGATGGGGTGTTCTAACAATCAAAAAGGTTAGAATTGCTATTTATCATTTGGAGGGTGAAGCAGATCAGTGGTGGTCGATGGTTAAAAATATCAGGGACACTGATGAGATTGATGCTCTTGAATGGGATGAATTCAAAGGTATGTTTCCTGAGAAATATTTTCCTAAGGCTGTTCAACTTAGTATGGAAAAACAATTCATGGAATTGAGGAAAGAGGGCGAATCAGTGGCTGCTTATGAATAAAATTTCACTCGATTGGAAAGGTATGCTCTAAATTATATCTGAGACATTGATAGTAAAATCAATCAGTTTTACTCAGGATTAAAGCCAAAATATCAAAGGGATTTAGCTTCTTGAGAGTTCAAAAGTTATGAAAAGCTTGTTCGATGTGCTGATAAGGTGGAAATGGAGTTTTACGATGATAAAGTATTCTATAACAACCAACAGAAGAAGAGACCGAGGTGGCAGGAGAAAGGGAGGAATCGTTAAAAAAGGTCTGATGTTAAGAAAACTAAGTTTTTAGTTTGTGATAATTGTGGTAAAAAGAATGATGGGGAATTTCTTTTGAATTTTGTAAAGTGATACCGATGTGGTAAGATGGGACATATGGATCGTGATTGCACCGAAAAATATTAGGGTGATGGTAAAACCACATTTGATTTACAGTTAGTGAAATGTTTTAAGTGCAATGAGATAGGTCATTATGAAAACGAGTGTTCAACAAAGAGCTCAAATGATGGGAAGCAGTCAGACTACAAGCAGAAAGGTGTGGTTAAATCCTTTGCAACTACTTCAGCAGATGTTGGGCCATAAAATGAAGTGGTATAATGTACTTTGTTTTTTTCCAGATTATGCCAATTTGTTGTTTGATTCAGGGTCTACACATTCTTTCATCTCTAAAAAATTTTCTAGTAAATTGGGAATTCAGTCTTAATAAATGACTCCTGAAATTGTGGTAAAAATAGCTAGGGGAAATGTTGAAGAAAAAAGAATTTATAAGAATATTCCAATCCTTATCCGTGGAAAGAACATACTTTAAAACCTTATTGTTTTACCTCTAGTAGAGTTTTATGTTATCCTGGGTATGGATTGACTCTCTATTTACCATGCTAAGATTGATTATAGAGATACATGATTTTCTTTTTAGAAAGACTTTCAGTTTGTGTACAAGAATGAACCCTTATAGTTGATAACATATCAAGAGGATGAGAAACTTGTAAAATATTGAAATAAATTTTACCTTGAACATATTGTTGAAAAAAAAAGAACTCTTCAAATTAATGATGTGCCAGTGGTAAATGAGTATCCTGATGTTTTTCCTAATGAGTTTCCTGGAATAATACTAGATCAGGAAGTTGAATTTACTGTTGACTAAGTTCCTGATGCTAAGCCAATTTCAAAACCCCCTTATCGAATGGCTCAAATTGAATATTTATAGTTAAAGGAGCAATTGCAAGATTTATTAGAGAAAAGTTTCACTCGACCTAACACATCACCATGGGGTGCCCCTGTCTTAGTTTATAAAAAGAAATATGGTTCAATGAGACTTTTCATTGATTACAGAGCGTTGAATAACATCACTATTAAGAACAAATATCCTTTTCCTCATATCGATTATTTGCTTGATCAGCTCTAGGGAGCTCATTATTTTTCAAAGATTGACCTGATATCGGGGTACCATCAGTTGAAGGTAAAGGAAGTAGATATTCTCAAGATCGCGTTTCATATAAGATATGGAAATTATGAATTTGTAGTAATGCCTTTTGGGTTCACTAATTCACCTACTGTATTCTTAGAACTTATGAATAGAATTTTCCATGATTTCTTGGATAAGTTTGTGGTTGTTTTCATTGATGATATTTTGGTGTTTTATAAAAGTAAATAGGAGCATGAAAGTCATCTAAGGGTTATCTTGAAAACCTTAAAAGAAAATAAATTTTATGGGAAATTCAGAAAGTGTGAGTTTTAGTTGCAACAAATTTCTTTCCTTAGTCACATTGTTTCTAAATAAGGAATAACTGTTGATCCTGCAAAAACAAAGGTTGTTGAAGAATGGCCAAGACCCACAAATGATACTGATATTCGTAGTTTTATTGCTTTAGCAGGCTATTACTAAAGGTTTGTTAAAAAAATTTCATAGTTATCTAGTCCAATGACTAAGCTAGATCGGAAGGGTGTTTTGTTTATCTAGACAAAAGAATGTGATGATTGTTTTCATGAATTGAAACGAAGATCAGTGAATGATCCAGTTTTGGCACTACCTTCCAGGAATGGTGAGTTTGTTATCTACAATGATTCTTCATTTAAAGGACTTGGTTGTGTCCTAATGTAGAATGATCAGGTAATTTCTTATGCTTCACGTCAGTTGAAAACTCATGAGGAAAATTACCCTACACATGATTTGGAATTAGCTGCTGTGGTTTTCGCTTTAAAAATTTGGAGGCATCATTTGTATGGTGTAAAGTGTGAAATATATACTGATCAAAAAAGTTTAAAGTATATATTCACTTAGAAATAATTGAACATGAGACAGAGGAGATGGCTATAATTAATCAAGGATTATGATTGTACAATTCATTACCATCTGGGAAAAGAAAATAAAGTGGATGATGCTTTGAGTAAAAAATGTAATGCGTTATTAACCATGTTATATTTGGAATGTGATCCTTTGGTTAATGATTTGATGAAATTTTTCATAGAAGTTGTTGGTACAGGATGTTGTTCTGTTTTATTTCAGGTATCAGTGAAATCTTCTCTATCAGATATAATTAAGCAAGCTCAGAAGCAAGGCAGTGAGTTGTAGAAAAAGGTAGAGCTGGTTCAGAAGGGTATATTACCTGAATTCAACATTGATATTGATTGTGTTTTGAGATTTTGGACGAGATTGTGTGTGCCTTGTGATTCAGAGTTGAAGAGAGAGTTGTTATGTGAAGCTCATAGTTCTCCATTTTCAGTTCATCCAGGCAGTACTAAGATGTATAGAGATCTTTGAGAGTATTACTGCTATGATGGAATGAAAAGAGATATTGTTGATTTTACTTTGAAGTGTTTGAATTGTCAAAAATTTAAAGCAGAGCGGCAGTTACCGAAAGGGATGCTTCAACCTTTACCTGTTCCAGAGTGGAAATGAGAGAATATATCCATGGACTTCACTGTGGGATTGCTGAAGACATCTCGAGGTAATAAGGCAATCTGGGTTATTTTGGATCGCTTGACTAAATCTGCTCATTTCCTTACTATACGAGATTCTTTTTCCTGAGATCAAATTTCTAGTTTGTATCTTAAAGAGACAGTCAGGTTACATGGAGTTCCCCTCTCTATTGTATCTGATTGTGATCCAAGGTTTACTTATAACTTTTGGAAAGGCCTTCATAAGTCGTTGGGTACTGAATTAAATTCTAGTACAGCTTTTCATCCTCAATAAGATGTGCAGTCAGAAAGAACAATTCAGTCTTTGGAGGATATGCTACATGCTTGTTCGATGAATTATCAGGGAAGTTAATACCTCCATCTTTCTTTGGTTGAGTTTTCTTATAATAACAGTTTTCATTCTAGTATACAGATGGCACCATTTGAGTCATTATATGGGAAACGATGTCGAACTCCAGCTTTTTGGGATGAAGTAGGTGAAAGGAAGTTTATGGGACCAAAATTGTTAGAAGAGTTGTCAGAAAAAGTTCAGCTGATACAGAAACACATGAGAATAGATCAGAGTAGGCAGAAAAGTTATGCGGACAACAGGAGGAAGGATCTATCTTTTGAGGTAGGTGATCATGTCTTCCTTAAAGTTTCACCATGGGAAAGAGTGATGAGATTTGGTTACAAAGGAAAGATGAGTCCAAGGTTCATTAGACCATATGAAATTCTGGAGAGAGTTGGATCAGTTTCATACTGAGTGGCTTTACCTCCGATTTTATCTCAGGTACACAATGTTTTTCATGTTTCAATGTTAAGGAAGTACATGCCAGATCCATATCATGTTTTGACTCTAGAGGTAGTTCAGTTAGAAGAGAATATATCTTATGAGGAACAACAAGTCCAAATTCTTGACCACATGAAGAAAGTATTTATGAATAAGGTGATTCATCATGTAAAGGTTTTTTGGAAAAACCACATGATTGAGGATGCAACATGGGAATTTGAAAATTCAATGAGGGATAAATACCCCCAATTATTCGATAAGTAAATAAATTACGGGGACACAATTTTCTATAGGGGGAAGGATGTAACATCCCAAGTAATTAAAAAGTAATATATTTTCAGATCTATGTCTATTTATGAATTATATAGTGTTTTATAGGCTTAAAATGAGAATAAATCCAATCTTAAGCATAGAATACACTAATATTTGTAAAAGATTGTTTTACCGCCTTTTGATGGGGAACCATTTTTAAGTCAAACTTTTGACAATTTTATAATATCTATTTGTAAAAATAAACATATTATTTAGGATTGGGACATTGAAATTTACTTTGGAAAAATTTTTGGTATTTTTCTGACAATGTTCATTTTTTTAATGAATAGTGAAAAATACTGCATTGTACTTCAAAACTACTTCTTCATCTAATTAAATTATATGGTTAGATTATCATTATAATTTGTTTTAAATTTTATTTATAATATATTTTTACCATTTAATCCAATTTTGGTCATTTTAATTAATTTAACTTTGGAATTGGGCATAAACAAGTGTCAAACTTTTGATAGATATTGTTTCTAAAAACCCGATATTTGTTTTGACAACGAGAATTATATTTAAATTAATTAATAAAATTTCTGTGTTTGGAATTTGGAAAAATGGATTCCATATTTGGAATCATAAGGTCAAAATTATGTAATTAAGACTAATTTTTTGGACATTATGAATAGTAACAACGGTAATTATATTTAAATATCGTGATTAATTAGTAATCGAGTAGTTAAGGGTAATAAAATAGTGTCATAATAATATAAAATGACCCCAAAATGTGTGGTAATTCTACTGGTTGTGTCATGTCCGACCATGGGATGCCTTGTGCCAACTTTGGGATCCCATGGAATCACTTTTGTGTTATAGCAACATTTTACCTTTTTATTTTATAAGAAAGTTAAATATAACAAAAGTATGTATCACCCAAGTAAAACAATTTTAGTTTTGTCTGTGTAAAAGATCTCTTATACTATAAATATTTATTAGAAATATAAAAAGATTTACTACATCATAGTATTTTTTTTATAATTTATATACATTAAATAAATTAATTTATTTATGACACCATGATGATGCAGTGATTACATCATCAATGAATGATTTAAATAAAATGAAAAGATAATATAACATCTAAGACATAAAAATGTCAAAAACCTATTCTATGGGTGTATTTATAACCCTTATCACCTTATCCTTGAAATATATCTTTTTGGAACCTTTAAAATTCGAAACTCATTTTAAAATAAACTAACATTTCATGACTTTCCAAGAGTTCCCCTCCTCCCTCTTATAAAAGGCCCCCACCTCTACCACCTTACCCACACCTCTCAAGCCCTTGGATTGGACAAAATCTACTCATTTTATCGCTCCACATCCCTTTATTCATCTTAGAAGCCTTACCTTATGAATAAAGCTCTTCAAGAAACCATTTCGGTTCAAACCAAGGGGAGTAACCCGAATTAAAGGTAATGTCTTCTCTTATGTCCTTTTGTTTTATTTTGTTTCTCCAACCTCTTAAACCATTATTAGTGCTCTCTTTTGTAAAAAAAAACAGTATCTTTAGTATACTAGGATTTTTTAACAAGAAGGATTTTGTTTACACTTACACACACCACCGTCTAATGGTTAAAGAACATACTGTTTCTCTGAGTGGCAAATTACTGCCTCACGAAACGATGATTGTTCAATATTCTTTTAACACCTCTCATGGTGACCATTAATATGTCACTATATTTATATAATATATATATTATGTTTATTTTTTTCTTATTCTTCTGTATTTTTCATTTATGGCATTCCTTTATGGTTTCCATTATGGGTAAACGTGATATATTCATTTTAGGAAGTGCGGACTACCGCCCCCTCAAAGTGATTTGAATTGTTAATTCCATATGTGGGACGTATAAAGGATGGATTTAATGATATTATATATGATATCACACTGGAATTATAATATATCTTCATATCATTATGATTTCATTCCATTAAATACATAAAATAATTGAAAGTAGCGTTCATGCGTACGTACGGCTTACCGTCTCCATGAATGGTGAATTTCATATCTTAACACCAAATGTTATGTAATATTATAAATTAATGTATATAATAGATATATATTATATATATGATATCTACATCATGAATATAATTCTGTATATAATGGATATTTTTCCACATGAACAACTTGTAATTATAAGAAGTTTATTTTTGACTCAAGTACCAAAGATCGAAAAATTGACCGTTATTAACATAAATAATTACATAATGTTCATAACATGGTAATAAGTGATATAAAAATAATAATGAACTTGAAAAGGGTTCTTAAGCAAGTAGAAATTAACTCTAGTTTATTATTTAGGAGATTAAATAACTATCGAGTCAAGTCGGACATGAGGTAAGGAACTTCGTCTCAATCTCCTTTCATTGAGGCATATTTTGATTTATACACAACTTTATTTTATACGGTGCATAAAATCCATTGACTTTTACTTTTATTAAAAATGAATCTTTTTATATGAAGCGTTTTACTAAATTACAAAAGGGAATTTTTTGTCTTACGTATGCGGCGATAATGACTTCTCCGCCGCCGTGACCATTATTTGAGTTTTGGCTTCCTCTAAAAGCCATAACTTTTTTTTAAATGAAAAATAAAAACCATGTTTTACTTTACTTTTATTTTGGTATTGAAAATGGTTTTGATAATGTTTTGATTATATCAATGTGTTTTGGATATCTTATGATTGAAATGTGGAAATGTTATGTTTCCTTTATGCATGTTTTATGTGATGCGATTATGTTATGGTTCTTGGGCATTGTTTATGAAGACGGGTGGTTCAGTGATAAACTAAGGGTGGGTGAGCCCGATATCTCTATCCAATGTATTGGGTAATGTGAAGGAGATATATTTTATGGTTTCTCTGAAGATATTTAGGGAATATACTGTGATGGGTATTCCAAATGTAACTATGAGGGTTACTCCCTACGTAAGAATGTTATTAATACCTCAAGTTTCCTTTATGTCTTATCATTTATATGATTTATTCATAAATCTTATGATTTAATGAGGTATGTTAAAGTGCTTATATTCTCTGAATAAAGTATGATTTCATTGATTCTTATGTATACATGTACTAATGTTTACTTTCCGTACTTCTATATCCCTTACTGAGCTTTTTATGCTCATCACAAGTTTTTGAAATGTTTTTAACAGGTAAAGGGAATGGTACATGATGTGATGATAGTGTCGAGGAAGTTTCAAGAAAGAATCCATGTTTTATTTTAAATATGTTTCTTTTATGGGAGAAAATGAATACTGTCTTTTTTTAACCACCTTGTTTTAATGTGGAATGCAATGCATGATTTATGATCTAATTCTCTAAAACTCTAAACCTGAAAAGATCCTCAAGGTGTATTCTTGTAATAACTCAAGATTAAGTAATGTTTAATGCTGGGACCTTATAGGTAAGATAGAAAGATATCTGGGAAATACATCCCTAAAACGATCCAATACTGGAGGAAAATAATCTTGGCATAAATTGTGATCCTCCATGGAGAGATTTGTAATCTAGGGGGTCACTCCACCTAGACATTGATGAACTGGTCCCGATCTACAATCCTAGAAATCCCACTCATCCTTATGTTGATAACTGCTACCCTATGTTGATGTAAACAATACCCTTTATTGATAGAAATTTACAAAATAATGATATTGGACCAACCAATCCATCCAAAGAATGACATCGCAGAGAATGAAGAGGTTCCATAAGAAAGGGTAACTACCTACCTTAAGGGTATAATACATACATTGATGTATTCCCTCTAACTGCACCCCTAATAATGTATCTAGGATAATTACACCATATTAATACTATATATCTAGTCCAATAATTTCCATGATAGATATAGAGATAAAAGATTTCTAAATACCTGTATCAGATAAAGTAGATACTATGGTATATGCCACTAGAATAGTACCTCGCACTATTGATGGTCATGTAACCTAATCCTCGAGTATCGATTATAATGAATGCAACTAACATGATCCATGACCCTATACAAAAGTTGGACTATCACGATCAAAACTAATCTGTTAGAACTGCTGGTGATCAGGGTTATGGCAACTACAACCACAACCTCCTCCTCATCCAGTACTGCTGGTTCTATTCCAACTCCCCACCTAACACAACACAAAATAACCTACTTATGAATGTAGAGTTGGTGTGGATCCTTTTCCACTTAAAGCTAGTGGAAATTCCCTTTAGAACCTCTAAAGATGCCCCATACGGACCAAGCCTAATACTCAATTGGGTTTCTATCATAATGAGGCTTTAGGTTCTCCCATCTTCAACACCAATGACACAACATAGATCCCTCAGAATGGGTACTCTTTTTGTCACCTCCCATAGGAGAAACCTCAAGGGAAATTTTCCTCCCATAGAGAGAACTACTGTTCTACCACAGAATTGATCCCCTATGTCCAGTACTATTGATTTCCCTCAGGCTGTTCTCAATGATAAGATTCAGATTGACTATCTTAGAAAAATTAGGTAGGCAAGAGACATTCACTTGCGTACAGATGGCGTAATAGAGCTCATCCTCAAAGCATCTACCACATGAAATCTCATTACCATCTAAAAGCGGTGTAAAGAGATCAAAATCCATGAAACACACTGAGTATTCGATAACTAACATAGAAACCTTCTCAAGATGCATGATATCTCTGTCTCTTTCCACTCTTAGTGTCTGATGAAACAACTTATCATAGAAGGTAGCCTGGAAATCAACCTATAACATGTCGTGGTGATGACCAGCCTGGGTAATCACATCCTGCTAATTCTTGGACAAATGCCAAAGCATGTACGTGGAAATATTGACCCTCCACTATGGAGGTGTCTCATGATGATCAAAGATAGAAATGGTGGCCTCTAACCCATTCTCAGAAGCTTGAAGACTACCATCACTTGAAAAAGTAGCAGTATGATGATGCTATAAGTCACAAGTCAGATTAGTCATCATAGGTGAAAACTATATAGGGACATGCATGGAATTAATTTGATGTAGGAAAATATCACGAACATGGGATTCAGTGCCCATGTTAGGTTAAATAAGTGGTGCCTCAAGTGGTACTTCTGAAGGTAAGACTGGTGGCTTAGGGACCACCATGTAAGGATAATGATTGTCACCACCTTCCTGACGTACGATATGAGTACTTCATGGCTACATTGGACTAAAAATTCCAAGAAGATGTCTCAGAGTAATATTTAAGAAGATATATAGCAACACATACAATAGCTAAACCAGGAAGGACTCAGTACACAAGGATTACTACTCCAAATACCACTTAGACATCCATGTACTAGTATGTTCTCAATTATAAGTTTCATTTAATTTTACATTTAATTACCCAGTTCACTCTTTTACCTTTCATAAACATGACCAAACATGATAAGGAAAATCAACCATTTTATTTGATATCTAATGTTTCATTTTATAAATGATAGTCATTCCCATTGAATTAGTGCCCATACATCTTATCAATAAAGGCGACACACATTTATTTAAAGAATAATTGCTTGACTCAAAAAATTTCTCATCCCAACCCACGGGGGCCCACACACCTCATGAAATGAGAGATAAAATAACTCAATCACAACCAAGAAAAATAAAAGCATATGTTAACTATCACAACATCACTCAACAATCACAGGCATATCATGCAATTCAATTTGTGGAATTCACCTATATATCATGGAAATATGCATGACATGAGAATTATAGGTGCCTATAATGATGCATGTAACAATGATCTATTCACTCATATCATCAAGAAAAGGATTAAAAATAATATTAGTCAGAATAATATTCAACAAAACCACAAAACATGTGCATCACCCAACAATGAAATAATGTCAACTATAAAAGGAAAAAATATAACAACAATTATATTTTGGGTAACATGGATTTTACCCCGAACCTAGGTTTTCGATGCTAAAGATCCACTTATAAACAAGTCCCATGCATTCCTAGTCTCCTGACTATTTTTTCTAACTAGTAAATATAGAAAAGAAACTACCTCTAATACCACTTTGTGACATCCCAGACCCAGATGGCACTTAATAGTTTCCCTGATCCAAGTGGGTAACATGGACTCAAGCACATCTACCCATATACTAGAGGCTAAAAACTAGTATTGAAGGCCTAGGGTGTGTTAACGGGGAGACTATTACTTCATTAATAGAGTGTAGCATAATGGATAAATATAAATATAGGTAAATATCATAAGAAATACAAGTAAAAATAAGGCACAATGGAAAATAGAAAGATAATAATAACTGAAACAACATAATTAATATACAAGGATAAAACAACTAATGATGATATTTAGTTTCACTAGAAAAATGAAAAAACATGATACAAGATAGAATCAATAACATTTCCCACAAAAGTATAATGAAAAAAATACTATCCCAAGCATATCGAGCACTATATCGGTCATCTTCTATCAAGATTCATCGTTATCCGAAAAAAATTTACTGTTTGGAGCCGTATGCTTCCCTTTGTCAACAGCTGCATTCATGTAATCTACTCCAGGTACAAAAAAGGCATCCATAGAGGGTGTGAGATAAATATCAGTGAGCCACCACAAATGGTGTCTATAACATTTGTCCCGTGCGATGAAAATGTAAAAGTTTGCAAGAATGCATATATAATGTAAAGCAGTGCAATGTAACTAAATACCCAAGTACCCAATTAATCTCTCAGCTGGTTTCTAAACATGTAACCAATTCATGATTGGATTATTACCAATTCATAACTATATCACATGTTAACAATAGTGAAGTCCCAAGATGTAGCAAGGCAACCTGTAATGATATTTAATAATGTAGTCCCAAGGGAATAACCAAGGAAACGTAGACCTCAAGGGTTTCCAAATTAGAAATAACTATAGACTAGTTAGATGAATAGTGTAATCCAATGAGAATAATCTAAGGAATTCCAATATGAGATGCCTACTGCGTCTAAGGAGTTCATCCAAGGTTAAACATGTACGAGCAATGACAGGGTCCGAAGAGTTTGAACAATAAGAAGATTAATGATGATAGATCTTACATAAATGGGTAGATGAGAGGGGGTGGTATGCTGCAAGATTTTAAGGGGTTGGTTATTATTTCCTTTAGTGGTTCTTCAGGTCCAGGGAGATCCTTTGTTGAAGAGGTGATATCTTTGCACACTGGAGTCATGCTTTGCATGAGTTATGGATTGATGATTTCTAAAGTTGAATCAGACTATGAGATCTCGGTGTGGTCCTTGCATGGGAAATATATTCCTCCATGGAATTTTATTTACTTGATTAGAATCTATTTTATGGAGACTAACTAGGGGCGCATTTTCTGTCACATCTGGAGAGAATCTAATTTTTTGGTTGATGTTTTATCTCATGAGGATAGGACAAAGGATTCACTGACTGTTTATTCCTGTTTGGGTTCACTACCTCCTGAATATAGGAATTATGTCCGAGGGGATTCCCTTGTAAATCATTACTTAATACCTCCATGAGTTTTCCCTTTTTTCCTTGATGGTATTCTTGGCCCATTCCTTTAATAAAAAATATATTTTTGATCAAAAAGTCTACTTCTTTCAATCCTTTCCTTTCATTAGTGTGACAAGGCCAAGTTAAATGAAACCATTCATTTAATACATTTAAGTAATTTTCAATAATAAAGTATATATTCACTCAGAAATAATTGAACATGAGATAGGTTAGATGGCTAAAATTAATCAAGGATTATGATTGTACAATTAATTACCATCCGGGAAAAGAAAATAAAGTGGATGAGGCTTTGAGTAAAAAATGTAATGCTTCATTAACCATGTTATTTTTGGAATGTGATCCTTTGGTTAAGGATTTGATGAAAGTTTGCATAGAAGTAGTTGGTGAAGGATGTTATTCTGTTTTATTTCAGGTATCAGTGAAATCTTCTGTATCAGATAGAATTAAGAAAGCTTAGAAGAAAGACAGTGAGTTGCAAAAAAAGGTAGAGCTGGTTCAGAAGGGTATGTTGCCTGAATTCAACATTGATATTGATTATGTTTTGAGATTTGGGAAGAGATTTTCTGTGCCTTGTGATTCACAGTTGAAGAGAGAGTTGTTATGTGAAACTCATAGTTCTCCATTTTCAGTTCATCCAGGCATTACTAAGATATATAAAGATAATTGGGATTATTACTGGTGGTATGGAATGAAAAGAGATATTGCTGATTTAACTGTGAAGTGTTTGACATTTCAACAGGTTAAATCAGAGCAGTAGTTACCGAAAGGGATGCTTCAGCCTTTACTAGTGCCAGAGTGGAAATGGGAGAATATATCCGTGGACATGATGGTGGGATTGCTGAAGACAAAGCGAGGTAATAATGTAATATGGGTTATTGTTGATTGCTTGACTAAATCGGCTCATTTCCTTGCTATACGAGATATTTTTTCCCTAGATCAACTTTCTCTTTTGTATCTTAAAGAGATAGTCAGGTTAAATGGAGTTCCCCTCTCTATTGTATCTGATCATGATCCTAGGTTTACTTCTAACTTTTGAAAAGGCCTTCATAAGTCGTTGGGTATTGAATTAAATTTTAGTACAGCTTTTCATCCTCAATCAGATGGGCAGTCAGAATGAACTATTCAGACTTTGGAGGATATGCTACGTGCTTGTTCGATGGATTATCAGGGAAGTTGAGACCTCCATCTTTCTTTGGTTGAGTTTTCTTATAATAACAGTTTTCATTCTAGTATACAGATGGAATCATTTGAGGCATTATATGGGAAGCGGTGTCGAACTCCAGCTTTTTGGGATGAAGTAGGTGAAAGTAAGTTGATAGGACCAAAATTGGCAGATGAGTTGGCAGGAAAAGTTCAGATGATAGAGAAACACATGAGAATATCTCAGAGTAGGCAGAAAAGTTATGCAGACAACAGGAGGAAGGATCTCTCTTTTGAGGTAGGTGATCATGTCTTCCTCAAAGTTTCACAATGGAAAAGAGTGATGCGATTTGGTAAGAAAGGAAAGCTGAGTCCAAGGTTCATTGGACCATATGAAATTCTGGAGAGAGTTAGATCAGTTTCATACCAAGTGGATTTACCTCTGAGTTTATCTCAGGTACACAATGTTTTTCATGTTTCAATGTTAAGGAAGTACATTCCAGATCCATCTCATGTTTTGACTGTAGTGGTAGTTCAGCTGGAAAAGAATATATCTTATGAGGCACAACAAGTCCAAATTCTTGACCACAGGGAGAAAGTATTACGGAATAAGGTGATTCATCAATTAAAGGTTTTGTGGAAAAACAACATGATTGAAGAGGCAACATGGGAATCTGGAAATGCATTGAGGGATAAATACCCCCACTTATTCGATAATTAAATAAATTACGAGGAAAAAATTTTCTAAAGGGGAGGAGGATGTAACATCCCAAGTAAGTAAAAAGTAATATATTTTGATATATATGTCTATTTATGAATTTGATAGTGTTTTAGAGGCTTAAAATGAGAATAAATCCAATCTTAAGCATAGAATACACTAATATTTTTAAAAGATTGTTTTACTGCCTTTTGATGGAGAACAATTTTTAAATAAAAATTTTGAAAATTTTATATGCTCTATTTGTAAAAATAAACTTTTTATTTAGGATTGGGACACTGAAATTTACTCTGGATAAATTTTTGGTATTTTTTCGGACAATGTTAATTTTTTAATGAATAGTGAAAAATACTGCATTGTACTTCAAAACTGCTTTTTCATCTAATTAAATTATATGGTTAGATTATCTTTTTAATTTGTTTTAAAGTTTAATTATAATATATTTTTACCATTTAATCCAATTTTTTTCATTGTAATTAATTTCACTTTTGAATTGGGCATAAACAAGTTTCAAAATTTTGATAGATATTGTTTCAAAAAAACCCGATATTTTTTTTGAAAATGAGAATTATTTTTAAAATAATTACCACAATTTCTGTGTTTGGAATTTGGAAAAATGGATTCCTTATTTTTAATCATAAGGTCCAAATTATGTAATTAAGACTATATTGTTTTTGGACATTATGAATAGTAACGACGGTAATTATATTTAATTATGGTGATTAATTAGTAATCGGGTAGTTAAGGGTAATAAAATAACATCATACTATTACAAAATCACCCCAACATGTGTCATAATGCTTCTGGTTGTGTCCTTTCCGACCATGGGATTCCTTGTGACAACTTTGGAACCCCATGGAATCACTTTTGTGTGATAGTGACATTTTATCTTTTTGTTTTTAAAGAAAGTTAAATATAACAAAAGTATGTATCACCCAAGTAAAAAAAATTTAGTTTTTTCTGTGTAAATTATCTCTTAGACTATAAATATTCATTGAAAAGATAAAAATATTTCCTACATCGTAGTATTTTTTTATAATTTATATACATTAAATAAATTAATTTATTTACAACACCATGATGATGCAGTGATTACATCATCAATGAATGATTTAAATAAAATGAAAAGTTAATGTAACATCTAAGACTTAAACTTATCAAAACCCTATTGTATGGGTGTATTTCGAGCCCTTATCACCTTATTCTTGAAATCTATCCTTTTGGGACCTTTAAAATCTGAAACTCATTTTAAAATAAAGTAACATTTCATGACTTTCCAAGAGTTCTGGTCCTCCCTTTTATAAAATACCCCCACCTCTACCACCTTACCCACACCTCTCAAGCCATTGGGTTGGAAAAAATATGCTCATTTTATCTCTCCACATCCATCTATTCATCTTATAAGCCTTACCTAAGGCATATAGCTCTTCAAGAAACCATTTTGGTTCAATCCATGGGGAGTTACCCGATTTAAAGGTAATGTCTTCTCTTATGTCCTTTTGTTTTATTTTACTTCTCCAACCTCCTAAACCCTTTTTATTCCTCTATATTGTAACAACAAGAGTATCTTCAGTATACTAGGATGTTTTAATGAGAAGTATTTTATTTACACTTACACACACCTCCGTCTAATGGTTAAAGAACATATTGTTTCTCTGAGTGGCGAATTACTGCCTCACGAAACGATGATTGTTCAATCTTTATTTAACACCACTCATGGTGACCAATAATATGTAACTATATTTATATATGATATATATTATGTTTATATTTTCTTTATGCTTCTGTATTTTTCATTTATGGAATACCTTTATGGTTTTCATTATGGGTAAACGTGATATCTTCATTTTAGGAAGTGCGGACTACCGCCCCCTCAAAGTGATTTGATTCGTTAATGCCATATGTGGGACGTATAAAGGATGAATTTAATGATATTATATATTATATAATTCTGGAATTATAATATATATTTATATCATTATGATTTCATTCCATTAAATACAAAAAATAATTGAAAGTAGCATTCATGCGTACATACGGCTTACCGTCTCCATGAACGGTGCATTTCATCTCTTAACTCTAAATGTTATGTAATTTTATAAATGCATGTATATACTGGATATATATTATATATATGATATCTACATCATGAATATAATTTTGGATATAATAGATATATTTCCACATGAACAACTTGTAATTATAAGAAGTTTATTTTTGACTCAAGTACCAAAGATCAACAAAACGACCATTATTAACTTAAATAATTACATAATGTTCATAACATGGTAATAAGTGATATAAAAGGAATAATTAAATTGAAAAAGGTTCTTAAGAAAGTAGAAGCTAACTCTAGTTTATTATTTAGGATATTAAAGAATGATCGAGTCAAGTCGGACACAGGTTAAGGAACTTCGTCTCAATCTCCTTTTATCGAGGCATATTTTGATTTATACAGAACATTCTTTTATATGATGTATAAAACCCTTTTAATTTTAATTTTTTTCAAAAGGAATCTTTTTATATGAAGAATTTTACTTAATAAAAAAGGTAATTTTTTGGTCTTACGTATGCGGCGACAATGAATTCTCCGCCGCCGTGACCATTATTTGAGTTTCGGCGCCCTCTACAAGCCATAAAATTTTTTTAAATGAAAAATAAATACCATGTTTTAATTTTCATTTATTTTGGTATTGAAAATGGTTTTGACAATGTTTTGATTATATCAATGTGTTTTTGATATCTTGTGATTGAAATGTAGAAATGTTATGCTTCCTTTATGAATGTTTTATGTGATACTATTATGTTATGGTTCTTGGGAATTGTTTATAAAGACGGGTGGTTCCGTGATAAAATAAGGGCAGGTGAGCCCGATATAGCTCTCCAATTCATTGGGTAATGAGAAGGAGTTAAACGCTATGGTTTCCTCGAAGAGATTTAGGGAATATACTGTGATGGGAATTCCAAACGTAACCATGAGGGTTACCCCCTACGTAAGAATGTTATGAATGCCTCATGTTACCTTTATGTCTTATGATTTATATGACTTATTCATAAATCTTACTATTTCATGAGGTATGTTAAAGTTCTTATATTCTATGAATAAAGTATGATTTCATTGATTCTTATTTATACATGGACTAATGTTTACTTTCCGTACTTCTATATCCCTTACTGAGCTTTTTATGATCATCCCAAGTTTTTGAAATGTTTTTAATAGGTAAAGGGAAAGGTACATGATGTGATGATAGTATCGAGGATGATTCAAGAAAGAATCCATGTTTGATTTTAAATATGTTTCCTTTATGGGAGAAAATGAATACTGTCTTTTTTAACCACCTTGTTTAAATGTGGAATGCATTGCATGATTTATGATCTAATTCTCTAAAACTCTAAACCTGAAAAGATCCTCAAGGTGTATTCTTGTAATAACTCAAGATTAAGTAATGTTTAAGGATGGGGCCATATAGGTAAGATAGAAAAATATCTTGGAAATACATCCCTAAAATGATCCAATACTGCAGGAAAATAAGCTTGATATAAACCGTGATCCTCCATGATGAGATTTGTAATCTAGGTGGTCACTCCACCTAGCCCATGATGATCTGGTCCCGATCTACCATACTAGACATCCCACTCATCCTTATGTTGATAACTTATACCCTCTGTTGATGTAAACAATACCCTTTATTGATATAAATTTACAAAATAATGATACTGGACCAACCAATCCATCCAAAGAATGACATCTCAGTGAATTAAGAGGTTCCATAAGAAAGGGTAACTGCCTACCTTAAGGGTATAATACATACATTGACATATGCCCTCTAACTGCACCCCTAATAATGTATCTAGTATCATTACACCATATTAATACTATATATCTAGTCCAATAACTTCCATGGTAGATATAGAGATAAAAGAGTTCTAAGTACCTGTATCAGATAAAGTAGATACTATGGTATATTCCCCTAGAATAGTACCCCGCACTATTGATGGTCATGTAACCTAATCCTCGGGTATCGATTGTAATGAATGCAACTAACATGATCCATGACCCTATACAAAATTTGGACTACCACGATCAAAACAAATCAGTTAGCACTGCTGGTGATCAGGGTTATGGAAACTACAACCACAACCTCCCCCACATCCAGTCTTGCTGGTATCATTCCAACTCCCCACCTAACACAACACGAAAGAACATGCTTCTGAAGGTAGAGTTGGTGTGGATCCTTTTCCACTTGAAGCTAGTGTAAATTCCCTTCAGAACCTCTAAATATGCCCCATACGGCCCAAGCCTAACACTCAATTGGGTTTCTATCATAATGAGGATTTAGGTTCTCCCATCTTCAACACCAATGACACACCATAGATCCCTCAGAATGGGTACTCTTTTTGTCACTTCCCAGAGGAGAAACCTCAAGGGAACTTTTCCTTCCATCGTGAGAACTACTGCTCTACCACAGAACTAATCCCTTATGTCTAGTACAATTGGTTTCCATTAGGTTGTTCTCAGTGGTGAGATACTGATTGACTATATTAGAAAATTTAGGTAGGCAAGATACATTCACTTTCGTAAAGATGGAATAATAGAGCCCATCCTCATAGCATCTACTACACAAAATCTCATTACCATCTAAAAGTGGTGTAAAGAGATCAAAATCCCCGAAACACACTAAATATTCCATAACTAACATAGAAACCTTCTCAAGATGCATGAAATCTCTGTCTCTTTCCACTATTAGTGTCTGAGGAAATAACTGATCATAGAAGGTAGTCTGTAAATCAACCTATAACATGACGTGATGATTACCAGCCTAGGTAATAACATCCCACTAATTCATGGATGAATCCCAAATCATGTATGTGGAAATATTGACCCTCCACTATGGAGGTGTCTCAAGATGATCAAAGATAGAAATGGTGGCCTCTAACCAATTCTCAAAAGCTTGAAGAATACCATCTCTTGAAAAAGTTAAAGTATTATGATGCTGGAACTGACAGGTTAGATCAGTCATCATAGGTGAAAACTATGGAGGGCCATGAATGGACCTAATTTGATGTTGGAAAATATCATGAACATGGGATTTAGTTCCCAAGTTAGGTACAATAAGTGGTTCCTCAAGTAGTACTTCTAAAAGTAAGACTGGTGGCTCAGGGACCACCATGAATGGATACTGATCATCACCACCTTCCTGGCATACGATATGAGTACTTCATGGCGACATTGGACTAAAAATTCTAGGAAGATGTCTCAGACCAATATTTAAGCAGATATATAGCAACAAATACAGTAGCTAAACAAGGAAGGGATCAGTACCCAAGGTATACTACTCCAAATACCACTTAGACAGCCACGTACTAGTAAGTTCTCAAGTATAATTTTCATTTCATTTTACATTTAATTACCCAGTTCACTCTTTTACCTTTCATAAAAATGACCAAAAAGGATATGGAAAATCAACCATTTTATTTGATATATAATGTTACATTTTATAATGGATAGTCATTCCCATTGAATTAGTGCCCATACATCTTATCAATAAAAGCGACACACATTTATTTATAGAATAATTGCTTGACTCAAAAATTTACTCATCCCAACCCACGGGGGCCCATACACCTCATGAAATGAGACATAAAATAAGTCAATCACAAACATGAATAATAAAATCATATGTTAACTATCACAACATCACTCTAAAATCACTGGCATATCATGCAATTCAATTTGTCGAATTCACCTATATAGCATGGAAATATGCATGACATGAGAATTATAGGTGCCTATAATGATGCATGTAACAATGATCCATTCACTCATATCATCAGGACAAGGATTAAAAATAATATCAGTCAGAATAATAATCAACAACACCACAAAACATGTGCATCACCCAATAATGAAATAATGTCAACTATAATAGGAAAAACTATAACAACAATTATATTTTGGGTAACATGGATTTTACCCCGAACCTTGGTTTTTGACGCCAAATAACCACTTATTACCAAGTCCCATGCATTCCTAGTCTCTTGATTATTGTATCTAAATAGTAAATATAGAAATGAACCTACCTCTGATACATCTTTGTGACATCCCAGACCCAGATGCCACTTAATAGTTTCCCGGATCCCAGTGGGTCACATGGACTCAAGCACATCTACCCATATACTAGAGGCTAAAAACTAGTAGTGAAGGCCTAGGGTGTGTTAATGGGGATACTATTCCTTCATTACTAGAGTGTAGCATAATGGATAAATATAAATAGAGGTAAATATCATAAGAAATACAAGTAAAAAGAAGGCACAATGGAAAATGGAGAGAATAACTGAAATAACTTGATTAATATACAAGCATAAAATAACTAATGATGATATTTAATTTCACTAGAAAACTGAAAAAACATGATACAAGATAGCATGAATAACATGTCCCACAAAAGTATAATGAAGAAAATACTATCCCAAGCATATCGAGCACTATATCGGTCATCTTCTATCAAGATTCATCGTAACCTAAAAACAATTTATTGTTTGGAGCCGTATGCTCCCCTTTGTCAAAACCTACATTCATGTAATCTACTCCAGGTACCAAAAAGGCATCCAGAGAGGGTGTTAGATAAATATTAGTTGGCCACCACAAATGGTGTCTATAACATTTGTCCTGTGCAATGAAAATGTAAAAGTTTGCAAGCATGCATATATAAAGTAAATTAGTGCAATGTAACTAAATACCCAAGTACCCACTTTATCACTCAGCTGGTGTCTAAACGTGTAACCATTTCATGATTGGATTATTACCAATTCATAATTATATCACATGTTAACAATATTGAAGTCCTAATATGTAGCAAGGCAACATGTAATGATATTTAATAATGTAGTCCAAAGGGAATAACCAAGGAAACATAGACCTCAAGGGTTTCCAAATTAGTAATAACTATAGACTAGTTAGAGGAATAGTGTAATCAAATGAGAATAATCTAAGGAATTCCAAAATAAGATACCTAGTGAGTCTAAGGAGTTCATCCAAGGTTAAACATGTATGAGTAATGACTGGGCCAAACAGGCTTGAAAAATAAGAAGATTAATGTTGATGGATCTTACATGAATGGGTAGATGAGAGGGGGTGGTATGCTGTAGGATTTTAAGGGGTTGGTTCTTATTTCCTTCAATGCATCTTCAGGTCCATGGAGATCCATTTTTGAGGAGGTTATATCTTTTCACATAGGAGTCATGCTTTTCATGAGTTATGGCTTGATGATTTCTAATGTTGAATCAGACTCTGAGATCTCGGTGTGGTCCTTGCATGGGAAATATATTCCTCCATTGAATTTGATTTAATTTATTAGAAGTTGTTCTATGGAGACTAACTAGGGGCGCATTGTCTATCACATCTGGAGAGAATCTAATTTTTTGGTTGTTGTGTTATCTCATGAGGATAGGACAGGGGATTCATTGACTGTTTATTCTTGTTTGGGTTCACTACCTCCTGAATGTATGAATTATGTCCAAGGGGATTCCCGTGGAAATCATTACTTAATACCTCTATGAGTTTTTCCTTTTTTCTATGATGGGATTCTTGGACAAGTCCTTTAATAAAAAATCAATTTTTAATCAATAAGTCTACTTGGTTCAAGCCTTTCCTTTCATTATTGTGACAAGGCCAAGTTGAATGAAACCATTAATTTAATACAATTAAGGAATTTTCAATAATAAATTATATATTCACTCAGAAATAATTGAAGATGAGGTAGAGGAGATGGCTAGAATTAATCAAGGATTATGATTGTACAATTCATTACCATCCGGGAAAAAAAATAAAGTGTATGATACTTTGATTCAAAAATGTAATGCTTCATTAACCATGTTACGTTTGGAATGGGATCCTTTGGTTATGTATTTGATGAAATTTTGTATAGAAGTTGTTGGTGCAGGATGTTCTTATGTTTTATTTTAGGTATCAGTGAAATCTTTTCTATCAGATAGAATTAAGCAAGCTCAGAATCAAGATAGTTAGTTGCGAAAAAGGTAGAGCTGGTACAGAAGGGTATGTTACCTGAATTCAACAATGATATTGATTGTGCTTTTAGATTTGAGAAGATATTGTGTGTGACTTGTGATTCACAGTTGAAGAGAGAGTTGTTATGTGAAGCTCATAGTTCTCCATTTTTAGTTCATCCAGGAAGTACTATGATGTATAGAGATATTTGGGAGTATTACTGGTGGGATGGAATGAAAAGAGATATTACTGATTTTACTCTGAAGTGTTTGACTTGTGAACAGGTTAAAGCAGATCGGTAGTTATCGAAAGGAATGCTTCAGCCTTTACCAGTGCCAGAGTGGAAATGGGAGAATATATCTATGGACTTCATTGTGGGATTGCTGAAGACACCCTGAGGTAATAATGAAATCTGGGTTATTGTTGATCGCTGGACTAAATCTTCTCATTTCCTTGCTATATGAGATACTTTTTCCCCAGATAAACTTTCTCGTTTGTATCTTAATGATATAGTTAGGTTACATTGAGTTCCCCTATCCATTGTATCTAATCGTGACCCCAGGATTACTTCTAAGTTTTGGAAAGGCCTTCATAAGTCTTTGGGTACTGAATTAAATTTTAGTACAGCTTTTCATCCTCAATTAGATGGGCAGTCAGAACAAACAATTCAGACTTTGGAGGATATCCTACGTGCTTGTTCGATGGATTATGAGGGAATTTGAGACCTCAATATTTATTTGGTTGAGTTTTCTAATGATAACATTTTTCATTCCAGTATTCAGATGACACCATTTGAGGCATTATATGGGAAGTGGTGTCAAACTACAGCTTTTTGGGATGATTTAGGTGAAAAGAAGTTGATGGGACCAGAATTGGTAGAAGAGTTAGCAGAAAAAGTTCAGCTGATACATAAACACTTGAGAATAGCTCAGAGTAGGCAGAAAAGTTATACGGACAACAGGAGGAAGGATCTCTCTCTTGAGGTATGTGATCATGTCTTCCTCAAAGTTTCACCATGGAAAAGAGTGATGCGATTTGGTAAGAATGGAAAGCTGAGTCCAAGGTTCATTGGACGATATGAAATTATGGAGAGAGTTGGATCAGTAGCATACCGAGTGGCTTTACCTCCGAGTTTATCTCAGGTGCACAATATTTTTCATGTTTCAATGTTAAGGAAGTACATGGCAGATCCATCTCATGTTTTGACTCTAGAGGTAGTTCAGATGGAAGAGAAAATATCTTATGAGGAACAACAAGTTCAAATTCTTGACCACAGGGAGCAAGTATTTCATAATAATGTGATTCATCAAGTAAAGGTTTTGTGGAAAAACCACATGATTGAAGAGGCAACATGGGAATCTGGAAATGCATGGAGGGATAAATACACCCACTTATTCAGTAAGTAAATAAATTACGGGGACACAATTTTCTAAAGGGGGGAAGGATGTAACATCCCAAGTAAGTAAAAAGTAATATATTTTCATATCTATGTCTATTTATGAATTATATAGTGTCTTAGAGGCTTAAAATGAGAATAAATCCAATATTAAGCATAGAATACACTAATATTTTTAAAAGATTGTTTTACCGCCTTTTGATGGAGAACCATTTTTAAATCAATATTTTGACAATTTTATAAGCTCTATTTGGAAAAATAATCTTATTCTTTAGGATTGGGACATTGAAATTTATTTTTGATAATTTTTTGGTATTTTTCTGACAATGTCCATTTTTTTAATGAATTGTGAAAAATACTGCATTGTACTTCAAAACTGCTTTTTCATATAATTAAATTATATGGTTAGATTATCTTTTTAATTGGTTTTAAAGTTTATTTAGAATATATTTTTACCATTTAATCCAATGTTGCTCATTGTAATTAATTTCACTTTGGAATTGGGTATAAACAAGTGTCAAACTTTTTTATAGATATTGTTTCTAAAAAACCCGAAATTTGTTTTGACAATGAGAATTATTTTTAACTTAATTACTAAAATTTATATGTTTGGAATTTAGAAAAATGGATTCCATATTTGGAAGCATAAGGTCCAAATTATGTAATTAATACTATTTTGTTTTTGGAGATTATGAATAGCAACGACGGTAATTATATTTAATTATCGTGATTAATTAATAATCAGGTAGTTATGGGTAATAAAATAATATAATACTAATATAAAATGACCCCAAAATGTGTCCTAATACTACTGTTTGTGTCATGTCAGACCATGGGATGCATTGTTCCAACTTTGGGACCCCATGGAATCACTTTTGTGTGATAGCGACATTTTATCTTTTCATTTTTAAAGAAAGTTAAATATAACAAAAGTATGTATCACCCAAGTAAAACAATTTTAGTTTTGTCGGTGTAAACTATCTCTTAGACTATAAATATTAATTGGAAAGCTAAAAATATTTCATACATCATAGTATTTTTTTTATAATTTATACACATTAAATAAATTAATTTATTTATGACACCATGATGATGCAGTGATTACATCAACAATGAATGATTTAAATAAAATGAAAAGATAATGTAACATCTAAGACATAAACTTTTCAAAAACCTATTGGATGGGTTTATTTTAAAGCCTTATCACCTTATCCTTGAAATATATATTTTTGGGACCTTTAAAATCCGAAACACATTTTAAAATAGAGTAATATTTCATGACTTTCTAAGAGTTCCCCTCCTCCCTCTTATAAAAGGCCCCCACCTCTACCACCTTAGCCACACATCTCAAGCCATTGGGTCGTCCAAACTCTGCTCATTGTATCTCTCCACATCCCTCTATTCATCTTATAAGGCTTACCTTAGGCATATATCTCTTCAAGAAACCATTTTGGTTCAAACCAAGGGGAGTTACCCGATTTAAAGGTAATGTCTTCTCTTATGTCTTTTTGTTTAATTTTGCTTCTCCAACCTCATAAAACCTTTTTATTCCTCTCTTGTGTAACAAAAGCTGCATATTCAGTATACTAGGATGTTTTAATGAGAATTATTTTATTTACACTTACACACACCTCTGTCTAATGGTTAATGAACATACAGTTTCTCTGAGTGGCGAATTACTGCCTCACGAAACGATGATTGTTCAATATTCTTTTAACACCTCTCATGGGGACCATTAATATGTCACTATATTTATATATTATATATATTATGATTATGTTTTCCTTATGCTTCTGTATTTTTAATTTATGTAATACCTTTATGGTTTCCATTATGGCTAAACGTGATATCTTCATTTTATGAAGTGTGGACTACGGCCCCCTCAAAGTGATTTGAATCATTAATGCCATATGTGGGACGTATAAAGGATGGATTTAATGATTTTATATATGATATCATACTAGAATTATAATATATATTTATATCATTATTATTTCATTCCATTAAATACAAAAAATAATTGAAAGTAGCATTCATGCGTACGTACGGCTTACCGTCTCCATGAACGGTGAATTTCATCTCTTAAATATAAATGTTATGTAATATTATAAATGTATTTATATTATGGATATATATTATATATATGATATCTACATAATTAATATAAATCTGGATATAATGGATATTTTTCAACAAGAACTACTTATGATTATAAGAAGTTTATTTTTGACTCAAGTACCAAAGAAGGAAAAAATGACCGTTATTAACTTAAATAATTACATAATGTTCATAACATGGTAATAAGTGATATAAAAGGAATAAATAACCTTTAAAAGGTTTTTAATAAAGTATAAATTAACTCTAGTTTATTATTCAGGAGATTAAAGAATGATTGAGTCAAGTCGGACACGAGGTAAGGAACTTCGTCTCAATCTCCTTTCATTGAGGCATATTTTGATTTATACACAACTTTATTTTATACGGTTTATAAACCCCTTTGAATTTTACTTTTATTCAAAAGTAATATTTTTATACAAAGTGCTTTACTAAATTACAAAAGGGAATTTTTTTGTCTTACGTATGCGGTGACAATGACTTCTCCACTGCCGTGACTATTATTTGAGTATCGACTTCCCCTACAAGCCATAATTTTTTTAAATGAAAAATAAATACCATGTTTTAATTTTCATTTATTTTGGTATTGCAAATGGTTTTAATAATTTTTTGATTATATCAATGTGTTTTTATATCTTGTTATTGAAATGTGGAAATGTTATGTTCCATTTATGCATGTTTTATGTGATACGATTATGTTATGGTTCTTGGGAATTGTTTATGAAGACGGGTGGTTTCGTGATAAAATAAGGGCAGGTGAGCCCAATATAGCTCTCCAATGAATAGGGTAATATGAAGGAGTTAAATGCTACTGCTTCTCTGAAGAGATTTAGGGAATATACTATTATGGGTATTCCAAATGTAACCATGAGGGTTACTCCCTACGTAAGAATGTTATGAAGACCTCAAGTTACCTTTATGTCTTATGATTTATATGAGTTATTCCTAAATATTATGATTTCATGAGGTATGTTAAAGTGCTTATATTCTATGAATAAAGTATGATTTCATTGATTCTTATATATACATGGACTAATGTTTACTTTCCATACTTATATATCCCTTACTGATCTTTTTATGCTCATCCCAAGTTTTTGAAATGTTTTTAACAGGTAAAGGGAAAGGTACATGATGCAATGATAGTGTTGAGGAAGCTTCAAGAAAGAATCCATGTTTTATTTTAAATATGTTTCCTTTATCTGAGAAAATGAATACTATCTTTTTTTAACCACCTTGTTTAAATGTGGAATGCAATGCATGATTTATGATTTAATTCTCTAAAACTCTATACCTGAAAAGATCCTCATGGTGTATTCTTATAATAACTCAAGATTATGTAATGTTTAAGGCTGGTGTTCTATAGGTAATATAGAAAAATATCTGGGAAATACATCTCTAAAACGATCCAATACTGGAGGAAAATAAGCTTGACATAAACCGTGATCCTCCATTAAGAGATTTGTAATCTAGGAGGCCACTCTACCTAGCCCATGATGATCTGGTCCCGATCTACCATCCTAGACATCCCACTCATCCTTATGTTGATAACTTATACCCTCTGTTGATGTAAACAATACCCTTTATTGATATAAATTTACAAAATAATGATACTGGACCAACCAATCCATCCAAAGAATGATATCGCAGAGAATGAAGAGGTTCCATAAGAAAGGGTAACTGCCAACCTTAAGGGTATAATACATACATTGACTTATGCCCTCTAACTACACCCATAATAATGTATCTAGGATCATTACACCATATTAATACTATATATCTAGTCTAATAATTTCCATGATAGATATAGAGCTAAAAGAGTTCTAAGTACCTGTATCAGATAAAGTAGATACTATGGTATATGCCACTAGAATAGTACCTCGCACTATTAATGGTCATGTAACATAATCCTCAGGAATCAATTGTAATGAATGCAACTAACATGATCCATGACCCTATACAAAAGTTGGACTGCCATGATCAAAACTAATCTGTTAGCACTGCTAGTGATCAGGGTTATGGCAACTACAACCACAACCTCCTCCTCATCCAGTCCTGCTGGTTCTATTCCAACTCCCCACCTAACACAACACAAAAGAAACTACTTCTGAAGGTACTGTTGGTGTGGATCCTTTTCCACTTGAAGCTAGTGTAAATTCCCTTCAGAACCTCTAAAGATGCCCAATAAGGCCCAAGACTAACACTCAATTGGGTTTCTATCATAATGAGGCTTTAGGTTATCCCATATTCAACACCAATGACACACCATAGATCCCTTATAATGGGTACTATTTTTTTCACTTCCTAGAGGAGAAACCTCAAGGGTACTTTTCCTGCCATCGAGAGAACTATTGTTCTACCGCATAACTGATCCCCTATGTCCAGTACTATTGATTTCCTTCAGGTTTTTCTCAGCGATAAGATCCTGATTGAATATCTTAGAAAAATTAGGTAGGCAAGAGACATTCACTTGCATACAGATGGCGTAATAGAGACCATCCTCAAAGCATCTACTACACGAAATCACATTACCATATAAAGGTGGTGTAAAGAGATCAAAATCCATGAAACACACTAAGTATTCCATAACTAACATATAAACCTTCTCAAGATGCATGAAATCCTTGTCTCTTTCCGCTCTCAGTGTCTGAGGAAATAACTGATCATAGAAGGTAGTATGGAAATCAACCTATAACATGCCGTGATGATGAACAGCCTAGGTAATCACATCCCACTAATTCTTGGATGAATCCCAAAGAATTTATATGGAAATATTGACCCTCCACTATAAAGGTGTATCAAGATTATCAAAGATAGAAATGGTTGCCTCTAACCAATTATCAGAAGCTTGAAGACTACCATCTCTTGAAAAAGTAGAAGTATGCTGATGCTGGAACTCACAAGTCAGATTAGTCATCATAGGTTAAAACTATGGAGGGACATGCATGTAATTAATTTGATGTAGGAAAATATCATGAACATGGGATTCAGTGCCCAAGTTAGGTACAATAAGTGGTTCCTCAATTGGTACTTCTTAATGTAAGACTGGTGGCTCAGGGACCACCATGTATGGATAATGATTGTTACCACCTTCCCGGCGTATGATATGAGTACTTCATGGCGAGATTAGACTAAAAATTCCAGGAATATGTCTCAGAGAAATATTTAAGTAGATATATAACAACACATATAATAGATAAATAAGGAAGGGCTCAGTACCTAAGGTATACTACTCCAAATACCACTTAGACAACCATGTACTAGTATGTTCTCAATTATAAGTTTCATTTCATTTTACATTTAATTACCTAGTTCACTCTTTTACATTTCATAAACATGACCAAACCTGATAAGGAAAATAAACCATTTTATTTGATATCTAATGTTTCATTTTATAATGGATAGTCATTCCCATTGAATTAGTGCCCATACATCATATCAATAAAAGAGACACTCATTTATCTAAAGAATAATTGTTTGACTCAAAAAATTACTCATCCCAACCCACGAGGGCCCATACACCTCATGAAATGAGACATAAAATAACTCAATCACAACCAAGAATAATAAAATCATATGTTAACTATCACAACATCACTCATCAATCATAGGAATTTCATACAATGAAATTTGTGGAATTCACCTATATAGCATGGAAATATGCGTGACATGAGAATTATAGGTGCCTATAATGATGCATGTAACAATGATCCATTCACTCATATCATCAAGAGAAAGATTAAAAATAATATTAGTCAGAATAATAATCAACAACACCAAAAAACATGTGCATCAACCAACAATGAAATAATGTCAACTATAATAGGAAAAAATATAACAACAATTATATTTTGGGTAACATGGATTTTACCCCGAAACTAGGTTTTTGACGCCAAAGAACCACTTATAACCATGTCCCATACATTCATAGTCTTCAGACTATTATATCTAAATAGTAAATATAGAAACGAACCTACCTCTGATTCCACTTTGTGACATCCCAGACCCAGATTCCACTTAATAGTTTCCCTGATCCCAATGGGTTACATGGACTCAAGAACATCTACCCATATACTAGAGGCTAAAAACTAGTAGTGAAGGCCTAGGGTGTGTTAATGGGGAGACTATTCCAACATTACTAGAGTTTATAATAATGGATAAATATAAATAGAGGTAAATATCATAAGCAATACAAGTAAAAAGAAGGCACAATAGAAAATGGAGAGATAACAATAACTAAAATAACTTGATTAATATTAAATCATAAAACAACTAATGATGATATTTAATTTCACTAGAAAACTGAAAAAACATGATACAAGATAACATGCATAACATGTCCCACAAAAGTATAATTAAAAAAAGACTATCCCAAGCATATCGATCACTATATCGGTTATCTTCTATCAAGATTCATCGTAATCGGAAAACAATTTATTATTTGGAGCCATATGCTTCCCTTTGTCAACACCTGCATTCATGTAATCTACTCCGGGTACCAAAAAGGCATCTAGAGAGGGTGTGAGATAAATCACAGTTGGCCACCACAAATGGTGTCTATAACATTTATCATGTTCAATGAAAATGTAAAAGTTTGCAAGCTTGCATATATAAAGTAAAGCAGTGCAATGTAACTAAATACCCAAGTACCTACTTAATCCCTCAGTTGGTGTCTAAACATGTAACCATTTCATGATTGGATTATTACCAATTCATAATTATATCACATGTTAACAATAGTTAAGTCCCAAGATATAGCAAGGTAACCTGAAATGATATTTAATAATGTAGTCCAAAGGGAATAACCAAGGAAACATAGACCTCAAGGGTTTCTAAATTAGTAATAACTATAGACTAGTTAGAGGAATAGTGTAATCCAATGAGAATAATCTATGGAATTCCACAATGAGATGCCTACCGAGACTAAGGAGTTCATACAAGTTTGAACATGTATGAGTAATGACTAGGCCCGAGAGGCTTGAATAATAAGAAGATTAATGTTGATGGATCTTACATGAATGGGTAGATGAGAGGGGGTGGTTTGCTGCAGGATTTTAAGGGGCTGGTTCTTATTTCCTTCAGTGCTTCTTCAGGTCCAGGGAGATCCTTTGTTGAGGAGGTGATATCTTTGCACACATGAGTCAGGATTTGAATGAGTTATGGTTTGATTATTTCTAAAGTTGAATCAGACTCTGAGATCTCGGTGTGTTCCTTACATGGAAAATATATTCCTCCAGGGAATTTGATTTACTTGATTAGAAGCTGTTCTATGGAGTCTAACTAGGGGCGCATTGTCTGTCACATCTAGAGATAATCTAATTTTTTGGTTGAGGTGTTATCTCATGAGGATAGGACAGAGGATTCATTGACAGTTTATTCATGTTTGGGTTCACTACCTCATGAATGTAGGAACTAAGTCCAAGGGGATTCCCTAGGAAATCATTACTTAATACCTCCATGAGTTTTCCCTTTTTTCCTTGATGAGATTCTTGGCCCATAACTTTAATAAAAAATCAATTGTTTATCAATAATTCTACTTGGTTCAAGCCTTTCCTTTCATTAGTGTGACAAGACAAGTTGAATGAAACCATTCATTTAATACATTTAAGGAATTTTCAATAATAAAGTATATATTCACTCAGAAATAATTGAACATGAGACAGAGGTGATGGCTAGAATTAATCAAGGATTATGATTGTACAATTCATTACCATCCAAGAAAAGAAAATAAATTGGATTATGCATTGAGTCAAAAATGTAATGATTCATTAACCATGTTACGTTTGGAATGTGATCCTTTGGTTAAGGATTTGTTGAAATTTTTCATAGAAGTTGTTGGTGCAGGATGTTCTTCTGTTTTATTTCAGGCATCGGTGAAATCTTCTATATCAGATAGAATTAAGCAAACTCAGAAACAAGACAGTGAGTTTCAAAAATAGGTAGAGCAGGTTCAGAAGGGTTTGTTACCAGAATTCAACATTGATATTGATTGTGTTTTGAGATTTGGGAACAAATTGTGTGTTCCTTGTGATTCACAGTTGAAGAGAGAGTTGTTATGTGAAGCTCATAGTTCTCCGTTTTTAGTTTAACCAGGCAGTACTATGATGTATAGAGATCTTTGGGAGTATTACTGGTGGGATTGAATGAAAAGAGATATTGTTGATTTTACTGTGATGTATTTGACTTGTCAACATGTTAAAGCAGAGTAGCAGTTACTGAACGGGATGCTTCAGCCTTTACCAGTACCAGAGTGGAAATTGAAGAATATACCCATGGACTTCATTGTGGGATTGCTGAAGACACCTCGAGGTAATAATGCAATCTGGGTTATTGTTGATCACTTGACTGAATCTGCTCATTTCCTTGCTATACGAGATAATTTTTCACGAGATCAAATTTCTTGTTTGTATCTTAAAGAGATAGTCAGGTTACTTGGAGTTCCCATCTCTATTGTATCTGATCGTGATCCCATGTTTACTTATAACTTTAGGAAAGGCCTTCATAAGTCGTTGGGTACTGAATTAAATTTTAGTACAAATTTTCATCCTCAATCAGATGGGAATTTAGAATGAACAATTCAGACATTGGATGATATTCTACGGGCTTTTTCGATGGATTATCAGGGAAGTTGAGACCTCCATCTTTCTTTGGTTGAGTTTTCTTATAATAATAGTTTTCATTCCAGTATACATATGGCACCATTTGAGGCATTATATGGGAAGCAGTGTTGAACTCCATCTTTTTGGGATTAAGTAGGTGAAAGGAAGTTGATGGGACTAGAATTGGTAGAACAGTTGGCAGAAAAAGTTTATCTGATAAAGAAACACATGAGAATAGCTCAGAGTTGGCAGAAAAGTTATGCGGACAACAGGAGGAAGGATATCTCTTTTGAGGTAGGTGATCATGTCTTCCTCAAAGTTTCACCATGGAAAAGAGTGATGTGATTTGGTAAGAAAGGAAAGCTGAGTCCAAGGTTAATTGGACCATATGAAATTCTAGAGAGAGTTGGAGCAGTTACATACCGAGTGGCTTTACCTCCGAGTTTATCTCAGGTACACAATATTTTTGATGTTTCAATGTTAAGGAAGTATATGACAAATCTGTTTTGACTCTAGAGGTAGTTCAGCTGGAAGAGAATATATCTTATGAGGAACAACAACTCCAGTTTCTTGAACATGGAGAGAAAGTATTGAAGAATATGTTTATTCATCAAGTAATGGTTTTGTGGAAAAACCACATGATTGAAGAGGCAACATAGAAATCTAGAAATGCAATGAGGTATAAATACCCCCACTTATTTGATAAGTAAATAAATTATGGGGATGAAATTTTATAAAGGGGGGAAGGATGTAACATCCCAAGTAAGTAAAAAGTAATATATTTTCATATCTATGTCTATTTATGAATTATATAGTGTTTTAGAGGCTTAAAATGAGAAAAAAATCCAATCTTAAGCATATAATACACTAATATTTTTAAAAGATTGTTTTACCGCTTTTTGATGGAGAACAATTTTTAAATCAAACTTTTGACAATTTTATAAGATCTATTTGTAAAAATAAACTTATTATTTAGGATTGGGACATTTAAATTTACTTTGGATAATTTTTTGGTGTTTTTCTGACAATGTTCATTTTTTAATGAATAGTGAAAAATACTGCATTGTACTTCAAAACTGCCCTTTCATATAATTAAATTTTATGGTTAGATTATCATTTTAATTGGTTTTAAAGTTTAATTAGAATATATTTTTACCATTTAATCAAATTTTGGTCATTTTAATTAATTTCACTTTGGAATTGGCCATAAACAAGTGTCAAACTTTTGATAGATATTGTTTCTAAACAACCCGATATTTGTTTTGACAACGAGAATTATTTTTAAATTAATTACTACAATTTCTGTGATTGGAATTTGGAAAAATGGATTCTATATTTGGAATTATAAGGTCCAAATTAAGTAATTAAGACTATTTTTTGACATTATGAATAGTAACGACGGTAATTATATTTAATTATCGTGATTAATTAGTAATCGGGTAGTTAAGGGTAATAAAATAATATCATACTAATATAAAATGACCCCAAAATGTGTCCTAATACTACTGTTTGTGTCATGTCCGACCATGGGATGCCTTGTTCCAACTTTGGGACCCCATGGAATCACTTTTGTGTTATAGCGACATTTTGTCTTTTCATTTTTAAAGAAAGTTAAATATAACAAAAGTATGTATCACCCAAGTAAAACAATTTTAGTTTTGTCTGTGTAAACTATATATTAGACTATAAATATTAATTGGAAAGCTAAAAAGATTTCCTACATCATAGATTTTTTTTTATAATTTATAGACATTAAATAAATTAATTTATTTATGACACCATGATGATGCAGTGATTACATCATCAATGAATGATTTAAATAAAATGAAAAGATAATGTAACATCTAAGACTTAAACTTGTAAAAAACCTATTGGATGGGTGTATTTTAAACCCTTATCACCTTATCCTTGAAATATATCTTTTTGGGTCCTTTAAAATACGAAACACATTTTAAAATAAAGTAACATTTGATGACCTTCCAAGAGTTCCCCTCCTCCATCTTATAAAAGGCCTCCACCTCTACCACCTTACCCACACATCTCAAGCCATTGGGTCATCCAAACTCTGCTAATTGTATCTCTCCACATCCCTATATTCATCTTATAAGGCTTACCTTAGGCATAAATCTCTTCAAGAAACCATTTTGGTTCATACCAAGGGGAGTTACCCGATTTAAAGGTAATGTCTTCTCTTATGTCCTTTTGTTTTATTTTGCTTCTCCAACCTCCTAAAACCTTTTTATTCCTCTATTTTGTAAAAAAAGAAGTATCTTTAGTATACTAGGATGTTTTAATGAGAAGGATTTTATTTACACTTACACACACACTACTGGAAATCTGACCTTTCCCAACGCTTCTATACCAACGGTTCATAAAAACTGTTGGTATAGGTTCCCTTTCCCAACGGTTTGGCCAAACCGTTGGGATATCCCACTTTGAGTCCACCTTTCCCAACGGTTTGGGAAAACCATTGGGAAAGGTCCCCCATGGATCAACCTTCACCTAGAATCAAATCCAGGCTCAAAATCTTTCCCAACGGTTTGCCAAAACCGTTGGTTTAGGTCTATACCAACGGTATTGACAACCGTTGGTATAGATCCTTTGATTTTTTTATCATTTCTTCTTACCCAGAACATTATATAAATCAAAATTTAATATAATTATATGAATAATTATATATATTTATGTAATTATATACACAAAAGTCATGTTAGGTTAGTGGTTAAGTCGTTCAATAATAAACTAGGGGTGCTGGGATCAAATCCCAGTGAATGATTTTTTTTGAAATACATATACCAACGGTTCCACAACCGTTGGTAAATATTTTCATATTAATTATTCCAACGGTTTCCAAAACCATTGGGATAGGTCTATACCAACAGTTTTCCCAAAAGTGTTAGTATAGACCTATCCCAACGGCTTACTTGGCCACGGTTCTCCAAACCGTTGGTATAGGCTATACCAACGGTTTGGAGGCATATAACAACAGTTCCAAACTGTTGGTATATGTTAGTTTTCCAGTAGTGACACCTCTGTCTAATGGTTAAAGATCATACTGTTTCTCTGAGTGGCGAATTACTGCCTCACGAAACGATGATTGTTCAATCCTCTTTTAACACCTCCCATGGTGACCATTAATATGTCACTATATTTATATATGATACATATTATGTTTATGTTTTCCTTTTGATTATGTATTTTTCATTTATGGCATACCTTTATGGTTTCCATTATGGGTAAACGTGATATCTTCATTTTAGGAAGTGCGGACTACCGCCCCCTTAAAGTGATTTGAATCGTTAATGCCATATTTGGGACATATAAAGGATGGATTTAATGATATTATATATGATATCATACTAGAATTATAATATATCTTTATATCATTATGACTTTATTCCATTAAATGCAAAAAATAATTGAAAGTAGCATTCATGTGTATATACAGCTTACCGTCTCCCTGAATGGTGCATTTCATCTCCTAACTCTAAATGTTATGTAATATTATAAATGCATGTATATACTAGATATATATTATATATATGATATCTACATCATGAATATAATTCTGGATATAATGTATATTTTTCCACATGAACAACTTGTAATTATAAAAAGTTTATTTTTGAGTCAAGTACGAAAGATTGACAAAACGACCGTTATTAACTTAAATAATTACATAATGTTAATAACATGGTAATAAGTGATATAAAAGAAATAATGAACTTGAAAAAGGTTCTTATGTAAGTAAAATTAACTCTAGTTTATTATTTAGGAGATTAAAGAATGATCGAGTCAAGTCAGACATGAGGTAAGGAACTTCGTCTCAATCTCCTTTCATTGAGGAATATTTTGATTTATACACAACTTTATTTTATACGGTGTATAAAACCCTTTGACTTTTAATTTTATTCAAAAGGAATCTTTTTATACGAAGCATTTTAATAAATGATAAAAGGGAATTTTTTTGTCTTACGTATGCGACGACAATGACTTCTCCGCCGCCGTGACCATTATTTGAGTTTCGGCTTCCTCTACAAGCCATAATTTTTTTTAAATGAAAAATAAATACCATGTTTTACTTTTATTTTATTTCGGTATTGAAAATGGTTTTTTATAATTTTTTGATTATATCAATGTGTTTTTGATATCTTGTGATTGAAATGTAGAAATGTTATGTTTCTTTTATGCATGTTTTATGTGATACGATTATGTTATGGTTCTTGGGCATTGTTTATGAAGACGGGTGGTTCTGTGATAAAAAAAGGGCGGGTGAGCCTAATATAGCTCTCCAATGCATTGGGTAATGTGAAGGATTTAAATGCTATGTTTTCTCTGAAGAGATTTAGGGAATATATTGTGATGGGTATTCCAAACGTAACCATGATGGTTACTCCCTACGTAAGAATGTTATGAATGCCTCAAGATAACTTTATGTCTTATGATTTATATGAGTTATTCATACATATTATGATTTCATGAGGTATGTTAAAGTGATTATATTCTATGAATAAATTATGATTTCATTGATTCTTATGTATACATGGACTAATGTTTACTTTCCGTACTTCTATATCCCTTACTGATATTTTTATGCTCATCTCAAGTTTTTTAAATGTTTTTAATAGGTCAAGGGAAAGGTACATGTTGTGATTATAGTGTCGAGGAAGTTTCAAGAAAGAATCCATGTTTTATTCTAAATATGATTCCTTTATGGGAGAAAATTAATACTATCTTTTTTAACCACCTTGTTTAAATGTGGAATGAAATGCATGATTTATGATCTAATTCTCTAAAAATCTAAACCTGAAAATATCCTCAAGGTGTATTCTTTTAATAACTCAAGATTAAGTAATATTTAAGGCTGGGTCCTTAAAGGTAAGATAGAAAGATATCTAGGAAATATATCCCTAAAATGATCCAATACTAGATGAAAATAAGCTTGACATAAACCATGATCCTCCATGAAGAGATTTATAATCTAGGAAGTCACTCCACCTAGCCCATGATGATATGGTCCCGATCTACCATCCCAGACATCCCACTCATCCTTATGTTGATAACTACTACCCTCTGTTGATGTAAACAATACCCTTTATTGATAGAAATTTACAAAATAATGATACTGGACCAACCAATCCGTCCAAAGAATGACATCGCAGAGAATGAAGAGGTTCCATAAGAAAGGGTAACTGCCTACCTTAAGGGTATAATACATAAATTGACGTTTTACCTCTAACTGGACCCCTAATAATGTATCTAAGATCATTACACCATATTAATTCTATATATCTAGTCCAATACTTTCCATGATATATATAGAGATAAAAGAGTTTTAAGTACCTGTATCAGATAAAATAGATACTATGGTATATACCACTAGAATAGTACCTCGCACTATTGATGGTCATGTAACCTAATCCTCAGGTATCGATTGTAATGAATGCAACTAACATGATCCATGACCCTACACAAAAGTTGGACTACCATGATCAAAACAAATATGTTAGCACTGCTGGTGATCAGGGTTATGGAAACTAAAACCACAACCTCATCCTCATCCAGTCCTGCTGGTTCTATTCCAACTCCCCACCTAACACAACACAAAAGAACCTACTTTTGACGGTAGAGTTGGTTTGGATCCTTTTCGACTTTATGCTAGTGTAAATTCCCTTCATAACCTCTAAAGATGCCCCATACGTCCCAAGCCTAACACTCAATTGGGTTGTTATCATAATGAGGCTTTAGGTTCTCCCATCTTCAATACCAATGACAAACTATAGATCCCTCAGAATGGGTACTCTTTTTGTCACTTCCCAGAGGAGAAACCTCAAGAGAAATTTTCTTTCCATCGAGGGAACTACTGTTCTACCACATAACTGACCCCCTATGTCCAGTACTATTGATTTCCATCAGGTTTTTCTCAGTGATAAGATCATGATTTACTATCTTAGAAAAATTAGGTAGGCAAGAGACATTCACTTGAATACAGATGGCAGAATAGAGCCCATCCTCAAAGCATCTACTACACGAAATCTCATTACCATTTAAAAGTGGTGTAAAGAGATCAAAATCCCTGAAACACACTTAGTATTCAATAACTAACATAGAAACCTTCTCAAGATTCATGAAATCTCTGTCTCTTTCCGCTCTCAGTGTTTGAGGAAATAACTGATCATAGAAGGTAGTCTGGAAATCAACCTATAACATGCCGTGATGATAACTAGCCCAGGTAATCACATCCCACTAATTCTTGGATGAATCCCAAAGCATGTATGTGGAAATATTGACCCTCCACTACAGAGGTGTCTCGAGATGATAAAAGATAAAAAGAGTGGCCTATAACCAATTATCAAAATCTTGAAGACTACCATCTCCTAAAAAAGTATAAGTATGATGATGTTGGAAATAACAAGTCAGATTAGTCATCATAGGTGAAAACTATGGATGGACATGCATGGACTTAATTTGATGTAGGAAAATATCATGAACATGGGATTGAGTGCCCATGTTAGGTACAATATGTGGTGCCTCAAGTGGTACTTCTGAAGGTAAGACTAGTGGCTCAGGGACCACCATGTACGAATAATGATCGTCACCACCTTCCTGGCGTACGATATGAGTACTTCACGGTGACAATGGACTAAAAATTCTAGGAAGATGTCTTAGAGCAATATTTAAGCAAATATATAGAAACACATACAGTAGCTAAACAAGGAAGGGGTCAGTTTCCAAGGTATAATACTCCAAATACCACTTAGACAACCATGTACTAGTAAGTTCTCAAGTATAAGTTTCATTTCATTTTATATTTAATTATCGAGTTCACTCTTTTACCTTCATAAACATGACCAAATTGGATAAGGAAAATCAACCATTTTATTTGATATCTAATGTTTCATTTTATAATGTAGATTCATTCCCATTGAATTAGTGCCCATACATCTCATCAATAAAAGCGACACACATTTATTTAAATAATAATTTCTTGACTCAAAAAATTACTCATCCCAACCCATGGGGGCCCATACACCACATGAAATGAGACATAAAATAACTCAATCACAACCAATAATAATTAAATCATATGTTTTCTATCACAACATCACTCAATAATCACAGGCATATCATGCAATGCAATTTGTGGAATTCACCTATATAGCATAGAAATATGCATGATATGAGAATTATAGGTGCCTATAATGATGCATGTAACAATGATCCTTTCATTCATATAATCAAGACAAGGATTAAAAATAATATCAGTTAGAATAATAATCAACAACACCACAAAACATGTGCATCACCCAATAATGAAATAATGTCAACTATAATAGGAAAAAATATAACAACAATTATATTTTTGGTAACAAGTATTTTACCCCAAACCTAGGTTTTTGACACTAAAGAAACACTTATAACCAAGTCCCATGCATTCCTAGTCTCCTGACTATTGTATCTAAATAGTAAATATAGAAAAGAACCTACCTCTGATACCACTTTGTGACATCCCAGACACAGATGCCACTTAATAGTTTCTCTGATCCCAGTGGGTCACATGGACTCAAGCACATCTACCCATATACTAGAGGCTAAAAACTAGTGGTGAAGGCCCAGGTTCTATTAATGGGGAGAATATTCCCTCATTACTAGAGTGTAGCATAATGGATAAATATAAATATAAGTAAATATCATAAGCAATACAAGTAAAAATAAGGCACAATGGAAAATAGAGAGATAATAACAACTGAAATAACTTAATTAATATACAAGCATAAAACAACTAATGATGATATTTAATTTCACTAGAAAACTGAAAAAACATGATACAAGATAGAATTCATAACATGTACCACAAAAGTATAATGAAAAAAAGACTATCCCAAGAATATCGAGCACTATATCGGTCATCTTCTATCAAGATTCATCGTAATCCGAAAACAATTTACTGTTTGGAACAATATGCTTCCCTTTGTCAACACCTGCATTCATGTAATCTACTCCAGGTACCAAAAATTCATCCAGAGAGGGTGTGAGATAAATCTCACTGGGCCACCACAAATGGTGTCTATTACATTTGTCCCATTCAATGAAAATGTAAATGTTTTGAAGAATGCATATATAAAGTAAATCAGTGCAATGTAACTAAATACCCAAGTACCACTTAGTCCCTTAGCTGGTGTCTAAACATGTAACCATTTCATGATTGGATTATTACTAATTCATAATTATATCACATGTTAACAATAATGAATTCCCAAGATGTAGCAAGGCAACCTATAATGATATTTAATAATGTAGTCCAAAGGGAATAACCAAGGAAATATAGATCTCAAGGGTTTCCAAATTAGTAATAACTATATACTAGTTAGAGGAATAGTGTAATACACTGAGAATAATCTAAGGAATTCTACAATGAGATGCCCACCGAGTCTAAGGAGTTCATCCAAGTTTAAACATGCATGAGCAATGACTGGGCCTGACAGGCTTGAACAATAAGAAGATTAATGTTGACGGATCTTACATGAATGGGTAGATGAGAGGGGGTGGTAAGTTGTTGGATTTTAAGGGGTTGGTTATTATTGCCTTTAGTGCTTATTCAGGTCCAGGGAGATCCTTTTTTATGGAGGTGATATCTTTGCACAAAGGAGTCATGCTTTTCATGAGTTATGGCTTGATGATTTCTAAAGTTGAATCAGACTCTGAGATCTCGATGTGGTCCTTGCATGGGAAATATATTCCTCCATGGAATTTGATTCACTTGATTAGAAGCTGTTCTATGGATACTAACTATGGGCGCATTGTCTGCCACAGCTAGAGAGAATCTAATTTTTTGGTTGATGTGTTATCTCATGAGGATATGACAGATTATTCATTGACTCTTTATTCCTGTTTGGGTTCACTACCTCCTGAATGTAGGAATTATGTCTAAGGGGACTCCCTTGGAAATCATTACTTAATACCTCCATGAGTTTTCCTTTTTTCCCTTGATGGGATTCTTGTCCCATTCATTTAATAAAAAATCAATTTTTGATCAATAAGTCTACTTGGTTCAAGCCTTTCCTTTCATTAGTGTGACAAGGCCAAGTTGAATGAAACCATTCATCTAGTATATTTAAGGAAATTTCAATAATAAAGGTTCACTCCACTACCTACCATTAATATGGTAAGGGGTTCTATGAACATGAAACCTATTGTTAAATTATATTTAAAAAGTCCAATTCAAATAATTAGTATTCTTTCCTATTTCTATTTATCATTGAATTATTAATTTGAAACACTTACCTTACACGGGCCAAGTGGAAGTGACATAGTAATTTCCATTCACGATTATATGATACAACAAGAATTTATTATAAGGAGGCCTACCATTAGTGTGGTTAATCTTGATCTCATCCGAACAATGACTCAAAAGTGTCAAAACACTAAAAACTCAACTATGGCATATCATCATACATGGGATGCTGGGTGTTGTGGGTGTAACCACTAACATGTAATCAAATATTTGGAAATATAATAACCATACAATTCTAATGATTATAATAATGGAATATAAATTCTATAAACAGCACCCGATGAAATCGGCGGGCCCCACATGACAATTCCAAAATCAACGAACATGGGGGATGAGTTATATACCACCCACATTAGGATTGTAAGACTCTACTTATATGGTTTTGGCCTTTGATTTGGCTCAAGTCAGATTAAATCTAAAAAAATAAGAAAGATTCTTACACCACAATATCTAGGTCGAGAGTAAGAGAGAAGAATAAAGGCTCAAATAAACTCAAGTACTTATCATTGTGCATCCAATGTTAGGAACAAAAGCTCGATTAGATCCCAGATGAAGGAGAAATATTTATCCCTAACCTAGGACTTTAAAAAAATCCAAATGGGGATAAATGGAGGATAATACCATATAAATTCAGATTAGGAGGAAGGAGGAGACTTTATTAGATCATTTAGGGGAAAAGGGTAAAAATACACAAAATTTATCATGTTCATAGTTTGTTCGCATGGTTTTCAAAACCGTGCACAAACCCTACATGGGTATTTAGGAAAAAAGGGGAACTAAAATTGCTAGGAAAACCATGCACTAACCGTGTGAGATAGATCTTCCTGAAATACAAACCTTCTGCATGGTTAGATCTAACCATGCAACCTACCTCCACAGTTTTCTATAACCATGCGATATGCCTATTTTTCTTCAAAATATGGGTTCGAGGCTCTAATCAAGCCATGAAAACCCTAAGAACCTACTATAAATCATTAGGTATTCATATTTGGTCCAAATTAAGGAATTAGACTGATATTTAAAGGATCAATAATTGATTAAAAAACTGGGTTCTTATATTTCAGTGCTCATTATCCTAGGAAAAAATTGCATGAAAAAATTTCATGAAAAAATCATTATATAGTTGTTCCCATGTGTCAGATATTTCATCATCAATTTTTTTGGAAACAAATTCTAGAATTACCTTCCAAATAGAAGGGGATAACCCTATATTTTAGTTTCTCCTCACTCAACCCTCTGAGTTCCAATTTCTACATGACACAATATAAGACCCCAATGATGTCAGATATTTCATCATCCAAGTGATTTGTAATGTAATATTCCAAACCAATGAAAAAACTGACGACTATATGGATGAATTTTTCAAAAGATGGAAATTGAAAAGATGTAGATGTTATGGAATATAGGTATTAAGATCATATTATACCATAGAAAAACATGACCCAACATTGGGTTTGATATATTTCAAGTCGCACAATACCAATGTTGTCCCAAGGAGACCCACATTATTCAGAGAAGACGATACTTCAATATATCTAAAAAACAATGAATTTTGGGTTGCTTTATTATAGGATAGTGCAAATAGACTTTTAGGGATACACAAATGTGGGATGATAAAGTTAAGTGGATAACTAAGGAAGATTATAGATATAAAAAACCTGGATTTTGTTTGAGCCATGGTTACATTCAACCCTTGAATCACATAAGACTTGGATTCGAGTCTTGGAATAGTTAGAGCATTGATTCTAGCCTAGATTCAATCTTGGATTTGACAATGAGGAGTGCTGAAAATAGGTCACTTCCACATAGAGCTTCATGTATCTTAAACTGGTTCACGATGGTTTGGGTTCTTAAAATAGATCATGACACTTTTACGAGCACTTAAAAAAAGTGCTGATAAAATACCTTTTATCACTGCTATGTTAATAAGCACTGATAAAATGAATCTCTATCAGATATAATGTTTAAACACTGATAAATAATTATAATACTTTTTTTAAAAAATAATACTTCTTTTAAAAGTATAATTATAATATATAATTATAATACTTATAATAATACATTTTATAAAATAATAATTTTATAATTCTGTGAATATATAATTATTTATTTATAATTATATAAATAATTATTTAAAAATAATATTTATATCATTATATATATTTATATAATTATATATATAAATATAAACATAGTAAATATATTAATTATTTAAATAAATTTATAATAATTTTTTAATTATAATTATAATTATATAAATATTTTTAAACAAATATTATTTATTTATTTATATACTATAAATGTATAAAAATAGTAAATATACATTTATAAATATACTTATTTGTAAATATTTTTTTACAAATGTATTTTTAACATTATTAATGAATATTTAATCTCAAGTTCATGCATATTTAAAAATGAGTAAAATTGATTAATTATAAATGTGTAAAATATTGAATATTTGTATATGTTTGATTAATATAAATCATAAAAAATGGATATATATTGAAATAAAGATGAATACATATTGAAAATATTAAAACATAGTAAATAAATACATGTATATATATAATATAAATAAAATAAATTGAATAAATTCTAAAAATAAATATTTGTGTGTACATATATGTATATGAAAATGCATTAATTATGTATACATGAAATAAATATAATATGTTTGATCTATGTTATAAATTGCAAAATCAAATGATATTCAATTACATCTATTAATCAATGCAATTAGTCAATATTTTTAATTCATATTAATTCTTAATTTTAAACCATTATTCACTAAATATATTACTATTTAATGTGAAGCATGAATAATATTTTGTATTATATAAATAATATTTATATACATTAATATATATATATATTTAATATATACTATTTATTAAAATTATCAATAATCATCCAATTAATAAAATGTTTAATATTTTTTTCAATTTACATATTTTTATTTTTAATTTGTTTAATTTTTATTTTTAATTTATCTATATATTTAATAAATATGATTTATTAGTATTTATAATTTATATATAGTATAATAAATTTATTCATTTTTATCAATAATTATTTAATTAATAAAATTTGTAATATTTTTTTAATAAACTCATTATATTTTTTATTTAATTTTTTATTTTTATTTATTCGGACTTTTATCAGTTCCAAAAAAGTGATAGTAATGGATTTATTTAGGAGCAATACAAATATAGCACTGATAAAGGGTACCCTTTATCAGTGCCAAAAATAATGCACTGATAAAGGGACCATTTATCAGTTTTGATAAATATTCTATTTATCAGTGCTTTTTTCTAGCACTGATTAATACTGGTGCGATTAAATTCCTATTTTTTAGTAGTTGATGAAAAAATCTATGAGTTTCTTGAGATATATATCATATTATTTCATTATTAGAAGAATAATCATAAACAATCTTGATAACGATGAGATTAGAACATAAAAATCTTAACACTTAGGTAACTTTGAAATGTAAGACCCATGAAAGAATAAAATTAACTGAAACTTAAATTATCAAGAGGATAAATAAAATCATGATATTTCATTTCAAAGGTGCTGTAGATACACCACATGAATGAATTTAGGTGCATAACATAACATGCGTCTCAAAGAAAGAAAATCGAGACAAACATTCATTACCACTTTGGTAACTTTTAATCGCAAACCCATGAAAGATGTGTCCTAAAATGGGTATTTAAATCCCAATAATTTTAATGAGAAACATCATAATATACATTCATGGGTAGTATATACTATATATATAAAAATATGTGGTGAAAATGGTATGTGTCTAAAAAATGTAAAAAGTGAGACCAAAATACCTCACTTTAAGTCTCGAATCCATTAATACATGTTAAAACATCATGTTTCATAAATATATGTTTTTTTACATCCATTATATAACCATAAATATAAATATCATACCATATATTTTTTATATAGGACCTTTTATTACCCTTTTATTAACAATTCCATGTTAGTCACTTTTTAGGTAATAACCACTTTGTTTCTCATGTATGATTTTCTTTTTTTTGTTCTTTTTAATTTTATAATGGTTTTATCATCCAGAGAATTTAAACCATGACATAAATATGATATATTTTCATTATATATTCATTTATAGTAATACATAAAATTTGGTGATAAGAAATGAAATACATCATTCATGGAGATGGTAGGCCGTACGTATGCATGGACAATATATCCATTTTCACATCATATTGAAAAAAAGAAAAGTAAGTGATATATATATTATCATTAAATAATAATTTTTATTCAATATATATCATATATTTTCATTAAAACCATCATTAATACCTTTCATGTAAAGTGTGAATGAATCACATTGCTTCTCGAGGTGGTAGTCCGCTATACACAAAGATGACGTTATCATGTTCCCAAAAAATTGAAAATATAAAGATATGTGTGATATAATAATTAAAAAAAGATAATAAAATCATAAATATAATATATTTCATATATAAACAATATAAACATCATTATTTATATCCTCAAGAGGTGTTAATGGAGAAATGAATTACATCCGTTAATGAGGCGGTGGTTCACCGTACAGATGAATAGAGATTTCATAACTAATTTGATGGAATTGGAGATGTTTCTAGGTCATGAAAATAAAATAAAAACATATTAGTAAATGGAAAATACTGATGTGATTATACAATAATGGTATAATAATAATTTAATAAGGTATTGAAATAAATACAATAAAGATGGTCATTGAAGATCATTACCTCTTCTTCGTGTATTATCCTTAGGTTTGCACTGAAACCTTCATAAGTAAGAATTTTTTTTACAAAATAAGGAATATAGAAAGATGGGGGGGGTATTTTTAAAGGTATTTGGTTAGGTAATGTCGGAAAAAATAGGTGTCAATGTGTGGAGAAGGTAGGATATGGGGTTAAATTTTATAAGTGGGGGGTAAGACACACTTGATATTTTTAAAAATAATTGAGTGTCCCCTAATTTTTCATATGTAAAATGTGTTAAAAATGGAATATTATATAACCTTAGAGGTTTAATGGTAAAAATATGGACATAAAATAGTTTTTATACAATTTTATAGGTTATTTTTACCCTTATCTTTTTTGGATTAACCCCTAGTAAACCCAATTCTACCTTAACCACGGTAATTAATTTTTATTCAATTCACTATTAATTTTGTTAAAATACTATGTTTAAATAATTAGATAATGTAAATTATTATTATTTCAAACATTGAATCAATTTTTACAAATTACAGTCATTTAATTATAAAAATATAATTAAAAATCAATCCTACAGACGAGATGAGAAAAAAAGTTTTTAAAGTGAAAAAGTTTAAAAGTTTATAATGTTTTTATATAAAACTTAATTATTAAATTGATTATAATGAAATAAATTGTATTAATTTATGTATAATTGAATTAATTTTACTTTAAAAACAATTTAAAATGTAATATAACTTTATAAATAAATTAAATGAAAATCCAGTATTCAATTAAAACTTAGTATTTTTCATTATTCACAAAAAATTAAACTTTTTAGAAAAATCACACAAATTAAACCTAAGATAACTTTGGTATTAAAATTTCAATAATTGTGATATTTTACCAAATTAAATTTATAAAATTATTAAAAATTATCTTTAAAAATAAGTGTGCCAAAGGTGAAACAAATTATTTGTAGAGAAATACAGTTTTTAAGTGTAAAATTGGATTTATTCTTATCTCTTGTCTGGAAAACACATAAGATGGATGTTAGATAGTTGAATGAATACATAATATGTAAATTTCATTAATATAATTTATCATAAGTGTATATTTTAATTTATTTATGTAAAATTACTTTTTCATATAAAACAATTTTTCTGAAAAATATTTCCTTTTATTTTGAAAGTTTCTTTATTTTAATTTCTAATTAACAAGATACACAATAATTGATTATATAAACACGATTAAACCATAATTTCATAATTTATTTTAAAGTAATAACACACTCCATTTCAATGGATAGGTGATAAATATCATATTAAATTATAATTTTTGAAAAGTGTGTCATGTTTGGTTTAATCATGGTGTTGCGTGCAACACAAGATAAACTCAGAATTATGAGTAATAAAAGGAAAAATTAGTATAACATGTAATGAAAGATAAATATATAATTGCATGTAACACAATCCAAACTTAGTATTGTGTGTAACACAAGATAATCATAGTGTTTCATGTAATGTAAAATAAAAAAAGAATAAATATATTTGAAAAAAATTTCAAAAAATCATAGTGTGTTAAATTATATTTTGAATTTTATTTTAAAATGGTTTTATAATTTATAAAAATAAATTTAAATGTTTTAAATATTTATTTTGGATAATCTAGATACATTTAATATGGTTAAATTATTTTAAAAGTAATTCGGATTTTATAAATGGTATAATGTTTTAAAGAAAATCTTAAATTTTTGAGTTTAATCAAAATTTTGGCTATATCTGGAATCACCCTCATGTTTTAATAGTAAATTATTATTTTAATTTTTTTTATAAATTTCAGAAGTATTTTTAAAGAAATAAAAATTATTTTATAAAAATACATTTTATTTTACCCTTTCCTAGACCCCGACCCCAAGTAAAGATAAATTATTTTACCTTTACACAGGCCCATTATCAAATCTAGATAAAGGTAATCATCAAAATCCAATGTTATATAAATGTAAATTGATTTTATATAGTTATGTGAAGGTGAGCATGTAGATTACATAAAGGTAATCAGAAATCCATATAGGCTATGTAAACGTAGTATAAAAATCATATATACTGTATAAACATAAAAATATATCTATTTAAGGGTTTTTTATAATATGATCTTATGTAAAGATAGATTCACTTAATTTACATAGAGGGTAGTTGTCACACCTGACTTTTTAATTTAATTTTTATTTTATTAATTTCTGGCTTCAGGTTCTTGTGCCAAGGTCTGGGCTGGGTCATGTATTAAAATTTTTGTTGTTTAATAATTTTAGTGCGTTTTGGGCCTGTGTGCGGTCACCGCATGATGGACGATAGGTGCGTGGTCAGCCCAGGTGCCCGCACAAATGCTTAACGATTAAAATAAATAATATTTTATGTAAATAAAGTGGGGTAAATGATTAAATTTTAATAATAATAATATTATTACATATTTAATAATAATAATATTAATGAGGTGTTATTATTATTATTATTATTATTATTTTATTATTATTATTTTTGTTATTATAACTTTTATTATAATTATTTTTATTATTATTTATGGTTTTATTATTATTATTATTGTTTTTATCATAATAAAATGAATAATAATAATAGTAAGAAACCCTAGCCTAACCTAGTCCCACATCGCCCCCCTCTTACCCTCTCACGTTTCACCCTAGAGAAACCACCCTCACTTATTTTTCCCCCATAGCGTGGTGCGACGACGACGCACCAGAACCCCATGCCCAGGCATCCGGCTTTCCGCCTCCCCCTCATCCCTTCATGAGCGACCGCCCATGAAGGTAGCCTCCCCAGCATTTCGCTCATAGGTCCCTACGCCCAGCCTCACCCCCCTAAGGACCCCTCCCGTGCCCCTTCTTCTCACCCTTGTAGGACCCTCGACCCTCACTTCTCCTCAGATCCTGGGTAAGATCCCTCAGCACCCTCACTACACCACCGGCTATGCCACACCCCAGCCTTCCGAAAACTTCCCTCTTCTTCAGGCCCCCCTCTCCCCACCGCCTTCCAACTATACCTCCTCTAACATCCTCCCGGCCAATAGTGCCTCCTACATAATTGAACAACCCCCTTCATCCGGCATATTCCATTAAGCCAACCTCACCCTTACCACCCACTCCGACCCTCACTTTTCCGGCCTCTTCCACACTCCGGTCAGGCTATTTCCGGCATCCTGCACTCCGACCAGGATGCCTCTGGTGAACCCGAACCCATCTCTGGAGAGCTTCCCTACTCAGCGCACCTTTGGATAGCCAACTCCCCTGATCTGGTATATTTATTAATTTATTCATTTATTTATTTTTCATTCATTTTATCTTTTTTGTTTTTATTTAATTTGGCTAAATCATAATTCTATTTTAGATTGTGTGTCATGTGTTTTTCTCACTGTTTAGCATGCGGGGTTAGTCTGTGGGTCATTGTCTCTTATTCAGTCAAATTTTTGTTCCATCCATACTTGATTTGAGGTATGTGAATCCACATTTTTCCATTATGAATATATCCATTTAATTTATCCATGTTTTAATTAATTATTTTACTTTATTTTCATCTTTAAAAATAATAGATCAATTTGTAACTGTGTTTTCATATTAGTTGTTTTTTTTAAAAGTAGTGTGTATTATCTTTTCTAGTTTTTTTAATTTGTTTGATCTATTTATAAAATTTTTAATAAACTATTTGATTAATTATAAAACTGTTTATAAGTCATTTGGTCTTTTTATTAATTTTTTTATAATTTTTTTGTCTTATTCGTGTAATTATTGAGAAATTGTTTGTTTTGTTTTATTAAGTTTCCATCACCATATAGTTTTTGAAAGACATAGTGACTATGGTTTGGTGTGAGTTTGGAAAGGAATAATTTTTTCTTGACAAATGTGAGTATTTGGGTATGAGCTTGGTTATATTTGGTTAAGAGGCCATTTAAATTTTTTCTAAAGTTTCTTGTTTTTCCTAAATGGATTTTAAATTTTCAAATAAATTTGGTTTCCTTGAGTGGTTTCTAAGGATAGTTTTAAATGAAGTCTAATAAAGTGTTTTGGAAAAAATGTTTTTTTATGGGTTATTTAAGGTTTGAACATTTGGTTTGAAACATGTTTTGGTTTTTAACGTTGTTTTAAAAATAGTCTATAAATGTTTATTGTTTTGGGAATGTTTTGGTAAATGCGTGTTTTGGTAGGTTCATGTTTTGGTAAAGTGGACCTGAGCCTGTTAGGTATGTTTTGGTAAATGCGTGTTTTCGTAAATGTATATTTTTGTGAAAGAATATCGGTATGTTTTGGTCCGACTGACCATATTTGTAAGAAATTACATTTTTTACTATTTTGGAAACATTTATAAATGTTTTGGTAAATGGTAGAATGAGGTAAATCTAAAGTTCTGTTTGGCATCTTTGAAAATTTATTTTGGAAAACCCTTCCTTGGTTAGGTCTCTTTCCATGTCAATTGATCACGAGACAAGAGGGTCCTTGGTATGGGCCTCATTTTCTGAATATTTATTTTAATGCATGAGTCTAATCTTGAGGTGGTCAGGGTGGTGCCAGATTGTGTCGCATGCTTAATTATATATATATGTGGCTTTTTGTTTGAATGTGTGGAACACCTCTTTGTAAATATAGCATGGAAACATAGCCTATAAAGGTGCTTTAATAAGAATGATTGTTGTACTAGTTTAGACTACGCACTGCATAATGGACCTTAGTACAAAATTTTCTCTACTAGGGTATTGGCCCCCTTGGTTAGGACATATATGGAAACACCGAGTGTTTGGGAATTATGATGTCATCGAGAGTGGTCATACCTTTAGGATGTGTCACATGTATAGTGCGTTCTTTCCTTCCTCCAATTTCCTAGGTTTTATGTGATCCTTTAATATGAGCACTTTCAGTACCATTTCCGTCATTGTGTGTGTGGAATCATACCATTGAACTTGGATTTCGAATTTTATTAGAATAACTTTGTATGTGTGTTTTGTTTTAAAAAAGATTTCAAAGTAGCTGTTTGGAAAATTTTGTGTGTGCCCTCTTTATTTGTTTTAAATGTTTTTGATTTATAAGAGCAATAGAATTATGTTTTTTATTTTTCAAAATGCATTTTTTATATGAAAATATTATTTTTATAAATGTAGTTCAAACCAATATTATTGGTCTATCTTGAAATTGGAAAATGAATGGGTTCTGTGGTTCACATTCAGCATCCCTACTGAGCATTTTTGTGCTCACACCTATTCTATCATTTTAGTTGTAGGTTCCCTCTTCTTAGGTTCTCTTGGTTGGATTGATCATTATTAAAGAAAGGTCAGCTTTTGGTTGGGTGGTGACTTGGAAGGTCAGATATAGGTATGTACGGTTCTACTTTCTATCCATTGTGAGTTTTATTTTATCTTAAGTTTTTATTTATCTTCTTATCTCTTCTTTGTGGTCTAAATCATTCCCTCGTGTAAGTTTTGATGACCGACACAAGTTTCCAGCCTATGGGGATTGGGAACGCCCCTCAAGACATGCCGTAGACCGGCTCGAGTGACCAGTTCAGAGTCAACCTGTGTTGGTTTGTGAAAAAATGGAATCAGAGGAGGCCCTTGTTATTTGGGGTGCCCAGTAGGTGTAAATTAGGATTTTCAGGAGTCGAGAGATGGTATGAGAAGGATGTCATGAACCCTTGCTCATTTCAGACATCGAGTCACCAGGGGTAGTCTGAGAATTGAGTGCTTGTTTTGTTCTGGTTTGTTTTATATCAAGGGATGAAAATGGAGGAAATACGATGTTACATCGTGATTTCATAGAGATTAGTGACCCATTTGGAGCCCGAGTACATGGATTAAATTCCTCAAAGTTATTTATGCTTACTTGGGACATGGTCCACAACCATGTCTCCAAGTAAAGAATGACTACTAGTCCCTCACTCTGGTAGTTCGATGCAAGTTGAGTGTCGTCATAGTCTTTGTTGGTGTATGTGTGCTTTTGAAAATGAAAAAGGGTTTTTTAAATGAGAAATATTTATTTTAAATGGATTTAAATTTGTGAAATGCGTTTTAAAACCGAAATCTATTTGTATAAAAATCTGGCATTTTCATGGAATTGGTAGATAAATGGTTTGGGTGAAACCTCATGTACTCTTTATGAATATTCTCACTTGTGATGGAATGCATGGGAAGTGCATGTTAGTGCGTATGGATGAAATAGGATGAAGAAATGTGAAACGGTTCATGGGATTTCTAGGGTGTGTACTTAGAATTAAAGGCTTGACTGTGTTTTTCTAAAGTGATGTTAATAATGGGAAATGATTTTTTGAAATTGAATTTAGTTTGAAAAGTGGGTTTGGTTTTTGGAAAGTTTCCTTGAATGAAGGTGGTTTTGAAATCAAAAATGAAAAATGGAATTTTGTGTTGTGTCTGTATTTTTTTGGTTTTGAGCTGGGTATTTTTTGGTTAAAGGCTATTTTAATTATATTTCTTTGGCTTGATATTGGTTTTGGATCTCTGTTTTATATGTTGTTCAGAAAATACCACCCAGAAAGGTCCCCAAGGTTTCTCATAAGTCATGCCCATTTTTTGGTCCTTCTTGGACATTGTCTGTCCTTAATGGCGATTGGGGTCCGTTAAAGGTAGTTATGTGGTTTGAAGTGGTCGAGTGTTTTTTTATGATGTTGGGAACTCCCGATTCCATAAGAGTTCGAGCAGTCCTGGGATTATTTGATGGTCTGACTTTGGAAGAATGAGAGTTGTTCTCCCTACCATCAATGTAAGTTGGGATGACGTGGGATTTATTTAAATTCGTCATTATCCAAATATCAAAGAGCAAACCCTCATTTCTAAAGACCATCATTTTGAGAAGCTGGTGGAAGAGGCGTTCATAGATGAGTTGGTCTATAGATTGAAGATGGTTGGAAAACCAGTGTATCCAATTACTCATGAAGTTACCTCATTTGGAGAGAAGGGTTTGCTAGAAGGACCTGTTTCTAAAGAGTCTTCTATAGTGGTTTGGGCTTCTAGTTCATCAGATCATTCAGTGGTGTGCCACTAGTGTGTCCAGTTTTGGCCCGTGAAGCCGTCAGGTTGTATCCCTCCGAAGATGTGTCGTCATTGCAGGTGTCTAGTCATCTAGAGAATTTTTTCAGGAAACGTCACCTGAATAAGACACTGTGATCAAAGTAATTCCAATGCCTGACTGTGAGTCAGGAGATTCTTTAGTCATCAGAGCCCCAGCTGTAGTCCTTGATGTAAAGCTCGCACATAGTCAAGAGTTTCCGGAGGTATGAAGCCTTCTTTTGGGTTTTTTGTTTTGTGTTGGCAGTGGAAAATTATAAATTATTTTCTTTCTTGTTTTTTTTGATGTTAATGTTTTGAAATTGTTGTAGGTTCATTGTTTCATCATGAAGTTATAGTGGATCTGTTCTTTTGTAATCAAATTGTTCTATTTTTCTGATTATGGTTCTTTGAATCACGCATTTTTATTAAAAGTGTGTTTGTCTTGTGTCTGAGTTGATCTTGGTTTAGCTATGTTTATTTGGAGATGTAAGTGCATGTGGGAGAATCGATGTTTGCAGTTAATCTCATGTTTACTTCTTGGGAAAGTTCTGCTTAGAGGATTTTTTTCTCTAGTGTTCGGGGTTTTTGACCTGGGTCGAGAGTTCCATGTTCCAACAGAGGTGTTATTCACTCGTGCAATAAAAGATAGTTTGGATCGATTGGGAGTTCCCACATCAGCCCCCTTCATGGCGTGATATGTTTGGGTGTTAAATTTCTTCAGTAGTTGAGTTTTTGTGGTGGGGAGAACTCTCTCGTGTTCTACCATTCTCCCTTTTTTTATGGTTTCTTTCTGTTTCAATTGGGCATGGTCTCTTGTTTTGTCTATTGTTCGGCTGGGTGACTTTCTGGGGGCAGAAAGTGTTTGTGGTGGGTATAATTGTCACACGAGACTTTTTAATTTAATTTTTATTTTATTAATTATTGGATTTGGGTTCTCAGACCAAGGTCCGGGCTCAGTCCCAGATTAAATTTTTGGTCATTTAATAATTTTAGTGGGTTTTAGGCCCCTGCGCAGTCACCACACTATGGACGATAGCCACACGGTCAACCCGGGTGCCCGCAAAAATGCCTAATGATTAAAATAAATCAAATTTTAGGTAAATAATGTGAGGTAATTATTTAAATTTTAATAATAATAATATTATTATGTAATTAATTATAATATTATTAATGAGGTGTTGTTATTGTTATTATTGTTATTATTATTATTTTTGTTTTTATAACATTTATTATTATTATATTTATTATTATTATTATTATTATTATTTCTGGTATTATTAATATTATTTTTATCATAATAAAATGAAAAAATAATAATAAGAAACCCTAGCCTAACCCACTCCCGCGTCGCCCCCCTTACCCTCTCGTGTTTCAACCTGGCGCAGCTGCCCTCCCTTATTTTTCCCCCATGGCGTGACATGTCGATAGCACAACAGAACCCCATGACCATGCTTCCATCCCTCCACATTCTCTTTATCCCATCGTGTACGATTTCCCAGACAGGCCGCCTCCCCAGCCTCTCACACGCAGGTCCCCGCGCCCCAACATCACCCCCACAGGTCCCCGCCTGCGCCCCTGCCTCTCACCCTTGAAGGACCCTAAACCATCGCTTCTCCCCGGATCTCAACCATCCCCACTCTGTGCCCTCTCCACACCACCGGCTAGGCTGCACCCTGGCCTTTCGATAACCGTCCCCATCTTCGGAACCCCCTTTCCCCACCGCCTATCGACCAGACCCCCTCTGACCTCCTCCCGGCCAGCAACGCCTCCTATATCATTTTATATCCACCTTTGTTTGACTTCATCATTTCGACCGACATCAACCTTTCCTCCCACTCCTTCCCTCACTATTTTGGCCTCTTCCGCACTCTGGACAAGATGTTTCTAGTGTCCCACACTCTGGCCAGGATGCCTCCGGTGGACCCAACCCAATCTACGACAAGCTTCTCTGCTCATCGCACCTATGGCCAACTGACTCCCTTGCTCTGGTATATTTATTTATTTATCTATTTATTTAATTATTTATTTATTTTTCCTTCATTTCATATTTGGTGTTTTTATTTAATTTTGATAAATCCTAATATTGTCGCGGATTGTGTGTTATGTGTTTTTCTCACTGTTTAGCATGTGCGGTTGGTCCGTGGGGTATTGTCCCTTCTTCTGTTGAAGTTTTCTCCATCTACACTAGATTTTAGGTAGGTGAATTTATATTTTTCTATTCCAAATAATTCCATTTAATAATTTCGTGTTTTAATTAATTATTTTACCTGATTTTCTTCTTTCAAAATAATTGATCAATCTACAACAGTATTTTCATGTAAGTTGGTTTTGTTAAAAGTAGTGTACACAATGTTTTTTAGTTTTTGTAATTTGTTTTATCTATTTATAAATTTTTTAATAAACTATTTGATTCTTTATAAAACTATTTATAATTAATTTGGTAGGTTTATTAAATTGTTTATAAATTTTTTTCCTTGTTCTTGTAATTATTAGGAAATTGTTTGGTTTGTTTATTTAGTTTCCATCACATTAGAGTTTTTTAAAGACATAGTGAATATGGTTTTGTGTGAGTTTGGAATGGAAAACCATTCAATTGAGAAATGTGTGGTATTTGGGTGTGATCTTGGTTATATCTGGTTAAGGGTCCATTTGACTTGTTTTCTAAAGTTCCTTGTTTTTATAAAATGGATTTTAAATTTCAAATAATGTTGGTCCCCATGAGTGGTTTCTAAGGAGTGTTTTAAATGAGTTATTATAAAGTGTTTCATTAATTGTTTTGGAAAACATGGGTTTTAATGGGTTCTTTAAGGTTTGAACATTTGGTTTGAAACATGTTTTGGTGTTTAAAATTGATTTGAAAATGGTTCGTAAATGTTTATTGTTTTGGAATATTTTGGTAAATGTGTTTTTTGGTAGGTTCATGTTTTGGTAAAGTGGACCTGAGACCATTTGGCATGTTTTGGAAAATGCGTGTTTTGGTAAATTCATGTTTTCATAAAAGAATATTGGCATGTTTTGGTCAGTCTAGCCATGTTTGTAAGAAATTACGTTTATTACTATTTTTGAAACATTTTGGTAAATGGTTGAATGAGGTAAAGCTAAATGGATGTTTGGAATCTTTGAAATAGTATGTTGGAAAACCCCTCCTTGGTTAGGTCTCTTACCTCATTGATTGATCATGAAATAAGTGGGTCCTCAGTATGGGACTCCTTTTGAGAATATATTTTTTTAAGGCATGAGACTAATCTTGAGGTGGTTGGGGTGGTTCCAGATTGTGTTGCATGTTTGTTTATATATATATGGCATGGTGTTTTAATGTGTGTCACACCTCTTTGCGAACATAGCATGAAAACCTAGAATAGCAAGGGGGTTTACTGAGAACTATTGTTGCACTAGTTTAAAATATGCACCGGATAGTGGCCCTTAGTACAAAATTTGTTCTGATAGGTGATTGGGCCCCTCGGTTAGGCCAAGTATGGCAACACCGAGTGTTTGGGCATTATGACGTCATCGAGGGTAGGCATGCCTTCAGGTTTAGTCACATGTATAATACGTTCTGTCCTTCCTCGGAGTTCCTAGGTTTTCTGTGACACTTTGATATGAGCACTGTTAGTACCATTGCCCTTTCTGTGTGTGTGGAATCATACCCTTGAACTTAGATTTGGTTTTTTCTTGGAAAAAATTTGTATGCGTGGTTGGTTTTAAAAATTATTTCAAAGTAGTTGTTTGAAAAAGTTTGGAATTACAAAATATATGGGTTCTGTGGTTCACTTTTAGCATCCCTACTAAGGATTTTTGTGCTCATGCCTATTCTATCATTTTAGTTATAGGTTCCATCTTCTTAGGTTCTCTTGGATATATTTCTCATTATTAGAGAAAGGTCATATTTTGGTTGGGTGGTGACCTAGAATGTCATGTGGCGGTATGTGCAGTTCTACTTTCCTTCCACTGTGAGTTTTATTTTATCGTCATTTTTTATTTATCTGCTTATCTCTTTTTTATAGACCAAATAATTCCCTCATGTAATTTTGATGCCCAAAACTGGTTACCAGCCCATGGGGATCACAAACACCCCTCGGGACATGATGCAGACCGGTGAGCCCTCACTCTCTTAGAATTCAGCATTTTGATAAGTTGGTTTCTAAGCTCACAGGGTGCATCTTCAATTGGAAGAACAGATTTTTCTCGTTTGGCAGTCACATTACCCTTATGAATAGTGTTCCTATTTCTGTTACCATGCACATAATTTCCACCTTGAAGGTTCCTCGTAGTGTTATCACAAACATGGAGAGGATAATGGTGTATTTTATATGGGATGGGCAGATGGAAGGCTGTCACCACTCGGTGTCTATAAAATGTCTTGAAAAACCTCTCTCCAAAGGGGGCATCAATATGAGGAGTGTTATTTTGACCATGTAAGGTCTACATGCTAAACTTTCATGGGAGTATATGTAAGGAAGAACAATTTGGGGTAGGACAATGCATGATAGATATGACACAGATGTGAATAAGAATAGAGCATGTCCCTCTAAGATTTGGAAACTGATTCACCCTTACCTAGAGATATTTTATCAGCACTCTATGTGGATGGTTGGAAGTGGTGATATTTATTTCTGGATACAATATTGGGGGGCTAGTAGGTTGTGGTTTCAAGGATACACCACATCGAATATATCATTCCGTGAGGCTAGCGGTCATTCTGTTTTATTCAGGACATTTTTAGATGATAGCCAAGGGTCTATTTTCAATAGCATTGTTATCAATGATGAGCATGATAATCTTATTTTTACAGGCTGTTTGTCAGGTGTGTTATCTTTAAAGGATTTTTCTTGGGTGAGGAGGGATTAAAATGATGATGATTGATGGGGGGAGACTATGTGGTGGAAGGAGGTGCCCTCAAAATTTAATTTCTAGTGTGGTGGGTAAGGAAATAATCTTTCCCTACTGATGATAACAATCGGCGTATGGGTGTTAGATTTGCCTCCGGGTGTTGGTGTTGCCGTGATCTGAAAACAGAATCACTAGGGCATATTTTTTTGATAGTGAATGGGATAGATGGATATGGCCGGTGTTCGGTGCTTTCACTGGGTGGAACGGACATGGAGGGATGATGGGAAACTTTTTAAGTGCATGGTTTCAAGGAGAGGGTGATCGTGGACCTGAAAGGATGGCACATGCTATTCTGATATTAGTAGGATTATGTACCCTTTGGAGTGCAAGGAATGATGTGTGGCACAAAAATATAATAGTTACATAGACCAATATTATTTTTAAAATGAAAAACTCTTTTCCAAACTTGGTCTGGTTGTGTACTGGTTGCCCGAATGCTCTATCAGTGAAAGCCAATATAACCAGTCATTTTCTTTCTAGCCAAAGTATGGAGTTGGGTCATGGGAAATGGTTATGTTGGAATCCACTTCACTTCGGCCTAAAAATAAACACGGATGGATCATTGGTAGGGGGAGATGAGAGGTGGAGGGGTTATTAGGAACTGGGCGTGGTCTGTTGTAGCTGCATTTTCTGCTTTCTATGGCAGGGGCGACGTTTTCCAGGCTGAAGCGTAGGCTATGCTCACGGGTTTGGAGATGTGTGCGCAGCGGGATATCAATCTTTAAGCAGCATAAAAAGATTCTCTAATTCTATTCAAAGAATTAATAGGTACAGGTCGGGTCCGTGGAATAGCGTTTATATCATCAGAAAGTGCAAGAAGATTTTGGGTAATCATATTGATATCACCCACACATGGCGGGAAGGGAATCAGGTGGCAGATTTATTGGCGTCCAGAGCTTCACCCAACCAAATTATGACTTTTTCCTTCATATAGGTTCTTTTCCAAGTGAGGGGATAAAGTTTGTGATTAATGATGCTTTGGGATTGAACTTTTTTCGACCTTAGTGATTTTTTTTGAATCAACATTTCTTTCAAAGTCAATAAAAATATTAGTTTTTAGTCAGTTATTCTTGATTCTCTTGAATTTGGGTAACCAAAATCATCCCATTCAAGTCTTGTGAACTTTTTATGACCATCCTAAGCCCCTTTCTTGATATTTCTAGGTCATGGATGTCATGTCCCCCTCCCAACAAAGGTACCCCTCCAAGATCATCAATGATATAAGGGGGATGATGAAGCCTAAATTCCACCTTCAATAGGCCAAAAGTTAGTGATAAGCACCAAGGGTATATCATACACACTAATGGGACATTTACCTCTAATAATAACTTTAGGAAATAGAGATAATATAAATCCATAATAAAACTCATGTTCAATGAAAAAAATAAAAATTCTCAAGTAATATCCTGTAATGTCATACAGACTGAAACAAACCCAAAAGAAACTACAAGTACCAAATGACAAATATTTGATAGAGAAAAAGAATCTTGAACAACCCCTAAAAAATTTCACAACATATTAATGAACATCATGATCACCAACTAGCTCCTGTAGTCTTGAAGAAAAGTTAAATTAAATATAGGGTGATCATAACATGTATACTCAGCAGGATCATCCTCAGATCCTCTTGTAAAAATGATAATGAATGAACACTAAAGCCTATTGAACAATAAGTAAAGCTTACTCATCACCTAATCAGTTATGATGAGTTACTAGCCTCAACATGGATCTCTCACCAAGTATCACATATAAGTGACCAGAATAATATAATATCAAAATAAGGGATCTCACTACCTAATCATCACTGGTTTGACACTCTACCCCATAATCACACATCTTGATCCATATCTCTCCAAAAGTAAGCCACCACAACGACACCCAATCTACAATATCATATAATTAATCCCTTGAATTACATCATAACATTCCAAAATAGTAACCATGTAGTTCCCCGGAGCTACCATAGCCTGTATGTTGAGTATTATACCTCAATACATCACAACCCATACACCACATTCTTATAATAACCCATAGGATAAAATATATGGAGATACATGTGTGTAAAATAACCACAATACATTAAAAAACTCTACACACATATATGGTTAAGGTAACATCTATGCACACCAGTACATAATACTATCAGAAAAAAGAGTAGGGTAAGAGAGAGTATACATTCATCCATTCATTTCCAACCCTGATCTTAGGTAAAACACCCTCCTAGAGTCCACTGGGTATCAATCAACCTATTAAAAAGGGCGGTGTAGCGTATAAAGTAACATAATGTAAAAGATATATATCTCAAAACCACACTATGGGAATCAACCTAGTCTTATACACAACTTCAATTATCATCTCTAGTACACCTGAATACCACTATTAAAGACTATGTATCCTTTAAGTACACTTGAATTCAAGAATAATTTCAATTATTACTTTTCATAAAGATTTTAAATTTAATTAATATTTTAAATTAACCATTAACATTACATTATAATTACATTAACATTATCATAAACTGATTCCCATTGCCTCTAGGATTAAACAAATAGATCTCGTGGTTTCTCAAGATTACCATCATCATTATCTGTCATTAATTTAAACAACCAAGAACATGAGTTAAAAAATTTATTATTTATTATCATTCTATAATTACAAGTACTCTATAATTAATATTAATCTACTATAAAATATGTTCATAAAATATTCACAATTAGTGACTTTAATTAGTGGAGAAAAAAGGAAAAAAAAACAACTAACTCAGACACTTGTCCATTAAGTAAAATCATAATCACGAAAACATCCCAACTTCTAGAATAATAAAGAGAAATACCAGATACAACCCATTACATCAATCCTAGTGCCATCCTTAACACTACCATGAATATCACCAGGCATATATTCCAACACCACCAGTTCCAACTAATGCCACAAAACTGGGACCCCTTTCCCATATCTTTCTAGACAACCAGCCATCTTAGGGTCATACAACATCAAATCATAAGTATCAAACCCATAGAATTAATACAAGGTAAAAAGAAAACAATAAAAATTCAACATAGAACATAGGCCCTAAAAAACATGTTATACATCCTTCATATGAAAACAGGCTTGCTCAGCCCCAAAAATTTATCTTTATTAAACAACCCATTCATTACCATATTGATGTAAATGATTTATTTATCACATGTAACAACTAAAAAAAACATAAGAAATCATATATCAATAGATACAAGATATTTAACCATGCTTATGAGAATTAATTCTAGTTTCATCAAACTAAATAAGAAAATTTCTAGTTACGTGAGTCTTTATTTAATTATCCATTTATCAAAAATTACTGACTCTACTTATTATGATTTTTTTATTAAAATAAAGAAGAATTATTTTGATTAAATTTGCATCAAGAATAATTTGACTTCCATGAAATTATGACAGACTAAAGTTCCATTAAACACAACTCCTTGTTATCTTTAATCAATAACCAATTTCCTACTTACACCCTTTAACCAACTTCACCACATCAAACATGCTAACACACAATATAAAAAATGATAAATCGAAGCATAAACATAGATGGAAAAATATGTATAAAAATAATATGAAAACAATTATATTGGTAGAAACACATGTGATCACTGTAAATATCAACCATTTATTTCATTATTTTTGGTTTAATTTTCATTTAGGTTAATTACACCATTACAAAAAATAGATAAATCATGATCAAATTATGATTTCATATAAACTAATAGAAAAATAAATTAATCCCATACCTTGATTAGAAGTTCAACATTATTCACAAAAGAAAATATGATAATGGATCAACCACCAATGGAGAAACACCACTAAGATGAATAAAGACTAGTCATAACCAAGAATATGCAAACCACTATAAAACCATGCTTGAAAAAAACCCAAAAAAGGCATCGTATTGCTGAATTCTTCTAGTAAAATAAGTAGTAAATAAAAATAGAAAAAATAGAATAAAAATGAGAATGTTATACTAAAACCATTTGATTCTCCACAAAATCGGTTATAAACATAAAGAGTTGATCACTAGACACCAAGGGAGGGTAGAAATAACACTACGTAATAACAAAATCCCACAACATAGATCCAATGTTAGATATCATTAAACTAAATCCTAGGTTCTTTGGAATGTCTTTAAAATAAAATAACACTAATAAGAGAGACATAGATTGATTAATATAGAAATAAATGACATAAAAATGCATTGAATACCCCCCATTAAGGTACATGTGTTTTTCTATTTTAAACTAATCAAGACATGAGTAAGAAGGAAGATATTTCAATTGTTTCAAAGAAAGTATTATCACCACAATAGCGTTCACCACAGCCTGGATATGTCTATGGAAGTTAATCATTGTGTCAGCCTAAAACAACATCCCATATGGAATGTTTCTTATATATAATATTTTTTACCCATTCCAAAACTTCCTAAATAGCTTGGTTAGTTATTTCTAGGATAACCATTTCAAATAAGAGAATCCTTGTGGTTCCATGCCCAGTGCTACACCCTTACTAGCTATTTCCACTAGCCCATTCCAGATAGGAGGAACACACTAGACCCAACAAGGAATCTAAAACAATTTACAAGACATTTTGATGGATGTGGTGTATTAAGTACCCCATGACCAACCACCAATAGCCCAAAATTCACAACACCACACCCACCATTAGGGTGTGGTGACATCCAAATTTTCCAAGGCCCTCTATAATCCCTTAGAACATCTCCAAACTCCCTGTCGACACTACCAAGACTCAGGAAAACACAAAGGATAGTTTATGAATATTTGTACCATTAAATTGGATACCTATCAAAAAGTTCACATCCTCATGAATTAAAATTAAAACTTGGGAGAAGAAAAGAGAAGGGGTCTTCTGAACAACCACATAGTGAGATGCATCTCATGAATCTCACCATCATAGGATAAAAAAATATCACCTAGAGGAATAAGGAACAAAACCATGAAACACTAACAACCATATTTTAACCACTCTCCTATAAGAGATACCTCTGAAACAAGATTAAGGCCATAAGAAAGGAATTTAAGAATATAACACCATATCATAATCTAGATAAAGGTCCAAAACCACATAACATTTATGTAAAAGAAAAGGTAAAAATAAAAAAACTTAGGATATTTAGTGTGTATATATGACTCACATTTCCAGATACTCTTATCTATACCACCATGTTGCCAAAGGACATGATCCAAAGGAATAAAATTCCCATACAAAACCTTCTCCCATAATTATTGGATCTCCACAAGACGATCCTCAAAGACTGTATCATCATAAACATTGATATCACCACAATCTATGATTTGAGAGTTTTCATGAAGATAGTGGTGAAGTTGTGACACATGGAAGACGTCATGGATCTAGATCATCTATGGGGGAAGTGATATCTGATATAAAATGGCTCCAATACAAGCCAAAACTTCTAAAGTCCTAACAAACCAGGGAGAAATTTTATTTTAATGTCCAAAACATTACTACCCATGATAAATATTCACCTTCATGGACACATGATCTCCATCATTAAACTCCTTAGGCCAACTCCTATTGTAATCATATGATTTCTAACAATCTTGTGATACCTTCATCCTCTTTAGAATCACATGAACCATCTATATCATGAACTATTATAGTTATAACATTATAATTGCTTACTCCCTAACCCCAATCCATAAAAATTTTGATAATTTTTTTACCATACAAAACATGAAACAGTGCCATAAAAATGGTGGAGTGAAAACTAATTTGTAATAAAACATAACCAAAGGTAGGTTTCTAATTCATGAACCAAAAAAATCTCGGACAAAAACAAAAACATGTATTCAAGTGTCAGGATAATTAACTCTATCTGCCCATCCATCTACTGATGAAATGATGTTTTAATACACAACTATGATTCGAAATCATATCAGAAACCTCTATAAACCCTATAAGTAAAATGAGGTCAAAATTATAAATAATCATTATTGGGACTTAGTGAAATATCACCACCTCCTCTAGATACTTCCTCTATAAAAATACACTATGCTTGACTCCTTGATCGCTAAAAAGTGGGATGACTTTTTCAAAATTTCTACTATCACCTATATAAAATCATAAAACCCCTATAATCAAGGTAAATCAGTAACCAAATCCACAAAAATTTTATCCCACTACTACTAAGGAACATCTAGCGATTTGAGATACCCCTAGAAAACATGGTGTTCATCCTTTACCTTTTAGTAGACTAAACGTCAAGATACAAACTCTATAACTGAATACTTTAAACCATGTCACCAGAACTATCCTCCTAGATATATATATATATATAGATTTTCCACACTAGGTTGTACTGTTAAGGGTGATCTATGGAACTCATGGAGAACAACCTCACGAATCACTAAAGGAATGAAAATTCTCCCCTAAAATAACACTCAGTGCTGATCATCCTCAAACCAACCACCAGGTCCATCACAAAAAATAACTAATTCTCGCTTTAAATCCACCTTAGAATACACCAACTAGTTCTGTTCCTCCTTCCAAACAAAATATTTCTACAATATAATATAAAAAAGGAATACAGTAGCACCAAAATATCCCATATCAAGATGAATCACTAAGAGATCTTCCATATCCCTCCAAGAATCTCCAGATTCATGCACAAAATCCCTACGTGAATTCCTGCCCAACACATTAGATACAACATTAAACTTTATCAATGTATATATATTATAAAATTCATAATACTATAAGAATTATATCCACCATCACTATCTTATGTTTACATTATTTTTGGAGAAGATGTACCATAGGATTTTGTAGCCGGTGAAAACCAAAAATCATTTTCTGATGAGGTAATGTTACTACAACTTCAAGGAAAACACAACTTATTCCAACTTGATATCATGGGTGGAATAACCATGTTCATGGGGGATGTAACTATTTATACCAATAAGAAACAACTGATCTATGCTACATAAAGACACTTACCAAGTCAATATGTGAAGAATCACAAAAATATTCAAACTGAACTCCCTATTTTTACAAACGAAGAAATAGATAACTACTTCTCATTAAGATACTAAATATTTGGATGAAAATACTCAGTAAACAAGAATACCTAATCTATTATGGTCAATTATATCATATGATTCACAATTTGATAGAAGTTAGGTGCATACCTCATATATTACCCTAAAAGATCAAGGAAACTCCACACCTCTGGAACATTTTTGGGGGATTCCCAAGAAACAAATACCTCAACATTCAAAGGATCCATAGATAATCTACACCAGAACATAAAATTGTATAAGAAAATAACCTCAAATTACCAAATCTATCACTTTGATAGCTTCTCGAACCACTATTGATGATAAATACCAACCTAAAATTCCTGAAAATACTTTTCATTCCCTTCCTCAGACTCATAGTACACAATGATTATGTCAATGAAAAACACTATGAATCGATATTTTAACTATTAGAACTCTATGTTACTAAAACCCATGACCACTATTGGAGAATTAATTACACTGAACCACATCATAATGAACTCGTAATGATCATAATGACATTGAAAAGTGGTCTTCAATATATCCTCATCCACCAACCACATCTGATGATATCTCGATCATAGATAGATCTTTAAGGACCAACTAAATCCTTTTAGATGATTGATTAAATCAAAAATCTAGGGAAGGGGATAATTGTTATTTATAATCCCCTAACATAAGATATGATAATCGATACATAGATTCATACTGTCTTTATCCTTCTCCCTGAACAAAATCAGTTCACCCATGGCATTATGCTCAGCAAAAAAAAATTAATGAAAAATATCATCAATATGTATATGTAAATCTAAAAAATGAAAAGGTTTCATTATATATGTAGATATATAGATCATAGAAGTTACTATATATCTCTTTATCCCAAACTGAATCTACCATTGAGGTGATAACACCACAACCTCCTCAGGAAAAACATCACGTTACCCTTCTATAACCCTGAGAAACACTACCTGCTGTGCCTCAAAAAAACCTAGCATCAACTCATCCATTAATGAAGATAAGTATGGCGAATTAATCTTTCCAATTCTATGGTATTTCTCACCAAATAACTTGATATAGTCTTCTATAGAATCATAGAACACCATCTACCTCAAAATTCAATACATGATAACTTGTAATGAGTACAACTAGTACGTACTGAGGATGATGCCGTATTTTTGTATCCTCGAACATAAAAAGTCTCCCCAAGTGTGGTTCTATCCAAAAACTATATCACATTCTCTATATAATTCATACAAATATGCTCTACCTCTAACTAGAATAGTCAATGCTAAAGGCATCAGAAGCCTCTCCACCTCAACTCCCAAAGAAAACTTAGGTAGGTGATATGGAGGAGTGCATACCTTTTGAATTAAACAAATCTTGAATCTAATTTAAAAAAAAGAAAATGGTAACTCAAATAATGTATGACTCACCAAATATAGAAAAATCTAATGTATGCAACTGGTCATTTCTTACTCCATAGCCTCTTTGTGTAATGAGATAAAATTCTTAACTTTATAAAAATGATGTTATTCTCGATAAATTTTGTTACATGCTAAATCTAATGACAAAAAACCACCATATATTAAAATAATTTTTCTAATAATGCTATAATAATTACTAGTATGGAAAACTGTTAAATAGTTAGATGGTAAATAATTAATATGAGTTAATATTGAAAATGGTTATTTTCAATAAAATTTAGTTTCATTATATTATGTATTTTATTTTAAAATATAAATTTAAAATTTTTAGAATTTAAATTTAATAAATTAAAATTAATTTTCAAATTATTCAAATAAAAATATACTTTTTTTTGAATTTTTGAGAATTTTTTTTAGTAAGGTTTATTTTCAGTAGAAAAACATAGGTTTTATGAAAATTATAATTTTTATGATTTTTTCATTATATATGTTCATCCAAGAATATTTAAAAATCTTTAATGTAATAAAATAATTATTTTTGGAGGAAAAATATGAAATTTAAAATATACTTTGAAATTATAATCCTATAGCCAATATTTTTAAAACTAAATTAAAATTTAAATTTAATAAAAAAAATTGTTTTAGTCTTATACTCTTATTAAGTGTTTAAATGGTAAAATTTAATTTTTATTTTCTCTAAATCCACCTAAATTTTATTTATTTTTTAATAGATAATTTTATTTTATTAAAATTATTATCCAAGATTACATTATTTTATTTGAAAATTTAAAATCTTAAATATGTTATTTTTCTAGAAACTTTTATATCTGATTAAGTGTGTTTATTTTAGAAATAACTTTTGTCACATTTAGAAATTATATTTGTTAAAATAATTTTCAAATTTAAAATTAATAGTATCATATTATTTAAAAGGATAACATTTTAGTTTTAGTATTCAATAATATTTACTAAAGATAAAAATTAATTACTAAGGTAAAAGTCAAGTTGGGTAAAAGGTTAAAAGTAAAAAAAAGACTTAAATGAATATTACCTTGTCTTAAAATAAATATATATGAGATTATTTGACCTTATAATTTCCCAACACCAATATTTTTACACTTTTGAGAAATTGAACCTTGAATAGTCTCTTTCCATCATTAAGAATGATGCATGTTTCTAAAATTTCCATTTTATTCTCTTATAAAAGTATTCCACTTCCACCCTTTGATGTTACAATTGAACTTAGAATTTCTCATTGAAACTATACAATTTTTCTTCTACTATAACTCTATCCCACCTATATAATCTCATAAACACCTTATGTTTTCTTAATGCCTTCACTTATAAGGAGATTTACAAGAGAAAACTCAAGCTTCAAACATTATTATTACCTTATCTTAGTCATTTATTTCATTCCACCCCTTCCTAAAATAATTTATAACATTGTTAATATATTTATTTAAGTATAATTATTATACTTAAATTCCATTATGATAATTATAGAATAAATATTCAATCCTTTCTATCCACTAAGAAAACAAAATAACATTGATCGTTCTGACTACCACCTCCACAATACGATGTGGTTTTTTTCCATCACCACCTCTAAATAATGGTATGAAGGACGGATTAAATGAATAAATAGTTTTTATATATCATAAATACAATTATTAAATGATAATTTTTTAAATAAAATAATTTTATCTATTCATTGGGAAATGGTATCGTTAGTCATGCATACGCGCGAACTACAATATCCAGGAACGCCAAATTTCATTTTTCATTACCACCAATATTGGATTGTTATAATAATGAGTTTAATTAGTATATATCATTATTATGACTTGTTAATTTTTTTTTAATCTTATATTACCATTGTATAATAATGTTCTCTTAATCATTTGATCATTATAACACACTATTGTTTAGTTCATTTTTACCACATACATAAGTAATGTTTTAATGGTTATGTCATGGATTATTAAATAATGTTATATCTCAGTAAAAATATTTAATAATAATTTATTTTTTATTTTAAAATGATTATAGAGTCATAATACCAATATATAATGATGTTATTATTGTGTCACCTTTTATTTGTCAAACTCACAAAAATGATATCATCTTCTTTTCCATCATCACAAAACATTACCAAATCACTTAAGAAATTAAATTATAAATTATAAATTTATTTTTTAAAAATATTCTAGTAACTAGTATATTATATTAATGATGAAATTTGTAATAGGTATGAATAACAGCACTTCCATTACAAAACTAGTCAAAAACAATCAAGATTTATGACACAATATTTTAAAAATAGACGATAACTAAATTATATAAATGTATTGAATATTAATAAAGGAATATTATAAAATAAAATATAGGAAACAATGTTATAAAATAAGTTATTTAAATAGTTATTTTTTTATTTAGAAGTTTAATGTACATTCAACTAAGTGATAGTAATGGTAAGGGGTTTTCGTGACTCAAATCCTTCCCTTGGGTCACAATCACTTTTATTTGTGTAAAACCTCTTTAATTACAATAAAATATGACCTTTGATAATGTTATCATAAATTTAGACCATATTTTATAGATAAATCAAGTTTCACACCAAATTATTCGTCCTTTATGAAGCTATTGTTTTGATGATATGAAATTTTGTTGAGTATAATTACCATCTCTTTTAATAGATTTTTTCCTTTATATCCATGTTTTTACTTCACAAAAATGTTATCCTTTACCTAGTGGAAAATAAATTTGTTTTTATCTATAATTACCCTTATACTCCACTTTATTTTGAAACTAAGGTTTTGATATCCTTTTAATTATTTGGTTTTTTCAATAAAGGCATTTTTAAATATTTTAGAGGTTGTTAATTTCAATAATCATATGTTATTCCACTATAAAATAAATTTTGATATTTAATTTATTTATTTTCAAGTTATATTTATTGGAATTTATTTTCAAATATTTTTTTAAATTTTTTCTCTTAATGGTTTTAAAAAATCTTTTTGTAATGTGACACAAAAATCAAGTCTTTTTAAGATGATATTAATTTTTTTTAGAAAAATATATTTATTGATTTATAATTTATTTTAAAAGTATTATTATCACATAAAGTAATTGTTCATAAATCTCCTTATATGTTATCTTTTTATATGGTCATGTTTTTCATATTAAATGATCTTGTTTTTTATGTGATACCATTTGGAGAAGTTATGAAACCCATTTTCATCCCATGGGCTATTTATGATACGATGAATTATTTGATTTTAAGTGGAATTCATATGTATGGATTATAATTATTTCATGATTATTATTCTGTATATGTTTAAATAATGACACCTTTTACCATATTTGACCAACCAAAGTCATTTTTGACACATAAACTTAATATGGTCAAAAAAATTGACTTAAATTTAATTAAGTAATTGTATATAACTTGTTATTAAGTGAAATAAAAGTAATAAAAAAAATGAAAAAGGTTCTCAATAAAGTAAATAATTAACATATTTTTATTATCTATGAATATAAAGACACATATGACAAGTTAGACTCATGTTAAGGTACTTCATCTCAATATCCTTTCAATGAGGCATATCTTGTTGTTAAAATCTATAGTCTTTTATGAGGTGCACATATAACCCCTTTGATGTTTTATATCCTGAATTTTTCTATTCTAATTTTAGTTATAGTTTTTCAATATTATTTCCTCATGAGTCTTATGCTTCAAATATTCCCAAAGTAACAAGAGAATTTTCTTTTTAAAAAATTATCTTTTATTATTTTCCTTCCAAATCTTACTTTTCCACATCCATGTATTTAAAATGATTTTATGAATGTTTTTATATGAATGTAAAATATTTATAAAGTACTTTTTATGTATGTTTTACATTATTTATTTTTCTTCAAAATGAATAATTTTACATGTTTTATACATAAAATTTTAACAATTGAAAAAAGGAATGTTCTATTCTTAATATACATGACACTGATGATTTTTTTCACTGCTATGACCATTATTTGATTTTTAAATTAATTTTAAAGTTTTCATGTTTTATTCAAAAAAATCACTTTTTACATTTTTTTGCGTTATTTTGGTATTGAAAATGGGTCTTCATAGTAAAATGATATTATGGTATTGAAAATGGGGTTTTAAAAGAAAAGGGTATTTTAATAGCCAAAAGTTATTTGATTACGAGTTTAAAAGTGTTTTCAAGTGTTTTATGATGAAAAATTGAAATAATTAATTTTTTATTATTGATATGGTACTTTAGAATTATATTATGGGGTGGCCCATATAGCGTTGGTTAAGCCCATTACATCTTATATGATGGGGTGGCACAGATAGTGTCGGATGAGCTCGTTAAAACTTATATGATGGGGTGACCTAGATAGCACTGAGTGAGACTGTTATAGCTAAAATTATGGGTTTACCTAGATAGCACTCCAATGAATTGGGAAATGATAATATTGGAAGTTTTTAATATGGTTATCACAATTAAAATGGGTTTGAAAGGGTTTTATGTATATGATGCTATAGGTCACAAAAAGAGGTTTTAATTGCTTTATATGAGTTTTAATATTTTTATTTGAGAAAACAATTGTGATTTTTTTTCATTTGAAAATGTTTTAATTCGTATGATCAAAGAACCTTAAAGATTAAGGTAATTTTTATTTGATTTTTCATGTTTTCATAGGACTAATGTATTTCCTTATTTTTGTATTCCTTACCATGATTTTTGAGCTCATCCCACATTTTTAAATGTTTTTCAAGAATTTAAGGATGGGTAAGGGAAAGGAAGAGTTTAATTTGAAAGTTTTGAATATTTAATTAAATGAAATCATGTTTAATTTTATATGATTTATATAGTGGGAAAATATTATGATGAATGGGAGTGTAAAATTTATATTATATTATTTTTTAATGTATGAGTTATGAAATAATTATCAAAAAATATAAACCAGAAAAGATCCTCAAAAAGAAACAAGTAGATTATTGACTTAAAAATCATGATTATGTAATGTTTATGGTTGGTTACTTATAGTTAGTATCAAAGGATTATTTATATAACATTAGAGTTTATGATAATGTTAATAACTTTCCCTTGAATGATTTTACATTATAGTTATGTTAAAATAATATAGAATTTAAATATTTCAATGTTTCTTCATCTAAAATACGTCTATTTAGAATTGATTTACACAGAGGAAATAGGGAATATATTGTTGGAAGGAACCAATAGTAAAATATCCTTCCAAATCAATATCCCAAGATGGTTGAAATTAGAATAAATCATCCTTTTTCATTGATGACTCAGTTGACACCGGATATAAATGGTTGTGGTATCCATGCTAGAGAGTAACCCAATATGACATGGAGGAACATGTCTATAGTACATCATTTCATGTGTAAAAATTCCCCATAATTCAATGGACCATATAACCCATTTATATCCAAAGGATGCATCAATGATATAGAGAAGATATTTGATGTCTTGGGATGTTTGGAACGTCAAAAGGCAACTCTTTACATTATTCATTATGAAGGTGAAGCTAATTGATGGAGGACTTTGGTTAAAAATACTCAAGAAAATGACAATCTTAATTCCATGGAATGAGATAAATTCAAGGATCTTATCCATGAGAAATATTTCACATGATTTTCTTGGTATTTACAAAATTTTATTTAGGACATTGATAATATAATTAATAGATTTTACTTAGGGTTGAACCCATGTTTATGGAGATAGTTGGACAAATGAAAATTTAAAAGTTATTAGAAAGTGATTCATTGTGATAATAAATTTGAGATGTATTTTTCTAAAACTTTTCTTTCTAAATATTATAATAGTAAGAAAAGGCCGAGGTGATCGGAAATGAAGAAACAACTAGCTAATAATACTGGTGGTAAGCTCCTAAAATGTTTCATGTGCAGAAAACAAAATTTCAAGGAATGTTTTTAAGGATATAAGAATAGGGTAATTGATATCCATTCAATGGTGAGGTGTTTTAGTTGTAATGAGTTGGGTCAATATGTTAACATGTGTCCCAAGTTAGTTGCATAGGATGGAAATCAACATGATAAAATACAGAAATGTATAGATAAATCATTTTCTCCTATAACAGTTGATACTAGGCCACAAAATTAAGTGGTGATAGGTATGTTACTTGTGTATTATAATTATACCAATACCTTGTTTGACTTGGATATTTGAATTCTTTCATTTTTGACAAAATTTTAAGTAAATTAGGAATTTCACCTCATGAAAGTAAGATAAACCTTTTTGTGAAAAATATTAGTGGATGAATTAAAGAAAAAATATTTATAGGGATATTCCTATTGTTATTAGTGGGATGATGTTTACTAAAAATATCATTAAATTGTACATAGTATATTTTTATGTCCTTCTTGGTATGGATTAAATTTTATTTTATCATTTTTAGATAGATTGAAGTGCTAAGAAATTTGTGTTCAATGATTTATTTACTTTGATAACATAACAAGAAGATGAGAAACTAATTAGAGGTGACAATTAATGTTACGTAACTCATATAATTGAAAAGAATGAAACTACTCAGATTAGTGATTTTACAATAGTAAATGAATATATGGATGTTTTTCCTAACGTTTTTCTTGGTTTTATTCCTTATTTGGAGGTTGATTTTATTATTAACTTAGTGTCTAATGCTAATTCTATTTCTAAACCCCCTTTTTTAATGGTTCAAGTGGAACATTAAGAATTGAAATAGTTAATTACATGAGTTATTAATTAAGGTTTCATTCAACCTACAACTTCTCCATGAGGCGTTCTTGTCTTTTTTTTTTAAATAAATAAAGTTTAGTGAGACTTTGCATTCATTACAGAGCCTTAAATAACATCACTGATAAAAAATTATCCATTGACACATATTGATGGTTTTTTTATTAGATCCAGTGATCATAGTATTTTTCAAAGGTTTACAAGAAGTTAGGGTAACACCAGTTAAAATTGAAGTAGGAATACGTTTCAAAGACTATTTTTAGACTAGATATGGGAACTATGAGTTTGTAGTTATACCATTTGTATTATCTAATGAACTTGATGTATTTATGGGCCTTATGAATATAATTTTTCATGAGTTATTAGAAAAGTTTGTGGTTGTGTTTATTGATTAAATTTTTACATATTATAAAATTAAATATGAATATAAAATACACCTAAGCATTATTTTTGAAAACCATAAAAGAAAATAAATTATATGAGAAATTTAGTAGGTGTGAATTTTGGTGGGAAAAAATTTCTTTCCATGGAAATATTGTTTATAAACATGGAATAAATATTGAACCTACTAAAATAAAAGTTTATAATGAATAGAAAAAACCTACAAATATAACATATATTTATAGTTTTATTGGATTAGCAGTTTAATACCAATGATTTATTGAAAAGTTTGCTCATCTGTCTAGACCACTACCTAAGTTTACTAAAAAAGTGTTAAGATTATTTGGACAAAAGAATGTGATGATTGTTTTTAGGAACTGAAAAGAATATTGAAGAATTATTTGGTTTTGGATTTGCCTTCTAGAAATGGTGAATTTGTTATCTACAATGATTCTTGATTAAAAATAACTGGTTGTGTCAAAATGTAGAATGATCAGGTAATTACTTATGCTCCACGTCTATTGAAACATCATGGTTTAAATTACCCTACACATGATTTTTAATTAGCTAATGTGGGTTATTATTTAATTATATTGAGGTAGTATTTGTATAGAGTAAAGTATGAAATATATATTGATCACAAAATATTCAAGTATATATTTACTCAGAAATAATTGAACATGAGAGAGAGAAGATGACTATAATTGATCAAGGATTATGATTGCATGATTCATTATCATCCTATAAAATCAAACAATGTGTTCGATGGATAAAGTTAAAAATATAATGCTATATTGACCTTTTTAATTTTGGAATATGACACATTGGTTTAAGATTTGGAAAATTTTGGCTTATATGGTGGGGATATAGGGACATCCTCTATTTTATTTCAGGTTTCAGTGTCAAAATATTTATTATAATTAATTAATAAAACTCATAAGGAGGATCAATAGTTGTAGTAAATGGTAAAATTATTTAAGACGGTTAAGTTTCCTAATTTTAATATTGATGAATAAGGGGTTTTATGATTTAGAAAAAGATTAACTGTGCCTCATGATTCCTAGTTGAGGAAAGTGTTATCGACTAAAGCTTATAATTATTTATTTTCCATTTATCTAGGTAGCACTATGATGTATAGATAATTTCAAGAGTATTACTGGTGGGATGGAATGAAAAGAGACATTACTTACTTTTCCATGAAATGTTTGACTAGTCACTAGGTTAATGTACAAAAAAACTACGGAATAGAATTTTTCAACCTTTTCAACTTCCAAAGTTGAAATGGGAAAATATATCCATGGATTTCTTTGTGAAATTTCTAAGGACATCAGAAGGTAACAATTAAATATATGTTGTTATTGATTGATTAACATAATCTACACATTTCATTCCCATTCAAGATAAAATATATTGAGATCGTATTTATTGAATATATATAAAAGAGATATTTAGGTAACATGAAGTTCCTATCTCCATTGTATTATACCATGATCCCAGTTTTACATTTAATTTCTGAAAAGAACCTCATAAGTCATTGGTTACTAAATAAAATTTTATTACAAATTTTCATGCACAATATAATAAGAATTTCAGATCATAAAATTTAGACCCCGGAAGATATGATTCATTCTTATTCAATGGATTAATAGGGAATTTAGGATCAACATATTTCTTTGGTCGGGTTTTATTATAAGAACAATATTTATTATGGTATACAGATGGAACCATTTGAAGAATTATATGGAAAGTGGTGTTAGATACCAGATTTTTGGGATGAAGTAGGAGAAAAAAAGTTGATGGGACGAAAGTTGTTAGTGGAAATGGTTGAAAAGGTGAAATTGATTCAATTTCTCATGTGGAAAACTCAGAGTAGGTAAAAAATGTATATAGATAACTGAAGTAAAGAACTTTTTTCAAAAGTAGGCGATCATGTCTTTCTCAAAGTTTCTACATATAAAAGGGTGATGCATTTTGGTAATAATGGGAAGCTTTATATGATGATCATTGGACCATATTAAATAATAGATAAATTTGGATCAGTTTCATATAGAGTGGCCTTATCTCTCAGTTTATCTTAGGTACACAACGTATTTCATGTTTCAATGTTAAGAAAATATGTGCCAGATTCATATCATGTTTTTAACCCTGAAGCTATCTAATTGGAATAAATCATTTATTATGAGGAAAATAATGTTTCTATTCTTTAATATAGATAGAAAGTTCTACAGAATAAAAAGACTCACACATTTATATTTTTAGGAAAAAACTATATGGTTGAAGAGGCAATATGTGAATCTCAAAATGTTTTGAGGGAATGATATCCGAACTTGTTTAATGAGAGAATAAAATTGCGGGGATGAAATTTATAAAAGAGGGTGAAGGATGTATGTAACGCCCCGACCCCAGCTGCCCAGAGTCGGTGCATTACTTCGTAACATTGGCATGATCACAAAAGATCAAGTCTCGAAAGACCGATTAGTTTAGTAGCCTTGGAAACACTAGATACATTCATAAGTCTTTCATTACATCAAAAATTAAACAAACTACAATAACATGGTCTTCATAGTCCACACTCATATCCTCTTCTGACTATTCTTGCAAGTCAGTCATAATACACTTCTTCACATCCTGGAAAATTTTTAAACATTGAAAGGGGTGAGCTCAGATGCTCAGTAAGGATAACAATAATGCGGAAGCTTTCATAAATAAACATTAACATTTAAGGCAATGTATAACTAAAACAAAAGCCTTTTAAACATGAACTTCAACATAATATGGCAAAAGTAAAATGAGATAATGCCATTCACTTCTTCACATGGATATTCTACTGGCCGAATAATCACATGCAATATCAATAACCACTTTCATAATGAGGGAATGTATAATGCCGGACATTCTGAAACATTTTGTCAAGGCCTCGGCCAAGACATCTAAAATGATTAAGGCCTCGGCCAAAACCATAAATCAAATTGGGAAAGGGCCTCGGCCAATTCCACGTCTAGTTGTCTCATGAGACCTACCGATGCATCGAGGAGCTATAGCGGGCTCCACCCGTCACTTATTAAGTCCAATACATTCCTCATATGAATAGGTTTAAACATATCATAAACCATAACATAATCATATCACATAAAACATGCATAAAGGAAACATAACATTTCCACATTTCAATCACAAGATATCAATACAACACATTGATATAATAAAAACGATTTCAAAACCATTTTCAATACCAAAATAAAAGAAAGTTAAAACTTTGTATTTATTTTTCATTAAAAAAATGATAGCTTGTAGAGGAAGCCGAAACTCAAATAATGGTCACGGCGGCAGAGAAGTCGTTGTCGCCGCATAAGTACGGAAATAAAAACATTCCCTTTTTGTCGTTTAGTAAAACGCTTCGTATAAAAAATATTCCTTTTGAATAAACGTAAAAGTCAAAGGGGTTTATACACCGTATAAAATAAAGTTGTGTATAAAACCAAATATGCCTCAATGAAAGGTGATTGAGACGAAGTCCTTAAAAGATCATTTTTAAAATAAAATAGATCTATTATGTGTATTCACAATAGGTACACATAAATAATGTAAAAATACAAAATAGGACATAATATTATCATGACATAATTTGAAAGTAAAAGATTAACCCAAAGAATGGAAGTTGGGATAAGAAATTCCCTTACAAAGATCATTTTTTAAACAAAATAGATCTATTATGTGTATTTACTATAAGTAAAAATAAATAAAGTACAAATACAAGATATCACATAATAATATCATGACATAATTTGAAAATAGGAGATTAACCCAAAGAATGGAAATTGGGTTAAGAAATTCCCTTACCTCGTGTCTGACTTGACTCAACCGTTCTTTAACCTCCTGAATAATAAACTAGAGTTAATATATACCTTATTAAGAACCATTTTCAACTTCATTATCCTTATTATATCACTTATTACAATGATATGAACATTATGTAATTATTTAAGTTAATAATGTTCATTTTGTCGGTATTTGCTTCTTAAGTCAAAAATAGGCTTCTTACACTTACATGTTGTTAATTTGGTCAAAGGTTCATTATATCCAGAATGGTATTCATGATGTAGATATCATATATGTCATATATATCCAGTACATACATTCATTTATAATATTACATCACATTTAGAGGTAAGAAATGAAATGCACCGTTAATGGAGACGGTAAGCCGTACGTACGCATGAACGCTACTTCCATTTCTATTTCATATTTTCTGGAATGGAATCATAATCATATGAGAGTATATTATAATTCCAGTATAATAACATATATAATATCATTAACTTTATCCTTCACACATCCCACATATGGTATTAACGAATCAAATCACTTTCAGGGGGCGGTAGTCCGCGCTTCCTAAAATGAAGATATCGTGTTTTACCCATAATGGAAACCATAAAGGTATGCCCAAAATGAAAAAAACAGAAGCTTAAGGAAAACATAAACATATTATATATCATATATAAAAATAGTGACATCATAATGGCCACCTTTGAAGGTGTTAAATGAGTGTTGAACAATCATCGTTTCGGGAGGCAGAATTTCGCCATCCACGGAAACCTTATGTTCTTTAACCATTTGATGTAGTTGTGTGGAAGTGTAGCTCAAATAAATCTTATAACAACATCCTAGTATATTTAAGATACTGGTGTTGTTACAAAAGAAGTAAATAAAAAGAGTTTAGGGGGTTGGAGAAGCAAAATAAAACAAAAGAACATGAGAGAATGAATTACCTTAAAAAGTGTAACTCCTTTTGAGTTGAGCCTAAAGGCTTCCTTTGAAAGGATTCTGCCCAAAGGGAATCCTCTAGGATGAGGAGAGGGATGTGGAGAGAGCAAATGGGCAGGGGTTGGCCGAGCCAATGGCTTGAAGAGTGTGTGAAATGAGGTAGAGGTGGGGGCCTTTTATAAGAGGAGAGGAGGGGCACTTTTGGAAAGTAAAGGAACATTACATTATTTGAAAATGTGTTTCGGTTTTAAAAGGTCCCACATTGATATAATTCGTGGATAAGGTGATAAGGCATCGAAATCCACTCATCCAATTGGTTTTGGCCATGTGTAGTTCATAGATTTTATATTATCTTTCCATTTTATTTAAATCGTCAAATAATGATGTCATCGCTGCATCATTATTATGTCATAAATAATTAAATTTATTTAATGTCTAAAAATTATAAAAAAAATACTATGATATAGGAAATCTTTTTATATTTCCAATGACTATTTATAATCAAAATTTGGACTTGTGTAACCCTACTTAAAAATTGTTTTAGTAAAACACTTTATGTTAGTGTCATTTTCACTTTAACATTAAATAAAAAGTAATTTATGTTATTTCCCAACAAAAGTGGATCCATGGGGTCCCCAAGTTAGGCCATGGCTTGTCTTGGTCGGCCATGACACAACCAATGAGGTTGGGACATGTGTCTAGGTCATTTAATATTATTAAAGTATTATTTATACCTTAAACTACCCTAATTACCACTAATCGCGATTAAAACTTAATAAGTTACTATTCACCAAAAAATTATTTTTATCCCATTGAACCACATTTTACTTCTTAATGACAACCATGTATGTCGGATTTTTGAAAATCAAATCACAGAAGTGGTAATATTTCATTTAAACGAAAAATCAGTTATTTAACAACCACTTAGTGGTTTCACTATTCATCAAAAATTGAAGTTTTTCAGAATAAGGCCAAAATTTCACCCTAAGCTATAATTGATATTCCGAATTCAAAAATGATGTCTATTTTACAAAATTCCAAACATATTAGTTGCATTAATTAATTTTATAATTAATTCCCGCTGTCACAACAAATAGCGTGTTTTTTAGAAACAATTTATATCAAAAGATTGGCAATTGTTTATGTCCAATTTCAATGTTAAATTAATTCTAATGACCACCATTGGATAAAATGGTAAAAATATATTCTAATTATACTTTAAAACCACCAAATATTATAATTTATCACTATAAATTATTTTTATTAAAAAAGTTGTTTTAAGTATTTTTCACTATTCATAAAAATTTTGAAGTTCTCAGAAAATTACAAAAAATTCAACATAGGCTAATTTCAATATTAGGAATACAAAAATGAAGTCCATTTTGAAATATAAAATCTCTATAATTTTAAAAAGTGGTTATTACTATTCATAACGGCTACTTTGATTTGTCGCGATGTTTTAGAACTCGAAGTTGCGTACAATGCAAGCTATTGCATTATTGAATGAGAAGCGTATCGTGGAAGCTCGGGGTGTTACATTCTCCCCTCCTTCAATAAATTGCGTCCTCGCAATTTGAAATTTTTCTTGGAAAATAAAAGGTTGAAAATAGAAAATACCTTTGTGGAAAACCCACATCGGAAATAAGGTTAATAGAATTTAGTCTTAATAAGAGGGAAATGGAAATAAGAAAGTCACCACCAAATCATGATCTCGATAAGGAGAACATTGGTGGCAATTAGAGACATATAATTTGAGGAAAAACGTAAATATTTGTAGGGATTGATTGAGGTCATCAATCACAATCAACTGTCAAATTGAGGGCCTCAAAGCCTTCAATCTATGTTGATTTAAAATATCATCAGTTCAACAAAACATAAGTTATTAGGATAACACATTTTTTTTTGTTTTAATATCCCTTTACTAAAGTTTAAGAATTAATTTATTCATTGAATAAGAGATAGGTATATATATATATATGTGTTTGACATTAGAGTTTCAACCTTCAACTCATCTTTCACTCAAAAGATAATAGAACTCAAAAATATTATACTTATCCTAATTGTATAAGGTTCCAAATGTTAACACATACCATTTAGATTAGTAAAATTATTTTGTAATAACCGGGGACTTCCTGTAGGCTAGTGGTAGGAAATAAAGGCCTGTCGCACTATGATTGTGGGTTCGATTCCTGCAGCTTTGTCCGACGCGACGGGTTATGCCCCACCCTGCAGGTTGTCCTTTTCCTAAAACTATAGTATCATAATATTCCAAAAATAATCTTCATAAATTTTTTAACCTTAAACAATACTATCCATGGTTCAACTTAATCCATTCCAACCTTAATAGTTATCCAAAATACATCTGTCCAACTCACAGTCCAAATTTTATAAGGAAGGTAAACATAATGAAGATCCTTTATCCCACGTAACAACATGTGAGCACCTTCATCATGTATTCTTTTTAAACATACTGAATTACCATGATCCCTTATTCCTTATAGAATACTAGATATACTCCTTCTATCCAAAAATGTATACAAAACATCAATCAGTTTCAAGGAAGTTAAGTATATCCAATATAATTTATCCAAATCAATCACGTCTTATTCCAAAATCACAATCTCAGCATCAAAACCATATTATGGTTTATCTTTCTCTCAACCATATATTTTCCAAAAATTTAACCTACTGTGGAGTCACTTTTCTTGGTTCCACACAATCTCAAGTCCTTGATGAAATAGTACTGCAGTACAATCCTTATATACTCCGTAATTATTATAACCAGTACATCATTGATACAACACTCAAATTAAAAAAAATCTTTAATAACAACATAAGAACTCTAATCATTACTCATCATCTGTGGTAGTATCATAACTTGATTATTATCCAATAACATCATTTGGGGCATGCTCCGATGATTTGGACATTGGTTTGCGTAGTGTCCCCAATCCTTGCAGAAGAAGCATTGTACATTTGAAACCATTTTCTTACCCTTGCAGTCACGCACTTTGTGTCCTTTTTCTCTACACTTATAACAAACTCCCATTCCCTTTAGGCAAGTTCCATGATGTTTCTTCCCACAATTACCACATATTGGAAAATTCTTCTTTCCCCTCATCCCTTTATCCATCATTCTCTCTTCCATCCCTTTCGTCTCTTGCTTCGCTTCAAAGCCATAGGACTCAGAGAATTCTTTACTTATCCTGTTAACACATGATACTATTTCTTCATATGTTGAGAACACATGGGAGACTATTTCCCTTCGAAATGTTGGCTTAACACCGTGAAAGATACTATCCTTCTTACTCTTTGGATCATATGCACTACTGGAGTTCACATTCTTTCTACTGGGCGCCATTTCTATACAACGGCATAAACTAGGTTAGTTTATGAATCAAAATACATAATTCCATACTTGTAAAACACTTTACATAAATTGAACTATTTATGGATATAATCCATAATCATAAAAAGAAATGTTTTCTTTGAGGAAGTATGTACTCATAACAGTTCATAGTGGTTTGTAAGTAAAATGAGAATTATCCTAAGCATATCCCCCGGGAGTGTCGTAACCAAGAGTGCAGCAAGGCCTGTTGTCGTGCACCAGTTCCGGTTCGAGTCTAGCTCAAAGCGGTGTTTTCGGGTTTTACCCCTAGGTACATCTGTGCCAGAGCCGCCTCTACCTGCTCGTATCCAGACAGGGATGTATTGCTCGGAAAACTCATAACATCTCTATAATACCAAAATTCTAGGATGTTCTTCTATACTAATCCTCAAAGTCTATCTTTGTTCTATGTGCTCTAATCAGATTTTATCTAAATCTAGCTTCCAAGGTTAGTACTAAACTGCCTCTGATACCAACTGTAACGCCCCGACCCCAGCTGCCCAGAGTCGGTGCATTACTTCGTAACATTGGCATGATCACAAAAGATCAAGTCTCGAAAGACCGATTAGTTTAGTAGCCTTGGAAACACTAGATACATTCATAAGTCTTTCATTACATCAAAAATTAAACAAACTACAATAACATGGTCTTCATAGTCCACACTCATATCCTCTTCTGACTATTCTTGCAAGTCAGTCATAATACACTTCTTCACATCCTGGAAAATTTTTAAACATTGAAAGGGGTGAGCTCAGATGCTCAGTAAGGATAACAATAATGCGGAAGCTTTCATAAATAAACATTAACATTTAAGGCAATGTATAACTAAAACAAAAGCCTTTTAAACATGAACTTCAACATAATATGGCAAAAGTAAAATGAGATAATGCCATTCACTTCTTCACATGGATATTCTACTGGCCGAATAATCACATGCAATATCAATAACCACTTTCATAATGAGGGAATGTATAATGCCGGACATTCTGAAACATTTTGTCAAGGCCTCGGCCAAGACATCTAAAATGATTAAGGCCTCGGCCAAAACCATAAATCAAATTGGGAAAGGGCCTCGGCCAATTCCACGTCTAGTTGTCTCATGAGACCTACCGATGCATCGAGGAGCTATAGCGGGCTCCACCCGTCACTTATTAAGTCCAATACATTCCTCATATGAATAGGTTTAAACATATCATAAACCATAACATAATCATATCACATAAAACATGCATAAAGGAAACATAACATTTCCACATTTCAATCACAAGATATCAATACAACACATTGATATAATAAAAACGATTTCAAAACCATTTTCAATACCAAAATAAAAGAAAGTTAAAACTTTGTATTTATTTTTCATTAAAAAAATGATAGCTTGTAGAGGAAGCCGAAACTCAAATAATGGTCACGGCGGCAGAGAAGTCGTTGTCGCCGCATAAGTACGGAAATAAAAACATTCCCTTTTTGTCGTTTAGTAAAACGCTTCGTATAAAAAATATTCCTTTTGAATAAACGTAAAAGTCAAAGGGGTTTATACACCGTATAAAATAAAGTTGTGTATAAAACCAAATATGCCTCAATGAAAGGTGATTGAGACGAAGTCCTTAAAAGATCATTTTTAAAATAAAATAGATCTATTATGTGTATTCACAATAGGTACACATAAATAATGTAAAAATACAAAATAGGACATAATATTATCATGACATAATTTGAAAGTAAAAGATTAACCCAAAGAATGGAAGTTGGGATAAGAAATTCCCTTACAAAGATCATTTTTTAAACAAAATAGATCTATTATGTGTATTTACTATAAGTAAAAATAAATAAAGTACAAATACAAGATATCACATAATAATATCATGACATAATTTGAAAATAGGAGATTAACCCAAAGAATGGAAATTGGGTTAAGAAATTCCCTTACCTCGTGTCTGACTTGACTCAACCGTTCTTTAACCTCCTGAATAATAAACTAGAGTTAATATATACCTTATTAAGAACCATTTTCAACTTCATTATCCTTATTATATCACTTATTACAATGATATGAACATTATGTAATTATTTAAGTTAATAATGTTCATTTTGTCGGTATTTGCTTCTTAAGTCAAAAATAGGCTTCTTACACTTACATGTTGTTAATTTGGTCAAAGGTTCATTATATCCAGAATGGTATTCATGATGTAGATATCATATATGTCATATATATCCAGTACATACATTCATTTATAATATTACATCACATTTAGAGGTAAGAAATGAAATGCACCGTTCATGGAGACGGTAAGCCGTACGTACGCATGAACGCTACTTCCATTTCTATTTCATATTTTCTGGAATGGAATCATAATGATATGAGAGTATATTATAATTCCAGTATAATAACATATATAATATCATTAACTTTATCCTTCACACATCCCACATATGGTATTAACGAATCAAATCACTTTCAGGGGGCGGTAGTCCGCGCTTCCTAAAATGAAGATATCGTGTTTTACCCATAATGGAAACCATAAAGGTATGCCCAAAATGAAAAAAACAGAAGCTTAAGGAAAACATAAACATATTATATATCATATATAAAAATAGTGACATCATAATGGCCACCTTTGAAGGTGTTAAATGAGTGTTGAACAATCATCGTTTCGGGAGGCAGAATTTCGCCATCCACGGAAACCTTATGTTCTTTAACCATTTGATGTAGTTGTGTGGAAGTGTAGCTCAAATAAATCTTATAACAACATCCTAGTATATTTAAGATACTGGTGTTGTTACAAAAGAAGTAAATAAAAAGAGTTTAGGGGGTTGGAGAAGCAAAATAAAACAAAAGAACATGAGAGAATGAATTACCTTAAAAAGTGTAACTCCTTTTGAGTTGAGCCTAAAGGCTTCCTTTGAAAGGATTCTGCCCAAAGGGAATCCTCTAGGATGAGGAGAGGGATGTGGAGAGAGCAAATGGGCAGGGGTTGGCCGAGCCAATGGCTTGAAGAGTGTGTGAAATGAGGTAGAGGTGGGGGCCTTTTATAAGAGGAGAGGAGGGGCACTTTTGGAAAGTAAAGGAACATTACATTATTTGAAAATGTGTTTCGGTTTTAAAAGGTCCCACATTGATATAATTCGTGGATAAGGTGATAAGGCATCGAAATCCACTCATCCAATTGGTTTTGGCCATGTGTAGTTCATAGATTTTATATTATCTTTCCATTTTATTTAAATCGTCAAATAATGATGTCATCGCTGCATCATTATTATGTCATAAATAATTAAATTTATTTAATGTCTAAAAATTATAAAAAAAAATACTATGATATAGGAAATCGTTTTATCTTTCCAATGACTATTTATAATCAAAATTTGGACTTGTTTAGCCCTACTTAAAAATTGTTTTAGTAAAACACTTTATGTTAGTGTCATTTTCACTTTAACATTAAATAAAAAGTAATTTATGTTATTTCCCAACAAAAGTGGATCCATGGGGTCCCCAAGTTAGGCCATGGCTTGTCTTGGTCGGCCATGACACAACCAATGAGGTTGGGACATGTGTCTAGGTCATTTAATATTATTAAAGTATTATTTATACCTTAAACTACCCTAATTACCACTAATCGCGATTAAAACTTAATAAGTTACTATTCACCAAAAAATTATTTTTATCCCATTGAACCACATTTTACTTCTTAATGACAACCATGTATGTCGGATTTTTGAAAATCAAATCACAGAAGTGGTAATATTTCATTTAAACGAAAAATCAGTTATTTAACAACCACTTAGTGGTTTCACTATTCATCAAAAATTGAAGTTTTTCAGAATAAGGCCAAAATTTCACCCTAAGCTATAATTGATATTCCGAATTCAAAAATGATGTCTATTTTACAAAATTCCAAACATATTAGTTGCATTAATTAATTTTATAATTAATTCCCGCTGTCACAACAAATAGCGTGTTTTTTAGAAACAATTTATATCAAAAGATTGGCAATTGTTTATGTCCAATTTCAATGTTAAATTAATTCTAATGACCACCATTGGATAAAATGGTAAAAATATATTCTAATTATACTTTAAAACCACCAAATATTATAATTTATCACTATAAATTATTTTTATTAAAAAAGTTGTTTTAAGTATTTTTCACTATTCATAAAAATTTTGAAGTTCTCAGAAAATTACAAAAAATTCAACATAGGCTAATTTCAATATTAGGAATACAAAAATGAAGTCCATTTTGAAATATAAAATCTCTATAATTTTAAAAAGTGGTTATTACTATTCATAACGGCTACTTTGATTTGTCGCGATGTTTTAGAACTCGAAGTTGCGTACAATGCAAGCTATTGCATTATTGAATGAGAAGCGTATCGTGGAAGCTCGGGGTGTTACAATGTAACCACTTATGAAATGATATAATAATTCATTTTAATATTTATTTATAGGAATTATATAGTTACATCATTTATAAAAATGTTAAGTAATTTTAAATTAAAAAGAAAATAGTATTAACTTAAATATTTTTTTATAACATATTATTTAAAATATTAAATTCTAAATTTTAGAATTTTAATTTGGTAAAATTAATATAATTTTTTAATTCGGTATATGAAAATTTAATTTGGGTGAAATTTTAGGATTTTTCAGGAAATATAGATTTTTTAGCAAATAGTGAAAATACCGATTTATGTAAAAAGTCAATTTTTTAATAAATTAAGTAATTTAAAATTATAATTATATTTTAAAAATATTTATAAAAAAATAGGTATTATTTAGGTATATTTAAATTTATTAATTAATTTTTAATCAACTTTATATTGGTTTTAATTGTAAGTTTGTTTTTGGGTTTAAAAAAAAGTTTTTCTAAAAACAATTTTATAATGAATAATGTCTATCATTTTTAATTAATTAAAATAACACCCAATGTGGAAATTTTTAAATTAATTTTATATATTATATGTCATTAAATATTAATTGATTTTCATACATTGTTTATTATATTTCATAAATTTAATATAGAATCTTTTTAAAAAACACTTCTTAAAAACCCACTATCTTACTGCATCTGCAGAATTAATATTAAAATAAAAATTTGTAATTATATTATTTAAATTTGGAAAATTTGATTAAATATTTAGAATCATAATAATTTCTAATTTATAATAATTTCAACTTAATTTTTTAACAATTTGATTATTGAAATCAATTTAAATTAATTACAATGATTAAGGTGAAAACAAGTTTACCTAGTAGTTAAAAATAGAATATAAGTTATAAAATGACCCTAAAATTCTCCAAAAACAATTTTAGGGCCATGTTTCTATCTTATACATTTTAGTATCGAGAATGGACCCTTATTTGGGCCTGGTTACATGAAACAATGTCGGTGGAATTCACTCTTTCAAAAAATTACATGTGTACCACCCACCCTATATATAAAAGGACACCCCCTCTCATCCTATCTTCACACCATAAAAACTAGGTTTCTTGGCCAGTAAAAACCCAAATAAAATATTTAATTCAATAATATGATCCTAGAATAATTATTTTTTTCACAAATTCAACCAAGTAAGGCATTTGGTGTAATCCAAAAGGAGTTACCCGAAGAACAAACAAGGTTCATCAACATGTGTTTTTGATTTATTTCTTTATCCAAACCTTTCAATTATTCTTATACCATGATTATTTAATAAAATTAATATAATAAATATACTAATATGTTTTTATGTTATCATTATGACCTAAAACGACAAAAAATTCCATCAAATGGGTTATAAAATCCTCATTCGTGTGTACGAAGGACTACCGCCTTGCGAACCGATGTGGTTCGTTTTTCCATTACAACCTATCACAGTTAGAAATAATGATGGATATAAATTTTAGATATGATATTTATAAAAATTTATACCTATAGAGTCATTATATCATGTATAAATATTTTACATTCCCTATCATAGGGGATACGATAACGTCATTTGTGTGTATGGCATACTACAACCTTGTGAAGCGATGTGAAGTCTTTTTCACTAACGTATTACATGGAAGGTAATAAGGGTAAAAATAATGAATATATATGATATAAATGACATAATTATGTTATTAATGGAATAATAATATTTTTAAAAATATAATATAAAATTTTATTTATTAAATTTTCAAACACTAAAAAATGATAATGTAGTTCGTGGACGTGTGGACTACCGCCTCATCGAAGCGATGTGAATCTTTTTTCATCACCACATCAAAATAATGATATATATAAGTATAAATAATTAAATAATATTTTATCTATGATATTATTATCATTATTTAAAGATAAATTTTACTTAACTTATTTATATAATAATAATTGAAAAATAGAAATGTTACTTATGCACACGTACAACCTACCGTCTCCATGATTGCAACATTAGTAAATTTTCATGACAAAATTTAATTATTGGTTTTAAAAGTGTAATTTATGATTAAATATGATAATTATTTAATTATTATTATTCCTTATATTATTAATAAATTACCCATTTTACCATAGTCGACTTACCAAATTCATTTTTGACACATAAATAGAATATGGTCAAAACACTCAACTTAAATTTAATTGATTAATTAATGTATACAACATGTTTATAAGTGAAATAAAAGTAATAATAAACATTAAAAAGGATATCAAGAAATTAAATAATTAATATAATTTTATTATTTATGAATATAACGACAAACATGACAAGTCATACTCAAGGTAAGGGACTCCACCTCAATCTCCTTTCAACGAGGTATATTTTGATGTTATACACCTATACTCTTTTAAGAGGTATATTTACATCCCATTTGACATTTTATATCCTGAATTTTTATGTTATATTGTATTTATCATTGTTTTAATGATATTACTACATTTTTATTATGATTCAAATATTTCCATTTTTATAAGATGATTTTATTTAAAAAAAAAATCCTATTTTATTATTTTCCTTCAAACTCTTCCTTTTCCATTTACATATATTTAATATGATTTTATGAATGTTTTTATATTGATGTAAAATTTTCATAATGTAATTTTTATGTCTCTTTTACTTTATTTAAATGGTTTTCAGAAGGAATATTCTAACTTGTTTTACACAGAATGTTTTTACAAACAACAAAAGGAATGATCTATTCTTAACGTACTTGATAATAATGAATTTTCTGCCACAGTGATCATTATTTAATTTATATATTCCTTTAAAAAAATTCATTTTTTATTCATATTAAACCATTTTCACTTTTTGGGTTATTTTGGTATTGAAAATGTTTTTTCAGAGGAAATTTTCATTATAGTACTGAATATTGGTTTTTAAAAGAAAGGGGTATTTTGATATCCAAAAGTGATTTTATTTCATGTTTAAAAGTGTTTTTAAAATATTTTATGTTTAAAATTGAAAACATTATTTTTTTATTCATGATATTGTACTTGATCATTATACGATGGGGAATCCCAAATAGCACAGGGCGAGCCCCTTACGGCTTATATAACGGGGTGGTCCAGATAGTGCCGAGTGAGCCAATTAAATATTATATAATGGGGCACCCATATGTTGGATGGTGATCCAATTATAACTTAAATAATGGTTGCAACTAGATATCAGTCCAATTCATTAGGTAATAATAATATTGGAAGTCAGTTGTTTGGTTATTCAAATTAAAATGGTTTGCAAAGGGTTTTATGTATATGATTCTATATAAAAAAAAGAGGGTTTAATTGATTGTTATGGGTTTTAATGATTTTATTCGAGAAAAAACTTGTGTTTTTTTCATATTAAGATGTTTTAATTATTATTCTAAAAGAATTTAAATATAATGGTAAACATTATATGAGTTTTCATGTTTTCACAAGATTAATGGTTTTCCTTCTTTTTGTATCCCTTAGTGAGCTTATTGTTATCATATCACATTTATAAATGTTTTTCATACGATTTTAGGATGGGTAAGGGAATGGAATATGTCAAGTTGAAAGGAGTCCAGATTTTATAAAATAAACTCATGTTTTATTTTAAAATTTTATATAGTGGAAAAAATGGATGATGAATGAGAGTGTCCACTTTGTATTATATTTTTTGTAATGTATGATTTATAACCTAATTATAAAAAACTATAAAACTAAAAAGATCCTGAAAGTGAAAGAAAATAAGTTGGTGACTTAAACCTCAATTTTATGTAGTATTTAAGGTTGTTTCCATATATATTGACCAATAGTGGATTCTAATTAATAATACAAAGGAAAAGATGGAATTAAACTCTATGGACATGTAGGAGTTCAAGAATGTAATCATCATAAAAAACTTTCCTAAAAACTCTTTACACAAATTTGGATTGATAATTCTATGAGATAAAACAAAATGAGGATAAATCTATTGGAAATTAAGAATCAAACTTTAAAAGTCTCACAAGGTATTCCTATGGTTATATCTCTCAATATGAAAACAATATCGTCAATTTCTTTGGTGGATTAAAACCAAATCGTCGAAGGGAATTATCCCTAATAGACAATGGTGTTTGAAATAGGGATGTTCTTTGATGAAAATAGAGTTTGGTTTTTGTTTTTTGTCAATCCTCACATGGATGATCAGGGAGATAGCAAAGAAAGGGATCTTACAGTTTAACAAGACAATAGTATTAATGGTGGTGCAGTTTCCCAGTGTTTGCCAAATTTTTGGGGTCTAAAATTTGGAGGTTTGATTGCATTAAAAAAGTTATTTTTATTCATGGAAATATGAAAATACGGAAAAGGCATGATTTTAATGAATATTGGAATTTGGAATTGTTTTCTACAAAGGATTTAAGATATCTGATGGTGATCTCTATGACTATGACAAGCATCCTGAAAAATGAAGAATTAGAGCATTGCAATCGTTGATGATGATCTCTGCGATTACAAGAATTGGAGCATCCTGGTGGAATGAAGGGTTTGATGAAATGCTTCATGATGATGTCAGATTTCACTGGTGCATCGTGAAGGGAGGATCTCTGCGAAGAACATTTTTGAAGGATCCGAAAAATCCTCAAAGAGGCTGTGGATCTTTGCAAATAGTTGAGTCTATAAATATGAGGCTACCCCTCTTCACTCATCAATAATTTTTCCAAGGAAAATATAGAATCACTCTGATTTCACAAACCTAGGGGAGATTTACAAAATGGATATTCTATGTGAGCTTGAGCATCGTAAAAAGACTTTATGAGTATTTACTGATACTAATTATTTTGATTAAAGGGTTCTTTTCTATGATATGGTATTCCATGTTGACTTTGTGAGCTTTGAAAACAAGTTTATTCCACGAAGGAAAGAGTGCTTCATGAAGGTCATGAGCTTTACAAAGGAGCTTCATAAAAGGAATTATTGAACAGCAGGTTTAGTTTTGTTCTGTAAAGGCATGGAGATTCATGAAGCTAGTGAGTTTTGAGAAAGGTAGTTTTTAATATTAGTTTTTAAGTGGATAGGGATTTCAAGTGATTCAATTTAGGACATAGATGCAAGTAGTTTCTCTTGATGGACACAGACAAATATTTTAATGTCAATCTATTGAATTGACCCTCTAGTCAATAAATTGAGTTAAACTTCTATTAAATCAGTGAGATTAGGGGAGTCAATAGAATTGTTCTAAGGGACGTAGTGTGATATCTCCAAAACATTGTAACGGTAGTGTGCCTAACATAGAGTGACTATGTCAAAACTCATTTATTGGACAACTAGTGAAGATTAATTGATTTGGGTATGACTTTCACATTGTCGGAGTATGCTCCTTGGATGTATCACTTAGTGGTGAACCAAGTAAAAGTGTTGTGTTTTATTTTTTTATGTGATTATTTTATTACTACTCTAATATATCATACAGGTTTAACATGTTCCAACCAAAATGAGAACCATATCTTTCACTTTACAAGAAAAATTCAACACCTTTATTCACACCTCCCCTCTCAGTGTGTTCTGAGGTCCTAAAAGTGGCATTAGATCATAAAGGTTGATGGTTTTAAATACTCCCTTCCTTCCGATCATGAAGAATATAGTGAATGTTAGGGGAGTTCCCCTCTTTGATGGAAGAAAATTTCTGATCAGAAAGAATAGGTTGATATCTCATATAATATGCCTTGTAATAGAAAGATTTTTTTATACTACACAAGAAATACACGTCCCTTATCCTATAGGGAATGATACCTTAGAATGAATTCTTTGTGGTAGAGTTGGGTACATTGATTCTCAGTGCACAAGAAAGTTTGATAATGATGAGGGTGATGTTGGAAACTCACAGAAGCCTCAAAAAACGTTTCCTCAATAGGGAAAATTCAAATATAGAAAGAAACTATAGAAAAAGAGGTTTGTCTATGAAGAAGATGATGATGATAATGAATTATTTGAGGAAGTAGAACTAGAGTTTAAATCTCGAAACCACAAATCTACTATGGATATAGTTGATAAGTCATAACTATTAAAATATAAAGTTATAGATCATCAGTTGAGTGCATATGTTGATCTAAAGTTATATCTTAAGGATTCTCTTGGTATGATTGAGAATCTATGAAAAAAATTAAAAAAGTGGAGAGATGTTGTGGAAGAATAATTAGAATATGTTGATCAGTTTGATACTGAAATTGAATGATTGGATGAATTAGTGAAAGTAAAATCAACAACCCTTAAAATCATATATTATGTATTATAACTAAATCTAAGAATTAACAAATATGAAAAAGTCATAAATGTCCTCTACTCTATACTAGAAGAGAATTCCTAGAATATTGAGGGTCTTAGAGAATAATTTGTTACTCTTCGTAGTAAACTTGAAAGTGAATCAATATCAAAGGAAACAAAAAACAAAATACAGTTTGTAAGGTTCTGAGATACTGAGCTAATGGAGAGATCAAAATGTGGTTATGATGTAGTTAAAAAGACTTTGAATGATCAAATACCCACATGAATTGGAAACAGCATAATCAATTTTATGCCAAAAACATTAAATGATGCTAATAATGTTTTTCAAAATAAAGGCAAGATGAAAGTTGGAAATGTTGTAAAGTTACTTGATTTGCCAAAAAAGAAACCCTCAGTTAAAACTTAAAGATGAACTGACAACTATTCTTAGGTATCTAGAAATTATAGGTGGTGAAACTACTTTCCTAAGGAAGGAGATATGAGGAGGAATCAAAATGAAAAGAGATTTTCAATTATGAAGTGTCAATTTTGTGGATATCTAGTATATACGATGTCATATTTTGAAGAGGAAAGGATCTATTTGAATGGGGAAGAGATAGGAGTTCAACAAAGGAGAACAAATTAATACCCTACCTCTTATAGAATAAATAATTTCTATGGATATTGTATTCATTATTCTAACTTTGTACATAAAGCTATGTATTACAGGCAGAGGATTAGGAGAAGAAATTCATACAAATCTTAGATACTCGTTAATATTGTCCAACTAGATGGTATTGCTATGAAAAATAGGTTTTTTCCATTGGAATAAGAGTATGAATATGAATAACCCTAGCATGATGAAAATATATCTAAAAGGCCATCCCTATCATCCACTCAATATAATATTTTGTGGATGGAAAAGAGGGAAAATAAAAAATCCAACCTTGTAGTAGTAGCTATCAAAGCTACAAAGAATAGTAGCACTGGGATTATTGATAGAGGGTGCTCATCCCATAAGATGGGAAATAAAGATCTATTAATGAATGTTACGAAAAAGATTTATTGAATAGTAAGGTTCATTAATGGTGGTTATTTGAAAATAAAAGATAATGGATGTACTGAGTTAGATAATGGAGAGATAAAGAAAACTGAAGTTATTTATATGGACGGTCTGCATCACAATCTTCTTAGAATGTGTCAACTCTATGAATCAGGGCTTATAGTGACATTCAATCAGTAGGGGTGAAAAAAATGGAAGACATGAAATTCTCTCATGAAAGGTTGCATAATAGGTGGAAACTTATATGAAGTTGACAATAAAGAGAACATTTGTTATCTTACAGTTTAAGAAGAAAACAACTTGTGAAATTGAAGGTTGGGACACATTAATTAAAAAGATATGGAAAAAATATCTAAGATGAATATAGTCTTGGATATCACAAATATGAAGAGTGAGTGGGAAAATACTTGTGATGCTTTTGTATGAGGGAAGTTGGTCTACAAATCACATCAGCCGAAGAAGAAAAGGGAATCAAATATTCCTAATCTCATCCATACAAATATATGTGGCCCGATACCTATTATTGGAATACATGGAGAAAGGTACTTTTTCCCTTTCATTTATGATTCTAGTATAATATCTTGTGTGATATTTATACACAAGAAATGACAAGTTCTTGATTTCATGAAAACTTATTGCTGAATCACTAAGAACGATACTGGATGGGAAATCAATGTTCTGCGGTCTAATAATGGAGGGGAATACACATCCATTGATTTTAAAAATTAACTATAGAATCATTTAATACAACATGGGGTGGATACTATGATAAATCCATAGAAAATTGAGTTATTTAGCACAAGAATAGACAGGTGAACAATATGTCTAGAAAGATGCTGATTGAGATTCATATCCATTGAAATTACTAGAAATAAGGCATTCAAGATGCACTGTATATTCAAAAATGAAAAATGATTTATATGGGTAAAACCAAGACACCATATGAGTTTTGTAATGTAAGTAAACCCTCTTTCAATTATTTCCGTGTTTTCAGAAGTAAATGTTTTATCAGAAACATAAAAGGAAATCAGGGAAAATATGGTGATGCAACTGAGGAAGGAATATTCCTTGGATATTCAATGAATAGAAAATTCGAAAAGTGTTTCAATAAGCATCTTGGAAAAATTATGGAAAAAATTGATGTTAATATAGATTATTATAATACCACAAATACCATGAGTGAATCTTATGATGATGTGATTGAAGATGAAGAAGACAATAGACATGGAACATATTTAAATGAAGAAGCAGTGGAAGGTGTGAAAAACATTCAGAGGTGAAAAATGATGTGGAGTTTGATAAAGAATCAGAATAAGAAACTATGGATGAATAAAATCCCCTTGAACCTCACAGAAGAAATAAAAGAGTAGAAATTGATCAATCTAATATCATCAGGGATTGGACTACATCCACAAAAACAAGGAATATAAGGAATAATGCACAATCAATATTCCTTTCAGTTGTAGAACCACCCTCATTTGAAGAAGATGCAAAGGATGAATCATGGGAAAAATCCATGAATGATTAGTTGGAATAGATCGAAAAGAACCAAACATGAGATCTAGTCAAGAGACTTGAAGGTCATAGTGTGATTGGTACAAAGTGGATTTTTAAGAAAAAAAATACTATGAGCTTGGTAATTTGATTAGAAGTAAGGTGAAATTGGTGTGTAAAGGATATTAAAATATTTAAGGTGTGGATGTTTAAGAGACATTTTATCCTGTTGCTAAACTAGAGTGAATAAACTTTTTTCTTTCCATGGAAATTAAAGAAGGATACAAAGTGTATCAAATGGATGTCAAAAACACTTTCTTAAATGGTTTTCTTGAAGAATAAGTTTATATAGAAAAACTAGTGGGTTTCCAATTTGTTAAGGATGAAATAAAGGTCCATAGACTAATGAAATATCTATATAGATTGAGGTAGGCACTAAAGGCATGGTACTATTAGCTATATTCTCATCTGGAAAATATTAAATTCAAAAGAGGATGAGTTGATAAAAATATCTATGTGGAGAATTCTCAAAAATATTTTTCATGGTATTGGTGTATGTTGATGATATTATTTTTTTTGGAATCAGGTAGGCATCAGGGGATGAATTTTACAATCACATGAAATTAGAATTTGAAATGTCCATGATTAGTGAACTCACATATTTCTTAGGGCTGCTAGTGATTTAGTGGAAGGACTATACTTTTATCACTTATGAAAATTATTCAAGAGAGTTTCTGAAAAAATTTAATATGCATGAATACAAACCAATGTCAAATCTGATTTTGGTTGGAACTAAACTAAGAAAGCAGGAACATGATATATCTATAGATCCCATAATGTACAGGAGAATCATTGGAATCTTATTGTACTAAACTACAACACAACAAGATATTGTCATTGAAACATTCTTAGTGTCATGCTTTCAATGTAATCTAAATTAAGAACATATGAAAGTAGTGAAAATATTCATGAGGTACATTAAAGGTACTCAAAATTATGGGTTACACTTTACTATAGTAAGAGATAATGAACCACCCTCTTTTTTCTAATGATGAATGGGTGAGATACGTGGTTGATAAAAAGTATACAAGTGGTGGACCATTTTTTATAGGAAGTAAATGTTTGTGATGGTATAGTAATAAATAATAAATAACTTCTCTCAGTACTTCTGAAGTTGAGTATATCTCTACAACAAAGTCTTGCACTCAACTATTGTGGATGAAGCAACAATTGATGAATATTGGTGATGAAGTAAAGAAAATGATGGAGATTCACTATGATAAGAAGTGGGAAATTGATCATATGAAGAATCTTGTTCAACATTCTCATTAAAAACATTGAAATCAAATATCACTTTATCAGGGAAAAGGTTGAATAAGGAATGATTAAAATGGATCATGTTGGCACTGGTTATCAAGTGGCTGACATACTGACCAAGCCATTGTTAGCATGGGTGTTCGAGAATAATAGGTTGAACCTCGGTGTTCAACCACCACCTAGTGCATGATAATGTTACAATTCCCCCATCCCCAGTTTAATTAGCTATTTTAATCTATTTGTGTTAGTGATCTAGGTTTATGGGGGAGATATGATCTATGTGTAGTGTGTTTTGAGCTCTACAATGTTCAATTACTGGTATTTGGGTTTATTTACAATGAGGGAGAATAGATAAATTTAATGGTACAAAGTAAGAGGATGATTTTTTTTTGGGTTTTCTGGTTTCAAGTGTAGATATAATGGAGAATTTAGAAATTTGATGAGTTGAAAAGGGTGAAAATGAGATTTCAATATTATGATGAAATAATTCAAGGAATGTAATTCTTTTGTGACATAGAGAGAATATCATGGAAATATTTAAATATTCTAGAACATGAGAACCAAATTCAAGATTTGCCTCTTGTTTTTTACACTGATCATTGATCAAGTAGACTTAAAGTGATGGTTGATTTGTTACTTGCACATTGGGTTTTGATAGTGGAAAGATCTCTATTGAATTTATCTATGGATTTCCAATATACCCAAAGGGAGATATTTTTGGAACTAGGGCTATTATTTTCAAGAAATGGATTTTGGTTTGTGTTTTTTGTTAATCCTAGATATAAAGTAAAGGGATCTTATAGTCCAAGTAGAAAAAAATATTAATGGTGTAACCGTTTTGTAGTGTTTTCCAATTTTTTTGGGGTCCAATATTTAGAGGGTGGATTGCATTGCAATTTTTCCCTTAAAGGACATAAGAAAATATGGAAAGAGAATGAGATTCACAAATATTCTAATTGAGAATTTTGTTTCACGAAGGATTAAATATTTCGGATGGTGATCTCCACTACTACGACGGGCATTATTAATGACATAGAATTGGAGAATCGCGATCCATGATGATGATTTCCAAAATTACAAGAATTGGATAATCACAAAGGTGAAATGGGTTTGATGGAAAGATTCATGATAATGTCAAATTTTACTGGTGTATTGCGACAGGGGGAGATCTACGAAGAATTTTTTTAAGGATCCTGAAAATATATAAAGAGGGGTGATGTTTTGATAATGGATAAGCCTATAAATATAAGGCTACCCCTCTTCAATCAACAAATTTTTTTGAAGGAATATCCATAATTGCTCTAATTTTACATATCTAGGGGTGCTCTGTGAAATGGACATTCTATGTGTGCTTGAGCATTGTGAAAATACTTTATGATTCTTGAATAATGCCAATTATTTTATTTATAGGGTAATTTGCGATGATATGGTATTCTATGATGACTTTGTGAGTTTTAGGAAGACGTTTGTTTTTTTAAGGCAAGGGTGTTTCTTGAAGGTAGGGAGCTTCGCAAAGGAGCTTCAGGAAAGGAAGTATTGAACATATGGTTTATTTTTATTCTCTGAAGGTAGGGATCTTTACATAGGAAATAATATTTTCAAAGGATCTTCATGAAATGAAGTTTTGGATATTAATTTTTATGTGGAGAGGGATTTCAAGTTCATCAATTAAGGACTTCAATTAAAGAAGTGTCTCATTCTGGACAAATACAAAGAATTCAATGACAATATATTGAAGCAACCTTTAGGTTGGTAAAATGAGTTAGAATTATCTCAAAGAAGTTAGATAGGGGGAGTCAATGGAAGTGATTTGATGGATGCAGTGTGCTATCCCTAAAACATTGTAAATAAATCATGCCTGGTATAGAGTGACTGTGTCAAAAATTATGTATTCCAAAACTAGTGAAGATTAGTGGATTTAGGTATGAACAACACACTATCGATGTATGCTCCTTAAATGTAGCCATTAGTGGTGAACCAAGTAAAATTTTCGTGTTCTCTATCTGCATGTGATTGTTTTATTAATACTATAATCTATCATATATGTTTAACAAGTTCCTACCAACAAGGGAACAAAATCCATCACTTTAAAAAAAATTGATAACCTGATTCACCCCTCCCTGCTTAGGGTGTTCCAGGGTCCTACATTTTGAAGATAAAAGGTGATTTTTTGATTTGTATTTAAAGAGGATATAAAAATTAGGGGATTTATTTCTTTTAGGGACAATAAAATAATGGTGGTGTGTCCTAAAATATTTAATGACAATATAAATGGGAGAAAGAAAATTCAACTACCTAGGTGTTAAAAATACAAGGCCAATCACCTGATAAAATTCCTCAAGGGGTATAGGAAGTGTTTTATGTTTGGTATGGAAGACCATATTTCAAAAAACTATCAAAGTAGTTCCAAGAGGGTGATTTAATGAAAAGATGATAATGAGAATTTGAATAATGTTCCACCCATAGTTCAATACTTTATGTTCAATGAGTTTTGGAATTATGAAAATAACTACCCTAATCCCAGAGCTACTAATGGGAATAGGCCTAAAAACATACAAACTAAGAGATAAAGGGAGAGTGTATACTATCATTACTACTAAGGTGGATCATGATAATGACGTTTAAAGTACACTTATTTTTCACTCTAGATATGTAAAAACCTTATTTTATTCTATTTGTTCATATTCTTTTATATCACAAAAGTTTTCTAAAAAGGATTATTTACCACCTCAAACCATGGGTACTGAACTATCTTTGAAAAACCACAGTGAAACAACAATATCATCTAAGATAGATAACTCTTCTTCGATAGATGTTTGTGGGAATATACATTATGTGATCTAGTTTTTCTTACCATGGTTGAATTTGATGTGATTTTAGGTATGGATTTACTATCCCTATATAAATAACATATTAATTATCAATATGAGGTGATCTAATTTAACATCCCCATCCATCTAGTGATCAAATATCAATGTAAGGATGATTATAATCTCCCTTTGGATGAAAATCCTTTAATATGGGTAATGATACCCAGAAATGAGTGACACTTGGCTCAAATAATCATGGATAAATTCAATATTAAAGAAATTACTACTATATGTGAGTATACTTTTTTATTTCTTGATGACCTTGCTAGACTTCCCCCAAATCATGAGGTAGATTTTTTAATTTAACTCATAATAAAGTATATGACTATCTCAAAAAGTCCTTATAAAATGGTCACTTTTGAGATGGAATTATTAAAGAAGAAACTACAAGATAATTTTCATAAGATCTAGACACACTTGAGTGATTCACCTTGAGGTGAACCAATACTTTTTATTAATAAGAAAGATGGATCTATGTGCCTATGCATTGACTATCTTGAACCTAACAATATCATGACCAAGAAAAAATATCCTCTTACATGTATAGATAATCTATTTGATCAACTATGAGAAGTTTAATATTTCTCAAATATCTTCCTTCTATATAGATATAATCAATAAAAAATTATAAGATAAGACATACCCAAGAAAACTTTTGAAATGAGGTATGAACACTATAAATTTATAGTGATTCTATTTGAGATTAAAAATGATCCTACTATCCTTATATATTTTATGAATATAAATTTTAGAGGTCACACTAAAAAATCTGTGGTAGTCATTATTTATGACAATATCATATATTAAAATATAAAGGAAGAACATGAAGAGCATTCGAGATTGGTTCTAAGGACCATACAAAATGAGAAATTATAATCCACATTAATCCCACAAGAATTTTAGTTCTAAAGGGTATCCATATTAGGTCATGTTATCAACAATAAGGGTACATATGTGGGCACATCATATATATATATTTTAAAAAATTGCTAAGACCAACCTCTATTGCCATGATTAGATGTTTTATTGTATTAGATAGATACTACATGATTTTTATGAGAAATTTATCATGGTTATCCAATTCAATAACCAAGTTGACCCAGAAGGGAGTGGAGTACCTCTATAAAATGGAATATGAGGAATGAATTTGAGAGATTGAGAATATATTATTCATTGTTCATGTGCTTTCACTAACATAAAGTAGATAAGTGTTTGTGATATATAGTGATGCTTCTTTGAAGGGTTTGAAATGTGTTCTTATGAAGAACAAGAATGCAATTACTTATGTGTCATGGAAATTAAAGAATCATGGGAAAAACTACCAAACTCATGATCTAGAGTAGGTAGAAATAATACTTTCATGTAAAATTTGGCACCATAATCTCTATGGTGAGAAGTATGATATTTATTCTGACTATAATAGGCTAAAGTATATATTTACACAAAATATCGAAACATGAACCAAAGGTTATGGTTATAACTGATCATGTACTAGGATTTATCAATATATTACAACTCTATGAAGGAAAAAAAGGTGAATGATACCCTAAGAAGTAATGATCATTCTATCTTATCCATGATGAGGATTGAAAAAGGTTCAATACTCATGGATTTACAATGTATTGATCATGAAATCATATGGGAAAGAGAAACATAATATCTTTCCAAAAATTATTGTGCAAACACCCATTCATGAGAAGATCAATGAATCCTAGAAATATGATGAAAAACTACATAAAAATGTAGTTATTCTTCTAGAGTTTAACCTTGATAAAGACATATTTATAATGTTTATACCCAAATATATATCCCATCAAAACCAAAACTGATGAAGAAAATTTTAGATTATTCTCATTTCTCATCCTTCTCTATCCATATAGGAATCATAAATATGTATAGAGATCTAAATAAAAACTTTCGATAGGATTAAATGAAGGGGGTAATAATAAAATGAACATGTAGATTCTTGGTAGTCCATTATTTTAAGTATAAATGAAAAATTATAAGGGTATATTTCACCCATTACCCATAATGGTGTAGAATCATGAAAAATTTTCCATGGGTTTTGTTGTGGGTCTCCGAAAAACATCTAAGGTCCATAATTTAGTTTGGGTTGTAGTAAACCAGCTTAGAAATTTCGGCACATTTTATTTACATTAAAGAATATTTAAATCTTGAAAAACTCTCCATGATATACATAATAGAAGTGGCAAGTCTAAATTGGGTGACACTTTCCACTGTATATTGTCATGATCCAAGGTTTACCCCATTATTTTAGAAAAGTCTTCAGAAATAATTAGAGATAGAGTTGCGTTTCTGTACTAATTATCACTCTCAGATAGATGGTCAATAAAAGAGGACTATCCAAACTCTATAGGATTTAATGATATCTTCTTTGATGGAATTACAAGGTTGTTAGGATAAACACCTTCCCTTCGTAGAGTTATCATAATAAAATATTTTTTATTATGGCATTCAGATAACACCATATGATACTCTATATGACAAGAGATGTAGGACTCCAACATACTGGGATGAAGTTGGAGAGAGGAAGCTAATAGGTTTGGACCTTGTCCAAGAAATTATAGAGACAGTCCAAACCATTCATCAGTATATAAAAGTTTAAAAATTTGATGGAAGGTCAATTTAGATAATTATTGATAAGATCTATAGTTTGAAGCTGTATAAAGAATATTCTTTCAAATATCTCTATGGAAGTGGGTTATGATATTTTGGAATAAAGGGAAGTTGATCCCTAGGTACATAGGTCCCTTTAAGACCATTAATCATATCTAGGTAGTATATTGTCGATTAAAACTACCTCTTAAACCCTCCCAAGTACATGGTGTATTCCATGTATCACTTTTAAAGAATTATATACCAGAACTATCAATTGTACTGAATTCAGAATCCCCGTAACTGGAACATGATCTTTCATATTTTAAAAAATGGTAAAAATTATAGATTGATGAGATAAGGTGTTGTAGAACAAGACCACTCATATATTCAAATTTCTGTGGAGGAATCATAATTTTGAGAAAGATATGTGGGATCCTGAGGATGTGATGAGGAAAAGTACCCTATATTATTTTCCTCTATGTAATAAAATTTCTAAGGAAAAATTATTTTACAGTGGGTAGAATGTAATGAAACAAAATTATAGACTTTATAAAAATAATTTCATGTCCAATAACATGTGTTACACTCTACACCTAACAAAAAACTGAAACATTTTAAGTCAAAATTATTAATAAATCTTTAACAAAGACTAACATCGTTATCCATTAAATATTTATAAGGTAAACAATCAATATGAGTTAATATTAGAAAATGATATTTTCAAAAAAATCTATTTTCATTGTATTATGTATTTTATTTTAAAAGATAAATTTACAAATATTTTAATTTTTATTTTTTAAAATAAAATTGATTTCTGAATTACTAACATCAAAATTTACTAACTATTAATTTTTTAGTTTTTTATGAAAAGTTTGATTTTTAGTCGAAAAATACAGTTTTTGTGAAAATTATAATTTTTAAGATTATACCATTATGTAAGGTTATCCTAGAAGACTTAAAATAATTTTTAATAATAAATAATTCAATTAAGAAATAAAATTATAAAATTTAAAATTTCCTTTGAACTTATAATCCTATGTCCAATATTTTTAAAACTAAATTAATAAGATACTTTAATAGAAAAGTTGTTTCATTCTTTTCCTCTAATTAAGTGTTCAAATGATGAAATTCAATTTTTAATACCATTAAAAAATCTTTATTTTTTTATAATAAATAAATTCATTTTATTAAAATCAACATCCAAGATAATTGTATCTTATATATAAATTTAAAATCCTAAAAATGTTGTTTTTATATTTTTTTACCAATTAAGAGTTTTTATTTTAAAGTTATATTTTCTCACATTTAGAAAATATATGTGTTAAAATTATTTTCCAATTTTAAATCCAAAGGCTTAAATTATTTAAATGGATCCAATCTTAATTTTTTTTCATTCATTTTAATTACCAAGGTTAGGAATTAATTACGAAGGTAAAAGTTAATTTGGGTAAAAGGTTAATAGTAAAAAACCCCTTAATTCACTCTTACAATATCTCAAAATTAATTTATGATAGGTACTATGACCATATATTTCACCAATCCCCCTATTTTTCAACTTTTGATCTGTTAACCCATGAATAGTGTGATGAGTGTATTAAAAACGATTCGTGTTTCCAAAAGATCCCTTTTCTTCTCTTATAAAAGTATTCCATTTACACACATTATAGTTACACTTCACCTTCTATTTACTTCTTTAAAATCTACCATTTTCATCCAACTATAACTGTCTCCTGTCTTTATAACCTTATATCTAACTTATGATTTCGTAAGGCCTTCACTTCTAAAAATTTTTCCAAGAAAAAATTAATGATTCCAACATGAGTATTACCTTATCTTAGTATTTTATTTTTTTATACTCCTTCCTAAAATAATTTAATAACTTTTTAATATAATTAAATCCTTATCATTAGTATAATGAGAATTTTTATATATTAATTATACATCAAATATTCAATCCTTTCCATCCAATAAGAAAACAAAATATCATCAATCATGCATATGCGTTGACTAGTGCCTCCACAATGCGTTGTAGTGTGTTTTGAATAAACACCAATGAATACTAGTCTCAAAGATGGATTTTATGAATATATAATTTTTATATATCTTGAATACAAATATAAAATGATCATTTTTTAAATACCATCATTCCACCCATTCATTGGAAAATATGATTGTAAATTGGGCATACATTTGGTCTACCAACTCAATGAAAAAAGAATTTCATTAGTCATAACCACCCATATTGGATGTTTATAAGAAGGGGTTTAATGAAGATATATGATAATTATGAAACATTAAAAATTATATAAACTTTATATTAACATTATATAATAACATTCTCTTAGTTTTTCACTCATTATAACACACTCTTTTTTATGTCATTTTACCACCTACAAGAGTGATGTGGTAATGTTAATATCATGGATGGTTAAAAAATGCGATATTTTGGTAAAAAGAGTTATAATAATTTATTAAATATTACAAAAATTATTATGGAGTCATAATATCAATATCTAATGATTCTATTGACATATCAACTTTTATTTGTCAAACTCACCAAAACAAGCTCGTCATTATTTTCACCATCACAAAAAATTACAAAAAAAAATTATAAATAAAATTATAAATTATTAATTATTTAAAAAAATCTATTATAGTACCTAGTATATTCTAGTAATGATGAAACTTTGGATATGAATGATGAATAACACCTCCATTATAAAACTAGTTTAGAATGATCAAGATTTATGACATATAATTTTGAAAATTGATGATAACTAAATAATATAAATGTATTGAATATTTATAAATTAATATTATAAATGGATATAGAAATAATTAAGGTTATAAATAGATGATTTAGATAGTTATTTCTTGTGATACAGGAGGTTAGATCACATTCAACTAAGTGGGAGGAAAGGTAAGGGATTTTTGTGACTCAAATCCTTCCCTTAGGTCATAATAACTTCTCTTTATCTAAATCCTTTTAAAGTAAAATAATATAAAAAATACAAAAATGTTATATTGTTTATCTACCTTTATTTATGGGGAAATAATATTTGATATCAAATTATTCTTCCTTTATGAATCCATTAATTTTTGGAAATGAAATTTTATTGAGAATAATTCCAACCAATTTTAATGGATTCTCTCCCTATATCTATGTTTTTACTTCCCACCAATGTTTCCATTTCACTAGTAGAAAATAAAATTATTTTTATCATAAATTTTCCTTATATTCCCTATTATTTTAAACTTAATGTTTCTATATCCTTTTAAATATGTGAGTTTTTAAATATAGTGATTTTCAAATATTTCAAAGGATTTTCCTTTAAATGGAAATATATTCTTCCCTTCTACATAAAAATTTCACATATGATTTTATTTATTTTTATGGCCTATTTAATTATATTTTTCATAAGAACTATTTTAAGTTATTTCATAATTATTTTTTTTAAAATGGTTTCTAGAATGTGACTAAAAAATAAAATCTTTTTAAGATGATACTAAAAAAAATTTTACTAAAAAAATACATTTTCCAATTTATCTTTTTATTTTTAAAGGATTATTGTAGAATAAAGTAATATTTCTTAAATAACTTGATATATTCATTTTTTAGATGATCATTTTTGGTATCAAATGATCATGTTTTTTATGTGATACCATTTAGAAAAGTTAAGAAACCCATTTTCTTCCCTTTAGTTATTTATAGAAAGCTAAATGATTTAATTTTAAATGGAACTAATATTTATGGATGGTGAAGGGTGGGGTCCTATATCTTAATATAATGAATTTTGTATGGTTTAATATCTTGTGAGATAATGATGTGATTAAATAATTTGATCTATTCATAAAAATAATGGGTAAACATACTTAGATTTATTCACAAAATTAATGGGTGGATATACATAGATTTGTTCACAATGTTTTCCTATTATTATGTATGTTACACTACTTCTCTAAAATGTGCATGATTTTCAAAATATTATTAATATTTATAATATTCCATGTTATAAAGATATTATGTTTTTTATGTATTAATTTCTTGTTTTTTTTATGATGCATGTTTTCGATGACCTTTATTTAGTATCATGTTCTTATGACTTGATATTAAATGATCAATCATGTTTTTTTGTCACTTATGATCTCATGATCTTTTTATTTGATATTAAACTCTTACTAATGTTTTAAATCATATTTAAGATATAACCATTATGACTAATTGATATATTTACCTTACTGAGAATTTGAGGTCACCATTTCTTATGTATATATTCCCCAGATTTTGAAGATGATTATGTCATGTGAGATGTTTAGTAAAGGGACTAGAGGAGAATTGTTATGGAGAAATGTTCCTTAGTGTTTTAAAATAAGATGTTTATGTATATTGTCTCTATGACACTAAACCTTTTTGTCCTTGTTTCTTATAACTGTTTGTTGAATGTATTAATTAAACCATGAAATCAATGTATTATTTATCTATGATTATCTTAGGTCACTGTACATTGAAACTAAAGACGACCAACTCTATGGACATGATATATTCTTTGAGGATGAGGAGTGTCATGAGGCTATCCTTTGCCTTCTTTATCTCCCATTTAATAATCCAAAGCTAGATCACCCTATTACAACTACCCCATATGAAATTGCCTCAATGGAAGAACAAAAAGTGGAACACCTAATGTATGATTAATGCTCAGAATGTTTAAGAACTCTTGCTGCTAATAATAATACCCTCCATAATAATACAATGTTTATAATACCTTAGAAGGGGCCTAAAAGCTTCCAGAATTGGAGAAATGAGATGATTAGAGATGAAACATACCCATGGATATCTAAAAGATCTCATGTATATGAATATATAGACCCTTGAAAAATATTTTCTTTTGTGAGTAATAATAAAAACTCTCAATTTGTGATGATATAGTTCTCACCATCATCCTCTCAACAACTTCCACTCTCATCAGTACCCCATGATATATAAGAACTATAGATGATGTAACCTAGAACTACATATTTGTATGCAAAGACTCCCAAAAATGGCTCTCCCTAGACTCATCCTTTGTAAACGGTTCGAAATCATAGAATATAATGGTCTTGAAATAGATCCTAAACTACCATGTCACAACCCGTCCCATGGGGCCCATGTCGTGACTACCCCTAGCCCACCTTTCATAGGCCAGGGGATAGTGACTAGCACGAAAAGGCGTATTCCCTAAAACCGTAAAGGTATTGCCTTTATAACCTATAAAAACATGCAACCATTCACACAACAAGATACAAACACAAGTAAACTATATAGAAACTAGAGTGATGAAATTAAAAAGGGATCAGAATACAAGACCAATAGTAATGGTATAAGTACAACTGAAAAACAATACAACTGATGAAAAAGGAAAACAACTAATGGGTCGTCCTCCAAGGTTACTACCTGAAGGGTAGGTATAGATTGCCTCCTCATAACTCCACATCCGCCCATCTCCTATGCGTACTGATACACCGTATGGTCCACCTCCGGGCCCCATCTAGTCCTGGTACCCTCAGCCTCGATTAGCGTTGTTTGTCGTGTGCAGCAAACAGAACAAGGTGGGGGCGTAACCCATGTAGGGGTGAGTATAACGATACTTAGTAGGGACCCTGAGGCCCTCAAGAACTCACAAAATCTACAAAGGATAAACCAGCAAGAATGAAGTCAAATGTCAACCCAAAATAGGTATATGCCCATACATATACCTAAGTTATCACGTATACCCATTTCAATCAAGAGGAAATACAAGGTCTAACCCAAAAGCCCAATTCTCGACTGTTCCACAAAGGAAGGAATAACACGAATGTAAGTACCACATAGGTACGCCACATAGAAGAATACCACCAAGGAATTACCATGATGTAAAGTACCAAAAAGGTACGAAATAGGCTCACACCAGGTATAACTTAAATACAATAGTAGAGATGATTAGATGTAACAACTAATTCATATTACTTTGTTAAGAGGCTCTGCTCCTGATCCACAGAAGATTGCTTGGTTCTGACCCACATAGGATCACTAGGTGTTGTCCCACACCAGATTTCTCGGTGCTGACCCACACATGATCGCTCGGTGCTGACCCACACATGATCACTCAGTGCTGACCCACACAAGACCACTATTTATTCTTCACATGATAGCCAGATACTAGGTTCCTGCTCTAAGTTTTCTCATCTCTGGGAGGGTCTGCTCCTCAATCCAATGGTTGATACTCCAACTACCACAAAGTCCCACAAAGAAGTATCCAAAAGGTCTGCCACGACATACGGGTCTCAACGCAATAGACGGTTCATCAATTAGACGCTCAGACTGTAAGTTATTTGCCTTTTAGTCCAGATGGCCTTGTTGGATTCATGCTCAATCCAACCCGATCGTACCCCAAAATTATCCAAAACTCTAGTAGGGTATACCAAAGGGTCCATCTCACTCCATGATTTCTGGTGCCGTTGATGGTTTGTCAAACATACACCCGATACCAATGTTATGACTAAAAGAGTGTAAATGGGTTGATTTGGGTCTGGGTCTGGTCCGACCTGGTCGGACTGAGCCGGACTGACCCAGCCTGGGCCAACCCAGTTTGGGTCGACCCGACTCAACCCTATAGGTCCGTCCCGGCCCATTGGGCGGCCCGACTTGCGCTGGGTGGCCCGACCCGTGCTGGCAGGCCTGGCCTAGGTAGCGCGGTGTGGCCACGGGGCAGCATGAGGCGACATAGAGGCCATGATGGGTCGTGGGGGCCGTAGGGTCTATGGTGGACGCGGGGGTCACGTGGGCCACAGAGGTCGCGAGGGCCGCATGGCAGTAGAGGCCACGGAGGTTGTGGGGTGGCGGAGGCTGCACGTGGCCGCAGAGTGGCGCAAGGCGGCATGGAGGCCCCGGTCTGGCGGGGCGGCCATGTTGTGGCAGTCCGCTGCGGCTGTCTAGATGGCCAACCTTCCTCTCCACGTGGCGCGGTAGCATGCCACGCCTTCTCCTACAGCCGGTTCGGCCAGCCACTCTTCGATCGTCATCATGGCACAAAAGCCGCCGTCCTCCATCAAGATGAACACACCAATAATGAAGAACGACAGAGGGGTCGGGCCATGTTTGTTTGGCCCACACCCTCCACGTTATAGTGGTAGCAAGCGACTCAAAAAAAACCTTGAATGATGAATGTCAAACTCTACAACCCCGGGCAATGATTATTCCCAAACCGGTAGAAAAAGAAATCATCCTCGAATAAACTAGTTAGAGAGTTGATTCGTGGTCTTTATTTAGAAGGGTTTAGAAGGGAAGAACATGGGAATCCATAATCACACATAATAAAAAACCTACATCAAATATTTGTTGACGGAGGTCACGAGGAAGGAGACAATGTCATTGGGGATAGACAGAAGTCGGTGAAGTCAGCGTTTCCTTTATTTTCGGTTCGTTGTTGTTGAAGACATTCACCATTTGCGAGAGCGTTCTTCATTTGAGAGAACATTATTCATTGGAGAATGCGTTATTCTTTGGATAGAATAATAATCAAATAATTCTCCTCTCCCAATTCCGCTAAAATGTGAAATATCCTACTTGATAATTTACGTTTATCAAAATAAATTAAATTGGAACAACAAAGTTGGCATAATTAATGTACTGTATTGGCTCCATTAATTAGCTCATTTAATTGGACCAATTAAATGGATTTGTGTTGGCATAATTAAAGTTGGACGAGTTGAGATGTTTTATCTCATTAAAGGGGATAATGTGGTCCCCGCATCTCAACATCAACATGGGAGGTTTAGGTTCGGGTGGTCCCCACCAACATAACCCATGTTGAGGGGTTTTAGAAATAAAAATTTTAGACATTTTTATTTTATTTTATTCTTTCATGAAAAGCACAAAAATTATCTTTCACATTCGACCCATTGCAATCGAGGTGAAGGTCTCCTTAAGTGAATTCTGGCGCTGCAAGTTCAACAATGAACTCAGAATTCAATTACGAGAACCGGTTCATATGTTACAAAAACCCACTCGAACGTTTGTTGAACGTACCCGAAAGAAAGTTCAGAAATTCATTCCAGGAAAACCGGGCCTCGGAATCACACAATGTCAATTTTTGAGGACTCATAAAATTTCCATATATTTTACAAAAAAAATTACATTGAAATTCCAGGTCTTTACATTATCCCCACCTCAGGGTTTTGTATCCCTGTAAGACACAACTCAAACTAAAGGAAAAAGTGGGCCTACTAACAACACATTTGAGCCTCCCGCTCCCATGTGCTCTCCTGGAGGTTCTTATGCTGCCAGCGAATACGCACCAGAGGTATCGACCGCCCACGAAGGACCCGCTCCGTTCGATCCTCAATAATTATTGGAACCTCTGAAAACTTCACCCCATTGTCCATGTCTAGCTCTCCATGGTCGACGACGTGATAAGGGTTGTGCACGTATCTCCACATATGGGATATGTGGAAGACATCGTGCACCTAGTGAAACTGAGGTGGAAGAGCTAAGCAGTAAGCCACCCTGCCAACACTACTGAGGACCTTATATGGTCCGATGAAGCTCAGAGATAACTTTCCACCTCGGCCAAATATTCGTAAAACTTGTTGAGATGAGACCCATAAAAAGACGTGGTCTCCATAATCGAACACCAGAGGTATCTATCTCATGTCGGCATAAGGCATCAACCTGCTATGTGTAGTCTTTATCTAATCCTAGATGATCTTCACCTTCTCTGTGGTAGCCCATACCATCTCTGGTCCCACTAGTGTTCACTCCCCTGGGTCTATATAGCACAAAGGTGATCTACAAGGTCACCCATATAATGCCTCAAAAGGTGTCATCCCAATGGTGGAGTGAGAGCTGTTGTTGTATGCAAAATCCCCCAAAGGCAAGTGATCCTCCTAGCTGTGACCGAAGTCGTGGACACAAGAACACAACATGTCCTCTATGGTCTGAATGGTCCGCTCAGTCTATCCATCCATCTGAGGATGGAAAGTAGTGCTCAAACAAAGCTACGTCCCGAAAGCCTCCTACAACCCCTTCCATAGCCGGGAAGTGAAACATGCATCACTATGGGAGACAATTGTCAACAGTACTCCATGGAGCTACACAATCTTCTTCACATAGAGGAGTCCCATTCTCTCTACTAAGCCCTGCTCTCTGATCGGTAGGAAGTAGACCGACTTGGTGAGTCTACTGACGATCACTCATATGTCCCCTAGATGTACATCGAATTCCTTCCAAAAAGTCCATGGATATCCCATCCCACTTCTACTGTGGAACCTATAAATGCTGAACCAATCCTGCTGTTACTTCATGCTCTTCCTTCACTTGCTGACAGGTGAGGAATTGAGAGACAAACTCTGCTACGGCTTTATTCATTCCTGACCACCAGTGCTATCATCGGAGGTCCTGGTACATCTTCACCACTCCTGGATGTACCTCTAGAGAGGATGTGCGAAAATCACTCAATAATTCTTCCATAAGTGACACTGGTTCCATGGTACATCCTCTGAAGAGGATGACTTGCTCCCCACCTTTAGAAAATACATCAGGTGCATGTCCTATGGATATCTGGGCACTTCGAGTCTCACAGTTAGTGTCTCATCACTTTACCTCCCTAACTCACTGAAGGAGTAGGGGAGTGACTGTAAGAGACTAAAGAAAAGATTCTCCACCCCGGAGTATAGACTATCTCGAAGTCATAGTCTTGGAGGAACTCAATCCAACGTCACTATCTCAGCTTTAGGTCCTTCTGAGAGAATATATAACTGAGAATATTGTGATCAAAGTAAACCGTAAAAAGGTCGCCCATTAGGTAATTTCTCCACATCTTCAAGGAGAAGACCACTCCTGCTAACTCTAGGTCATGGGTGGAATAGTTCTGCTCGTGATGTCTCAGCTGTCGATAACCATATGCGATCACTGCTCACTCTTTCATTAGGACACATCCAAGCCTGGTCCCTGATGTGTCGTAGTAGACTACGTACCCAACGCCCTCCTCTTGAAGCTTCAAGATGGGGGCACTAGTAAGCCTCTGCCTCAGCTCCTGAAAACTCCGTTGCCATCTCTCTGACCAAATGAAGGGTTTCCCCTTCTTCTTCAGTGCTTATGGTGGTGCTGCAACTCTGGAGAAATCTGGAACAAATCTCTGGTAGTATCCGGCCAAACCTAGGAAACTCCATACCTCTGTCACACTCCAGGGTGGATCCCAAGCAAGTACTGCCTCAATATTCGCTGGATCCACTGAAAATCCAGCATCCGAGATTACATGTCCCATAAAGTGAACCTCTCAGATCCAAAACTGGAACATTGAGAGTTTACCATAAATATGGTTCTCTAGGAGTATGTCCAGTACTACCTGCAAATGGCAGGCATGCTCCTCCTCAGTAGTCAATTAGATCATAATGTCGTTGATGAAGATTACTATAAAGAAATCAAGGCATGGCTGAAAGATCCTATTCACGAGTCCCATGAACATTGCTAGGGAATTGGTCATGCCAAAAAGCATAACCAAGAACTCATAATGGTTGTACCAACATCTAAAATTCGTCTTCTTCACATCATCATCTCGTATTCTGAGCTCGTGATAGCCTGACCTAAGGTCTATCTTCGAGAACCACTGTGCTCCCTTCAGCTAATCAAAGAGGTCATCATTCCTCAACATTGGGTACTTGTTCTTCACGATCACCTAATTTAGGCATCGATAGTCAACATAAAGCCTTAAGATCTCATTTACCTTCTTGGAAAACAAAATCGGGGCCACCCAAGGGGAAACAATGGGCCGAATGAATCCCTTCCCTTGCAAGTCTTCTAAATGTACTCATAGCTCATGAAACTCCATGGGAGCCATCATATATTCTGGTGTAGATATTGGTTCCATCTTGGGGAACAAGTCAATGTAAAATTCCACCTCTCTATGAAGAGGTAGACCCAGCACATCATCAAGGAAGACATCCGTGTACTAGTCTAGCACTACATGATAACTTGGACTCTCCACATCAACCACTATGGGGTTAAGGCTAGCGAAATGATGAGTGATCGGCTGCACCCTCCTCTAGGTAAGTACACCCTATGCTGCAAAGGCTCTCTTTTCACTAGTTAAGGTAAACCTGGTCCCATCTGTATGGACACACCACACTTTGCACCTAATACAGTCAATCTGATCATGGAATGTAGATAACCAGTCCTTACCCAAGATGAAATTGTAAGGCCTCGACGCTGCTACTAGGAGATCCCAGCTGAATCTCTCACCTCCTAGAGTAAGCTCGCACTGCTGGCACCAATGCGTAATCATTGAATCGGCTCCTATAGGAATCTCTAGCCATGAGGAGCAAGACAAAAACTCTGTCGGAATTTTAGAGCTCCAAACGAGGGCAGTGGCAATAAAATAATGACTAGAACCTGGGTCTATAAGTATTGCAGCTATGGTGGAGTATACATAGATCATGCCTCATATCATCTACGTAGCGCTTTGATCATAGGACATAACTTCCTGGAGCTGAGCACGCCCCTGTCCTCTTGCTCCCTGTGGTTGGGGTGGACCACCTGGTGGTGGTGGAGGTAATATCTTGAATCGTCGCCCACTGCCAGCAGCATGACCAGCTCTTCTTCCACATCCGCCTTCACCATACGGACCTCCTCGGTCAAACCTCTCTCTTTGCCTGGGAAGTCCTTCGACCATCTGCTGATCATCCGTATGGCAGGTCGGATAGTCATGAGCCATGTGACCCCACCCTCTGCATGCGTAAACCTGTCTGCACCAGGCATGACTAGCCCTGCCTCGGTTGCCCCGCACAACCAACCTTGAATCCTGCGGTCGTCAACTTGCAGGTCTGGTCTTCTTTGATCTCTGCGACATCTGTCTATTTCCAACTGCAGAAGACTCCACTTTTTGACGACTGGTGGCGGGTCTCACTACTGGTGACTGTTCAGCAAGGAAACTCTCCACTACGAGGGCTCTATATAACACCCCACCTATGTCAGGATTCTAAGAGAAATCATCGAATCCCTGATCTCTCACCTAAGTCCCTGATCGAAGGACTGATCCCTGAATAATGGGTCTCACACCATATCAGTGGGGTAGCGTGACAGGTCAGTGAACCTCGTTGAGTACTGAGCATCAATCATGATGCCCTGCTACAGATGAATAATCTTCTGTATGTGGACTACACGAAGAGTCACTGAAATAAACTCTACCCGAAACAGGCTCTCGAATTCTGCCCAGAGAAGCGTCACCTCGTCGTGAACCAGGAGAATCAAGCTCCACCATATGCCTGTTGTTGCCTATAGAATATTGGTGTCAAGGATCACCATGAGATCGTCCGGTGTCCCTACTACTCAAAATACTCTCACCACAGCCTCTAGCCAATCCTCAGCCACCTGTGGGTCCGTCTCTCCATTGAACTTGGGTAGCCTCTGGTGCTAGAACTCATGCAACGTGCTCAAGAAACATGCACTCTCTGTTGCTGGGGATAGTGTCATCGGTGGACCAACGGATAATGGTACCACCGGTGCCTCCGCTGGTGCCCCTATTGGAAGAGGGCCCTGCACCGAGGCCTCGTCTCCCGGTGGGCTATCAGTGCATAAGATATTTTGAACCCTACCTAGATGTCTTCGTAGAGGCATCCTGAAAAGAAACAGGTGCACCACGGTCAAAAATTTATACCTGGTGAGCAGACTCAAATAGATCACAATGAAAACCCCTCAAAACACACACGAAATATGTGTTTTCGTGCACTGAGTTAGAAATTAGAAGTCAGAGTCATGGTGTATGGATACTCCGACCGCCACAACAACACTGGATTCCATTAACTGATAACCACACTCACTACACTTAACACTATTTCCATTAAAAACAAATATCAGAGTCCTATTTTCTACGGTTGAACTGACTCCTCTGATACCAATTTGTCACGAACCGTCCCCCGGGACCCATGCCGTGACTACCCCAAGCCTTCCTTCCATAGGACAGGGGATGGCAACATGCACCAAAAATCGTATTCCCTAAAACCAAGAAGGCATTGCCTTTATAACATATAAACACATGCAACCAAGAACACAACAAGATACAAAGACAATTAAACTGTATAAAAAAAGAGTGCTGAATGTAAAAAGGGATCAGAATAGAAGACCAACAATAAATGTACAAGTACAACTAAAAAACAATACAACTGAAGAAAAAGTAAAATAGCTACCAGGTCATCCTCCGAGGTTCCTACCTAAAGGGTAGGGATAGATCTCCTAGTTAGAACTCCATGTCCACCCATCTCCTCTACGTACCGACACACCGTATGATCCACCTTCAGGCCCCGTCTAGTCCTGGTAGCCTCAACCTCGATCAGCGCTATCCGTCATCTGCACCAAACACAAAAGGTGCGGGCATAGACCGTGTAGAGGTGAGTATAATTATACTCAGTAGGGTCCCCGAGACCCTCATGGTCTCACAAAATCCACAAAGGATAAACCACAAATCATGAAGTCAACTATCAATCCTACTTAGGTATATCCCCATACATATACCTAAGTTATCAAGTATACCTATCTCAATCAAAAATAAACATAGGGTCCATCCCAAAATCCAAAAGATCAAATGTTACACAGAGGAAGGAATACCACGAAGGTAAGTACCACATAGGCATGCCACACAGAAGAATACCACCAAGGTATTACCACGAAGGAAAGTACCACACAAGTACAAACTCATCTCACACTAGGTATAAATTAATTATACTAGTAGAGATGATTAGATGTAATAACTAATTCATCTTACTCTGTTAATAGGCTCTACTGCTGACCCACGCAGGATCGCTCGGTGTTAACCCACATAGGATAGCTAGGTGATGACCCACACAGGATCGATCGTTGCTGACCCACACAAGATCGCTTGGTGCTGACCAACATAGGATTGCTCGGTGCTAACCCACACAGGATCTATTGGTGTTGACCCAAACAAGATCAATATTAATTCTTCAGGTCATGGCCAACTACTGGGTTTCCGCACTAAGCTTGCTCGTCTCCAGGAGGGTCCGCTCCTCAAGACACAGGTCGATAATCCAACTTGCATGAATTCCCATCAAGAAGTATCCCAAATTTACACCACATCATAGGGTTATCAATACAATAGACAGTGCGTCAATCGAACAACCAGTCTGTAAGTTATTAACCTTTTAGTCCCAAGGGCCTGGTTGGATTCATTCTTGATCCAACCCGACCATACCCCAAATTTATCCAAAACTACAGTGGGGTACACCAAAGGGACCGTATCACTCCAAGGTTTTCAACGCCATAGACAGTTAAGTCAAACGAACACCTGGTGCCAAAGTTATGGCTAAAAGAGAGTAAATGAGTCAATGTGGTTCCGGGTCTGGTCCGACCTGGCCGGACTGACCCGGCCCGACCCAGCCTGGGTTGGCCCAATTTGGGTAGACCCGGCCTGACCCGATGGGTCCGGCCCGACCACGAGGGGCTGCTGCGGCCGCGATGGTCGCAGAGCGGTGAAGGCCGCGTGGGGGCGGAGGCCCTGAGGCGGTGGAGGGTGCGGGGAGGCATAGACCTCAGGGCGGTGAAGGCCGCGTGGGCCACGGAGGCCGCGGGGCGGTGGAGGCCACGAGTCGGTGGAGGCCGCTGGGCGGCGGAGCACGTGGGGCGGTAGAGGCAACGGGGGGCCGCGGAGGTCGCGGGGCGACACAGAGGCCACGATCCGGTGGGGCGGCCATGGTGCGGTGGTCCGCCACGGCTGGTTGGATGGCCAGCCATTCTCTCCGCACGGCACAGTCGCGCGTTGCGCCTTCACCGACAACCGGTTCGGCCGACCTCTCTTCGTTCTTCGTCATGGCACAAAAGACACCTTCTTCCATCATGAATAACACACTAATAATGACGAACTATGGAGGGGTTGGGCCATATTTGTTTGTCCCGCACCCTACGCATTAGAGCAGAAGCAAGTGGCTCAACAAAAACATTGAATTACGAACGTCACACTCTATAAAACCTGACAATTATTATTCCCATACCCACAAAAAAATAAATCATCCATGGATCAAATAGTTAGATATTTAATCCGCATTCATTGTTTAGAAGGTTTTAGAAGGGAAGAACATGGGAATCCATAATCACACATAATAATAACCCTACCTCAGATATTTGTTGACGAAGGTTGCGAGGAAGGATAAAATGTCATTTGGGATAGACGGACATTGGTGACGTCATTGTTTCCTCAACCGTCAGTTCCTTGTTGTTGAGGATGTTCCCCATTGGCGAGAGCATTCTTCATTGGGGAGCATGTTCTTCATTAGAGAGAATAATCCTCCAATAGTTCTCCTCTCCCAATTCCACCAAAATGTGAAATATCCAACTTGATAATTTATGTTTATCAAAATAAATTAAATTGTCACAACAAAGTTATCATAATTAATGAAATGTGTTGGCACCATTAATTAGCTCATTTAATTGGCCCAATTAAATGTATTTGTGTTGGCATAATTAATGTTTTAGGAGTTGAGCGGTTTTATCTCATTAACGAGGTTCGGGTGGTCCCTGCCTTTCAACATCCACATGGGAGGTTTAGGCTCGGGTGGTCCCCACCACCATAACCCATGTTGAGGGGATTCATAAATAAAAATGTTATATGTTTTTATTTTATTTCATTATTTAACGAAAATAAAAAAAAATTATCTTTCGCTCTCGACCCACTACGATCGAGGTGAATGTCTCCTTAAGCGAATATCGGCACTATGAGTTCAACGGTGCCCTAGAATTTCAACACCATGCACCAGTTGAAAAGTTACAAAAACCTGATCGCACGTTTACTGAATGTACCAAAAAAAGTCCATAAATTCATTCTGGGCACACCGGGCCTTGGAATCACATGCCGCCAATTTTTATGGACCTGTAAAATTCTCATATATTTAGGAAAAAAATTTACATGGAAATTCTGGTTCTTTACATCCCACGAGATTAAAATTCCCTAGAGAAGGGTGAGAATCTCCTAGAGACTGGTCACCTTTATAGTTGAAGAAAAAAACTCTACATGAAACTGATATCATGAAATTTTCCCATGAGGCAAACAACTAATCATGATCTGAGATGTACAAGATCCAACACTGTCTTTCTTCCCCACACAACATCATCTCTACCAATGAAACCCAATAATCCCTCTAAGAATGAATCAAAATAAATGATATCTCTAGCTCCTCCAACAAGACCTCTATCATTGAGTCTGAAATGAACCCCTCATAATTCTACAGAATCTTACACTAAAATTCTCAATGTTTCCTCCTCTAAGCGTCATTATCACCAAACTATACTATGTGATGAACTATTGGCACATCCCACTAAATATATTTAGTGAGAACCTAGAGAGGATATTGACCGGGATCAATATTTGTGAATGAATAAATAGTTGAGGACCCCTAAACCAAAAATATGAAACATTTAAGATTAATTAATTAGTGAAGGCTTAAACTAATTCCAAGGTCTACCCATAAAAAAATAAATAATAATGATGCATGATGATTTAATTGGTCTTTACCCCACAACAAATATCAAATTTCTTAATAGGCATAGTAAAGTTAAAGGACCATGTATGAGATCACAAGGAGGGGGGGATAAATTATCATGTATTATCTAGTCTCCCTTGTTTTCATCAAATACTAAACTTAGATGGCACTATTTACCTACCAACCCTTGTAGTCCCCACCAATGATTTCCATCGAACTCAATCATATACCTCATCCTAAACCTTTGATTCCACTCTTTCATGACCCCCTCTCCCCAAACTTACTCCTTATGTTCTGGAAATGAGTGGAGGGAGATAATGATTCTGATATTCCACCTCCAATAGAACATAGGATGGTGAAAAGAACCATGGGTATAACTTACACATAGATGGGAGACATTACCCTCTAACAGGAATCTGAGTAAAGAGAGATAATATAAAAAAACCATACTAATCTTGGTAAATGATAAAATAAAATATCCTAAGTACATTCATGTAATGTCATATATACTAAAACAAATAAAAAATAAACTTCATGTACCAAAATATAAATACATTGCCGTGACCTCAAATTCATTACAACTCTTGAACAAGTCCATGAGCTAGTAATTTCAATCCCGATCACCAACCACGTCCTGAAATCCTGAAAAAAGTTCAATTAAATATAGGGTGATCATAACATGTATTCTTAGTGGGATCCTCTATATAGACCCACATGTAAAAGAAAAAAAACACTAAAATATAGTGAGAAAAAAAATTCCAACTCATTACCTAATTAGGTATGATACGTTACAATCCTCACCATGACTCTCTCAATAAGTATCATATACAAGTGATCATAATAATATAATATAAAATGAAGGTACCTTACTACCAGTTCCCCAATGATTTTCCAATATTCCCCAATATTTCACATCTTAATCCATCTCTCTCCAAAAGTAAGCCATCCCAATGACACCCAGGCTACCTTATCATTTAATGCATCCCGTGAATAACATCATCACATCTTAGGATATTTACCAAGTAGTTTCTAGGATCCACCAAAGCCTGTATCTCGATTATTATACATTAATACATTCTATCTTATACATGACACACCTATAATAATCTATGGGATACTATATCTAGAGATACGTGTTTTTGAAAAAACCACAATCTATTACATCCATCTACACATATATGGTTCCTTTCATACCAGTACATAATACTACATGGAGAAGAGAGAAGGTCAATAGGGGGAGTAAACCGTCCATTCGTCACTAACTTAGATATTTGGTAAAACACCCTCCCGAAGTCCACTGGGTGTCAATCTCCCTATTGAAAAGGGTGGGGTAGTGTATGAAATCACATAACATACAATATATATATATATATATCAAAAAAATACTATGCGAATAAACAAAATTATAGAATCAACTATCTATATCATCTATTGGACACCCAAATTCCACTACTAAGGACTAGGTATCCTATAAGCATAAAATCATTCATGAAGTATTTTAATTATTACTTTCCATATAAATTTAACATTACATTAATTATTTCAATTAAACATTTTATTTAAATTATCATTACTTTAACATGAGAATCAACTAAATCCAAGGCCCTCTATGTAGAATTAAATTGATACCATATTTCCTCAAGATTACCATCATCATTATCTAGTATTACATTAAACCGCCTACCCTAATAGTAAAAAATCATATTATTCATTGTTATTAAACAATTATATGTTCTCTAGGACTTATCCTAAGATTTCATAAAAGAGACTCAAAAACTATTCACAACTGGCTACTTCAAGTAGTGGGGAAAGGGATGAAAAAACTAAGATACTTGACCATTTAGACATTAATAAAAACTATAATTAAAAAGGAATACTAGCTTCCAACACAAAAATGATGAATCCAAACTTTTACCCATTCCATTAATCTTAGTTCCATCATTAATACCATCATGTATATCACCATGTATCCATCACACCATCAGCAGTGCCAATTTTTACTTCACACCCAGGCCTCCCCACCCATATCTCTCCAAACCATAATCCATCCCAAGATCACACAACATCACATCACAAATCTCACATTCAGAGAAATCACACAAGGCTGTAGCCAAATAATAAAAATTCAATAGGGCATCAAGGACCGAAAAATCAAGGCTTCCAACCTCTTTTAAAAAAATATTGTTCATACCTAACAATTTATATTTTTTAAGAAATATATTCATAATAGTATTGAATTAAATTATTCATTTATCATAGGTTAAAACCATAGACACCCCAAGACATCAACAATGAATAATAACAAGATATTTAAACATTCTTCAAAGCATTACTTCCAATTTCATCAAATCAATAAAGAACATTTCCAATTACCTACCTATTTATTTAATTATTCATTTATAAACCATTACATTATTTACTTCTTAGGACATTTTAAATTAACATAATGAATAATGATTTCAATCAAATATGAATCAAGAATCATTTGATTTCCATAAAATTATAAGAAACAACTGTTCCATTAAATATGCCTCCATTATGTTTATAATCAACAATAAATTATATATTTAAATTATTTAATTAATTTTACTAAATAAAATATTCTAAACATAACATAATAAACATTCTAAACAAGATCATAACCATAGGTAACACACTATCTAACAAAATAAATGGAAAACTATTTTCACCGTTGGAATACAATTGATCACTATAACCATAATCCATTTATTTAATTATTTACAATTTAATCTTCATTAAGGTCAATTTCACCATCATCCACTGGGTTGAAGCATTATAACTTTATGATTGAACATAAAATATTATAATAAGCAGTGAATAACCAACTTTCATTAGGAGTTCAGTATTCTACATTGAAGAACGGGTGATCTAGGTTCAACAACCATTGAATGAAACACAACCAAGTAGAAAGAAGACTAGTTGGAACCTATAATTTGCAGAACAACATCAAAACATGCTTGAAAAACCCCAAAATAGGGGTTATCATTGATGACTTCCCAAAAAATATGAAACTATAATAAATAGGAAAAATATAAGAAGAAAGAATAAATCAAACCAAAACCATCTTATTATCCATGTACTAGGTTATAATAAGAAGGATTCAATCACTAGACACCAAGATAGGGTAGAATTAACACTACCCAAAAAAAATTTCCCTCAATATAGATCCAATGAAAGGGATCACTCAACCAAACCATAGGTTTGTTGGAACATCTAGAAAATTAAAGAACACCCATAAGAGGGTTGTTAATCTATTAATAGAGGATTTAATGTACTAAAACCTTTTTTAAGACCCCCCATTAAGGTGAATGAGTTTTCCCATTTGAAACCCATCAAGATTTGAGGATGAAGGCATACATTTTAGTTGATTCAAAGAAAGTTTGACTGACACCATAGATTCCACCACAACCTAACCATGGCTATGTTTATTATTCAATGAATTAACCTAAAACAAAATACCCTTTGGCATGTTTCCCATATTAATGACTTTTCCCCCTTACCCAAATTCTAAAAAATATTGGTACATTATTTCTAGGATGGCCATTTCAAACATGGGAAGCCTCATGAAACCACAACTTTTTTTCTATTTATACTAAATCATTTCAGATAAGAGGAACACATGAGACCTTAAAAAACCTCTAAAATGGATTTAAAAATTATCTTGACGGATGTTGTACACCAAACACTACATAAATAACTACCAAACACCAAAATTACCCACCACCACTCCCACCACTCAGACATGGTGACCTCTAGAAAGGCCCAAGGCCATCTCCAAGCCTCCAGAACACTTCAAACTCCCTCTTAAAACCACCGATCCATAGGAAAACAAAAATAAAAGTACAGGATGAGTTGGACCATTAAAGTGAACATATATCTCACTCTCATTTATTTTATGAAACATGTTGTGTAGATTCCATTTAGTAATTATATTCAAGATTCTATGCCTTTTATTTTATGAAAATCTTGAGGCTAACATGATTTTTCTCTTACTAGTTAATTAGTTTAATCAACATAAATAATACATTGACTAGAAAGTTTGGATCAAAAAGGGAAATTTATACCATGAATTTTATAGGTGTTTTGCAATACTGCATGATTTTTTACTACTGTTAATATTCATTTGAAATATCATTCCTACAAAAAGCGTGAAATATTACTACTGTGATTTATCTAAAAACACAATGTTTATGAAAAAAACATGGAGAATTATATAGAATGAAATGAAGGGAAAACCGGGGGATTTATCTATATATATATAATTAATGTATATATCTTGAATTATTTTATGTGTTATTATAATTTTACTTAGAAGAAATAATAAAATTGTGTGAACAACCAAGAAAAATATCTTCATCATTTTTTATGCTGATATTGTTGTATTTAACTATAATGAAAACTATGAATATTCTAAAAGAAGAAATATTGGTAGTAAATATTTGAGTAAAATTTATGGAAAAATAAGCAGTTATATTCTAACATTATTACTATATCTAAATTATTTCTTATCTAGATGATCACTAGAATACTGTAAAATTACTTTCCCATAAATAACTATATTATTTTTGTGTTTTAATGATGGAATTATTGTACATAATTTAAAATATAATTAATGTTGATAATTACATGTGTTTTTTGAATAATCAGTAATTGAATGATTCTGATATTGGCCCATGTATTATATATGCCAATAAATATGATGGTTTCTTGCTAATGTGAGGCTATGGTTGTTGTCATGAAACAACCTAGGACATATCTAAAATGAACACCTAAGTTATAATATAGAAAGAACCGAAGGGAATTCATAATCCCCATTGGCTAGATACATGTCACTATGCATCACGAACTACCTTTGAGAACAATATTTACCACAAAGGAAAACTAATGGAATCAATAATGGAATATATAAAATAAATTTAACATGAAATTAAAGATTCAATAAGTGGAAGAAAAATAGTGAAAGACAAATACAATTGATAAAACCAAACAGATAAACCAAAGTACATAAGATAAATTAAAATATATATGTGAAATATGGGTCAAAATCCCACCATGTCACAACTAAAATTCCACACCCCTCTTACATGGATAACCACATGCACCATGTAACACCTTTAATTTTTCTACATCAGATAAAACAAGGTCTACATGCAACCAAAGTCATATATAGATTGTTGAGAACCTCCTTTATTTAATCATCACAAATCTTGTTTTTTATGTTTATAACGAATTTAATGTTTTATGATAGTAAATTATTTTATGACTAAACTACGAAAATTAGCTATGTCTGGATATACCATCTCCATCAACCATGAGTTATAATGAACTACAATTAGACAAAGAAGGCTACCACTATAAGCTACCATCAGTTCAATAAGCTACTTCTTGTTCGACACTGTTATTACTGCGATCTACCATTAGGATTTATACCATTGATTGGATCTACCACCACTTCCAAGTATATCTACCACCAGTAGATTCTACCATCTCTTAATACTACCACCAGTTAACTGGTGCTGTCATCATATAAATCTACCATTATATAGAGCTATCACCAAGTAAAACACACCACTACCATTATATTGATCTAATGCTAAGAATTTTTACCACTAGGTGAATTTAGATTGCATAGTGCTACATTCAGAAGAGCTATCATTCTAAATCTCTACCACTAGAAGTGATACCATTAATAAATATACCACTAGAGTGATATCATAGCTATATAGAATTAATTTCAAAATTAATTCTCCAATAGAAATATTATTCATTTAATGTTGAACATAATGAAATGTATTTAAGAATGATTATTATTAAACAACTATGTGACTATTTTAAAGACAAGGTAAAACTTTTCTGGATCTTTGGATTTGTATGAGGATAATTTTATTTTATTCTTATCCTGAAACAAATATTTGGGACTAAGGCACTATAAATTTAGAATACTCTCTCTTTTAAACATAGTGTAGTGTGGTAAAATCATGGACACAAAAATATATAATCTCATATGATGGAACAAAAACATTCATAGAGACACATGTGTGTAGAAGAACATGGAAATGTTCACATATAAGAGAAGTGTTTTTCCAGACTTCCAGGACCCTCTTTTTTACTATGTTTTTATGCAACATGTTATAGATCCTTTCAAATACATATTTAAGGTATCCTAAATAACTAAATCTATTCAGGTCGAGTAGCACTATATTTTATCATCCTTAATATATTACTCATTATGTTTATTCTTTACATAAAATATACATTTTATTATTATTCTTATTTATAAAACATAGTTTCCTATGCTAAATTTAAGAGTTCTTGACACACACTCATTATTTTATTCACTTTTATTCCCATGTAAAATTGTAGAAGAAGTCTTATATGACCTGTACATATTTTATCCCACAGATAACTATGGAATATGACTTGTGCGTAGATAGCCTTACATTATGTTGTTTGTAAAAAATGAACCAGGTTGTGGATTAGTTTATTTTATAATACGCTACTTAGTAGCGGTTTATTTCTATGTGGAGGGGGTTAAGTCTCGACTTGATACAGAACCAATTTTTAAATTCAACTAAGGATTTATTTGTTTTACCTTATTTATTTTTTCTTTATTTTAAATCAAACCAGTTTATGATTTCTACTTTATTTAAAAAATTACTCTAATAATTAACTTAAATTAGTGTTTTATACATAGTGTTTGATATGAGTAAATTAATTTCAGAAGTTAAAGTATTTTTGCAATTATTTTAACTGAACTATGATCGAGATTTTGAGAAGATTTTCCAAAGATTAAATTATATAATTAATCTATTTTTTTCTACTTAGTATGATTATCAAAATTGAGTGAATTTATGTTCTAAAATCATTTCTAAATAGAAATTTTATTTTAAACTCAATTCACCCCCTCTTGAGTTCTCTAATAGGACCAAAATTAGGTATTAAAGTGGTTTCGAAAATACTTTTTACTATGATCTAGTTTTATCTTAAGATAATAAATTTATATTTTATATAAATTTATATATTTATGGATAATACTAATCTTGAATTAACTAATAATAATTTTCCTTATTATTTTAATGGAACTAAATATGCTCAAAGGAATATTAAAATAAAAATTCATATAGTGAGCAGGTGGTTTGTTATTTGAAATGTTATTAATGATAAATATGATATACATAAAGGTTCTAAAAAATATTAGAGTGGTGAAAATAAGGATCCCTATGATTATAATTAAAATATATGAATTTTTATCACCCTAATTTATGAAAGGATGAATTTAACATAATATTTACTTGTACTAATACTTTTGAAATATGGGATACATTGGTTGTGTCTCATGAAGGATATTCTGATGTTAAAGAAATGAATTTAAACACTTATAATATTAAATATTATACTATTAACATTAATCCTCACGATTCTATTTCTGATATGTATCTTAGGATGAATTAAATAGTCAACATGATACACACAATTAGAGATAAAACTGTTGAAAAAGATCAAGTCATGATAATTTTTAGATATCTACCAGATAGATGGAGAGGAACCGCTATTTATATAAGGAATTCATGTGACATTAGTATGTTACTGGTGAATTAACTCATTGGAAAACTAGTGATATACAAATATGAACTATAAGTGAACAAGGAATAAGAGGATGAACCCAAAAGGAAGTCAGTACATTTCAATAATTTTGAATCATAACTATAAAAATATCAACATTTTTATTTCAAGTGATAATGAATCACCATATGAAAATGGTGATTAAATATCTCATTTTGGTATATGTTTTAAGAAATTTTAACAAAATAAGAAATGAAATAAAACTATAAATGATTGTATGATAGAAAAGGAAATTTGAGAAAAGAGTAAAAAAATAATGATTACTCAAATAAAATAACCTATTATGAGTATAGTAGTAAAGGAAAAATCAATGTAGATTATCCCAAAATAAAATATAAGAATAAGTATGCTGAGAAAACAAAAATATATAAAATGGACATGAATACCACATGGAGTGCCTCTGAGTATATTTCAAGTGATTCAAATTCTAGTAGATAAGACAATAATAATAGAGCTAATATGTGTTTCATAATAAGAACATCTAAGGTATCAAATCTTCTTCCTACTTATACTGAACACATTTCTAATTTTTCCAAAATGAAAATTATGCAGAAAATATAAAAAGTGATGACCTATTTGAATAATATAATATGCTGGTAAAGACATTTAATGAATTGAATGATAAATAATAAAGTCTAAATAAGAAAATTCTATGTCTTCTCACTTTAAAACTTATCTTATTGTAGAAAAGGATAATTATAATATACTACTAAAATAAAATAACTAGATGAAATTGAATAATAAATAGGTAAAAGAGGATATATAGTGATTCTTTAATGGAAGAAAAACTCTAACCTAGATTCTTGGTAGACAAAATACTCCTGATTACACTATCATAATTGGTTATCAACATAGACATAAAAGATTATATAATTTTTTTAAAGTCCTAGTTTATCTAGTTCGAATAATAATTCTTATTCTATTATCCCTAATAAATTAATTATTTTTGAATGTCTTAGGTCAAATTATAGGAAACTAGTAAAAAAAATTATGTATTTTAAAAGCACCTATTACTAACAAACATAGAACCAAACAAATATGGGCACCCAAATCATTTATGGTTTATATCCATTTTATAAGAAAACTGGTTGAAAATTTATAGTAAGCACTTATGGTATATGGATGGTAGATATTCTAGACATTCTATTGGGGAAAAATTGAGATTCAAGAAACTAATCAACATGGATATTGTACTTGTCACATTTGGTGACAATGTTTAAGGAAAATAATTGGACTCCATCAGATCGATAACTCTAGTGTTGTTTTAATTTTTAAAGTATTATTTATAGATGGATTAAAATATAATATGATTATCATTTTATAATTGTGTGGTGATGGTTATCATGTTATGTTTGAAAACTATACTTGTGAAGTATTTTATTCTAAACATGCTTTAGTTTTTACTACTATATGAAATGATATTGTTTATGATATTGATTTGAATTATTCATTTTCTAAGAATGTTTCCTGTTTAAGTGATTTTCACAATGAATATTGGATTTTTCATAGGGTAATAGTCCATTATAACACATACTAACATAGAATACTAAATAGGAAAGTATTGGTCAAGGATCTCCCTAAACTATAATTCTCAACAGAAAAAGTCTGTAATCCCCATCAAAAGGGAATGCATTAAAAAATCTATTTAAAACTAAATAAAGAAGTCTCAAATTTTCAACCTTTAGAGTTTGTTCACATGGACATTTTATGCCTTATAGAGTTTTTAGGTTAGTATTAAAAAATTATTCCTACATTATAGTGGATGATAATGCATGATATACATAGGTGTTTCTCCATTCTCATAAAAGTGAAGCTATTTACTATTTTTCTAAATATGTTATTTTTTTTGAAAATATTAGTTGAATTTGAATTAACACCTTAAGAAGTGATCATGTACATGAGTTTAAAAATAAAGAGTTTGAATCATTTTGCACACAACCTGTCTATAATCATAAATTTTATTCTCCTTAGACCCCATAAAATAATAGTTTAGTGAAAATAATAAATAGAACCCTTAAAACTATTTCCTAAACCATGATAAATAATTATGATTTACCTAAACTTGATATATAATTAATATAATTATTATTAAACCCCTTATAAATACGACCCCATATGAATTATGGAATTGTAGAGAACCAAAAGTTAATTACTTTATAGTTTTTGGTTTTAAATTATTTATACTGAATACAATAGAAAATTTAGACACGTTTTTATAAAAATGTGATGAATTAATTTTCCTTATATATTCTACAATGAGAAAAATATATGGTATTTCATAAAAGGACAAATATTATTGAATAATATATACATGTCATGCTAAGATTGTGGAAGAATTTAGATATGTATGCATGTATCATGATAAACACATAAGGATATATCTTGACATGCATTGTTCATGATAGGGACATATTTATTTCATGTGATATATTTTTCTTTGTGAAATATGATATGAGATCCCAGTTATGTATAATAAATGAAAATGAAGGTACTCTTATGTCATGCTAAAACACTTGTAAGACGAGTTTAGAGAGACAACATGAGACAGTGGTTCCCTATTTTTATCACATGTTGAGGTTGACCTTATTTTTATCCATTATTCTAAGTAGTTTGTTTTAATTGCATAGAAAATGCATCCTCATCATCTTCAAAATGAGTTTCAAGAGAGTAGAAATTACCATGATATTAATATAACTGAACTGGATCTTCCAAAAGCTCATAAAGATCAGATGGATGTTCAGATTCACAACAACTACATAAGGGTCATGTGATCCATGGAAAGGGAGATTGTTTACACCATGACGTCAATGTATTAGTTGATAAGAGAGTTTCAACTATATAGTCCACGTAAGTTCACTGGGGAGGGAGTCCCCTAGGTAGGTGAGTTTTTTATTGAGTTAGTCTAGATGATATTTAATCACCATCAGACACTTGTATATGGTAGTGTGAAACTTTCGGCATATATACCATGTGTACCCACCAAGAATTCGTGGGAAATTCTAGATAAATATGGGAAATATGAAGATTTATCCTCGAATTAATTTGAGGTGAATTTCTTGATATTCTTCTATCTAGATATATTGAGGGATGAGAAGGCTCATGAGTTTAAGAATATTACACAGGGGAGTATGTTAGTGAGGGACTCTAATGAAAGTTTCATTGACATACAATTATTTGCACCATCTTTAGACGCAGATGATATATCTAGGGAAAAATGTTTTTCAGATGGGATTTTCTATGAGATCAGATCATAGGTGAACAAATTTCACTTGTGTAGCTTTTCATCTGTGATAAATTAGACAATCATCATGGAAGGTAACCTGAGAGATCCCCTGAGTAGCATTTAGGCTATTTAGTAGGTAGAACTGGGAGCTCATCTTCTGGTGGAAAGAAGTTCCACTATGAAAATTATTTCCAATAAATAGTGGTAAGAGTAGCATGGGTGGTGGGAATCAATCTCAGGATTATGTTCTATTTAATTTTTATCAATGTGTAAAGTTGGAATATAAGATTTCTTAGTGTTCATACCCTAATTTAGAGTTCCATAATTGCAGTAAGTTGGGTCACCTATAGAGATTTTATTGGGGAACATAGTATAATATTAGTGGAAGTAGATAAAGATAAGTACTAGAGTTTAGGAAGGACTTAATATCCCTTAACAGATAGGTATCTAGAGTTCCACTAGACTTTAAGTTAGAGTAAGGGGATTTGGTACCCCAATGTACGAGAGGTATCACCATAAAGAAGGAATAACTCACAAGAGTCATACTATAGCCCAACGTATAGAGGATAGTCATCTATACTCTATATAGACTACTCTAGCTAGTGTTGATGCGGTACCTTCCACCATTAGAGGTATGATTCTTATATTATCTACCCTTGGATGCAATTTTTTGATACAAGTGCATCATATTACTTTTTATCTACTATTTTATCAAACAATGGGTTCTTGGTTACAAACATATTGGATGGTATTTTGACCATCGATACACCATTGAGAGTACGGTCAGGGAATATCAAATGTTATAAGATGTGTTTTGTAAAAAAACGTGGTTACTATTTATTTTAGGATTTGTTCAGGCTATAAATGATCAGTTTGAATCTGATTTTGGGTATGGATTAATTAGTTATGTACCAAGATCATATCAAATATTAACATAGGATAGTTACCATTCTATCTCTAGAAGGATGGAATTATTCTCATCAGGGTGTGTGGGATCTTCAAGATGGTCATACATGACTAATTCGGTGTAGTTTGGATTGTCTCACGACTCAAATTGAAAGTATTATTCTATATAATGGTGGAATGTAGCAGTATTCTTTTCCTCTAGTGGTAGACCTTTTTCATGATTTCTTTCATCACAAGTTATATAGATTACCACCTTAGTGATAGATCGAGTTTATGATCAAGTTGGTGCTGAGAGAAGATGCAATTTCTATTCAACCTTATAGGATGACACTGGAAAAGCTTCGAGAGTTGAATGTTCAGTTGGAAGATATAATAGATAATGTTTTCATACAACCTAGTATATCTCCATGGGGTCCTGTAGATCTTTTATCAAATAAGGATAATGGGATTTTAATCTTATGTGTGTATTACTAGAGATTGAACCAGATGATCGTCAATAACCAGTATCCCCTTTCACACATCAATGATCTATTCAACCAAACGAGAGTGATAAGATCATATCCAAGATCAATTTGAGATTAGGATACCACCGATTGAGGGTGACACCATCATACATACTCTGTGATACTTTTAGGAGTAGGTATGTCTTGAAAGAGTTCACAGTGATAGCCTTTGGTTTGAGAAACATACCAACAATATTCATGGAATTGATGAATCAGATCTTTCAAACTTTTTTGGATCAGTTTTTTGGTGGTTTCTGTGGATGACATATTAGTGTACATCTAGTTAAAGGATGATCATTCCCAAAATCTTGAAACAATCTTGAATACATCGAGATACCATCATCTTTATTCCATGATAACCAAATACAATTTCTAGATTGATAATATGAAATCCATGGTCCATGTCATCTCAGAAAAAGGAGTTTTGGTGGATCTAGAAAATATTGCTAGTATGGAATCCTGAGAGAGATCCAAGAATGTATTTGAGATTTAGATATTTCTTGGTTTAATAGGTTATTATCAGTGATTTATCCAGGAAATATCTTGTATGGTAGAAATGATTTCTTGGATGACCATGAACAAAGTGAAGTTTTTTTTTTCATATGCTTGTAAGGGAGATTTTCAGGTGTTGAAGGGAAGGATAACCTGAACACCTATCCTCACTTTAGCTATTCTTGGTAAGGCATATACTATGTATTGGGATGCATCCAGAGTTAGACTTGGAGATTTTATTGTAGAGACCCAAAGCTTGACGTACATGGACATTACATTACTTTTGCGGAATACTTAGTATATAACAAAAACACACACACAAGGATCGTAATAGTTTATTGTCTTTGGAAACTCGGAATATAATCTTCTAATCATGGTGAAATATCTTCAACATATCACATAACGATCATTATTTTTTTTACCTAAAATCTTTCTTTATATCCTGGGGAAAATAAAACATAAAAGGGTGAGCTCAAATGCTCAGTAAGGGTAAACAAAAGAAATATCAATCACATCATTTTCATAAGAACATAACAGTTTGGAAATCTTAACCAGCAAAAGAGTGCATAATTTCCTAAAATGGGATAAATCATAGTAGTGAAATGAAATCCCGATAATCATAACTTAAAACATGAAAATTTGTGGCATACACACATAATCATAGAGAATCATATCTTATTAGTCAAGACTCATTTCCAAGACTATCTTAGTGGACAAAGTCCATTTCTGAACCAAGTCACCCTCGTTTCAGTCCGGTTTCACTGAACCGGTATAACCTACCGTTCCATCCATGTCTATCTCATGAGATATATAATCTTTACCCAATGCATTGGAGGTAGATATAGGTCCCACCCATCTCATAATTATACCATTCTTATGTGTGCCACAAAATCAGAAAACCATACATCATAGCATAACTCATGTAATAAAAATAGAAATCTTAAACATCGTGACATCAAAAAACAATTCATATAAGATAAAGGAATTTATAAAAAAATAATTCCATCACAAAATAATCAAATCAATGTAATAATAGGGATAAAAACATAACCCTTTATTATCTTAGATGGAAAATAATTTTGATAAAACACATGAACTCCATTCTTGAGGGAAATATCCTTTCTGCTTCAAAAACACTTTTCCTTTCTTAACATGTCGTACAATTCTAAACTAAAAGAATTTGATTAAAAATAATTTTGAAAACTTGTAAAGGATTCTTCTTGTAAATAATGTTGTAAAAATCCATTTATGCTGTATAAGTTAAAAAAACATTCTTCGTACTTTTGTCAGAAAAGTCAAAAATTACCTCGTACAAAAAATGACAAAGGATTCCTTTCATATCTTTTACTAAAATCTCACCAAAGGGTAAAATTGGATTTTGAACAATTGTAGGTGGATGGAAATAATATTACATATTGAGGAAACATGGATGTGGATGATAAAATACACCCCAGAAAATAACAAGTGTAAACAATCTCGGGTAAAAATGAGATTGTGATATTTCCCTTAACTTAGGTCCGATTTGCTTCATAACTGACCGAACCTCCTGTATAATGATTTAAATAATTTCATTGACTTATTACAGAATCATATTAATTGTTATGATATCATATATGGTTCACTTATGACTTTATATTACCCGTTCTTTTGTAAATTCCATGTTAAAGAGCGTTTTTGGTAAAATTGTTTCATTTATCATCCGTTTTTTGACTTGTAATTATTCATATGATTACTTAGATCATGATTAATTAATTCCAGAATATAATAAATGATTTATATATAATATATATTCAGAATATACATATATATAATAAATCAGTAAATGGAAAGAAATACATCGTTCATGGAGACGGTAGGCCGTACGTACGCATGAACGCTGTTTTCGTTTCCTTATTGAGTTGAATGGAATTAAGTAGATGAAATACATATATATATACACATAAATCCAGTATCATTATTATGTCATATATTTCAAGATTACTTATTATATATACTTTATAATCATTCATGAATGGTTAAAGTGGAGAATGAATCTCATCGCGTCATGGATACGGTAGTCCGTACATACGCACGAGCGATGATATCGTTCTCATGATCGTGGGACTGTATTGGATTGTATTTATACTATTTAAGAATCAATACCACTTTAAATTAATCATATATAGTTATTATTTACACCATTATACCCATCCAAGTAAGGTGGTGGAGGAAAATAGATTACACCACGGCGTGGAGACGGTATTCCGTACGTACGCACGCGCGGTGATTTCCTTTTTCCGCAGGATGGATAGAAGGTTAATTAGAGTTGTTTCATATTTATAATTACATATCAGTATAGAATAAATAATTATGTTATTACTTTATAATGAAACAACTAAATAAGAAGAAGTTGAAGAAGAAAGAAATTGAAAAAGATCGGTAATGGATATTACCTCTTTTTGACGCGCCTTCACTTAACCTCCACTTAAAGAACTAAGGATGGTCTTTGAAGAAGACCAGGACCTCTAGGATGATACTAGGGAAGTGTATAAGAGATTTTGTCAGGGGTTGGCCGAGCTTGAATGCTCAAATTGATGTGAGGAGGAGAGGGAGGAGGTGCCCTTTTATAAGGGAGGAGAGGGGCACCTTAGGAAATTTTCAAAATATTATTTTATATTAAGGTCAAATTCGGTTTATAATGGTTCAAAATGGTCTTATTTCAAATATAGAGTGGGGATGGGTCGAACGCCTCTCATAAAATAGTATTTAGACATGTTTAGGTTATTATTTTAACCTTATCAATTAGATTTAACTCTAAGTTAAATAATTTAACTTTTACCATGTCTTTTTGTTTTCTTACACTATATGGTTAATAAACGTACCATAACAAGCCAAAAGACCCCAAGTTGTTTATTATTAATATATATATCCTTATCTAAGTAATTTGACAGAACCTTAGAATTTTATGAATTAAATAACAATTAATAATATAATATTTGTTTTTAAAACTAATTTATGTCTATTTTGACACTATTTGGTACATGATTTTTATGAAATTCATACCAGAATTATAAGTTCGAACCAAGTTACTTATATCAACAATAACATGTCATATTAACCTAAAAAATTAATTTAAGTCATAAAAAGTCTCAAATTACATTTATTTGGGCATTTATGACATCAATTATGTCAATATTTCATTAATAAGACAATTACTGCATCATCTTTGTGTCATAATAAATGATAATTATTTAATCCCTAAAAATTCTAAATAAATTACCATGATATAGATATTTGTATTATATTTCTGGAGAATATTAATGTTCTATGTTTTATGAAGTTTATCACTAAATTAAAATTATTATACTTATAAAATTTAAGAAAGTGACATGTTGTCACATTCTTTGGTTTTAAAAATAATTAAATTATTTTCTAGGAAAAAAGTCCATTAAATGAATCTAATAATACCCTTAGGTTATATGGGTCTACCTTTATCCATCCAATAGGATTTTTCCAAGTTTTAGGGTAATTTTATAATCTTATATTTACCCTTAATTACCCGATATAACTTTAACTATACTAAATAAAATTTACCGTAGTTATTATTCACAATGCCCAAAAATAAAAAGTAGCTTATTAACATAATTTGAACCCACTGATTCCAAATATGGAATCCATTTTTCCATATTAAATACACAAAATATGCAGAAATTAAATTAAAATTAATCACGTTGTTGAAAGAAAACGGGTTTTTCTTTTAAACATTGCAAAAGATTGAATTGATTTAACCTACGAATTCAAGGTAAAATTAATGCTAATGACATACATTATATTAAATGGTAAAAATATATTCTATTTATACTTTAAAACCATTAAATATTATAATTTAACCACATAAGATATTACGATGAAAAAAGTTGTTTTTAATTAAAATATAGCGTGTTTGTACTATTCATTAAAATATGAAAGTTGTCGGAAAAATATCAAAACTCTATCTAATGTAAATTTTTATATCCTGATTCAAAAGAAGAATTTTATATTGTCAAATTGAACTTATAAACAAGTCAAAAACTAGATTTAATGTGGGTGCGCCATCAAAAGGCGGCAAAATTGCATTTTTTGAAAAATACTTATTTTACCCGAAAATTTTATTTTGTTCTTATACCATATTATAGAAATTTGTTAGATGAATAATAATGTTATAAAATTTAAAATTTAATTAACACTATTCATAATGGCTAGTTTTAATAATATTTTAGTAGCATATCACTGTTTAGTGAAACTCGGTATTGCGTACGACGCAAGCTATCGAGGAAGGTCGCGATTGCATGTAATGCAAGGAAAGTCAAGGATGAGTGTTGTGAAAGCTCCTTTTGGTTTAGCGTACAACAGAAGACATTAATGAAAAGAATATTTTTTATAAAATATCGGGGTGTTACATTCTACCCCCTTAAAATGAATTTCGCCCTCGAAATTCGTCGGGGTTATAAATGGTTTACTACTTGAAAGTTTCTTTAATAGAAACCCACATCGTAAAAAGGAATACCAAAACCAAAATTTAAAAAAAAGTATGAAATGTAAAGGTTACCCAAATAAACTAATCACTGGGTTTCCACATAGGTGAAAATATGGATATCGAATAGAAATCTAACCATCATGTTCTGTCGGAGAGTGGTAGAGAACATGGCTATGGAAAAGCCAGCAATCACAAAGCCATTAATTTTTTATGATCTAAGGTACCATCTGATTCATCAGATATAAGAGCAATAGGACAACATTTTTGGTTTTCAAGATCATTTCCCTAAAGTTGATGAAATTGGAATTAGAAGAAAGACTTTCGTGATTTTGGTATAGTCTCGTCGTTTGTCGTTCTTTGGACAATTTCCACTTCATCTCTTAAATAAATGAAGTTGAATCTATCATTCATGATGTGTTAGCAGATCATGTGATAGAATGATGGGTCGTTCCATCTGTCTCAAACAAAAGGATAGAAAAGTTATCAAAAATACATAAGTCCATCTATAGTGAGATTAATCATATATGGTTCATAAAATGAACTTATACTTCATATATCATACTACTTAATTAAATAAAACTAGTTTTTACTAACTAGGGACTTCCTGTAGGCCAGTGGTAGGTGATAAAGGCCAGTCGCACTTCGGTTGTGGGTTCGATTCCCACAGCCTTGTCCGACGCGATGGGCTGTCTCCCATCCTGCAGGTTGTCCTTTTTCTAAAACTATATTACTATAACATTCGATCAACAGTATCGAAAAAAAACTTTTATCCTTAAACAATACTAACTTATGTCCAATATAGTTCATTCCAATCTTTAGGCTTATCCATAATACAGTTGTCCAATCTCATATTATAGTGAAAACGATTACCAAAGAGTTCATATAACAAGCATGTTAATACCATCGTTGATCCCCGTATATCATGATATATGTCTTGTTGGTCACATTCTAAACATTCGAAGGCCCTAATCATGTATTCTCTGGAAAAAATGAATACCCATTGAACCTTAGTGAAAACATGAATGCTATCAAAAGTTAACTCTTTTCACATACCAAAATAAAAAATTTCTATATACTCAAACCATAATATAACCTTCTCCTTATATCAGTCATGAGCTCATGAATACTATCAAACATTTAATTTTCTCCTTATCCCTTCATTATGCGCATATCATCTACATTCCAAAAATATCTGAATAACCATTCATGGATACTGGTAACATTAATCATACACTTTCAAAACTCAAGGAAAGACAACAGTGTAACAATCCTTAGATGTCTCTTTATTCCATAGTACCATGAGATTACTTATACAACATTACACATGATAAACATGCAATCATTCCACTACATTCTTAAACCATTGACCGAGCTTCAACAATTATTTCATATCACATATCATTTGTAGTCTCTTCATCATCATCCACACAAATACTACCCATACGAACATACCGATTCTCTTCATGATACTTTACCTTAGGGAATTGGTTTGCATAATGCCCGTACATTCCACATTTAAAACATTTAACCATTGTTGATGTCGTAGCAATACCATTACCCTCATCCCTGGTGTTAACTGAACCTTTTCCTTTGCACTTACGGGCTTTGTGTCCTTCTTTTCCACACCCAAAGCATCTTCCATTTCCTTTGAAACATTCTCCTTGATGCCTTTTCCCACATGATTTACATAGGGGAAATTGAACTTTCTTTCCTCTACGTTCATCATGAAACTCCATATTTCTCTTATTAGACGAGTCAGGAAACATACCAAATTTTACTTTATTGATCATATTATGAGATTGCTGATTTGGCATAATAATGATGTTTGGACTTCCGAATCTCATTTCATTTAGTTGCTCATGAAGAATATTATTCCATTGTCCATCATATCCACCATTATCGTGAATCATCTTGTTTCCAGCCATTTTCTAAAACCCAAAAAGAATAGGGTGAGAGGAAAAAATCATAATAAAGGGAGAGTAACTTCAATATCTATCATCTTTGGTTTAATCTAATATCATTACCATAGTTCTAGGACTATATCCTATACGTATACTTATCCTTAGGGACATCCCTAGACATACCATAGTAATATCTATAGGGATCTCACTAACGTTTTCGCATCCTAGTTTCCAAAGGTTGACAAAAATTTCCTCAGATACCAACTGTAGAGACCTGAAGCATGACGTACATGAACATTACATTACTTTTGAGGAATACTTAGTACATAACAAAAACACACACACAAGGATCGTAATAGTTTAGTGTCTTTGGAAACTCGGAATATAATCTTCTAATCGTGGTGAAATATCTTCAACATCTCCCATAAAGATCTTCCTTTTTTTACCTAAAACCTTTATTTATATCCTGGGGAAAAGAAAACATAAAAGGGTGAGCTCAAATTCTCAGTAAGGGTAAACAAAATAAATATCAATCACATCATTTTCATTAGAACATAACATTTTGGAAATTTAACCTGCAAAAAAGTGCATAATTTCATAACATGGGATAAATCATAGTAGTGAAATAAAATCCCAATAATCATAACTTAAAACATGAAACTTTGTGGAATACACACATAATCATATGTAATCATATCTTATCAGTCAAGACTCATTGTCAAGACTATCTTAGTGGACAAAGTCCACTTCTGAACCGAGTCACACCCTTGTTTCAGTCCTGTTTCACTGAACCGGTATAACCTACCGTTTCAGCCATGTCTATCTCATGAGATATAAAATCTTTACCCAATGCATTGGAGGGAGATATAGGTCCCACCCATCTCATAATGATACCATTCTTATGTGTGCCACAAAATCAGAAAACCATACATCATAGCGTAACCCATGTAATAAAAATGAGAATCTTAAACATCGTGACATCAAAATACAATTCATATAAGATAAAAGAATTCATAAAAATAAAATTCCATAACAACATAGTCAAATAAATGTAATAATAGGGATAAAACATAACCCTTTATTATCATAGATGGAAAATAATTTTGATAAAACACTTGAACTCCATTCTTGAGGAAAATATCCTTTCTGCTTCCAAAACACTTTTCTTTTCTTAACATGTCGTACAATTCTAAAATAAAATAATTTGATTAAAAATAAACTTGAAAACTTGTAAAGGAATCTTCTTGTAAATAATGTTTTAAAAATTCATTTATTCCATATAAGTTAAAAAAACATTCTTCGTACTTTTGCCGGAAAAGTCAAAAAGTACCTCGTACAAAAAAATGACAAAAGATTCCTTTAATATCTTGTACTAAAAACTCACCAAAGGGTAAAATTGGATTTAAAAATTTTTACTCAGATGGAAATAATATTACACACTGAGGAAACATGGATGTAGATGATAAAATACACCCTAGTAAATACCAAAGTACAAACAATCTCAGATAAAAATGAGATTGTGATATTTCCCTTACCTTAGGTCCAATTTTCTTCGTAAGTGTCCGAACCTCCTGTATAATTATTTAAATAATGTCATTGACTTATTACAGAATCATATTAATTGTTATTATATCATATATGGTTCACTTATGACTTTATATTACCCGTTCTTTTGTAAATTCCATGTTAAAGAGCGTTTTTGGTAAAATTGTTTCATTTGTCGTCCGCGGTTTGACTTGTAATTATTCATATGATTACTTAGATCATGAATACATAATTCCAGAATATAAAACATGATTTATATATAATATATATTCAGAATATAAATATATATAATAAATCAGTAAATGGAAAGAAATACACCGTTCATGGAGACGGTAGGCCGTACATACGCAAGAACGCTGTTTTCGTTTCCTTATTGAGTTGAATGGAATTAAGTAGATGACATACATATATATATAAAAATAAATACAGTATCATTATTATTTCATATATTTCATAATTACTTATTATATATATTTTATAATCATTCATGAATGGTTAAAGTGGAGAATAAATCTAATCGCGTCGTGGAGACGGTAGTCCGTACGTACGCACGAGCGATGATATCGTTCTCATGATCGTGGGACTGTATTGGAGTGTATGTATACTATTTCAGAATCAATATCACTTTAAAGTAATAATATATAGTTATTATTTACACCATTATACACATCCAAGTAAGGTGGTGCTGGAGAATATATTACACCACGACGTGGAGATGATATTCCATACGTACGCACGCGCGGTGATTTCCTTTTTACATAGGATGGATAGAAGGTTAAATAGTGTTGTTTCATATTTATAATAACATATAACTATATAAGAAATACTTATGTTATTACTTTATCATGAAACAACTAAAGAAGAAGAAGTTGAAGAAGAAAAGAAATGAAAAAGATCGGTAATGGATATTACCTCTTTTTGACGCGCCTTCACTTAACCTCCACTTAAAGAACTAAGGATGGTCTTTAAAGAGGACCAGGACCACTAGGATGATACTAGGTAAGTGGAGAAGAGATTTCTTCAGGGTTTGGACGAGCTTGAATGCTCAAATTTGTGTGAGGAGGAGAGGGAGGAGGTGCCCTTTTATAACGGAGCAGAGAGACAACTTAGGAAAATCTCAAAATATTATTTTATATTAAGGTCAAATTCGGTTTATAATGGTTCAAAATGGTCTTATTTCGAAGATAGAGTGGATATGGGTCGAAATCCTCTCATCCAATAGGATTTAGACATGTTTAGGTTATTATTTTAACCTTATCAATTAGATTTAACTCTATGTTAAATACTTTAACTTTTACGGTGTCTTTTTGTTTTCTTACACTATATGGTTAATAAACTTACCATAACAAGCCAAAAGAACCCCAAGATGTTTATTATTAATATATATATCCTTATCTAAGTCATTTGGCCGAACCTTAGATTTTTAAGAATTAAATAACAATTAATAATATAATATTTTTTTTAAAAACTAATTTATGTCAATTTTGACACTATTTGGTAGATGATTTTTATGACATTCATAACAGAATGATAAGTTATAAAAAAGTTACTTATATCAACAATAACATGTCATATTAACCTAGAAAATTAATTTAAGTCATAAAAAGTCTCAAATTACATTTATTTGGGCATTTATAACATCAATTATGTCAATATTTCATTAATAAGGCAATTACTGCATCATCTTTGTGTCAAAATAAATGATAATTATTTAATCCCTAAAAATTATAAATAAATTACTATGATGTAGATATTTGTATTATATTTTTGTAGACTATTCATGTTCAAAGTTTCATGAATTTTATCACTAAATTAAAATTATTATACTAATAAGATTTAAGAAAGTGATATGTTGTCACATTCTTTGGTTTTAATAATAATTAAATTATTTTCATGGAAAAAAGTCCATAAAATTAATCTAATCCGACCATTAGGTTATATGTGTCTACTTTTATCCATCCAATAGGATTTTCCAAGTGTTAGGGTAATTTTATAATCTTATATTTACCCTTAATTACCCGATTTACCTTTAACTATAGTAAATAAAATTTATCGTAGTTACTATTCACAATGCCCAAAAATAGAAAGTAGCTTATTAACATAATTTGGACCCACTGATTCCAAATATGGAATCCATTTTTTCCAAATTCAATACACAAAATATGCATAAATTAAATTAAAATTAATCCCGTTGTCGAAAGAAAACAAGTTTTTTCTTTAAAACATTGCAAAAGATTGAATTGATTTAACCTACGAATTCAAGGTAAATTCAATGCTAATGACATACATTATATTAAATGGTAAAAATATATTCTATTTATACTTTAAAACCATTCAATATTATAATTTAACCACATAATATATTACGATGAAAAAAGTGGTTTTTAATTAAAATATAGCGTGTTTTTACTATTCATTATAATATGAAAGTTATCGGAAAAATATCAAAACTTTATCTAATGTAAATTTTTATATCCTGATTCAAAAGAAGAATTTTATTTCGTCAAATTGAACATATAAACATGTCAAAAACTAGATTTAAAGTGGGTGCGCCATCAAAAGGCGACAAAATTGCATTTTTTGAAAAATACATATTTTACCCGAAAAATTTATTTTGTTCTTATACCAAGTTCTAGAAATGTGTAAGATGAAAAATAATGTTATAAAATTTAAAATTTAGTTAAATCTATTCATAATGGCTAGTTTTAATAATATTTTAATAGCATATCACTGTTTAGTGAAACTTGGTATTGCGTACGACGCAAGCTATCGAGGAAGGTCGCGATTGCGTGTAATGCAAGGCAAGTCAAGGATGCTTGTTGTGAAAGATCCTTTTGGTGTAGCATACAACACAAGACATTAATGAAAAGAATATTTTTCATAAAATATTGGTGTGTTACAGTTTTTATGTATGAAAAGCGAGTGGTTTCTTATGGCTCTAGACAGTTGAGACCACAGAAGTTGAATTATCCTACTCATGATCTAGAGTTAGTTGTGGTGGTAAATTCCATTAGATTATAGATATGTTATCTTATGGGTGAGAGGTTTGTGGTATACATGGAATAAAAGATCCTATGGTTCATATTTTATCAGCAAAACCAAAATCAGTATCAGAGTTGGTGGTTTGAGTATCTAAAGTATTTCATTTTTGAGTTGTCTTATAAACCAAGAATGGAAAACGTTGTTATCGATTTATTGAGATGGAAGTCATAGAAACAAGTAGTGTGGGATTCTTGAGATGAGTTTTTGATGGTAAAACTATTTATAGACATGAATTTATATGTTTAGGATTCTGAGTGATGAGTACCTATGACTTCAACATCTATCATACTTGTACTTATTGACCAGATCAAGATAGAGAAGTTATTTGATCCAGAGGGATTAGTTATGAGAGAAAAATTATGTGGTGGGGATATTACATCAGGATGCTATCTTGTTAGATTCATTTATATTCTATTACTGAACTATTATAGGTTTTTATGGGCTTGTGTGAGAAGATTATGAGATAATTTCATGCATCTATATGGATAGTACATCATGGTTTAAAAACTATGTATTGTTATATCGGTTGATTGTACTGGTGTTTAGAAAAGAAGAAGGATGTAGTAGGATTCATGGTGAGATGATTTACTTGTAAGTAGGTTAAATCCAAGAATCATAGAATAGATAGGATTTTGTAGCCTCTTCTCATTCATGAGTGAAAATGTGATGATTTCACTATAGATTTTATGATAGGATTACCCAGGGCACCCTATAAGAATGATGGAGTATATGTGATTGTGGAGAGATTAAACATGGTAACACAATTATTTACAATTATGGGGTATTCATTTTTGGTGATCTAGGTAGTTTCTACATGTGAGAGATATTTTGGTTTCATGATGTCCTAAAGAGATTTATTTTTGATAGAGATCCTTATTTAACATCATGGTTCTGGAAGGGTATTCAGAACAATCTTGGATTGCATGTTATCTTGAGAACTAATTATCAATATTAATAGAATATTCAGATTATAGGGGATATGTTGTAACACCCCAAGCTTCTACGGTACGCTTCTCTTTGAATAATGTGATAGCGTGTGTTGTACGCAACACCGAGTTCTAACAACCAATCAAACTAGCCGTTCTGAATAGTAATACCTACTTTTTGAAATTATATATATTTTATATTTCAAAATGGACTTCATTTTTGGATTTGGAATATCGAATTTAGCCTAAGATGAAATTTTGGTACTTTTAGGATAACATTAATATTTTGAGGAATAGTGAAAATAACTAAATTTTAATTAAAAACAACTTTTTTAATCAAAATAATTAACAATGATATATTATGAATTTGAGTGGTTTTAAAGTATATTTAGAATATATTTTTACCATTTAATATAATGTTGGTCATTGGACATAATTTTACAATTAAACCGATCCTAAACAAGTGTCAATCTTTTGATAGTTATTATCTCTTAAAAACACGCTTTTTGTTTTGACAGCGGGAATTAATTTTAAATTAATTTCTGCCACTTTTGTGTTTTGAATTTAGAAAAATGGATTCCATATTTGGAATCAAGATGTCCAAATTTTTTAAATAGATAACTTTTATTTTTAGACTTTTTGAATTATTACTGCGGAAAATATTTTATTTACCATGGTTAAGGGTAAATCCGGTAAATAAGGGTTAAAAAAATAATATTATAATAATACTAAATTACCCTGAAACGTGTCCTAGCCTTATTGGTTGATACAGGTTCGACCATATGAATCTTTGGGTCGATTTTGGGACCCCATGGTGCCACTTGTAGGTGATAGGGACATTTTATTTTAATTAAGTAAAAATTAATACAAAAATGACACAAGCATATATCTTTTAGAAAAACAATTTTTACTTAGGGTTATATATGTTTGATTTTAGATTATAAATATTCATTAGAAAGATACAAAGATTTCCTACATAATGATATTTTATTTATAATTTTTAGACATTAAATAATTTAATTTATTTATGACACAATGATGATGAATTAATTAATATAATAGTGAAAAATTAAAATAATTGATATTATAAATACCATAATAAATATAATACGAAACTTTTAATGAATTAAACTAATTTTATAGGATACTATGATATATTAGGATGGATTTAATTGACTTTTTTCGAAGTAATCAATCTGTTATTAGTTTCACAAAAATCAACTATTCCATAGTGTCAAAATTGACATAAAAGAGTTCTTAAAACAAATAATATATTATTAATTGATATTAAATTCCTAAAAATCTAAGGTTCGGAAAAAAGACATATATCATGATAGGTTCATCATTAATGGACCACTTGGGGGTCTCTTGGATGTATATAGTATGTTTATTAACCATATTATATAAAAATACAAAGAGACATTGTAAAAGTGAAACTAATTAACTTAGAGTTAATACTTAAAGATAAGGTTAATATAAGTACCTAAACCTGTCTAAATTCTATTGGTTGAGTTTTTTTAGACCCATAACCACCTTAAACTTTGAATAATCAACTTTGGAGCCATTGTAAACATAATATGAATTTATTATAAACTAATATCTCTAGCTTTTCCAAAGGTGCCTCTCACCCCTCTTATAAAAGGGCACTCCTCCTTCTCACTTATTCACACCTTCAAAGCCGTTTGGTTCGGCCAAACTCTTCCCCAATACTCTCCCAACTTCCCTCACTACAACCTAGAGGCCTTATTTTGATCATAAAGCCAACCTAAGGAGCCCTTTTGATCAAATCAAAAGGAAGAAACCGAAGAAGAGGTAATGATTTCACCACCCTTTTCCAAGTTCCTTTCTTCTTCCCCTTCTTCTTCCTTTATTGTTACCATTATAAAATAATAACTCCAGTATCATATATATACTGTGATGTTATTATAAATATGGTACAACCATATTCAGTATTCTATCCACCATTTGAATAACATGTCACCATACGTGCGTACGTACGGCTTACCGTCTCCACGTCGTGGTGTAATTGTTATTCAATATAATATTATTTGAATGGGTATAATAATGATGTGAAACTCATTTAAATAATAAATATAACATGTTAATGATTCTATATATATGATATACCATTCATTTATATATTATTTTAATATCAAAAGAATGATATTGTCGCTCGTACGTACGTACGGACTACCGTCTCCATGAACGCGATGAGATTCATTCTCCATCGTATCCATTCAAGTATAATTATCATTTGATGATTTAAAAATTGATGTTTAAGGACTTGATATCATTATGTATATGAATAATATACAACCTATCCTTTAAATAATGTCTTACGTAACAAAACATATAAAATAAAACAAGTAAGTTAACACCCGAAACAACGATAATGCTAAGATATTATTATCAAATCAATATTAAAATATCATATATGATATCATATTAATGTATATGATTCTTGTATAATTTAATAACAATTATTTCACCATTATAAAGGAGGTTAACCTACCCCAACCAAGGAAAAGTACAAGGTAAGTTTTATTTCACAATCTCTTCATTATCCTAGGTTGTTTATATGTAATAATCCACTGGGATCTCTTTATCATCCACATCCATGTTTTCATAAAAATTTATTTCAAAACATTTTTATTATTTACAAGAATATGGGTTAAAGTCATTTATACCCTTGTTTTACTTTTTATAAGAGGAATCTTTCCGTCGTTTTCAAAACAAGGTCCTTTTTAACCTTTTCGACAGAATTAAGGTAAGAATGTTTTTTTAACTTATACGGCGGATGTGGTTATTTTCCGCCGTTATAAAATCTTCAAATCTTTCCTTACAAGCTTATAAGAATATTTTCAAAGATAATGTTTTATTTTATATGGCTCTTAAATGATTTCAAAAATATAAAGAGATATTTCTCTAAAAAGAGTTTTGATTTCATCTATGTTAACATCCTTTGATGGATTTTACGCTTATTTGAAGTTGATTTATTATGATACAAAAGTTCTATATTGTATTGAAGGTTTTGTGATATGTTTGACTGTGGATGTGCTATTTTTATACCATTCATAGTTTATGGTGAAATTATTGACATTTATTATGATAGTTTTAATACGAATGTTTATGTTATGTTTAAACCTTTTCATATGGGAATGCATTGGACTTAATATGTGATGGGTGGAGCCCACTATAGCTCCTCGATGCATCGGTAGGTCTCATGAGACAAACTAGTGTCTTGGAACAAGGCCTTGGAAAAATCTTATTTGTAGTCTTGGCACGAGGCCTTGGTTATGTGGTTATGATAGTCTGGCATTATGCATTCCAACATTATGAAAGTGGTTATTGATTTTGCATGTGATTATTCGATTAGTAGAATATCCTTGTGAATAAGTAAATGGAATTATTTCATTTTATTTATGACATACCATGTTTAAAGTTCATGTTTGAAAGGATTTTGTTTTAGTTATACATTGCCTTAAATGTTTATTCTTATTTATAAAAGTTTCCGCTATATTGTTATCCTTACTGGGCATTTGAGCTCACCCATTTTCTATGTTTTGTTTTTTCCAGGAAGTGAAGAAGTAAATTATGAATGACCTGCAGGGATATTATGAGGGGATATGAGTGTGGATTATGGAGAAATTATGTTGTTGTAGTACTTTTTCATTTTATCATGTAATGTAAGACTTATGAATATATCTAGTGTTTCCAAGGATACTAAACCAATCGGTATTTCAAGATTTGATCTTTCTTGTGATCATGCCAATGTTATGTAATAATGCACCGACTCTGGGTAACTAGGGTTGGGGCGTTATAGTTGGTATCATAGGAAGTTTAGTACAAACCTTGGAAGCTATATTTAGATAAACTCTGATTAGAGCACGTAGACCTAAGATGAACTTTGAGGATTAGTATAGAAGAACTTCCTAAAATTTTGGTATTATAGAGATTTTGTGAGTTTTCGAAGCAATACATCCCTGTCTGGATACGAGCAGGTAGAGGCGGATCTGGTACAGATGTACCTAGGAGTAAACCCCGAAAACACCGCTTTGAGCTAGACTCGAACGGGAACTGGTGCACGACAACGGGCCTTACTGTACTCTTGGTTACGACACTCCCAGGGGATATGCTTTGGATAACTCTCATTTTCTTTACAAATCATTATGAAGGGTATATGAGTATATACTTCCTCAAATAAAACATTCTTATGATTATGGATTATATCCATAAATAGTTCAATTTATGTTAAGTGTTTTATAAGTATGGGATTATGTTTTTTGATTCATAAACTGATCTAGTTTATTCTATTGTTTAGAAATGGCACCTAGTGGAAGAAATGGAAACCGTATCAATGCACGCACTCCATGTAGGGATTGCCCTCCTGCTCAAGATAATTATAGTGGGGCTAGTGATGCAATTGGTGCCGATCAGCTAATCACCATACTGGGACAACTTACTCAGGTTATGAATAATAACCTTACTCGTATGGAGCACCCTGATCCACAGAGTGGAGGATCAATGTTAGATCGATTCATGAGGCAACAACCACCAACATTCAATGGGAGTACAAATCCCTTAGTAGCTGAGCAATGGATAAATTCCCTAGAGAAAATATTTCAGGCTTTGGGGAGCAGTGAAAGGGAAAAAGTTATCATGGCAGTTTACCACCTCACTGGAGATGCTGATCAATGGTGGTCATTGATTCAAAACATGAAGGAAGATAATGAAGTATCAAATATGGAATGGAGGGAGTTCAAAGATCTATTTTTAGAAAAATATTTTCATCGCGACCATCAAGCAGATATGGAAAGGGAATTTCTGAGTCTGAGACAAAAGGAGGATGAGAATGTCACAAAGTATGAGGCTAACTTTACAAGGTTAGCAAGGTATGATGGAGATTATATACGTAACCCAAGAAGTAAGATTGATCATTTCTTTGATGGGTTAAAACCATTTCTTCGTCGAGCATTAGTCTCACAATCCTTTTTGTCGTACAAAGACATTGTCTCATGTACTATTAAGACTGAAAAGGAATTCTCTTCGTCTTATGACTTTAAAGCAAAGCAAGAGAAGAAGAGACCTGCTGATCAATCTGGGAATGGAAATAAGGGGAAGAAGGGAAAGGATGAATATCCATCTTGTGGTAAATGAGGGAAGAAACATCCTGGTACTTTCTTGAAGGTAATGGGAGTCTGTTACAAGTGTGGTGAAAAAGGCCACTAAGCTCGTGATTGCAAGGGGAAGAAGGAAGCTGCCAATGTTCAGTGCTACAATTGCAGGGAGATGGGGAATTATGCAAATGAATGTCCTAAGCGTCAGGAGAACTTACCTCAGAAAAGGACAAGGGATCAAGGCCAGGCTTATGCTATCACTACTGCTGAGGTAGAAGCTCCTAAAGACGTGGTGGCAGGTAATTTAATGGTTTCCTCAAGTTTAGAAAATGCATTATTTGATTCTGGATCATCACATTGTTTCATATCTTCCCAGTTTTCTAAGAGAATTAGATATTTCCAATTTGATTTAATAAGGGAGTTGTCAGTTAAAACTCTTAAGGGAAGTATCATTGCAATAAAGTTTTGTGAATCAGTCCCCATTAGAGCACATAAATGTTCTTTATCTGCTGATCTCATCGTCATACCTATGACTGAGTTTGATATAATCCTCGGTATGGACTGGATTTCGGACTATGATGCGAATATTTATTGTAAGAAGAAAGAGGTTACGATTCTTGATGATAATGATAAGGAACACCTTATCTTGAGAGCAGAATCGTCACCACCTAATTCTTATTTAGATCCACCCTCAATAGCTCAACTAAATTCCATTATTGGGGAGGAAGAGAATGAAATAACTGTCGGTGAGGAAAGGAATGTTCAAATAGATGATGTACCTATTGTGAATGAATTTGTAGATGTATTTCCGGAAGATTTTCCTGGACATCCTCCAGAACGAGAAGTTGTGTTTTCTATTGATTTGATTCCTGGATCAAGGCCTATATCGAAGACCCCTTATAGAATGGCCACTGTAGAATTAGTCGACCTAAAAAAACAACTAGAGGAATTGAGTAATAAGGGATTTATTATCCCTAGTGTTTCTCCATGGGGAGCCCCTGTTCTTTTTGTTAAAAAGAAAGATGGATCTATGAGGTTATGTATCGACTACAGGGAGATCAATGCTATAAAGATAAAGAAAAAGTATCCCCTACCATGCATTGATGATTTATTTGACCAACTGCATGTAGCTCAATACTTTTCAAAGATTGACCTTCGATCTGGATACCATCAGTTGTGTGTGAAGAAGGAAGACATTCCGAAGACTGCATTTCGAACCAGGTACGGGCATTACGAGTTTACTGTAATGCCGTTTGGATTGACTAATGCACCCTCTGTATTCATGGATCTGATGAATAGAGTTTTCAAGGAGTATCTCGATGAATTTTTGGTGGTATTTATTAATGATATCTTAGTATACTCTAAAATCTATGAAGATCATGAAAATCACTTGCACATTATCTTGAAGACTCTGAGGAGGCATGAATTATATGGGAAGTTTAGCAAGTGTTAATTCTGGCTTCAGGAGATTTCTTTTCTTGGCCATATTGTCTCTAAAGATGGAATCTCTGTTGATCCTTCTAAGACCAAGGCAATCAAAGAATGGCCAGCACCTATGAGTATAACTGAGGAACGTAGTTTTATTGGTTTGGCAGGTTATTAACGACGTTTCGTCCAGAATTTTGCCCGATTGGCTAACCCATTAACGAAGCTCACACGTAAAGGGGTTAAATTTGTTTGGACAAAAGTGTGTGAAGAATGTTTCGAAGAACTGAAGAGAATATTAGTCAACGCTCCTATTTTGACTCTACCATCAGGGAATGATGGGTTCGTTATTTATAGTGATGCATCAAAGAAAGGACTTGGTTGTGTCCTTATGCAGAATGATAGAGTTATTGCCTATGCATCACAACAGTTGAAAAATCATGAACAAAACTATCCTACTCATGATATCGAGTTAGCAGCTATGATCTTTGCTTAGAAGATATGGAGGCACTACCTCTATGGTGAAAAATGTGAGATTTATACTGATCACAAGAGTTTGAAGTATATTTTTTCACAAAAAGAACTCAACATGGGGCAAAGGAGATGGCTTGAATTACTCAAGGATTATGATTGCACGATACACTACCACCCGGGGAAAGCAAACAAGGTGGCATATGCTTTGGGTAGAAAAGACCATGGAGTTTTGAACAATATGAGAATTGAAAGGGATCCAATTTTCATGGATCTAGTGAAGATGGACATGGGAATAACCAGGGAAGGTGAAACATCAATGCTTTTTCAAATGGTTGACAAACCATCTTTACTAGAAATGATTAAGAGTTCTCAGACCGATGATGAAGAATTTCAAAAGAAGATTAATGCTGTGAATGATGGGAGATTGAGAGAATTTGTGTATGAAGATGGAATTTTGAAATTCAGGAAGAGACTTTGTGTTCCCGATATACCTGATCTAAAAAGGCAATTTTTGGATGATGCTCATAGTTCCAATTTCTCTATACACCCTGGGAGCACCAAAATGTATAGAGATTTGAAGGAACATTTTTTGGTGGGAAAACATGAAGATGGAGATTGCTGATTTTGTGTCAAGATGTATGGTTTGTCAACAAGTGAAAGCTGGAAGGAAACAACCTCGAGGAGTCATGCAACCTCTTCCCATACCGGAGTGGAAACGGGACAATATTACGATGGACTTTGTCATGGGGATACCAAAGACTCCTAGAAGGAACGATGCAATATGGGTTATTTTTGATCGTCTTACCAAGTCAGAACATTCTCTTGCTATAAGAGAAGATATACCCCTGGAACGTCTAGCAAGACTATATATTAATGATGTTGTGAGACTTAATGGAGAACCCCTATCGATTGTTTCTGATCGTGATCCCCATTTTACTTCAAGATTTTTGAAAAGTATTCAGAAATCCCTGGATACTGAACTTCATTTGAGCACTGATTACCACCCTTAGACAGATGGACAATCATAACGGACTATTCAAACCTTAGAAGACATGTTGAGATCTTGCTCACTTGACTTTCAGGGTATGTGGGATCAATATTTACCTCTGGTATAATTTTCCTATTATAATAGCTTCCATTCGAGTATTCAGATGGCACCATATGAAGTGTTATACAGAAATAGATGTTTTACACCAACCTGTTGGGATGACGTTGGTGAAAGAAAACTTTTAGGCCTAGAACTGGTGGAGGAAACAGTTGGAAAGGTGAAGGTAATCCAAAATCACATCGATGCAGCTCAAAGTAAGCAGAAGAGCTATGCCGATAATCGAAGGAAGGATTTGGAATTTCAAGTCGATAATCATGTTTTCCTGAAGGTATCACCATGGAAGGGAGTCATACGTTTTGGTAAGAAAGGTAAATTGAGTCCCAGGAACATCAGACCTTTCGAAATTCTAGAACAAATTGGGGCTGTGGCTTACCGATTGGCAATGCCGCCAAGTCTCTCCAAAGGTCACGATGTGTTCCACGTATCTCTGTTGAGGAAATACATGCCTGACCCAACGCATGTACTCAACTATGAGGAATTAGAACTGGAACCCGATCTTTCCTATTGTGAAGATCCCGTCCGGATTCTTGATACGAGAGAAGAAGTACTGAGAAACCGGACGACGCGTCTGGTAAAAGTTTTGTGGAGAAACCATAAGATGGAAGAGTCAACGTGGGAACCCGAGGAACTTATGATGAAGAACCACCCGAGTCTTTTCATGCGGTAGTATTCTAGAAATTTCAAGGACGAAATTATTTGAATGAGGGGATAATGTAACACCCCAAGATTCTACGGTACGCTTCTCTTTGAATAATGTGATAGCGTGTGTTGTACGCAACACCGAGTTCTAACAACCAATCAAACTAGCCGTTATGAATAGTAATACCTACTTTTTGAAATTATATATATTTTATATTTCAAAATGGACTTCATTTTTGGATTCGGAATATCGAATTTAGTCTAAGATGAAATTTTGGTACTTTTCGGATAACATTAATATTTTGATGAATAGTGAAAATTACTAAATTTTAAATAAAAACAACTTTTTTAATCAAAATAATTAATAGTGATATATTATGAATTTGAGTTGTTTTAAAGTAGTGTCAATCTTTTGATAGTTATTATCTCTTAAAAACACGCTTTTTGTTTTGACAGTGGGAATTAATTTTAAATTAATTTCTGCCACTTCTGTGTTTTGAATTTAGAAAAATGGATTCCATATTTGGAATCAGGATGTCCAATTTTTGTAAATAGGTAACTTTTATTTTTAGACATTTTGAATAAATACTGCGGTAAATATTTTATTTACCACGGTTAAGGGTAAATCCGGTAAATAAGGGTTAAAAAATAATATTATAATAATACTAAATTACCCTAAAACGTGTCCTAGCCTTATTGGTTGATACAGGTTCGACCATAGGCATCTTTGGGTCGATTTTGGGACCCCATGGTGCCACTTGTAGGTGATAGGGACATTTTATTTTAATTAAGTTAAAATGAATACAAAAATGACACAAGCATATTGCTTTTAGAAAAACAATTTTTACATAGGGTAATATATGTTGGATTTTAGATTATAAATATTCATTAGAAGGATAAAAAGAGTTCCTACATAATGATATTTTATTTATAATTTTTAGACATTAAATAATTTAATTTATTTATGACACAATGATGATGAATTAATTATTATAATAGTGAAAAATTAAAATAATTGATATTATAAATACAAAAATAAATATAATATGAAACTTTTAATGAATTAAACTAATTTTATAGGATAATAGGATATATTAGGATTGATTTAATTGACTTCTTTAGAAGTAATCAATCTGTTATGAGTTTCACAAAAATAAACTATTGAATAGTGTCAAAATTGACATCAAAGGGTTCTTAAAAAAATATTATATTATTAATTGATATTAAATTCCTAAAAATCTAAGGTTCGGCCAAAAGACTTATATCATGATAGTTTCATCATTAATGGACCACTTGGGGGTCGCTTGGATGTATATAGTAAGTTTATTAACCATATTATATAAAAATACAAAGAGACATTGTAAAAGTGAAACTAATTAACTTAGAGTTAATACATAAAGATAGGGTTAATATAAGTACCCAAACCTGTCTAAATTCTATTGGTTGAGTTGTTTTCTACCCATCCCCACCTTAACCTTTTAATAATAAACTTTGGAGCCATTGGAAACCGAATATTAATTTATTATAAACTAATATCTCTAGCTTTTCCAAAGGTGCCCCTCACACCTCTTATAAAAGGGCACTCCTCCTTCTCACTTCTTCACACATTCAAAGCCTTTTGGTTCGGCCAAACTCTGCCCAAGTAATCTCCCAACTTCCCTGACTACAACCTAGAGGCCTTAGTTTGATCATAATGACAACCTACGGAGCCCTTTTGATCAAATCAAAAAGAAGAAACCGAAGAAGATGTAATGATTTCACCACCCTTTTCCAAGTTCCTTTCTTCTTCCACTTCTTCTTCCTTTCTTGTTACCATTATAAAATAATAACTCCAGTATCATAAGTATACTGTGATGTTATTATAAATATGGTACAACCATATTCAGTATTCTATCCACCATTTGAATAACATGTCACCATACGTGCGTACGTACGGCTTACCGTCTCCACGTTGTGGTGTAATTGTTATTCAATATAATATTATCTGGATGGGTATAATAATGATGTGTAACTCATGTAAATAATAAATATAACATGTTAATGATTCTGTATATATGATATACCATCCATTTATATATTATTTTAATATCAAAAGAATGATATTGTCGCTCGTGCGTACGTACGGACTACCGTCTCCACGAACGCGATGAGATTCATTCTCCATCGTATCCATTCAAGTATAATTATCATTTGATGATTTAAAAAATGATGTTTAAGGACTTGATATCATTATGGATATGAATAATATACAACCTATCCTTTGAAAACATGTCTTACGTAACAAAACATATAAAATAAAACAAGTAAGTTAACACCCGAAACAACGATAATACTAAGATATTATTATCAAATCAATATTACAAGATCATATATGATATCATATTAATGTATATGATTATTGTATAATTTAATAACAATTATTTCACCATTATACAGGAGGTTAACCTACCCCAACCAATGAAAAGTACAAGGTAAGGGTTATTTCACAATCTCTTCATTATCCGTGGTTGTTTATATGTAATAATCTACTGGGATCTCTTTATCATCAACATCCATGTTTTCTTAAAAATGTATTTCAAAACATTTTTATTATTTACAAGAATATGGGTTAAAGTCATTTATACCCTTGTTTGACTTTTTATAATAGGAATATTTCCGTCGTTTTCAAAATAAGGTCCTTTTTAACCTTTTCGACAGAATTAAGGTAAGAATGTTTTTTTAACTTATACGGCGGGTGTAGTTATTTTCTGCTGTTATAAAATCTTGAAAGCTTTACATACAAGCTTATAAGAATATTTTCAAAGAAAATGTTATATTTTATATGACTCTTATATGATTTCAAAAATAGAAAGAGATATTTCTCTAAAAAGAGTTTTGATTTCATCTATGTCAACATCCTTTGATGGATTTTACGCTTATTTGAAGTTGATTTATTATGATACAAAACTTCTATATTGTAATGAATGTTTTGTGATATGTTTGACTATGGATGTGCTATTTTTATACCATTCATAGTTTATGGTAAAATTATTTCCATTTATTATGCTAGTTTTAATACGAATGTTTATGTTATGTTTAAACCTTTTCATATGGGAATGCATTGGACTTAATATGTGACGAGTGGAGCCCGCTATAGTTCCTCGATGCATCGGTAGGTCTCGTGAGACAAACTAGTGTCTTGGCACAAGGCCTTGTCAAAATCTTATTTGTAGTCTTGGCACGAGGCCTTGGCTATGTGGTTATGATAGTCTGACATTATGCATTCCAACATTATGAAAGTGGTTATTGATTTTGCATGCGATTATTCGATTAGTAGAATATCCATGTGAATAAGTAAATGGCATTATATCATTTTATTTATGCCATACCATGTTGAAAGTTCAAGTTTGAAAGGCTTTTGTTTTAGTTATACATTGCCTTAAATGTTTATTCTTATTTATGAAAGTTTCCGCTATATTGTTATCCTTACTGGGCATTTGAGCTCACCCCTTTCCTATGTTTTATTTTTCCCAGGAAGTGACGAAGTAAATTATGAATGACCTGTAGAGATATTATGAGGGGATTTGAGTGTGGATTATGGAGACATTATGTTGTTGTAGTAGTTTTTCATTTTATGATGTAATGTAAGACTTATGAATATATCTATTGTTTCCAAGGCTACTAAACCAATCGGTCTTTCGAGATTTGATCTTTCTTGTGATCATGCCAATGTTATGTAATAATACACCGACTCTGGATAACTAGTGTTGGGGCATTACAGTTGGTATCAGAAAGTTATTTGGATTTAAGTATTTTGTGGGAGAATAATAGGGAATACATTGAGTTTTTATATAATAATAGCCTCTCGGAATCGATCCAGATAGAACCTTTCGAGGTTTTATATGGGAGACAATGTCGTTTTACTCTTTGTTTGTTATAGGCTGGTGAGTCAATGATTATTAGACATAGTATCATGAAAGATATATTTGAGCAGGTTTAGTTGACTAGGAGGTTGTTGGTGACCATGGAATGTATTTAGAAATCATACATTGACCATCAGATATTACCTCCAGAGTTTGAGGTTGCACCTTTTTTTCTTCCTGGATTCACCTAGGATGGGGTAACACCATATCCAGAAATAGGTAAAACTATCACATAGGTTTGTCAGGTTGTTTGAGATAGTGGAAAGGGTTGGTCTAGTGGCATTTCTATCATCCCTTCCATTGATTTATGGTTCCATACAGGACGAGTTTCACATGTTTCATCTTTAGAGATATTATCTAGACCCATATCACATGGTAGACATTGAGGACATTAAGATTTGTGTAGATAGATCATTTTAAGAGCATATTTTATATATTATGAACTATGGTGAGAAGTATCTCTGGGGTAGGACTATTCCTTTGGTACAAGTGTTGTTGAATCATGGTCATGTTTAGGAGGAGACATGGGATAGAGAGTCTGATATGTAAGCAAAATTTTCAAACTTGTTTTCCAATACACCATAATGATGATTGGGGAAGCTAAGGGATGAGTTGTTATATGGTGGAGAGGTTTTAAGATACCCTCTTTTTCTAGGTATATCTGTCTTTGAGATTTTCATTAAACCTATTTTGTTTGAGTTTTTATTTTCTTTATGACTTATTTCTCAGGTCTCATTTAGAGATAGAGAGCTTTTGTTGAGGAAAATATTCAGGGATGTATGTTTTTTCAAATAAATAGTGTATATATATAAATATGTTAAATGGGATTATAATGGTTTTTACTGAGTTTGGAAGGCTTTAGATGTGATTCTAGGTGATATTGAAGAAGCTAGGTCTAAAGCTATCAGAAATACATTTAATTATCATGTAAATGAGTTACACGATGTGTAACTATCACCAAGAATATGTCTTGAAAATAATGTTGGTTGTGAAATGGTTCATGGTGTGAACTAGTTATATGTCGCGAATCTACATTACACATTAAATATTGTTTGAGTAGGGTTAATTCTTCTAAGGTAATAAAATTTTCAACGTAACTCAAAAATAAAAAATATATGACGTGTAATACATTAACACATAATGTATTTATTAGGCTTGATAGTTTTAAATATATGATCAATGTATAATTTTATTGTATAGAACAAAACTCACTCTATCAATCCCTAGGAGACTTCCAGGTGATTTTGGAGTGCCTTCCTCCATCCTGGCCATCCCGTTCAAGCAATTGATCTCTGGTGAGTTGCTTTTCTTATCTTTTTTACTTATCTTCCATTGTTCTCTGTTTGGGGGAATGAAATATCCAAATTGTGGTTGGTTTGGATGTTTATCGTGGTCTTTTTTGATCTATTTTTACCCTGTGATCTTATGCACAAAAATTTCCTATTGGAATTACCAATTGGAATCATTGTTTTGAATTCTAGTTAAAGGTAGGTGGTCTAAAACCTAAAACAATTTTATGTTTAATTATTAAGTATGTGTAGTACTAAAATTACACCAACACAACATGTGCATTAATTAATTGAATGACTAATAATAAAAAATCATGTATTAGACCATTCCTTGGATCCCTATGGACTCAATAGAGTTGAGACCTAGATTGTGGCTACCTGTTGAGTGAGCGAAACCTAGATTAATAATGGAGTGAAAATAGCTTAAAGTGTGTTTAAAATTACATGATACCTTATTTGATTGATTGATATAGAATAAAATTGGTAATGGATTGTAGTGATTGAAATGGATATGTTTCATGTGATATGATATGGTGTAGACTTTCATGTTAATTGTTAAAGACCCTCTCAATAAATGAAATGTGGATTTGAAATACAAATGGTATTTTTATAATTAATTATTTAGGATATAGATATGATATTTTTAAATCCCTACTTTAATGACTTGTGTTTTGATTCATGATATAATGCTTATGTAGTGGGTGTGGAAAAGTTTCATGCTATAATTCTTATATAGTTGGCGTCGTCTTGTTTCATGCTATAATTCTTATATAGTGGGTGTGGCCTAGTTTCATGATGTAATGATTATAATGAAGATGTGGCCCATTTTCATGCTATAATACTTATATAGAGGTATTGGATTAGTTATATGCTGAAAGATTATATAGAGGGATATGCCTAGGATACTAAAATACATATATGGAGGACAATTCCTGGATATTATGAAATTATTATATAGAGTGATATTCCAGGTTATGTGATTATGCTATGGTTTATGGTTATGGTTTTAATGGGTTTTTTCATGCTCATAGATATTCTGGCATGAAACCAAAGCAGGTTGATCATTATATTGTATTGATTTTTTAATTAATACAAATGTTATCCCTTTATTACATGCACTTATTATCATAACGGTTTTATTACACATGGTGGTGTTGACCTAGGAAATTTTACTCATACCCTATTCAATCCACTCATTTTGGTACCTAAGCAGATTACATGGATGTGGGTTTGGATAAGGGAAGGAGACCATGTTGCAGATTTTTGCTTGCTAGATGGAATGATGTTTTGAGGTGAGCCCAACTTGGGGTTCGAGACTAGGGCCATTTTATTTTATTTGTATCAGTCGGTTCCTTTACATTGTATTAAATTCATTTTGACATCTAGATATATTTCATCTCACCATTACATGATTCATTATTATTCATTTCTAGGTTATATATTAACTATTTATTTTTTAGATATTCCTTCCTCATAACTTCTTTAGTCTCCGAGGTTCCCACTTTTAGTTTGTGATTTCTCTAAAGTAATTTCACCAATCAGGTTCTATGATTCCCCAGTACTTTCTCTTTTGTGTAAGGAATCTATACATGAACCTAATTATAATAGATGTAAGAATCCAACTATACTCCCTAAAATACAAGAACTTTTGTTAGATATGGAATTCATTTATTGAGTAATGAAACATGAAAGATGTCATGTAATTTAGAAAGGTTTGGGTGAAAATCCAATCAGTAAGCTCAAATGCCATTTTTTCTATTCTTTGAAAAGTATTAATGTACCTTGGGTTTAACTTACACTCTTCACCAAATCATATAGCTCCATTCCATAGTAAAGCCTTCAAGAATACATGATACCCAAAATGAAATTCCATGTCTTTATTTATATTACCAGCATAGAATTTTTTCAAACCTAAGATAATTTAATATGAATATGAATAGTCTATAATTTAATATTCATATCCTTTACAAGATGTAGGAAAATTGATTTCATTCTCCAAATTCATACCAATAGGATTGAGTATGAATCTTATTCCCATGAAATTATTTATGTGGTGTCTCATGGATCATCGTGTTAAAAGGAATAACGATGAAGACATTGTGAGTGGGAGTGGGGGGGGGGGTAAATTTTGACCTTTTAAAAACACTTGAATATGTCATAACCAACCCCCATTGTTAACTTGGATGCATGATGTACCATTTTATTTAATAGATTATGAAACAAAAGATAACATATATGAACACAATTTTTTACAGTGGTTCAGAGCACAAATATTTTCTAGTCCACTCCACCAATACTCTCTCTGTGAGTTTGGAGATTTTCACTAGTAGATATTTTTCTAACATATATTTAGAGTTATTTACAATAAAACTTAATTTTATACAGTATATTTTACTTGGATTTAAAGAAGTAATAATGAAATCCATCAAAACACTCAACACCTAAGTGCTTAGAACCAAAAGAGATTTTATTTTATTGGAAAAGTTCTCATTAAATATATTCATATTAAAAATATGAAACTGGTAGATGAATATTTATTTATATAAAAATATGAATAACATAAACTCAATATCCTTAGGTATAATATATAAAATTTCTCTAGATAATATATTCATATAACATGAAAACAATAATAAATACCTTAATATAAGTAGGATGAATAAAAAATTCACAAAATGTTTGAAATTTGAATTTTATCAACCATATAAAACGATAATTACCCTTATAAAATAGAATAGATTAATCCTATTTTAAAGAACTTATTAAATAGACTTATAATTACATTAATGGCAAATTTAATCCATCAAAATCATAACATAAATATATAATAAATTCAAAATTTAAATCATGAAGATGACTGATTCAATGTGGGGTTTCTCTATGTAAGGATAACTTAAAATGTATGGTTCCCATTATTTTTTATATTCCAAACATAAAGATCCAAAATGTGGAGTATTATTACAAAATGAAGTTTCTTATTTCAAGTGCATACCAAACATTACATACTTTAATGTGAGGTTCCTTAACAAAGGTTTGGTTCTTGATCCTAATGTTCATCTAAAATATATGGTTACAAAAGTTATATTATGTACTCAAACATGATGTTTCTTTTCAAAAGTTAGTTTCCTAAGTATAAATTTTAAATAAAAAGTGGGTTTTGAAATGTTGGGATGGAAACAAGCTTTAGGTTGTGACATCACTTTTTGAGATGTGATTCTATAATTCTTCAAAATATCCAAAATAATTTCCAAAATAATATTTCACCCACAAGAAAAGATTATTATAGAAATAAGGATTTTATAATTCTATGAAAAATAAAATAATTATTCAATTAAATATAAAAATTAAATATATTCAAATTAACTTTATTATTTAAATAGATGTGGGAGTTTTTGATCATCCAGATAAACAAAATAATTTTTAAAGAAACATATTAAAACCCTTTAATCCACCTTTTGATGATCAAAAAACCCATAAACTGGAGAAATATAGGTAAAAAATAGGTTTGCAATTAACATTGATCAAAGTAAATTAAATGATTATTTGTATTTTTTTCATCTAGATTTGTACCCCTTTTTTGAAAACTAAAATAAAGTATAAAAATAGATTAGAAAACTTTTAGTTTTTTATGAAACTATATGTTACGTTTCTTATGGTAAAATAAGAAAATTATGGAAATGGATACAAGGATTTAAAAAATGAACAAAACACATAAAATAGAATGGCAACAAAACAATACCAAAAAAATTTCACTATTTATAAATGATTTTAGATTACATAAAATTTCAACTCAAGGGAAAAAGTATTAAGTTATAGGTTGAGAGATAGGATGGGTATGAGGGTGAGGTTATTCAAAATAAGAATTAGAGGTTAGGGAAAATTTCATAGTCTGGTGTATAAATATCATCTCCTCCATTATATATTTAAAATTATAGTTTAGTGATGAAACCCACTCACTTATAAATTGACTTGAATCCTGAATCACCTTCATCACATCAACCAAATTAATGTTTATAAAATTTGGAATTTTCCTATAAGAGTGTATAAAATTATCCATAATTCTTCCCAATAATTTGAGAAATACATTGACATATAATTTTGTAGATGTCATTCATTTAAATAGTTCTTTATGAATTTATATAAGAGTGTGTATTTTCACTTTATCACAATAAAAACATTGATTATTTTCTTACATTATAGAAATATCATCAAAGAGATTATATATCCTTCAAAACTCATCATTAAATCCTACTACACTAGATATAGATTCTCTTCCCTAACTGGAACTGGATACTCTTCTAGACTCAAACTGACTTGAAATACAATTGTAGAGAAGACTAAAATCTAGATTTGAAACAAAATAATATTTAATGTTCCAAACATGGTTAGTGATATATCTCTTAATATAATGAAAATATTCTCAATAAATCATTACTTTATTCAAACTCTTATATTGAGACTAGAGATATTCATATTCTATTTTGGAAATAGAGGAAATTATTAAGTCTTCTGTAAAATTATAAGAACATTAATGTTGTATTTAAGGATTGATAAGATCATATTTCAATATATAAAATGCAAAGAAATTGATTTTAGGAAAATTTTTAACATGTTCTTCAAAACATGAATTACACTTAGATTTCAAGAGTTTTACCTTAACCCTTGTAGATGGTTCTCCAATTTTAAAAAACCGAAGTAAAGAAACTTAAAAACCATCACCAGTGGGGTATTAAAACTCTCCAGTCACTTATATAACTTATTTATCTTAATTAATATCCATTTTCATGTACTTTTCAAGAAAATAAACTAATTTATTCTTGACTAATTCAGTTGTAGCAACACCAGGAGAACCAATTTTCTCAATAGAGTTAACTTCATTTATTCTTTCCAAAATTGGAGAATGAGTAGCTTCCTCAACTATTTATTCCAAACGCTAAAAAATAATAATATATTTCTTCAGTAACGATTTTTCTCTCTTTAACTCCTAGATATTTTAAAATAACAACATTTTTTTGATAGAGTATATCATACGTAACACTGAGAATAAATTAACTATGAAATATCTAAATATCACAGTTATATCCTAGACATTAAATTAACAGGTCTGAATAGGAATAACAAAATTATTAAAATTATAAAAATTTATCACTAAATAAAAATTTATTGATCAATTATTAATAAATAAGAACTAAATTTTTAGTATATTTATTTTGTTTTTTAAAAAATATGTTTTCTTCAAAAAAAATTAATGTTTTTGAGAAGTTGTTATAATTAATTTTGAAGAAATTTTATAAATTTTATTTGTTAAAAAGGATATAATTTTTGAATAAATCTTTGTAAAAGTATTTTAGTAATAATTTTTGATAATTTTATAAAATGAATGATTTTTTAATGAATATTGAAAATACTAATTTTTATTTAAAATTGTATTTTTATTTCAACATTTAAAATGTAATATTTAATTTTAAAATGGTTTAAAAGTATAATTAGTAATATTTAATTATTAATATTACCATTATGTTTATTTTAATAAATTTTAAGGATTAATTTTATATCAAAGCATTTCTATACTTTGAAAATGTATTTTTCTAAAAAATAGTTTTATCACATTTTATGTACTTATTTTATAATTAATTTATGGAACTTATATAATTTGATCTTGAAAAATGTATTCCATATTTTGAATAATGAGGTACAAATTTTTTGAATATGATCCTTTTATTTTTAGGCATTATGAATAGTAAACATGGTAAAATTTATCACATTGGTAAAGGGTGAATCTAGTTATCTGATGTTAATGCTAAATGTTATGGTCACCGTTTTAATTTTTAATTATTATTGGATGAATTTAATTCAACCATTATCACCTTAGTATGTAAATATAATTGTTTAAGGAACAATTTTCAATGAAAATACTTATATAATATTTAAAGCAAATAAAAACATAAAATGTCACTCTCTTACTTTTAAATATATTTTATGTGTTCACATAGGGACAAAAGAATGTTGTGAATGAATATTAATGGTTATTTTGAGAGTGGTTAAATTATTTTCATGATGAAAATTTATTTATAATTTTTTGTAATTATATAATTATCATAAATTATTACATAACATTGACAAGGTATTTCTTCAATTAATTGAAAAATAAATTAAATAATTTTAAAATATAAAGAGTAATTTTATTTGAGTGAGTTATTATGTTCTATTTATTTAAATTAATATTATATATTATTTTTGTTTTAAATGATTATATTTGAATTACATCCTTTTCTTAGGGTCTTTAAAGTAAAACTAAATTAATTGAAACAAAAATGTTATTAATGGTATTTTATGAAAATAATATTTAACGAAATTATTTAAAAATAATAAAAATATTGAAATAGGAGAAGGTGAATAATATATGGTAGATAATTTTATCCCTCAGACACCTATGATCCAATTTTTACCTTATAAGTTAAATAATAACCCTTTAAAAGTGAAAAAGACATTACCATAACTGTCGTTAAAATAAGTTAACTGAGTGATTAAATGATAAGATAAGGTGTAAAACACTACTTAAACCCCTAAATATTTTATTGGTTTATGGGATATAAATCAAATAAAAAATTATTATATAATATCTTTCTATTTGGAATAATTTTTCTATAGATTGTTTTTAATATTTGAAACTTTTATGAAATTCCAAGAGCGCAGTTCCTCTCACTTATAAAATGGCACCGATCCTTTCTCTTCTCAGCACAACATTGATCCTTTTATCTTGATTATAACCTAAAAAATTATATTCTTGAAATACTTATTCAAATTATATAGTTTATAGTCTTCAAAAAAGGAAAACCCTAAGATCATTAAGAGGGTATCTAAAATATTTATTTCAAAGAAGTGGTAGTCACCTCAATCGATCACTTTACTTTTTTTACTTCTTATTTTAGCTCCTATAAATATATGGAATTAATCATAAAATAATAAATTAATTATACTCAATATATTAAAATGTTATTATGATTATGAAAACACAATTATCCACTCTCTTTCCCATCAAATGGTAAGTGGAGGTATTTCTCATGCATATGTATGAGATTCCATCTCTACGTAGCGATACGATTAAGTTTTCAACTCCATATTATATGGATGGGTAATATGATGTTTTTAATGTTTATATATTATATTTATGACATAATTATACTTATTTAAAGAAAATATCATATCTATCTTCTTACCACCCAATCCATTGGAAGAGGATAACATTTCTCATTTGTACGTGTGGACTACCACCTCCACGAAGTGATGTGATTCATTTTTCATTTTCATCTATTAGTGGATGGAAATAAGGATAAATTTGAGGAATATATGTTGTTTTTATGATATAATATTGATTCTTTAATGGTTAATTATTATTCATATATCGAAAAATGAAAACAACGTTCATGTGTACGTATGACCTACCGTCGCCATGAATGGTGTAATTAATTTTTATTTCTCTAAAAATTGTAGATGAATATATATATATATATATAAATTTATAGTGAATATATATTATATTAATTTTATTATAAAAAATATGTTTATTATGGAACCATGATCAATGTACAAGTACCTAAACAATCGAATGAAATGTTTATGAAAAAAATGAAATATTCAACACCGGAAAATGATAATTTTAATAAAGGGATTATTAACAAATGTGTGTTAAAATTTCATAAAGGGATCCTATATGATATTATAAGTTTGAAAATTATTTTTTATATAATTATAATAAATTTAAATTTATTATACAGGATGTTAGGAAACTTTAATAGAAATTAGAACTTGAGGTAAGGGTTTTTATGTTACAATCTCGTTGTTTATCGAGATTGTTTATGATTATGTTCTGATAATGAAATATTTTAGTATACCTATCAATAATCTCATGAATTTTATTCTAATATAGTTATTTCTTGATAAGACATATTTTATCTCATTTTAATCACATTAAGTACTGAAGATATGAAAATAATGTTTTAATGAAAAAATGAATGTATTTTTAACTTCGGTCAAAAATCCTTTCTCTCCCATATCCGTGTTTTCAAAAAATGTTTTCAATAATTTTTTTAATGTTATCATATTATTTTTAAAATTAAATTTTACCCTTGATAAAATTTTTACAAAAATTTTAAAATGGAATATTCTTATTATTTTTTGAAATCTTTTAATTTTGAATTTTTACCGAAACTATGAAAAGAATCTTTATTTTAACATACATGACATGAATAAAATTTACTAACATAATAACCTATAAATTATTTAAATATTCCTTTTTTATTTTCCAAGTTTCTTTTCAAATAAAATATTCCCTTAATATTTATGAAATTCTTATATTTTAAATAGGTTACTTCTAATTGAAAATTTTACCTTCCGCATGAAATGTGCCATGTGATCCTTTAAAGGTATTTTATATCTATGATGATATCTAATGATATTACATAAGTTTTAAAAGGGATATAATCTAATGACACCATAATTATCTTTCAGATGTTTTATGATTATGATAACAATATGTTTATGAAACTCATTATTTTTTATTGGTTTTTTAAAAAAGATGGTGTCGAAGCATCATTTGGTTATTAAAACAAAGAAAAGACCTTTTTAACAAGGTAGAGGGAGACCCATTACATAGCCTGAAGGCCAATGTTTCCCATTACATAGCCCTTAGCCCCAAATTTTTGGCCCAAGTCCCATTTTGTTAATAGTATTGCTACAGTACCTACCTGCTACAGTACCCATATAGTACCCACCACTACTATAGTGCCCTATTGCCGCTAAAGCTCCCTTCCGCTGCTATAGTACCCATCGTTGCTACAATACCTTCTCTACTAAAGTACCACAATAGTATTACTACGGTAACCTGTACCCAATGGGTTTTGAACCCCCATTTTCATGTAGGATTATAGGGTTCTGAAACATGTTACTTTTCCCCAGTATATGACATGATGAAATGTTTATGAAAAACATTTAATTTTCATAGTTTATAATATGATGAATATTTTATGAACTTGTGTAACAAACCATTATGATTTTAATTATTTATGGGTGGGACTAGATTTATGTAGCACTTTAATGAATTGGGTAAATATGGATATCTCATGAGAAACAAAATATTGGAATGGGGAGTGAACCAATTTCAGTAAGGGACTCTGTTCACTATGATATACTTAGGAGTAAATCATGACTACTACAATGGTTTGGGTGTTGATTCAGAACTTTTATTTCTCACATTTCCATTCCTTTTTTTTGGAAATCATAAATGCATTCATAAAAAAATATTTGACTAAATTTTTATATCCAAAGTGTTTTTAGTATGTTTTTTGTAGAAATTGTTATGTTTTACAAGACTTAGAATAAGTTTTAATGAATTATAAAAATAAAAATATATTTATTCATTATGATTATCATAATGAGAATAGGGATGATAAATATAAGACTCACCCATATTAGATCAGACGTTATAATTTTTTTATAACTATCATAATGAAAAAGAATTAACCATCAAACTGACATTGATATCTATGAACATCATACTAACCCACATGTAGATTATCATAATGAAATTTGTAAGGAATTATATAAGACTAACTTAATGTTTATAATCATATTTGGAAGACTTATTTCTATTGTAAGGAATACTTCTATAATGTAATGGTGTAAAACCAATACAATGTCGAATATTTTTTTATGCCAAAGAGTTATTAGTTGTCAAGTGATAGGTTTCTACATTCTTGTGAAAAAATCAGATAAAATATCACCATTAACAGATCAAGATAACCAATGGTAGCTCAAATATTAATATCCAATAATTTGAAGAGATTGAGTCTTGAAGATTCATTTTAAATTTCTCACATGTGAAAGAGATCTGATGATAAAAAAGTGTGAAGGGATTTTTCCAAGTCTTTTTTATTTATTTTGTAGTTTGGTCTTATTAAGGAAACTTTATCAAGTTGTCTCCTTAAGAAATGTTTTGTCAATATTTTCGTGTCTGATTATTGTGATTACGATCAAGCGTTTACGTAGATAAAAAGACATAGAATCTGATCATTGTGTTGATCTAGTTCTATAATGGATAGTTAGACAGATAATCTGATTCATCAGATTAAGGGATTCTATGGCTGGGATGATACAAATGATCTTTATATTAGGGTATTTACTTGTTATGGAATGATATACTTTCTTGTAAGTATAAAACAAGGGATACTTATATCCAAGGTTAGTGGCTACCTTACTCTTAAAGATAAAAGAGTAGTATTAATTTAATTATATATGTAAGTAATTATTACATTAAATTTCTATTGTTTTTCTTCTTTATTTACAAGTTAATATTATGTTCCTTTTATATAAAATATTGTGAAACACCATATTCATATTTCATTACTATTTGTATTATTATAATTACTATAATTATAATACTATGTTTAATCAGATCCATAATGACTCCGATCCTTTACACTGATTAAATTGTGTTGCCTTTAACTATGATTCTATACCTCTGATATATCGAAATAAATATATATTATAATACATTATTAATCAGACTATGGGTCGAGTCTGAATCTAGTAGTTTTACATAAAGAGGTTTGTTATCTTTTTGTTTAAACTTTTTAAAACTAAAGTTTTAAAAACTACAATTCACCCTCTCTTGTAATATAGCCAGTAAGAACATATTATTTCGATCCTAATATCAATATAACTCATATTGATATCCAAAAATTTATAACAAATCATGATTCCACTACTGAAATTATTACCAAACTTTTTTTCTACACTATTGAATGTCTGTTTTATGTTTTTATTATAAAACTTTTTTATAAAATATTTGTGACAATAATGTGTATTGTGTAAAAGGAATATATGTCTTTTTGGTGGAGTGAATAAATTTCGGATCCATAGATAATTTAAATCTAAACTAGCTTCCTATTTTACATGGCTCCAACTATGAGTACCAAAGAGATAGGATGAAAACTTTTATTATCTACATAGGAGTTGATTTTTTTTATGTTCACTACAGATTATAAAATTCATGATAAGAAAATTACAGTTTTCACACATCTAAAGAAATAAAAACTTCATCTTAAATAAATAATTATAAATACCTTTTTATGCTCTATGATTAGAAGTATTTATATCCAAATATTATCTTGTGAAGTTTCCAATAGTATTTAGAGAAATTTAGAAATCACACACTTTGAAACATAAATGTTTTTTGAAACCAGAAGAGCTATATTAATATTTGATTATAAATATTTTGTTTCTTTACCTAGGTAATCTATTTCAATGATGTGTCAAAGGTTAATGACTATTATAAGTAGATCAAAATAAGTTGGAGAGAATGGTTTAGATGATGAGATTAACGCAGAGAAAATTATTGACTTCATGCCTAATGAATATAAATCAAAGAAGAATGTTGTTAATGATATAAGAAGGATAAAAATACTACACTTGATGATCTCATAGGAAAATTAATGCAATATGAAAGAATATTTAGGAGAGATGATGAAAAACAAAATAAGAATAATGAAGGTTTATCTTTTTTTTATAATACAATTCTTACCAAATATCAAACACCAAAAAAGCTATCAAGTATTAAAGAAAGAAGAAAGTAGTTATTCAATATGATTTTAGTTTTTATAAGAAGTATAAAAATGGGTTTGAAAACATCACAAGAAGGATGAAAAAGATAGTTTTAAATACGGATTTCCAATATAGATACAAAAGTGATTAGTATTGAAATGATAAGAAAGATGGATAAAATTTTTATAAATTAAATAAAGCTGGACACATCAGGCCGTATTTTCTTAAACTGAAGAAGAAATATAGGACAAATTGAAATTCTAAAATATATGAAAATAATTTTTAAAAATCCAAGGGAAATAATGTTTTAAAGGCCAATGATACATGGAGTGCCAGTGGAGGTGATTATTATAAAGATATTTCTGAGAATGAAGTTCCAGTTAGACTAACATAGGTCTTTATTCCAAAGTATATCAAGTAAATCATTGTTTTATAGATAAGGTAAGAGAATCTTAGAATCTTAAAAATATCACTCTTAGTTTTAACTATCCTAATGAGAAGTATTATATGTCTTTGGATAATGAATCTACCAAAACTAGTGAGGATAATTCTTTAAATTATTTTGAAGAAGTTTACAACTTTTCTAAATTGTTAGAAAATTAAAATTCTAAAATTTTAAAACAAACATTCTAATACTATGGCAAAAATTTCCAAGGATGATTCAAGAATAAATATTTTTACAAATGAAATATCATATATTTCTAAAGATATAGATAAATATAATTCTAATAAGGATACTATTTTTAATTTTTTATAAAAATAATTTCTTAGAAAAATTATTTACAAACTAGTATTGAATAACTAAATTCCAAAACTATTACTAAATAGGATAAGAATTTAGTTATAAAACTAAAATATGAGTTTTATATGTGTATGATGGGTGAGTTAAGACATTTTCCTGTTTTTTTAAATCTCAAAAAAACTATAATGAAATTTTATATCTCAACATAAGTATATAAAATTTCTTCTTAAAAATTTTGGATACAAAAATATAAAAAGTATTAGTAATCCAATCGGTACCTCAAATATACTTGATCTTGATGAGGCTTGGCAACCAGTCGATCAAAAGACTTTTAGAGGTATGATAGGAAGTTTACTTTACTTATGTACTAGTCATCCAGATTTATTTTTTTATATTATTGTGTGAAAGACTTTAAGAACATTCAATGGAATCCCATTTAAAATTAGTAAAATTAATTTTTCATTATCTAAATGGAACTATGGATTTATAAATTTTTTATTATTTTGGATTTTTTTGAACTATAAAATTTTCAGATTCTGACTTTGGTGTTTGTAGAATAGATATGAAAATTACTTCTGTAACATTTCATTTCTTGAAAGATTAATTAGTTTCTTAGTCTTGTAAGAAACAAAATTCAGTAGCACTTTTAACTGTTGAAGGTGAATATGTGGTAGTTGGAAGTTATTGTGCTAAAGTGTTGTGGATATAATACACACTCACAGACTACAGGTTTAGTTTTACTAAAACTGAAATAATTTGTGATAACATAAGTTCCAAAACTTTAATCAAACACACATCACATCACTCATGGGATAAACACATAGATATAAGACACCACTTTCTAAAGAATCACACACTTAAAGGAGATATCATTTTATAATTCATCAGAATGCAAGATACATGATAATATTTTTAAAAAACCTCTTCATTATGATATATTTGAATACATTAAACAGAATCTAGTAATTATAAACATAAATAAATCACTCATATCTTCTTCTTGTGTACCCATATCCTTCATTAATACAATCATTTTCATATGGGTAGTGTATATGTTAGTTGTTTTTCAAATAATTTTAAATTTAAAAATTTAGATCATCCAATTTTTTTTTATCATTTTCACTAATCCAAACTAATTTTCTTAATAATGTTTTCAGAAAAATAATTTTAAAAAGACTTTAAGTCTCTAATTTTTTTTTGAATCAGTGGTTGTAAAAATTTTTCAAATTAAAACTTTTTTGTAATCATTTTTTTATATCATAAGCAATTTTTTAATTCTAAAACCATTATATTAAAAAGATAAATAACATTTTATTTATTAATATTAGTTTTTATAATATCATTAGAATTTTAAATCATTATTTTAAATTTATTATAATATATTAGTTTTTTAAAAATAAATAAGAATAGGTAATCATACTGACGAATCTTTACAATCCGGAAGGTATTGTTATATTATTTTATTTTTTATCAATATGCCATTATGATTGATTAATTTATTGTTGTTGTAACTTTTTGGTTAATAAAATTTAAATATTTTATTAATATTTTCCTTAATCATATTAAACCCCAATATGATAAATGATTTTTTTTATAAAAACCTTGAGTGTTCAGAATACATTAAATATTTTTTCAGTTGAATCTCAAAAGTTAGATCAGATTCGATTCAATCTCAACATTGGATTTTAGTATGGAAGTTGAACTATCACCCTGAGTACCTATATAAAGGAGGGAACCTCAGTGTGCCACATTTATTGTCCATATCTTTTCACTCCGAGTTGCTGCTACTCTTAAGTCTCTCAGTTTTTAAAATCATTCACTTCCATTTCTATAGTCTCAGTCTCAATACGATGGCGCCCAATGAATACAACAATATTGGTTTATTTTTAGAGAAAGTCTAGTTGAAGGATAAATTTATGAAAAATATGATTCTTCTATGAAAATGGTTATTATGTTTCTAGGATGGGAATAATTTTGTGTTAGGAATTTGGAAAATGTTTCTAATCTCATCTATCCATATCTTGTTAGAAGTTTTTATGCTTCCATTATAATTTTCAAAGAAAATAGAATTGACAAATTTTCTTTCATTATGAATAAAAATAGATACAAGTTATTTTATTGTAAGGCTATGAGTATGATTAGAATATGATCATAAGGGGATGATTCTTGTACTTCACACAAACATCTAAATGATCTTGGTACCTTCAATAAAAAGAAACAGAAGAATATTTATTTGATCACCATGAAATTTTTTGGAAAGTTTTCCCTATGATATGAAATAACTATGTTATCACCCTATAGATGTAATGGTTTATGATCCCAATGAAGGGAGATTGATATACGTTAAAATTTTATAATGTTTTTTTATTTTGGATTATTTAGAGAATATGACAAAGATAAAATTTATCAGATTCATATTTCTCACCATAAAAAACTTGAAGACTGCATCCATCAATTATAATATTATCAAGTTTCTGAATTTGTGTAGAAAATTTCTGGTTTAATGCATGAAGTTTTTCAAGATTATAATTAAATAATGTCTGAAGAGAATAAATACTTTTTACATCAATGATGATACAATTAAGTGGATCTGATTCAATTTTGATGTATAAACAAAGGTGTTTTTGGAAAAATATAGTGTAGGTATTTTAGATGTAGAACCTTCAAGAAAGATGAGTAGGATAAGCCTAAAAATAAAAGGAAAGAAAATGTTTCTCCATAAAATAAAACTCAAAAGAAAAAAAATAAAGTTACATATGAAGTATATGACGAGGGGATGAAAAAGAAAGAAGAACAAAAGTCATGAGGACCAATTTTCATAATTAACTGAGTAGAGGCCATAATTTTAAGGATTAATTATACTAATACATTGCATGTAGAGACAAAGAAAAATAATAAAAATTAGATTTTTTTTAATTTCATACATGTGAAAATTTGTTAAAGGGAGTTGAAAAGGAATAATATAATGTTTTTCTTGTTCAATCCACCTCTTAAAACGATCAACTCAATTTGGATGCTGAAGTTCCCTTTGTCATAAATTAGGGATATGGTAAAGTAGTCCATGAATAATTACTATCACCATCTATTCAAAAAAAAAATCATAATTAGTACTATCTAGAAAAGAACATTCATGAATAGAGGATCAATTATAGGAGGAGTTTCTAAAAGAAATAGAAGAAGATGTTGGATGGGTTGATAAAATAAGTCAAAAAGAAGGAGAAGGTAAAGATGAAGAAGAGGGTAGTGAATACGGGGAAATTGAAGAAATTTTTGAATAATAATATGGAGAGTATGAGAATGATAAAGCTAATGAAAATGATAATAAAGATGGTTAATTTGATGAGAATGCTAACGAAGATGAAGATAATGATGAAGAGGATGAAGATGAAGAGGATAAACAAAATAAGAAAACCCAATCTGATAAAAAATTTTGAGATACTTTATCATTATCTTTTCCTTTTAAGATTGATATGGATACTAAATATGGAAGTTATGAAGATAAATTTGAGTCCTTATCTAAGAAATAATGTTACCATAATTCAAAGACCAAGGATAATGATAATACTAACTCTGAAGATATGGATACCATCAAAATTTCTAATGATAAGGAAGTAAATGAAAAAGGTTATAAATAAGCTGGTGAAAGTGTTTCAAATAAAATAAAAAAATTATTTTAAATAAAGACAAAGTAAAAGGAAAAGAAACTGAAATTATAACCAATAATTCTAAAATATCTAAAATTTAGCAAGATAAATCGGATTTAGTCAATACCCTAACTACTCAAGGATTTTATTACATTATTAAATATTTTAAAATACTAATTGGAATAATTTTGTTTTTAAAAAGACTTAAATCCAATAGAGAAATGATTCATGAATGAATTGATCACAAATCAGAATCATATATGTTTTTAAAAGAAAAATACATTCAGAATGAGGTATATTTGAATGTATTGAAGGAATGTTCTCAATAAAATAAAAAATAATGTAATAAATTTTTAAAGTTTCCACATCAAGTTGATGCGAAAAAAAAATTTTATGATGAAAAATTAAAATAAGTTAAGAATATTTTGGATGAATCAACCGATTACTATAATATATTAATAATAGATATCAAACAAATAGTATAGCTTTTGGAATGTTTCAAAGGTTTTAAAGGTAATCAGGCTCAGGAAATATAAACTCTGAATGGGAAGATTTGATACATGTAGTTAGAGATAACCAGACTCAAATCCAATGAAGAGAAGTCCACTGTTTTGAAAATTGAGAAAATTGAGTTATATGAGGATCCCGAGACTTAATAGGTATTAAAAAAAGATTTAGGAAGAAAAAAATAGTATAATAAGAAAAATACTTTCATGAAAAAATTTATAAGGAAATATTAATTTATTTTCTAACTCTTGTTGTATTTTGTTTTTTTTTGAAAAATCATTGGTAACTTTTAACTATGAAAGAATTATTATTCTCATCCAAATAATATTTTTGTATGAATGTTTTCCAATTATGATTGGTTGAATTTTCTTTCATATTTATTATGGATTACTAGTTAGTTAATCATATTATTTCTCATTTTATTTACCAAACTAACATTTTATGAAACTTAATACTTTTCCCCATTATTGTTAAAAATCATAAAGGGGGAGAAATATATTTTGCGGGAGAAGTTTTATTATTAAAAGAGAAATAATTTTAAAAGGGAATGTTTTTCCAAAGAGACATATTTATAAAAAATGGGATAAATCCTTTATAATGAATTATTTCTACAAAAGTAGTATCATTTATTTAATGGGGAGAATACAATCCTTATGGTGATATTTTATCCTATGTGGAAGTAATCATATTTGACATATTTATCTCATCATATTCATATGACTTATAAACTCAGAGGTAGTAATGTTTTAACAAAAAAAATGAAAAAATGTAATTAAAATAAATGAACTATAGGTTTTCCAAAGTTATCTTACATTTTTGTCTTATGCTTTGTGATTTTAAAAAATGGGTAGATTATTGACTCATAAATTTTATTTCTCACTTTTCCATTCCATTTGTTTTGGAAATAAAAAAATCTTTCCGAAAAACGTAACTTACTAAATTTTTATGTCCAAAGTGTAGTTAGTTAGTTTTTGTAAAGAACATCATGTTTTAACCTACCTATAATAATTTCTAATGAATTATAAAATTAAAATTTCATGTCTTAGTTGTGAATATCGTAATGATCATGGGACCGATAAACATTAGAATCGCACTTATCAGATTTGATGTTATTCATTTTTTCATAACTATCATAATAAAAAAGTATTAGAAATTAGACTAACATTGGTACTGATGAACATGAGACCGACCCTCATGAAGATTATTATAATGAAATTTGTAAGAAAGTCAATTGAACTAAATTATGCTTAAAAATATTATTCAAAATCATTTTTTTCTAGTGTAAGGAATACTTTTACACTATAATGGTGTAAAAAAATATGATGTCAAAACTTCTTTAATACCAGTGAGGTATGAGTGTCATGTTCCAGGTGTCCATGATCTTGCAAAAAACTCAGAGAAAATATGACCATTGGGAGTTCACCTATAAATACACAATCATTAAAAGAGTTTTAATCTTTTTGATTCATCTGAAATTTCTCACTTGTGAGATAACTTTAAATATTACAAAGCATAAATGGATTCTTTATAGTATTTTGTAATTATTTTTGAGTCTTGTATTCTTATGGTTTTCTAAATATTTTTTTTGTAATTTTTTCTACGTCTGATTGGGGTTATTACAATTGAGTATTTCTAGGGATATGAATATGGATTATATGATTATTGTGTTGACTAAGAGATCATGGGGATAGTTATATAGAGAATCTGATAAGTTGGATCAAGGGATTCCATGACTAAGAATATAGATTTGATTATATTATCGAGGTCTTTCCTTACTAAGGAAATATAGAATTTCTTATAAGTATAAAACAAGAGATAACTTTATCCGAGGTGAGTCTCTACCTTAGTCTTAATGATAAATGAGGTGTATTCTTTTAATAATAGATGTAACTCATTATTTAAAAACATTTATTTTATTTTTATTTTTCTTTTCAAGTAACTATTTTGATTATTTTATATAAAATATTGTGAAACATCATATTCATCTTTGATTACTGCCTATGTTATCATAATTACTTTGATTACGATACTCTATTTAATTTATTCCATAGTGAATCCGATACTTTACATTGTCTCTAATTATGATTCTATAACTATGATATATCAAAATAAATCTTGATTATGATAATTTATTAATCATACTGATCTATGAGTCTAAATATGATAGTTTTACTTAAATAGGTTTATGAAATTGTTTTCTTAAAACTATAATTCACCACCCACTTGCAATAGATCTATTAAAAACATATTATTTCAATCCAAATAAATATATAACTCATATTTATATCCAACATTTGGGAGTGAACCAAATCAACTATGATAGTCTCTAATGTAATACTTGACTATTAAGGAATTTATTTTCTATGATTGTGTGTATGCAAAAAACATATTTTTTATGCCAATATTATGCACCCATGGATCATGTTATTTGATTAATTTATGATTAATTTTATTTAAACTACCATGATTTATGTCACGAATAAAGATTATGATATTTTATATGAGGGGTATGGTTTTAAAATGATAATTTTTTTGTGATATCCATAAAACCATGTTATATTTATGTGAAAATTGATATCCCCCTTGTTTATCCTTACTGAGAATATGAGCTCACTATTTTGTTATGTTTCCTTTCCCTAGGCCATGAAGAAATGTTTTATGTATGATGTGTTTTATAAGGGTTCTAGTTATGAATAACTAATTGGGAGAAAATAAAAATCTTCTATGAACTAGTTGTTTAGGTATCCATGTTTCTAAAGATGCTAAAGCATTATGTTCCTTGGGTGTGTATTTGTAAAATATGATTAATATTTATATATTAAGGTGTAATATATATTAATGAAAATTGTATTTTGTTATAGATGGTATCATAGGATAGTTTTTGTCAGTAATTAGAAACTAGGATGAGAAAACTTTAGTAAGAACCCTTAACATAATCGTATGTATAAGAGAATGTACTAAGTCATGGTAGAGGAAGAATTTTGGTTTCCATAAAAAATCCCTATTTAGATACCTCAATTGGATGTGGTTTTGGAATAGATGAATATAGGAGTAATAAGCTTAAAACAATAGTTGTTCGAGTATATTTCAACCATCATTCTAGTTCACTGTGTTTATTCCCTCACTACACACCTATTTTGACACTCTCAGGGGGATATGAATGGATCAATTCACATTTTATTTACAAAAAATTATGAAGGATTTGAATAGATATGATCATTGATGACATTGGTTCAACATAAGGTATCTTAGACTAAAAAACGGTGTCAAGATTTAGACATCCAATTAATTATATTTCATGATTCTCCACTCTGATAATTGTTTTTTACACTATAGTTTTTGGTTTTAGTGAATTGCTAGAATGCGAAGGAGTTATGTTAGAATTAATTGTTATGGACAATGAAAATAATTTCTCATGAGAAACCAAGTTAAATAAGAGATGTAATGTTAATATTTATAACAATAACTAATTATCCATATCATTATATGATTAACAATATCAACCTGAGTGAGATTCTTGAAATACCTTATAAGAGAAAAATGGAGTTTCATAAAGACTATTGAGGGAAAAAGACTCAGTTCCATATATATCAAGTATGTTGAAATAAGCACTTAGGGAAATATATTAGCGGAAATAGAAATTGTTTTATTTGTAGATAATAAGGTAATATAAAAATCAATTGTCGATAAAAAAAGTATTCAATGGAGGGATATTGAATTTTTCATAAGGTAACATTTATAGATCAATGTCTTATGTGTGGAAATCATGGGAATTATCTATGTCAATTCCCTTATCCAAGATCAAACTCCAACACCAAGGTAGGTATTATGTTATACCAATCATTTAAGTAGAATGATAGAAGTTTTAATGTATTGGAATTCCATAGTTATATTACTTAATTATTTTTAATCTATGGTATTATGGTTATTTGAATCATGAAACATCTAGTTATTGTTACATAGTAGTTTTTATTTAAATATTTTAAATAATATGTTGAATTGTACTGATAATCAAGAAAATGGTTTTAGTGGTAATTTTTTTTTGAGAAAACATGATTAAGGGAAAGATAATGCTTAATATGCACCAAAGGTTGAGAAAATAATGTTTTATTGGGATAAATATATGTTTTATTTTGATAAAGTAAATGGGATAGTATTAATGAACTTGGTACTAATTAGTGGTTTGATGAAAAAATGGTTTCTATTATCTTTGATGGAGTTTATAACTTTTTTATTTAAGTATTATATTTACTAATCTATGATTTTAAAAGAATGAGGATAATGAATTTTTTTTAAAATCATGCAATTTCCTGGATTATGTTTTTATGGTAATTTATGTTAGTACCATGTTTTAGGAGAATAAATGATCAATGTATTCATATATTTGGTATGGGATATAATAAGAAATTTTATATTTTTTGGAGAATAATATTCAGTTGATTTTGGAAATTTAGGGAGCTTCTTAATTTTTTTTCAATTTTGATTTTGGTTTGACATATTTTGGAATTTTTAAGGTTAACTATTTCTATAATGGATGAAGATAAAATTTTCTTACTATTATTAAGGATTTAGAGATTTTCTTAATATTTACCTTTATTGGGAAACCTATACTAGTCATTATATTTATATATATATATATATAGAAATTGGATGAATGACTAGTAATTATTTTATAGATATTATGATCTATTAACGGTTAATTTTAGTGATTCAGGAACGAAAAATTAATCATGGATATTCATTTCTTAGAGAAAGAGATTAAGTAGAAATTTATCAAAGAACAACCGAAGGATGAAATTATGCTTATAAAATGGAAATAAATAGATTTTATTTTCTAATGTTATCTATATTGATAGTAAAAGAATCCCTCAACTTTAGGAAAAGGATAATGATATTAAATTTTATACTTTCACCATAATTTCTGATGAGTTGATGGTCTTATCACTTATCTTGGATTTGTGGTTCTATGGCCATTAAATTTCTCGTCAACATATTCTCTATCGCTCACTATTTTTCCTTTGGTGTTATTTTTCTCCAGAATGTCTATATTTTTACTTCCTATTAATGTTCTCATTTGGGAAACCTAGTTAGGTTTTATTCTAGATGTTCTTCATATTTCACTTTCTCTCTTTTTAATAAGATGTTTTATTAATGCCTTTTTTGATCTCAGTTTTCCACAAAATAAAATTTCAAATTCCAAACACTTTATTATAGATAATAAGATCAAATTACATGGACAATATTTATTAAATGGGGGAGAATGTAACAACCCAATAATTTTACAGAAGAACATTATCATATTTTAGAATGAAAATTAAATTTTTTATTAAGGAAACAATTTTAAAGAAAATGTGAGAAACCAAGATACATGTCTTCAATGAATTAAGACATCACATCTTGATCGAACGATCTAAAATTAAAAAAACTATATAAAAAAAAGAAATGAACATCCCAACATATACAATATAAAATCCAGTTTCCACCATTCCAATGCGCCACAACAAGCTATCCTGTATAAAGACAACCCGGTACCAATGGCCAAGACCATACCCTCTCAAACATTCAAAACCAAAACACATCATAATAGTGAAAAATTGTATCTCTAAACCTAATATTTATCACACTATGAGGATAATCTGGAATCAAGAACCCTTGAAAAGTAGGCTGCATGAAACAAAATTTATACCGAGGAGCAGAAACACCCAAGCAAGAAATAAATTCAACCACCACCACAAATCAATCAACACCAAACCAGAAATAATAAAAAATCAGACCCGCGAGGATGCCATAGGATCACAGAAGCCATAACCTAGAGCCCTCCCCCTCTGCGCTATTCAAGGGCTAACACAAAGCCACTCTTGAAAGGAAACTAGTTCAGCCGTAGCCATCGCCCACCCATGCCAATCCTAGAACCAATGCTAAAATAGCACCTGAAACTCACTAAGTAGGGAAACCAAAGATGGATCCACACTATCAGAGCCTTCACAAGAACGGACGAATCCATGCCTGACCCTCCACCAAGGCAATGCTTCCGTATAATCTAAGCGTCGCTTTAACCCTCACTGAGCTGGTGCAGTCGAACATAGCCTTGCCAGCCTTCACCATAGCTCGCCGACACTAAGCCAAGTCCATCATTTCTGACCCGCACCACACCCTGACGAAGGATTAGGGGGAATGAAACCAAAATAAAAAAAACCCTAGAATGTGAGAGGAAGGAGATGCCGCTGCTCAGAGGCCCCCCGTCAGAAGAACATTATCATCAATTTCTATATGACATGCAACACTGGGCTTAAACTAACCATTTAATATTTAAATATGACTAATATAAAATAGATATTAAATTAAAGTTAATGAATAGGAATAACTAAATTATGAAATATATATAAAGATCATACTCAATAAAAAAGTATTGATTAATTTTTTGAAAATAAACACTCAAATTTTAGTAAATTTATTTTATTCGTCAAAAACATATTTTATTCAAAATATATTTTTATTGATTTTTGTGAATCAATATTATAAATAATTTCTACAAATTTTATAAATTATATTTTATGAAAAGTATATTATTTTTTAATTTATCAAGTAAAAAGTATCTTAGGATAAATTTTTGATAATTTTCTGAAATGTATGATCATTCAATGAATAGTGAAAAACATAGATTTTTATTTAAAATTGTATTTTTTTAAATCATTTAAAAATATCCATTTTTTATTATAATAATAACATAGAATTATATTTTTTTATTAAATCATGAATAATAAATTTATGTTTAATGGATTTATTTTTTTTATAAATTTTTTATTAAAACAATTTCATACTTAAAAAATATATTTTCCTAAAAACGGTTCTCATTTCCTTGTATGAACTTATTATAAACTGAATCTCATCCAATTATATAAGTTTTTTCTCAATAAAAGGATTCCATATTTTGAATTAGGAGGTAAAAATTTCATAAATATGCCCTGTTTTGTTTTTAGGCATTATGAATAGTAGCCGTGAAAAAATATATCACTCTTACAAAGGGTAAATCGAGTAATCCTTTGTTAAAACTAAATGTTATTATCGCAATTGTTACCCTTAATTATTATTATATGAATTTAATTCCACCTTAATCACTTTAGGAACAAAATTTAATTTTTTCAGGGTCATATTTTCAAGAAAATGACCAATATATTATTTATAGTAAAGAAAAATACCAAATTCCACTGCTTTACTTTTTAATATTTATTATGTGTTCATATAGGGAAAAAAGAAACTTTTAAATGAATATTAATTTTTATTTTGTTAATAATGAAATTATTTTCATTATGGTTAATTATTTTTTATTTTTAGTAATTATATAATTAACTTACATTCTTATGAAATACCAACACAATATTTCATCAATTAATAGAAAATTAAAATAAATGATTTTAAAATATTAAAAGTAATATTATTTGAGTTATTTATTGTGTTCCATAATTTTTTTACATGAATATAACATGATAATGTTCTTTTATAGTATTATATTTTAATTCCACCATTTTATTATTGCATTTAAAGTAGAAGTAAATGAATTGGGTAGAAAATTAAACTAGTGATATTTAATGAAGATAATATATTATTAATTTTTTTAAAAATAATAAAAATATTGAATGGGGAAAATTTGGATAGTATATAGTTGAAAATTTCATTAATTTTCCATTATTATCAAATTTTAACCTTATAACCGAAATTATATCCCTCTAAGGGTGAAAAACAATTTATTGCAGTTAAGGATAAAATAGGTTAACTAAAGGGTTATACAAAAAAATAAGGTTTAAAATACCACTTAAACCTGTCCAAATTTTATTTATTAATGGAAATTTAATAAAATATTATCTTATATTAAAATATATTCCCCTTTAGAATTATTTTTCTAAAGAATTAATTTTTTTTATATTTAAATATTTTAAGAAATTCCAAGAGTGCCCCTCCCATCACTTATAAAAGAGAACCCATCCTTATATTATTTTCACCAAATTGAGACTTAAATCATGACTATACCACCAAAAAATATATTTGAAACATCCTTAGAAACATTATAGAGGTTCTGGTATTCTAGAAATTCCAACCCTAGGATCATTATGAGGAGATCTAAAGGAGTTCTTTCAAAGAATATGTAATCTCCTTAACAAATAACTTTCCTTATTACTATTTATTTTAACTACTATATATTTTTTAAATTTATAATAAATTACTAAATAAATTATAATCAATATACATAAATTTTATTATGATTGTCAAACTACTATTGTCCACCCACTTTCCTGTCAAATGGGAACTGAAAGTACCGCTTAAGTGTATATATGACTTACCGTATCCATGTAGTGCTACAATGTATTTTTCATCACCATATTTATGGATGGTTATTATGATGTTTTTAATTTTTATATCTTATATTTATGAAATAATTATTCATATTTAATGACAATATCATATATACCTTCTTACCATATAATATGTTTGAAATTAATAACATCCCTTATGCGTATGTGTGGACTACTATCCCCACAAAGCGATATGATTAATTTTTTATTTATACTTTACATGGATGGTAATAAGGATCTATTTTATGAATATATATGATTCATGTGATATAATAATTATTATATAATGGCAAATTCTTATTTACCTTTATTTCATTAAATTCTGTAATGCCCCGACCCTAGAAGCCTAGAGTCATTGCGTTATTTTAATACATTGGCATGAGTACAAGGAATCAAGTCCTGAAGGACCGATCAGTTTAGTAGACTTGTAAGTACTAGATACATACATGAGTTTTACATTACATTATAAAATAAAAAACAACAACATTGTGTATCCTTTGAACACAATCATATCAATATATTATCCCAGCAAGTCAATCATAATATACTTCTTCGCATCCTGGGAAAAATAAAACATAGAAAGTTGTGAGCTCAGATGCTTATTAAGGGTAAATAATATAGTGGAGACTACAAACTTTTAAGGAAAGTTGTGTAATTAAAAAATCCTTTTAAACATAATCTTTAACATAATATGAAAAAATTAAATAAAACATTACCATATAAATATGCACATGGATATTATACAAGTCGAATAATCACATGTAATAACTAATTTCATAACGAGGGGATGCATAATAACAGACATCAAGACCACATAGTCAAGGCCTCATGCCAAGACTACAATTTTTTTTCAAGTCCTTATTCCAAGGCACTAGTTTATCTTAAGAGACCTACCGATGCATCGAGGAGCTATAGCAGACTCCATCCATCACATACTAAGTACAATTCATTCCTCATATGAAAAGTTTGAAACATAACATAAACACATGTATTAAAACTAGCATACAAAAGGTCAATACATTAACCATAAATCATGAATGGTATAAAAATATCATATTCATAGTAAAAAATATCATAACTCATTCAATAAAATATTTAAGTCTATATTTATAATAAATTAACCTCAATCAAGAATAATATCCAGTAAAGGATGTTGACATAGTTGAAAATGATCAGTAAAACTCTTTAAGTGAAATATCACTTTTTGTGAAATCATTTAAAAGTCACACATTTATAAAGAAAAAAATTTCAAAGATATTTTTGAATCAAATTGTCCCATACCACTTTGAAATATTTTTAAAGGAATTAACATTTTTAAACAATCATGTCCATATAAATAAATCCTTAAAATCATTTTGAAAACATGGTCATTAATTAAAAATATTTAGAAAAATAAATCTTCAAAACATTTAAATGATGATATCGTTAAAAATTAACTACCATAAAACTTAAAATATTCCTTTTGAAAACATTTTTATGATAAATGGACATGGATGATAAATATTTCCCAGAAAATACTTACACATAAATAATCTCGGATAATAATGAGATTGAGGAATTAACCCTTACCTTGTACTTTCCTTTCGTCGAGGGGATGTTTAACCACTTGTATAATGAATATAGTACGTTATAAAATTATAACAGAACCATATTCATATTTATTATATCATACATGATTCATTTAGGAATTTATACTACCGATTAATAAAAATTTCCATGTTTAAGTAACATTTCTGGTAATAATTTCTTTCTTTATCATATGTGTTTTAACTTGTTATTCTTGATCGTATAACATAGATCATGATTTAAATAATTAAATAATATAAAACATGATTTATATATCATATATATTCATAATCAAAATATATATAACAGAAAGACATATGAAATGGAAGCACCATTCATGGAGACGGTAGTCCGTACGTATGCATGGATATTGTTTTCGTTTTCTTATCGTATTGAATGGAAGTAAGTGATTGAGATATATGTAAATACACACACACACACACATAGATATATATATATATATAGTAGCATTATTATTTCATATATTACATACTTATTAATAATATATATTTTTAGAATCATTGTTTAATGGTGAATGTGGAAATGAATATCATCGCGTTGTGGAGACGATACACCATATGTACGCACGAGCAACAATATAATTTCCTTAATGATAAAATTTAATGGAATTTGATGGAATATTTATTATATAGAAAAAGTAACATGTTATATTTATTATTTACATCAATTATACTCATTATTATACCCATCCAAATAATAAAGTGTTAAATAACAAACTACACCACGACATGGAGACGGTAAGCCGTACGTACAAACGTATGGTGATTTTGTAATTCATAGGATGAATATAATAATGAATATGGTTGTACCATATTTTAATAACATCATAGTATGTAGAAGGTTATGGAGTTATTATTTTGGTATGTAAACAATAAAGAAAGAGGAATTGGAAGAAGAAAAGAACATTGAAAGAGGTGATGAAATAATTACCTCTTTTTCGGGTATTCCGTTTGATTTGATCAAAATGGATACTTAGGATGTCTTTATGATGCATGTAAGGAATCTGGGATTAATTGAGGGTAGTTGGAAGGATATTTGAGTAGGGGTTTTCTGACCCAAATGGCTTTGGAGGTGTAAAATTAAGTGAAGGGGAAGTGCCATTTTATAAGAGTGGTGAGGTGCACTTCAGGAAAATATTAAAATATTATTTTATTATAAAATAATTTTGTAGTTATAATAAATAAATATGTATTTATTTATAGGATAAGGTTGGGATACATCTAAAACCTCTCAAAAAATAGGTTTCATACAAGTTTATGTCACCATATTAACCTTATCTTTTAGATTTAACACTTTGTAAAATAGTTTAATTTTTACCATGTCTTCTTGTATTTTTATATTACATAGTAAATAAACATAATATAAAATGCCAAGATAACCCAAAGTGGTTAATTAATGAAATATATATCATTATATAATTCCTTTTTCTGAATCTTAGATTTTTATGAATATTATATCATTTAATATTATAGTATTTTTAAAAAAACTCATTTATGTCAATTTTGACACTATTTAGTATTTGATTTTTGTGGAAGTCATAAAATTTTTATTCCTTCAAAAAAAATCCATTAAATCAACCATATAATGACATATTAACCTATAAAATTAGTTTCTGGCATCAAAAGTCTCAATTTATATTTATTTCTATATTTATAATATCAATTATTTTAATCTTTCATTGATAAAATAATTAATGCATCATCATTGTGTCATAAAAAAATTTAATTATTTAATCTCTAAAAATTATAAATTAAATACCAATATTTATGAAATAAATTTATATTTATAATTAATACTTTTAGTATAAATTATCTTATTTATAACCCTATATTAAAAATGTGGTAGTTATTAAAATTTGAATTTAACGCTTTTAACTATTCTTTAAATAAAATAATAATAAGTTTCCTAATATAATACAAGTGGATAATAAAGGATAATATTTTTATAATAAGGTTGATTTTATTCTAAAAACACTTATCATATAGAATTTGGACATGTGTTGGGGTAATTATAATATCATTTTTACCATTAATTATTTTATTTACTTTTAACCGTGGTAAATAAAATTCAAAAGTTACAAGTCACTAAAAATTATTTTCATCTTATTGAACCAAATTTTACTTACCTATGTTGGCAATGACTCTTTAATTTTTTAAATTAAATTCACAGAAGGGGTAAAATTACATTTTATGAAAATTTGAAAATGTGCCTAGAAGGTCGGTAAAAGACGTTAAAAGTTAAATAAAATTATATATATATAAACTTATTATAAGATTAATCAAATTAATTATATTGTACTAATATAGGTGTTATGTATCTATTTGGACATTAAAATAAATTCAATTAAAAATTAAAAATTAAAAATTATTAAAATAAAAGTCGGTTTTAAACAACAACATTGTGTTTTTCACTATTCATCAAAAAATTGAATGTTTTTAGAAAAATACCAAACATTGAGGCTAAGATAATTTTGATATTATGAATTCAAAAATGAAGTATATTTTACCAAATTAAATACATATAAGTTACATTAATTAATTTAAAATTAATTCCCATTGTCAAAACCAGAAAGCGGGGTTTTAAAAAGTAAAAGCCATCAAAAGATTAACATGTGATTATGTCCAATTTTAATTTGAAATTACTTATAATGACTTAAATTTTATTAAATGATAAAAATATAATATAATTATACTTCAAAAACATTCAAATGTATAATTTAACTCTATAAGTTATATTTATTAAAAAAGTTGTTTTTAATTAAAAATTAGTATCTTTCACTATTCATCAAAATATAAAAGTTATCAGAAAAACACCATAAAATTTATGAAAACTAACTTTTTATGTACCTATTCTAAATAAGAAGTTTATTTAGTCAAATATAATATATAAAATTGTCAAATATTGGATTTAAAAAGGGTTACCCATTAAAAGGTGGTAAAATTTCATTTTTTAAAAAAATAATTCTATTATCTGAAAAATTGAATTTGTTCTTATATTATGTCTAAGAAACAAAAAATATGGATTTTAAAATTATATGGAGTATTCAAAATGTAGTTAATACTATTCATAACCTCTTTTTTAATGACTACTTTGGTAAGTCGTGGTGCACTCGAACTTGGTGTTGTGTATATCACAAACTAATTAATTAATTTAAAGTGATAACATACTATAAAATCTTGGGGTGTTAAATTATTCCCTCCTTTAATAAATTTAATCATCACAATTTGAAAATTTTCATTGAAAATAGATGGTTTAAAATAGAAAATACCTTTGTGGAAAACCCACATTGGAAATAGGGTTAATAAAATTCAGTCTTAATAAGAGGGAATGAGAAATGAAGAAGTCACCATAAAATTAGGGGTTCGAATAGGAGAACATTTAAGGAGTTTATAGACACATAATTAGAGGGAAAATATAAATATTTATAGGGATTGATTGAGGACAGAATTCCAAAACAAGTGAACAATAAATAGAAAATTGAGGCCCTCAAACCCATAATTCTATGAGGACTTGAAATATCATTGGTTCATCAAAACATAAGGTATTAATATAAAAAAATTTTGGTTTTAAGATCCTTTACATAAAGTATATGAATTAATTTATTCATATAATAAGAAAAAAACTTGAAAATTTGTGTTACATGCTCTAACTAATTTCCATGAAAAACTCATCTTTTACTCTAAAAGATAATATAACTCAAAAACATTATATTTGTCCTAATCGTATAGGGTTAAAAAAATAAATTTATAATTAATATATCAGATCATTTAAAAAACTATATTATACAAACCAGGACATCACGTAGGCCAGTGGTAGGTAATGCACCCTTATCGCCCTTTGGCTGTAGGTTCAATTCTCGCGACCTTGCCATATGAGACAGGTTGTCACCCTACCTCAAGGTTTTCCTTTTTATAACAATACAAAAATAATCTTAAGAAATGTTTTAAACTTAAACAAAAATATCCAATTTCTAACTTAATCCATTCAAACCTTTAGACTTATCCAAAATACTTGTGTCCAAACTCATAGCCCAAAAATTTATAAGGAAGGTCAACATAACATAATGATGATTTTTGTTTCTACATAATAACACGTGAATACCTTCATCATGTATTCTATTAAAACATGGTAACACCTTGAATTTCCATAAAACCTTATTGATTACATTCATGCTCCCTTATTCCTTATATAATACTAGATATATTCCTTATATCCAAAAATTTTGAATACTCCAACAATGATGGAATAAACAAACCATTAACCAGTTCTAAGGTAGTCAATAATATCCAATATAATTTATCCAAATCAACCATATCTTATTCAAAAACCCCTACCTAAATTTCAGGAAAATATTAAGGTTTATCTTTCCTTCAACCATGTATTTTCTAAAACGTTTAACTTACTATTGAGTCACTTTTCTTAGTACCATATAATCTCAAATCCATAATGAAATAGTAGTACAATAAACTCCTTATTTATTTCTATAATTAATATAATCAGTACATTGTTGATACAACACTCAAATGACATAATTAATTAATAAAAAAATAAGAACACTAATTAATCCTCTTCATCTATGGTAGTATCATAACTTGATTATTATCTAATAGCATCATTTGGGGTAGACTCTTCTGATTGGGAAATTGATTCGCGTAGTGTCCCAAATATTTGGAGATGATGCATTGTACATTTGAAACCTTTTTCTTACCCTTTCAATCATATACATAGTTTACTTTTACTCCACACTTATATAAAAATATCATTCCTTTAAAGCAATTACCAAAGTGACTTGTTCCACAATTATCACATATGGGTAAATCCTTCTTTCCCTTCTTCTCTTTATCCATATTTCTCTCTGTTATCCTCTTCTTCTCTGGTTTTCCTTCAAATCCCTAGGACTCAGAGTGTTCTTTACTTACCTTATTAATAAATGATACTATTTCCTCATATGATGAGAATACATTGGAGGCTATTTACCTTTTAAATGCTGGATTAAGACTATGAAAGATACGATCCTTCTTACTCTTTGGATCATGAATATTGCTGGAGTTCTCATTACTTCTAATAGGATCCATTTCTAAATGATGACATACACTAGGTTATATCATATCATAATGTAGAATCCAAAAACTAGAAAAATTCTCGACATTAGTTGAATATTTTCCCACATATAGTCTCATAATCATAAAAATGGTTTCTTTGCTATCATATTTACTCATAAATCAATCATAATGGTTTCTAAAAAATGTGAATTATCCTAAACATATCCCCAAGGAGTGTCAATACCAAGAGTTCATGAAGGCCCATGTTCATGTACCAGGATACCCTAGGTCAAGCCTGAAACTCCTTGTTAGAGTTTTCACTATTAGGTGCATCTTTGCTAGATCCACCTCTACCAGTTTGTATCCAGACATGGATGTATTTTCTTGGTAAACCCACATAATATTTAAACTAAAATTTTTGGATGTTCTTATATACTAATACTCAAATTACATCTTATGGTAATGTTCTATAGTTAGTGTTTATATAAATCTATTTTCCAAGGATGTTTCTAAACTTACTCTAATAGAAACTGTAATGGCCCAAACCTAGAAGCCCAGAGTCGGTACATTATTTTAATACATTGGCATGATTACAAGGAATCAAATCCTGAAGGACCTATTAGTTTAGTACCCTTTGAAGTAATAGATACATACATGAGTTTTACGTTATATTATAAACTGAAAACCAACAACATTTTGTATCCTTTGAACACACTCATATCCCTTAGCATATCTCTGAAATTCAGTCATAATATACTTCCTCACATCCTGGAAAAAATAAAACATATAAAGGGGTGAGCACAGATCGTCATTAAGGGTATATAATATAGTGGAGACTACAAACTTTTATGGTAAGATGTGTAATAAAAAACAGACCTTTAAACATAATCTTGAACATAATGTGGAAAAACTAAACCAAACATTACCATATAAATATGCACATGGATATTCTACTAGCCGAATAACCAAATGTAATAACTATTTTCAAAATGAGGTGATGCATAATGATGTACATCATAACCACATAGTCAAGGCCTCATTCCAAGACTACAAATAATTTTTTCTCAAGGCCTTCTTCCAAGAAACTAGTTTGTCTCATGATAAATACTGATGCATCGAGGCGCTATAACAGGGTCCACCCGTCACTTACTAAGTCCAATGAATTCCTCATATTAAAATTTTGAAACATAACATTAAAATCTATATTAGAAATAGCATATGAAATGTCAATACATTAACCATAAATCATGAATAGTATAAAAATAGCACATTCACAGTCAAACATATCATAACTCATTCAATACAATATTGAATACTATATTTATAATAAATCAACCTTAATCAAGAATAATATCTAGTAAAGTATGTTGACATAGTTAAAAATGATCCTTAAAACTCTTTGATAGAAATATTTCTTTTTGTGAAATCATTTAAAAGTCACACATTTATAAAAGAATTCATTTAAAATATATTTTTCAATCAAAGAGTCCCATACCACTTTTAAACTTTTTAAAGGAATTAACATTTTAAAACAATAATTTCCATATAAATAAATCCTTAAAATCATTTTGAAAACATGGAAAATAATTTAAAATATTTAGAAAAATAAATCATTAAAACATTTAAACGATGATATAGTTTAATAGTACCTTCCATAAAACATAAAATATTCTTTTTGAAAACATTTTTAAGATATGTGAACATGGATGATAAATATTTCCTAGAAAATGCTTACACAAAAACAATCTTAGATAATAATGAGATTGAAAAATTAACCCTTACCTTGTACTTTCCTTTAGCCGAGGGTACGTTTAGCCTCCTGTATAATAACCATAGTATGTTATTAAATTATAACAGAACCATATTCATATTTATTATATCATATATGATTAATTTATGACTTTATACAACCCATTAATAATAATTTCCATGTTAAAGTAACATTTTGGGTAATAATCACTTTTTTTATAGTATGTGTTTTAACTTGTTATTTTTTACCATATCACTTAGAACATGATTTAAATAATTCAAGAATATAAAACATGATTTATATGACATATATATTCAGAATAGAAATATGTATAATATATATATATATATATAATGTAAACCCCATTCATGGATATGGTAGTCTGTACATACACATGGATGTTGTTTCTGTTTTCTTATCATATTGAATAGAAGTGAGTGATTGAGATTTATGTAAATACACACACACACACAAATATATATATATTTACAGTAGAATTATTATTTCATATATTACATACTTATTAATAATATATATTTTTATAATCATTGTTTAATGGTTAATGTGGAAATGAATCACATCACATTGTGGCGACGGTAAGTTGTACGTACGCACGATCAACGATATCATTTCCTTAATGATAAAATGGTATGGAATTGGATGGTATATTAATTATACAGAAATATTAACATGTTATATTTATTATTTACATCAATTATACTCATTATTATACCCATTAAAATAATGAAGTTTTGAATACAAAACTACACCATGACGTGGAGACAGTAAGCCGAACGTACACACATATGGTGACTTTGTCATTCATAGGATGGATAGAATAATGAATATGGTTATACCATATTAATAATACCACAACATTATTTATAAGGTAATTGAGTTATTATTTTGGTATGGAAACAACAAATAAAGAGGAATTGAAAGAAGAAAAGAACTTTGAAAGGGGTGATGAAATAATTACCTCTTCATCAGGTTCTTTGTTTTGATTTGATCAAAAGGCATCTTTAGATTGGTTTTATGATCAATGTAATTAATCTAGTTTGAATTTAGGGTATTTTAGAGGATATTTTAGTAGGGTTTTTATGATCCAAATGGCTTTAGAGTTGTAAAATTAAGATAAGGGGAAGTGGCCATTTATAAGAGAGGTGAGTGCCACTTTAAGAAAAGCATGAAATATTATTTTATTATAAAATCATTTTCTATTTATAATGGTTCCAAATGGATTTATTTATAGTATATGGTTGGTATGGGTTGAAAAACTCTAAAAAAATATTTTTTAGACAAGTTTTTGTCACCATATTAAACTTATCTTTTAGATTTACCTCTTAGTTAAATAGTTTAACTTTTACCATGTCTTCTTGTATTTTTAAATTACATGGTTAATAAACATACTATAAAATTTCAAGAGAACACAAATTAGTTAATTAATGACATATATATAATTATATATGTCCATTGTACAAATCTTATATTTTTATGAATATTATATCATTAAATAATATAGTATTTGTTTTAAAAAATCATTTATGTCAAATTTGACACTATTTAGTATTTGGTTTTTGTGAAAGTACTAAAAAGTTTATTACTTGGAAAAAAATAAATTAAATCAACCCTAAAATGTCATATTCACCTAGAAAATTCTAGGATGGCATAAAAAATTTCAATTTACATTTATTTTGATATTTATAATATAAATTATTTTAATATTTCATTGATAATGTAATTACTGTATCATCATTATGTCATAAATAAATTTGATTATTTAATATCTAAAAATTATAAATAAAATACCATGATATATGAAATAGTTTTAGTTTTATAATGAATATTTATAGTCGAAATTGTCTTATGTATAATCCTGTATTAAAAATGTTTTAGTTATTAAAATTTGAATTTAAAACTTTTTACTCTTCTTTAAATAAAATAATAATAAATGTCTTAATATTACCCAAGTGGATCAAAAAAGATAATATTTTATTCCTAAGGTTAATTTTTGTTGAAAAAAACTTATCCAATAGAATTAAGACATGTGTTGGGGTAATTATAATATCATTTTTACCTTTAATTACCTTATTTACTTTTAACAGTGGTAAATAAAATTCAAATACTACTATTCACCAAAATAATTTTCATCTTATTAAACAAAATTTTACTTAATTATTTTGAAAATTCCTCTCAGATTTTTGAAATTCAATTAACAGAAGCAGTAAAATTATGTTTTATGAGAATTTGCAAATGTGCTCAGAAGGTGGGTAAAAGACGTTAAAAGTTCAATAAAATTTCATATATCTAATCTTATTATAAAATGACTCCAATGGATTAAATTAGACTAATATAGGTATTATGTATTGATTTGGACATTAAAATTAATTTATATAAAAAATAATAATTATTTAAATAAAAGTCAGTTTTAAACAATAACAAAGTGTTTTTCACTATTCATCAAAGATTGAATTCTTTCAAAAAAATAAAAAAAAGTTCACCCCAAGATAATTTTGATATTAAAAGTTCAACAAATAAAGTCTATTTTATAAAATTAAAAACATATAAGTTGCATTAATTAATTTAAAACTAATTTCTGTTGTCAAAACAAGAAAATAGATGTTAAAAAAGTTAAAACTATCAAAATATTGACATGTGTTTATGTCCAATTTAAATGTGAAATCACTTATAATGATCTACATTATATTAAATGATAAAAATATAATCTAATTATACTTCAAAACCTTTAAAATTTATAATTTAACACTATAAATTATTTTTATTAAAAAAGTTGTTTTTAATTAAAATTTAGTATCTTTCACTATTCATCAAAATATGAAAGTTATCATAAAAACACCAAAAATTTATCCAAACTAAATTTTTATGTCCCTATAATAAATAAGAATTTTATTTTGTAAAATTTAATATATTACATTTAAAAAAGAGTTCACCATTAAAAGGCGGTAAAATTTTACATTTTGAAAAAAATACTTTTGTTATCTAAAAAATTGAATTTGTTCTTATATTATGTCTAATAAACACATAACATAGATGATAAAATTATATAGAGTATTCAAAATGTAGTTAATACTATTCATAACCACATTTGTAATGGATAGTTTGGTAAATTATGGTGCACTCGAACTTGGTGTTGCGTGTAGCACAAGCTATTGAATTACTTTAAAGAGATAACATACTATGAAATATTGGGGTGTTACAAATTCATTGAAAAGTGAAATAAACATTCATGCGTACGTATAACCTACCATATCCAAGAACAATGTAAAACATTTTTCTATCTCTAAAATTTATATATGAATATATATATAAGAAATATATCTGATATTTATGTAATTATTAATATTATTTAGGTGGAACCACAAAACATTTAAATGGAATAAAACCACCAAACCAAAATTACTATGAAAAAAAGAAATAGTTAACACCAAAAATTGATGATTTTAATTATGGATTATTAATAACCAGTTGTTTTATGTTAAAAAGGGATAATATATGATATTATGTGTATTTAAATGATTATAGTATATAATTCTAATAAATTTAAAATTATTATATATGTGGTTAGATAGATTTTGAAGTAACTGGATCATGAGGTATTGTATTTTATATTACAATCTCAATGTTTATCAGGATTTTTTATTATTTAGTTCTAATGATGAAATATTATGGTATAACTATCAATATTCTCATGAATATTATTATACTTTTTTATTTACTAATATTACATATTTTCCACTAATTTTACTCACTTTAAGTACTTAATAGACCAAAAGAAAATGTTTAATGAAAAAATTAATTTATCTCTCTTTTTGGTTGAAAATCCTTTCCAATCCTTATACATATTTTCTAAAAAAGTTTTCAAGATTTTTTTTAATATTATTCTATGATTATTTAAAGTCATATCTACCCATGATTAACTTTTTACAAATATTTTTAATATGAATCTTCTTTTCATTTTCTAAAAGGATGTAGTTCTGACTTTTCACAAAATATTGTGAAATTAATCTTTGTTCTAACATATAGTTCATGAATATAATTTACCACCATCATATAAACTCAAATATTTAAAGCTTTAATAAAATTTTTCTTAGGTTATTTTATTATACTTAATAATTGAGAAATTTTTATATTTTTAATAAGTGATTCTTAATGGAGAATGTTATTTTCTTTAGGAAATGTCTAAGTGATATTTTAAATTATTTTTTTCATCTAATGTGACATACGTACATATTACTTATGTTATAATGTTTATATGATCCAATTATACAATCCTCATCCTTTATCTATACGGTTTATAATTATGGTTAGAATATGTTTATGAAACATATTCCTTTTCCATGGGTTATTATTTTATGAGTTGATGAAATGTTTATAAAACCATTTTATTTTTACATGGTTATGATATGTATAATGTTTTATGATCTTATGGGACACATCTATATGATTTTAATTATGTGATGGTTGGAATCAAATTTATATATCCCTTTAATTCATTGGGTAAATATGAATGTCTCATGAGATAAATCAGATTAGAATGGAAAGTGAACCCAGTTTAGTAAGGGACTCTATCCACTATGATTGTCTTCGGAGTGATCCTTGAATAATATGATGGTTTATGTAGTGAACTGAATCCATTATGATAGACCCAAATGTAATTCCTGAATACTAAGAAAATGATTTTTTATACTTATGTGTATTCTATAAACTTATGTCTTATGAAAATTTTATACTCATATGTCTCATTTTATTTGATTACATAATGATTCATATCTTATGAAGTACTTATATTTATTCCTTGACTAAAGATTATTATATTTTATAAGAAAGGTATGGTTTTAAAATGTTACTATTCTATACTCAAACCCTTATTCTCATGTTATGTTTATGTTATCATTGATATATCCTTGTTTTACCCTTACTGAGCTTCTGATCTCACCCATTTCTGATGTTTCATTTACCAAGGTTATGTATAAATATTTTATCTATGATGTGTTTAATAATGGTTCTAGTTATGAAGAACAATGTGGTAGATAATATAGATATTTTTTGAACTAGATATTTAGGTTTCAAATTTTCCAATGACACTAAATATTTATCTTCCACAACTTTGTTTTTGTAAAATATATTGAATATTCATATATTAATATATAATATCTATGTATCAAAATACTAGGGAAATATAGGATACTATCTTATCCAATTTATATAAAAAACCATAGAACCTATTTATATTCTTAAGTAGATGATTATTTGTAAGCTCTGGGAAACTGAAGAAATTCCCCAATCCTCATAGGAATGTTTTCATCTATGAATTGACTCATTTTGGTTCTTGTAGAAAAAGTTTCACCACAAAAATAAGAATATTATAATCCCATAAACACTTGTAGATGAATTAAATCTCCTTCTACATGATATTATTTAATTTCTTCTACAACAAGCCCTGTAGAGCCGACAAACTTTAAGCTCCCCCACAGCCTGAGAGCCGGATTGATCATCTACTTTAACTCTAATAGGTATAAATTTTCCATTGGAAACACTCCAAAAGAAAATAAATATTCTTAGGGTTCTAAAAAATAACATTGTTGGGATAACATCTTAAACTAGTCTTTATGTCACCAATCATCCCCCTCTTATAAATAATAAGATACACCAGCCAACCATAGGGATAAAAAGACATCTTGACATCCTTTTTGAAGTAATGGTTCATTTATACTAACATGTATAGACTTATATAAATTTTTATGTCTATCAACAAGAGGAATATGATATATATTTCTAGAAAAATAATATTATTAGACTCAATAATCCATGTAATAATTTTTATCTTAATGAACTCAACCAGCACATTCTGGTTAACATCTAAATTTACATCTAACATCTTATTAAATTGATAATTTTAAAAAATAAAGGACATGATGTCCTTATAATTTTGAAATTTATATCTAATTGATATTAGTCTAAAATTAAAATTCCCTTAATGAGGAAACATAACAATATGAGCTATATCAATTTTTTGAAATAGAAAACTACTTGTCATTCACTATTGACAAAATAATATCATCAGAGTCACAACATTTAATCTAGGAATTATATTTAAATCTATTTAATTCCCTTTTTAATTTATAATGGTATATATTTAAATTTAACTATACCACTTGAAATCATAATTCTTAATTCAACATCAGATTGGTATTAAATAACCATTAAAAGTAAATAAATTTCCCTTGTAGCTCCTAATGAACTATACGAGAAATTTTTTTCTTCTTCATTCTATTAGGACTATCCTCATTAGTACTATTATTCTTCTCTATCACAATAAGTAGTAAAATATTTATGGTTTAGAAAATATAGGGTTTTAGTGATTGATAGTTTAAAAGGCTGAGGGTTTGAAAGTAAAAGAAACATAAATAAATTAACTTTAACAGTTTAAGGGTATGGTTAATTTTCCTGATTCTATAATTATGTGAAATCATTGTTGTGTAAAAAAATGAAAATATAGATTTGGAAAATAAAATTATCATTTTTTTAATAAAATGAATTAAATTAGGAATAAATATATCTCTAAGAAAATACTTAAAAATATACATAAAATAAACTATTAATCTAAAGAGGGATTAAAAAATTAAAAATGATTTACATAAAATTAAATAGCCTAACTTCTCCTTAATAAAATAAAAATTAGAAATTGGATGTGGTTTTTTAAAAATATCCTCATGTTTTTATTCAGTATTAAAAAATTATATATAGATATATCCTTTCTGGACATGATCCCTCAGAATGTGACGCCAAATATAAATATGCTTAGTTTTAGAATAGATTACAGGTCTTTTTGAAATATTTATAGAACTAGCATAATAAAATAAAAGAGGAACATAATAAAAATTAAGTATAATGTATATAAATGTGTGTTTAAACCACAATACTTAAGCATTAAAACTACCAACAAATATATATTCTGATTAAATAGTTGATAATGAAATTGAATGTTTCTCTTCACAAAACCATGAAACCATGGATTTACTTAAATAGTGATAGGTTCCTAATGTGATTTTTATATCTAACCTACCACCTCCAAATTATCATTTGAATATTAAATTAAACCAAAACTAGTGTTTTTTGAATAAATAAAATATAAAAAAATAGTTTTTTAATATATCTCAAAATCATTTTAAGAAAAATTAAATGATATACCTTTGTATTTTATTGAAATATTTTAGAAATGGAAAAAAATCATAATTTTTGGTCTTCTAGAATTAATATATAATAAAATACTATTCATACTTCTATAAAACATTTTGACAACATGTTTACTATCTTTATCCAAAAAAAATTTAATATTAGAACACATAATGGTTTTATATGGCATTCTATTTTCATTACCACAATTTTTTAACAAATAAAAAATGTATATAATTTGATTTAAAAAATTTAAATTTATTTTAATATATTTGAAATCCATGAAAGAAATTAAATTAACCCATTATACTTATTTGAAATATTTTTTCATAATCTTTGAAAAATCATTATAGGGATTTTGATTAAAGGAACAAAAAATAACACCATCTATATAAATCTGAACTAAAAATATAACATAAAAGAGGATTTTATTAAAAAGATTATGATTTTAAAAACCTACATACTAACCATTTTATAAAATAAAATATATTAACCTCTTATAAAAAGATCTTGATTCTTATTTAATACTATATATAGATTTGTAATGTTCAAAAATAGAATTTGGTAGATGATGATTTTCAAAACCCGAGGTTTGTTCAACATAAACATCCTCATTAAAAAATCATATTTTACATCAATATTTTATAATTTAAAATTCATATGATATGTATAGGATAAAAGGATTCTAATATAATCAAGATTTACAACTGGGTAATATGAATCCATACAATATATGCCTTCCTCCTAATTGTAACTGTAACAGCTGAATGTTTTTTGACATATTTTATCTAAATAATTTTAATTATTCAAAATCTTACATTAAACATAATCCTGAGTGTAGAAGAACCAAAAGATTCCTTTAATATAAAATGAAAAATTTAAACTAGATGTATGGTTATCAGGAAAAACTATGACTAACTTATGAAAATGTATGGTGAAGTCTTTCACTACCAATTATTTATGAAAAATATAAATTAATTAATTATTTATATTTTTGTATCAATAAATTGAGTGAATTAATATTCGTAAATGAAATTAATGAAATATATAAGTTATATAATTAATAAAATACTTTTTATATCCATCAATTAGATATTTTTTTCATAGTTTATGAATAAACCTTATTTGATGTATAAAAACCTAAATTTATCAAAAGGGTAATTTTCCGTCTTTTAATAGAGAACCCATTTTAAATTAATATTTTGAAACATTAATAGTTTTAATATGAAAAAATAAATATTTTATTTAGAATCTGGATATAAAAATTTACTTTGGATGAATTTTTTATATTTTCTAATAACTTTCAAATTTTGATGAATAGTAAAAATACACTAAATTTTAATTGAAAACAACTTATTTCATCAAAATAATTTATATGGTTAAATTGTCATATTGAATGGTTTTAAATTATAAATATAATATATTTTTATCATTTATTATGATATATTTCATTATCATTAATTTTACATAGTATTCAGATGTAAAACAATTTAATCTTTTGCAATGTTTTAACTTTTAAAACCAAGTCTCTCTTTCTGACAATAAGATTAATTTTAAATTAATTAATAAAACTTATATGTTTTTAATTTTGAGAAGTGGATTAAATATTTTTTATATGTAGGTCCAAATTATTTAAATAGATTTATTTTAATTTAGGGCATTATGAATAGTAACTTTGGTAATTTTTATTAATAGAGTAAAAGGGTAAATCAGGTAATTAAGGTTAAGAATAATTTTATAAAATTACTATAAAACATGTTTTAATATCATTGTATGAGTGTGTTCTGAAATAAATCATCCTTGTGTTGAAATTTTTTCCTTTGGAAGACACTTTTATGAGATTAGAACACTTAATTTATTTTATTTAAAGAAAAATTAAATATGACTTAATCCAATTTTAATTACTATATCATTTAAGAAATTGTTATACATAATATAAATTGAGTTATAAATACTGAATTGAAATATAAAATTGTTTTCATTATAATAGTAATTTATTTATAATTTTTAGTAAAAATAATCACCTTAAGGATTTATACTTTGATGACGTAAAAATTAATTAATTGATCAGAAATAAATATTTTTTTATAAAAATGTTAATATCTGCAAAATGACCTAAACACTTGAATTTTTATTATTAGTAGATTATATCTCTACCCTAACCATTAGAGGGTCAATTTAGTGACCATTTGAACCTTATAGAAGAGATTGTGACACTTATATTTTTATTATTTAAGGTGATGGTTAAGTTTTCACATTCACAATCAAATAAGTAAAACATTTTAAATTTTAGATTTTATAGAATATAAATTTGACTTAAAATATTAATATGAAATATAATATATTTATATTAATAATGGTTATTTATTTTTAATTTTTATTCAAAATATACGTATATTAAATTATTACACAAAATTAATGTAGTATTTATATTATTATTAGAAAAAACAAATAAATGTTATCAAAAATATTAAAATTAATATAATTTTTTATAATTATTATGTCCATTAATTTTTATAGTTTACCTCTACCAATTTTTTTAAACATAAAATATGTTGTTTGAGGTTAACTTGTTATCTTAATATTTTTAAAAATAAATGATTTGAATAGTGTCAAAATTGACACTATTGATTGTTTATCCAAGTAATATTGTATTAAATTATTTAATAATAATATTTTTTTAAAATATATAACAATTATTATGTTATATGAAATTTTATAAAGTATATTTATGGTCTAATTGATGTAAATTTGGTTAATATTTCACCTTTTAATATTGAAATATTTGTTACCCTAGTTAAAAATTAAATAGAATAACTAAGTGTTAATTAAAATGACAAGGTTTAAATTGATATAAAAACTTGTCTAAAATATATTTTTTGGTGATATTACAACCCTACCACATATAATATACTAAATTGAAACCATTTATAGGTTTTTGTAAGGTGTGTTATTTTATTATAAATTTATATTTTTGGAGATTCCAAAAGTGCCACTCACCTCAATTATAAAAGGGAACCTTATCCCTCACCTCTTAACTTCACTTTGATCCTTCAAGCTCATCCATAACCTAAAATTTTACCTTATAAAATTCCCTATTTATATTCAAGAGGTATTTGTCTTCTTCCAAGGCCAACTCTAGTGCTCTAAGAGAATATTTAGAGGAAGCACACCGAAGAAGAGGTAATCTCTTCTATCGATTAATTCAAACTTCTTTTTTCTCCTACTTATTATTCATGATTTGTTTAATTATTAAGTAATACCTCCAGTATCAATTATATAATGATATTATATTATTATTATAAAATAACAATTTTCCACTTTTTATCTGTCCTATGAAGAATGAAATCACCATGCGTGCGTACTTACAACTAACCGTATCCACGTCATGGTGTAATATATTTTTCACCACCACCCTACGTGGATGGGTATAATAATAGAAATAATAACTATATATGTTTATTATAACATGATATTTATTATGAAATATTATACACCATTCAATTAAATATCATCCAACAATTATGGGAATGATATTTTTTCTCATTCGTACATATGACTTACCGTCTCCATGATGCGACGCGATTCATTATACATGATATTAATTAAATCATGAATTTATAAATGTATATAATTAATAAATATGATATATATAACGATAATATCATTTTTCAATAATATAACTATAACCCATGAAGGAGAACTGAAAATTATTCGATAAAACATGCATTAGAAAACGAAGTAGTTAATGCCCGAATAATATGTAATAATGAAATGTTATTAACAAACGGATGATCATATGATCATATATGATATCATAAAAATAAAAATTATTCTAAAATAATTCATTGATATTTGGTTGTATGTGGTTTCTCACTTTTACCTTAAAGAATGTTTTATAATAAAAAAAGTAATTTTCAGTCATTCAGTCCCTGAAATTATTTAAATCATCATACATGAGGTTCAGATATATACAAAGGAAATTAGACCAAACCGTAAGGGATAATTTTTGAATCTCATTATTATTAGAGATTGTTTATATATATGTATTTAATAGGGTATATTTATCATCCATATCCATTTTTCCTAAATATTCAATATTACTTATATTCTTATACAATTTATAAATTCAATTTTAACCATTAGTGAATTTTTATTAAATGGTATGAAAGGAATCTTTTGTTATTATTGAATACAATGTACTTGTTGAATTTTCCAATAAAAGTATGAGGAGAATTATTTTTTTACCATATATGGAATGCAAAAATTTTTACATCTTCATAATTGTTTATTTTCTTGAATCTTCATCTACACGCTTTCATGTTTATTTTAAAATAAATTAATTTCTTTTAAATATGTATGAAATTTTGATAAATGAATACACTTTTAAAGAAGAAATGATACTTTACTCAAGAAATAATTTCAAATATTATATAAAAATTATTTTCCATCTAAGATGGAATTATTTACTAGGGTTATGTTTCATGTATAATATATTTATTATTCCTATGATTTTATTATACTTATGATTAATTCTAATTATTAAATCCATTTGTTTTTCATGGATTATGTTATGATGGAATGATGTTTAAGAAAACTATATTATTCCTTGGTTATGGTACGATGAATGATTTTTGTTTTTGTGGAACAAGTAATAAAGATTTCATTGTGGTATTGGTGGGAACTATATCTCCATCCAATTCATTGGGTTCATATTTATATCTCATAAGATAAACCTGGTTGGAAAAAGAAATGATCTCAGTTCAGTATTAAAAGGATGGAATGAGGAGTGAATTCAGTTCAGTAATGGGATTTTTCTTCTATGATGGTCTAAGTAATGAGACTTTACCAATATTAAATGACTTTCTATGATTATGTGTATGAAAAAAATACATGTCTTATGTTATGACTTTTGGGATTACGTTTAGTTATTCTTATAAAATTTCATGATTTATCCTATGGTATAATATCACGATATTTCATATGTAGGATAAGGTTTTCAAATGTTATGTTCATATTTCATATGATTATAATATCCTTGATATCTCGCTTGTTTACCCTTATTGAGAATATGATCTAACCCTTTCATATTTTTATTTTCCCCAATACATGAAGAAGGGTATTATGTAAGATATGTCAAAAAGTGGTCAAGTTATGACAAAATAAGTGGGAGACAATAAAGTGGTCTTTTGAACCAATTGTTAATTTTTCCCAGTTTCAAAAGACCATATGCCTATACAGTTCTGTTATGGCTTAGTTATATTTTGTAATTATTATTATTCAACATTGATGTAATATATATCTATGTAAAGTATGGGTTGTTATAGTTGGTATCAGAGGAAAGGTATAGTTAACATTAGGAAACATGGATGAGAAAACCTTAGTAAGAACCCAATAGAAAAAATTGATGTTTAGGTTATAATCATAGTGTTTTAGAAATGACCATGAATAACCTAGGATAAAACCTCAAGTGTCATAAATTTAAATTTTATTCATGATTATGTGGTTTCCCATTATGATTAGTGTTGCTCACACTATGCTTTTTTGTTTTAGTAAATGGATAGAACATGAAGGAACCGTGTTAATGCTGGATGTGATGGGAAATGAAATTATTGTACTCCAGAGAAACCAAATTTTATGGGAGTTTGAATGAAAAATCTTATATCTATGATCACACAAAATTCACAAGCTATGAATCATGTAGGACTCCCAAATGAGAAAAGAAGGGAACAATATTATGTTGAGTCTTTTATGAGGTAGAGGATAACTTATTTCAGTAGGTCTTCTGAGACATTAGTGGATGAAAAATGGATTGTTACTAATAAAAATGTAATTTTAATACTCCAATGTTAAAAAATTGATAAATTCATCTTAGCAGTCTATCATTTGGAAGGTGAAGCTAATCAGTGATAGAACATTATCAAGAATACAAGTAAAAGAGATGAAAATGAATCCATGGAATGTGAAAAGTTTATGTAATTATTTTCAATAAATACATTCCTCATATTCTTTGAACAAATATGGATTAGGAGTTCCTTGAACATAAGTAAAAGAACAACGAATCCATTGGTACATAGGAAGTAAATTTGACAAGACTTGCAAGGTACAGTTCTGGAATTATTATCAAACCTGAGAGTAAAATTGATCGATTCATTAGTGTCTTAAAACCATGTATCTAAATAAAATTAGGCATAAGGGACTTCAATAGATATTATAAAATAGTTGGATGTTCTCTCAAGGTTGATATGGATATTGGAATAAACTATTAGTCTTATGGGTTTCATAAGAACCGAAAAATGGAATTTAATGGAAAATCTAAATACTACAGTGAAAAGAATATGAGATTTCTCTTATTCTAAATGTGTAGATAAAAACATGGTGTAAATTGTCTTAAAGGGACTATTAAATGTTTTAAATGTGGAAAAGATGGTCATTAGGTAGTTGAATGCTGAAGTGATGGGAAAAATATGTCTAATGATGTGAATAGTGTAAAGACTGCAAAAAATTTAACTCCTATACTTCATAGTATAATGTGCAAGTAAACGGGGAATTATTTCAATCAATTCCTTAATCTGAGGGTTATTTCTGATGATCGGTGTAATTAAACTCTTAAGGCCATATAAAAGTTCAAGTCACATGTGATCACTATTAGTGATGTGGAGTATGATAATGAAGTGGGGAAAGGTAGACTTACCATTAACTCTAAATTGGAACATGTTTTATTTGATTCTGGATCCACCTAATCTTTTATTTCTGATGTTTTTTCTAAGGTTATCATGGTATTACCTTAACAATTAGATATAGAGTTAGCTGTGACAACTCCTAATGGCACAATGGTCACATAAAATATTTATAATTCTTCTCTTGTTGGTATTTTTGGGAATGTTCTTCATACAAATCTTGTGATCCTCCCTATAGGTAATTTGAGTTGATTATTAGCATGCATTTTATTTCTCTATATGGAGATCATTTCAATTTCTAAGGAAGGGAAGTTTCATTTCATATTGTAGATCAATATTTTATCATCTATCAATACAAAGATGAATATAACATACAATATAAATATCATCCATATTATTGGTCATGATTTCTATAAATAAAGTTTATATATCTCAAATGGTTTGGGAGAAACTCATAATTAATAATACACCCATTTTATGGGAGTTTGTGATGCCCTTCCAAAATAATTACCAGGTATCCCACCGAATCATGAAGTCATGTTTTCAATAGAACTCAGATCAGGTGTTATTCATATTTCAAAGACACCTTATCTAATAACCACAATTTAGTTGTATGAATTGATGAAGAAACTCTAAGAGAATCTTGAAAAGTGATTCATATGTTATAGTGCATCACCTTAGGGAGAACATATTCTGTTTGTTAAGATAAAATCTGGATCAATGAGACTCTTCATTAATTATTGGGAAAATAACAAGATTACTATAAATAACAAATATCATATTTCGCACATTGATGACTTAATTTACCACCTATTATGAGCTTAATACTTCTCCATGATTGATCTCCATTCTGGATATCATCAATTAAGGGTCAATAAAGAGGATATACCAAAGATAACATTCTGTACAAGGTATGGACATTATGAATTTATAGTGATTCCTTTTGCTCTAACTAATTCCCCCACTATCTTTATGGATATAATTAATAGATTATTTAGAGACTATATTGATCAGTTTAATGTAGTATTTATAGACAATATTATTATCTATTAAAAGAGAAAGGAAGTAAATGAATATCACTTGATAATTGTACTAAATATTCTAAGAAAGGAGAATATTTATGAAAAATTTACCAAGTGTGAATTTTGGCTTCAGAATGATCCATTTTTGTGTCCAATAATCTCAAAAGTTGAGATATTTGTATATCCAGCAAAAATAGAAGTGATTTAATGTTGGCTAAGACTAACAACGGTTGCTGAGATCCAAAGTTTTCTGAGTTTGTGTTGATATTATTGAAATATTTTGAAATATTTTTCATGATTGTCTAATCCACTCACCAATTTTATTTGGAAAGGATTTAAGATCATTTGGAAGAATTAATGTGAAGAGAATTTCAAAGAGATAAAAAGAAGGTAATCCAGTTCACCTGTACTCGCAATGCCTTGTAGTAGAGAAAGGTTTGTTATCTATAGTGATTCATCCAAGATGGGTATGGGTTGTGTTCCCATAAAAAATGTTATGGTGATTACTTATGCCTCATAAAAATTGAAAATCCATGAGAAAAATTACGCAAATCATTATTTGTAGTTAGATACGGTAATATTTTCACTAAAGATATTGATTCATTATCTTTATGGTAAAAGGTGTAATATTTATACAGATCATAAAAGCTTAAAGTATATTTTCACACAAAAATATCTGAATATGCATCAAAGAAGATTGTTTTAGTTGATTAATGATTATGAATACTCAATACATTACCACCCTATGAAAGAGAACAAGGTGACAAATGCTTTGAGTGCAAAGGACCATGCTAGCCTATCCATGATGAGGATAAAAAAAGATCCAATATTTATGGATTTTCAAAGGATGGATCTTGAAATTTTAAAGGAAGGGGATAAATCTTATCTTTATAAAATTAATGTTCAACTATCTATAGAAGTTAAGATTAAGGAGGCGTAGAAGGAATATGTAGAGATACAAAAGAAGGTCAGAAATATTCTTGAATTCAACATTTATTATGATAGAATAATATGGTTCGTAAATTGGGATGGTATTACTTCCATTCCATAATTAAAGAAGGAGATATTAGATGAGGATCATAGTTATTCATTCTCTATTCACTATGGAATCATAAAGATATATAGAGACATGAAACAATATTTCTAGTGGGATGACATGAAAAAAAGATTTTGTCGAATATGTCTCTTAGTGCATGGTTTTTCACCATGTTAAGGTTGAGAAATAGAAGTTTATCTGGATATTACAACAATTAACTATACCATAACGGAAATGGGAAAACATAACTATTTTCTTTTTCATCAGAATTCCAAAAACATCTAAAGGCTGTAATACTATAAGATTTATAGTCGATTGACTTACAAAGTCGGAAAAATTCATTGCCATTAGAGATTATTTATCTCTTTATCAGCTTTCCATTATATATTTAAAAGAAGTGGTAAGAATACACGGAGTGCCACTTTTTGGGGTTACCTCGAAATTATGGTGAAGTCTTTAGCAAGCTCTTGATATAGAGTTAAGTTTCAAAACTTCTTATCATCCTCAGACATACGGTAAATCTTAGAGGATGATTCAAACTCTAGAATACAAGTTGAGGGATTTCTATATGGATTTCAAAGGTTTTTTTGGATAAAAAACTACCTTTGGTGGAATTTTCTTACAACAATAACTTTCACTCTCGTATTTAGATGAATCCTTATGAATCCCTCTATGGAAAAAAGTGAATAACTACAACCTGATGGGATGAAGTTTAGGAAATAAAGTTATTAGGATATAATCTTGTTTATGAAATGGTAGAAAATGTCACATCTATTCAACAACACATAAGAGAATCATAGAGTCGACAAAAAAGTTATGTGACAACTGAAGAAAATACATATATTTTGATGTGGGTGATAATATGTTTCTAAAAATATCTCCCTAGAAGTGAGTTATGTGATTTGGAAATAAGGGAAAGCTATGCTGTAGGTATATCAGTCCTTTTAAAATTATGGATTATGTTGGGAAGGTATCATACCGATTGAATTTTCCACAAAATCTCACCGAAGTTAATGATATGTTCCATGTATATCTCTCGAGTAATTACATACCTAATCCTTCACATGTACTAAACTTAGAGGTCTCACCAATGGATTAATATTTTTCTTATGAATAACAACCGATAAGAATTATGGATTGTAGCAGAAAAGTTCTCTACAACAAGACCACTCACTTGGTTAATGTTTTATAGAAGAACCACCAATTTGAGGAAACTATATGGGAACTTGAGGATATGATGAGAGAGAGATATCATCATATGTTTGTATCCATGTGTCAAATTTTGAGGGTGAAATTCACTTAAAATGGGGTTGAATATAACACTCAGAAGTTTTTATGAAATATATTCTCTAAATAATTTTAATTATTCAATAGCATGCATTGCATGAAATCATGAGATCAAACAAACAATGAGATTCGCTTAGTATAAAATGATAATTTATCCCAGCCATTAGGTTATAAACAAAAAATATTACTAACTTATGAAAATGTATGGTGAATTATTTCGCTACCAATTATTTTTGAAAAATATAAATAAATTATATATTTGTATATTTGTTTTAATAAATTGAGTGAATTACTATTATTAAATGAAATTAATGAAATATATTTCTTATATAATTATAAAAATATTTTTATATTCATCTAATAAATATTTTTGTCATAGGGTATGAATCAACCCTATTTGATGTATAAAAACCTATATTTTCCAAAAAGATAATTTTCCAACCTTTAATGGTGAAACCCTTTTAAATTAATATTTTTACACATTAATAATTTTAGTATGAAAAGATATTTTCTTTAGAAGCGGGATATAAAAATTTACTTTGGATGATATTTTAATATTTTCTGACAACTTTCATATTTTGATGAATAGTACAAGTACACTAAATTTTAATTGAATTTTTTTTCCAATGAAATAATTTATACAGTTAAATTTTAATATTTAGTGGTTTTAAATTATAAAAGTAATATATTTTTATCATTCAATATAATGTATTTTGTACGCATTAATTATGCATTGCATTCTTATGTAAAAACATTTCAATATTTTGTAGTGTTTTAACTTTTAAAACACATTCTCTCTTTCCAACAACGCGATTAATTTTAAATTAATTACTAAAAATTATATGTTTTTTATTTTTAAATATGGATTACATATTTGTAATCATTAGATCTAGATAATTTAAATAGCTTTATTTTATTTTTTGACATTATTAATAGTAACTTTGGTAATTTTTATTAATAAGAAGAAAGGGTAAATAGGGTAATTAATGGTAATAATACTATAATAAAATTACCATAACACTTTTATTAATATCAATTGAGATGTTTGTTTTGAACCAAATAATTTTTGGTTTTAAATTGTGTTCTTTGGAAGCCACTTGGATGACAATATTATATTATATTTATTTTATTTATAGAAAAATTAAATTTGACTTACTCAAGTTCTAATAACTATATCATTTTTAAAATAATGCTATAAAAAAGATAAATTCAATTATAAATACTATATTTAAATATAAAATTTTTATATTTATCATTTTAATTTATTTCTAATTTTTAAGAAATAATTAATTACCTTAAAGACTTATACTTTGATGATGTAAAAACTAATTAATTGATGAGAAATCAATAATTTTTTTATTTGAATGATAATAACCATATCAAAACCCAAAAACATGACCAAATAATGTTTTTCGAGTATATATCGACCATAAACATCCATTGGTTGAGTTAATGACCATTTGGAGCCTTATAGAAGTGATTGTGACACCTATATTATTTTATTTAAAATGATGTTAAAGTCATGACATTCATAATTTAATAAGTATAACATTATAATGTTTGATTTTACAGAAGATAAATTCAAGTATAAATATTCATATTAAATAGAGTAGATTTATCTTTATCATTTTATTTTATTTTTAAATTTTATTCTTCATATATGTGTATTAAATAATTACAAAAAATTGATGTAGTACTTTTTTTATTAATGAAAATAACAAATTAATGTTATTAAAAATATTAAAATAAATATAATTTGGGATAATTAATAAGTCTAATAAATTTTATAGAATATCTTTAACACATTGTAATATAATAAAGTATGTGGTTTGAAGTTAACTCGTTTTATTAATATTTTTAAAAATCAATGAATGAATAGTTTCAAAATTGACACTATTGATTGATTATCAAAATAATGTTTTATTTAATTTTAAAATAATCATAAAACCTTTTTAAAAAATATATAATAATACTTATATGGTCTAAAATTTTCTAAGATATTTATTAATGGTATAATTGAAAACAAATAAGTAAAAATTTTATACCCTTTTAATATTGAAATATTTGTTACCCTAGTTAAAAATTAAATTGAATAACTAAGTGTTAATTAAAACTATAAGTTTTAAATTGATATAAAAAATTGTATAAAATATATTGGTTGATTATATTATAACCTTATCTCATCTAATATTATAAATTGATACATTTTTGTGGTTTTTTGATGGATTTTCATTTTATTATAAATTAATATTTTTGGACATCCCAAAAGTGCCTCTCACCTCAATTATAAAAGGGCGCGTCCTCTCTCACCTCTTCACTTCAATTTGAGCCTTCAAGCTTGAACATACCCTACCCTTTTCCCTTATGAACTTCCCTAGTAACACTCTATATGTTTTGGTTTTCATTAAAGACCAAATCTAGTGCTCTATGATAAGATTTAGAGGAATCATGTTGAAGAAGAGGTAATATCCTCTATCGATTCATTCAAACTTACTTCTTATTATAATTATTATTCAAGAGTTTTTTTCATTATAATGGAACAAATACGATATAAATTATATAATTATATTTTATTATGATTATGGAAAAAGAATATTACACTTTATATCCATCCTAAAAATTATGTAATTACCACACATGTGTACGTACAACTTACCGTCTCCACACTACGGTGTAATATTTTTTTCACATCCACCTTTCATGGATGGGTATAATGATGTAAATAAAAACTATTTATGATTATTATAACATCATATTTATTCTGAAATATTATAAACCATTAACTTCAATACCATTCAACAATTATGAGAATGATATCATCACTCATGTGTACGTACGACCTACCATCTCCATGATACGATGCGATTCATTCTACATGATGTTCATTAAATAATGATTATATAAATATATATAATGAATAAACATGATATATAATTTTAATATAATTATTAATGAAATAAATAGGACTTATGAAGGAGAACTAAAACTTATTCAGAAAAACATGCATATGCAAATGAAGCAGTTAATACCCGAATAACAAGTAATAATGAAATGTTATTAACAAAAATATTAAATTATTGTCATATATGATATCATAAAAATGGTTATGATTAATAATTATGTCAATTTTCATTATACAGGAGGATGATATAGATACAAATGAAATCAGACCAAAGGTACGAGATAATTTTTAAATCTCATTATTATATGAGGTTTTTTATATATAAGTATTTAATGGGGTATATTTATTATCCACGTACATATTTCCAAAATATGTAATATTATTTTTATTCTTATACAATTGTTTAATTTCATTTTTTCACATTGGTGAATTTTTTTTAAATGTTATTAAAGGAATATTTTGTCATTATTCGATACGAGGTACTTTTTGACTTTCCCAGCAAAAGTATGAGGATAATGTTTTTTTAATTTATATGAAATGAACAAATTTTTTCATATTCATAATTACTTTTTTACATGAAGTTTACTCTATAATATTTCAAGTTTATTTTTAAATAAATTCATTTCTTTCAATATTGTGTGAAATTTTAAAAAAATAAAATGTTTTTGAAGAAGAAAGGATATTTTCTTCAAGAATTAATTTCAAGAGTTATATCAAAATTATTCTCTATATATAATGGAATTATTTAATAAGGTTATATTTGAAGTATAATATCCTTATTTTTCATAAATTTTATATGTTTATGATAAATTCTATTTATGAAATATATTTGTTTTACATGGATTATGTTATGGTGGAATAATGTTTAAGAAACCCATTTTATTCCTTAGGTTATTCTATGATGAATGATTTATGTTTTTGTGGAACATGTAGGAATAATTTCGTTATGAGATGGGAGGGACCTATATCTCCCTCCAACTCATTGGTTATATATTTACATCTCATGAGATAAATATAACTGAAATTGGAAATGATCTCATTTCATCATTATAGGGTTGGAATAAGGAGTGAACACAATTTAGTAATGGAATTTGTTAGCTATGATGGTATATCTAATGATCCTTGACTAATAAGAAATGATTTTCTATGATTACGTGTATTCCACAAAACATAATGGCTTATTTTATGACATTTAGGATTATGTTAATTGATTATTATGAATTTTCATGATTTATCCCATGGTATGATATCATGATATTTCATATGCATGATAAATTTTTTAAATGTTATGTTATTATGTTTTATGATTATAATATGATTGAAATCTCTCTTGTTCACCCTTACTAATCATCTGAGATCACCCTTTCAAATGTTTCTTTTCCCCAAGTCATGATGAAGTGTATTAAGTTAGATATGTCAAAAAGGGGTCTAGTTTTGACAAAATAAGTCAGAGACAACGAAGATGTCTTATGAACCAGTTGTTTATGTATCCATGTTTCTAAATATAGTATATCTATAAGGTCCTAACATATATTTGTTATATTTTGTAATGAATATTCATCAAATTTTAAGTAATATCAATATATGTAAAGTATGGGTCATTACAGTAACCCTTAGAAACTATCCCATCCTTGTTATATGAAAGTAAACCTTGATCATATTTATTAATCCTAAAAACACATTTAGAACATATTAAAAGATGTTCTGAGGGCCTATAAACTAATTTTAAAACATTTTTTCCCTAAACTATCTTAGATCATCATTCACTAAAAATATCTATCACACGTTATCTAAGGCTTCTTCTATTGACTAAAGTTAAAACTAGGATATAAATGAATATAAATCATCTAGGTTTAAAAAAATCATTCTTATCTAAAATCCATCATATAAATATCCTATAACAGTCTCTAAAAGAAAACTCTTCAAAGTACTAGTTTGTCTAGAAGTACAAATTCATGTTCCTCCATTTCATTTTCTTATGAATTAGATTGACTGTGATTATATTATAATTTTCTTTCAAACTTGTCATTATAATAATCAAGTTTAAATTAGTTCAAAGAGTCAATTAATTCATATGTTTTATTTTTATTGTGATCAAATTGATCACTATCATAAAAACTCACATGAATAGATTCTTTAACTACCCTTGAATTTTTATTAAACACTCTAAAATATTTAAACGTATCAGAATACTAGAGAAATATTTGTTCATCATATTTTGGATCAACATAACCCTGATTTTTCTTACTATCCAAGATATACACCTTTCATAAAAAAACATTAAATTATCCAACATTAGGTTTTCTATTATTCCAAAACCCATAAGGTTACTTTTTAATAAGTGGTCTTATGAAAAATATATTAAAAATAGGAAATTATGCATTAATAAATTTTCCCAAGAAATAAGTAGGTAAAAAAACTAATTTAATATAGTTATTTCAATTTATAGAATATTTATATTTCTTATATCAACAATTACATTTTGTTGAGGTGTTATTAGAGTGGAAAAAGTATGTTTAATAACTATATTTGCGTAAAACTAATTAAATAATTGATTCTAAAATCCTCTTATATGATCAATTATCAATGAATTTATGTTAAAATATTTTTCATTTTGAACCAACTTATAAAAACTCATAAATAAAAAAAAGATTCATTTTAAAATATTAAAAGTATACCCATGTAAATATTGAAAAATGACCAACTAAAACATAAATAAAAGAATACTCCATCCAATATCACTGCTTTAGAAGGTAAAAAAATCTAGCAGTAAATTTCTTATGTTATAAATGTAGCAAAATTATTGTTTGATTTAAAATATGAATTATGATTTTTACCTATATGGAATTCATCATATTGTTTTTTATCATCAAATTTATGAAAATCATAATCAAGAAATAAATTATTCCTAGATAATTTAGATAGATAAAATATATTACAATTACCAAGACTTATATGCCTTATAAAAAATTCACTTACTTCTTCATTTAAATAGTTTATATTTTGTTCACACAAGTAATTGAGTTCCAAATTATAAAAATTTTCTGTTATAGGTGATCTAAACATTAACAGTTTATCTCCAAACACAAAACATAAATTACTAAATAAATTAATATTAAAAATATCATAAAAAATCGTACAGATACATTTTATATTATGTTTCAACCCTTTAGAATATAGAACATTATTGATCAGATGATATTTTTTATATCTCACTCAGCCAAAATGAATGATCATCCCTTTATCATTTCTACTAAAGGTAACTAAAACTCTATCAAATACAGATTGTGTATGAAAGTTATAAAATTTTCCACCCATATACCATGAATGTACACTATCCACATACCATATATTTTTATTATTATTGAGTTTCACCTAAAAAATTATAAAAAAATATTTCTTTTTCATTCCCAAATGATTATGGGTGTTACAGTGTTAGTAAACAATGATTTGTGAAACATAATGTATTCAATTTTACTATAAAATCTATAATTAAATATACAAAATTATTTTGAAATATAATTTATCTTTACACAACTAATTTTATGATGCATCAAGAAAAAACTATTATCATAGTGACCATTAATTCCATAATAGAAATAAGTAGCCTTATGAATGCTATGATATTTTTGACTTAGTAACAAAATAATTTATGTACAGTTTAGGTTTTTTACCATTAATACCAATTTAATATTTTTATTTTATATGTCCACTGTTTACATGAATTTTATATTAATTATATTCTCCTATATTAAATATAGTAATTTAACTTTTTAAATATTCTAGTTCAGCAAGTAATTGTTTAGTTTTACTTTTATATTCAGTATAACTAGAAGAATACTTGTTTAATTTTTGTTTCAATTTTAAATGATGTTTTAGCATAATATCTTTATCATTTAGGAAAATATTACGAATATTCTTAATATATTTATGAATTTTATTTATAGATCTAAATTTTTCTTCTGGAATAGAATAATATTCTGCTAATTAATCATGAGAGTAGTTTTTATAATCGAAATTAGGAATTGAAGAAAGATAATATTGCACCTCATTTTCTTTATCCATAATTCAAATATTTTCTTGATGATTTTATGATTTTTCTAAAATTATAAACTTTATGAACATTTAGAATCGTTATATAAACTCCTGGTAGATTCATAGCCATTTTACATGTTTTTATCATATTCAACATTCATTTGAATATTCTTTTACTCCTCTATTTTCTCCTTTCATTCAACAACGGAAAATCAGGTTTGATATGTGATAGCTACATTCATTCATAGAATATATTTTATTTCAGACAACAACCTAATTTTTATAGTCACTGAATGGTTTATTAAACTTTTTACTATTTTTTAAAATATGTTGACTCTTATAGATAGTATAGAAAGTTCCTCTACTAAATTTGAACAACTTGAATCATTAGAGAATATAACATATTATTTTGAATTTTTTTCACCTTTTTAAATTGAAAATTTACAAGTTATGTTTTTATTTTTTACCAATATATGAACCTTAGACTCAAATTGCACTTTATCACCATACATCAGAATAGTACCAATCAATTCCATCATATTTAACTATTTAATAGGGGTTGATTGTCTAATTTATGTTTAAATACCATTCCTTATGGTAGGTAAAACACTAATAACTTTCAATTATTGATCATGTTTAGGAACAATTATTCTGGGAGCCACAAAACCATCATCTATTTCTGTCAATATTTCATCCATCTAATTAATAATTTTACCTTTATGTATTATAAGAGTATCAAACTTTAATTTAGATATAGTTTATCTTAATTTATTTGGGAATATTTAGTCCCATTATAAGATTAAATTATTTTCTGCCACATTTCGTATATATTAGCACATTAAAAGACACAATTAAATATATAAAGCACAATTACACAAATAATAGAATTCAAAGGTATTGAATTTCAATCATACCCACTTTCTTTGGAAATAACCCATTACTAGGGTTCATCTTTGGGAATTTTGTAAGGATTGGAAACAATTAAATTAAATTTAAGAAAAAATTCTTAAAAAATTCAACAATTTGAGTTTTATAACCTCTATAATTTTTATAATTGAAATATGGAGCTTTTATTATTGACATAAATTATTTATGTTAATAAACTGACATATTTATTTATACAGATATTTAACTCAAAATTTCTAGAGATAAAATCAATATTCAATAGATAACTCATATGACACCAATTATTAGGTAGAATAATGATGAAAACATGGAGGGGGGGGGGGGGGGTTGAATTGCATAATTATAGAAACAGTTGAATATTTTAAAACCAAAATCCTTGTAACTTGGAAGTTATTCTATACCATTTCTACAATTTACTATATAGTGGAAATTAATTGATAAGAACACAATGAATTATTATAGTGGTTTAGGGAAAAATGTCCCCTATTCCACTCCACAAATACTCTCTCTACGATATTGGTGATTTTCACTAGAAAATCATTTTCTAAGGTATATCAATAGTTGGTTATAATAAAATAGATGGTACCTTGAGAAAATTAATGATTTATTAATGTATTTTTACAATTATAATTTTCTTATGGATGAATTTTTGGTATTATAATACATCTTAGTAGATATTTACAATGAGAATAGGAGGAAAAATTATTATCTTAACATCAAAATATTGATTGGAATATTAGGTACCCTTCTATCCTAAATGATTAGTGAATGTTTTGTGTGATTTTTTGATGTTTTATTTATATTATGAGGATGGTTGTGGGTTCCCCCTCAACCCATAAAATTGTTTAATCCAAAAGAAAATAAAAATATAAATTTGGGTGAGTGAAAAAAATTAAAACTAATTACAAATCTTTTATAAGTCTATAAAACTGAAAAATCAATAGCCCTTATAACACTCAACAAGAGAGTTTTTAGAACTAAAAGAGATTGTTTTTCTTCGAGAAATTATATTTTAAAGAATTTATATAAAAATGATGAAAATGATATATGAATATATATTTGGAGGAAAATATGAATAAATTCAAAACTAAAGCCTTATGAGGAATCTATGAACTCACTATAGAGAATATATTCAGATAACAAAAAAGTAGAAAAAAATTAGTAACAGGACTAACACACAATACTAGAAATAACATGTATATATAAAAAGATTAGTCTTGAAAGGATTTAATAAAACATTATAGATGAATTAGTGATTTGAATAGAAGAAGTGACAATATGTATAAAAATATATTATATTAATGGGAAAATATAATGTATATTTAGAGTAAGAGATTCATATAATCGAGTTTTAAAGAGAAAATATCATTAGATAAAATTATAAAATCTCTTACAATTATATTTTTTGTGAATTAAATAAGTGGACTAATTTGATTTTGGTTAAAAATATCTAGAAAAGATTCTAGAAAAATGTTTATTTAAAAAATTCACAACATACATGAAATTTAAATTTAATCATCCACTAAAAGTCATAACTTCAATTAGAAAATATAAATAATTAATATATAATTAATGGCTTTCTTGCAGGACACCGGGACACCCTGAGAGGGGAGGGGTGAATCAGGGTTTCCAATTTTTCTTTTAAAACAAGGATCTTGTTCCCACGTTGATATGAACTTGTTAAACCTATAAAAATGATGAGAAAAGAAAGAAAAAAATCACATGCATAAAGACCATACAACACTTTTTCTTGGTTCACCACTAAGGGATACATCCAAAGATCACACACCAACAATGTTTTAGTCATAACTAAATCCACTAATCATCACATGTTTGTGGTTTGAAAAGTTCAGTCACATTCACTCTGTTTCAGGAACACTACCTTTACAATGGTTCAGGGATAGCTCACCACATCCCTTGGATCACATCTTTCAACTCCCCCTTGCTCACTACCATTTGAAAAGTCTAACTCAGTTTATAAAATTGAAGGTCACATCAATAGATTTTAATTGAAGTATTTTTCTCTATTCAACATGATAAATTTCTTATATTTAATTACTGAATTGATGCACTTGAAACACTGAACCACTAAACCAGATAATCAGAACATGTATTCATCTTACGCAGACAATTGTGTGCAATACCAACCTTTTGAGTGCAAGATCTTACTTTTGTATGAAATATTTTCCTTTTTTGTGTGGAAATATTATGCACAAATATTAACTTTATACTCAACTACATATTTCACACACAACATCAGATTTTATGCACAACATCAGGTTTTACACACAACTCCCAGTTTTACAAGCATGTTCTCCTTTTATGCGCAAAAAAACATTTATGCACACCTTTATATTCACATAATATTTTCATGCAACAAAGCATTGATTTTCACTAAGTATTACTCCATTCATAATGAGAGGGTAACCTTTTAATTATAGGCATCACCAACCCCTGCGTTCAAAACCCACCGTGTCGCGTAAAACCTCTCATTCTGTGCATGATCCCTTTTCATACAGGAACCATTTTCACAAACATTTCTAGATTTTTCACACACCTCATAAATTGTACATTTTTGGCGTTATACTCCCAAAACATTGCTTTCGTGCATGTTTAGAAAACACCTATAATCTTTCACACAAATTCCGTTTCCAAACACAAATTTCTCTATTTTCTGATTTTTAGGCCCAAAAATATGGAAAACAAATGGAAATGACACCTCCTTCAATACTATTGTCCTCTAGAAATGTGTGATCCCTTTCCTAGAAAACATTATTAACTTCCACTGAGGATTGAAAAAAAAACACAAAACATACACCATTTCTTACATAGAATGGTTAGAGTTCTAACAATTATAAAGAGTAAATTGAATCCCCTTGACAAGATACTTAATCCTGTTAAATCAAATTAGACATCTGGGGAAAATTAAAATTTCAAATCCAATAGATGGATGATTCATCCTGGGATTTCCTTGTGTGAGGATAACATCAAAATTATTATTGCTAGCATTTAGTTGATTCCAAATATTAATTATCTGAATGTGAAGTATGATACCAATGTGAGGTTTCTTTACAAAAAGTTTGGTTCTTGATCATAAGATTTATCTAAAATGTAAGGTTCCAAAGATGATGTTAGATACTCAAACATGGTGTTCCATGTAAAATGTTAGGTTCTGGAACATAATGTTCATCTCAAATTAGATTGTATTAACATATTATTGGACACAAATATTAGGTTTCTACATCACTTTTCAAACACTTATTCCATACTTCTTCAAAATTCTAAGAATACATTGCAGAATAATATTTTACCAAAAATAAAAAAATATTACTAAACTAAGGATTCCATATTTCTTGTAAAAATAATATAATAATTCAAGTAATTGTTAAACTGAAATGAACACCAAGTAACTTTATTATTATATTAAATTTGGGTGTTTTTAGCCTCAAAATAAATAAAATACTTATTTGAACGACATCCATTTTTTGAAGAGTTTGAATGGAATCTATTATTGTATGAAAATTATAGTAAATGTATATAATAATATCATATAGCTTGAAATTAAAGAGAACATGATTACATAATGTCATATAATGTATAAATAGTTCTTTTATATTTTCCATCAGTATAGGGATGCTAGTTACTGCCTTAATGTTTCTCAGTGTCAAGATCCCTTGAAATACTATTCTAGAATTTTGATGTGAACCGAGGGTGATGATTAAATACAATCAATATAAAATCCCTATAAAGCCTTCCAATTTCATTTATATTGAGAGTTGCATGGATCTAAATGGGTAGATCTAATTTTGTTTCTAAGAAATGAGCATATATAATAATGTGATAAATAATGACCTATATAACACCATTCTTCCATGGAGTAATTAGTAGTCCAATGACATAGTCCATTTTAACCTTACCTTAATTCCATGTAGGTATAGACATAGGTTTCATGACTCCCATAGGATAATATCTTTCAACCTTTACAAATTGGAATATAAAGCAGTAGAACACATAGGCCATAATTTAACATTTCATACCATCCCACTAGAAATGTTCTCTTATGTACCTATACATATTTACACTACCAGGGTTTATATAGAAAATTGGTATATTTTATTCATCTATGAGTTCCATATTCAACTCTAGTATGGTTGAAACACATAACCTATTCCCAAACACAAACAATCTATCACTATAGTTGACTTCTATCAATTTTCTACAATGCACTTCTTTAATATTCCTTTTGTAAGTTCTCATCATCCTACTGGGACTAATCTATATTTTATAGTAATTATGGTTTAATAATTAATTTAAAAAGGAAATATGACCCCCATTCGTAAAATTAACCACCTATAACTTTACTATATCTCTATATGTATCATCCGTCTTAATCTTTATCAGGGGTACAATTCCTTGGCCCCTAATAATCAATGAATAAACCAGGTTGTTTACCTTTCTAGGGTGGTAGTGTATCAAAAAATAGTAGTCCTTTATTATTTCCAACAATATCCTTTTTCTTATATTGAGCACCTTCTATGAAAATATACACTTTAATATCTTATGATTCATATATAAATCACATAATTAACCATAGAGGTATTGTACACATATTTTGAAAGTAAAGATTATTCATTCTAACTCAAGTTCATGATTTGGATAGTTCGATTCATATATTTTCAATTGAATTGATGCATATGAAAACACTGTAACATTATGCATATGAATACAACAATGTTATTTATTCGATGCATCACTATATATTAAATGTCCTTCATTAACGGATGGTAAAGTTAAGTATGGTTAATTAGTTAGTATAATATTTACTTATTTAAAAATTTATGCACATTCACATTACTATGTGAACTTAAACCCTTTACCTATTAACTTGGTTAATAAGTGGGCCAACCAGGAAATCTTTTGAACAAGTCACCAATAGTAACCTCTTAAACTCAAGAAACATATGATCTTAGTTATGTTTTTTAGTGTAGGAAATTCTTTGACTACCTTGGTTTATAAGGGTCAATAAATATTCCGTCCATGGAGATAATATGACCATGAAAAGAAACTTTGTTGATCCAAAATTTACACTTGCTATATTTTTTATACAATTATTTTTTATGAAGGTGTCTAGAATTATTTGTAGAAGACTTCCATTCTATTTAGTCCTTTTAGAGTATATCAATATATCATCATTGACTACCCCAAAAAAGTCATCTAGATACTCCTTGAACACTATATTAATCAAGTCTATATAGATAGAAGACACATTAGTCAAATCTATAAGTCATTACCATGAAATCATAACGTCCATTACTTATTTGAAATACCATTTTCAATATATCAACCTTATTCACCCTCAAATGATGATTACGAGAGTAATGATTTATCACTGAAAAGTATAGGTATCCATGAATTTGATAAAATAAGCTACCAAATCATCGAAATGGATACTTATTATTTATAGTATTTTCATTTCTCTCTTTATAATTGATATAAAGTCTTAAGGACTCATCCTTCTTTTTCATGAATAGAACTAGGGCTCCCCAAGGTAATAAATTAGGATGTATAATTCCTTTATCACACAACTCGCCGAAATCCACTGGTCTCATTCTACATGGAGTTTTAGATAAAGGTCTTTCATCAAGAATTAGTTTAATGGATAACTCAAATTCATGATCTAGTGGATGACTGGTTAATTCATATGGAAAAATATTAATGATTATTTTACCACAAGTACATACTCTATTCCTAGGGTATCATCCTTTTCTATAGATCATTCTTGATATTCCGATATTCACAGAATTTAATTAATGGTAGATACTGGGGGAGGATCCACAAATTATTTTGACGATGAAGGTTCCCCTCTAAAGGCATGATAATTCACCACATCGTCACGAATCATAGCCTCATTCTCTTGGAAATAAAATTTTAAATTATACATTTAAAACCAATGAATACTAAGTATAATATCAAATTTAACCATAAATATAATAACCAGGATTTTAAATATGGTACAACCATGAATCAAAATTGGAAACTACATTACACATCTTTGCTGTAATAATATTTCCACTCGATAACTTAATTGAAAACTCCCATACAAGGCACTAGGAGGATTTTTATGTTTCTTTAAATCATGAAGATATGAAAGAGTATAAATATCCAGAATAAAATGAAACATTATCTAAATTTGAGGCTACAATCAATGTACCTTTCACCACATAACTATAAACTTGGACTTTAGATATGGTAAATGAATAAGCTTAGTCTTTCTCCCTTAGGCTTATTGAGATAAATTACCTTGATGTTTGGGGAATTGGTTCACATAATGTCCCTTATCCATATATTTAATGCATTGAAAATCAAAATATTTTACCTTTAATCTAAGTTTTTGATCTCGAAAAACTTTTTCTCCACACTTGTTACAAAATCATGTTCCCTTCTTACAATCCCAAGCTGTTTTTTCTATCAATTATCAGATGTGATAAATCCCATCCATTCATTATCCCCCATTGATATACTATTCTCCCCATAATATTTAGTCTAACTCCTCTTATCCCGATTTACCATAAATACATACATCCTAGAGAACTCATTTTACATCTTAATGATGCTTGAGACTATATCCTTTTATGATGAATGTTTTGAGAGACCAACACAATTAAGAGGCTTAACATTATCCCACTAAATAAATTACAATATTGATTTCTAGTATACATTAATAGTATACAACATTTCTAGATAACCATGTAATTTCATCCTCATACTCAGTAACATTTTTCTCCTCCATTTTTTAATAATTTAGAATTACTTTTACAATTCCACTATTTTTTACAAGGAATGTAATTTTCATATAATTCCAACTTAATAATTCACCATTAAATGTCCTTTATCTTATATCCTTATTCAGTGTTTTGAATTACTGACCACCATTGGTCTGTATCTAACTTCAGATGATAGACTGTTGTGATTATTTTTTTCTTTCAATACTTCATAAATAGAGAAATATATTCTTTATGGATATGATCCATTATTCAGCTGCCAACGGATGAATATTTATACTTAATTATTGAGGTTGTTTTTGAATGAATTTTTCCAACATAGTTACACCTTGTTGGGGGTAATAATTTCCTTCTATATGGGTGAGATTATTTTACTTAATTTTGGTAAAATCCCCTAATATGGTTTTTATCTAATTAGACTCAACTCTATATTCATTGACTTATTTAATAGGAAAATACTTGTATTGTATACGGGTGTTGATATAGTTCCAACCCCACCTTAGTAACCATATTTATATAATGTTATACACATAATTAAATCATGATTTTGAATTGTAAAATACAATACTTATTATGTTTTCTAGAGTTTTCCCTATAAATCATGAGGTTTTTTCATAATAGTTGTGCTAACAAACTAGGTTCAACTAAATCTAGTCCCCATGGTTCCAAATAAACTTGATCCGATACAAACAGAAACATCCCATACTTTATAAAACTATAATTGATATTTATATTACATAATTGGTATATAATTCAAGATTTCTCCTAGGATCTAATATCTTTTTTATCTTGAAAAACTAGATATATAAATACATTAAATTTGATAAAATAATACAAATTGTAAACACATTATGGAATGATTATTTTCCCCTCTATAATATCCTTGAAAATTACACATATTTCTCCTATAGGTTTCCTGAGAAATGTAAAAAGAAGTTTCAGTGTAGAAGATCAGTGAGGAGTAACATACAATGGTAACGATCATAGGATAAACATAGAATAAGTAAAAAGGTAGGAATAACGACACAATATACAACTATAATTTACTGAAAGCGAGAGCATTCTATATCCATGATAGTAAATTAAAATGTGGATAATGATAATAAATAGTCTTATTCTGATGGAATGAATATTGAATAACATCAAAACATGATATCAAGGATTTATGCCAAGACACTATACTCATATAAGGAGAGGTATTATCAAAAAACCAATCTATTTTTTCTCATGAAACTTATCAATTCATATATGGGATATATAATTCTATCCCCACCCATAACGTAATTGATTTCAATTAATTGACCATAAGATTCAATAAGATAATTCATACCATCCATGATTGAAGTTTTGGTAGAATATAAATATCGACATCTATATAATCAGAAATACCAAAAATACTCCTATTCAATATAATAATGGGAATGTATAGAAAAAAACCCCTTAATTAGCTTATAAATCACGGGGTAATCCTTAAATTAACATTAAGTACCCTTATCCGAAAAATATAGAGGCAAGTGTAATTTAAATTTGAGATAGAAAAACCCCTCTAATGACTTGGGTTAAAATTCAATAAAACCACTTGAAATATAAAGGTTAAAATTGATCACCAAATACATTAAATAAAGAAATTTCATGATATAAAAACTGAAATTGGTAGTATATATATCAAATAAAATAAAATTAGGTGCATAATACTAATCATATATTAAAGAGAGAAATTTGAGATGGAAAACCCTTAACTCTTATACTAACTTCCAAAAACACACATCAACCTCTTATATCATAGTAATACCTCTATCAATCACTTATGTAAGAACCTGAATCATATGTATTTTAGTCAATAAACTTTATATATAATAATTATTTATATGATTCTAACCTATTTTCCATATTAGGTGTATATAATTTTGATTGTTTGTACATGTTTTATAACTGATGTTTTTATGTTCATTCTTATTTTAAACATTTATCATTACTATGGAATTAAATTTACTATTATTTTTTTTATAATGTTTTATTATATTTAAAAGTCCATTTATGGTTTTTTTAATCATTATCCTTGAATATGAAATCGATAAAAAAACATGTTTTAGTGGTTCTTGTCGATAGAATAGCGTTTAATTAATTGATGAACTATATATTGATATAACATCTTCAAAATTAAAAACATATTATCTTTTTAATTTTATTATATTATAAAAATAATTTTATTATCATATCCATTAAATAAAAAAATTCATAGTATTGTTCAACTAGGTCGTTAAACTAAGCAAAAAATAAACACGCCCTGATTTAATGAATGATTATGTGGTGTTTTTTATAATATCATTATAAATAAGAATAATGATATTTTTTAGTTTTTATTTGTGTGGTATATCAAAATTATAAATAAAGTAAAATATGAATTAATGGATATGAAAGAATTACACAATTTTAATAAAATATTATTCCTTTAGCATGTCTATTTAAAAGGATTACATTAACGAGAATCATTTATTTATCATATCACTAATAAGATCTTGATTTTTTCATATCATAACATTAATTATATGATAAAATTATATTTACTCATTAAACGATTCTATAAAACATCAATTATTAGAGGTCATGGAAAATGAATTTCATTGCTCATGGTGGTGGTAGTCTACACGTAAACTCAAACATAGATTTTTTTTCTTAATGGATCAGATAAATAAATAGAAAATTATAATAACATTAATACATTAACATTAAGGGAGATTCAGTTTTCCTTATTTGGTGGATAAAAATAAACCTTGTATGTGTTTTAAATATGGAGTGTTGTATGATTGTGTTGTGAAATAATTCCTAGAGTTGTTAAGATGTGGTGTTCTTGGAATGCATGTTTTTATGGTCTGGTTAATTAATAATTGGAAATAATAAGTATAATGATCAATTTGATTAGTATTGAGATATAAAATCAAATTAAATTGTTTTAATTGGAATTTTGTTAGTAGAACAGTGCATGGATCTTCAAAGGCTGAAGGATGGATTCTTTTGGTGGTGAAATGAATCAATTTTCTGTATTTTTGTAAGTTTGAGTAATTATTTTCAATTTATTTTTAGTGAAATCTAATTACACATCATTTATTCCATATGACTACTTTTTTCATTAATAAATTTTCTAATGATATAGTTTGGGTGACCAACTCATGTCTTATTTCACAAAAAATAAAATAAAACATAAGTAATTGATAATACTCATGTCATAGACTTCAATTTTCCTTCGATTTATCCTTGGAAATTAATAAATTATACTTAATAATGGTGAACATAAGTTTTTTAATGTGGTATAGTGTTATAAGAGGAGAAATTAGTTAGAGTTTCAAGTATAAATTCCAACGAGCGGTAAGTCTTGAAGTGGAGTAAGTCTTATCATTTTATAAGTAAAGGGAAGGGTAGTTTTGTGAGTAACACTTACATTTACAATAATTTTATGTTACCTTTAAAGGGTCAATGGACACAAAATGGAAAAATACACCTCAAATTGTTTAGAAATATTTGAGTGTTTTAGAGATATTTCTTTTAACTTTTTATCTTTTTAACCTTTACCCTACATTTCTTGTACCTTGTAAATTATTTTTTAACATTAGCCATAAATTTTAATGAAAATAATTAATATTTCCCCTTCTAAATAATTTTATCATTCTAAATTATTATATGAAAACAATTTTATCAAATAAATTTATATATTTTTGAAATGCTAATTTAAAAACAAATGCACTGAATAAAATAAAAAAAAGTTTTTCAGAAAAATAAATGTTTTAAGCATTAAATTTTTATATAAGATAAAATTTTATTCGATATTGATTTTGGAATAAATTTATTTATTATAAAACAAATAATTTTTTTATACCTTAAATGAAATCTAAAACCATATCTTACATTAAAAATATATAACTAAAAAAATGAAATAAAAGAGTTTTTATGAAAGTAACATTTCAATTAGTTTTAAAAATATTGGAAATTATATTTATAAGTTGAAATAATAATTTAAAATTCATAGTTTTATTCCATAAATAAATATTTTTTTACTTAAAATGATTTTTTTTGATTTTATTTTATTCTTAGATTCTAGATATTTCATAAGAGTTTCATTTAAAATAAACGGTATTTTCACTATTTACCTAAAAATCATTATTTTTTGGAAGAAACACAAAATTTTATCTTAATATAATATTTTTCTAATGAATTCAAAAATGCATTTTTTTCCAAAATAAAATATAACATTCAAAAGATAAAATTTTAAATTTACTCTTGAATAAAGGCCCTTTAGTGTGTTATTTCCAATGATATGGTGTTTAACTATTATTTTAGGGTCTCTAGAATTAAAATAAAAATATTTTTTTTTGAAGATTTATTGAAATTAAACTTCCCACGCTCAATTATTTTCAATTATTGGATCCATTTTATCTTTTAATATTGATGTTATAATTTATATATTATAAAAGTTCCACTCATATCCTATATAAAAGGATCCATCACCACCCCTCTTCTCCTCATACCCAAAGAATCATGATGTTAACCAAACATTACCCATATAACTCCTCAAAACTCCAAAAAATTATCATATGTTTTTATATTCTTATAATACAACCTTTAAAAACCTTAATCTGTTTTTTAAAGAAGATTTTCCACGGAGTAATTTAAAATTCTCAATTACTTATTTTCATTCCTATGCCTTTATTTTCATATACTTCCACATAAAAACTATTAAATCCATGAAATTATGATATAATATGTATTAATAATATTCTTAAGTTTTATTATACTAATGTAATATCAGTTTAACACCTTCCTCTAAAACCCTTTGAAAAATGAAGACGTCATTATGCGTACGTGTGGACCACCACCTCCATGAACAGTGTGCTTGATTTTTTATCACCACCATACCAAGTTGGGTATTAGGGTCCAGTTAATGTATTAATATCATATTTAAAAATTTATTATGATTCAAAAATTATAAAAAATTCCTACCTTCTTTACATTATATATAAATGAATGCATCACCCGTGTGTACATACAAACCAACCTCCTCCATGAAAGTGATACATTTAATTTTTCATCCAATAATTTATTCATTATCTATGTATATTGAAATGTACCTTTTCAACTTAAAATAATATTAATAATATCATTATTCTTCTGTAAAAATGATATTATACAAAAACAATCACTTTCTTAACCATATTCACCCATAGATTATAGATTGTTATTATTTGAGTTGGTTTAACTGACTACTTGAACAATGCCTAAAATTTATATCATGGTTGATTATAGAAACCTAAATGTTAGTTTTATTATAAATTAATGATAAAATAAGGTTTCTTTTTTTTTTCTCTAAAAAGGTTATATAAATATTTTATATATTTTTAATATATTTCCTTTTTTCGTCATAAATTACCAAAAAAAGATCATCACCTATTTTTTCATCATTAATCTTAACTAAAATACTTATGAAATGAAATTAAATAATAATAAAAAATTATAAAAAATCAATTCCAGTACCTATAATGTTCTAGTAATTTTAAAATTCCAATATGTAAAAAATAATCAATATCTACATTAAGAAACATGTAATAAACATACAATCAAAACTAATAACATTATATGATGAAAATAAAATATAACTAACTAATATATTTGTTATAATTGATTATAAATAATGTTTATAAAAGGATATATATATATAAATAAAACTTTTAAATAGGTTATTAGGATATTTATTTCTGTCATATCAGAGGTTAGATCATGTTTGGCTATGCGGGAAAAAATATAAGGATTTTTTCATCTCAATTTTACATCATTGATATATGATGCATATTCACCACATGTTTCCTTTTTTATGGTGTATATTTTGACCATATATTTATTTTAACATTATTTATCATGAAATATAAGGGATATAAAAATCAATATCCTTTTCTACCTATCATGTATTTTCAATTCCAAATATAACTATGATGTAACTATTTTTGTAAACTCAATTCACATTCCTTAAATTTTAATTATTCTTATTAGAATTAATTCTCATAAGTTGGGAATAATCTTTAATATTACTATAATATGTAAAAATTCCTCTTTAATTTAATGGTATTTACAAGTAGGTTTATGAATCCATTCTTCCAAATATTTTTATTCTACTATTAAAAAATATATACGAGATTTTTTTACTCACACATTGTTTCATTGGGTTAAAATGTTACTTAATAAACCTTATTATTCTATCTCACTCATATTCATCCATTTAATATTTAATATAATTTTACCTTTTCGCTCACTAAGGAAAGACACATTTTTAATTCAAATCATCTTCCTTGTTAAATTTATTTCTTAAAAAAGTATAACAATTTTAAGAATAATTTCCACAAGGAAGGAAATAAGAGGTAGTTCTTGTGAAAATTTATCACATCTGAAATTACTAATGCCCCAACTGAGCTGGTGACATTTATAAAGTGACACACCAAGCCCATTTCAAATAGTCATAGGGTTGGTAATTAACAACATGTTGGAATAACAAAAATATGGGAGACCTTATACGAATACACATATACACAAAAAACACACACATACACATCTCTATAAACATCAGAGTAATGTGGAAAATAAAAAATTGGAATAATAAATTCATGTAAAACCACTTGAAGTTTTTAATTAGTATATAAATACATTGAAAAAGTAAATACGAAAAAATATATCCTCAATAACCATCAATAAGGTCCAACCTAACAAGAATAGGGAAAATAGTCGCAACATGAAACCACTAGGCTATCCATAAATCCTGCTACCCTAGCTACTAATTTACACTAAAAACCACTAATAAACACCCACACTCGAGCCTCCTAGAAATTTTTTTTTTCTATATAAAACATTACAAGTGTAGGAAAAGCCCATATAAAGATAAGTATATAAAAACCGAGTGGGACACTCCATAATCATCAAGAAGAAAACCATCAAAGAAAAATTTATCTAAACCCATAATGAATAATGAAATGGGAAGGATGAAACCTATATATATTCATATAATATTACATTTCCTAAATAATAGTATCAAATTTAGAGTTATCTAAACAACTAAACACCCATAGCTTCCAATCCATAAGTCTCAATCCCAAATATTATCATTCACTTAGTTGATGGTAAAGGATCATTTCAACCTAACTAAAGGTGACATAAAAACTCAATTAGAGGATCCTTATCCAATTTGAGCCCTCTGTATGAGTGAAATTCTACTCTAGCATGGAATCCATATCTCATCCAAGCTTTATAGATGGGTAAAATTATACTCCATAGATAGGTTATACCTTCTACATAAATGTTGGTGAAAAAAATGAATCTATTTGATTCCACATGAAATGAATCATAGACCCATACATAGATAGAAAAAATCTACTCCCAAGAGGATCCTAGTCCCAAAAAGTGTGACAACAACTCAGTCTAGGAATTTTAATAGGGAAAATCCATGTCTAATTTATTTTTTATAGGAAAGAGTGATGTGAACATCCTTTTTTAGGTTCGCGTTGTGTTTTCACGAGTCATCCACTTGCCCATGTTATATTATATTGACCGAAGCCTTTTGTTGATATTATTACATTATTTTGAACATAAACATATGTTAATTACGACTAAAATATCATGAGGCCAGGTGTCATTGGAATACTAGGATCATAATACATCAAAGGAAACTAAAACATGGCATCCTAATTATATTTATTTTTCCTTAGTGAGATCCTAAACCTATATATCATAACCTAGGGAATTCATAGAAGAAAGGGGTGAGAAATAAATCCTAGTAATGTAATAAACATGATATGGAAACATAATGTGTTAGTCCAAGATATAACATGGTATCATAAAATTGAAGGAACATGAGTAATCAAATAGAATAAAAACATAAATAACATGGTATAATTATATCGTGGTAATATAGGGAATGTGGAAACAAAATAAAATATTATATAAACATGATTTAAGGATAACTGCATAGATAATATCATATGGTGGAAAATGTATCATAATGGAATAGGTTTACTTCATAATCCTAGACATGATTCCTCGTGAGACTAATGATTTACCCAATGCACAGTATCACTATCAGGGAGAACCCATAATAACATGTTTAAAATCATTGTGTTCCATGTAAAGGAATTAAATGACATGTTATAACACAAAAATTACCCCTATTAAGGAAATGGGTTGCATAGTCATCTCTCGTAGCATAATCAAATGAACCTTTATAATGAATTCATTTGAAAGTTGAACATAAGACATGTATTACCCAATAAATTTTAAGAATAGTGAGAAATGTATATATGTAAGATACATATATAAATTATTTTTAGAATAATTCCATAATGGTTATTTTTATTATAATTGATGAATATAAATTCTTTAAAAATAATTTTTTTTTGAGGATAATAAACATTACACATTTTAAATAACTATTTAAAATAGTTAATTACAAAAATAAATTAATTTTTTTATAATAAAATAACATTTTAAACTTTTAAAATAATATTTTAAGAAATGCATGGTCATGATGGAGGAAAATCTCTGTTCATTCTAAATATATTAAAAAAATATTACTTTGACATTTTTATAAAGAAAGTCAAAGAGTACCTTTTTATAAGAATATTAGAATATTTATTTTAAATTTATTTAAAAATAATATTATTTGTAAAAATTACATTATAAAATCAAAGTAAAACATTTTTAAAATATTTTTTAGAAAATATGGATTTGGAAGAAAGTGGATTTACAACCCAAGAGATAAATGCAGTTGGATTTTATTAAAAAAATTACTAAATAATTTTACGTACCGAGGAAAGAAAAATGGTACTATTAGTTAAAATGATCATGAATAAATATATGCAAATAAAATTGAAGGGTTTTAATAGGCATTGATCAAATAATTTACAATATTAGAAATTCAAGCATAAATAATCTATATTAAAATGACATTGAAACATAAATCCCCACTAATTCGGTAACATTTGAATAATAAAAATCATGAATGAATTAAATTAATTGTAACTTTAATATCAATAATTATAATGGATTCACGATATAATATATAAAGGGGTAGTATATACTCGAATTCAAACAAATTTGGTGCAAAAAAGAACCTGTGTCTCAAAGAAGGATGTTTTGAGATGAAACCCTTAGGTCGAGCTTGAATCATCAAGTGCGTTACTTATCTTCATGAGTTATAAAATTATGTTAATTATTTACTTTTTTATTAATATTTTTAAAGATTTTTATTACTTTTATTTTATTTTTAACTATGTCATTTTCAATTACATAACCAGTTAATTTCATATCAAATGTTCTAATGATAACCAACTCATATTTATAAAATCACTTCGGTAAGTTGACTAAGGTCGATGTGATTATTATTTAATCATAAATTTTTTTTAATAAAAAATAATTATCAATTTTATTAATCTAATATCAACCATGAAATATGGTTATGAAAAATGATCTATGTTATAAACAAGGAGATGGTTGGACGTACGTATGCATAAGTAACATTTTCATTTTTCAACGATCATGATAGAGAGAAGGTAAGTGTTATTTTTTCTTTAAAATAGTATAATTACATAATAAATATCATATTAATTCTTAAAATACCATTAAATATACCATTCATGTGATGTTGTATTAAAAAATGAATCACACCGTCTCTTGATATGGTACTCCACCTTACACTTAAACAACGTTATCATTTATTCAATGGATGGAAGGCTAAGGTAGTGTAAGATATATTTAATTTAAAGAATAACTAATATTTCATTAATATCATATATAAAAATAAAATTAGTCCTTATTACATAACATGTAATGTGTATGGGAAAAACAAATCACATCTCCTCGTGAGGCGGTAGTCTTCCTTATACCTGAACTATATTATCATATTATCTAAAAAATGGATAGTAAGATGTTACATGAGAAATTATAATTATGAAGTATAATTATTTCATAAATATAATATATATAAACATTATATAAATAAATATACTTATGATTGTGATGTGGTTATGGAAAATGAATTATGATAGTTCATGAGGTAGTAGTCCACCGTACACACGATCAATGGTTTCATTTCCAATTTGACGGAAGAGGATATGTTTGTAGGTCATGAACCTAACTTAAAAAATAAAATTATATGTAATATAATGATGATATTATATCATAATGTTTTAATAATATTTGAATGTTGTGGAAGAATAAGTAAAATAAAATGTTGGTTAAGGATGTTACCTCTTCTTCGGGAAACTTATTTAGATTTCCCCCAAACACCTTCCTAGGAAGAAATTTTGATAAAAAAGGATTATAAGATGAGGGTAGGTAATTATTTAATTTAATTGGATATTTAATGGCAGATATAATGATTTTTTATGTGTGTAAAGGAGATGATAGTGGGAATCCCTTTATATGTTGGGATATGACACACATGGAAGAATGAATAACACTCACAATTTTCACATGATACTAGGTTATAAAATGTTACATTTTCAAACATTTTAAGATATAAGGTAAAACTAATACCATAAAATAGGAATTTTATATGATTTGGGTCATTTTTAACTCTTATATTTTTAGTTTAACCCCACAATAAACATGTTTTTACCTTAACTGCAGAAATTAATTTTTACTAGTTCCACTATTAATTATGGTAAAAAATTATGTTGATATTGTTAGATAATATGAATTATTATTATTACAAATCTCAAATCCATTTTTATTAATGTAAAATCATATAAGTGGTATAATTTCCTTTAAAACTATAATTGCAACTGTTTTTAGAAAACTATTTTTCCAAGTATTTGTTTTTAAATTTTACAAAGTTTTTATGTCAAAATTGAAAATAAAATTGATTATAATGACATAATTTAGGTAAATTTTAGATAAATTAAACTATTTTTTCTTTAAAAACAATTCAAAATATAATTTAAATTTGTTAATAATTTAAACGAAAAGGCATATTTCAATAGAAACATGTATTTATCACTATTCATTGATTCTTTTTTGAAAATTATCGAAAATTTACATAAAGATAATTTTGAAATGTAGATTTAAAAAATTAAGTTTATTTTTAAATATTAATTTTATAAACTTTGTACAAAATAATTTTAAATTATTCACACAAAACATGACTAAACTGAATTATAGAAAAATATAGTTTTCTAGAATACATTTCTTTTGTCTTTTTAATGGTTCTTATTTTATTTGTAATAAATAAATAATCATTGAATTTATGTTATAATTGTGAAAACTAAAAAAATTTCATAATTTTTTTATTCCTATTCATACCCACTAATTAACAACTAGGTTATAATGGTCTTGTTTAAATAATAATATTTTAATAGTGTATCACATTTCATTTAAAACTAATGTTGTGTGCATCACAAGCTATAAAAGAGATTGAATTTATTTAAAAAGAAACATATATTAATGTATTGGTGTGTTAAATTCTCTTATAATAGAGGTGCTTTATGTCATACAATCTATGGAATATGATATTAATATTTTAAAATATTAGGGTGTTTCATCTATTGTTCCTCATGGAATTTCTTAGCCTCACGACAAATCTTGTAGAAGGGTTAAATGATGTGTCATGTCCATATGGGTACTCAGAATATACCCTATCATCCCTTGTAGTGTCCCTATAAGGGTACTTGGGGTGAGTTGAAAAACACATGATGTGTGAGGCCACATGGGTCCTTTGGCATATTTTACTTAGTTCACGCCAATATGGCTAGGTTGGGGTCACACCACATGTGACTTGGTCACATGGCCATTTGATATTTAACATCTCTAGTAACCATAGATACTACATCAGTGAGACACAAAATTTGTGTTCTTCTGAACTACACATGAGGTAGTGATGCATTTTATAGACATATAACTTCACAACGTGTCTTCCATTTTCAGTGCCTCTTTCATATATTCAATTAAAAAACACACCCATAAATCCTTAAAATTGAGTTGATCATCATCAATTGTAATTTATTATATTTTGGACCAGGTTGAAAATTACAAAAAAAATTTGTAATTCTTATTTGGTGGATTTGTTAAAATCTTAAACTGATCCTCGGAATGTAAATACCAGATATGGAAAACTTAAATGTGATGTTTCTAGATGATATTTATGGCCAAGTGGTGTCTCATGTGTTTATTTTAGTTTTGGTGGATTTAGGATTCGAAATATTAGTTTTAGGAAAGGTATCAATAGGTACATGATTCATGATTAGTTAGTGATAACCATACATATAAATCATGAAGGCCCTAAATAGAAGATCACAATTTGATAATCTATGAAAGGTTGGAAGTAGGTCCATGTTTAAGGTTTGTAATAAATTACAGAGATGGATGCATGATCTGTACATAGTTTGTCAAACCATATTCATAAGCATTCAAGGGGGTCAACCCTTTAGGAAATAGAAACTCACAGTTAGCACATGTTAGAAAAACTATGCTTCCATACCATGTAGCTCATTAAAAAGTAAAAATTACCACTTTCTCCCTCCAACCATTTAATGGATTTCACCCCTTTTCCTTCCCCATTTCCCCAACAACCACTCCGGCATGCTCCTCCTCCTCATCCCTCTTCCACAGGTGGATCTCCTCCATTCGTGGTCAGATATCATCTCCACCAGATGTGTTGTAAGACCGTTATTAATTCGAAGACTACATTTGGATTATTTATTAGTTTATCCCTACATATTTGGCACTATCTTCATGAGATCCAATATGTCATATTTTTAGGGTGATTGTTGATTCTTCTGATTTATCCCATTCTAGAATGAATAAAATCTTTATAATGGATGATTTAAGCATTCTAAAGATTAGGTAGGAGTTCTATAGATTATCATTTAATGTTTAATTGTTTTTTAACTTAGGATATTGTACCATACACCATATTTTCATTGATTCTCCTGGAAAATGTAAAATTAATTATTTAGAACCTAATGTTTTAAATTAATTAGCCATTTTGTATTTAGTTTCCTAATTGGAGGTTATTCACCTCAACTGAAACCACCCCTTTGGGTGTGTTTCTTATATTAATTAACCTTTGATTATTCTATAAAATTAAATCACCATTATTGGGTGGTTTTTTATATTTTTTTAATTCACTAAAAGGGTATGAAAACTTTTCCCCACTTTTGTAACAAAACCAACTATGAGGTGCACTGTCTTATCAGACAAAAAGGAAAACCTAAAAAGGGAATACTCAAAATTTTGATTTGTAATGCTTAGGGATATTGGATATTAAATTATGATAATAGGAATGTAACTTTCTATGGACTTCTTAGTTAATTATAAATGAAATATCCTAAACTGTATATTTGAATTGTGGTACAACATGATTTGTAACATGGACTTCTTCTTTGCATAAAAAATTTTAATTGGTCAGATGTATTATATTACACCTTGAGTGATACATGGGTTCCTTTTTATACAATTATTTTGATGGGATCACATGTTTAATGAATTATGTACACCTTAAGAGATAACCGAGTATCGTATGTAGAACAGCTTGGACATTCTGTTAAGATATTTGAGATTATATATACTATGATCGATACTTGGGTTCCTTATATGGAAATCCTTGAATAGTTATCACATATTACATGAATTATGTTAATACATATACAATACTTGGGTTACTTATTTGGAATTCTTTGTATGGGCCCATTGGTTAATTAATTGTAATAAACCATTGAGCAATACCCATGTTCCTTATATGGAATTACTTGGATGACCTAATTGGTTGGATGATTTACATTACTCATTTGGTGATACATATATTCACAAGTGGGAATACCATATACAAGATCAAAGGAAAAAAATATATTTTTTCATTGTTGATACCCATCATGAATGGATGTTGTGGGGTTACCCAAGGGCCTATATGATTGTTATACTTTTATGTCTCTTATGATACTACTATGTTGATGCCTTGGTCCCACACCATGGGTCTTACTTAGAATTATGTATCTATATATATGTCTAAATATGTTATTAAATATGAATTGGATATATATATATATATATATTCATGATATTCAGATGTATTAAATATTAGGTTGAAGTAGGTATAGTCAGACAGGTGTCCTTAAAGAACCTGCATCCAACTTATTTAAATCTATTTATTTACTATCTAATTGATATACCTACACACTAATATATATTATATTTATAGATTAGATATCATTAGACACCATTTTTAGTGTCATACTGTGTTTATCTCACACCCTATTTGGGCCATCTTTTTTTACCCAAACAGACCTCATGATTGTAGGTTCAAGATCGTGGATTACAACTATGTTGTTGCTCTTAAAAATGTGATCTTAGGAGCACAACATTTAGTTAGATCCTAGTATTATCATTAATATAACCATTTTTATTTTTACTTTTAACTTGTACTATTTATGTATTCCATAATATATGTGTCTATTGGATGTAAATTGTAGCATTTTCATGCATGATTATTAGTTCATTTATTATTGACTGTTAGTTGTCATTAATTTATTAGAATAAAATTATCTATTATCTATTCCCATTTATTTATTTCTTATCTAGGGGTATATGTTCCATATTTTACCAGATTTAGACACATGTTTCTAGTTCTCAGCCTCTTGCATGTGTGGAGGCATGCTTAAAGCCAGGTAACCAACCAGTCCGACTACTGACTATAGAGTGAGTCGGGTCCGGGCATTGCAAGTGGTTTCTAAGGCTTATTTTTCCTTTTTAAAACTATTTTGGGAAGGGAAATAGGACACTGGAAAATGTTATTCACTTGGTAAATAGATCATGTATGGGTCTGGACAACCCTCTCAATAGGGAAAGATCTAATTTCTAGGGATGTGAAAATTTTTGTTATCACTCTTAAAGTTGATTATTATTTTACCATAGATGATTTAAAAACTCTTTCTGGTTATTTATTTATAAATTTATGATATATACCACTTTTCCTTATATCAAAAAATAACATGTCTGTTCATGCATCATTATAGACACATAGGGATTCACATGCCATGCTTATGTGCCAATTTTTTTTACTAATCTAATAGTATGCCTTATTATAGTTATGATATATTATTGGTTATTGACTTGTCTCTATCAACCAAAATGGTGGTTTTCCATATAGTTGGATAGAGACACCTTAACTAAAAATCATGACATGTTTTAACAATAGAAAATTGGAATAATAGGATGATACATTTTAGGTTATGATTAAATGTGGGTAAATATAATTTATAAAGAGTATAGTCTATTACAAATTAGAAAGGGTGACCCATGTAATCAAAAATTATTAAATGGACTTGTCATATTCTAAAATAAAAGGTGAAAAACTGGTTGAAGTTATGTGAATTACCACATGTAAATTATAAAGGCAAGTACCATTATAATTTCTGAATGGGAATTCATTTAAATGAACCATGATATATGTTCAATTTTAATTATTATAGAAAATTAGTCCCCTTAAATGAAGACGTGAAGTTAAAAAATATATAATAGCATGTTCCTCTATAGCTTGATAATAAAAACCCATATAAATATATTATTAAATGTATAAATAGTATGATTTAGGTAATTTGGGGAAAGTTTATTATGTGGTAAAACATCTGAGGGAGTTTCGAGAAATTAATAATATAACTATTTTGGGTTTCACTTAAATGGGCCAGGATCTGAATGACGGTACCCTAGAAGGACACATTTTCTTTGCATTAGTTATTGACCCCATGGGGGTATATTTATTATATGAGGGATGTTTATTTAATGTTTTAAAAGCCACATATATAGGTTACATATAAATTTATAGTGGCATCTTACTGAACTGATCCCCAGTAATGGATAAAGACCTTTTATCTACTTTTGAGATTTATTTATATTAGGCGTTAGTTAATTAAATTTTCAATTACAACCTAATTTTTATTCCCATATATATATTGGAATAGAAATTTCCTATAACTAATCAATTTTTAATAATTTCATGGTTAAATTAATAATGATTAATTTTTTTAATAGTAATATATAAGATAATTTTTCCATTATGTTTAATACAATAATCTACATAAATTTATATGTACATCTTGATTTATAAAAAGTATTTTATATCCTTTTTGCATGAGATTATTAAAATTTTGTAATAAATTAGCATTGAAAAAAATTACCTAAACCAAAAATCCTCTTGTGGCAATCTTATATTTGACCCTCAAGTAAGGCTAGTTTTTAAAGAAATTTTTTTCTTGGATAGGAACATGTATGTTTTCCATACGTCCTGGTGGACCTTTTCTTTTATATTAATATTATAATTTAGGTCAATAATCCTACATTAACTTCTTTTAATGAATTATTTATAGGTTTTATGGATTATGAATTAGTAAGGGTATATCCTAGTCGAGGTAACATCTTATAAGCTAAGATAGAATTTATAAATGCATTCTTTCATTTTTCAAGATGACATGTGTTGTTTGGGTGTCATTGAGTTAGGTGGGACATTTAGTTTATAGAAAAACACCCAATTGATTTTTTAATTCATTTGATATTGGATATTTTTTGAATTTTGAACATTATGTAATGCTCTAGTTTAGTGGGTTAGTCATTCCTAGGTCATGGTCTGTCATTTTGATGGTTGTGTGACCTTTCTTATTTTTGATGGAGTATGAATAAAGTGTTATTAAACTATCAATATTTTTATGGATAACATTAATTTCAATTGATCCATGTGTTTTATATTGCATGTTAGGAATTTTTAGTGCCTGCTACACTATTTCAATATCGTTGTAGCATGAATTGTTACAAGTAGTGTCTACGGAGTTAAGAAGTGATGTGTTAAATAACATATTATATGAGTAACAAGGTCACATAGTACTTTAAACCATGTGGTTTCATGATTTATTTGAAAGATATATGAGTACGTAAAATCCATCTTCAAAAGTCATCTAAAGAATAGAGTGATATAATCATTAGAGAAATTGAGTCATCACTATAATGGGGAATATTGTTGGATAAATCAGAGGGTGCTCTAACACCGTTAATTAGAGTTGGTTTTGGATTTTATATATTATATAAAATAGTTTAAAATGGTTTTTTCTTCTCTTTTATTAGATTGATGATTTGTACAAGCATGTTGGCCAGATATGTACCTTGTGTTTTATAGTGGATGGAGTGTGTTCCATGGGATAAGTTCCCATATTTAGAAATTATTGACTAGGGAAATCCTATGGTGAAAAGTGTTATCATGGTTAGGATGAGAATTTCCTTCCATGTAGAGGGAACATGACTATAAGGAAGAATGATGGTGAGGTGGTTGGTTTGGTTTATAACCATTAATGATTATAGAGAGATAAGATTCGACTTTGGTGGTTGTTTAGAATGATCATGTATACGTTTATTTTTAAGGTGATGTGATCAAGGCCTTAGATTCTGCATCAATTATTAAGATATATGTCTCTTAAATAGAATATTATGAAGTGATTCATCTAATTCCATGATAATTAAATCTTGATGAAGTTTTGAGGCCATTAGTTGTGCATCATGTTTTGTATAACCCACACATTAGAGGCATGAACCTTAAAAATTTACCGACATGGGAATGATTATGGATTTAGGGTTCTATGAGGTAGATGATCCACACTTTTAATTGGTCCTAAATCATTAGGATACTTGGTTCCAAGGGGTTTTCCAAGGAAAATAAAACCTCTTTTGATGGAGCATGTCTCAATAGAGCTTTACATTATTATTGATGGAAATACTCAATAATGTATTGGTGTACTTATGACTTATAGATCATTATGTACTCTATCTTTACATAATTAGATTTATTCCAGGACAACATTGAATATATGGTAATATAATTACATGATCTTCTTGTTTGATGGATGAACCCTCATTTGAGAAGCTTCTATCTTATACTGGTCATTGGATAGTTGTTTCATTTTTAAGGGCTTGATAAATGAAACTGATTACTACTAAACTTTTCAAAAAATGACTAGTAATATACTGGTTATTTTAGGCTTAACCATGGTTATAGAAATGAATCTTTATATATGAATTATTTTCCAAAGTGAAAATTGGATTCTTGAGTAAGAATTATTTAGAATGACCCATGAACATCAATTGATTCATCGACTTGAAATCCATGTGAGATACCCCATTGGGGAACAATTGGTGGATCTAATATATAGATGTATTAGATATGTACTGAAGTTTCATTCATAAACTCCAACATATGAACAACCATGGATGATCTCATTGGACTCCATTAGTTGATCCTGAGGTTACCTTGGACATATGTTCAGGATTGATTGATCATTATATTTTGAAGATCACTCGATGATGGATCAAGATAGTATGAGTGTTGGTACAATAGCATGATGACAGTTTTGGTTGGGGAAATGATTTATCCATGACATGTTACTAGAAGTTGGGTAAAAGATTCATTGACCATGCTTAGAATAATTATGTTACACCTTGGAACAAGGCTATATAATCTCAATTTAATAATGTGTCAGCTCTAGAGGTTGATATTTTCAAAGATATTCAACAATAAGTGGCTCGACTAATGTTTTCTTATCAGTAGAATGTGATCAGGTGAGGAACCATATTAGGCACAACGTTAGAGGATATGAGTTAATTGAATGATCCATCGATGACTTTACAGAAAAAATATATCATGACTAGTTAAAGTATAGAAAATTTGGATTTTACCATCCCCATCTAAAAAATTACTAATATCATAGTCCTCACATGATACCATGTTTCATGAGTTGAGTATCATGCCAAAATAATTGTTTGGGTGCCGAGGAAGTGTTTCCATAAAAAATTCCAATGGTGGAGTATCATGGATCAAAATTTTATTTTCTAAATTAATACCAATGGTAGGGAGTTCCATAGGCAAAGTGATGTGTGAGATTATAACATGATCATGTATCAAGTGTTAAGGAACCAATTAAGCTTTATCTTAATGTTCAATTTTGGTTATGAGGGTGTATTCAGTTTTAAAAACTTATGCTCCATACACTTGATGTATCCCATAGAGGAGTTACAGTCATTCATGCATGTAACATGACCATTTGATCAAACAATAGTGACCATAGTAGGCTGGGTGGAATTTTATTTATTATCATGGTTATCTAAGATGGTAAATTCTAAGGTGGGGGGATTTTAGTGTCTTGTGTTTTGGATTGGGTTGAGAATTCTAAAGGACTTTGAACATCTCAATTTGTGGATGGGAAAAATCATAAACTAAGACTTATAATATAAATCATATAGTTGTAACACTTAACTATAGTGTTTTTAGATTAGGTTTAAGGATTGATACTTGTCTTAGATGTTCGGTTGAGTTTTAGGGGCATCGGGCATTGAAAGAGTAGTTTTACAAAAGATAGTAGGAGGCATACAAATTTCACAAGGTTAGTAATAACCACGAACTCAACCATATGGCCCATAAATATTGGATAATAGTTTGATAAACCATGAATGGTGGGGTGAAAAAATGTTCAATGGGTATGTAATATATTGTTGTGTTTGATCCATAGTCTATGCACAATCTTTCAAACCATACACCTAGCGATGTGAAGGGGTTGGCGCTTTTAACTGTAGCACCATATGGTTGGCTCAAGATTATCCAAATTGTGTAGAAAAACTACGAGACTCGCTAAAATGGGAAAATTCACCATTTTACCTACTAAATCTTTAAGGGTTTTCAACCCCATTTCATTCATCATTTCTCCAATATCTTCTCTTGTGTTCTCCTCCTCTTCATACCTATTCCAATGGTGTATATACTCTATTGTTAGTCTTATTTCATCATCGTTAAATGTTTTGGAAGACCCTTGGTAAGTCAAAGACTCCTCTTACCACCTTTACAGTTTATCTCAACTTCTTTAGAACAATCTTCATTTAATCTAATATGCCTTATTTTTTTTAGAAATTTTTAAATTATTCATATTTATCTGGTTCTAACATGAATCAAGGTTCAATAATACAAAATTGAAGCATCTTAAGCATGATGTAGGTGGTTGATGGATTTTATATTAAGGTATCATTGTTTTATAATTGAATCTGTTATGTTTCATGCTATATTTTACATGCATCACAATTTAAATGTTTAATTATTTAGAACCTAATTCTATAAATTTATTAGCTATCGTGTACTTAATTACACCATTGGAGGTTCTTCACCTAAAATTGAACCACCCCTATGGGTGAATTTCTCATATTTTTTAACATATGCTTCATTTTGAAAATTAAATCACCATTTTTGGATGTTTTTTATATGAATTGAATCGTATGAAAGAGTATGAAATTTTTTTCACAATTTATTGATAATGACACCTATAAGATGCATTATATTCCTAATGAAAAAGGTAATAATAATAAGGGAATAATCAAAATTTTGATATATAATTCTTATGGACATGGCCTATTAATTACTAATAAATGGAATGGAAATTTTTATGTAATTATTAATTACTTATAAATATAATGGACCACACTATATACTTGAATTGTGGTGTAGAATTTTTACTATCATGGTCGTCTTCTATACTTAAAAAGATTAGTTGGTTAAATAAATTGTATGATACCTCGAGTGATACTTGTTTTATTTTTTACAAAATTCTTTGGATGGAATCATAGATTAAATTAATTTTGTAGACTTTGAGTGATAATTCGGTTCCTTATATAGAACACCATAGATAGAATCTAAGGTTGTTTGAGATTTTATATACTATAAGTGATACTCAGGTTCGTTAGGCGGAATGCCTTGGACGAGCGTAGAGGTTACATGAATTATGTTAGTCAGGGGTGATTTCTGGGTTCTATATACAAATATCCTTGGATGGACTCATTAGTTAATGAATTTTTATAGACCCTGTATTTATATCTATTTTCCCTATACGGAATGAATTGGATATACTCATTGGTTGGATGATCTACATTACTCCATTGGTGATACATGGATTCCCATGTAGGAGTACCGTGCAAAATATCATAGGATAATTAAGTTTTATTACTTTATTTATTCCCATTATATATTGATGTCTTTGGTTTTCCCTGGTTCCAATATAACTTTATTTATTTATGACTCTTTTGGTACTACTATGTGGATGCCTTGGTCTCCTACTTTGGGTCCTGGTTATTATTATATATATATATATATACATATATGTATAAATAATTTATTATGTATTTAGTAAATATATATAAAAACAAGTTTATATATATATATATATGGAAACACATATTCAGAGGTATTTCGACTCAGGCCAAAGTTGGTATGGTCAGCCATGTGTCCTTAAGGAACCCAAACCAAACTTATTTACATTTATTTGTTTACTATATTATTGATATCCCTACACACACATATATTTTATATTTATAGAATAAATATATTTATAAACCAATGGTCATGGACTAATGATATTATCTCACACCCTATGTGAGATATGGTTTGGTACCCTAAAATACCACATGGTTGCAGGTTCAAGATCATGGATTATGCTTGTACTGTTACTCTTGTACATGGGATCTTAGGAGAATCAGATTGATCCAGTGCTATGGATGATAATGGAGATAGCCTTTGGTCTTTTAATTTTATTTTGTATTGTTTATGTATCCCCTACCGTACGTGTCTATTGTTTATACATTATAGCATATTGATGCAATATTATTCATTCACTTGTCATTAATTTCTAGTTTTTATTATTATATTATACTTATTGTATCTATTACTTATTTTTTTTGTGTTTATTCCTGGTCGAGAGGGTATAGTATCCCCACTATACCACCTTTAAACCATCAATTCTAGTAGAAAGCCTATGTCATATGGGGAGGAATGTTTAAGGAAAAGAAGACAACTAGTCAATATACTAATTATATAGTGACCCACGTAAAGGTGTTACATTAAGGCAAACTAGAAGTTAATTTATACATTTTCCTCACTAGAACAATAGATCACTATCACCTCTCATGTTTTCCATGAACCATGCCTCTAAAAATACCATTGTTTGATTCTCATTTGGATTTCAATTATCATCATCATGTATCCTTCATTTCATAATACACTATAAAATCCCACAATCTAAATATGTGGAACTCATGATCAATCACCCAATGAAACATTTCAAAAGGGATGGTCGAACCACATGACTATAACATAATAATGATGAATATACATCAAACTATGGGAGAAAACCATAAACCACAAAAGTTATGAATGAGTAGTTTCCATGAACATTTTATTTCCCATTAATTGATGGAAATAAAAGAGATGAAGGATGAATGGAATTAAATTAACCATTCCATAAATGATGAATATCAAATACAAAATTACAAATAAATTTATAAATCAATGGGTTAATGGTCATCAATTAGGAAATAATTTTTAGGACTAATTTGTAATCACATTGATATCAATGGAAAATGGGAAATCACAAAACAAATTCCCTACATAATGAATGGATTGATCATGGATTAAGAATGGTTCTTGGGTCCTTGCTTTACAAGACATGATTGAATTATAACATGTTTGTGACTTGTCCTTGATTCCAAGGTAACCACTAATTATCGCCACCTTGGGTCTCCTTTGGAGGATACATCTAGGGTATGAAAATAACCCTAAAGGATTCACCAATGAGAGATTTTAAAGAGAAAAATAGGTTAATAATTCCAATTAAATGAAATAAATAAATTTATCAAATTAATAAATTTATTTTATCTATTACCAGATCATAATATATCATCGAATGAATTTCTGATGTGAAGGAATATTTTGTTTCACCTGGGGTAATAACTAGATCTAGGAGTCAACGATAGTATCAGTTTCTCTATCAGAGGTCCAATTATGAGATTTTCATAACACATATATGATTATGATAAATATTTCAATAAATTAAAATACTCTATTCAAGGGATTAAATGACCAATGGTATTTAAAAAATTGCATGAAAAAATTCAAGTGAATAATAAAAAAAAAATAAAATGGTCCAAACTTGAGAACTGATGTTACATTCTACCCAACATTATATATTTTAACCTTAAAAGAAAAAATCACTCAAAAAGGTGATTTTACTAATATCACATTGATTATCACACTCTAAAGACCTCTCTTAGAGATTCTCATGCTGCCATTGGACACACACTACTTGAATGGTTCTCCCTCAGAGAATATTCTACTTGTGATCCTATATGTCCATTGGATAATTTGAGATGTTTCCTCTATGTTTAAAATTTATATCTTCCCGATCGATAACAAGTGTCTGATGATACATGCATCTCCATAGATATGAAAAATGGAAGACATTATGGAATCACTCAAACTGTGGGGTTAAATCCAGGTGGTATACAACCTTGTTAACTCAATGTATAATCTAGAACAAACTGATGGAGCTCATAAATAGATTTAAACCACAACCAAATATCTATAATCCATTCCAAGATTATACCTTCATGAAAACATGATAACTTTCCTCTATCTCCAAGGGCCTCCACAAAATGTCTATATACTAGCTTTGATGTCTCTTCACTATCATATGTCTTTCTTGAATGATCAACACCTTCTCGGTCATTTATTTCACCAACTATGGCCCTCATGGGTGTAGTCTCTACCAACTTAGACCATCACAAAGGATACATATAGGGAATTCTATAAGAGTAATAAAATGTAAGCATACCAATAGTGGTTTGACAAGTATTATCATATTAAAACTGAACTAGTGTAAAATTATCATCCTAGATCTGACTAAAATCCAAAATACAAGGCCTCAAAATATCCTCAAGAACCTAAATAGTTTAAGAAATGTGGCTATTTGGTTTTGGTTGAAAAGTTGAGATCATCTACAACTAAGCCCCAAAATCCTCTTGCAAACCTCTTTACAACCGATATGTAAATCAATAATCATAATCAGATACAATTTTTTAGGGTAAAATATGTAGCCCGATGATATATTTCATATAAAATAAAGAAATGATTTCGACTAAAATATACTCCTTGATGATGATAATGTGAGTTCACTAATTGAGTTAGTAAAAATTCAACCATAGAGCATCATGTACTCTTAATGACAGTATAATTACTATCTATAAATTCCTGGATATGAAATTTTATTTCCACTACAAAACCTCAAGGTGTCACATCAAACCGATCTAAACCTAATTCTCGTGCTCTACCAGCAAAAACTAAGGCATTGGGTTACAAAATTCTCACTACTCTTCTTCATCCTTGGAAACTAAAACTACCACTAAAGATCCTAGTACATATTTACTACAGCAGTATATACCACTAAGGTAGATGTATGTACATCTTTTAGCACCTCCTCCAAAAGTGGGATTAGTACCACAATATTTCCTTAGATGTAAATGACATACACCCTACTCATGTGGTCTTAGAAATGAAGTCCTATACTCTATCCTCACCTTCCTATTCATCATTACACACCTGATCCCTATTTTTCGAGGCATAAATGAATCATATGTATTCAACCAAAACAATTGGAATCCTCATAATGAGATCACCTATAAAACTCTAACAAAAATCCTCAAAGTCCTTTAAGAACATCTCTGACTCGATAAATTAATTCCCCTTTTTGGGTGAATGCATTCCTATGTGTTTCAATCTTGGAGAAGTATTGCATGAAAATAAAGAAATATAGAACCAATACAAATAAGCTCTACACCTCTATCTTGATCTTGGGTGGCCCCAAAATAATCAATACCTCAATATTTGTTGTTTCTATAGATACAACCTTCTCTGAGATGAAATATCCTATAAAGTAGACCTCTAATATAGAACATCAACATCAATATTTTTCTATATATATAAATCCATTAAAGTATGTTCAAGACCACCCTCAGATTCCCAACAGTCTAATCCTTTGGTTGTAAATAAATAAGAATTTTAATGAAAACAACTACTAAAAAATAGCACATGAAAGTATAAAATATATGATTCCAGAGTCCCATAAACTCTATTAGGGAATTTACCATTCTAAAAAGAATCGTAAGGTGCTCACACTGACCTTAAATTACAAAAAATTCTACCGTTGGTATATCTTCCTCGTGTACCTATAACTGGTGATATCCTAACTTGTGATCAATCTTTGAGAACCACATCACCCTATTCAGCTAATAATAGTGATGTAAGTCTTGGGTAGTGGATATTTAATCTTAATTACCTCATGATTCAAGAGATAATAACCCAAACATAACATCATTATATCATCTGTATTCTTAGTGAATAATATGGGAGCTTCCAAGGGGGTCATACTATGTCTGAAAAAGCCTGTATTATGAAATTCACCTAACTACACCATCATCTTTGGAATATTATAGGAGCCATCCAATATTATATTAAGAAGTATTAGACCTATCCCTCGGTTCATTTAAATATAAAATTTTAAAAATCGATGAGGTGGTAAACCAGATATTCTTTTAGGAATGATTTCCTAGTACTCATACACTATGGCATGAAAAAAAAACATCTATTAGGTCTACTCCACCTAGATCTATGTTAAAAAATTGATGGGTGATCATTTGTAATCTCATATACATAGGCCCCACCTATTCTTCATGGAATTCCATCTCACCAATGATGGAAAATTTGTCCTGTCATAATGATTCCATCTCAACCTCTGATGGAAATAATCAATATGGGTATATAGGGTAGAAAACCATTCGATGCCCTAAATGATATCATATGCTCTTAATAAATTTATGAATTGGTCCCATGTGAAACATTCCCCACCAAGCACCTTATCACACTATAGATAAAATATTGTGATCATAAAATTCCCTATAGTAGGAGTCCACATCCATAAGGTTCAGGCTAGAGGTGTTGTTAAGATCGTTGATTCCCATACACGGGATAATGAAAAGAAGTAATATCTAGAACTTTTATTTATAAAAACTGGTTCTATGTTAAAGAAGATATATATAATAAATCTGAACATGTGAGGAGACTCCAGGTCATAGTAATCTACTACCAGTAACTACTTGTATCCCTGATCATCAAATTCCTAAGCCTACTAGGTACCTCCATGAGATGGTGGTGGAAATATCAGATCACATCATTGAACACCTCATAGAACTCTCCCATCCTCACTACCATGGTCTCTATCCAATAGTTCCTCATGCTTATGTCATTTCCTCTACCTTGGCAGACCATCGATAATATTTTTATCCACTACTATACAATATACAAGACAATATTCGATGATGTAAATTTTCTCATTAAAGGAATAACATCACTTCTTCTTAAGATGATATGAATCTCTTTTTGAACCAAGGGATATAGATCCTCTTGTATGAGGCTGAATATGATGATTCTTCTAGTGTCACGATCCCAAATCCTAATGCCATCCACATACTATTTATGTATTTACTCCCAAGTGAATACTACCATCACCAACAAGAAATCATGACTATTATAAAAATATCTCCACTTGAAAGGTATTCATTAGAACCCTGATAGGGGTGGGGATGCAAAGGGAAAAATTTTTAGCGTCAATATCTCTTTATATTCTTCACTCAAATATCCTTTCTCAAAAATATCCATCGTGGATAATGTTCTAATACTATCACATGATGTTATTAAACCATTATGCATACTAATCAACAGAAACACCATCCAGTTAAATCTTGATATTCTCTTAGATTCATGATGGTATTAGAGTCACGAAGCCATATTCGACCGAGAAGATATGATTGAAATAAATCTAGGGGATGGTCACCTCATCATGGGTCTACATCATTAAACTCCACTACTATCCATCTGATCCATGAGAAATAATCACAAGAAGAACTACCATACTATTTCATTCTAGGTATGGATGAGATGAAAGGCACATACCATAGACTCTAACCAGTCCTATTGCACATATGAGTTTGAAACACCCTGAAACCTCAGAGGTATCTACCTCTAGAACTCAAAAAGTGTACTCAATTTCCAAATTTCATCATTATGTATGGATAATACAAGTGCATGTAGCTCTAGAATAATTGTACCTTGGGGTAATAAACCTCAAAAAGTAACATTGAGTATTAACTCTAACTTTACATTGTGCACAAAAAATATGTATTGTTCCACACCTAGTTTGGCATTCCCATAGGATATGTTTGTTTAATCACATTATTTTTATAAACTATTATGAAGGATATATAAATAATATAATTATTATTAGAGTTTAATAAATAATTACATCTTTGAATCATGTTTTTTAGTAATTAAAATCCGTTTATTATTAAATGTTTCCTAAAATTAACACATTTCTCACTAATGTTTTCTTCTTTTAGAAAAAATGTTAGAAATATGAGGATATTTGTAAAAGATGACTGAAATAGATGATTAATTGACTACCTTACTAAAATGATGGAATCTAGAATGATAAATTCATTGGGATGATGAATAAAAAATCTTGGGATTTTAATAATAACTTGAATCATGTTGAGTTCCAAGATTCACATCGAAGGGAACAATATATAGTTTAGTCCTTTATTCATCAATTAAACATTCTATTAGTGGATCTTGTTATCCACTAATTATAGAATAAATAATTTCCACTATAGAAATTTTTTTATATTTTTTTTCAAGATCTAGAGAAAGTCACTTTGTAAATATACCATATAGAAGGAGAAGATGATAGATATTGGATACTAATTAAGAACACTAATACATGAGGGGAGATTAATGTTATGGAATTGGAAGAGTTTTTTAGAATATTTTTTAACAAATATTTTCATATTCAAAGAGAAAGAATAGGGAAATGATTATTAGAGATGAAGATGAAAGAAAATTAATTATCAGGAAGCTATGAATTAAACATTACATGAATTGCTTGATACAACTCTATCATTGTTATGGATCATAAGTGAATGGTTGATTGGTTATTTGGAGGACTAAGTTCACATTTACAAAGGAATATATAAAATCAAGACTATGAAATAAATTAAAAGATAGTATGGAGTGATATGGTGGTTGAAATGAGGTTTGGAGAGATGCATTGATATTATAAGTCAAATGAAAAAAAGAGATAAATGAAACCTAAATCAATGAAACAATTTGATCAAATAAGAAAAAGAATGAAACTTAAAATATAGACATGCATTAAATGGGGGAATAAACATTTATGGAACTAATTTAATAGAAGTGGAATGTTCTACGAGCATTTGAGAGATGGTTATATGGATAGAAAATGTTATGCTGAGATCAGTACTCAAAATAGCGATCCAAACAAATGAATGATGGTGTAATTACATCTAGAAAATCTATGCTTGAAGTGTGGAAAACATAGATACATTGAAAATAAATGTCTAAATAAGAATATAGTTAAGGGTAACCACCATCAAACATAGTATAGGCCAATAGATAAAGGTCATGATTCCATAATCATGATACCTAAAATAGAGTCTCTAAACAATGTGGTTATAGGTAGACTCATTATTCTCCCAAATCTAGAAAGTAAATTTTTTGACTCTCATATTATGTATGCCTTTATTTTATCAATGTTTTCAAAGAATATAAAATGTATCCCTAAAATTATAGAAGTATATTTATCATTTATAACATTTGGGAGGATTATCAACGTTTCAAAGGTATATAAAAACACTAATATTAGATTTTGTGAGTTTAATCTCATCAAAATTCTAATAGTCAATCCAATGGTAAAAATAGACACAATACTACGGATAGATTTGATCAATAATTACAATTATAATATAAATTGTTCAATTAATAAAATCTTGGTGGTATTAAATTGAAAATCTAGAGTTATTTTCAAAGGAGAGATATCCCAGTCCATGCTTTGTCAAGAAGTCCCTCCTACAGACTTATTTATATAGATGATAAGTGAAGAGGTAGAATAAAATTAAAGTATAAATATATAAAACTTATTAATCATTTATGAATACATTGATGTATTTACGAAAGAGTTACCTTGACCTCCCATAAAAGATAGGTAGAGTTCTCCATCTAACTGATACCTGGATCCATTCTAATATCTAAGAACCTAGATAAAATGGAATGTGTGGAGTTAGAGGAATTAAATAAGTAACTTCAAGATATTTTGGATAAGGATTTTATTAGACCAATAGTGTATCCTTAGAGAGAACCCATTCCCTTTGTGAGAAATATTGATAGATCAATGGGGTTATGTATTGACTATATAGTGGTAAATGGGATCATAGTAAAGAAAAAATATTGTCATTGTAGGATTGTTGATTTGTTTAACCACATTTAATGGGACAAATTCTTTTCCAGGATTCACCTTCGATTTGGGTATTATCTATTGAAGGTGAATAATGAATATATCACAAATATTTCCTTCTAAATATAATATAGGAATTATGAGTTTGCTTTTAGGCAATTTGGATAAACTAAGGATCCTTACATTTTTATGGATTTAATTAATAGAGTCTTTACGGTCTATATTGATACATTTATAGTGGTATTTAATTATAATATTATGATATATTCCAATTGTTGTGAGGAGCATGAGGATAATATAAGTGTTATATTTAAAAATTTTAGGTCGGATACAATTTTTGGTAAATTAAGAAAATATGGGTTTAGGTTAGAATGATTTTCATTATTGGGTAACATTATAACTAGTAATGTATTCTTAATTGACCATGCTAAGAAAAAGGATAATGAGTAGTGTCCTCAAACCATAATAATAACTAATATTTGTATATTAATTGTTTTAGTGGGATATTATAGAAGATTTGTGAAAAAATTTCACGGATATATAATCCATTAACCAAGTTAACTGATATAGAAGTTAAGTATATCGATCTAAAGGACTGTGAATAATGTATAAAAAATAATGGAGAAGGGATTAGTTAGTAAGCCCATTCTAACTTTACCCTATATTAGAGATGGATTTTTTATTTATAATGATATATATCTGAAATATAATGGATGCGTTATCATTTAAAATGAAATGGTGATCACCTATTCATATTTAAATTAATAGCCTCATGACCATAATTATCCTCCATATGACATAGAGTTTACTACAATTATTTTACCTTTGAAGAAATCGAGACACTATCTTTTTGGGGAGAAATGTGATATATATACATACCACTAATGTTTAGTGTAAATATTCACTCAAGAGACACTGAAAATGCAACAAAAAAGATAGTTGGATCTTATTAATGACTATGATTGTTCAATTCATTATCACTCAGAAAAATAAAAAAGTCATAGATGAATTGAGTCAAAAATATCTTCATATATTTGAAATGATGAGGATATAAGGAGATCCATTAATCAATGAACTTGTAATTTTAGACATGGGAATAATAAGGTACGTAACATAATCAATCCCATCCCAAATTATTTCCCAACTGTAATTATTAGATAAGATTAGGAAATATCAAAGAGATGATCCTTTGGTGAAAAATAAGATAGAGGATATGAAAAACTGGAAGTTTCATGAATTAAATATTGATCAGTAAAGTGTACTAAAATTTGTTACAAGTCTATACATCCCATCTATTAAAGAGATAATAGAGATGATAGATGAATCTAATAGCCTTATATTATCTATACATCCTGAAAGAAAAAAATGTATAGGGATATTTATGATCGTTTCTGGTTGGATAATATGAAAAGGGATAATAGTGATTAAACTTCATGGTTATTGATGTGTTAATAAGTGAAGGCCGAGTGACATCTTCCCATAGGGGAATTGTTACCACTACCTATACCTATATTAAAGTGGTATATCATCACTATGGAATTTTTCACTATCCTACCCATGTCATCCAATAGAAACAGTTATATATGGTCAATCATTAATATTTTGATAATGTATTCCCATTTAATTTAACTAACTAAGGATTTATCCCTTGAGATCCTAGATTGGATATATATTTGAGAAGTTGTGAGACTCTATGGAGCACTGTAATTAATTGTTTATGAATGAGATCCAAGAATTTCTTCTAATTTATAAAGGATCCTTAAAAATGATATAAATAAAAAATTAAACTTAATAATAGAATATCACCTTCAATCTGATGGGAAATATGAGATAATAGTTTGAACATTAGAAGAAATTTTATGGTATAACTAACTTTATTTTCAAGGGAGTGAGGTCCAACAGATTCCACTTGTTGAATTATAATATAACAATTGTTTCCAATTGAGTATTCAAATGGAACATTTTGATGCTTTCTGTAAAAAAAATGTGTATAACTCCAACATATTGGTATGATGTTAGAGAAGAGAACCTATTAAAACTAGACATTGTGAAGGAGACTACGTAAAAGATATAAGTGATTTATAATCACATTAAGGATGCTCAATGTTGATAAGAAATTTATTATAATAACTAAAGTAAGGAAATATAATTTCATATTAGGGATAATTTATTTATAATGATATCAGTATGTAAGGTATTTATGATATTTTTAAAAATGGGGAAAATTATTCCAAGGTACATTAGAATATTTGATATTATGGAGTGTATTGAATTTTTTTCTTATTGATAAAAACTACCTCCAAGTCTTTCCAACGTCCATGATACCATCCATGTGTATCTAATAAGAAATTATATGTCTTTCCAAACACATGTACTTGATGTTAAGTGTGTGTATTTGGAACTGAAACTTTCATATGATTTGGAACTGAGCCATATTATTGAGCTAATAGAAAAAAATTTCATAAACAAGACAACTCAATTTTAATAATTTTGATAGAGTAATATTTTTTTTGAAGATTAGACTAGAGAACCTGAAGATAAAATGAAGGACAAATACCGCAATTTGTTTTAAAAAATTCTTAAAATTTTGAGGAAAAAATATCTTGGGGGGGGATGTAACAACCTGAAAATTATTTCTTTGATTAATCAAATAAATCTTCTATTTTACAATTATTATTATATTATATTTCACCATGGAATTAAATATAAATAATATAAAACATTAATGATATTATATTTCAAGTAATCATGCCAATTAATACATGTAAGACTAGTACATAGATGTAAAAACTAGGTACCAGTGACCATTCAATTGTATACTCTATAGTATTTAACTCTAATAAAAAGTTTTCAACTTATAGAAAATCTATTAAACAAAATGAAATATTCTGAATATAATAGATATAATCAAATTAATTATAAAAAACATTGGGAATTAATTTGTATGTAATGATGTTTAGTGGAATATATATAGGATGTAATTGGAAATGCGACCATTAAGGTATTATTAAATGAATAATATTACATGGTCTTGGTTCATGATGAAAACTGGTTTTTATAAACAATTGGAATTATGTCCGTTAGTGTTAGATTATATTAAGATTAATTATAAGAGTTAATTGAATGTAGGAGGAAAAAATTATGGCTTCATCCAACAAAATAATTCCGGAGGAGGATTGTGTTTTAGAGCTAGGTTTAGAGGTTGTATCACTGTAGTTTTCTATAGAACAATCCCAAGTAGATCTTCAATAAGTGAGGATCAAAAGAAATCACCTATAAGAGAAGTTAAAACTAGTGGATATCATCACAACATTAATGTTCACTGAACCAACTCATGAAACTAACATCATCACACACTTTACCCTTAAATACATTACCTCTATGATAAGGGGATATGTATCTAGACCCCAGTATTATTAATGTGTAATTATTTTAGAAATGAACTGATATGTTTTATTAAACATTCATATATTACAAACTTATAGAAAATAAAATCAATTAAAGGATGTAATAAAATAGATTTTTATATAAACAGACCATGATTTTAATTTTTGGAATATATATATAATTTTAATTTAAATAAATTTTAAAAACAAGGTTTATAAATGGTTTAAAACTATAATATTTTTTTATAAAACATTTTTACGCAATTTTATATAGTTTTTTAAGGGATATAAATTTGATTGTATAATAAAAATTGGTGATTTTTAATAAATAAATAATTTTTATTTTAAAATTAAATTTCTATTTTTTAGAAAATTTTCATAATAAAATGGATTTAATATTTTAAACTTGCACGCCGAAATTATCTAATAGTGATTTTTCATAATTTTTATACATTTTAAATATTTTGGGTAAAATATAAAATATGTTATAAATTACGATAAGTGTTATGAAATCATGAATAACTAAAAGTGATGAAATAATAATGTTAAAGTATTAATTTGAAAAAAATTTATTTTATTAATATTAAGTCTTTTAATGGATTTAAACCTATTTTCAAACATATAAATGTATTTCAGAAGTATAAAATAAAAAATAATATTTTAGAAGAAATATTTTGAGAAAAAAGTACTTTTACATGGTAAAAGTAATATTAAAAAAATTATTTTTTGTTAACATACATTTAAATATTATTAAACATTATTTAAATTTCTGAAAAATTAGAAAAAATGGTATGCCAATGGTTTTGTATTTTCCAAAACCTATAATTGGAAGACTTATATTTAGAAATTATAAAAACAATTCCTCAAATTTTACTAAAAATATTCACCAATACTAACATTACTCTCCACTATAAATCATTTCTATATGAATAATTTGTTATTTGTTCTCTTAAAGGGTCATTTCATGGTGTCCTCGAGGTCTTATGGTTCCATCCTCAAGTTCTAGGAAGCAACTCTTCAAGATAAGGGGACCCTCCTCTTCTTCATTTCCATTCAATTACCTCTTTTGTGGTATATATTCTAAATGATGAATTACATTCTTATCATTACCTTTTCATTATCTCACTAATTCCAAAATAATGTTTAATCAAAGGGAGACCTTTTATCTCTCTCATTTTTTTTCTTTACTCAATCCACATTGTATACCTATCAGTCTACTAAATTGATTTCACAAATTTATCACTTTTACATGAAATAATCTTATGTTGTGAATAATCAACCCATTTCTAGTTTTAAGGGAATTTAATTTGATGTAACAATTATTAATTAATTTTAGGCTTCCAAATTTTAATCCCACATTCCTTAATCATGGGTTAAAAATGATGCAATTCTCATATATTTAAGAATTTATTAATTTAATGACTTTCATATGAAACACATTCATTATTTGCCTTCAGTTATTAATGAAATGTTTTATTATGATCTATATTGAATCCCTGAATTTAAAAATATGAATGGTGGGACATTATATAACTTTAATTCATTAGTTAATTAATTAATTTCTAAAGATGACATGTTTTACAATACCTTGGTGAATAACCTTGGTAATTATGTTTTATGACACCTTGGTGATAAACATGATATTATTATGAATGTATCATTTTTATGATGTAGAGACCCGAAGCTTGACATACATAGATACTACATTACTTTTTCGAAATACTTAATACATTACAAAAACAGACACACAAGGAGAGGAATAGTTTTGTGTCTTTGGAAACATGGAACATAATCTTCCCATTGAGGTGAAAGATCTTCAACATCTCCCATAAAGATATTCCACTTTTTGTTTCATTACCTAAAACCTATCTTTTAATCCTGGGGGAAAATAAAACATAAAAAGGGTGAGCTCAAATTCTTAGTAAGGGTAAGCATGGATAAAATCAAACATACCATATACATTTGAACCTAAAAACATGAACATAAAGTTTAAACATCAAAATCAAGAGCAACGACGTAAAACATGGAAGTACATAAGGCATAGATCACAATGGAACATAAATCATGATAACATAGCATGGGAATAAAACATGTAATTGTGGAATCCATTAAGCACATGTAATGATTTCCATAGTAGCCAAGACATTGCTGCCAAGACCATCTTAGTGGACAAAGTCCCTTTCTGAATCGAGTTCACTCCTCGTTCCAATCCTATAAAACTAGACCGGATTAACTTACCGTTCCATCCATGTCTATATCATGAGATATAAATCTTTACCCAATTCATTGGAGGGAGATATATGTCCCACCAATCTCATAATTAAATCATTCATATGTGTGCCACAAAAAAATCATAAATCATTCATCATAACCTAAAGAATAAATTGGATTTCATAAACATCATTCCATCATAAAATAATCCATATAAAACAAATGTATATAATTTAATAATAAAAAAATTGAAACCATATAAATCATAGAGACATTATACATGAAACATAATCATACTAAATAATGTCATCTTAGATGGAAAATATTTTTGACAAAACAGTTGAAATGAATTCTTGAAGAAAATATCCTTTCTTCTTGAAAATCATTTTCTTTTCACAAAATTCCATGCAATTTTAAAAGAAAGATATTTTTTTGAAACTAGTCATGAAATATTTTGGAGGAGTCATCTTGAAAATAAGGCTTTATAAAACCGTAAAAATCCTTTTGTGCCGTATAAGTTAAAAAACATTCTTCTCGTACTTTGGCCGGGAAAGTCAAAAAGTACCTTGTTAAAGAAAGATTCCATACATACCATGTAGTAAAAGTAAAAAATGGGTAAAAAGGACATTAAACATACATGAAACCATTTTTGTGAAACATGGACATGGATGAGAACAATAACTCCAGTAAATACTTAGGAATAAACAATCTCAGATAAGAATGAGATTTGAATAATTATCCATTAACTTAGGTCTGATATGCTTCATACGTCTCCAAACCTCTTGTATAATGATTTAAATAATGTCATTGACTTATTACAGAATCATATTCATTGTTATGATATCATATATGGTTCACTTATGACTTTATATTACCCGTTCTTTTGTAAATTCCATGTTAAAGAGCGTTTTGGGTAAAATCGTTTCATTTGTTGTCCGTGTTTTGACTTGTAATTATTCATATGATTACATAGATCATGATTACTTAATTATTGAATATAAAACATGATTTATATATAATATATATTAAGAATATACATATATATAATAGATCGATAAATGGAAACAAATACACCATTCATGGAGACGGTAGGCCGTACGTACGCATGAACGTTGTTTTCGTTTCCTCATTGAATTTAATGGAATTAATTGAATGATATACACACATATATATATATACATAAATCTAGTATCATTATTATGTCATATATTTCATGATTACTTTTTATATATACATTATAATAATTTATGAATGGTTAATCATTGAGAATTAATCTCATCGCGTCGTTGAGACAGTATTCCGTACGTACGCACGAGCGATGATATCGTTCCCATGATCGTGTAATTTTATTGGAGTGTATGTATACTATTAAAAAATCAATATCACTTTAAATTAATCATATATAGTTATTATTTACACCATTATACCCATCCAAGTAAGGTGGTGGTGGAAAATAGATTACACCACGGTGTGGATATGATATTTCGTACGTACGCACGCGCAGTGATTTCATTTTCTGTAGGATGTATAGATGGTGATATAGGGTTGTTTCATTCTTATAATAACATATCATTATACTAGTGATAGTTATGTTATTACTTCATAATAAAACAACCTAACAAGAAGAATTGGAAAATGAAATAAAGTTGAAAGAATCGGTAACAGACATTACCTCTTCTTTGAAGCGCCTCTTTGAGAACTCCTCTTAGGGCACTAAAAATGGTCTTTGAATAAAACCAGGACCTCTAGGATGTTTCTATGTAAGTGGAGAAGGGAAATTTTTAGGGTTTGGCCGAGATTTAAGGCTCAAAGTGGTGTGATCAAGAGAGGAATGAGGTACCCTTTTATAAGGGAGGAGAGGGGCAGCTTTGGAATAACTAAAAATATTATTTTATTATAAAGTCATATTCGGTTTTTAATAGCTCCAAATTGATTTATTTCTAAAATAATGTGGGGATGGGTCTAAATACTCTCATCAAATATAATTTAGGCAAGTTTAGGTTATTATATTAACCATAACTTTTAGTTTTAACTCTTAGTTAATTAGATTGACATTTACCATGTCACTTTGTATTTCTATATTATATAGTTAATAAACTTACCATATACATCCAATAGACCCCCAAGTGGTCCATTAATTATACCCCTATCATGATATAAGTATCTTGGCTGAAACGTAGATTTTTAGGAATATAATAACAATTTATACTATAATATTTGTTTTAAAAACTAATTTATGTCAATTTTGACACTATTTGGTAATTGATTTTTGTGAAAATCATAAAAGAATGATCGGTTCAAAAAAAGTTAATTAAATGCATGATAACATGTGATATTAACATATAAAATTATTTTAATTCATAAAAAGTCTTAAATTACATTTATTTGGGTATTTATAACATCAATTATGTTAATATTTTGTTAATAAGATAATTACTGCATCATCATTGTTTCATAAATAAATTAAATTATATTAAGTCTAAAAATTATAAATAAAATACCATTATGTAGGAAAGATTTTTTAGATTTCTAATGAATATTTATAGTCGAATTTATTATATGTATAACCCAATATTAAAAATTATTTAGTTATTAAACATTGATTTTAACTATTTTAACCATTCTTTAAATAAATTAATAATAAATGTCCTAATCTAATCCAAGTGGGCCTAAATGGTCATATTTTATTCCTAAGGTTTTTTTTGGCCGAATTAAACTTATCCAATAGAATTAATACCTGTGTTAGGGTAATAATAATATCATTTTTACCCTTAATTACCCTATTTTCTTTTAACTGTGTTAAAAAAAGTAAAAAGTTACTATTCACCAAAAATTATTTTCATATCATTGAACCACATTTTAGTCCTTGATATTAACTGTGTCTCTCAGATTTTTGAAATTCCACTCACAGAAGCAGAAAAATTATGTTTTATGAAAAGTTCAGTTTTTTTAACTACCACTTAGTGGTTTGACTATTCATCAAAAAATGAACGTTTCCAGAAAAATACCAAAAATTAGGCCTAAGCTATATTAGATATTATTAATTAAAAAATGATGTCTATTTTACCAAATTCAAAACATATCAGTTTCATTAATTAATTTAAAAATTAATTCCCGTCCTCAAAACAAATAGCGTGTTCTTAAGAAAAAATAACTATCAAAAGATTGACACTTGTTTATGTCTGGTTTAAATGTGAAATTACATCCAATGACCAACATTTTATTAAATTGTAAAAATATATTCTAAATATACTTTAAAACCACTCAAATTAATAATTTATCACTATTAATTATTTCAATTAAAAAAGTTGTTTTTAATTAAAATTTAGTAATTTCCACTATTCATCAGAATATGAAAGATATCCGAAAATGAAGTCCATTTTGAAAGATAAAATTTATAAAATTTCAAAAAGTGGGTATTACTATTCATAACGGCTAGTTCATAATAATATTATAATAATATCTCAATTAGTGAAACTCGGTATTGCTTACTACACACGGTATCGAGGAAGGTCGCGATTGCGTGTAATGCCACGAAAGTCAGGGATGTGTGTTGTGCAAGCTCCTTTTGGTGTACCGTACAACACAAGACATTAATGAAATTAAAAAGAATATTTTTCATAAAATCTCTGGGTGTTACATTCTTCCCCCCTTAAAATGAATTTCACCCTCGAAATTCGTCGAGGTTATAAATAGTTTACTACTCGAAAGTTTGTTTAATAGAATCCCACATCGTAAAAAAGGAATACCAAAACTTGGATTTAAAAACTAAAGTATGAAACATAATGGTTACCCAAATTAACTCATCACTAGGTTTCCATGTAGGAGAACATATGTGAAAATATGGATATGGAATAAATATCTAACCATAATGTTCTGATGGAGAGTGGTAGAGAACATGGCTATGAAAAAGCCAAAAATCACAAATCCATAAATTTCTGATGATCTAAGGTACATCTGATTCATCGGATATAAGATCACTAGGACAACATTTTTGGTTTTCAAGATCATTTCCCTAAAGTTGATGAAATTGGAATTAGAAGAAATACTTCCGTGATTTTGGTAAAATGACATCGTTGGTCGTTATTTGGACAATTTCCACTTCATATCTTAGATAAATGAAGTTGAATTTGTCATTCGTGATGTGTTAGCAAATCAAGTGATAGAATGATGGGTCATTCCATCTGTCTCAAACAAAAGGTTAGAAAAGTTATCAAAAAATACATAAGTCCATATATAGTGAGATTAATCATATATGGTTCCTAAAATGGACTTATACTTCATATTTCATACTGCTTAATATAATAAAACTAGTTTCTACTAAACATGTACTTCCTATAGGCCAATGGTAGGCGATGAAGACCAGTCGCACTTCGGTTGTGGGTTCGATTCCCACAACATTGTCCGACGTGATGGGCTGTCGCCCATCCTGGAGGTTGTCCTTATTTCTAAAACTACATTACTATAACATCCCATCAATAATATCGAAAAAACTTCTATCCTTATATAATACTAACTTATGTCCAACATAATCCATTCCAATCTTTAGGCTTATCCAAAATATTGTTGTCCAATATCATGTTATAGTGAAAAAATTACAAAATAGTTCATATAACAAGCCTATTAATACCATCGTTGATCCTCATATATCATGAGATATGTCTTGTTGGTAACATTCCAAACATTCGATGGCCTTAATCATGTATTCTCTTGAAAAATGAATACTCATCGAATCTTAGTGAAAACATTAGTGCTGTCAAAAGTTAACTCTTTTCACATACCAAAACCTCAAACCATGATATAAATATTTCCTCATATCAGTCATGAGCTCATGAATACTGTCAAACATTTCATTTTCTCCTTATCCGTTCATTATGGACATATCATATTTTTTCCAAAAATATCTCAATCACTTTCCATGGTTACTGGTACCCTAAAATTATTGAAAACCACAATAGACCAATACATAAATATTCCAATATTCCACGATACTATATACAACATTATTTTGGAATCCCATTACATAAACACTTAATCATTCCACCACATCGTTGCTAATAGTGATCGCATGTGACTTCCCTTTGTCCTTTGCCTTAAGTGGTTGCTCATGTCGATCATCACTAACCCTTGGATTAGGGAATTTTATAGCATAATGCCCCATTTCCTTGCACTTGAAGCATTGAAGTGTTGGTGGTGCGTTCTCTACAGTCTTTTCTTTATTCACATCATTAGAAACCCTTTTTCCATTACTTAAACACTCAGCTGCTCAATGGCCTTCTTTTCCACACATAAAGCATTTTCTAGTCCTTTTAAGACAATCTCTATCATTCTTATTTCCACTCATTGAGCATAATGAAACATTCATATTCTTTTCACCATTATTCTGAGATTTCTTCTTAAACTCCATCTATCATTTCTTGTCAAAACTATGAGATGGATATGTAACACCGAATTCTATTTCTACCTTGATAGCACAACGCACAATTTCTTCATAACTACTGAAGTCTCTTATAGCTAATGCCCTTCGAAGATTTGGTTTTAAGCCACTGAAGAATCAATCATCTTTACTTTCAGGTTGGATGATAAAGCCAGATGCATACCTTGAAAGCCTTGTAAAATTGACTTCGTATACTCCAACAGATTCATCATCCTTTTTCATTAGTTCAAGAAACTCTTTCTCCATATTTTTTCGAAGAATACGAGGGAAGTACTTATTGAAAAATAATTTCTTGAACTCGTCCCATTCCATGGACTCAATTTCATCTCTTGGCCTCGTATTATTTATAAGATTCCACCATTGATCAGCTTCACCTTCCAAACGATATACTGCTAAGATGACATTATCATGTTCAGTACATTGAAGAACTGAAAATATATTTTCATTGGTACTGATCCATTGTTCAGCAACAATTGTATCAGAAGACCCACTGAAAGAAGGTGGACATTGCCTCATGAAGACTCAATAGAATATTGTTCCCTTATCTGCTCATTTGGAAGTCCAGAACGATTCATAGCTTGTGTAAGTATAGAAATAATATTTTGCACTCCATCTACCATAACATTTGTTTGTTCATGAGGCCAATCATTGCATTTTCCATTGCATTGATCAACACAGTTCCTTCGTGTTCCAACCATCGTCTAAAACCCAAAAAGAATAGTGTGAGAGGGAAAAATCATGCTAGGGAGAACAACATAATAAAGGGGGGGGGGTACCTTCAATATCTAACATCATAGGTTTAATTCTAAGATCATTACTGTAATTGTAGGACTATAACCTATACTTATACTTTACCTTAGGGACATCCCTAGACATACCTTAGAAGTATCTCTATGGTTCTCACTAAAGTTATCGCATCCTAGTTTCCAAAGGTTGACTAAACCTTTCCTCTGATACCAACTGTAGAGACCCGAAGCTTGACGTACATAGATATTACATTACTTTTTCAAAATACTTAATACATAACAAAAACAAACACACAAGGACCGCAATAGTTTAGTGTCTTTGGAAACATGGAATGAAACTTCTAATCGTGGTGAATGATCTTCAACATCTCCCATAATGATCTTCAACTTTTTGTTTTCTTACCTAAAAGCTTTATTTTAATCCTGGGGGAAAATAAAACATAAAAAGGGTGATATCAAATGCTCAGTAAGGGTAATCATGGATAATATAAAACATACCATATACATTTTAACCTAAAAACATGAACATAATGTTTAAACATCAAAATATTGAGAAAAAACATAAAACATGGAAGTACATAAGGTATAGATCATAATGGAACATAAATCATGATAACATAGCATTGGAATAAAACATGTAATTGTGGCATCCATTATGCACATGTAATGATTTCCATAGTAGCCAAGGCATTGCTTTCAAGACCATCTTAGTGGACAAAGTCCCTTTCTGAATCGAGTTCACTCCTCGTTCCAGTCCTGTAATGCTGAACCAGATTAACTTACCGTTCCAGCGATGTCTATCTCATGAGATATAAATATTTACCCAATGCATTGGAGGGAGATATAGGTCCCACCCATCTCATAATGAAATCATTCTTACGTGTGCCACAAAAAAAATCATAAATCATTCATCATAACCCAAATAAAAAATTGGATTTCATAAACATCATTCCATCATAACATAATCCATATAAAAAAATGTATATCATTTAATCATAAGAAAATTTAAACCATATAAATCATAGAGACATTATACATGAAACAAAATCATACTAAATAATGTCATCTTAGATGGAAAATATTTTTGACAAAACACATGAAATGAATTCTTGAGGAAAATATCCTTTCTTCTTGAAAATCATTTTCTTTTCACAAAATTCCATGGAATTTTAAAAGAAAGATATTTTTTTGAAAATAGTCATGAAATATTTTGGAGGAAGCATCTTGAAAATAAGGCTTTTTAAAACCGTAAAAATCCGTTCGTGCCGTATAAGTTAAAAAAACATTCTTCTCGTACTTTTGCCAGAAAAGTCAAAAAGTACATCGTAAAAGAATGATTCCATACATACCATGTAGTAGAAGTAAAAAATGGGTAAAAATGACATTAAACATACATGAAACCATTTTTAGGAAACATGGACATGGATGAGAACAATAACCCTAGTAAATACTTACGAATAAATAATATCGGATAAGAATGAGATTGGAATAATTATCCCTTACCTTAGGTATGATATGCTTCGTATGTATCCGAACCTCCTATATAATGATTTAAATAATGTCATTGACTTATTAAAGAATCATATTCATTGTTAGGATATCATATATGGGCCACTTATGACTTTATATTAGCCATTGTTTTGTAAATCCCATGTTAATGAGCGTTTTTGATAAAATCGTTTCATTTGTCGTCCGTGTTTTGACTTGTAATTATTCATATGATTACATAGATCAGGATTACTTAATTCCATAATATAAAACATGATTTATATATAATATATATTTATAATATAAATATATATAATAGATCAATAAATGGAAAGAAATACACCGTTCATGGAGACGGTAGGCCGAAAGTACGCATGAACGTTGTTTTTATTTCCTCATTGAATTGAATGGAATTAATTGGATGACATACATATATATATACATAAATCCAGTATCATTATTATGTAATATATTTCATGATTACTTATTATATATACTTTATAATCATTTATGAATTGTTAATCACTGAGAATGAATCTCATCGCGTCGTGGAGACGGTATTCCGTACGTACGCACGAGCAATGATATCGTTCCAATGATCGTGTAATTTTATTGGAGTGTATGTATACTATTACAGAAACAATATCAAATTAAAATAATCATATATAGTTATTATTTACCCCACTATACCCATCCCAGTAAGGTGGTGGTGGAAAATAGATTACACCACGGCGTGGAGACGGTATTACGTACGTACGCACACGCGGTGATTTCGTTTTCCGTAGGATGGATAGATGGTGAAATAGGGTTGTTTCATTATTATAATAACTTATAAGTATATTAGTGATACTGATGTTATTACTTCAAAATGAAACAACCTAAGAAGAATAAGTGGAAGAAGAAATAAAGTTGAAAGAATCGGTAACAGACATTACCTCTTCTTTGAAGTGCCTCTTTGAGAACTCCTCTTAGAGCACTAAAATTGGTCTTTGAAGAATACCAGGACCTCTAGGATATTTCTAGGGAAGTGGAGAAGAGAAATTGGTATGGGATGGATGATCTTGGATGCTTAAAGTTGTAACGACCCAAAGTTTCATTAATAGAAAATCCCTCTTGAACCAGTTAAATGTTTCTTTATGAAAAATGTTTTTATAAGTTATCAACTTCTTTAGTTTTACGTTAGGATTTGTGACCATTACTTTTATAGCCATTGAACAGTGATCATCTGGGTAGTATAAATATAAGGCTTTAACGAACCCATTTCTACTCAGACAAAGGATGCGATGGCCTCATCCAGTAGAATTGCCCCTTACGAAGCCCATTTGTCAGAGCTCGGAAAAGAGGTGGCATCTTTGGGCTTTGCCATTGACCAAGCCCAAGCTGAGCTTCATCAAGTCAAGCTCGAACGTGATCATCTTCAGGAAAAGTTTAAGTTGATTGAAATTACCACTCGAGCGATGTTATCCGAGCCGCCCCAAGAGTCTATCACCATCGCACACCTTACCCTTAGGTCTTATGCGGCTATTTTAAGGGGTTATGTAACAAATAAGTAGCACCATGTTAATGTACATTATTTTTTTATATAATAATGAATATAATTTCTAGTCATTTTTGATACATTGTAATTAGTTTTTAAATTACAAATGTTGTTTTTAGTTATTATTTAATTAATAATTATATTTTATTAAATTAAAGGAATTTTGAATTAAATAATATTTTAATAAAATATTATTATTATTGTTAAATTAATTTTTTTATTAAGTATAAATGATCTTATAATTTTATGAATGCAATTAAAATTTTTATTAAGGTTTGAAAGCCATTTCTGTCAAAACCCGTGAATTTTTTTAATATAAATGTCGGTTTTTATATTAAAAGTTAAATTTCACATATTTAGAAAATTATTTAGATAAAATAAATAATATTTTTGGAATCAAGACGTCGAAATTATCCAACGGTGAATTTTTCATAATATTCTGAGATAGTCAAATTTTTGGGTAAAAATTAAAATACCATTTAATTATATAATGTGTTTCATGACATCATAAGGACCCAATGATGATGTAATAAAATAACATAATCCTTATGTTCGGACAATATGTGTTTTATCATTAATATAATGAGGTTTTGGGTTTGTTTCACTTACTTTTCAAAGCATTAATGGAGCCCTCAAGACTTATTCAACACTTTACCTTTTTAAATTAATTTCCATGGGAGTGTGACTAACCTCCACGTAAGAAAACCTAATTTTTTAATAAGTTCGGACCTTGGCCTTGTAAAATATTTTTTTCCTCTTTCCTTTTCTAGAAAACATGGGCAAATACCATGGGATGGTTTGTGGTTTTGATTATTTTAATATAAGGGGTCCCAAACCTAAATAATAAAGAATTCTCTCACCTTTCCTATATAAACCCACCCAAGCTCCCACTTCCTCCTCACTAATACCCCTTGGAGTTCGTCCAACCTCTGCCCTACTCTCTCTAGAATCCTCCCAAGGTGCCCCAATCTCCCAAGAAGCCTCTCACAAGCCTCTCTCTAGCCTTTGGAAGCACACATCCAAGTAAGGGTTTTTTTCTTCCTTTCTCATTGTTGTCAATTTTCTTTATGTTGTATTGACCTTTTAATTTTAATTATGAATGTTGGGGTATGGTTTCACACATCTCCCATACTTCCCTCTTATTGTTTGAATGATGGGAGACCCCTTTCTCTCTCATTAAAAGCCACCCATGTACACCCGTTACTATGCCGAAATTCCGAAAGAAACCTTTTTATCCTCTTTCATATTCAAGCAATACTTTTGTATCATGAATCTAAATTCTTTTTCGATTGTTGGGACATGTATCTATATTACCTCCTTACTGTCCATTACATGTAAATATGATGAGGAACCCCTTTCTCTCTCATGAACCTTTTTTATGAATTCTTATGTCACGCCGTTACGCTGCCGAAATCACACCGATTTTCTAAGACAATATCATTGTGTAGTGAATACCATGCCCATTTCTCCATCAAGGGTATTCACCTTTATTCACATTTACTTATTGATTATAAAGTTTCATGTATGAATTCCACATTCCTTTATCGTGGAATAAATGATTATGTTTTATGAATCCTTGTTTTATGATCCATGTGGAACACTTATGCATGAAATAAAATGTTTAAGAAGGGTGTGCCCTTTATAGCGCTCCAATGCATTGGGTAAAGTATATAATCATGATATGTCATGTGAAATTAGTGTTAATCCTTCCAAGTTAAATTTTTTTAAAAGCCATTTTAGGAAAATGGGAAACCAGAGCACACAAAGTGTTACCACTACGTACTGAAAGAGCTCACAAACTGATTAAACACGAGACTGATATTACTTGACCCAGCTATTCTATAAAGCTCCCAATGCAGAGAACTAACCTGAATACCTGGATAATCATTGATGAGCTTTTCAAGATGGGAGATCATACTTTCCATTGTTTGAATAAATTCTTCTGAGTTGATTTTCTTCTGGTTAAAGCCTCGGGCCAGAATTCTATCTTGCTTGTCAATCCAGACTTCTTGCTCCTTTGTAGCATCAACTTGCAGCCTCCGTTCATAAATCCTCTTGAGTTCCTCTTCTGATACATTGGGTCATAAGTCTTGCTCAAGCATTTCTTCCTTGGAGTGCAGGATTAGCTGCAGACACTCCCCATCTTCTCCCATCTTCCCTTTGTTCCTTCCTTTCTTGGCCGATCGAGTTTCCATGGGTTTTGGAAGATGAGAGTAATCCTTGCGTCCCTTCTCCCTTTTCCCCTGAACCACAATACATTTCCCTATGTCTTTAATACTTTTCTTCCCCTTCTTCCTACGAGGGCTATGAGGGCCTTTCCCTTGACATCGGTCCATACTATCCACTGAAGGTAGACTATTACTTTCCTCCCATGACGAGTCATCCTCCTCATTCCATGGAGATTCTTGGTCTTCTAATCCATCAATGTGATTCCCAAGCTTTAGCTGTGGGTCAACTGTAAGGGAAATCTGCTTAGTTTGAGATTTCCTTATGCCTGCTTTATTCTCCCGGCCTATTCTCCTCTCCCCTAACCCAGACATCGGACAAAGGGTGTTAGGGTCAAGTTCCCTCAAAATGTTCTCATCAGGAGACCTCCTTTGGTCCTAATGAGAGGTTTCAGCTAACAAAAAAGGCCCCTCCTGTACTGGTTCAGATTCAAGGAGTTGCACATACCCTCAGCCCATAAACTGCTGCTGAAAATTTTTTAACTCCCAGCCTCTTTTTTGAGATCCACTGGAACTTTGAGCCTCACTCCCAACTAAACTCTTCTCACCAGCCTTGGGATCCATTACTGGGCTTTATAGCTCACCCTTTTCTTATGCATGTCCTCAGGTTATCCCATGCAATGCTAAGTATGAAGGAATGTAGTGGTCATGTAAAGGATGTTTTCAATAAAGATGATGTATTTCTAGTTTAAAGTTTTTATGTAATGATCCTAAGCCCCAAAGACACTAAACCTCTCTATCTTATTTGTTGTATAAAGTGATGTTTTATGTAATAAAGCATGTTTAAGTTGTAATAAAAAGCAGGGTTGTCATAGTTGGTATCAGAGGATAGGTTTAGTTATTTTTGGGATTAGGAAACCCTAGTAAATCCTTAGATACAAGACTAAGTATAATAAAAACATCCCTAAGATTTGGTAAATACTATGTAAGTGGTTTATCAAACAAATACATCCCTGTCTGGATACGAGCAGGTAGAGGCGGCTCTGGCACAGATGTATCCTAGGGGTAAAACCCGAAAACACCACTTTGAGCTAGACTCAAACGGGGACTGGTGCACGACAATGAGCTTTGCTACACTCTTGGTTACGACACTCCCGGGGGATATGTTTTGATAAATTCACAATCTTAGTATGAACCCTTATTAAGGGAAAAATGCCCCTAAGAATATATGTTAGAAGGAAGATCATGAAAAACCTGGATTGAATCCTATAGACTCATGAGTTAAAGAGATTAAAGTTTACTTATATGTCATAAACTTTTTTCTTTGGATTACCCGTTATGTGTTACCCCTAACTTTCCTTTTATTCCAGCCAATGGCCGGTAATAGGAGAACTCGGGCTAACAACCGTTGTGAAGATCAGTGTGATGATTGTACTAATGAGATGCCCAATCCAATGGGAGCAGGAATCACGAACTTTTTCATTCTTCTCTCTCAGCTAACTCAAGTTTTGAATAGAAACACGGGTCAAGATGAATGTTCAACCCCCCCTAAGAAAGAACAAGTCGCTATCGAGAGCTTCATGAGACAAAGGCCTCATACTTTTAGTGGATCATCTGATCCCACGATCGATGAGCAATGGATCAACTCCATTGAAATGATCTTCTCTATCCTTCAATGTTATGAACAAGAGAAGGTTCTACTGGCAGCTTATCTTATGTAGGGTGAAGCTGGTCAATGACTGACATTGATCAAAAATACGAAGCCTGAGGAGGAGATCGAGGCTTTAGAATGGAAAGAATTCCGGAAGATGTTTTTCGATAAATATTTTCCGCGCACCCTCCAACTTAAGATAGAAAGGGACTTCCTTTCCCTCAAGCAGAAAGATGAAGAATCTGTGGGAGCATACGAGGAAAACTTCACAAGGCTTTCACGATACGCTATTGGCTTTGTCGTTACCCCCGAATGCAAGGTTGACCGCTTCTTTGGTGGGCTTAAGCCTAGCTTGCGGAAAGCATTAGCGATCCGTGACTTCGACGGCTATGAGGAAATTGTCCGATGTGCCCTCAAGGTTGAAATGGAGTTCGGGGAATCACAGGGGTATCATGGGGACATGAAGCGGAAGGTGGACTTCAATGCTGGTGGTCTGATGGATAAATCCAACGGTGCTAAGAAGTTCCAGCACCCCACATGAAAAAAGTGCGGAAAGAAGCACCCTGTAAATTGCCTTAGGGGGATGAGAAAATGCTTTAGGTGTGGAAGAGAAGGGCACCTAGCTATTAACTGTCGGCAAGAAGGACCCACGACTGCGAAAGAGGAGAGGAACGCTCCGTTCGAACCTCAACGCGTTGTTCAATGCTACAAATGCAAAGAATCGGGTCGTTTTGCGAATCAGTGCCCTAATCCAAGGGTTATCGGAGGCAACCAACAACCTCCAAGACAACAAGGAAGAGCTTTTGCCATCACTTCTGCCGAAGTGAACCCCGACAACGAAGTGGTGACAGGTATGCTAGTTATTCATTCAAGAATAGCGAACCTTCTTTTTCATTCAGGTTCTACGCATTCTTTTATATCTCGAATGTTTAGTAGAACAATCCCAGCACCACCCCAAATCCTGGAAGTAAAGATGTAGTTGACTACGGCAAATGGGGAAATCATTGCATCCCATGAATATAAGTCCTCCTCTGTTATAATCTGTGGATTGAATTTCCCGGCGAACCTCATCATACTCCCTTTGGTGGAATTTGATGCAATTCTTGGCATGGATTGGCTTTCCTTATATAGAGCCAACATAAATTGTCGGGAGAGGGAAATCACACTCCATATGGAGAATCGACCCCCGATTCTTTACAAGTGTCAGGAGGAAGATGAATCTCTTTTAGCTCCATCATCTCAAGCATGGATATTACTTCCTTTTGAGCATGCATATCTGGCTCAGATGATTGAGTCCAAGGAAGAAAACACCCTTGAAGAAATGCCTATTGTGAGGGAATTCGCTGAAGTATTTCCCGAGGAACATCCTGGTCTTCCTCCAAGATAAGATGTTGAATTCTCAATTGAACTTATACCTGGGGCGCTACCAATATCCAAGAATCCATATAGAATGGCCGTTGTTGAGTTTAAAGAGCTGAAGAAACAACTATAGGAGAATCTGGATAAAGGGTTTATTCGCCCAAGTGCATCACCATGGGGTGAACCAGTCCTCTTCGTCAAGAAGAAGGATGGGTTAATGCGGCTTTGCATCGATTATCTTGAACTTAACAAAATAACGATAAAGAACAAGTATCCTCTCCCATGAATCGATGACTTGTTTGATCAGCTGCGTGGAGCACAATACTTCTCCAAGGTGGACTTGCGGTCGGGATATTATCAAGTAAGTGTGAAGAAGGAAGATATCCCAAAGACTGCTTTTCGTACAAGGTATGGGAACTATGAATTCATAGTAATGCCTTTCAGACTCACCAATGCTCTAGCAATATTCATGGACATGATGAATAGAGTCGTTAGAGATTACCTTGACAAATTTGTGGTAGTCTTTATAGATGATATTCTAATATACTCCATAACCAAGGAGGACCATGAGGAGCATTTAAAAACTGTACTAGAGACTTTGCGCTAGGAGAATCTCTATTAAAAGTACATGAAGTGTGAGTTTTGGTTGAAGGAAGTCTCATTCATGGGCCATATCATCACAAGCAATGGGATGTATGAGGAACCCTCCAAAACAGATGCAATTGAGGGATGGCCGAGGCCAACATCGGTAACTGATATCCGCAGCTTCTTGGGGTTAGCTGGATATTATCGACGATTTGTGAGAAATTTCGCACAATTTTCCAACCCTCTTACCAAGCTAACTCGAAAGGGAGTAAATTTTTCTTGGAGTGATGAATGAAAATAAATCTTCAAGGAGTTGAAAAAGAGGCTTATCACTGCACCCGTGCTCACTTTACCCACAAGTGGGGAGCTTTTTGTGGTATTCAGTGATGTATCGAAGAAGGGATTAGGATGTGTGCTGATGCAAAATGATAAAGTGATATCTTATGCCTCAAGACATTTGAAAATCCATGAGCGAAACTATCCAACGCATGATCTGGAGTTGGCGGCAGTGATCTTTGCTTTGAAAATCTGGCGGCATTATCTCTATGGAGAGAAATGTGAGATATATACTGACCACAAGAGTCTTAAATATATATTCACACAGAAAGAGCTTAATATGCTCCAGAGAAGATGGATAGAGCTCATCAAGGATTATGACTGTTCAATACATTACCACCCTGGGAAGGCGAACAAGGTGGCGGATGTCCTAAGTAGAAAGGATCCAACGATTCTATCAATGATGAGAATTGAAAAGGATCCAATCTTCTTAGACTTGATAAAGATGGACGTGGGAATCATAAAGAAGGGAACCTCATCAATCCTTTCACAAATGATTCCTCAACCATCTCTTTTTGAAAGGTTAAAGGATGATCAAAAGGATGATGTGGGAATCCAAGAAAAAGTGGAAGCTATCAAAAAGGGAAAATCCTCAGAGTTTAATGTTAATGAAAAAGTAATTGTGCGGTTTGGGAAAAGACTATATGTTCCATCAAGTTCAGAGCTGAAGAAGGAACTTTTGGATGATGCACATAGTTCAAATTTCTCTATTCACCCACGGAGCACAAAGATGTATCAAGATCTCTGAGAAAACTTTTGGTGGGATAATATGAAGAAAGAGATCGCTGAATATACATCAAAGTGCCTGGTGTGTCAGCAAGTGAAGGAAGAGAGGCAGAAGTATAGGGGGATGATGCAACCATTGCCCACACCAGAATGGAAATGGGAGAACATCACCATAGACTTTGTCACTGGACTTCCAAGGACATCCAAAGGCAACAATGCAATCTGGGTTGTTGTGGATCGTCTTACAAAGACTGCACACTTCATTTCTATTCGAGAGGATTTCTATTTGTATCAACTGGCATAGATATATATCAGGGATGTGGCACAGTTTCATGGAGTACCACTATCTATTGTTTCTGACCGAGTTCCAAGATTCACCTCTATGTTTTGGAAGAGTCTTCAACAAACTCTGAATACTGAACTGAACTTCAGTACGACCTATCATCCTCAAACTGATGGCCAATCCGAGTGGACTATCCAAACACTTGAGGATATGTTGAGAGCGTGCTAAATGGACTTTAAAGGAGGATGGGATCAACATATTCCTCTAGTTGAGTTCTCTTATAATAATAGTTTCCACTCGAGCATCCAAATGGCACCATATGAAGCCCTATATGGGAAAAGGTGTAGAACACCAGCATGTTGGGATGAGGTCGGTGAACGTAAGCTGCTTGGACCAGAAATGGTCGAAGAAATGGTGGAGAAGGTGAAAACCATTCAGCAGCATATCAAGACAGCCCAAAGTCGATAGAAGAGTTATGTAGATAATCGTCGATGAGACCTTGAGTTTAAAGTCAGAGACATGGTGTTTTTACGCATATCTCCGTGGAAGAAGTTCATGAGGTTTGGAAAGAAAGGGAAGTTAAGTCCAAGGTACATCAGCCCCTTCGAGATTCTTGATCGTGTTGGGGCTGTGGCCTATCGACTAGCACTTCCACCTACTATGGCCAAGGTGCATGATGGCTTCCATGTATCCCTCTTAAGGAAGTACATACCAGACCCTTCACATGTACCCTCTTCCGAGATGGTACAATTAGAAGACGATCTTTCTTATGAGGAGCAACCAGTGAAGATCTTAGATCGTAGAGAAAAAGTTCTATGAAATAAGACAATGCCCCTCGTCAAGGTGTTGTGGAGATACCACAAGAGAAGCAACTTGGGAGTCGGAGGATATGATGAAGCTAAGTTACCCACATTTTTTTCAGTGTCGGAAAAGGAAAATATCGAGGGAAAAATTTCTTAAGGGGGGAATATTGTAATGACCCAATGTTTCATTAATAGAAAATCCCTCTTGATACAGTTAAATGTTTCTTTATGAAAAATGTTTTTATAAGATGTCAACTTCTTTAGTTTTACGTTAAGATTTGTGACGGTTACTTTTATAGCCATTGAACAGTGATCATCTGATTAGTATAAATATAAGGATTTAACAAACCCATTTTCTACTCAGACAAAGGAAGATATGGCCTCATACAGTATAATTGACCCTAACGAAGCCCATTTGTCAGATATCAGAAAAGAGGTGGCTTCTTTGGGCTTTGCCCTTGACCAAGCCCAAGCTGAGCTTCATCAATTCAAGCTCGAACGCGATCGTCTTCGGGAAAAGTGGAAGTTGATTGAAATTACCACTCGAGCGATGTTATCCGAGCCACCCCAAGAGTCTATCACCATCGCACACCTTACCTTTAGGTCTTATGCAGCTATTTTAAGGGGTTATGTAACAAATAAGTAGCACCATGTTCATGTACATTATTTTTTGTATATAATAATGAATATAATTTCTAGTCATTTTTGATACATTGTAATTTGTTTTTAAAGTACAAATGGTGTTTTTAGTTATTATTTAATTAAGAATTATATTTTATTAAATTAAAGGATTTTTGAATTAAATAATATTTTAAAAAAATATTATTATTAATGTTAAATTAATTTTTTTTATTAAGTATAAATGATCTTATAATTTTATGAATGCAATTAAATTTTTTATTAAGGTTTGAAAGGCATTTCTATCAAAACCCGTGAATTGTTTTTATATAAATGGTGGTTTTTATTTTAAAATTGAAAATTCACATATTTAGAAAATTATTTAGATAAAATAAATACTATTTTTGGAATCAGGACGTCGAAATTATCCAACGGTAAATTTTTCATAATTTTCTGAGACAGTCAAATTTGTGGGTAAAAATTAAATACCATTTAAATATATATTGTGTTTTATGACATCATAATGAACCAATGGTGATGTAATAAAATAACATAATCCTTATGTTCGGCCAATATGTGTTTTATCATTAAAATAATGAGGTTTTGGGTTTGTTTGACTTACTTTTCAAAGCATTAATGGAGCCCTCAAGACTTATTCAACACATTGCCTTTTTAAATTAATTTCCATGAGAGTGTGACTCACCTCCACATAAGAAAACGTAATTTTTTAATAAGTTCGGACCTTGGCCTTGTAAAATATTTTTTTCCTATTTCCTTTTCCAGAAACCATGGGCAAATACCATGGGATGGTTTGTGGTTTGGATTATTTTAATATAAGGGGAATAAAGAATTCTCTCACCTTTCCTATATAAACCCACCCAATCTCCCACTTCCTCCTCACTAAAATCCCTTGGAGTTCATACAACCTTTGCCCTACTCTCTCTATAATCCTCCCAAGGTGCCCCAATCTCCCAATAAGCCTCTCACAAGCCTCTCTCTATCCTTTGGTAGCACACTTCCAAGTAAGGGTTTTTTTCATCCTTTCTCATTTTTGTCAATTTTCGTTAAGTTGTATTGCCCTTTTAATTTCAATTATGAATGTTGGGGTATGGTTTCGCACCTCTCCCATGCTACCCACTTATTATTTGAATGATGGGGGACCCCTTTCTCTCTCATTAAAAGCCTCCCATGTACACCCGTTACTATGCCGAAATTCCGAAAGAAACATTTTCCTCCTCTTTCATATTCAAGCAATACCTTTGTATCATGAATCTAAATTCCTTTTCGATTGTTGGGACATGTATCTATATGACCTACTTACTGTCCATTACATGTAAATATGATGAGGAACCCCTTTCTCTCTCATCAACCTTTTTTATGAATTCTTATTTCACGCCTTTACGCTGCCGAAATCACACTGATTTTCTAAGCCAATATCATTTTGTAGTGAATACCATGCCCATTTGTCCATCAAGGGTATTCACCATTATACACATTTACTTATTGATTATAAAGTTTCATGTATGAATTCCACATTCCTTTATCGTGGAATAAATGATTATGTTTTATGAATCCATGTTTTATGATCCATGTGGCACACTTATGCATGAAATGAAATGTTTAAGAAGGGTGCACCATTTATAGCGCTCCAATGCATTGAGTAAAGTATAGTATCATGATACGTCATGTGCAATGAGTGTTGACTCATGCTAATTCAAGTGCAACGAGGGTTTACTCGTTCTTCAAGTGCAATGAGGGTTTACTCATGATCCATTTGAAATGAGCCTTGGCTCATGCTAATTCAATGTTAAGTGTTGTTGCCACATTTCCATGTTATGGTTATCGTGCTTTATCATGCCTTTATGTTCATGTTACTCTAATGCTCTATTGATGTTACTATTGCCTAACATGTATTGTAATCCTCATGTTATTCATTGTGTACTCCCTTACTAGGCTTTATAACTCACCCTTTTCTTATGCATGTCCTCAGGTTATCCCATGCAATGCTAAGTACGAAGGAATGTAGTGGTCATGTAAAGGAAGTTTTCAATAAAGATGATGTATTTCAAGTTTAAATTTTTTATGTAATGATCCTAATCCCCAAAGACACTAAACCTCTAGAACTTCTTTGTTGTATCAAGTGAAGTTTTATGTAATAAAGCATGTTTAAGTTGTAATAAAAAGCATGGTTTTCATAAAGTGGTGTGAGGAAGAGAGGAAGGAGGTTCCCTTTTATAAGGGAGGAGAGGGGAACCTTTGGAATAAATAAAAATATTATTTTTATATAAAGTCATATTCCATTTTTAATAGCTCCAAATTGATTTATTTCGAAGCTAAGGTGGGTATGGGTCAAAATCCTCTCATCCAATAGAATTTAGACAAGTTTAGGTCATTATATTAACCTTAAATTTTAGTTTTAACTCTTAGTTAATTAGAATGACATTTACCATGTCACTTTGTATTTTTATAGTATATAGTTAATAAACATACCATATACATTTAAGAGACCCCAAGTGGTCTATTAATGATACACCTATCATGATATAAGTATATTTGCCGATCCTTAGATTTTTAGGAATATAATAACAATTTATAATATAATATTTGTTTTAAAAACTATTTTATGTCAATTTTGACACTATCTGGTAATTGATTTTTCGGAAAATCATAACAGAATGATTAGTTCAAAAGAAGTTAATTAAATCAATAATAACATGTCCTATTAACATAGAAAATTAGTTTAATTAATTAAAATTCTCAAATTACATTTATTTTGGTATTTGTAACATCAATTATGTCAATATTTCGTTAATAAGATAATTACTACATCATCATTGTTTTTAAAAAATAATTTAATTTATTTTAACTCTAAATTTTTTAAATAAAATACCATTATGTAGGAAATATTTTTATCTTTCGAATGAATATTTATTGTCGAATTTATCTTATGTATAACCCTATATAAAAAATGATTTAGTTATTAAACTATGATTTTACCTATTTTAACCTTTGTTTAAATAAATTAATAATAAATGTCCTAATCTAATCCAAGTGGGCCTAAATGGTCATATTTTATTCCTAAGGTTGTTTTTGGCCGAATTACACTTATCCAATAGAATTAGGACATGTGTTATGGTAATAATAATATCATTTTTACCCTTAATTACCCTATTTACTTTTAACTGTGGTAAAAAAGTAAAAAGTTACTATTCACCAAAAAATATTTTCATCTCATTGAACCAAATTTTAGTCCTTGATATTAATCTTGTTTCTCGGAGTTTCAAAATTCCACTCACAGAAGTGGTAAAATTACGTTTTATGAAAAATTCAGTTTTTTTAACTACCACTTAGTGGTTTTACTATTCATCAAAAAATGAAAGTTTCCAGAAAAATACCAAATATTAGGCCTAATATATATTTGATATTATGAATTAAAAAATGATTTCTATTTTACCAAATTCAATACATATCATTTGAATTAATTAATTTAAAAATTAGTTCCCGTCGTCAAAACAAATAGCGTGTTCTTAAGAGATAATAACTATCCAAAGATTGACACTTGTTTATGTCTGGTTTAAATGTGAAATTACATCCAATGACCAACATTGTATTAAATTGTAAAAATATATTCTAAATATACTTTAAAACCACTTAAATTAATAATTTATCACTATTAATTATTTCGATTAAAAAAGTAGTTTTTAATTAAAATTTAGTAATTTCCACTTTCAATCAGAATATGAAAGTTATCCAAAAAGTACCAAAATTTCACCCTAAGCTAATTTCGATATTCCAAATCCAAAAATTAAGTCCATTTTGAACGATAAAATTTATAAAATTTCAAAAATTGGGTATTACTATTCATAATGGCTAGTTCATAATAATATTATAATAATATCTCGTTTAATGAAACTCAGTACTGCGTACTACACACACTATCGAGGAAGGTCGCGATTGCGTATAATGCAAGGAAAGTCAGGGATGCGTTTTGTGCATTCTCCTTTTGGTGTAGCGTACAACACAAGACATTAATGAAATTAAAAAGAATATTTTTCATAAAAAAATCTCGGGGTGTTACAAATGATGAAGCCACATTTCCATGTTAATATTCATGATATTTATATTATTATATTATGCATGTTCTTTTGATCATGCACTATTGTTAATCCTAATGATCACATGGTAAATATTTCCTTTGTTTATTCCTTTCCTGGTCTTTATGCTCACCCCATTCTTTTATGTATTTTCCTAGGATATGATATATTGTAAAAGTAACATAGGATGAATCTATGAAGAATTATTCAATGTATATTAGATGAATGTTTATATTTTTCATGTATTAGATTCTTAATTTATAAGAAACTAAACCTCAAAAGATCCTATATGTTATAAAATATTATACAATATAATGGAGTTATATATATAAAAAAGGCTGGATTCCATAGTCTGGGGAGGAACAGTTCCAAGTAGTTAGTCTGGGTTGTATGTAATGTTTGAAGCCTACGAGCAATTAATTACTCTAAGGCCTACGGGCCATGTAATACTTACGCCTATAGGCCTTGTAAGGGTTTTACCTCACCCCTTGAAAGGTGGATTATCAAAATCAATAAAAAATTAAGGCGTTCAAGCCATTGGAGGGAGGAGTTATTTGGGGAAATTAGGACTAGAAAACATTAGCAAGAACCCTAGGTATATGTCTAAATATATAAAACATCCTAAAATTAAGAAAAATATCAAAGAGATTAGTTTCCAAGAAATTATATCCATGCCTAGATATTACATGTGGATGTGGCACTGGAACATTCACACCTTGGGGTAATGACTAAGTAAAGGGAACATTGATTATTAAAATGATAATCACCTGGTCCAAGATAAAGAGGCCTTGTTTCTCACCTCTTTATACACTCTCGGTGGATATGTTAATTTAATAACATACCTTTTATGAACCATTATGAAGGACATATAGAAAATGACTTTTTTTAGTGGATACTAAAGAATAATTTATTTTAAGAATGTTGTTTTAAGACAGAAAATCCATTTATAATTAAAGGATTCGTAAAAGTAAAACATTTCTCCCTAATGTTTTCTTTTTTATTATTATAATAAAATGGTGGAAAATATGAGGGGCTGTGTAAATAATGAGTAGAACTGATGATGCGCTAAATAAATTCATAAGGTGATGGATGTTAGAATGGAAAATTTTATGAGGATGATGAATCAACTATCTTAGGTTAAGATAAATAACCTGAATTTTTTGAGTGTATAAATTTTCCTTGAATTCAACAAATTGTAGTTTAGTCATTCATTCATCAATGACCACCTTCTTTTAGAAGGTCTACTAATCCATTCATTACAGAACAATGGATTACCTCTATAGAATATATTTTCTATTTAATCTATTATTCATAGATATAGGTATTCAACTTGGAAGTACACCACTTTGAAGTAGATGCTGACCAGTGGTGGACACTAATTAATAAAAAAAACACAAGTGGGGAGATTAATGTCATGGAATGGGAAGATTTAAAGAGAATATTTTTCAATAAATATTTTCCCCATTCATTGTGAAAAAATGAAGAAGTAATTCTTAGAGTATAATTAGAAGGAAAATGAATTTTTTGGAGGCTACAAAATGAACTTTACAAAACTTTCAAGATATACCTATAGTTATTTATGGATCATAAGGGAAAAGTTGATAGGTTCTTTACTGGATTAATGATTTATCTATAGAAAATAATATCAAATTGATATAATAAAAGTTAAGAAGATATATTATGATGTTCTATAGAGGTTAAACCTGAGTTTATTGAGATCTAATGGTATCAAAATATGAATGAAATGAAGAGAGAAATGAATTTAAATTTAAAGAAACATTTTGACAATGAAAGTGAAGAAAAGAAATTGTAACTGATGATTCAAAAAAATATGGGATGAAAAAAGGGAACAAATTACATGGATGTGTAAAGTGATTCAAGTGTTAAAGATATATACATATATCCTGGAACTATCATGGTGAGGTGAATCCCCAATATCTCAATGAAAAATAAATATAGAATATGGTGTAGGAATGACATAATGTTTAATACTTCAATTGTGGATAGCTTATCCACTTTGAAAATCAATATTCAAATAAGGATATAATGAAGGGTAACCACCATAAAACTTGTTATAGGCCATGGAATAAATTTCATGATTTCAAAATCATGAGAGTTGAAATAGAGTATCTAAATGATGTGGCATAAGGTACAATCATTGTGAACTCAAATCTAGAATGTACATTATTTTACTCTAGTTTTACACATTCCATTATTTTATCAATGTCCGAAATGAATATCAGATGAAATCCCAAATACATAGAATAAAAGTTATATGTTAAGAATACTAGAGGTATTATCTAATAATTAAAAGTGTATAGAAACTGCAATATCAACTTTGGAAAGTACATTATTATAAAAAATCTAGTAGTAATTACCATAGGGAAATTAAATACTATAATAGGGATTGATTTGAACTCAAATAATAATTCTAAGATCAAATTTATAATCAAGGAAAATTGTGTGGTATTTAATGTAAATCCAAGAGATATTTTATAATTAGAAACATCTCTGTTAAAGAATTCTCTAGAAGAACCTCCAATGGAATTATTTATAGAGACTATCAGTGAAGTAGGAGAAGAAAATTAAAGTATAATGATTGAAAATGTCCCTATTTTTCAAGAGTTCATTGATGTGTTTCCTAAAGAGTTACCTTAAAATCCAAAATAAAAATAGGTATAGTAATCCATAAAACTCATATCTATATCCACATCAATATTAAATACCCCTTAGAGAATGGAATATATAGAGATAAAGGAAATAAATAATAAACTTTAAGATCTTATAGATAATGGTTTAATTCATCTAAGTGTGTTTCCATGGGTATCACCTATTTTCTTTGTGAAAAGGAATTATTGATTGAAGCAGTTATGAGTTTAGTATAGATATATTAATGGAATGATAACAAATGATAAATACCCTCTCATAAGGATTGATTATTTGTTTAACCAGCTTCTCAAGGATCAATTATTTTCCACAACTGACCTTTGTTCTAGATATAATCAGTTTAGGTTAAATGAATAAGATATCCCAAAGACTACATTACAAAAAAGATAAGCTAATTTGGAGTTTTTTTTCTCAATATATTGAATAATTGTCCTACTATAATGATGTATTTTATGGATATATTCTTTAAGGATTAGCTTGTTAAATTTGTAGTGTTATTTATTGATGATATTTTGATATATTCCAAAATTAATGATGATAATGAGGATCATATATGGGTTATATTATGAACTCTTAGTAAGGGAATGATTTTTGTTAAATTAAATAAATGATAGATCTGGCCACAAAAATAAACATTTTTTAGGAATGTTATAACTAGGGAAGGTTCCTTAGCTGATCATAGCAAGAAAAATGATGTATAGAACTAGAGTCACCCTAAAAATTAAATGAGATTCATAGTTTCCTTGGTTTATAGAAATATAATAGAATTTTTTTTAAAAAATATACAGGAATTTATAATCCACTGATCATATTAACTTGGAAAGGATTTAATTTTATCTTGAAAAATGAGTGTGAATAAAGTTTCTAAGAATTAAATAAGTAATTAGTTAGTTCACCATTTCCAAATTTACCCTCTATCAAAGAAGGAATTGTTATCTATAGTGAAACATATATGAAAGTGATTAGATGTTTTCTCATATAAAATGGTACATTTTCACCTATTCACCTCTACAATTAAACCATGACGAGTAGAATTATTATACTAATGACATGGAGTTAGATGTAGTCATTTTTTATTAAAAGATATGGAGATACTATCATTATATAAAAAATTTGATAAATACAAAAACCACCAAATTTTAAATTATATATTCTAAAAAAATGAACTAACCATGCGATAAATGATATGGTTGGAGCTTCTTAAATATCAATATTTTTCAATTAATTATCACCGTAGAAGAAAAATTGAAGTCACAAATCCATTGAGTAGGAATTATATTAGTGTTCTTACAACTATAATGATTGAATGATATCCATTCATCAAGAACATAGTAAGGTTTGATGTGAGAATCATAAGGTAAGGGAAATCATTAATCCCATTAAAAATTATTTCTCTACCATCATTATTAGATAATATAAATAAATCTCAAATAGATGATCCTTTGATGTAAAAGAATACAGGGTCTTTGAAAATGGTATGTTTCTTAAATTAAATATTTACCAAGAAGGTGTCAAAAAATTTATTTCTAGGATAATTATCCCATTTATTCCTGAGACATAGAATGATTTGATGGATTAATATCATAGATCTACATTCTGTATACATCTCAGAAGAACTAATATGTACATATATATTCATTCTCATTATTAGTGTGAAAATACGAAAATGGATATTTCTAATTACATTTCAAGGTTATTGGTCTGTAAACAAGTTAAGTCAGAGTGGAAACTTCCAAAAGGGGTATTGAAACCACTACCCATACCTTTATGGAAGTGTTACAACATATATTTAATCTTAACTTTTTGTTACATCAAAATTTCATTACTAGGAATAAAATACAGGATAATTTAAGGTATTGTTTCAGGGAAATAAGTACATAAAAAAGAAAACAAAAAAAATGTTTGAATACAATTGAAATACATATTAATTGGTTCACCCTAGGTAACTTTTAGTGCATCTGATATTCTAGGGACATACAAAAAATGAAAGGGGTGAGCCTGAATCCTAGTAAGGTAATAAGAAAGGGATAATAAAGCATGCAATTGTGATATATATAAATAAGAACATGTGACATAACAAAAATGAATTACCAAGAGTATAATCATAATAATAATAACATGAATCATAAAATGGAAATGTGGCTGAAAAATTTAAATGATATATTCATAAGAATATCAATAATATTATTAATCAAGGTATCATAAATAAAAATTAACATGATTATTCACCACGGTATCATTAAACATACCATCTATAAAGATTAAATTCTTCCCCCAATTCATTGGATAACTATCATGGAATAACCTTAATATGTCTTAATTATTATAAGAAGTATAGATCATAATAAATAATTTCATTAATAACCCATGGAGAATAAATAATGAGTTTCTTATCAAAATCATGACGTCCAAAAGTGCTTATGTACATGATCACTATATCATTATTAACCCATTAAAAGGAAATTTGGTTTACATATATGTAAATACATGAATAAAAAAATAATTTTTATAACTAGGGTAATAGATATATATATAAGATGTTTGTTTTTTCACAAAAGAAAATAAATGAGAATGTATCATGTAAAAGAGAGAAATTTTAGAATTAAATTAAGAATCATGAATTTTATAAAATTTAGTTTTTGAAAAGGTTAAAATTATGGAGAACAAAGGTCCCACAGTTACGAAAGAACATTATTGAAAATTCAAATAATAGAAAGTGTTGAAAAAGAAAATATTCTAGAAATTGTATGACATACCTAAAAAGTGAACTTGAATGGAAATGAGAAGTGGATATTTCCCTTACCTTGAGGATTTACTCATTAAACATGATGGTTGAAACCTTGGGGGACTAAGGACTTCATTTTTGGATTCTACACATCAAAAAATGGGTAGCGTGAATTTTTTGGATTTTTCTGAAATACAAGATTTTTTGGTGAATAGTAAAATGAATTAATTTACTTTATAAATACATTATAATTTAAACACATTATTAATAACATAATAAGTGATTTAATAGCCCAAATATCAAACTAAAATGTCTTATTTACTATTCTTGTTTAGGTAATTATCACTATTTCTATCTTGGGGGAAATTATTAAACTAATGAATTAAATATTAAGGAAAACCCTCCTCCCACTATTATAAATGCCAACCTTCAAACACTCATTTCATAACACTTATAAAGATTCCAGCCTTGGATAAACACTACCCAAAAATAATCCCTAGCCCCTCCCCCATTCCCATGATCTTTTGGTCTCATCAAAAGACAAGGCCTAGGTTTTTTAAGGAGGATCTCAAGAGGAGGATTCAAGTGGTAATTTCTCTTTTCCTTTAATTTCCATTCAATTTCATGTTCTATTCTTAATATCTTTACACCTATCCTCATAAACATGGTAAGGTAACTACAATATCATAAATATAATTTAATTTTATGATAATAATTGGATATAATATCATCCAATCCCCTTCTCCTCTTTTTTTTTATTTTACAAAGGAAAACATTGTTCGTGAGGTGTAAATTTATCACCTTCAAGAACGACCTGTTTTCAATTTCCTTTACAAATTTAACATCTTTTCATGAAACCATTTTTATGGTTTAATCATATATATATATATATTATATCCTATTTAATGTTATGAAACTATCTTATGTACATATCATTAAATGATAAATGAAAACATGTTTGTTGTGATCCAAAAAGCACAAATATTAACCTAAAACAGTCATAATTAAATCTTAACTACTGATTCACCCGCATGTTTAAAAATAAAATTCATTATAAGATCATTTATAATATTGTAATATCATTAATAACATGTAACATCAGTTCTGGATGTTTATCCATGTTCTACATGAACATCCGTTCATAAATACAACTGAACTGTTCAAGATAACCATAAAAACGTACATTCCCAAACAATGAATTTAAACTATATAAATCATCAAAAAAACAATAAATTAACTTAATAAAACATTAATTAATATTAGTATGGTTTAAAAGGTTATTTAATTTTATATTAATGAGTTTGATGTGGTTATACAGGACTTCAAAGGGAAGAAAGTGTTCAGATACAAGGTAAGAGGTAATTCTCGAACACAACTTTCTTTCTTCGGATTCCCCCTCTTTTACTCCATTTTTGTTATGGTCACTCCATAAAAATAATTTTAACATCATAATATTTCCTTTACTAGTATATAAAATTTTTCCACTATTGTTTATGTCAAACAAATGTTTTCCAAAAGAACTCTAATTTCAAAAGCACACCTTTTACTTCTCACTTAAGGTTGATGGTTCTTGTAGAAAGTATGTTATTCCCACTTTCTTTTAGGAACAGAAATTTTATGAATTTATTATTATGATATGAAAACCATTAATTTCCATGGGTTATTTATTTTCATTTTTTATATATGTTCTATGTGTCATGCATGATAATAATAATGTTATTATCTGACAGGTTTACCAAGAATTATATAGCAGAAAATGAATATTATAATGTGACAGGTGCACCTAGAATTTTACATCAATCCAATGCATTATGTGAAGTGATGAATCTCATGATTTAAATATAAATGATGAATGAAGATAATGCAATAATTTTTCACAACTATGTGTGGTAGATTATCCCTAAAAAATGATGTTTCATTTTTATTCCTGACCACATTTCAAGTATTTTATTAATGTTTCTTCTCATGATTTGATGATGGTTTAAAGATTGTGATAACACCATGATATATTGTTCTTATCTATCCTCTTACTGGGATTTTATATCACCCCATTTTTATGTATATTCTAATGTGACTATACGTACTAAGGGGAGGTCAATTTCCAATTATAAGATAAAGAAGAAAGAATTAAATAACTATTTATGCTTGATGTTGTAAATGTTATGTTTGGTCCTATTTTTCCAAAAACACTAAAACTCTAGATCCTTATGGTATAATACTATTATCTTTTATTATCATTATAATAATTTAATAGTAATGTAATAAAAGTTTGGGTCGCTATAATTGGTATCAAAGGTAAGGTTTAGTTAGTTTGGGAATTATGATTAGTGAATCCTAAAGAAAACCTCTAGTATTAGACTATGTAAAAATATGCACACAAGAATATTTATATAGAGACCCCATATGTTATGCATTTAGTAAAAATTTTAAAAATTAATAAGTTATTTATTCCTGAATTTTTTACTTATGTTTTGTTCTAACCTTATATATTTTAGAAAATGGTGAGAACTATGAGAAACCAGGCCAAAAACCTTAGTGAGGGCCAATGAAACAATTGCCCGAATGACATTTCCAATGCGTTGGGAGGTAGAGTTAAAACATGCATGGTGATTCTTACCCAACTATATCAGGTTATGAACAATAACCCGAATAATGGGGAAGATCCTCCTTCAAAAAATAGGGATCAATTGGTTATCGAGTGTTTTATGAAGCAATGACCACTGACGTTTAGTGGATCTTATGATCCACTAGTTGCGGAATAGTGGGTCAACTCCATGGAGAAGATATTTTCTGTGCTCAACTTTTTGAAATAGAGAAGGTGGCTCTGTCTGTTTATTATCTAGATGGAGAGGCCAATCATTGGTGGGATTTGATTAAGAACACCAAACCAAGTGAGGAAATTGAAGAGATGGAATGGGAATACTATAAAATCATGTTTCTTAATAAGTATTTCCCAGGAAATCTTCATACAAAGAAGGATATGGAATTCATAGAGATCAAAATAAAATGTATAATATGTCACAACCTTCTAAGTGAATTTCAAAAGGCTTTCAAGGTATGTTTCAGGTTTTGTTATCAACAATGATAGCGAAATTGATATATTCTTTAGTGGATTAAAACCACACCTTAGAGAGGATCTTGAAATTTGAGTCTTTGGGAGTTATGAAGAAGTTGTTCAGTGTCATCTCAAAGTGGAGATGGAGTTTAGATAATTGTGCCATGGATATGGTGATAATAAATAAAATTTGGAGTTTCAGGATAGAGGATATAATGAAAAAGGGGGGAAGAAAACTCAATGACCCACATTCCAAAAATGTGAGCAGTTGCATCATGGGAACTGCCTCAAAGGTAAGGGGAAATGCATCAAGTGTGGGGAAGAAATACACTATTCTCAAGAGTGTTGAAAATACATGAGAAGGAAAGATAATATAGTGGAAGAAAGTAGATTACCACCCATGATTCAATGCTACAACTGTAGGGAGCAAGAGAACTATAAAAGCTAGTGCACTAAACCTCGAGTTCTTGAGTGTATTTAGCATCTGAAGCCACTGATTCCAAATGAAAAAGGGAATGCTTATTACATCCCTACTAAGGAAGTGGAGAAAGATAATGAAGTCATGCAAGGTAACTTACTATTCAGTCAATAATGGGAAATATCATATTTGATTCTAGTTCTAGATATTCTTTTATATCTTGCAAGTTTTATAGAACTACAGAATCGAAGCCCCAAACCTTGAATTAGAGATATCTATAAAAAAACTATGTGGTGCAATCATTATATCCCACGTTTTCGACTCTTATCCTATTAACTTATGTGAGAATATTCTTACAACGAATCTCGTAACACTTCCCTTGGTGGAATTTGACGCTATAATGGGAATTGATTGGCTCTCATTATATATAGCACATATCAACTGTTGGGAAAAGGAAATATAATTTCATATTCCAAACCATACCGTGCTCCTCAAAAAATGCTTGGAAGATCATGAATCTCCTTTAAAAAATCCTTCAACGGAGTGGGTGTTGATACCCTATGAAGAAGAATACCTCACCCAAATGGTTCAATCAAAGGAATGTGTCAAACTAGAGGAAATGCCCATCATGAAGGAAAAGGGTGACATATTTCCTAAAGAGTTACCTAGACTTCCCCCAATCTGTGAGGTAGATTTCTCCATATAACTCATACATAGAGAAACTCTTTTCTAAAAGTGTCCCTAAAAGATGTCACCTATCGAACTGGAGGAGTTAAAGAAGCAGCTCTAAGAGAATTTGGACAAAGGGTTCATATTCCCTAGTTCATCACCTTGGGGTGTGCCAGTTCTCTTTGTGAAGAATAAGGATGGAACAATGAGTCTATGTATCTATTATTAGGAAATAAATAAGATAATATTAAAGAACAAGTATCCTCTTCCAAGGATTGAAGACTTGTTCGATCAGGTAATTGGAGCTCAATACATCTCAAAGGTGGATCTTTATTCTCGATATCTTCAACTAAGGTCAAGAAGGAATATATTTATAAGAAGACCTTCCGTACAAGGTAAGGGAACTATGAGTTTTTGGTGATTCCCTTCAGACTTACTAATACTGCTGAATGCTTCATGGATTTTATGAATAGAGTCTTTAGACATTATCTCAAAAAATTTGGTATTTATTATTGATGGTATTCTCATCTAATCCAAGATCAAGGAGGAACATTAATAACATATAAGACTTGTGTTGGAGACATCGAGAAAGGAGAAGTTGTATGACAAGTTCATCAAGTGTATCATTTGGATGAAGCAAGTCACGTTCCTAGGAAATGTGATCATAAGTGAGGTAATATCTATAGACCCTTCAAAAACAAAGGTGATTGAGGAATTACCAGGACCTCTAGTTTCATATAAATCCATAATTTTCTTGGACTAATTGGGTACTACCAATGTTTTGTGAAAACTTTCTCACAATTGTCAAGCCCGCTTACTAAGTTAACAAGGAAAGGGGTGAAGTATGTCTGGACGGAAGAATGTGAGGGAAGCTTCAAGTAGCTAAAATGAAGCATGATCACTGCACCTGTACTCACATTACTGAAAAGTGGAGAATAATTTTGATATACAATGATGCTTCAAAAAAAGGACTGGGTTGTGTACTCAATAAAAATGATAATTTGATAGCCTATGACTCATGGAAGTTGGTGATCCATGAGCATAACAACCCAACACATTATCTAGAGCTGGAAGCCGTGATTTTTTTCCATGAAAATATGGAGACAGTACTTGTACAGTGAGAAGTGAGACATATACACCGACCACTGGAGTCTGAAGTATTTATTCACAAAAAAGAAGCTCAATATGCATAAAAAATATGGTTATATCTATTCAAAGACTATAATTTCTCTATTCACTATTATCATCCTGGAAAGGAGAACAAGGTAGCTGATATTATAAGTAGAAAATAAACCACTTCTCTATCTATGTTATGGATTAAGAAGGACCCTATCTTATTGGATATGAAAAGGATGAATTTGGAAATCATAAGGGTAGGGGATACATCCCACCTTCCCAAATGATTGCATAACTATCAATTCAATATATGATTAAAGAGACACAAAGGTATGATCTAGAGTTACAAAATAAGGTGAATGATATAAAGGAAGGGAAGATGAACGAGTTCTATATCGACAATGATCGTGTGATTTGGTTTGGAATACGGATTTGTGTGCCTTCATCACCCATGATAAAGAAGGAGCTATTGTAAAATGCACATAACTTAACATTATCTATCCATCCCGGGATTAACAAGATGTACCGTGATGTATGAGAACACTTTTGGTGGTATAACATGAAGAAGGATATTGTGGAATATATATCAAGGTACTTGGTATGTCAGTAAGTTAATTCAATGTGACAAAAGTCCAAATGGATGATGCAACCATTTACTATCCCATGTGGAAATGGGAGACTATTACTATGGAATTTTTCATTTGTATCCCAAATATGTCGAAGGGAAATAATGCGATATGGGTTGTGGTTGATCAACTCACCATGAATTCCCATTTAATCGCTATTAAAGAAGATCTATCATTAAAAAAAATGCAAATATATATGTTAAAGAAATGGTTAGACATCATGGTGTTCCACCCTCAATTGTCTCTAATTGTGATCCAAGGTTCACATCTAAAGTCTGGTGGAGTCTTCGACATGCTTTGATTGCTGAATTAAATTTCATTATGACCTATCATGCCCAAATTGATGGCCAATCTGAAAGGATTATTTAGACACTTGAAGACATTCTAAGGGCCTTCTCTCTAGAATTTTAAGGTGGATGGGATCTGTATCTCCCATTGGTTGAGTTCTCATACAAAAATATCTTCCAATCGAGTATTCAGATGGATCTATATGAAGCTCTATGTGGAAGGTTATGTAGAACTCCATCCCAATGGGGTGAAGTGATAGAAAGCAAGCTACTCATACCTGATGTTGTGTAAGAGATGATATAAAAGGTTTAATTCATCAAAAAACACATCAAAGCTACTCATAGTTTTAAAAAGAGGTATGATGAAAACCATCAAAGGTACTTGGAGTTCGATGTTGGAGATAAAGTCTTCCTTTGAATATCACCATGGAAGAGATTCATGCAGTTTGGAAAGAAAGGGAAGCTAAGACTAAGGTACATTCACCCTTTGAGATCATTGATCGCATAGGAGTCATGGACTATTGGATTTCAATTCCACTGAATATGGATCATGTTCATGATGTGTTTCACAGATCCCTCCCGATAAAGTACATACATTATCCCTCACATGTACTGAACATAGAGGTCATACAACCAGAAGATGATCTCTCTTATGAGGATCAATAAGTAAAGATTATAAACAAGAGAGATAAGGTCCAACACAACAAGAAAACCCAGCTTGTCAAAGTGTTTTGGAGGAACCAAAATTTTGAGGAAGAAACTTGGGGACTAGAGGATGAAATTAAAGAGAAGTACCCTCACATGATTATGTAAAATGAAATTTCAAGTGTGAAATTTCATAAGGGGGGAAGAATGTAACGACCCAAAGTTTTATCAATGAAATTCCCTCCCTATAATTATTACTTATCGTATAATAAATTTAGGAAGCACAATTATATATCATGATACTAAATATTATGTGACCATTAAAAACAATTTTTCTACTTCTTTGTTTTGAATTTTGAAAATATGACATGCACGGTTGTGTTTAGGGTGATTTTTGGAATCTAATAGAACAAACATGATTTTTTTTGTGAATAGTAACATTCCTTTATGAATAGTAATGTTACCCTTATGAATAGTGATATACCTTTATGACTATTAACCTCACCTATGATAGTATATATATAGTATTTATGTGAAATCATGACGTACCTATGTTTTGGAATTAGTAAATAATTTTTTTTTTAAAATCTGTAATTTTCTAGAAAATTATGATTTTAATTAAAAATAAAATTAGTAATATTTAGAAAATTATTTTTGTTAAATGGAATTTATTTTTTATTCTACATGTCAAAAAATGGTTTGGGTGAATTTTTGGGATTTTTTTGAAATACCTGATTTTTCTTGAATAGTAAAATGCATTAATTTACTGTATAAATACATTATAATTTAAATCCACTATTCCTGACATTAAAAGTGATGTAAGAACCCAAATATCAAACTCACATGCCATATTTACTATTATTGGTCATGTAATTATCACTATTTATTGTCTTGGGGGAAATTAATAAACTAATGAATTAAATATTAAGGAAAACCCTCCTCCCTTCACTATAAATACCACCCTTCACACCCTCATTTACTCACACCTCTCAAGATTCAATCCTTTTCTAAACTCTACCCAAACATATTCCCTTGTCCCTCCCCCATGTTCATGATCTAATAGTATCATCAAAATACAAAGACTATGTTCCTTAAATAGGATATCAAGAGGATGATTCAAGAGGTAATTTCTCTTTTCCATTAATTTCCTTTCAATTTCAAGTTCTACTCTTAGTCTCTACCCACCTATCCTCATCCACATGGTATGGTAACTGAATTATAATAAATATAAAATAATTTTATGATAATAATGGGATATTTTATCATCCAACCCATTTCTCCTCTTCTTTTTATTTTAAAAAGGAAAACGTTGTTTGTGAGGTGTTAATTTATAACCTTCAAGAATGACATGTTTTCAATTTCCTTTACAGCTTTCATATCTGGTCGTGAAACCATTTTTTTTATTATTGAAAAAGATTATTTTATATGTATTATATCCTATTTAATGTTATGGAACTAACTTATGTATGTATTACTAAATGATAAAACAAAACATGTTCTTTGTGATCTAAAAACCGCCCAAATTAACCTAAAACAATCATCATTAAATCTTAACTATTGATTCACCCACATGGTATATAATATAACTCATTATAAGATCATTTATACTCCTCTAATATCATTAATAACCTGTAATATCAGTTCTTTATGTTTATCCATGTTCTACAAGAACTTCCATTCATAAATACAAGTGAACTATTCAAGAAACCATAAAAACGTACATTCCCAAACAATGAATTTAAACTATATAACTAATCCAAAAGACCATAAATGAACATAATAAAACCTTAATGAATATTAATAATGTATATAAGGTTCTTCAATTTTTAATTAATTAATATAAGGTGGTTATATATGAATTTAATGTGAATAAATCATTAAGATACAAGGTAAGGGGAAATTATCGAACCCAACTTTTTTTGGGTTCTCTAACTTTCACTCCATTTTTGGCATGGTCACTCCTTAAAAATAATTTATTCATAATTATATTACCTTTACTAGGATATACATGTTCTCTACAAGAGTTTATGTAAAACAAATGTTTTCCAAAAGAACACTTCTTTCAAAAACACAACTTTTACTTCTCACTCATGATTGATGGTTCTTGTAGTAGGTATGTTAGTCCCACTTTCTTTTGGGAACCCAATGTTAATGAATGTATTCTTATGAGATGAAACCCATTAATTTTTATAGGTTATTTTTTTCATTTTTGATATATATTTTATGTGGTATGCATAATAATGATAATGTTATGATGTGACAGGTGCACCTGGAATTATATAGTGCAAAATGAATGTTATGATGTGACAGGTGCACCAAACATTATATAGAACTCTAATTCATTGGGTAATGAGATGAATCTATTTAGTAAAAGGGAAATGATACATGAAAATGATTCTGTAATTTTTTACAACAACGTGTGATAGATTATCACTAAAATATGATGTTTCATTTTTATGCATTGCCACATTTCAAGTCTTTTATTAATAATTCCTTTAATGATTTGAAGATGATGATAAGATTTTTATCACCCAATGATATATTATTTTTATATATCATATTACTGGGATTTTATCTCACCCCATTCTTTATGTATATCCTCCAGTGACTACATCTACTAAGGGGAGATAAAGTCCCAATAAGAAGCTAGATAAGAAGGAATTAAATAAAGGTTTATTCTTGATATTGTAAGTGTTATGTTTGGTCCTAGTTTTCCCAAGGCACTAAACCTATGGATATTTATGGTGTAATAATATTATTTTGGTTATATTTTTAATGATTTAATAGTAATGTAATAAAAGGCTGGGTCGCTATAGGAAGGACTTGTACTGAAGGGGAATTGTGAAATGTGTGGGTATTTATAGAAAAAGTGGAGGAATTATTTAATATTTTTCCTAATATAGGTCCAAGAAATATAGGTTATAGAAAATGAAAATACATTGGATTAATCATGGTGTTTGATCATGTATTTGTAAGTTTGAGTAAAATTTTATGATAATTTAATACACTATAACTGAACATTATTTTAAATACTTCGTTTGGAAGGGAAAGGTAAATTTTCCAGAAAGTAATGTTTTTTAAATAAAATTTTCCCTTTTAGACTTTGAAAATTCTATTATAGTTTTGGAAATTTATTAGAATCTATTAAAATAACTAATATTAATAAAATAAAATATTTAGGTCATGGATTGTGGTTAGTTAATTATTACATCACTATGAAATAATGATGATGTTATAAAAGAAACTAAAAACCCAAAACTGAATTTTTACCATTCATGGAAAAATAAATTATTTTAGAAAATTTTCATAAATACAAACTGACCTAACTTTTATGTGATAATTCCAAATATAATTTTTATTTTATCAGAATAATTCTTCCAAGATTATAATCACAAATTTTAAATATACAAATCCTTTTTTATTTAAAAATATCAATTTTTAAGACAGTCTAATTTATGACACTTATAAAAACTTTCCCATGCCATTATAAAATTATATTACCATTTATATTTAAATAAGAGTGTTTTATAAGACTATTTAATTGAAAAAATATAATTATAACACATTATTTTATAATAAAAGTGTATATATTTTCTAGTAAAATTATAGTTTGGTTTTACTTTATTCTATAACTCAATTTATCAAATTCATCTCAAGTAGTTATATATTTTATTAAGAAAAACTATTAATAAAATGGAATTAATGTAATAACTGTTTTATTTAAATAATTTAAATTTCACTTTAAGAAACTAAGGTTTATACATGAAACCCATAATTACACCTGTGTACGCCTGAAGGATGAGGTGTGTGATGGTGGTAGTTTCATGGGGTTGCTCAGCTAACATCGACCAGGTGGTAATATCCAATAACATGAACTTCAATCATAGGTGATTCCATTCAAGCTTAACTTATTGAATTTAATATTATTTTTGGTCAAGGGATAACACTATTGATGCTTCCACCTCCCATGTTAAAAAATGGGCTTCAAACATCTCGAATCTACAATTTGAGGCCACCACTTTTCCTTTATGCATCAATTATACTTTTTTTCATTATTACTTATAAAAACTAATTATAATTTTAAAATTATCACTCATTGTAATAGTTTACAATAATTAAATTTACCAAAGGTTATTTTGATCAACAGTTATATTTGACCAATAGTCATATAATGGTCGAATCCCAGTTATCACACTTTTGTTTATACCCTATAAATACTACTAAATCATTTCAATCAATTTTCACTTCAATAACTCTTAAGGTTATATTTTATTATCTTAATAAATCTATTAGTTTACTAATTTTTTGTTTCATTTCTAGTTTTTCTGCCATAGGGTCAAGGATTATAGTATATTGGGGAAATCCATATATTCCCATTTTATCTGTTCTATCTATATTTTTTTGTCTAGTTGTAATGATTGGGATTTTAATTTATTTCATAGCTGACTAATGTAATTTCCATTATTAATGAAATAATTTTTTTGGTTTATCTATATCTTATATGTGTATAATATTATAATATATATATATATCACATTTATTATATGAACAAATATCATTTAAAAATATGTGGTCATCACATTCTTCCCCGTTTAAGAAATTTTATCCTCAAAATTTCAACTCCTTCCCTCAGTTGTGAAAACAGTATGAGAACTTATGTATCATTCTCTCCTTTGGGTTCTTCTGCTGATTCTTCATATTTATGGTTCCTCCTAAACTTTTTGAAAAGGTGGGTAGTCTTGTTGAGAATAACATTTTCTTAAAGTCGAAGTGCTCCACCGACCGCTCCTCCTAAGAGAGATCATGTTCCAGCAATACCACAACCTGATTCAGTACATGTGAGGGATCAGTTATGTACTTCCAGAAGAGAGATACATGGAATACATCATGAAATTGAGATGTATTCGGTATAAGTTCTATAATATATGTCAGTTATCCTATGTGATCAGGGATCTCAAAGGGGCCAATGTACCTAGGGATAAGCTTTACTTTCTTTCCAAACCTTATGACTCTCTTCTGTGGTGATATCTAAAGGAAACATTTTTCTCCAACATCAAACTCCTAGTCCTTTAGAAAATTATAAACATATATATTCTATTGAATCTGATTATACATTATATGTTGTTTGATGGAATGAACCTTTACTATCATCTCTTGCACAAGATTGGGCACAAGTAGATTTTCCTCACCAACTACATCCCAAAAAGTGGGAGTTTTACAATGCTTTCCATAAAGAGAAAATTATGGTTCCATTTGAATACTCTAGTGGAAGTTTTTTATGAGAAATAAACTAATGATACGTGTTCATCTAATCCGCCTTTAAATTACATTGAGAATGTTCTCAGTATGTCCTCTAGTGTCTGAATTGTCCTTTCTTATTGACCATCTTTTTGGGGGTGATAGGTAGTAATAAATTAAATTTAGTATTCATATTATGTTGTAAACATATCCATAATTTATATTTGAACCATGGATCATGATTAAAAATGATATAAAGCATCACCCCTTCACCACTCCCTTTAAGAATATCATGGAATGTTGGTCATGTGATAAATACTCCCAGATATCCTTGGAATGGGAAGCCTTGGCGATTTAATCCACTACAAACCATACTGCACTGTTTCATTTGGATATTATTTAGAGACCAATGAAAATGTCTATAGTGATATCTTCACAATTTGATGTTGGTTAGGGTAGTGGTCACAATACCTGTTTAGGAAGTTTCACACAGCCTTCACTAGAGAACACACCAAGCACCATGTAGTTTAGTCATAAATATCCCTTTTTCTATTATCCCACTAATATTGAATATTAAGGACGCTATACATTTTAGTGGTTCTATTATTTATTGATAAATTAGTACTATGATCTTAATTAATCATTTCCTTTGTTTATATATGGGATAGATGAGACACATAATCTAGTACCAAATTTTCATACACCTTCTTGATCAATATTGATGTCAAGAAACTTTCCATTCTTAAAATCCTTTATCATATTTTGTATAAAAGGATATTATATGTAAGATCTCTTGATATTTTCTAGTAATTATGGTTTTGAAATAATTTTAGATAGGGTTGATGAAATCCATTCACATAATACTCCCATATCTAAAATTACTATTTTCTTTATATATGGATCTTCTTGAATCCTCTTAATTTTTAGGACAATACGGAATTTTCTAATTAATGAAACAATGACTTTGTTTTCTCTTCTAGAGTGTTAATTAATTGAACATTCATAGTATTTATGAATATCTAACCATATAATTTGTCACATTTATAATTCCTTTTGCATGAATATATACTTCAATAATTAGTGTTATATGTATATATAACATTTTTACACATAATTTAGTGCCTCCATATCTTTAGAGAGAACATAACTGAAGCTAACTCAAGGTCATGTGTAGGATAATTCTGATCATGAGGCTTTAACTATTGATATGCATAAGTGATCAATTTTTAATTCTGAATAAGGATTCACCCAATACCATTCATAGATACATAACTATAAATAAAAACTCCTTCTCTAAAAGAGGGTAATGTTAACACGGGTGTAGTAACCGATATCTTATTTAGTTATTGGAAACATTCTTCACACATCATTAATTGAGTTGAACTTATCTCCCTTGAAAGTTACCTTGTTTAGTGGATTAGAAAGTTATAATTTATTTTTTCGTAGGACTCCTATAATATCTTTTTAAACCATTGAAACTATAAATATTAGTTATAGTTGTATTTTGAGGCCACAACTCTACAACCATTTTATTATAGGGTCAACTAATATTTCTTTTTTTTTCTAAATATTTTCCCAAGAATACATCTTTTTGTAAATGCAATCGAAATTTTCTAAATTTTACAAATAAATTTTCCTTCCTCAATGTTTTTAAAATAAATCTTATATGATCCTTATTATCCAAGTGACTTTTATAATATAGAAGAATATCATAAATAAAAACTACCAATTTTTTAAGGTAGTCCTTGGAGACTCTATTCATCAAGTCCATAAATATAGCAGCAAAATTATTCATGTCGGTGGGAATAAATAAATACACATAATTCCCATATATTTTTTAAGAAGGAAGTCCAGGTAATAAATTCTTTCACTACCCCCAATTTTTGATACTCATATTAGAGGTAAATATTAGCTAATAATTGAGCACCATGAAGTTGATAAAATAAATCATCAATCCCTCGGAGAGTGTATTTTTTCTTCACTATGATCTCATTATGTTCTCTATAATTAATTCATAGTCAGATTGATCCATACTTCTTCGTTACAACGAAAATATTTTCTACCCAAGGAGACACAATTGGTTAGATAAATCCCTTTGCTAAAAGTTCTTGAAGGGGTTTCATGAATTCCTCTAAATCCACATTATTTATTCTATATGGGGTATTTGATATTATCTTGGATCTATTATAATTTTAATAGATAACTATAACTCTCTTTATACAGGAGGTCTAGGTAACTCTTCAATTAATTTATAAATTTATCACTAAATATTGGGGATATTATATATCTTTATAATTTCATTTCCTTCTACCTATTAACCACTCATCTCCTTAAATAAGGAAATGGTAAGTGCTTCTAGAAAAAGCTTAGGTTGAGATATATCTTCTTTGAAAACAACTATATGAATTCCATTCAAGACTACTAATATTTCCTTGCTTTTACAGTTGATCTTATCATTATTCCTTTAGAGAAATTATATACTCAGTGTAGTTTCCAATTCCACCATAGGGAATTAATTCTATATTTTTGATGAAATTATCATCACCAAAGTTAATAATATAGTTTCTATGCACTATTGATGCTAGAATAATCCCTCTAGGAGTCTTGACTGATAAATCTACTTCTATTAGTTTAGGTATTAAATCTATTTTCATTTCAAACATGGATGAAATAATGGAATGTGGATAAGGAGAATAAAATAATGTACTTACTATATTTGAGTTAAAAATTATTTTACCCTACACCATATCTTTTGGAGCCTCTAATTCAACCACCATGATAGAAAATGTGTAAGCTTTATCCCTTAGCATATGCTGAGGATGATGGTCATTTAACACCATTATCTATTAATTTGGAAATTTATTGATAAAATAATAAAGTTGTCCCTGTTTATAGCATTGAACTTCCGACTAGGACTGCAACATCTTCCCTTTGTCTTTAGTGTTGAGGAGTTTAAGATTAACCTCACCATGATAGTTCCAAGATATATGCCCATATCTTCCACATTTGTATCACTTTACACTCCCATGAAAGTGGTTCCTTGAATGATTTATTTCATATTTATTTCACATGGGATGTTTCCCATTATTTCCTCCACTTCCATGAACAAAATTATTCTCAGAGTTGGATTCATTTCTCACTTATTTTTATTTGATCTATGTGACCATTGTGTATCTCCAAACTCCAATTCAACCTTCATAACACTCTTCACTGTCATACCTTTCATTGTCTCAATTTACTAAATTCATCCAAATATGGGGTCTCAATCAACCAAATATTATATCAACCATTAAATTAGGATCCATAAAAAATATAGATATATAACAATCAAGTCCAGTAAAGTTCATCTCATAGATTTCCAATGATTGATTTTCCTTCTAATTAATCTCTAGGAATTACTTCTCTATTTTTTATATCGAATGAGAAAAATATTTACATAAAAGTATTCCCCTGAAAACTTCCCACTCTATATAGTCAATCTCATTTATTTGATTAATGTTTTTAATTATTGTCCACCACTGATAAAATTCTCAATATAAGTAGTATACTACAAGATTTACATTCTTTAGCTCTAAACAACGGATTACACAAAATTTATTTTCTATAGGGGTAATTATTTTTCACATATCAATGGTTTGGTACATCCAATAAAAGAAGGTGATCATTGAAACATTAAGTACTCAAAAAAAAGTTTTACCATTTGAGGTGACTCTCAATGCTAAACTTGATTAAAGTTAATATTAATAATTCATGATAGTTGATTAATCATCCTCGCGAAGTCGTCCATTCCATCTTCCATAAGAAGTCTTCTAATCCATCATCCATTACACTTATCATTTACATGGTTCCTCCTATTACTAACATTTTTATAAATGAAGAAAGCCTCAGTGAGAAATGTATTTCTCCTTGGAATGTTTAATTTTAATGGGATTTTAAGACTTAAAAATTATGATGAAATATTTTATTTCATAACAATTAAATTTTTTATATATCCTTTACAATTTTTCATGAAAACCTTGTGATTAAAAAAACATATCCTTAAGGAGTATCAAACTATGTGTACAAAAGGCCCATTTTTATCCACTAGTTCGTGAGCTAGTCTAGATAAATGCATTATTTTTGGGTGTTATCCATAGGTACATCAGTGCATGATCCACATCCTCCTATAATATCTATATAATGATGTATTTTAATAGGAACCAATTACATAATTCTCACCATAATAAAACTATGTTTTCATATATTTATAATTGTCCCTAATGTTCATACTATGTTTTTCAAGTTATAATTTTCTAAATTAACTAAACCATTCTCTAATACCAACTATGGAATCATAGATTTTTATTACTTAAATATTTCATTACATGAAACAAAATAAAGGATCTTTTAAAGATTAATTTCATATAAATTAGGTAAAAACATCAAAACATAAAAAATTATTCTATTCCACATGAAATAAATCTTCATGGATTTATGATTAGTTATTTTACTTCATATGATATCGAGGGGACATGCATCAAATGAAATAGGTGAGCATGACGCACATTAAAGGAATATTCTTGGGATACATAAATCATATGATCATGAGACATATCAATGAGAACACAAGAAATAATAATAATGAATTAAAAATAGTAATATCATATAATAAGAACATGAATCACAATATGGAAATGGGGCGTCAAAATTAAAATGAAACATTCATATGAAAATCACCAAGGTTTGTCACCAAGGTGTAAAAAATGAAAATTTCCATGGTTATTCACCAAGGTATCACAAAACATATAAACTATATATATTAAATTATTAAAAAAATGATTCAAGAACTATTGTGGAACAAACCTCATACGTATGAATTGATTTTATCCATATATATCATAATAAAACATTTCATTAATAACCCATGGGTAACAAATAATATGTTTCTTAACAAAATAATGACATACAAAAGTTCTTAAGGACATGATCACTACGTTATTTTTAACCCATGTAATAGAAATGTGGGTTCTATATATGTAAATATTTGAATCAATAAATATTTATTACAACTAGGAAAATAAATATGGAAAATTAAGAGGTTTGGATATTCAAAAAATAAAATATATGAGAATTTATCATGTAAAATGGAGAAATTTGAGAAGTAAATTTGATAACATGACTGGTATAAAATGTGGTTATAGAGATGGGTAAGGTTAGAGGGAATGATGGAAAACAATTGATAAAATACTATTATTACAATAAGGTAATAATATAAAGTGAAAAAAACATATTTTTTAAATTATAATACATACCGCAAAAGGTAACTTGAATGGAAAAAATAAGTGGATATTTTTCTTACCTTGAAGAGTTACTACTAAAATATGAGGATTAAAACCTTGGTGGGATTGAAGACTACTTAGGGAGACTCTTTGAGATGAAAAATAACTATATCTTCATTTAGTAAGTATTTATAGTGAAGGGGGATGGTTCAATGGGTGGTTATTTATAGGAAGAGTGGACGAATTGTTTAATAATTTCCAAATATCGGTCTTGGGAATAAAGGTTTTGGAAAATGAAACAACATTGGATTAAACCTAGTTTCTGCCCATGGTTTTAGATATTTGAGAGATATTTTATTATATTTTAATCCACCAAAACTTATCACAATTTTTAATACTTATTTTGGAATGATAAAATAAATTTTCTAGATAGTAATGTTTTTAAAATCCAAAATTCCTTTTTAGACTTTATAAAATCACTTATAGTTTTGGAAATTTATTAAAATATATTAAAATATATAATATTAAAAAAATAACATATTTTAGGATTTTTATTTAATTTAGTTAATTATTACTTCATTATTACATAAATATAAAGTTATAAAACTTACCCAAAAACAAAAAATTGTATTTTTAATATTCATGGGAAAAGAACGTATTCTAGAAAAGTCTCATATATTCACTCTAACCTAATTTCAATGTAATTATTTAAAATATAATTCATATTTTGTCATAATAATTATATGGAAATGATAATTTTAACTATAAAAATATAAAAATCCTTATTTATCAAAAAATAGAAGTTATTAAGACACTCAAATTTACGATACTTATAAGAATTATCCCATGAAACTATAAAATTATTTTGTCATTTATATTTAAATGACAGTTTTTAAAAATAATATTTCATTAAAACAAATATTTTTCATAATATTTTAGTATATTATAAAAGTTTATATAATTTTTAGAAAAAAATACAGATATGTTTTTTTGTGTCCAGAAATCAATTTATCAAATTCAACTCAATTAAAACAATATATCATTAAGAAAAACTATTCTAAAAATGGAATATATTGATTAAATATTTATTTATACAAATTTAATTAATATTTATGAAAATAAGGCCTAGAAACATAACCAAAATTACAACTTCATAAGTCCTAAGGATGAGGTGTGTGATGGAGGTAGTTTCATGGGGTGTCTATGCTAACATCGACTGAGTGGTGATCTACACTAACTTGAAATTCTCCCATGGGTGATTTCATTAAATATTATATTTTTGATGTTTGGATTCATCTTCGTCCAGGGAAAGCCCTAGTGATGCTACCTCTCTCCCATGTTCTAAAAAACAGGCTTTAAAGGGAATGACTCGACTGGTTGAGGCCATCGTTTCTCATTTCTGCATCAATTATCCTTTTTAATTACAATTTGTAATAAATAATTATAATGGTAAAATTATCACCCAAGGGTATGGTTTAAAATGACTAAATTTACCAATGGTTATATTTAAAAATTTCCATATAAAAATCAAATCGTAATGGTCATATTTCCCTTTTTACCTTATAAATACCACTATAATCTTTCACTCAACTTTCAATATAATTACTCCTAAGGTTATATTTTAATTTATTAAGCATTTTATAGTTTATTAATATTTTATTTTATTTATATATTGATTTATGTGGGGGAAATGATTCTAGAAGATTGGGGAAATACAAATTTTTCCATTTTAGCTATTCAGTTTTATATTATTTTCCTAATTTTAATGTTTGGAATTTCAATTGGTTCCATAGTTGAAATATTTAATGATCATTAATAATGTGATAAAATTTTGTTGGTTTTTATATATCTTATAATTTTATAATATTATATAATATATAATAAAAATTTATTGATTAAATAAATACCATTTACAAATACTGGGTTATTACAACATCACTATGGAAATTATCTCTAGACTACCGAGGATATCCAAGGGAAAAAAAATATGGGTAATCATTGAAAGGATTAAAAAGAATAATAATTTTATTTCCATAAGAGAGTATTTGTTTCATAGAGTTACTAGTTTTTCTCAATAATTAGGAAGTAGTGAGGATCTATGGAGTACCACTATCGATTATTTTTGACTGAGATCCAAGATTCACTTCTAATTTCTGAAGGAGATTTCACAAGGCTATCAATATAGAAGTAAACTTGAAAAAAATATCATCCTTAAACTAATGGGTATTTTAGGAGGAAAATTTAAACATTGTAATACATGATAAGGAAAATTTGAATTGATTTTAAAGGGATTTTGCACCAGCATATTTCACATATTGAATTCTCCTATAAGAAAAATTTCCACTATCATGAATGAAATATAACCTTTTGAATCTCTATACAAAAAAAGGTATAGAACTCCAAAAATTTTGGTATTATGTTGGAGAAATGAATCTTTTGGGACCTAATATTTTTAAGGTTACTTAATAAAATATACAAGTGATTCATAAACTAATCAAGGATGCTCATAGTTGATAGAAAATTTAATCTGAAAATAGATGGAAGGAAATCGCATTTCATGTCAATGATTGTATATTTCCCAATATATCACCGTGGAAAGAAGTTATGAGATTTTGAAAAAATAGGAAATTGAGTCCAAGGTACATCGAATAATTTGATAATATGAAGAATGTTTGATCTTTTAATTATCAATTACAATACTTCTAAATATATCCAATCTCTATGATGTATTTCACCTATATATAATGAGAAAGTATATGTATGTACCAAAAAATGTACTTGATATTAATGTTGTTGATTTTTTAAAAGTAATTTTTTATAAAGAGGAACTGATCCAAATTATTTATAGAAGGTAACAAGTGTTGAGGAATAAGACAAACTGACTTGTGAATTTTCTATGGAGAAATAAATAGTTTGAAGAAGCTAATTGGGAACCTGGAGAAGAAATAATGGAAAAATAAAGAGATTTCTTTTGAAGGAAATAAATTTTCAAAGAAAAATTTTTTAATGGGGGAATATGTAACCAATTAAAAATTACATTTATTAATAAAATAATGCTTATTTTTTATAATGAATATTGTATTATATTTCAAAATGGAAGTACATAGAAATAACATTACAAAAAATAAAATTTCTTGTCATGTAATAATATTAATTATTATAGATAAGACTAGTACAAGAATGTAAAACCAAATAATATTTACCACAAAATTGTAAACTCTATAGGATAAAAATCTTCCTAAAATATTACACCAACCATGTAAACCATCAAAAAAAAGAAAGCATTGGTAATAAAAAATATTTTATCAAAGGAATTATAAAATCATTTGGGAATGAAGTAACAAATGTAGATGTTTAGTGTTATATATATATGATGTAATTGGAAATGTGATCATTAGGGTATGAGTGTTAGACTACTATTATATGAAAATGGTCAAGATTACTATTAGTCTATATGACAGTTGGGAATTATGAATGTCGGTAATACAACTATTATAAATTGACTATTAGGGTGAGTTTATATTAAGGGAAAAGAAAAGAGTTTATTAAATACTAAAAGAATAAATGATTTTGCCAAATAATAGAATCATGCCTTTTGAAGCACATTTTTTATAGCTAGGGAGGTATATAACAACATTTGTGTTTTATATTGACGAAGCCCATGCATAGCTTCCAAAAGTGTGTCTCAAATGAAATCACCTTTGAGAGAAGTTCCAGCTACTGGATATCACCACTATATCAATTTTTTCCTGACACCTCATGAAACTACAACCATCAGACAAATTAACCTTAAATCATATACCACTATTATAAGGGGTTATTTATCAAGGCCATAGAATTACTAAGGTGTAATTATTATATAAATGAATTGATAATTTTATTGATTATACATTCTCATGTTACACGATTGTATAAAATTTATATTAATGGAAAATATGATAAAATAAATTTTTATACAGTGATATTGTGATTTTATTTTTTTGAATATATATTTATATAATTTTTATTTTATTACATTAGAAAAATGAATAGTATGATTTATAAAAGGTTGAAAAAACAATATTTATTTATAATATTTTTACAATTATATATAGTTTTTATGGGGGATATAAATTTCATTGTATAATAATAGTGGGTGGTTCTCAATATATAATTATTCTATATATAAAAATTAAATTTTTCATATTTAGAAAATTTTCTTGATAAAATTGATGAAATTTTTGGAACCATATTTTTTAAATTAGATAATGGTGATTTTTTATAAGATTCCTACTAATGTTTTCCATTCATAATTTACATAAATAACTGAACGATATCATTGATTCAAACTATAGAAACACAACTTTTTAATACATAATTGGTAACATAATTCCATAAAAAATATTACATTAATAACTTCAAAGGACCTTTTGAGGTTTTTTTCATTGAAACTAGGTATATTATACAAATAGTATATAGATAATAAAAAATGAACATAGAAATTATTAAATACATTTAAATACTTATTTAAAAATCAATCCAAGGTCACTGAAATATATATGATTTACCGTGGGAAAATTTCAACAGAAAATGGAATTCATAAAGCCTTATAAGGGATAATCAAAGGAAATATAAAATGAGTTATTATCATGTATAAAACATGTGTCATAAAATTGGATATTAATTATAATTATATGTTATATAATATGGAATTTTATCTATATCATTAAAATGAGGTATTATTTAACATATCAGGAAGTTTTAATATTAAGGTTCCATAAAAAAATTACCAAGGTTATTCAATAGGGTATCATAAAACATGCATCTTTAAAGATTAATTTTTTATTCAATTCATCAGAACACTATTTGGGTGGAACCTTAATATCTTTTAATTCATGTGCACCACATGGATCATATATCATAAGAAATAATTTTATTAAAAACCCATGGAGAATAAATAATGTGTTTCATAAAAAATATTTTAGTACATAAGTGTTTAATGACTTGAAATTTTAATCATTTTTAACCGATGTGAAGGGAATTAGATTTTCATATATGGAAATCCTTAAAAAAGTATATATAATAACACCTATATTAATACCCTTGAATAAAAATTGTTTTGGGTATTCACAAAATAAAATTAGAGGCATGGAAAACCAAATAATTATTTATAGGCATAGTGTGTATACATATTTTGTTATCAAATGCGCTTAATGAGAGAGAATGAAAGTTATTCATTCATATAATTTTTTTTGGAAAGTAACATAATGATCATATGTTCTTGTAGAAAAGTAACATTGAAATTAGAGGTATAACTAAAAATTAAATACTTATATGAAAATGTAAAATATGATAATCTCCTACCTTAAGAATCACTCTCTAAACATAGAGGAGTGATTCCTTAAGAGCATTATGGATACACCAAATTGAAAAGAGAGGGACATATGTGATAAAGAGATTGGGATTGAATGAAACGGGGGGTGGATATTAGTGTATTAATAGTAATGTGAGGAGAATTGCTAATCAATATTCATATAGAGCATTTTGAATTCTAGGTTTCAGAAAATAAATTTTTCACGGGCCACCTAGGTTATTGTATTATAAAATAAAGAGGGTGGTTTTGAGATTTTCGAGTATGGGAACTGAATTTCATTTTTTATATTATTTTTTCATTAGAAATTATTTTTTCCACAACATAATTTATTTAAAAGCTTATTTTATACTTTAGACTTTGGAAAATTTTCTATAAGTTTAGAAAGTCATTAAATCTCATTAAAATAAATTAAATTTAAAAATTAACATATTTTTGGTCGTGGATTAGATTATTTCAATTATTACATAATTACTAAATATTTATGAAATCATAAAATATTAAAAAAATAGAAAATAATTTTTTAATATTCATAGAAATATAAAGCATTTAGGAATATTCTTAATATTTTACTCTAACCAATTTTTTATTCGATGACTTTAAATAAAATATTTGTTTTTTCAAAATTATTTACTAAATATTATAATTATTTATTTTATAAAAAAAAAACTTATTGAAAATTGATAATTTTTGTAATGTAATCAACCTTTAGTCCATTATAAATATTTCCTTGAAAATCATAAAATTATATTATAATTTATTTTTGAATAAATAGTTTTCATAAGTCTTTTTAAGGAGAAAAATTATTTAAAATCACTATTTAAATTATATATTTTTGAAAAATAAAATTAAGATTTTATTGTATCAAAAAAATCATTTATCATATTCATATTATATTTATGTGATTTTTTAAAATAAAATTATATTTGAAATGGAATTGAGGACAACTATATTTAATTTCTAGGAAGAAAATATATCCTTTATAATAATATGGTTTGAATATATAACCCCTTAATACAATAAAATATTCCATAAGGGTAAGATGTGTGATGGTGGTACTTTCATGAGGTGTCTTAGCTAACATTGATCTAGTGGTGATCTCCTCAACATGAAACTATCCCACTATTAACTATTCCTAAACGTTATTTATATAAGCTTTAGATGGTATTGGTGAGGTTGAACCCCAACTATGCTAACTCCATCCCAAGTTATGATAAATGGGATTCAAATAGCATAAAACTACCGATTAAGGTCATGGTCTCTCCATTCCGTAACAACTATCTCCCATAATTACACATTATATACACTAATTCTGACTATAAAATTCTTACAAATGGCCATAATGACCAAATATTAAATTGAAGAATTTTCACATAGAATAATAGTAAGATAACAATGAGATCCTAACAACCACTTTTCACATTATATCCTATATATACACCACCATTACCATAACTCACCATTCACTACTTCTATTACAATGTTTATATACTCCCCTTGATAAATAATATCATTAATAAACATAGATAACTATATGTATGTTTGGATACAAAAAATTAGTTGATGTGACTCATGGTTAAATGAACTCAAGATTGGAAACTTTGGAACCTACAATGTTTTCCTCAGTAATATAAAATTGATCACTAGTATTATGAATTTTTGAATGATATACAAAACCTTAATATTTCATTGTATATATTTGGAATTAATCCTTTTTGTATAAACTGAAACACTCAATTTACATATAACACTCGATCTCATAAAACTGACCGATAATATGAACTCGGTCACTAGAAGGATTCAGGCACACCTCTCCTTATTCTAGATGATTTTGACTAGTAGTGGTAGTTTAAAATGAATGGGTGGAGAATAAACACTAAATATCATGATATATGATAAAAATTAAATAAATAATTCAATATATAAAATAAAATAATTGAAAGAAATTATAGTAAAGTTCTAACAATCAACAATATAAAAATAAACAAGAAACAAAAAAAAATGCACCAGGTCATCATGTGATCTCCAAGACACCACGACACCTAGTCCTCACCTATATCAACCAATTATTATAATCACTATTTACATAGAATCATAACACCAGAAACCCATTGGGTAAGGGAGTTACATAGCTATAAATCGTTGTATATATATCCATACATATGAGGCATGCATCAATGAAATGGATCAATGTTTCTAGTCTTATATAAAAAAGTAACTAAGAGTATTATCACTTATTTGGTTCCTTTTCACACTAATGATGATAAAAAATCAATGATTTTACAAAACACCCCAACTCAATGGAACCTATTTCACCCTTGGCTTGAATGAAATCATAATCAAAAACAAAGTTTATATGAAACACATCTGAGTAAGGAATAACCTATAAAAAATCACATAACATAGAATCTAATGATCGTATCACCCTATAGTGATACACATAGAAATCATGATGATAAAATACCCATGTGGTATTACTATACAACCTATCCCTAGGGTCCCATGCCATCCCTAACATAAAATTGTCACCTCACAAACATTTGACCATGGTTACAATAAAAAATTAATATATTGTAGAAATATTACATATCCTAGATATCATCTACCCAAAATCAATAAAGAAGATATCCAAAAGACTATAAAGAGAAATAACTTATACATAACCTTCCCCGCCGGTCCCATGATATACAATCATCCCAATCAAGACATGCACCTTAATCAATAACCATGATGACCCTGAGGCCATTAACGAAGGAACCAAGTATATCCTGGAATCATAAAAATATAAAATATTTTAATTATTATCATAAAATATATCACATGATACTTGATTCAATATATAGATACATTAATAATTTTAAAGATCATATATAATTCAATTTATGTATGGAAAGGAAATAAAAATGGTAATTAAGAGGAAAGTGCAGATATTGATTTTATTTTCTCTTCTCTAGATCATTATACCTAATTAAACCAAATTAAATTCTAAATATTTCATTAACACATTTACCAAAGATCTATGAATATATTACTTTGATTACAAGAATCTAGAATATAATTTAATTTCCATATGTTTCTTGTATGATCACTTGATGATCACATGATATATATACAAACATGGATCAATCCCCAATCACAGATCAATCCATTTTTGACATATCCATCAAGAAGATTGAGTTCAGGAACGGGAATAGATAAATAATATAAAATAATTTAAAGTCTAAAATAAATATTCATGGATCAAAAGTGATTATAATTACATAGATTTAATTTTAGAAAATTTAATTTAATCTCTATAATAAGTTAAAACTCTGAAACCATCCCAATAAAAAATAAATAGCCAGTGAAACCTATTTTTAAGTAAAAAATATATCACCACTTAATTGTTTAATTTTTAAATGATACATAATGAACCATGATATATTATTTAAACTTTTTCATCCTATAATTATTTAATAATAATTGGATATATATTGTTCATTCACAAAATAATAATATATCATAATCACATTTATAATTAAATAACTTGTGAATACCCAGAGTAATAAATTAAACTCCCATTATTCTAAAACAAAATAATATAATATAATTAATTTACTTGTGATCATTCACTTGTTCATCCTCTGGTCCTTGAACATGGGTCCCACTTTAGTCTAAATTGCAATTCATCAAAATTAGTGGAACATATTGATACACTTTGTGTGGGGACCACTTGGCCCCCATCCGATAGGAGTGATTCCATATCATAGACCATGAGAGGTATCAAAAAATACAACCTAGAATATAAATTTAAATGGATAAGAAAGAACTAATAAAACCTCCTATAAAGTCTCACTACATACTATAATCTTTTTTTTCAACATCTCATATAGAATGTTTAATTGAATGTGTAACCTATATTCTTGATATATCCTTCTTTGAATAACCTGAAATGAAATTTTCAACATAATACTATGACCATGGATTTATTATATAGTTCCATTCTAATTAAATGGCTATAAATATAAACTTCAATTAACTCATAAGAGAAAAAAAATCCATTCCCATCTTATTCTTTTATTCCATATGCCTTGTGACACTCCTAATGTATCTTACCTCACTCTGAGCATATGTACTCAGAGATTTCATCAATAAATAAAGTACATTATTAATCTTCTTCATCAATCATAATATCAAGTCTAAGGACCAATAGACTCATCCAAATACATGAATATCTAATGAAATGTAAAACATTTAGAATTCCATCAAGTGTGTTAGTTTTCATAACCTCTTATCTTGGATACTATCAATGGAAAAATTAATGTGAATAAGTATCAATGTATTATGATCCCCTTACCCATTAAAGAATATAACATTTGTGACTATTTAGATAATTTAATATGGCTAAATAACATGTATTTATAAATATATTCATAGAACCTCAAGGTTCTCATCATAGTGGGTAACTTATATATAAATTTAATATGAAAAATACTCTAATGATATTATCACATTAAGTGTAACATAAAACAAAAAGCATCATGTGATATGATTTTTATTAATACTAAACAATATGAATATAAATGTAATTTAAATTACCAAGTCTATTGGTTATTGATAGGTCTGAAAGGGGCCTAGATACCCTAAGGGGGGTGAATGAGGGTGTGGTTATTCTTTACTAAATTATTCCCACCCCAATAGATATTGAGCTCCTTATTATAAGGGTCACATTTTTTCACTTAAATGTTAATGCTGATCTTATTCTTCCCTTGTTTATCTGATGATTATTTTAATGAAATGTAGGAAATAAACCACAAGGACACATAGAATTTTACTTGTTTCACCCTCACTGGGATAAAACCAAGGAGAATATAGCAGAAATGTGACAATTGTACCAAATTCACTAAGGATAATTACCAATAATGATGTTCATTATTGATATTTTATGCCCAAAATCACTACCTTTATAAGGTTTAGGGGTTTTTCATTGCATTCCAAAGGTTCACTCTCTATGTCTCTTTATCTGTATCACTACTAGTGGAAATGATATATGTATTCCTCTTCCTTCTCTCACTGATATTAGAAGGGATTCACTCATAGTTTATGGAATAGTAGGTCAATTGTTTTTCCTGAAAGCACACATCCTCAAATATAGGTAGATTCTATGTTGAAGTATCTTTTTCACCCATTGATGAAATCTACTTTTCCACATACTATTAGTTAATAGAAATTACATTTGCGAACTATTTTAGTGCATTTATCATACATTATAATGCCCTAAAAAACATCCTTGATTTTCCATGAACTGTGCAGATCATATGATTCACAGAACACCTCCTCCATGTATTGCCAAAAAATTTTCTTCTATGTACCACCTCTGCATACCATCTCCGCAAACTACTTCTGTGTACTTATTCTGCGTACCAGACTTCATTCTTTTACATACTATCTCTTTTGTGGACCGCTTCTTCTATAAGAACCAATTATCTTCCTCATACTATTTTAATTTGTAGTATATGAAACCTTGAAATACCTTTTCATGAATCATTTCCATGAACTCCAACTTCATTCGTAGAATCCTCCCCATAAACCACTTCTTTTTCATAGACTTTTCCCCCATGAATCACTTCAGACTTAGCCTAATTCCTAGAGAAAAAGATGATTTCTTATGAAAATTATCCACCTTAATTATGGGATTAACACACCTTAAATAGGAAAATAGATCCTCAAAATCCACTAATATGATATTTAAAAAATCTTTAATGTCTTACAACTTTTACCATGTACCATTCTCTTTCCGTGAACCATTCTTCCCTATGTGGTAAACATACCGCCTCTCTTCCTTCACGTTGGCCAAAAATCACCATCATTTTTTTGAAAACAATTCCCTTTTTGGCTTCTCAAATCACTGCCTTGTTTCCACCACCAATAAGCCATACCACATACCACAAGCCTTCCATATTCCGCATGTTATCCCATGAACCATTTCTGCAACTGTATGCCATTGGAGAACAATGAGCCTCCCCACGAACCATTTTCCTTCTACATACCATTCCACATCCTGTGAACCATTCCATATTGCTCCTTTGTAAACCGTGAACAATAATTGGTGGTCCACATACTGTTCAATACTATTAAGAAATCATTATTTTCTAAAAAATCAACCTCTTGATTTTGAGGGAAAAAAATATGGAAAACACTTGGAAACCATACCACCTTAAACACCTACGTTGGGAAACAACAACCATACTCTTTTGCTGTTATTTAGCTTTGTAAACAAACATAATCTCACCAAAAACATGCTGAGAGGACTCCGTGATGGTTTTTTCTGAAAAATATATCTCTTTGGGTTTGATGACAATTATTCTCATTTTTATATCTTATTAAATCTCCAACATTATCCTACCAACATTCGCCTTTTTAGACTAATATAGAAATCAAGGATTTACTCAATAAATACTCTAAGCCCACATGAGCCATGCTTGACATGAGAAATAAGATTATAATAAAAATTTTATCAATGAATCACTTCATTCCATTACAACACCACTCTTATGCTTTCATTGTGAACCTTATCTTTCATGATATGTATCATTTGATCGATCACATCAAGCATCATTAGATTTAATAATCCTCTTATGTCATTACTCCCCCTAATAGATTTAACTCCCCCTATCTCTGTGATCCACCAAGAAAGTTTTCTTTGTGTCTTGATTGAGACATTTTCTCTCTTTTAATATCATAATTTCCACCCTTTTTCAATGAAACCCAAGGTAAATAACATAGATTTGAGAATCATGAAAAAACACAACATACCTCAAGGAGGGGGGGGGGTACCACAAACACTTTTTTTTATGTTTGGGGAGTTGACTGAACTCCCAGATCTATTTAATGCCTGTCAATCACTTATTTGGATATGGAATTTGTCCAAATATCTACAACTTGTTGTTCTGTAGGCACATAATCCAACTATACAAGCCCTTTCTCCACCTTCTCCTTGACATAACGATACTTGATTTCAATTTTGTTTTTCCTTTAGTGATGGAATCAATTTTTTCTAAGACTTATAGCACATTAATTATCAAAATTGTTTCTAATTGGAGAATTTACCTCAACCACCATATCATCAAGCTACTTCCTTATACACAATAACTTTCTGTATGCTTGAGTGGCCTCAATATACTCATCTTCTACGGTGCTCTATGAAATGAAATATTGTTTCTTTATTATCCAAGAAATACACAATCCACCAATATATAAAGCACCTCCTCACATTTATTTCCCATCATATGCTAAACTATCCTAATATGGATCTATATATCCCAATAGCTCTGGATCATATTTTTCATTATACATCAAATTGAAATCCATTATACCCTTGATATACTGAAGTATTTTATTTACTACAAGCATGTGTATTTCCTTGTTATTACTTTGATACTATGATGGTTGACATGTGGAGAATCAATATATGGTTGTGTTGTTGTTAATTACAATAGAAATCCTATGATCTACCTGTATTATGTGACATTGACCGCCTTGCCTTCATCATCTCGAGACAGTTTCATCCAGGTAGCCACCATAGTCTTTATCTTTTTATAACTTTACATTCAAAACCATCTCAAAATATCCTAGCCATATTTTTATCGAGAAATGAATGTGTCATTATTTCCTTGTGTCACCTATAGACCAAGGAAAAATTACATTTCAACAATCATTGACATTTCAAACTCACTTTTCATAAATTAGTAAAAATTCATACACTGGGCTTCATTTGATCCACCAAAGATTATTTCATTGACATATACCATTACTATAATCCTTTTATTACTTTCATGGTTGTCATATAGATTGTAATCAACCACACCATGCTAAAAACCTATCATTTTTAGAAACTTATCTAGCATTGAATACCGTGCACTTGGTTCTTTCTTCCAACCATATAAATCCTTCTTCATACAACAAGATCTTTTCTAATATTTATGAAGGAGAAAACCATATGGCTTCTCAATATAAACTTCTTCTTACAGAACCCCATTCAGAATGCTAACTTGTGATCCATCTAGAAAACCTTGAACATTCTTGGCACTACTATGGCCAAGAATAATTGAATTTTCATTAGACATGAAACAGGTGAAAGTGTTTCATCAACATTGATACCCTCTATCTAAGAGTACCCTTTACAAACTATTCATGCTTTTTTTTTTGAATCACAACACCATCTTAATTCATTTTTTCATTAAAGATCCATTTTTTCTTGATGACATTCTTATTTGTTGGTCTTGAAAAAATATCCCATGTGTAATTATTCTCAATGTGTTCAAGATCATTATTCATAGGATGGACCAAAATTTTATCTTTAGCTGCATCCTCATTCACATCATTATTATATTTATATGAATCAATATTTTACACTTTTACTTTCCCCGAGTTACTCACATCCTTTTTTCTACCATAAGGAAACTGATCACTATTCTGTTAAAGATTACATTCATTAAATACTATAGAGACATCATTTCTTTCAACTACCTTTTCAGCTGCATTGTGAAACATTTTTTTGATTCTCTCATAGAATCTTGGTTTCCTAAAAACAGTTATATGATACCATATTGTTAGATCAACATAGATAATCATGAAATACATGAATGTTACTGATTGTCCCCAAGACAGTCTTCTTAAAAATAGACACGGACCATTTCTATACTATTGATATCTTTCATATGATTAGAAGAAATAATGACCCCCCCTATGATATCCAACTATTCTAGTTGTTAGGCCCACTATTTAGACCAAAAAAATTATTTTTCTCCTACATCATTTCTTCACATGTGGCACTTTGCAATGAGCCATAAACAAAACCTCTAAGACTAATAAGTCCAAAGAAGGCGTATGAAATAAGAGATAATGTTAACAACAAAATCAATGTCTATTATGATCAATTAATTACATCAATAAACCATAAAAACCATTCAAAGAATTCTTTCAGATTAATTCTTCAACTCTGGTGACTGATTTTAATTAGGTCAAATTCTAGAGCACATAACACCACCATTTTGATTCTTTTGATGCTAGTTCCCATTGGTTTTTATCTTCCCAAGAATCTGAAACACGTGAACATTAGTTAAAATAATTTATGCACATAGAGAGAGAGGCTTATTTAGAATCCTCAGGAATATGGTTGTGGTCAATCGTGATGAATCAACCCTTTGATAATTACATTCAAATCACTATACTCTTTATGTTCTTGTTCCAAATACCTTTCCAACCTCAACAATTCCGACTATATGGCTGGAAATTATTTTCTCACATGCCTATTATTCTTCTAAAAAGTATATTCTATAGGCTTGTCATTTCTTACAATTTGGGGTACAAACCTACTATTAAAAATTCCCTTATTTGATTTCCCACTTAGATTCCATTTTTTACGATTCTTTCTATAAGTTGGACTTTATCCAATGGTAATATTTTCTTGCTTAGTACTTTATTAAAGGGATCTTTCCCCTCTATTCACTTCTCACCTTGTGAAGAATGTGAGATTGTGAAGACAATATTTATTCATCTTTATTTTATCAGTTATTTGAGTCTCCACACTATTTCTTATTGCTGGTTGGTTCTTCACTAAACATAAATTATTCCTACTCACAATTGGAGTTGATCAACACCCTTTATTCAAGGTTTGTTTAAATTCTTTCCCATAATGTTTTTGTGTTTGTAGAAGATGAGGTGACTGATATGCCTTTCATTGATCTCCTTGTGATTCCCTTAAGTCTATTGACCTATTTTTCAACTTATCATTATATCTTCCAATATATCCCTTTTAGTTAAACACTAAAAGAGTTAGGGATCATCTTTTTAGTTCCTTTTTATTTTCTTCTTTCTTTCTACTATAATTTCTTTCCAAATGCCCATGATTAGAGCATATAAAATATCTCCCTTTAAAACATACCTTGTATAGTCATTTTTTAGCAGATATGTTGATTCAACATGATCTATTCTTGTGAAATGGATCTCTTAGACTTATTGACATATATTAATAGTTTTTCATAGTCTTCCACTATCGTATAATTTAATGAATACTTTCTTATGAGAGACTATTCTTTCATATTAATCAAGACACTTCATCTCATTCACAGATTTGGGAATATGTCTACCTTCACAATTTAAAATATAGTCCAAGGCTTCAAAAAAAACATGAAGTTTGACCATTCATACCATAGAAATAGCACATGATTTCATCAATTATTGTAGAAGTATTTTTAGGTCTATGTTCATCACCTAAATGACTTTTCTTATTTCTGGAACTGTTCACAACAATCTTTCTATCATGCATGGGAGAGGGTTTATGATATTCAATTCTAGATTTCCCCAACTATATAGCCTTTTGGATGAGATAATCTTTTCACATGTCTCCTTATAAATAATATATTTTACTTTTATTTCATTATCACTTACTAAATTTTAGTCAATGAGTAAGTGTAAAGCATCATTAAATTTGGGATTTCCATTCTCATTAGACTACTCTAGATATTTCTTGATTGATTCTATCTATTCTTCCAATTGTTGGATTTTCTTATCCCTTGATTCAAGTTTAGAATTTGGGTCCCTCTTGATATAATTCCTTTTATTCATATCATCTTCTAATTCACATGTGATCTTATCCACCATGTCACATTTCTCCATTATTTTAAATTTTTCTTGAGCAATAGAATCAAAATAACTTGCATTCTCTTGTTGTAGCTTTTGGTTCTTCTAAACTATTTTAGATAACTGTGTGGAAATATCATAATTTATGGCTTTTAGATCATGAATTTCATCCGACATATGATTATCTTCATCTTAATTAGCCTTTGGGGTTTCTATCTTTCTAGACATCTTTTTCAGTTCTTCTGCTTGAGAATAATTCTATTCCCTATGAACAGTATTCACATTAATAATCCTTTTATTTAAACCTCTTATATTTTGACCTTGATTTATATTTTTTGGATCCAGATATATTTATATTTAATTTCTTCATTCATTTTCTGATCCAATTCCCTTGTCTCGTCGATAAATTCCACTTTTCTCCTTCTTGGAGTTTCTTCAGCCCCAGTGGCTTCAACATCACTTGAAATTTCATTTTCTTCACTTAATGATTTATCCAAATAATTATTTTTCACTACATTATTCCTTCAATTGGTTCAAAAATTTTCTATAGAAACATCCACACCCAAGAGTACCACCTAAATTATTCTTATTCATTGATGTTCCTCCCTTTTCCATGGTACACCAAGATAAGTGTAGATTAAATCTTTAACTTCAATAATTCACTGAACCAATTCAGATAAAACAAATATGTTAAAAAAACCTATTCTATGATACAAAAATTTAGGTCTAATAGGGGAACAGATACCCTAGGGGGGGGGAGGTGTGTGAATCAAGTTATGTATATTCTTTACTAAAATTTTCCTACCCCAAAAGGTCTTGACCTATTTATTATAAGGGTCAATTTTTTTGTCCTTAAATATTAATTATGATTTTATTATTCCCTTTTTTATTTGATGATTCTTCGAATGTAATGAAAGAAAGAAAGAACAAGGGCACATCAATTTTTACTTGGTTCACCCTCACTAGGCTACATCCATGGAGCATACAATGATGATGTTCTGATTGAACCAAATTCACTAAGTCTCACTACAAATAATGATGTTTGTGCTAGATCTTTTGTGCCCAATCTCCATAACTTTACAAGGGTTAGGGTCTTCTCACAATATTCCCAAGGGTCACTACCTATATCTCTTTCTATGACTCACTATCGGTGGAAGTGATCATTTTCTTCCTCTTCCTTCACTCACTATTCTTGGAATGGATCCAATCATAGTTTATAGACCTATAAGTCCCTTCATTGTCGTGAAACCTTTCATCCTCAAATGTAGGTATAATCTCTGTTAAATTCACTCATTCACTTATAGATGATATACACTTTTCATCATTTTATTAGTAAGAAAAATTACGTTCAAGAATAGTTTTAGTACATTTTCATACATTCTCAAGCCCTTCACGAACTACCTTTCTCTTCCTTGAACTGTATATTGCATATGTTTTGTGGAACAACTCCACCACATGTTACCTTTAATTTCACTACTGTGTACCACCTCTATGTACCATCTCCACAAACCGTTTCCACACACTACTTCCACTTACCGAACTTCCTTATTCCACAAACTACTTATCCCACAAACAACTTCTCCTCTATGAACTAATTTTCTTCCACATACAATTTTAAATTGTATGATAGAGTTCCTCATAAAACATTTGGATAACCATTGCGGAAAAATCCTTCTTCATTTTCATAATACTCCCCATGAACCACTTCTCTTCCATGAAATTTCTTCCTACAAACCACTTCAGACAAAGCCAAATTCCTATTGGAATGATGTTTTCTTTTAAAAAAATCTACACCATATTAATGTGTTTAACAATCCTTATATACGAAAATAGATATTCAAAATCAACTCAAATAAGATTTACCAAATCTTTAATGTGGTACAACTTTCACCGCATACTATGCTCCTACCATAGACAATTCTTCCCTACGCAGTCTGCATACCACCTAGCTTCCTTCTATGCAACCAAAATCACCATCAAATTTTCGAAAATGGATCCCTTGGTATCTTATCAAACAACCACATTGTTTCTGCTAACAACAGGCCATCTCACGTACTGCTGGACTTCCATTTACCACATTCCATCCTGTAAACCGTTTCCATGAACTACTTACCTTCTGTGAATCGTGAGCATCCCCAGGAACCATTTTACTTCCACGCACCATTCTGCCTCCCAAAAAATGTTCCATGTATATCCTTTGAAATCCATGAAGTATAATTTTTGGTCCTCGGTACAACCAGAAGCCCAAATAATGTGTGAGATAAATCACAGTATCCCACCACCACTAAAATTTATACAAATCTTTTATGGTTATATATACTAAACAAGGTGAAGTTATATATAAAAGTAAAGCAATTATATAATAAATAACCCTTACCTACCTTATCCTTAGCTAGTAATGTCTCTAAACATGAGTTTGTTTAAATATTTATGATTTAGTTTATATAGATAAATCACGTAAAGGTGTCAATAGTTCCCAGATAGACGTTCATAATAATAAAAGACGTTCCAAGGCGAAACCAAGGAATCATTGACCTCAGGGGTTATCCAAATCTTAGTAATAACTCAAGAACTCATTCAGTATAGTGTTTGAGTATAATCCAAGTGGATAAACTAAGGAATTCTACTATAAATGATTTTAACCGAGTCCCTGGAGCACATCTATGGAAATCCTAGGCTAAGCATGACTCATCCCAATGAGTTAAATCTATAGTACCGCATGTTCGAAGGCATAAATCTAAATTCAAGGAGTATTTACAAATAATTCTAATATCCAAAGATGTGTCAAGTGAATCATTATTACATTGGTGAGGCAATTACATAATAAGACAATGAAAATATTCTTCGGTGATTATCTCCTATGAAAATTATCTCAATGAATCATAACTATGTCCTCTGAGTGCACATGAAATTACCTCAGAAATCCATAGTAGACTCAAGTGTATCCACTCATATAAAGATGAAAAGGTCTAAAATTAGTAGGTACCTTATAATAATTCTATTTATGTTATATATAATTATATTCCTTGTAATAATCATTCCATTTAATAATTTAATAAGTTCATTACATGTTTTTCAATAATCATGACACTGTGTATCATGTATATGAAACTATTTATCACTTTAATTTTTAAACATTTAATAGGTTTGTTCCTTACACTAAATTAAACAAGACAAGCGGGGTAGAGGAAATGGAACCATTATCAAATCAATTCAATTATAAGTACTATCTTAAGTGATATCAATAAATATACTAGCCATTTAATAATTTAGATATTCATTTAATTACAATGGAACACTTACCTTAACAAGGCTAAGTTAATCACACCTGAACTGTGTCTCAAATAACCACAACAAAGGAAAAATGGAATAACATGGTACACAACATAATTTTGTGGATAGTGTTGAGGTACTAACCTACAATGACTTTAATAACATGTATAATTAGGGATTCAAAATAGAATATAAATTTTTTTTATTATGGCCGATGAATTTTAAAATCATTTCCCAGGGAAATCAAAGTGTGTGCAATGAAAAAAATTTATATATGATAATAATTTTTTGGAAAAGTCATAGAACAACTATATTATTATTGTAGCAATCTACTTATATATTATAGGACCTTGGTTTCGCCTAGATTGGAAGAAAAATAAATAATATATAAACTATCTGAAAATAGGGTATACGATCCTGCATTAAAATAGAATCATCAGCTCAAAGATGAATGGAAAATATAGCCTAACAATTAGATCACTTACTGATGTTTATCCAATGAGATGATCAGATCTCTAATTGAAGGTAAAATGGTACAGAAATCCAAGATCATGGGTGGGGAGGAGGATGAATTATTAACAGGTGAATGAATTTGAGGGTTATCCACTAGAATGATGAAATGAAGAGGAGGTTTCAAAATTATAATCCAAAAATAAAAACATATACATTTCCACATTTTAACTTGGTCACATGGTTTGACTACATATTTGTCCAAATTTTGCACCAACCTTGTGTGACCTACTATCCAAGGAGGGGACTCTTATTGTCCTTGTGCATGGTTTGGAAAATAATTTGAAAACCATTTTTTTCATGTGATAAAGATTTTATAGGTTTCAAAAGGTCATGCACATTGGGTCACATAGTTAGACCAATTACATGACCCACTTCTACCCACTGAAATTACATGCATAGTTAGGTAAAACAGTGCGGTATGGGTGGAATAGTTATTTATAATCGTGCAACCTAGTGTTTTCTTCTATTGGTCAGGGTTCCTAACTCCAAAAAATAATGGACACCATCATTTCTTCTATAGACTCCCTAGGTATCCATATTAGGTCATAAAAAATAACTAAACCAATAATTAAAGGATAGATACCTCATAGGGAAAACTGGATTCTTATAGTATTCCCCGCTAGAGGATCTCCCCCCCCCCTCATGGTTCACTTCAATGGGTTGTAGAGCACAATCTGTGAACTAATCGGTCAACTAAGCATATCCAGCATCCTCCCACTCTTAGGTCTTATCATGTACATGGTCATTCTTCTATATAACCCATAATAAAAGGACATACCATCCTCATAGATCCTTCATTCTTTGATCCAATATTCATATAGGATACTCCTCAAAAGATTAATCAACATCTATATCATCATCCTTGTGATAAAAAGTATGAGATGATTATACATGATAATGATGACGCTATAAAATGTGGAAGAGACTGAACATGGAATGTTACCATTGAGGCAGTACCAACCAATATTCTACTGGTCTGATTCTATCCAAAATCACAAAAGGCCTAAAAAATGAGTTGAAACCTCTGTATTCTCCTATTCCCATGTCTGATGAGACTCATAAGAAATGAATTGATCATCCTATATCAATACATCACCAATCATAATGATTGATTCATCATAAGAAACTGTATTATAGATTCCATGATATGGTAGAATCAGAATTGGTGCCAAAGACCCTTCATCTCATGAAAGTCCTTTTCACAAACTTCAAACCAAAATAACTTCACACCCTTCTAAATAATAATAGTAAGAGGTTTAGAAAATAATGTTGCATCATGTATGAAACACATGAAATATCTATCCATCTATAAGAAACTCTACACATCAAATAGGTTCTTGGAATTATCCTAGTAAACAAAAACACTCACCTTCTATAGGTCAACAAATACTCCGAATTATGAGATAATATGTCCCAAGAAGTTAACTTTGTCAATCCAAAAGTGTAATATGGAAAGATTACCATATAATAGGTTCTCTATTAGTGTATTAAAACTAATATCAAGATTCTCTCCATGTTTTTTATGAGTTTGAGAATACAACAAGATGGCGTACACAAAAACCATGAAAATGGAATCCAGACAGTGGTGGAAAATCCTATTGACCAGGGCCATGAAAATGGTTTGATTATTCATAAGACTGAAATACATAACAATATACTCATATAATCCATTCAAACATTGGAAACCTATACATGGTACATCTAATGGCATGAATCCTACTTAATGATAGACTAATCTCAAGTCAACCTTTGAGAACAAACTATCCCTTCAGAGCTAGTTGACAAGATCATCTATTCATGGTAGGGGATATCAGTTTTTAACTGTAATATAGTATAACCATTGGTATTCTATGTATAGCCTAGGGGTCCTATCCCCCTTCTTGTTGAAAATAATTGGAAAACCCTAAGATGAAGTAATGGGCTTGATAAAACCCTTGGATTCTAAATCCTCCAATTCTATCTAGAGGTCGTGGATCTTAGTAGGTGTAATCATGTATGGTGGAATAGATATTAGAGATGACCCCGAAAGATACTTGATCATAAACTCTACCTATATCATAGGTGTTAATCCATAAAAATCATCAAGAATGGTATCCCTGAAATGATCTACCATTGGAGGAAAATATATCATATGTATTCCATGATCCTCCATATAAAGGCTAGAAATATCAGCTATCACTCCACCTAGAACATGATGATATTGTCCAAATATAATTTCTTGGATGTTATACTCACCCTTATGCAGGTAAATAACACCCTCTGGTTATGTAAATGACAATCTAAGATGATACCTATCCACATAGGTAAGATAAGGAACCAACCAGTCTACCCTAATAATGATATCAATGACCAAAATATCAAGTAATAAGATGTCCCATATGAAACGAAAACTTCCTAACTCAAGGAGACAATATTTTCATTGGTGTATACCCTATTACGGTATAACGAAGGGTGTTTCTAGGTTCATTTACTTTACAGATGTACATAATATCAAGTTCGATACTTTCAACCGCTGATAAAGAAATAATGGAGTGAGAAGAATCTATATCGAATAATGTATATATGATAGTAGAGGACACCCAAATATTACATTATACTATATAATATCTTGAAATCTGATCCTAAAATATCTTCTTTAATGTGTACAACTATACTGGTTTGTAGACCTGATCTAGAATTGGATTACCTTGAAGAAGTCCACCATACTAAAAATGATAATCAAGAGTTTGGAAACCTTGACCATGACCTCCTACTCAGGATGTTCAACCGGTAAAACTAGAGATTCCTATATGATATAGCATAATTGATCTATATTATGAAGTTAAGGATGTCACAGATCCTCTTCCACTAGAAAAAGGAGCGGTTTGGCATAATCAATAAATATGACCCATACATCTACAAGTATAGAACTCAAGTGGAATTCTATGACACTAAGGATTTATATGCCCATGTTTTCTACACTAATGGAATATAAAAGATATTTTACTGTGGATATTATGGATTCCACTACTCTAATGAGAAAAATCTATTATACACTTCCTCCTGCTAGAATAACTTCTGCACTACCATGACACTAAACCTATGTACTCAGTACTATCAGCTTCTATTAGTTTTCCCTTAGTTATAAGAGCCTGATTTATGATATCAAAAATGTTATATAGCTTAAATACATTCAAATATGATTTTTTGACATACTTTATCACATACTCAAATCATTTCACTTGTGACAACTCATCACATTCTTAAAGTGGTGTAAAATTCTGCAAGTTGTTGAATCAAATAGAATATTCCATTACAGACAGATCACCCTTCTCCATCTCCATAGACTATCTGTATGAGATAAAAAGTAATCATAAAAGGTAGTCTATAAATTTTCCCAGACTATTCCATGATGAAGACCAGACTAAGGAATCATATACCACCCACACTTGGTGGAATTATGCATCATGTAGGTGGTGAGGATGAACATAATCTCTAAAGGAATATCCAAATGCTAAAAGATATAAATAATATCCTCTAGCCACGACTTAGTATCCCAAGGAACACTATCCCCAAAGAATATGGGAGGATCCTACTACTTGAATTCACAATTCATATCAGACATCATAGGTGAAGGTCATAGAGAACCCTGTATAGACTACATCAAACATAGAAAACCCCCTCAAAGCTAAGAATTAGTTCCCAATTCAAGAACAGAAGGTGGTTCCTTAGGTGAAACTGGTGGGGGTATAACAAGTGGATTGAATCCCACCACCTCCAGAGAATTGTCATCTCTATCCTCCTAGATCATGACTAGAGGACATCATGGTGGCATAACTCTACAAATTCTATGAACACACCTTATAAAAAGACCATAAAGTAGGTAGAATCACTAAAAGAATTATATCATAAAGAGAAGGGCTCAATACTCCCAAAACACTTACGTAGAAGTCTAGGGTCTTGCTATGTTTTTGAGTTTTTATTTATAGGGGTTCCAATATATGGTAGGGTCAATTGAAACTTAATGATGAAATCACTCTTTAAATCACAGTTGGCCTCTCAATTTGTAGGAAACCATTTCATTTTCACTCATGATTTATTTTTAATATTTTTATGTTCTTTTTTACCTAAAATAATTTTGAATTAAGTGGATATAAATTATTAATTAATAAAGGTCTAGACACTTTATAAATGAAATCAACACCTGTTTAATTCCAATTTTCCCTCTGTTAATTTAGTCTTAGAATTTAATCGATAAATATAATGGATCGATTTTGATGAATTTCCAATTCCAATTTACAAGGTACAATACAAATTATAATTGTGATTTGTAAAAATGTAATCGTAGCCAAATCCCAGGTCATGTAACCGGGGGTACATATCTTATAAAGATTGAAAATGGCTATTTAATATTCCCCCATCAACCTATATATGAAAAAACTATTTAGGTTGGTGTTGAAATTTTAAAAAACTAATTTTATTTCTTTAAAGAAGAAATTAGTATCACATGAATATATAACAACTATGGATCACTCAACAATCACAGGAATCACATACAATACAAGTAGTGAAATGCACCTATATGGCATGGAATATACTTGGAAAGTGTATAATATATGATTATAATGATGCATGTAAAAATGATATTTTCAATTCCAAGCCATGAAAAAATATCCATAATTCACAATATATAACACAATTCGTGAGAACCACCCAAATATGAAAGTATAAAAACTATAATAAGATAAATAAAAAAAACATTTCCCATTTCTAGGGAACATGGTATTTACCTGAAACATGGGATAGCTACTCCTAGGAACAACTTATAACAAATTTACAACATGTTATTAATCTTATTATAAATTCGTATATAGTAAGACAAAATAAAATAAATTTTTGATACCACTTTGTGACATCCTAGTCCAGACTCACTCCCAAGTAACCGAACCTAGTCAGCTATATGGCCTCAAGTATAACTCCCCGCACCCCATAAGATTATAACAAGCAACGGGGGACTAGAGTGTGGAAGTGGGGAGACTATGAACTCTGGTTAGAGTGGAGAACAACATAAATAATATAAATTAATAAATAGTGGAATAATATAATAATTAAATCATCATAAATAATCATAATCATCCATCAATAATATTCAACTCAATAGATGAACAATATCATATTTAAAAGGTAATGATGTCATGTTTCTACAAAGGAAAAGCATGCATACATAGAATATAAAATACAGTATAATACATGATATAAAAAAGAATAAAAAATGCCCATAAAAATATAATAATCTCATGAAACAGCCCAATTATCTTCTACGAAGATCGCATCCAAAAGCATGCATGTAGGTTAAGTATCCACAGCATGACACTTCCCCTTTTTCACACCTACGATCATATACTATTCCCAGGTAACAAAGGTGTCCCATATAAGGTGCGAGATAAATATTAATAGTCTATAACCAATTGAGAATATTCAAATTCAGTTTATGTATATAAACTAAATAGTTTATATGTATATATAAAATTAAAGCAATTCTATAATAAACAACCCATTCATGATTCAGCCTCAACTGGTGATATATCTAAACATTATATCATTTAATTACTTATGATTTGGTTTATATAGATAAATATTGTGATGGTTTAAATGGTACCTATATATATCATCATGATAATAAAATGGGATCTAAGGTAAAACCAAGGAGTCCTTAACCTTAGGGGTTTGCCAACTCATTGTAATAACACATGCATTCTATAAATAATGGTTCTGAGTGAAATCCAAGGGGATTTACCAAGGAATTACAATATAAATGAGTATAATAGAGTAAATGGATCTCATACATGTTAATCATGGGCTATTAATGAATGGTCCCAATGATTTGAATCCATGACACCGTGTTTCTGGAGGCATAAAGTTGAATCCAAGATGTGCATCCAAAGAATTATAATATTTTGAGAAGTGTGAGGAAAATCATCAGTAAATCAATTTGGATTTAATGTAATAAGAAAAATACTAATTTTTTGTGGGTATCTCCCACATAATTAACCATAATGAACCATAATGGAATCCTCTAGGTACAAATGGCAATCCCTTAGGAATCTAAGGCAATCTTAAGTCCAACCACTTCTATATATATTAAAATCTCCAAAACCAGTAGGCACCATACACTCATTCCATTTATAACACATATAATCATAGGACATTTAACACTCCAGACATTTAATAATTTAATAGGTTCATTTCATTACCATTCAAAAATATTGAATATGTGTATCAAAGTCGTGAAATCATTTACCACATGAATTTATAAAAAAATAATTGGTTCATTCCATACCCTTCATTAAACATGATAATGGGTAGAGGAAATGTGACCATTATAAAATAAATTAAATTATAATTAACTAATACAACTTATATCTATAAATATAATTTCTATTTAACAATTTAGAGATTAATTTAATTATGATGGAACACTTATATTAAAAATTCAAAGTTAATCACACCCAAATAATCTCTCAAATAATATCAAAAATGGGGGTAAAGGAATAACATGTTACACACCCTAATTAGGTGGACGTCATTAAGGTCTTAACCTCCAATAACATGAATAACATATATAATTTGGGCTTTAGAAAATAATCATTACAATTGTAATTATGGAATATTAATTTTAGAAGTATCACCTAGTGAAATCGGCATGTGAAAAAGGATTAAAATTTAAAAACGACAATATTTTTAGGGAAAAGTCACAGACAACATACCTTATGATTTTAGTACTATCCTTGTAAAGTATTAGCCCTTAGTTTATCCTGGATTTGAAGAAAACAAAATAACATATGAATTACCTTGAAAATGGTATATGAGCCTACATCAAAACAACATCTTTAATAAGAATAAGATAAATGAAATGATCCTAAGGATTAAATCACGTATCAATGGATATTTAATGAGATGATCCGATCTAAAATTGAAGGTCAGATTACAAATAAATCCAGAAACCAAGATGGAGATATGGAGGATGTATTATGTTTTTAAAAAATGGAGGGTGTTATATACTAGAATGATGAAAATAATAGGAGGTGTTAAAATTATAATCTATAATTGAAAAATATACATTTCATTCTTTTTAACTGGGATATATAGTTTGTTCGCACAAATGGCCAAATCTTCCACCAACCATGGATGACTTACTATCCAAGGAGGGTACTTGCATGGTCTATGTGCAAAATTTGGAAAACCATGAATGAACTATGAGTTTTAATTTTGCAAAAAATTATAGGGGTGTCATAGAGTCATGCTCTCTGGGTTCATGGATTGATAAAATCATATGTCCTAATGCTTCCCACTAAAATGCCCCAAAATATTATAAGAAACTATGTAGTCTGGGTTAAATGGGTTCTACTATCAATGTGGCCCAATGTTTTCTTCCATCAGTCGGGGTTCTAGGATCCCAAAAAGCCATAAATACCCTCATTTCCTCTATATCCTTATTATGAATACATATTAGGTCAAAAAATAATAATCACACAAAATATTAAATTATTTTAAACTCTTAAGAAAAACCAGGTACTTAAACCAATTTTATAATGTTCATTATAATATGTTGAAACATTACTATCTATGCACAACTCCAAGTGATAGAAAAAATCTTTTCCATAATACTTATTTGTATATATCATAATCCATAATATAATGTTTTAATAAAGATATTGAAAACATAGGTTTTATTAAGTTTTCTATTGCATATTATGTTATCCTAATTATGATATATGATCAATCTAATACAAAATAAGAATAGTTTTCATCCCATTAATAAATATCATTTTCATTCCTCCAATGACAGAAATCTATTTTAGGATTATTTTATCAAGTAAATTTGAAATGTACTAAGAGAGAATCCTATGGTTATCATGGTTTCTCTTGATATTCATTTAATATTCTCAAGGAATAAATAATATCATGCTTGGAACATAACATATTATACATTATAGAACCAATCACATAAGTATTAGGTATTATAGTCTCTCTCTCTCTATCTCTCTCTCTTATTTTTTAGGATGCATTTTTTAGAGAGATGTATACCATTTGAAACTAGAACTATTCCTATAATAAATAAACCATACTAAAGATCTTTAGTATATGGTCAATGTATGTGCCTTGAATTAGTCTATGTAGCATCCATGATCTATCAAGAATAATCTTGGTTAGTAAAATGTAGGAAACTTTACCTAATTATTTCATAGATAAGTACTTGTGAAACCAAATCATAAATATCTATATGATGGGGAAATATTTCTAACTATTAATATGTTATTAACATATACTACTAGAAAAATTACTACACCCCCACTAAAATTCTTGTAGATATAGGGTTCACGACCATTCTTTATGAAATATAATCCTCTTATGGATTCATCTAAGTGAATATTCTGTGATCTAGATTCTTGATTAAATCCATAAATGCATCTTTTCAACGTTTATACCACATTTACATCATTTGGATTCGTAAACACTTCTAGTTGTGTCATATGGAAACCTTTCTCCAGGTTCCAATTTTGGTAATCTATTTTGATATCCATATTCTAAGTCTCATAATCCTATATAGACAATATAAAAATAATAATTCTATTGAATTTTCGTATAGAAACTAGTGAAAAAGATTCTTTATAGTCCAATCACGGACATTTCTTAATCCCTTAAGGCATTGTACCAAAATTTCAAGTATTAAGATTACATATAATATCAAATTTCTTAATGAATACCTATTTTCACCCAAAATTCTCTACATCCACTAAAAAAACAATAACATAAAACTACTTCAAATATATTGAATACATCTCCGAATTCATGGATTATTAATATCTTGCAATATATGATCTACTTAATAACTACTTGTAGGAGTATGTTTTTTCATTATCCCCCAATAACGAGTAAAAATATTTTATGAGAAGAAAAATATATCTCTCTAGTCTTGAAATCTTTATAGTAAATCTACAAAAAACTTATGTCTCTAAAAGAACCTCTTCCATGGGGCCTAGTGTAATTTGTTCTTATTTGAACTCCTATATATCTTCATCATCAACTTTAATAAAGTTGATATTTCTACAGCTATATGTCTGAGAAATGTGCTCCCTCTAAATAAACATGGTGTAAATGTTTTCTACTACCTTCATATATGAGGGAGATTATATATAATATATCATTGTTTTTAAGATATCCTATAAAGATACAATTTGTGCCCCGAGGTTCTAGTTTGTTTCTAGAACTACCCTTAGCAAACACTCCACAACCATGAACATGTAAATTAAAAAAATACATATTACCATAAATTAACTCATATAGAATATTTTTATTTATTTAGTTATCACCTACTTTCGTGTGTATGTCACAGTCTGTATTGCATATTCCCAAAAGGATAATAGAAGATATACATGATGCATCATTGAAATCAAAATGTCTATAATGTTTTGTTTCTCCCTTTCACTAAAACAATTCTACAATAGTTTATTTAGAGGGGTGGGTTTATATAGAATCCCAAAATCCTATAAATAGTTGATGAACTCTTGGTAATGATATTCTCAACCTAAACCCAATAAAATATTCTATATATTCTAATCAAGATGATTCTCTAGTTAATTATTGAATTCCATAAATTTCTCAAAGGAATAATATATATTCATCATGATGTAAACATATCCATATTTACTCAAGTTATATAAAAAATTAATGAATTACAAGTGTCCACTTCTATATATATTTGGAAGAGTTTTGGACACATTTTTTGTGTATAAATTCTAGAAGCTCTACGGAACTTATACCTTTACAAAAAATAGAGTTTGTACATTTTATCCCAGAATAAGTGTTAAAACTATCATGTGGTTTTAGTTCAAAAGAATCTAAAAACCCATATTTATATATCTTAGTTAAATTATTCTTTTTTTACACAACCAAGCTGTTGATGTAACAACTTGGTGTGATATGCGTCATGTGAACTTAATTCATTATCAACATCAAACAGTAATTAATATTCATAAATATACTTTTTTCTTATATTTAGATGTAAATATAAGAACCAAAAACTATCTCTAATACAAAATTTTTGAAATGGAAAGGTTATATTTTATAGAAAATTCTATGAATCTTACTTATGATTCTTCATTGAGGTTATATTCTTCTTTCAATGGACGTTGTTTCCATATATAAAACATTTCACATATTTTAACTTACCCCAATTATAGATATTTCTCATATTTCCTATGTGGTACATAAAATCATTATATTTATAAGTATTCTTAGGGTTCTTTACATTTCCCTTCCTCTTGTTCATTATAATGACTCTAGTTGTTTCATACCTCATGTCCTTATTTGCTTGTAGAATTTGAGTGAGGAGTTCCAGAAGAAACATACCAATATTAATAATATTATAATTACTAATAAAACAATATAATATATATAATAACGAGGAAATAATTTGGTATCTTAGAAACTCATCAGGTATCATGAAAATGTATATATTTAAAATCTCATTAGAGCCATTCACATGGACTACATGAGGTCTGAATTTCATCCCACCTCAAAAAATTCATAGGAGAAGTTCTCTAGCTATCGCTTATCATTATTTTCTCACATCATATTAATAAATATCATGTGGATGGGATAACATGTTTTATAAATCCAAATTTGTGAATATAATTTCAGTGACTATTAATGGATTGAAAATGAGTTTAAATATATAGGTTTTCACTATGTCAATATTATTGAAATTATCTCATATAATATAATGTATTGATTTTATCTCATTAATATGAAATAGATATACTTTTAAATAGTTCCTAAAATATTATTTATATAAAAAAAGATAGATAAAAAAGGGAGAGAACATGGGATTACCTTATATTTACTGAGGGGGATCCTCATTTATTAAAAAGTGCAACAAGTTTTTTAAGAAATAGTGATCTAATTCCCTTATAAGTAAATAGGGAGAGAGGGAGATTAAGAAACTTAAAAAGGAAGGGGTACTGATTGAGAATTTGGGTGGGTAGGGGGTTTAAATTTAAAATAAAAAAAAATTAATATTTTAAAAAACTATCGGATGCCATTGAGTACCTAATAAATGGATAATGTCTACTCAGTGGTAACCAATGGAATACCTACCACCTTTTAGTTCCACCAAGTTTCTATTTTAAACATATTAGGTATCTGGTGTACTATGATACTCTATAAAAATATCTACCACCCCTTAATCCCTGAAATGATTTTTTGGTCCATTGAAAACCCTTGAAAAGAAGTTATAAAAACCATTGAAATTATCATAGTCCAAGAATTATAATATTAAAATGTATTATCAAAACCCCCTTTCCTAAAATCCAAAAATAAAATTTTTCCAAAATTCACTTCTTTTTAAAGGAATTTATTTATTAGAACTATGTACCATAAGATTTATGATCCTAGAAATGAAACCATAGTGATACACCTGACTCAAAATTCATCTATCAGAATCTAGGGCCACTGCTTGTTTGTTGATTGTGAACTGAGTATGTGTCTATAACAAAATACCAAATATAACCCAACTAGTTTTTCTCAAAAAAATCTAAATACAACATCCAATACAACATAAAAATTTTAAAAAGGAAACCCCATACGTGAAAAATATCTCTTAAAAACCAATTATAAACAAAATCATTAGTTAAATATATTATAACTTGACTTCATCAACACAAGTAGTTTCCAGTTTCAACATCAACTCCGGATCCAAATCCCAATACGTTTATCAAAATAATGATAAGAAAACACACATTCCCCACCAATACCATTTTAATAACAATAATCCTTATCAATTTTGGAATGTATTGACTACACTAACCTATATATGAGAATTAAAAAATCTAGAGCGGTCCAAGAAATAGATATGATTCGTCCAAATTTTCTCCAAACCGACACTTAGTTCGACCATACACATGATAAGATTTTAGCTTCCACCAACCCTGATATCAATTAACACCACATAAAGTATATATATATTTATAGTGTACTAAAATTACTATAGTATCCAAGATCATCCTATAATAGTTAAAAAAACAATAGACTTTTCTCGTTCCATATACTAATATTTTATCATTATAACAGAAATAGATCATTTTTATATTTAAAAGTTTTTTTAAATTTTAGAATTTAATATTTATTAAATTTATATAATTTTTCAATTAATATGTTAACCTTTATCTTATTGTAAATATTTGGGATCTTTCATAAATAATTTTTATTTGGGTGAATATTAGAAAATGATAATTTTCTCAAAACTGTAATTTATTTTCATTAAATCAAGAAATTAAAAATAGTTATTATATTTAGAATTTGTTTTAAAATTAACATAATATCCCTTTTATGAAAAATAATTTAATTAATGGATTATAAAGAAACATTATATTTTATTTTGGAATATGATTATTTCTGTGATTAAAAACAAGATTTTTTTGAAAAATAAATTTTCAATGAGTTTTGCGCACTTATATAAAAATAATTTTCTTCCCCTTATAAAAATTAAAACGTAAAAATGGATTTCATATTTAGAATCAAGGGGTTAAAATTTAATAATTATTTTAGTCTCATTTTTGATGATTATGAATTATATAATAAGTAGAAATGTTGTCACCAAGGTAAATGGGTAAAACCACTTAATTATGGTTAAAACCATGTGATAATGGCACAAAATATCATATTAGTTATCTTTTGGAGGGCATTTCAACCCTAATAATATTATATAAATATTTAACATTTTTAGTTCCACTTGATCATAACTAAGACACTTATAATATTTAAAAGTTAGTAATAATCACAAGTCTGCCACCCCATCACTTATGAAAGGGAACCCCCAATCTTGAATTATTCATAATCTATGAGCACTATAGCTCTGATGAAATCATCCAAATACATTAATATCTTGTTTATTCATGTCTTATATGTCCTTAACATACCAAAACACCAACCTAATATGGATTAAGGTGTAATCCAAAAGGAGGGTTTCCAAATAGGAGTTATAAGTCATAACTAAGTCCTTACATGTTTATTTTTTTATTCTAGATCCTTCAAACCTGTCAAAAAAATGATGATATAATTACAATAGTACATTTATAATACAAAAATTATATATTTTTTCTATTATAACCTATTTTTAAATATTTCTTAAACCTATGACAAATGATAACATTGCCCATGAATACATGTTGGACTGCTACCTCCATAAAACGATGCATTTAATTTTTAATCACAACCTCAAAAGATATTTTGTAAATATACAATTAATTAATATATATAAAGTTTATGACATTATTTTTATTTTTTAAACATGTGATATTATCCCCCTTTAAACATTTCTATTCATTTAGAATTGACAATGTTGCTCATGTGAATCAATGGACTACCATGTTCACAAAGCGAAGTGATTTTTTTTATTTACCCCGTTCATGGATGTCCATAAGGATGCATTTAATGAATAACTATTATATTAATATTATTATTTTAATTATTTAAAAGAAATAATTTATCTAATAAATTCCATTTTATTCAATTTTAAACATGAAAACTTCAGTCATGAGTACATAGGGACTAATGTAAATATGAAATTATATATTTCATTTTCATGACCATTTTTAATTAAATGATCTGAAATTATGTTTAATGAATAAAATTTAAATTATAACAAGTTGAATATTCTCTATAGTATGAAACTATGTAAAATGATCATGGTACAGAACTGTCGAACTTAAATATTTATGGAAAATTGAGTGACTAACACTCAAATATTGATTTAACAAAAAATTATTAATCAATAAATATTAAGAAATTTTAATGAATAATTTATAGTAACAAAAATTATAATATTTTTTTAAATATATTTCTATAATAATTATAAATTTATTATATAGGATATTAGAGTTTGTCTGACCAAGTGGAAGACTAATGTAAGGGTTTATTTCATAATCTCATTCTTATCCAGGATTATTTATGTTTAAACAACCATTAGGGGATTTATATGTGTTTAATCTCTTAAACCCTATCCATTTTCTTATACACAATTTATATCTTTGGTTTATTGTTTTCCTTTTCATTTTCCTATATTTATTATTCAAAATTACAAAGGAACTATTTTTTATAATATTCGACCTTAATTCCTCTATTTGGGTCGTGAATATCTCACCTCTTTGTATGTGTTCTTAAAATTTAATAATGGATGTTATTATATAGTCATAAATGATTGATAATTTTTTTATAATATAATTTAATTCATTTACAAAAATTCTCATGTAATATTCTTATAGTATTTCACAAAACTCATTTTTTTACTTTTTAAAAAAAGCAGGAAATGAATTTTTATTTTTTACATTTACCGCATGATATATTTTTCCTACCATCATAATTATTATTAATTATCAATATTATAATATAATTTTCCATTAATATCTTAAATAAAATCATATTTCCATCATTCTAGTAATATGTAATTTTATAAAGATTTCAAAAAAAAAATTTATTTCTCTATGTTCTAAAAATGACTTTCCAATTTCATTATAAAGTTGTTTTAAATATATATAAACATTATATTAATTATTATTATGCTTAAATAGGGATATAATATATTGATATCATCCCCCTTATTATTATGTATGGATTATAATAATGTTTTTTTATTTATTTAATGGAGAAAATAGTAACATTATGTATGTTAGTTTTTCAACATGAATGTTTATGTTGACCATGAGTATTATTATTATTGAGTTATTTAATATAATGAATTAATTGGACATAATAAGTAAAATATTGGGTCCCAATATTATATAACCCCTTGATTCATTGGTAGGTCTCATGATACAAACCATCTTGGTTATTTTGGGAATTCCATAAATATTTATGCATGATGTATTGGAATGAGGCATTGATGCTAAGACTATGATGTATGATATTATTTGTTATATCATTATGAAACCATTTATTATTATCCATGTGATAATTTATGTTTCTTTTCAATATGTGGATGCATTCCTATTTCATGGTGTAACTTATTACCCCATATCCCACTAAATTAGTGCCCCGAGCATGTTCTCCACATGACCTCAACCACTCCTCCTCATACACATGAGGATGTTGACTTGAAATGATATGTTATGATGAATCTATGATAATAATATAGCACCATATGAAATCTCATAATATAAAGTAAAAAACCAAACTTAAAACACATCAGAGTACATAGAAATAATGAATAAAATGAATTAGACACATTCTAGAATAAAATTGAAAATATTTAAGGCCCAAACAACAATTCCATACATACTACATCAATAGAACACATATATGATCACAAATAAAAAATAAAAAATTGAAAAAACATACATCAGGATCTATTGAAAAATCCATGTCATTTCACATACCCGGTCTCTAGAACCCTGTTGAGATACATCAGCCCGATCCCTCGACTGCACATAAGCAACCCACTCAAACATTCAATCTTGGGACTTTCCCATATCTATAAAGATTATGCAATCAACCTGAATGAATACATAAGGTAGACACACACATTGAGATACAGATACATTGGGTGAGAAATAAATCTTAGTAGGGCACCCAAAATGGAAATCCATTAAATTGTGAGCATAAGTGCATTATCATACAATATGCTCATCCTAGATAAAATATAACTGAAATAAATATAAAAAATCCATTTTTGATCCTTAGGTCCTGGACCATGATTGACTATACCTACTTTGACTAATGTCTGGTGTCCCTGAGAACATATCTGTAACCATGTATCCCATGTAATGAGTTGGATTCACTTCCCTAGTGTCACCAAAAAAACCACTCAACCCTAGGACCATTCCAATGATAGTCCAACTATATTAGATTCTATTCAAAGTAATCCCCTACCAAGTATTCATGACTCCATTCGTTATCTCCTTCTTGGTACCTATATTCATCAGTCCCAAGTATCCATACCATAGTAAAGCACTACTAATATCCAAAACACCTGTTTGAAATCTAACTAATGTATCATATATAATAGTACCAGGAGAATTAGTCTGACATCTGAACCATGTTTCATAAGAAATAATGCATGGAGCATCATTATAGAACCAGAATCATATATGAAAATAATAGTACATGGAGTGTCATTCTAGTACGTAAACCATAGATATAGAGAATCAATCTTCCATTCCATTGCACATGTTATACCACCATTTCATAGATCACAAGTATGGAACATAAACCATAAATATATAATCAGTGTTTAAAGAATTAGTATGAAACCAATCCATATAGTATATATTCCATTTTTGGAGTGCCAACATGACTTATCAACCACACATGTGGAAATACAAGTCACCCATTTTGAACTATATCAAAAAAATACTCCTATAACCTCAGTCCATTTCAAAATCCAAAAAAATATAGGTATTGATATATAGAATATTTTTCCACCTCTCTAAACGTAGTATGTGTAGTGTCATGATAGACATATGGAAGAATATATAATGATCTTCTTGTATAAATCTCTAAATGATTGAGACCCATCCCATATCACAACAGCCTTGTGTGTGTAAATCAAGCCTTAAACTTAACAAATAGAGAAACATATCATGGTATGGAAAAACACCCATTCCCCTCCTCAATATCCCAACCTTATTTGCACATTCATGGATTTAGGTCCCAAGGGAACACCCACAACCAATACTTCTCAGACACACACTCTCACTCATGGTCATTATATCTATCAGAAACCCACATGGGCCACTCTGTCAATGTGTAAAAAAAGGCTTCCATCTAGGTATCCTCAAAACTAGAACAAAGTCAGATGCATCCCACATTTGATCCTCTAGGTCATAACATAAGCAGGGAAATCCCGCTACCAATCCTTGGTAACTAGGAAACTCTAGGAAAAAAAATTATCTATCAAGGATCACATATCCCACAACTCAATCTCCAGCATCTCACAACCTCACCAAACCAAAAGTTAGTTAACCACAATAGGGATATGTCCTCAATCCCAACCAATTTCCATAAAATCCTAGGTTGTCTCGTACAACTAATCTATAAATCACCTTTATTTACAACCAAAACCCTCTAAATAAGTAAAATACCATTAAAATACCAATCATGGTATCTAAAAAACTCATTATATGACTTGTTATCCTTATCAAGACCCTCTCCCAGTTCTCATCCCATGTCTCACCATCAAGAGATAACTATACTCACTTTTTTGGATGGAAACATATCTTTCATAACATAGTCACCTCAAACAGCCTCTTATAAATCCTCAAAACATCCCTAGGGCTCCACCATCAGGTTTTATATGATAAAAATACTCAAAATGGACTCCTCTCATGTCCAATTACATATATAGGGTGAAAAATCACTCAAAACGCTCAAAATCTTAACAAAGGGTAAGTACACCATATTTACCCCAAGTATGTGATGTGTAATCCAAAACCTCCCACCTTCCCATGTACTTCCACGTGGTTTGGGTACAACCAGGGTCTTACCATGTACTATTACATGACCATGACATACACGGGGTTTATTCATGTATTACTATATGATCTTGTTAGACCTCGGTTCTGGAAGTGTGGTTCAATACATCCATGTCCCCTTACATGGGGTGTTTTCCCAGGTACCTAGCTACACGACCATTTCATACTACACATCGTGTACTTTGAATCCATGACGTGTAGTCCAAAAGTTAAATTGACCCAAGTAATCGAGCACATGGCCATGTTCTACCATGTGGTGTGTACTCCCCATACATGGATTTTAGTTCAAAAATTATATCTTACTTGAATAGGAAGAACACATGGAATGTGTTCCTAAACCACAAACCTTATGATCAGGATTTTAGAATGGGAATCCCTTGTGAACCTCCAAAAACCCTTATTTCTCATGATAAAAAAAGATAAACCCTCATGGTGTCTTTTGTAGTCACAATAAGGGATAAAAAACATGAAAACATACTTATATGGGTATCATGGAACAAAACTCAAAACTATCCTACCACATGGTGTAAAAACTAATACATCGAGTATAAATTTGTTCCCAGTAGCTGGTACACCTTGATCTAGTCTTGATCTCCTATGTGGATAAAGTCAGAAGAAACCTCTAACCCCTTCCCTATTAGTATGACCGTCACATGAAAGTGAGAAGCCCTCCCTATATTCTTTTCATGACTGGGAAGCCAAAATGGGGGGATAGTCATTTATTCAATTACTTTATTAATTAATTTAATACCCTTTTTTATACTTTTCCCGAGTCCTAGAAGCTAAATTGTGTTTATACCTCACCTAAGAAAACCCTTTATTATAGACTCAAATGTACTGTTAAAATATCAATCTGATTCTCTATTTAAAAGATATATCCACTCGAATACACATAAATAATTTAATAGTTAATTAATCAAATATTAAATATTCTCCCAAAAACATGAACAACTCAAAATTCCAGTAAACTATTATGCTAGAGTAAGCTCCATATTCTATGACCGACAAGGTGGTTAGGAAAATAATCAGAGATCCTATTATTGGGGAACTGACCATTTTATGCCTTAAAAGCACATGAAATAAAAATTAAATTTTCTGCTCAAATTCAAAATACGAAAAAACATGAGTGTTTAAAACCTCACCAACATAAGACTTGTCATCCTTGAGAAGTCAGAGTGTTCTTCTAACCACACATCTTTACCATCCTTATTCATCAAACCATACATAACTCATTGTGTTCTTCTCAAAGATTCCAATAAAGTTCCTCATCATTACTCTACGGAAAAGGTACACAAACCATCAATTGTTAACCCACTAATTTCCTTCATCTGGAAACAACAAATATTGAATCAAACCTCACCCATCATCTTGATATGCCATATAATTATCCAAAACATATCATTGGAATCATGGTTCTTCCCACCATAAAATCATCCTATAATGGCTAATTCTAATTCACATACACCCCATAAATAGAACCTCACATCAAAACAAATATATAACAGTCCACAAACCATATTAATGTAGTTCCTAATACATTCTAGAACCTAACCATACAAAGCTAACAACCCCATAATTGATCTGACACACCCCACTATTATAGATTCTTATTATTTCATAAAAACTGAACACCAACTCCATATCTGATGTTTCAATCACATTTAAACCATAGAAACAAATTTCTCCTTATACTTATTACCTATGAAAAAAATTTATAACCATATAGTTACCATTATTAACATCCATGAACAACACCCATGGTATTTTTTGAAATTTGATCCATCATAAGGACTTCTATAAAAGATGATAGATGGTTAACTTACCTCTATATGGATCCACATACACCTCTCCCTATGCACATCCTCCAGAGAGACCCTTTATCAAACTATAAGAAACATTTAGATAGATATGAATATAGATGATTCTATCTAAGTGTACTCAAGTTAATGTAAATATATTGGGAATTATCTTCTATAGATTGGGATTAAACCAAGATGGAATTGATGAGTACCACCAAAACATAATTAATCTATGGAAAATAAATCTTATATCTGAATGTCCTTAGGAAAACATGCAAAAAATTCTCTCATCTCACCCACAATGGTTATTAGCATACTTATTACTGACTTATAAACCCATGCCTAAAAATAATATGATTTTATAGAGCCCAATCGACAACCCAAAAATTATAGAACATGACATCGAATTCATGCCTCAAAGATCCCATAATCTCTTAACCGTTTCCTAAGCTTGTGTAAACCAACCTAAGAACCTGATTCAAACTCTAAAAAGTATCATCTCATTAAAAATAATTGCACAATATCAAACCACATAACATCAAGATTCTTTTTTACATACAATCCATATCATAACAATCAAGAAAAACCAACCTTCACAACAATTCCCTGGGCTAGGAACCCAAAAATCCTTCTCCTCTTAAAAAAACATAAATCTAAAGAACTAGTAGACAATTGATCAACAAAAAAATGGAATACAATGAGGAAAAAAATCATACTAGGATGTAGCCTTTATGAAACATTGTTGGAACACTCAGAACATCCAATTATGCCTCATGAACCAGAAGGAACCTACTACAAGGTGAACCATATCACAAGTAATCCTCGAAAGACACAAAGTAAAATCTTGATAAACTATAGTCATGCTAAATAAGGTTATTAGACTCTCTTTTCTAGACATACCGACCAAGTATTATGTCAAGTCACTAGGTCCATAAACCTAGGAATTTTCCAAATTACATAAGATCACAACTCAGGGGGCATGGAAGATTCTCCCATTCTAATGAACCTGAAATCTTTATATCAAAACACATATCTATAGGGTCTCACATACAAGGAATGTCATCTGAAAAACCAATTACTAACAATGAGGTCAAATATCCCCTTTAAACATCATATCATCATACTACACCCTATAAGACCAATAGGCATAACCAAACTTGAACAAAAACCACCCACAACGGCTCTAATAGTTGTACACATACACTATATTGACCCACCAAGGTCACTACACCAATTGTGCATAAGGATTGCATCAATGACCTCATTGTCAATCACATCAATATAAAGCCACATAACCTGTAATCAGAAAGATATCCATATACATGTTATCCCAAATATGTATAATGTCACCGTGTACTTGTCTGTGGAAATTAAATTTGATCTATTGTGGAAATTTTAAACAACTGAGCCACTATAGTCACCAAAGTAACACACTAGTAGTCCAATAACATATAGATCCTACATGCCTACCATTATGAATGAGGAACCTCTTTCTCTTATAATAAGAGAGTAAAAACCAAATCACATGCCCCATTCAAATGGACCAAGATCTAGAAATCCATCAAAAACCATGAAATCTAAACCACATGTGTGAAAACCAAGGTGAAAATCATATATATCCATAATATAGAATACCACAAAAAATAATCCCATTCCTTGTAAACCTAGAATTTATACTAGAATAGGAGTTCATGATGAAAAAGTTTATATCCATAATATACTCCAAAACATTCATATATATCTAGTATACTAAATCCTAAATAGTAAAATAAAAAAGAATGTAACTTCTCGAAAAAAACATTGTAATGCTCTAGACTAAATTGGACTAAACTAGTGCCTCGATCCGGTTTACCACAAGACATAAAGACTGTCTCTTCATATGCTAGAGGATACTGAATAGAAGTGGGGATATAATGTGGATCTATGAAGATACTATACCCCCATATCAGAGTGAAAAACCAGAAGTAAATACCCAAACATCACACAAGTCAGAGTATATAGAATGAATGAATAAATTAAAAATAATAATAATATAACCATATGAAATAATGAAATTGAATGAATATCCTTACCATACATAAAACCTCAACCACTTAATTTTCCAATATTATATAAGAAATAAAAAACTAAAAAAATAAATAATTCAATATCTATTGATAGCTTCAAACCACCATATATACCTAGTATCTAGAATACTGTTGACCTGGACCATCCCTATCATTAGACTCCACATGAGAAACCCACTCAATAATTAAATTCTGGGCCTTCACCTTATATTTCATGCATCCATGATCAAATTAAAAGTAGAGATAAGGTCTGTATACACACAGAGGTGCAAGTATAAGGTGTTTGAAACAAATTTAAGTAGGCGACCACAAATAGTGTACCTATATCCAACTTCCATTAGTGAATTTTCATGAAATATGATCATCCTATAAAAAACTTAACACATATAAATTTAAATAAAACACAATAGATACATATTTATATAAACATAATCGATCATTACTACATTATCCAATTTTTTTGACTCATATCATGACTTGGTGACCACACATCTTAAGTAACAAGTGGGATCTACATCCCTGGTAGCCCCATCCAACCATCTTGACCACAAAGATGTTTCGCAAATCAGTCATACCAAACAATTTCCTAGTATAATACATCCCCAACCATGTACTAATGAATAAAATCATTATCTCATTCGTCAAACCTTCACACATTAGTCTCAGGTACCAATACCACACTAAATCACGACTAATACCTAGATCATCAGTCTTACATCTTACCCTTGTTTCAAAACAAATATTTCATGAAGCATCATTATGGAATATGAACCATTTTTCATAACCAATAATTCATATATAATTAATATAGAACCTGAATCATACATGAAAATAATATTTCTTCGAGCTTCAATCTATCACATAAACTATGTATTCAAACCATCAGTCTATTATCACATTCCACCACATATACCATGTTTTCCTAGAGTATCAGCCTAAAAAATAAACTATAAATTTTACATCAGTGACTAGATCCTCAGTTTTAAACCAACCAATATAATACACTACACATTACTTGAGTTTCAGTTAAGAATATAAACCACATATGAGGAACTCTATGTCCCCCATTCTAAACTATATAAAAAAACATGACTGTAATCTCAACCATGGAACCAAGCCATAAATAATATTTAGTTACCAACATAGAGCATCATTTATACCTCTATAAACCTTGGATGTGGAGAATAATGTAAGAAATTCAAAACCATACATGAACACCGTCTTGAATAAATCCCTTAATGATAATGAACCATCCCATATCAAAATATTCCCATGGGTGTAAAACATGACTCAACCTCAAAATATAGAGAGACATATAAAGGGAAATATGAACACTCATTCCCATCATAAAAATCTCATCCCCACTGGCAAATTAATTTATTCAGGTATTAATGAAACCACCGAAAACCAATATGTCTCAAATACGTGCACCCGCTCAGAGGTTTTCTGTCAATAAGGACCCCACATTACCCCTAGGTCAATATGTAAATAGAGGAATCCATTATAGGATCCTAAAAACTAGTACAAAAGTAGTGGTATACCACATTGTATCCTTTAAGTTAGAACATAAGTGGAGAAATCCCTCTCCCAATCCTTGTCAATAAATAAATTATGGGGCCAATTCATGTCTATCAGGGTTCACACATCCCATGAATCAGTTTCTAGAATCTCATAGTCTCACTAGCCTATATACGAGTAAGAATCACCAAGAAGATTCCCTCAAGACTGAACCCTTTCCAAACCATCATCGGTTGGCTCATACAACCAACATATCCATCACCTTGCATCTCAACCTATCCCCACTAGCAAAGGATGTTCCCATAAAAACATTAATTAAGGTACATCATGTAACCATGCTATGAACTCCAACAGTTTTCAATACCCTCACCCAGGTCTCATACCCTGTCTCACCCTTAGAGATATTTAGACTCACCTTCTAGAGGAAAATATCTCAATCATAAGTTACTAATCACAAAATTCTACATTGAATTCCTCAAAATACCTTTATGGTTCCACCATCAAGTTATATGTGAAAAAATACTCAAAATAGATTCCTACCATGTCAAATTATGAAGAAAGGGTGAAAAATTACTCAAAATCCTTAAAAGGGTAGCAAAGGGGATGTATAAGTTGCATACCCTAAGTACAAAACACGTAATCGAAAACCTCTCCCCTATCCATGTACTATTATAAGGTCTTGGTACAACTAGGGTCCGGATGTGTAATACCACATGGACATAACGTACCTGGGGTCTGGCCGTGTACTAAAACATATTCATGTCATACCTAGTTTCTGGTAATGTGATTCTACATGACCATGTACCCCATATATTGGGTGTCTTCCCATGTGATTGGCTACATAATCATTCCCCACTATATGCCATTTACTTCGTCAACATGGTGTTGTGTCCCAAAATTCAATCTACCCAAGAACTTGGGAACATTTACATGTACCACTACATGGTTTGTACTCCCCATACATGACATGTATTTCCAAAAAGTCTTTATTCCCCAAATGGGAAGAACACATGATGTGTGTTCCTGAACCACAAACCGTGTGATCATGATTTGCAAATGGTAAACCACTATGAATCTCCCAAAGCCCCAATTTTTCACTAATTAAACACAGATTGATCATCATGTTTCATTAGTAGTAATAATAAGTTTTCTAAGACATTAAAACAACACATATATGAGGATCATTATTTAAACTAAATAGTTATCCTACCTTGTGGCATAAACAACAATAATTTGGGTTCAAAATCACCCCCAGAAGTTGTTGCACGATGATCCGATCATGATCTATGCCATTGATGAAGTTTTGTGGCACCTTTCCCCCCTTAACACTCATTATATCCATCTTAACCAAGGGGGAATCCCTCCCCCTCTTCCTATCAAGCGTGGGAAGCCATAATTTTTGGGGGAATCTATTAATTAATTTAATTATTAAATGAAATTTTTAATACTCATTCTCTGTCCTGAAAGAATAATCTAGTTTAAAACATAGTAATGAAAAATATCCCTATTCTAGACTAATTCATATAGTAGAAATATCAATCCAATTTTCCTTTGAAAGGATATAACCACCTGAACACTCACAAATTATATAACATTTTATTAATTAAGTATTAAATTTCCTTTAAAAAATTAAATAGTTTAGAAGTCCACCAAAATCCTACCCTAGAGTAAAAAATCTATTCATGGATTAAAGGAGTGGTCCTTAAAATTATTGAAGATCATATACTAGGGAAAATGCCTATTTTTCCTCATGACACCAGAAAGAAAAAATATAAATTTATTCTCAAATTAAAAATACTAAAAAACACATGCTTTTTCATATGGTATTAGTTATATAAAATATTTTATCATTATTTTTATTTTTCTACTTATTGATGTATTATTTATTATATGACAGATTCCACTATATGATTAACATTACATAGCACCCGATCTCAACCATTTTTATGTTTCCTTTACCTAGAGTATCATGAAGTAAACATTGAAAAAATTTAGTGATATACTAGAAGAAATAATAATGTTATCATTAGAGTTTATAGTTTTCATTCATACTTTATAATGTAATGTAAGAATCATGTATATATATAATCTCCTAATAATTATAAACTATTTGATACTATTGGATGTGATCTCTTGTATTTTTTATAATGTAGTATTGTAATAAACGAATCGAGGTTATTGGAGTCCGAGTTTTTATAGTTGATATTAGAGAAAGTTTAGTAATACCCCTGTGAACTATATCTAGATGAACATTGTAGAACATAATGAGAACATTATTATAATATTTTAATATATCAAAGAAATTATTATTGAATATATTTATACATAGTAATCATATTTTATGATTCAATATTCATGATGTTATAATCTAATCAAGTATAGGCCATTGTGTTGAAATGGATCCTAGAAGAGGGATTTTTTACCCACCACATAAACTTTTTATTTATTTACCCCATGATAAATTTGATGAATTTAATGTGGATATTGTTGGAGATGAGTTGATTGTAACTATATTTGGTCAGTTAACTAAGATCATGACAAAAAACTCTCATTTATGGAGTAACCTGATGATAATCAACATGGTACAACAATTTTGTACCACTTCATGTGAAAAAAATCCATCATTCAATAGGAATACTGATCCATTAGTATTAAATTAATGGATAATGTCCCCAAAAATAATACTAATCACTTTAGGAATTAGTGAAAGAGAGAAACTCATCATGTAAGTTCATCTTCTAAAGGATTATGTTAATAAATGTCGTTTATTGATCAAGAAAACTAAGAAGTTAGATGTGATAAAGAATATAGAATGAAATAATTTTAAGGATATATTATTCCAAAAATAATTTCCTCATGAGTAACTAGCTGATATAGAAATAAAAATCCAAAATCTAATGAAAAAAAGACGAGGAAAATGTTACTAAATATGAAGATAAATTCATAAGGATTTCAACTCATATTTCAGATAATATAAGTAATCAAATAAGTAAGATTTATCGATTATTTTATGGTCTAAAACCTATCCTTAAAATGGAATTACTCTGTAATTTTTTTAGTGTTCACAAATATAGTATCAAGTGAAATAATGATAGGGAAATAATAATCCATGTCTTTTATTTTCCAGGGAAATCTAGAAATAAGTGGGTGACTAAGCACTCTATAAAAATAAATATTACAAAATGGAAAAAAATAAAAGGGTGGAATTTACAACATGTAATAATTGTGTAATTAAACACTATATAAAATTATTTAATGGAATGGGGGTTTTCATCAATAGTGGATAGAAAGACAACAAGGCTCATGATTTCAAGGGAACAAAAGAAGCCCCCAATGTACAATTCTTTATAATTTAGGAGATGGAATTCTATTCAAGTGAATTATATAATAGTTAAGGTAATTTAAAAATAAAACGGAGAAACAATATGTTTATCTGATTAGTATTGTTGAGGTTGAAGTCACAAGTGATATGATAACTAGTTCTGAGATCAAAAACTAAATGTTATATGACACTTTATTTAATTCAATATATATAAAAAAATTTATATCTTTTTTAGAGAATTAAATCATCTCATAACACTCTTAGTAAATGGTGTCTAATTAATACACCTAGTTGTAATGTTATTAAATCTTTGAAATATTAAGTAATAACTATTTAAATAGATAGATATTCCATAATTTTATATATTATTTTCTTACCTATAATTATCTTTGATTGAATCTATGGTATGTGTTGAATTTCAATTTATAATGAAATAATTAATTGTTGAGATAAGAATACTAATTCTTATAAAAGGGTAAGGAATTTGTGTTTTTAATGGAGAAACATTATTACCTAAATATTTTGTGGATACAACTCCTGTAACTAAAATTAAAAAAAAAATAGGTGATGAGGAGGAGAAAACACTATCTTTGGATGGGGAGGAAATTCTAAGGATATAGTTTTTTATTATCGTAAAGGATTATATTTATGTATTTCTAGAAAAATATCTAGAAATACACTTGAGTGTGAAGTTGATTTTTATATTGAACTCATCAATGAAAAAACCATTATCCATGACTCCATATGTACTATAACTAGCATAATTGGTAGAGTTGAAGAAAAAACTATAATATATTTTTGAAGAGTGTTTTTATACCTGAGTATTTAAACATGGGGAGACCATATCCTATTTATGAAAAATAATTATTGGACTATTAGTTTGTGAATTGATTATTGGGATATCAATGTAATTATAATAATGAATAATTATTATTTTCAAAACATTGATGTCTTATTTTACCAACATTAAGAAGATTAATGTTTTTCATAGATTGATATTTGATGTGGTTATTATTAATTAATGTTAAGAAAGGATGATATAAAAATGTTGTAATTTCATATAAGATTTCAAGATTATGAGTTTACAGCCATTCCTTTTAGATTGACTAATGCTCTTTCTATTTTTATAGATCTAATGAATGAAGTATCCAAGGATTATCTTTAAATATTCATGGTGGTATTCCGTGATGAAATATTGATGTAATATGAAAACCATTAATATCATGAGAATCATTTATGAATAATTTTTGATACTATTAGTGAAATGAAATTATAAATGTAATTTAATAAGTGTGAATTTTGACACCTAGAAGATTCTTTTCTTAGTATTATTGTCTCCAAGGATGTAATATATGTTGATAATTCATGGACACAGGTAGTCGAAGAATGGCCCAAACCGGTGGATAAAACCCAAATATATAGTATCCTTGATTTAGCATGTTACTATCAGTGGTTTTTTAAAAAACATTTCCTGATTAGAGAACCCATTAACTTGTTTGACACGTAAAGGGGTATAATTTCAATTTTCAAGGGATTTTAATGAATATTTTGAGATGAAAATATATAGAATGGTAAAGGCACAAGTATTGATATTGATATTAGGAAAGGAAGGGGTTTTAATATATAGTAAGGCATCAAAGAATGGGTTGGGTTGTGCCATTATGCAGAATGATAGACTGGTCACTTATTCATTAAGGTACATGAATATCCATGGATAGATTAATTAATATTTTGAATTGTAGATGGAAAAAACTACATTTTACTTGAAAATGTCATTGTAATATCTACCTAATAAAAAATGTGACATATATATAGACCAATAAATTTTAAAGTACATATTCTCTTAGAAAGAGATCAACATGAGCTAGAGAATATGGCTAGAACCACAAATTGACTATGTTTTATAGATACATTTCTACCCTATAAATGTAAATAAGGAGGTGATTTATTGATTAAGAGGAAAAATAGAGCTGTAAATAGGATGATAATTAAAAAGGATTCTATATTTAAGGATTTAGTAAATTTGGATTTTATAATTTTTTGGAAAGGGGAAATATCATTCCCTTTCCAATAAATTTCTAATCTTTTTTACTATAAAATATAGAGAAGTACTAATAGGATGATAAGGGTTAAAAGGGAATAAAAAATAAATAAAAAATGATAAATTTTATACTTCATCAATAAATAGGAAGTTTTGATTTTTGGGAAGAGGATATGTTTTCAACTTGTACCATATTTAAAAAGGGAGGTACTTGATAAAGAATATAATTAAAATTTCTCTATACACCATGGTAGTGTAAGGATGAATAGGGATTTAAGATAATGTATTTGGGGGCATGTTATAAGGTAGAAAATTTAGTAATATGTGTCCAAATGATTGATTTTCCAGTAGGTAAATAATAGAATAAAATATCCTAAGGGAGTCATACAACCTCTTCTGATGCCAATATGGATGTTGAACAATGTTACGAATGACTTTACCTATGTAATTCTAAAAAATTTAAGTAAATATGATGAAATATGGGTCATTGTTGATATGCTAATTTTTTTTTGTATTTACCAATAGTAAGTGAAAATTTTACACTTAATATATTTACCGTAATTTATATTAATTAAATTGTAAGACTTAACCTTTAAACTCTCTCAATTTTACCTTTCAATGACCCATAATTCACATTGAAATTTTGGAAAAGTATTCTGGAGGCACTCAGTATTGAGATACATTTCAAAACCATATATCGTCCTCAAAATAATTGGTAGTATGAATAAAATTTTTAGACAATAGAATATATGTTGATAACTTTTAAACATGACTTTAATGGTATGCCGTATTAGTATCATCCTTTGGTAGAATTTTCATATAATAATATCTTTCCTTCAACGATCCAGATGGAACCATCTAAATAATAGTTTGAGAAGACATTTCATGATCCAAATTGTTGGGAATAAGTTGGGGAAATGATGTGTGTAGGGAAATGACATTTCAAGGGACATGTATGAATGTACGAGCTATTCAAAACCATATCAATTCTTCCCAGAGTAGAAATAAGATCTACACCGATAACCAATAGAAGGGTCTCAAATTTATAGTGGTGGACTATGTTTTCTAAAATTTGTATCTCTATAAACGATTTATAATATTTTGTAAAAATTTAATTATTTTCCCTAGGTACATTGTTCCTTTTGAAATTTTATAGGTAATTTGAGTTATAGATTTCTGATTGATTATGAAACCAAACCTCTCAAAAGTGAATGACATCTTCCTATTTATTTATTATGAAAATAAATTCCAAATATAATGAATAAAATATCCTTTAATGCAATAAATTTTGAACCAAAATTATATTATAATGAATATGCTATCTAAATTATTAACACTATTGATAAATTGTTTTGGAATCAAACAACTCAATTGGTGAAGGTTATTTGACGAAATCACTAACTAGAGGAGGAAATATGGGGGCCTAGAAATGATTTGAGGAAGGATTACACACATTTGTTTTAAAATTATAATTTATCAAAATTCTGTGTATGGAATTACTTTGGGGTAGGGGGAAAATATAATACTCAAGATTATTTAATAATGGGTTAACACTATATCCATATACTTTTCTCAATGTATATAAATTATTTTGTCATTATAATAGAAATAGATCATGTTTTTCTTTTTAACTAAAATTTATAAATTTTAGAATTTAAATTTTACAAAATTTATAATTTTTTTGGATTCATAAGGAAAAATTTATATTAGGGTGATTTTTTTGGTTTTTTTCGAAATATTTTATTTTTAGACGAATTGAGAAAATGTGGATTTTTTTTGAAAAAACAATCATTTATTTTCATTAAATTGATTAATTTATAAGTTACAATATGTTTTTTATTTTTTAATAATGTGATATAATATGTATTTGATTAAAAATATTATAATTAATTATATTTTAATTACAATTATATTTTATTTTGGTATAAATTTATTTTATGCTTAAAATCACATTTCTCTAAAAAAATAATATTCATTGGATTTTAAAAAATTATTTTAAATTAATTTATAACATTAAATAAATTTAAATAATGAAAATTAAATTTCATATTTTTAATTAGGAGGTTCAAATTTAGAAATGAGAAAATTTTACTCTTGGTTATATTGAAAATTAACATTTGTAAAAATGCATTCACAACAATAAATGGATAAAATAGGTTAATTGATTAATCCTTGTGATATGGTAACAAAACACATATTAATTCTAATTATATTTGTGTAATTTGGATCTTATGACCATATATTATAAATTTGACTATTTATGTGCCACTTAACCATAACTAAGAAAATTATAATTTTTAAAAGTTAAGAATAATTACATGTGTGTCACTCCCCAAACTTAAAAGGGTACCTCATCTACTTATTTATTTATAATCATTGAGAATTTAAGATAAGACAATACCTATCCAAATACCATCATAAATTACTTATCCATATCCTAATGGTATTTTTATCAAATAATTCCTACCTAATAAGGATTATATTTTATTCCAAATGAGGTTTTTAAAGAAGTGGCATAACTTTTAATATTGTTATTTCCTACTTATTTCTTCCTCAAACTCCTTAAAAATTATCATAAACATACTAATATATTGAAATATGTATCTGAAATATTCTTAAAATTTATTATGTTTATGGTATAATATTTTTTCATCCTTTTTTATCTCCTATGGGAAATGAAAACATCGCTCATGAGTATGTATAGACTACAACCACAATGAAATACTGTTTTTTGTTTTTCATCACTACCTAAAATAGTTGTTATAAAGATATGATTAATTAATATATAAAATTTTAATAAAATTATTATAATTATATAAATATAATATATTATATACCTTCGTATCCTCCGATCAATTGCAAAATGAAGACATTTATCATGAATATATGTGGGTCACCACCACCATGATGCAATGTTGTTCATTTTTCATTTATTCCCTAGATGGATGGTCATAAGGGTATATTTAAAAAATAAATATGATATTTATATTTATATTATTATTATGATTTTATAAAATTGAACCTTTACCTATTTTATTTCCTTTTTATCCATTAGATAAATTAAAGCATTGCTCATGCGTACGTACAGACTTCCATATCCATGAAACAATGTATTTCATTTTTCACAACCATTTTTAATGGATGGTTTCATGTTAAATTTAATGTATAAACATAATAATTATAAATTTTTTAATATTATAAAGATTATGAACCCATAAGTATGGTGTAAGGACAAAAACCATCGAATTGAAACATGTATGAAAAAAGGAATGGTTAACACACAAATATTGATTTAAAAATAATAATTAATAAATATATAAAAAGAAAATATTAATGAATAATATCTAGTTACATAAATTAAAATTTAGCTATCATATTGAATTATAATAAGTCTAAAATTATTATAACTAATATTATAGCGTATATGACCAAGTGTATTTCCAAGGTAAGGTTTTTATTATAATGTTATTATTATTAATGGTTTTTTTGTATATGTTTCCATTACGGGAATTATATTATTAAACTCACGTAAGCCATATATTTTTTAAACTCTAATTAACTATAGGATTTATATGTTTCCCTTTCATTTCATATCTTTGGTATTCAAAATGACTGATAAATTTTTTGTGTGGAAATAAAACATTATTTCATCTGTTTGAGTTGGAAATCTTTCGACCCCATATACATGCTATTCTAAAAATTTTATGTAAGTTATTTTAAAATTTTAAATGATTTATAAATTTTTTTTTATATTTTCTTGAATTTATTTATAAATTTTGAAAGGAATATTTTTTTCCACACATGTCTATTTTTCAACTTTTATAAAAGTGGGGAGTGAATGTTTATTAATATTTACCACAGAACCTTCATTCCCATTGACATAGACATTATTAAATTTCACGAATCCTTTACATGTTTCCACAGTATTTTTGTAAAAAATAGTATTCCTATTATTCTATGATTTTTTAGTTTTAATTTTTTTAAAAATAAAAGGGCATTTCTACATGTTTTGAATTAACAATATAATATCTCTATAAAGGTGTTTTTAATCTACCTTAACATTATTTAGTGATTCTCATGCTTCAATAGTGATATAAAAAATTTATATCATCCACTCTATTTATATAGATTTCTTGTGATCATGATTTTCTATTTATTTATTGGAAAATATTGAAATTTTATATGCTAGTTTTTCAACATGAAAATTTATGTTTATTATATATATATATATATTTATTCATTTTATTAATATGATCAATAAAATGAACTAAGTAAGTGAACAGGTGGGTTCTTCTATTAGATAGACCCTAAATTCCTCATTATGTTTCATAAGATAAAATAACTTGTACATTTAGTGAATACCTTACCTATTTAAGTATGATGTCTTAGCACAGGGCCATGAGAGTAAGATTATGATGTCTAAATTATTCATTACATTATTATGAAACAAGTTTTTATTATCCATGTAAATATTTGTGTTTCAATTCCATTCATATGTATATTCCATTTTATTATATATTTTATATGACATATTTTGTAACTGTTTATCTCTACTATATTATTCATGTTTTATTTACTCAATAATAGATTATGATGTATAATTTCCCATGCCAAGAATATAATCCCTCCCTTTAGGATGCTTTACTTTACCTAGGGAACCAATAAGTTAACTTGGAATGAATTTAGGTATATAATAGAAGAACTAATAAACATATCTCTAGTTGTTTAAGTTCTACTTCATGTTTTCAAATGTAATGTAAGAATCATATATGTATCTAGTTTTTCTAGGATAATATATAATTCGATCTTGTGAGATGAGATATCTAGTAATTTGTGACAATAATGTAATGTGACCACTAGATATCAGTCAATCATGTTAGGGTTGTTACCAAAACACTCTACACTTTAGGATTTTTTATACTATCATTTGGTCTGCCCCCACACACTCATTCCCACATCTACACAATGATCATTATCCATGAGCATATCCCTAAGTATCTTAATTTAATTACGTTCCTGAACCACCCTAAATCTCTATATACACATAGTTCCAAGTACAACCAATCATCCATAATATTCAAAACAAGGGTAAGAAGTACTATAATAACATAATTATTAATGGAATAACTAAAGAAGAAAACCAATGCCTAGAAACTAGGACTACATAGAAAAACTAAAAAATTTCTATAGATGCACCATATTTCCATAATAATAAAATTTACTTATCTTATTTAGACACCATGAGTTCACATTCCCATCCCTTACATAGTAGTAACACACTATGGTATATTTTCAATTTGATTGTAGAGGTGACGAAGTACTCTAGTAGATGGATTTACCACTATTACTCAAAGGATCACAAGACAACCTTAATTCCAACCTACAATAAATCATGATCCCAACCAAATCTTAGAGAAGGGAAGTCTCCAATTTGATCACTATAACCATCTTGAAAACCTCAATATAGTTTTCCGAAGAGAAGGAATCCAATTATACCCATAACAAGTAAATAAGAATATTTTAAAAGTAGAGTAGTTTATAAATTAATTTCCTTTCATGAAATAAATAGACTGAAACAACAATTTGAACTAATCAAAATAAAATTTTAAAATAATCAACCCTGTGACAACTCCATGAACTCTTAAAACATACCATGATGCTTTAACTCTTACCAAAACCTCTCATCGAAGAGGGAGTTAAATTTTACCCATGGAATTTATTTATTATTTTTTTATAATAAATAAAATTCCACCATTAAAAATCTTTGAATTTGAATTTAGATACTTTTTTCTACACCCACATTATATTAAATGTTCCTAAACAAGAACTAAACATTCTACTATCAATTCTATACATCCCACAATTCTAGGTCACCACTATAAAGTCATTACTTCTACTCCTAGAACCAATGAAAATCATGTATGAATTTAACTTCCACGAAGTAAATCCTTGAACAATGAATCATAGCACCAATAATATACTAATTGTGGAAAACAATATCCACTTTATCCTTGGATTTACAATAAAACTCTCACATCTGTCTTCAGTTCCCAATTGATGAATATCAACATGACATAACCATGAGATAAGACAACCTCCAATAAATATCCAGCCATTATAATCCATACATAACTATACCCATTAGGTATTTGATTCCAGATCATGAATTTTCAAAAAATAAGAATTCATTCTTTTACAATTAACTCAATTGAAGCATTAAAAAAATACAACCACTATACTACTATGGATTTTCACAATGTAAAAAGTAGTACTATCCTAAACACATAGAATGAAAACAATACACCAACACTATACTATGCATGATCAACTACCTAATAAGAATCATCGCTATATTACCCTATTATAAACTCATATCACTATAGAGAGAACTTAAAATCAAAATACAAGTGGAGTCACATGTTAACTCAACCCACTTATGGATATATATCTACCTTAAGAAGATCAAATATATACATAAAACATCCATGAAATCTATCTACCAATATTAACATAAATGATTAAATTCCTAGATGTACGCACTAAAGGGATATCGTCTACCATATGATCATGACTATTAGTATATATTATAAATTGATACATAATATATCCTTATAATTTGTTTTAAATAATTATTTTTTCATTATAATATTATTATAAAAAATATTTAATAACTTATTATTTACATTTTAATAAATAAAAACACATTTCTCCACAAAATTTTCTCTAAATATTCTGTCACCCTAATTTTTTTTTCATATCTTGGTTTTGATCTAGTTTATTGAAAATACCAATAATTTTATTGGGTTTTAGGTGAGATTAATGTTGATATTTTAAATTCCATATATGTCTTATAATCCTACCATGGGTTCCCCATATAAAATTTTAGAGTTTTAGAGAAAAGGAGAGTTATTTCATGATTTGGGCCAACCGAGATCCCATATCCTGATTTAAAAACCAAATTTGTTTCTTTCATAAATCCTTCATTATTTAACTTTTTTCACTCATTAAACTTCCCAATTGTACTCCAATTACCTATTCGAACCAAAATATTCATTTGTATACCTTAGGAGCTCATAATAATGGCTGATTTGGGTGATTTATTCAGGGTTTAGGCCAACCTGTGAGCCCATTTCCAGATCTAAGGAAATTATTTTATTTCTTTCATATCACATTAATTATTTAGTCTTTTTAAGTAATTACACCTCCAAATAGATCCCAAAACCTTAGTAGAACCCATGAGTTCTATTTTCCCTCTATTGAGCTCATATTCCTCATGGATTAGGTCAATGTTATTTATGATTTCTCAAATCTATCAGATTTGTAAACGTAATTTTTTCATCCATAAATCATTAGTTTTTTAGTATTTCCCCACAAAATATGTTTCCCCTAATTCTTCCTGACCTAACGATCCCTTAAATTGAGTTTCAATCTATTCATTCTTCTCTAATTGTGTGTATCTAAGGGAAGTTGAAGAGTTCTATAGTTTCCAAGGTGACATTCTTTCTCCTTTATCCTCCCTCTTCCTCCTACATCCATTATTTCATGGTTATATATTCTCAAAAAGTTATTATAGATATTGGGTTATATTTTAGAATGATTTTTATGGGAGCTATGTTGTCTTAGGTATGGTCTTCATAGGTTTCTGTTTTATAAACCAGTAGCGGGTGATTTCAGTTGTGTGTTTCTATTCCACTATGTTTTCAAGGTAGGTTCTCCAAAGAACTATCCTTAATTATTTAAGTTTAATCTTTTTCATGATTTTATCCCCTTTTATACATGATTATTATTTCTATACAACATTTTTATGTTATATTTTGTGTGTAAAATGGTTATTTATACTTTGTTTTGTCTAAAATAAAGTTTTTTTGTTATAAAAGTACACACCGCTTGTGTAAATAAATGTTATAATAGTTTTCACATACAGATTGTGATGTTTTTGAAATAGTTTAACTAATATTATAAATTTTTGGCGTGAAAAATTTTGTCTGTACCCCTTATGGTGTAAAATATAAGTTTTTTTTCTAAATGTTGCATGCTTAGTTTTTGGAAAAGTGCTCGGTTGGATGTTGTGTCCAAAATGTGATGTAAAATTACTTGTTTGAATTTATTAAAGTATGGGAAGCATGTAAAGGGATATTTTGGGGTCCTTTTATGGTTTTAAAAAGAGGTTTTGGTTTTATAAAGATATGGGTATTGGTTTTTGACATGTTTTCGGAATATTTCCATCATTATTTTTAAGAAAATAGTTGAAATTTGAATTTTTATCATAAGTGTTTTAAAGGTAATATGAAAATGTATTTTTGATAATATTGGAGTGTGTAAAAACTTTTATAAAAGGTGTAATTTGTACCTTTGATGCATGTTGGTCTGGTAAAATTATTAAAGGCCCATTTGTCATTTTTCATAAAAAAGGGTTTTCATGTGTGTTCAATGTTTCACCATGTGGGTCCATTTTATGATCCATGAAATTTATATATTAAATGTTTTATCAGATTCCAAATTTGATTTTATATGGTATTGGTTTGTTTTTGGACAGAAAAGATCATTTTAAATGGATTTTATGTGCATATCCTTATTATACTTTTTAAAATTGTTTTATGAAACTTTTAAGTGGTTCATTGATATGTGAAAGAACTGTGAGGAATGTGTGTGGGATATTTTTTGTTTGTTTGATATGGGAATGGAGTTTTCATGTGAAACATGTATTTTATAATATTATTATTTTATTGAGAACTAAAGGGAAACATGAGTATCTAGGTGGGAGGACATGTACTAGTATGGTAGTGATTTGGAGGGGTTTTGTCCCTATTTCACATAGAATGTTTGATAATGAAAACACTAACAAAACTACGATGATGATGATGTTGGTGAATGCTAGGTTATGAATGATTATACTACTAGTAGATCTTGTGCATGATAATGGATAGTTATTATGGTTACCTTCCCCAAGATATGAGGTACTTGGGGATCACAACAAACTAGTGCCTCGGGGTGTTCCTGTGACTTGTGTTCATTGGGTATTTTGTACTCACTGTCAGAATACAATGCGTTTGGTTGGTAAATTCGGTAGCATGTGTGTTTTATTTAAAAGTGTAAATTCTTTAAAGCAGAAATTAGAGAAATTATATTTTTATTTTTTAAAGGATTTTTACTTCTATTCATACATTAAAAGTGATAATAACTGCATAAAGAAGCTCATATTATCACAAATAATTAATACAATAATTATTAATGAAATTTTAATATATAGAAAAAATGACATATCAGTTTAATGGGTAGTATGACATGAATTATTCAAAGTGATTTTAACTTAAAATTGTTTTATATTTCATAAAAAACCATCAAATAATAAAATAAAATAAAAATTCATTGAATTTCTAAAATATTTTGACAAAATAATTTTGATTCATTTTTAACCTGTAAGAAAAAAACTACTCATCAATCAATGGTGAAATTTTCATTAAATGATGAGAAATTTAATTTTTAGGACTAAAAGTCTATATAATGTGATGAACTTGTTAAATATGATTATAATTGTGTAATCAAAATAGATTATCCCAATTTTGTTTTTAAATGATCATCACCATATTTTTCCTTTGTATGAAAAAACCATATACTAATCAATTATGTAATTTTACAAGAATGATCTAAAGAAATTTTTTCAGAATTAAAATAATTTTACACTTTATAAACATGCATAAAATGATCAAAACTATGAAGAAGATCACGAATCACTGTAAAAATATAGATTAATTTTTTTTGATTAATTTTTTTAGCTCTAGAAAAAACTCAAATATAAATATGAAATATGATGTTCCCAAAATGATAAAAAAGTGATTTCTTACTTTTAGAATTAATTATATTTATATAAACATGGTGAAAATGAACATAATAAAGTATGTTATCTTCGATTAAAAAAACGTGTAAGACAATTACCATTAACTTGACTATCGCCAACCTAAAAAATGAATAGTTAATCTAACATAAGATATATAATGAATAGGATAAGCCTAGAAAACAATAATGGATTGTCACAAAAAATTTAGGATAATAATATATCATTAATTTTTGACTTATATATCTGAACCAAACATCATTACAACATAAATTTTTGTTAGAATGAGATTACATGTATTTTTTTGTAGATATATTTGTTTTTTATGTTTTTAAAAAGTGTGTTATCTAATAATAATGAAAAATTATATTTCATTATGACAAATTGTATTTTTATAGTTCAGTGAAATTTATTTAGACTAGAATTATATGGATTTTAAGTAGGGTTTTTTTAAATTTTGGAGATTTATATTAGCTATTTGAGTTTAGTGTATTAGTTATTTGGGTAATTTTATTTTATTTCGGAGTTTTTAGTGGAAATTTAAGAGGTTTCAGTGTTGGGATTACTAAGTGGTGAACTATAGTAAAAATGCAATAGTTTCCATTATCTACCCATTAGAGTATTACAAGTCCCCCAATGAGTTATCTAGTGTCCCAGTAAACCCTTGGGTGTCTACTAAAATGCTAGTGGACACCCACTAGATTTTACATGGGCCTCTAAAAACACAATTACCAACAAGTTATTTTTTAATTTTATTTTATTTAATACTTTGTTAAAATTTTATTAACCCCCCACCTATTTGGAATAAAAACCCTATAGTTTTACTACCTTCTTACCTCTCTAATCCTATCATCTTTAATGGAATTATATAATTTTTTTCCTTACATGATTGGAAATTAAAATATTATAGTTGAATCATAAAAAATTGGCCAATAAAAGTACTATAAATTTTATCAACATTTCATTTGTTTCATTATTTTCCAAGAAAAAACAAAATTTAGGCCTTTTTTATAAATCAATTTTTTGGGAAATGAGGATAAATTATTAGATGATACTATATGAGTTAAAATTGATTTTATAAAGGTAGGTGTTCCCTTAAATATTATGAAATACATTATGTGATTTCGATTTATTTTTTTTATGTGCGATTGAACATCCTAATCAGGGATAACAGAATATAGATTGAGAGGTCTATAATAGGAGATATAGATTAGGTATAAACTTCAATGATCTGAACATAAATTATTCACTTGGATATGTTGATTTAAGAACACAAGAAAACCATTTATTATTCATGTTTTATCACTTATGAATATTAATGGAATATAAAAGGGTAATTATGATTGATATAAATTGTTAGGGTCCTAGTACGGTCTTCCATAGGTCTAAGAGAAGGTTCTTGTATTGGTAAACTATTTGGGGTTAGTTTAGTGTGGGATTCACCATGTAGGTTGTTCTTTTAATAATTTCAATGTACTCTAGGAAACATGGGAATTCTATAAATAAGGGTTTTGGATATTATATGAGGTTTTAATCATGAGCTTTTTTAAGAGTATTAGTGCAACATGGTGAGGATATCCTTTTAGTTTTGGCTTCTTACATAGAATTTATGAGGTTTCATCCCTATAGATTCCCCCATAATGTGAAATTATTGGATTAATTGTAACTTGATCATATTTTTATGACATATTAGATGTATTTATGCAAGGACTTATGATATAATCCTAGCATATCTTGGAAATCATTAAGAGATGTAATCCCTCAGGGATGTTTGAAATAATAACTCAGAAAATGTTTAACCCACTTTCTTAATACTTGGTTAGGTTTTATGATGAACATTTAGGAAATTTAATTACCAATTATGTGACTATTTTTATTAGACGGTATAATAGAGTATCTAAATTGAGTCTATTGAAACTGAATGGGATGAACAAACTTTTTTAGATATGTAACTAAATTGTTCATCATATCATAGCTTAAGATGTGTGGTTAGATTTACTATTAGAAAAAATGGTACTAATTATTTTTGAGAGGATATGGATGGCCATATATGGTCTGATTAAGCTAGGATTGTGAGTTAATATTTTCAAAATACTAATTTTTTGTTACTATATGAGATATAATGATAGATTAAACACTATAATGGATCTAGAATTTGGGTTACATATACCATGTGTTGTTTTTATTTATCCTAATCTAACTTTATACAACATGTTTCTATATAGACTCTTCTCTCACAAAGGATGTTTATATTTTGGTGGGAAATAGTCTGTAGATTTAATTTTATTATTTTTTTCTTATTGGATAGACTAGCATTGTGTGTAGCACACCATCTTCTCTTCTTTAGTTACACCTAATAGTAAGACCAATGGGGGTCCAAGACACCCTATGGGATCTGCAATATTTACTAGTTGATAGAATAGTGATGAGTCTATGATAAAATTATATTATTACTCAATTATATCAAATATATAGTTCATAGGGGTATCATTGATATCATATGGGTTTTCTAATTTTTCTTGTAGGACATACCAACTATGGTGGGGACGCCATCCATATATCTTTCCATTTATTCTGATGAATGAACCAACCCAGTGAACAAAGTACAATTACCACCCTATGGATAGTCACATTTTCATAGAGACAAAATAACTCTCTCAACAAGAGTTTCATATAACTAATTGGACTCCTCAATTATTTTAAAAAAATATAGGGCTAGGTATCGCAGTAGCATGGCACATGCATGATGACCCAAATTGTTTACATGCATGCTTCATTCTTCAGTATATTTTTTTTATCTTTCTATCATATAATATATTGTTGCATGTATTAGAGTCTCCAACAGTGGTTCCCGAATGAGATTCATTCTCACACTATGTATACAGAATTAGATGAATGTAAAAACATTATTTATGGAATGTATGATTATAATTGGCTTGATATAAGGGTTCTGGTGAGAGTAGATGGATGAGATAATGGTGATGGGACTGATATGATTCTTTATTTTCTTATTGCAGTGTCACAATTTTTGTATTTTTTGTTTATATTTAAATTTATATATGATTAAAATAGAGGAAATACTTATAGTTGTATATATTTTCTAAAATATCATGAGTTCATATTATTATACCACATGCTTATGTTTTATTTATAATAATGGTTATCTCTTAACTATAAGTCTACCTGCACCCCTGATATTTGGTCATGAACTATGTTTCTATTATGTTTTGATATTTTTTTCTTATGATATAAAAGGGAAGCTTTCCACGATGATGTTTTTAGACCCTCACCAAAAATTTATTGAATCTAGTATATAATGGAGGTAAACATGGGGCCTGATTCACTTAGGCTCAGGTTAGGAATCTTGGTCTTGGGTAACACATAGATTAATATGAAAATTAATTTATAATGAATCAGTCCAAATACTAAAATGAAAAATCAAATAGACCTATAAACTATCTAATTCACTATCCCAATAACCATATACAGACACATGGTACCAAGGTATCATATTTACAATATGGGAACAATTTTAACTTTTAATAAATTATAAGAGGAAACACATACTTCATCTAAAAATCTTACATAAATAAAAATATATTGGACATCTTATACGATTCCTTTTAAAGCTATTGTAATATGATTAAACCAAACCTGGTATAGCTAATAAAATCAACATAAAAATTATTAATAAAAATTCAAATATTAATTAATTTATATTTCTATAAAAAGTAAATATAATAATATGTCTATGCAGATAATACAAATAACCTAATATCAAGATGAAATGTAATAAAACATCTAATTCCTCATGACACAACGTTTTACCCATATTCCACCCCCTCTATAGAATTACATCGAACGAATGATCTTATACCTATTAATATGTAATATCTTCCCATACATGCAATATCGATCAAGAATAGAATCTACATTTACACAAAAAGTGAAAATGTAGGGAGTGAGTACACAAATAACTAGATTATATCCAATGATTCTACACAGTACCATTCTAATGTAATACCAACAAGATTATTTTAAAATTAATCAAAGTGCATTTATTTTTATTTAATGGAAAACTATATAAATAATGGAAATGTTTTTGAATTTTTTCTTCAAAAATAATACATATATAATTATAATTCATTAAATATAAGAAGAATAATTTGGAACAAAAACCAAAACAATTTATAAATTAAAATAAAGAATATCACAAATGTCATCATCATGAGAGACACCAAGTAGGATCTAAATGGTAAAACACAAAATTACGGCTTGTTGAAACTCCTAAACTAGTAGCGATGCGATCTTACCTACTCATCACAACTCACATGACAAATTTTTGATTGGGGCCACCAAAGTAACTTACAGTATCTTAGTATAATCTACAGAGAATAGATTTCTAGTTCCATATAAATCACAATGTGATATAATGAGGTTTCAAAAACAAATTTTAATGAGTACTTTATTTAATTCGTATATATCTCAACACATGAAATCCCTTAAAAAATAACCCCATAAAGGATAAAATTAATTTATATCATAAATAATCATAAACATTACCTTATTTGTCACATTCCATTAATGGTGAGTTATAAGTTTAATGAAATTTAGATCATGATACTTGATAAATTGAACATATAAAAAATTTCATAAAAACTTCTTCATAATTCGATGAAAAAATTTGAAGTCAATATAAGATCATTTATACATTTGAAATACCCCAGTACAACTTTAGTTCATTAAAAAAACTATTCAGTAGATTTTAAACTACTTTTAACTCCTACTAAACATTTATTAATTATAGTAATATATTTATATAATTTTATAACCCCATTTTTAAAATCATAAAAAATAATTCCATTATGATAATTTTTTATAAATACATAACAATCAATATAATAATTCACTATATTATAAAAGTCTTAAAAATAACTTTCATTATAAATTTCAGTTGAAACATACATGAATAGTTGAGTTGTAAAACCCCAGAATGAGGTATTTTATCCAAATAATTTATAAGGTATTGGTACACTTGCTTCATTGGTTACTAAAAATCATTATTAAGTATTATAAGTGTAATTCACCCCATATCCACCTAAATGATATTGATAAATTATACATCTAATTTAAAAGGAAATTTTTAATAAATCTATGAAATCCCAAAGAGAATAAATTTTTAATGGGATTTACAATGATGCTATGATGTACAATGAAGTGTGATGGAATCATAGGGGACTCCATTAACATATTAAAAAACCACTATTTTCTGAAATATTCTCCATAACATGGTGAAAAATATAATTCAAAAATCCCTAAGTGCATAAATTATACACAGAAGATAGAATAAAGAGATAAATGTTGAGGATAAGAGGAAAAATAAGGATAATAAATGGAATAAGACTATATTGAATCCCTTTAGATAGTTCATTCGGTATTTATGAAGATGAATATGTAGTTTCCATAGGCAAGTTTACCTCCACTAGGATCAGAGTTGATTTATACAAACCTCAGGCATGCGTTCTTGAATTCTAGGGGTATCCAAACATTGGTTGTGGTTTAATAATAGTTTGGGGGAGACTATACCCCAATGATTAGGTACTAATAAATAATAATGCAAGTAACACCAATAATAGTCACCATAATAGTATTTGTAAATAAATAGACATCATGGCTATAGGATTTAAAATAAATAACTATCACCATGTTATAATAAAATGAAATACTGTAATATCATAACAATAATATCGTGTAAAAATGAAAACTAGTGATCTCTCTATATACATCATTTCCCTATAAATAAATAAAATTGAAGATAACCAAAAAAATTGGTCTTGAGCCTAGTGTAGTCCCATCTCTCAACTATGACCAACCTACCTCACTCAACCATCAAGCATCAAACCCTTTCAAGTATCTAGATATGTAACCATGAAGTATGTTCAAAAACCCAGGGAACCCGAACAAGGTGTGAATATAATTCAGCAATGCACTACCAACAGTGTCCCTAAAAACTTGTTTATTAGTTAATTATAAAGTGATAATATATATAAAATAAAATCACAAATAAATAAGTCACTGTTAGTCCTTAGTTTTCATTGTGATATACGAGTTTGACCAAACATACTTCTTCTAGTGTCAATGTCAATTCTGAATGCACCGTATAATATAACCAATGGTTAACAGAGACCCACCAATATACCCTATTGAAATGCATAATTCATACAAATCCATTTCACCCCACAAATAATTCCCAGGGTTTTCATTACACCAATCTTGAAACCATAACCATACCTCAGTTGGACTTACACCCAACAAGAAAAACTATACCATCCCCATAGTAAAATTTGGAATTATATCAAACACTATGTCACAAACCACTATTGTAGTTGGTAATACACCCTACCCAATTCAAAATTCATGATCATAAGTATTCACCTAGACCATATTTTAATGTTACCATTGGTTAGTATTACACCTAACCCCATCCTTATATGAGAGTCATATCACATGATTTGAATAAAAAATTCTATATATATACCAGTTTTTATAATGAAAAATCAATTAATAATAAATCATTCCAAAGAAACAGATAGAGGATAAAGGTTCTGGGGATTTTGAAACTCACCCAACTCTAGTTTATGTTAAATATTAGGCTGGTCTCCACATGATGAACCATTATATTTTTTACCCTAAGAAACTGATATTATAACCTCTATTATTGATTCTTATAATTATTAAATTAAAACTGGGGAACCAAATGTGGTTCACATAGTTAATAGACTACTATAGACATCCCACATTATTTCCAACATATTCATCTTCATAAAACCATTATCGGAAGAAAAATCCATTAGTGTATTTTCAACAAATAATAACCTTAAAGAATCATTAAAAAAAATTCTTTATTAATTTCATTTACTTCATACCCAATAATCATAGGTCGGCCCTATTATAGGACATACACACATTAATATTGGGTAATAAATATCATATATCACATGAAAAATACATTAAACCTTAGGGAAAAGATAGATATGAACACTCTTGGAATGATAGAATAATCATTAATAAATAATATCCATTGATTTATCCTATAATGGTATAAATTGAGAGACATATTTAAATCCCAAAAATTAGTCATTTCTAGTGAGATTCAATAAAAAATGCAAGAAAATTAAAAATAACATAAGAGGAGTGTCAAGCATACTGGTGGTGAAATCTACCAATATACAGAACAATGATCAAGTAAATGAAAATGGATATCTCAGATGGGAAGGGAGATAATGGAAAGAGATATAAAAGAAATGATAATGGATTATAATGAAGGAAATCCCCCTCATTACTTATGTAACGCAAAACTAGTTAATTAATTTAAATTAATGAATTTATCAAAAATAATGCAGGTAGCCAATGGTTACCCAATCAACCATCACCAAGTTCCTAGTACTAGACCATGTACCCTCTATAGGGTCACTGAGTGGGCAGTAATTCACATAGAGTTGCAGGACTTGTAATTACCCCACATGTTTCCTGATACTAATAAAAATATTAATCAATGAAATATAAAAAAATACAGTCATCCCCAATCCATAGACTTTTTTATTAAAATAAGACATTAGGAACCAAAAAATATCTCATACACATATAATTAACTAAAATATATCAGGTTTGGTGAAAATTGAAAGGAATTAAAACCTTGTATGGATGTGGGAGGGGGTGGGGGTAAAACCTACCCACCATTGGGTATCTCATCCTTGAGATGAATCAATGAGTTCCATTAAGAATGTTTGGGAAACAACTACAAATACTATTCCCACATACCAGACTCTCACCCATAAATTATCTTCTAGATATTAATGTGTTTCAACTACACTCACATAATATAATATTTCTTTCCATAATGGATCTTCTCTATCAAATAAACAGTATGAATTTGTCATTTCTCAAAAAACACATCCATATTTATCTCAATATCCTTGATTTTGACCATATGATATGGAATGTTATTATATCTACTTAAATATGATATATGAAATAAATAATGTATAAAACCATACTATTATATATGTACAAAATAGTATTCCATTGTTCTAATCTTCACCATGATCTCAAATATACCCACAAATATGGGTGTTATTTTCCCTTGAATCTTAATTTAACTATGTAGCAACTAATTTGGAACACATAGAAACATGCAGTCTACCACCTCAAACTATAATAGATGGAATATATATTCATTATACAAAATCTAACTACTTTGAGAAGTTTCTAATCATTTCATAATCTGTTTGATATTCTTCATAATGTCGAGTATGATACTCAACCGGATAATTATAGAATCCCTAGACTAAAGCTAATATTAAATCTATCAACATAGTATACCATAAAAAATATCTAATAGGAACTATTATAATTCATACCTGAAAAATATTTTCCTAATTGTACTTTAGAATAAAAATATGGTTCTCTCATGAACCACTAAATTCAAGGAAACATGGTTGAAGATTGACCTCAAAAACCTTTATGGCATGCTTAGACTAATCATAAATCTAATGATGGTAGGTAAGGCTCAAATTTACTTATATATTAATCACATTATATATATATATATATCCCTTTTCAGAATCGTGATGAGAAATTAGAGTCATGATTAGAAATAATTCTCCTTGGCACTACATGAAGAGACAATATATACCTAACTTATATTTGTGCGAACCCATAGATAAAATAAGTCTCTATATTAGTAAATTTTGTGTCATGTTTTTTAACCAATCCATGACAACCAATTCCAAATTACTTCGGTGATATTAACCTGTCAATCACATAAAAACCTTATTCAAATGATCCCACATTCAATTAGAAAAGGTTATTGATCGAAGATGACATGTGGGTCACTGATGTTAATGATTTATATGTTGATAGGTAAGGAACCTTGAAACAAACATAAAAATATCATTCTTTATCCCAAAGTATTAGTATTGTATCCAATTTCCATGATACATATTAGTATTCTATAAGAGAATAACCCATCAAAAGGTATGTGAATCATACATTATCACCTCAAGAATGCTGATAAGGACTACCACCCAGCTTTTGACCTGAAGGATCTCATAAAAATCTAGGGAATAATCAAGAATAGGATCCCTAACATATATGATTTCCCTTATCACAGGAAAATATGTTTCTATAATTGATTCTCCTTTACAATCTCAAGTAGTTTGGAGGCAGTAATAAAAGTTTTAAGGGTTATTTAACCCTGATACTCTAGAACATCACGATACATCAGAGTGGATAGGACCATAATATAAGACTCACTCAACACTTATTGCAACTTAAGGTCATAAGACATTATACATAGAGAATGTTCCACCACATTCCCATTTCTAAGGGTATATTCCATCTTGAAATCAAAGACTAAGGTTACTCTACCCACCTCCTTTACTAATGGTTCATATCCCTTTTATAAAGAATATACCCGTGGTTCAGGAGGTCAATATAAAATAAAAACCACTCTCCCTGAAGGTTGGGACACCAACATCTCAATATATTTGCTTCTACTTCCATATTAGGATCATGAATCATGATGTTAGGCTCATTCTAGCTTTATATATTACATCCAAAAAGATATGAATCCCTCATCCAATATAAAACATTACCCAATCATGAGTCTTGAAGAATCGCAGTACAATATATAATCCTTCATATCCCATGTAAGGTAAATATTGGTGTTGAATTAAACTACCCTTTTAATTATTGAATGATTAGCTCCAAATAACATATGTACATGAGCTTTAAAATTTTGTTTTCATGGCCAAAATTAGTTCTACCAATTTGGATAAGTCCTAGATAAAGATTCGATGGTCACCATCTAATCCATGTAAACCATAAATCATGTTGATATTCACTAATATATCCCACAAACAAACAACTAAAAACTTCTCCCAATATAATTATATGCCTTCCCATGATATAACATTCCCCAAGAAACATAACTTTCTAGTCTATAAATGACAATTTTGGAGTTTGGAATAAATCTCATTCTCCTATAGTGTTCCCAAAACAACCTCAAGATGGAATGAATGATCCTCAAATTATTATGAGTACACTATAATATCATAAATGGAGAAAAAGAGACAGTATTCAAAATATGTAAGGAATATAATATTACGCGGGTCTATAAACACTCTTTCCTTATTCTTTAAAATGAACAATATCACAAGACACTTTTATAGACCATAACTTATCTTGTGTTTATTATGAGGGATATAAAAAGGACTCTCCCACATATGGTGATAAAATAACCAAAAATAAATATTACATAACCACGCGAATCTCCTCATCTAGTCAAAAAGATCAATAATATGAGGAAGGGGATGCCAATTCTTGACCACCACTTAGTTAAAACACTGAAAATCCGCACACAAATGCAAACATTTGTCTTCATTAGTGGTAAAAAACAAAGAGGCTTCTTAAGGGGGTGTTATTATGTGAGTAATTTTTTTCTAATAAATCATTTAACTAATACATTATATCATGAAACTATAAATGAGAAATCCTCAAAAAGAGGAATGAATAATGGTTTCATACCTTCCGTCTTCTCAATTATAAATTCATCATCTCTCTGAGGTGTAATCCCTAATAATTCATTAGGAAATATATACTAGATAGTCTTGAAAATTGGATGAAGTATTTTATGAAAAATATCATCATTATCAAGAACAACATTGGAAAACTGAGTTGAACGCATCCCTAGTTAATGATGGCCAAGTCCCAAATAGCCAACTATAAATCTAACTCATTAGTAAGAGTATAGTCATCTCCCTAAACTAATGTGAAAGATGACATCCAGTTAAAATCATCGATAAGTACTCAATACTGATTCAACCAATAAATAGTTTATATCTCACCAAAACTATGAATCTCAAATATAAAAATACCATAGATGAAAATATCATTTGACCACAAGAGAACACTCAAAAGACTAAAGAATACCCATGGATCGAACCCATAAGGTTGTATCAATAAACTTCACCCCATATTGGTTCTTGATAAGAAACTATATGTCAATAGTATAATAATAAGAGATAAATGAATATGAAATATGTATATATATATATCAAATAAAACTGAAGTGAGGGTATATTCCACTATTAATGTACCTTGTATGGTCTAAGGTCCCTAATCATGGTTAGAAAGTGGAAGATAAATGAAACATATAAAGATTTAGCAACAGCACTACTATGGGTACCTCATGGGTCTATCCCTACTATATTTACATCTAATACCACATGGAACTGCATCCACATCCATGAACTGAATGATCAGATCACCCCTATATACTATTATGTTGTATTACACATGGTCAATCTTTTGAGCCATGTTTCTAAATAGAACTTCTACCACTAACATATTAACGATAACTCCTAAAAATTATTTTAGGTATCAAATATAAAAACATGTGTGACACTTAATAATATTTCAATGATATTGTGATAACATATTAATAGTCCTTCAACACTGGTCACCATCCACCAAACATTTACCTACATTTGGTAAAATTGACTACTGCCCTGAATGAAATTCCCATCATCACTTTAGAATAAACCATAAAACATGGTCCTCCTAGTCTTATAAGAAAATATATTAGCCACCTTAGTAGATTTTAACCACTTAGAGATATTACCCTCATTTAGGTGTCACTCAGTTATAAGGACTTCATTCATAATATTTGAAAAGGGTGATAAGTGGAAAAAAATTCACATAAAACTAAATAATATATTTCATCCCATCCACAAAGACCCTAGACCTGGATATCACATCTTGAAAATTTATGGATAAAATCACTATAAATAAATGAAATTTAGTTTTAACATATAACCAATATCTCCTACTAGGTGAGATGCCTCGAATCCAAGGATTTATCCATCCTAAATCACTTCATGGAGAAATCCTCATAAAACAGAACAAAACTTCTTCTAGGATAACCCAAAATTACTGTCTGATTACTTTAAAAAGAAACAATAGTGTTTAAATAGTCATATATACTATAATTATAAAGATTTCATTTCCTCTCAAGGGGTGTATTTATGTGAAAAAATTTGTTCTACGCCATCTCCTCCCAAATCTTAGTGGTTTGGGGTCTACCATTACTCATGAAATGTTATGGGTGCTACATTTGAAACTCATATGACAACTCAAATATAGAATCTAAAAAACGATAGAAATACCTACCCATAGATAGTATAACATGAAACTAAACCCCGGATGACATCTATCTATCATCGGAAGTAGGTCTACTGGGGGTTCTGGCACAACTTCAAGTGGTCCATGGTCACCCTCTTCCCTCGGAACGCTACTTGAGGATGTCATGTTGTCATGTCACTACAAAGAAAAAATAATGACTCAAAATACATTTACCATAATTATTAATATTAAAATTTTTGGAAATAAGTAATAGGAATGGATTCCCACTATTCTATACATACCCCTTATCATAATTGTCTCAAAACATGAGTGCTCTCAGTTGCCCCATCTACCACCTCAGAGATAGTATCACAAATGAAACTCATAATAAAATGAAAAATAATAGAAACAAAACTATTATATGTGATTAGTTATGTAGTAATACACCATCATGTTATATATGAAATCATTATATATGTTTTTTCTATCACATTAAATAACAAAACCCTATATCATATGTTATATTATTATTCAAATGATAGAAAAAGAATAATTTATGAATACTACATGTCAATTATGATGCATGAATGCGCACCATCTTTCTATATTGGGCCAAGAGTATAAATTCCCATAAATCATAAATCAATATCAAAGTGAAGAATACTTAGTAATGTAACTAAACCATAAATGAGAAAACCATAAATAGTGATCCCATCCCTAGTAACTTGGATATCCCTCATATGTTGATCAGATACTCCTATTATAAATATCTATAACAATCTCCAAAAAAATTCCTTGTTATATACTATATCCTAAACAGTATGTTCCTGGAAAAGTAACAAAGATTTTATAACACTACATAACACCCCAACCTAGTTTACATCCACTATGACTTAACAAGGTTGCTAAGTATATCAATCCCTCACCATACTCTAGAGCTTTACACCTAGAAGAATATGTTTGATAATAATGTAGAGATGATAAATCCCCATATTAGGTAACCATAAATAATAGTATAAGTGACTCTAATAATATTCACTAAAATAATAATAAAAAATAATGATATATCACAACTACATGTCATAAAAAAATTCCATCTTGCTGAAAAATGTACTATTCTAATTTCATAATAGTTATACAATAAGGAACATGACCTCCAATAGGTTATACATCTATACTAGTCCCCCAAAAATAAATAAAACTATACATGAAAACAAGATTAATCCTAATCTTAGTCTGATCCCATCTCCCAACTCCGACCATGCTACCTAGATCATCCACCAACCATTTCCTCCATTCTCTTATCTAGACCTAAAACTAAAGAGTTTTTTCACGTTTCCACAATACGTATTCATGGTGGAATTAAAACTAATTAATACACCATAAATTATTTATATAAACATAAACATTTTATATGTGCATGAAAATGAATCATGATATATAAAATAAAAGCACAAAATAAATAGATCACCACCATACATTATGTTCTGCCTTAACTAATGGGATAAAATATAGCTACTTTGGACTATATTAGTGTTGATAATTAACATATAACATAATATATCCCTGGGTTTTCCTAGTGTCCTCCCACACATCCCAATAAAATTAATAATATGAAAACATCTATTTCACCTCATAGAGAATTCCCTCAGTTAGCATTATACCCGACCCAAAACACACAACCAACCAAAAGTATTTAATTAACATTACAAACAACTCCTTTAAACAAGACACTATATCAGTTTCATGATGATTGAAATGACACCCAATTGTAATTACCCCAAACCACATCCTTATAAAAAGTAATATCATAATCCAAGAATATATAATACCATATATATATATATATGTATATATAAATTTTCTTAATGTAAAGGAAATTAATAAAAATAAATAAAAAAACAGGGGATAATGGTTATCATGGGTTAGAAAATTTCCCAATTATGGTCTATATTCTACACTAGGTTGGTTTCAAAAAACCCACCAATTTCAGATTTTATTCAAAAATACCATTCTAATAAACTTTAATTTTAGTCTTCCTGTTATTCAATTAAATCTAAGGTAACTAACAAGATTCACTATGTTAATCCACAACCAAACACACCCCTCATAGTTTCCACCATATTCATCTCTATAACAACTTTATAAAATAGAAACATCATTTTTTTGTTATAACAACTATGAATAACCGAACTGAAATTTGAAAATGAAAATACCATGTTAATTTATTTTTTAAAGTCATGAAACCTAGGTTTTTTCATTTCAAGATATATGAACATTCCAAATGTGTTAGGAATATCACATATCACATGAAATGAACATTAAACCTTAAGTTAATGAAAAAAAAACTAAATTGGATTATGAGATGGTTTCCCATTTAATACCACACACTAATTCTCTCACAAATTGTAGAAATTGAGGAAACAAAAAAATATATGAAATTAAAAATTGATAGTGAGAGTTGATGAAATAGTTAGAAATGAAAAGAAAAACTATATGTAGAGTGTTATAAATAATGGTGGAAACCTATTATGATAAATGGAAGGAATATTATTTGAAGAAAAAGGGATATATCACTTGAGATATTAGATAAGAGAAGATATTGGGGTGATGAGTGGATGGCTCAAAATTAGGTAGACCCATATCAATCTTATGTTAAAAAAATTAAATAAATTAATTTAATTTAAAAAATTTATAAAATTATAGCATGTGGATAGTGGGTACTTGGTCACCCATTTTTAGTTATCCAGTACTCCATAAGGTTCTTGATATAGGGTCACTGGGAGTCCTACGAGACATCTATAGTTACAAGCCCACTGCCTTCCCCATCATGTAACCATTACTAAGATACATGAAACCAAGTGGATTTTTTCAAAAGAAATATTTCTATAGTCCTAAATCAATTTTATTGACGCTTTCCTCCAAGAACCTTTACAACATCACAGACAATTATAATTTGGAATGTACACATGGTTTGTTGAAAATTTAGTATAATTAATACCTCATATAGACACTAGGTTTTACAACAACCCCAATATAGGGAATATCATCCTAGAGATTTTTTCAGTGAGCATCATTAATCCTCATTAGTGAAACACTCCATTCGCTATACTCATGTGTCAACCATTATCTCCCACATACTATCATAGATTCACTCATGTTTTTAGTACTCTCATATTTTAAGAACCTTCTTCCCCTAAAGGTTAATCTTAATTACAATGAAAATTTGAACTATCCATTACTTGAACAATGTATCCAACTCATACATGATATCCATGATGTCATTCACATGATATAGATCATGATGGTATGTCTTATGTTGTGATAAATGAATTAAATATTATATAGAACCATACTATAAAGGGAGATCCAAACTATATTACACTATACTGATCCTCTTGAAAATTTCAACCAACCTTATAAACCTGGGTTCTAGTTTCCCTTACCTCAGAATCTACCTTTTTTATAATAGATTTAACACACATAAAAATACATAGGTTCAAACATAAAACTTTATGTTAAGTACATATTGATAAATATACAACATCTTACTACTCTAATAAGTCTATAACTACTTCCCAATTAGAAGATTATTCTAAAATGTAACTTACACAAGACAAAGCCCGATAACCATAAACTCCCCAAATTCAATCCAACATAGATGTAATCGACACAATATTCTCTAAAAATTATAAAAAATGTTCCATCTTAATCAATTCCTAATTAATATTATTATAGGTTAACCACATGAGTGTAATATGGTACTCTCATGAGTATGAAATTCGGAGGGAATATGATCATTGCATGTACTTCAAAACTAAGATAGTATGCTTAGAGTTTCCATCTTCTTGAGGATGGTATTAATTTCCAAGATACACTACTGTGTAATGTTCCTTTTACAAATCTCTCTAGAATAATGATGTGAAATTATCATCTCTATTAGAAATTATGATCATCAAATCCTCATATAGATAAACTATATCCTAGAAATATATATGTGTCAACTCATTAATAGGATAAGCCTATTAGATCAGTATAAAATTCTCAGCATTCATCAACCAGTCAATGGTAACCTATACTGTATCATTTATATAATATGTCCTTGAATATCTCAACCTAAAATCTATTTCCATATCATACCACATCCAATTATTAATGGATAATGATTTAATAAGACCTATGGGTCACAAATATTCAACTTTACCTGGTAATATGAAAGGCGTCATGAAATTAAGTCCACAATTCCACTCTACATCCAAGGCCACTAGTGCCATATTTGAATATCATGATACATCTTATTTCTACCCAAGTGAACAATCCATATTTAAGAATGTGAACCCCTCATAAGCTATTCAAATTTTATTCTAGGGAGTACCTCATGACCTTTTATTTGAATAATCTCTTCAGAATCTAGGGACCAATCATGTGGAAACATCTCAAAATATATAGATTCCATTATTATAAAATAATAAAAATATGACAACTAACTCTCCTCCACTATATCAAGGAGTGAAGATATAATATTCAAGGATATAATGGTTTCTCAACCATGATAATCCCAAATATTAATACGAATTTCAGTGAAGAGGCCCATCTTCTACCAATCACTGGTAGCCTATTTCAACACCAATTCCAATGTATTTATACCCATTGGATCATCCATAACATTTTCTTCTCCATGATAATATGCTATCTCAAAATTTAAACAATAGAGGTAGTTGGAACACCAACTCTAATGAATGTTAAGATCTCTTAGAGAAAAGATATACATGAGTCTTGTATGGTTAGTATACACCACAAACCTCTCACCAATAATGTAGAGACACCATCATATCAATATGTGAATTACTGATACCAGCTTCAAATCAAGCATCATGTAGTTTATATGAAGAAGCCTCAACTTATTAGATAAATAATAAATCATTCACCTATCATTAATCAAAGCATATCCAAGAAAAAACATTGAAGTATAATAGTACAATGTGTAATGATATAACCTGGAGACCATTAAATTAGTACCCTAGAATTGTACAGTAAATGGCCTCATGTTTACCTACTTATGATACATAGTTAGCCGACTACCAGCAAGGGATAGTGAGGTTACCATGGGAAGACTATTACCTTGTTATAAAAGTGTGCAACATGAAAGTGAATAAAATAATGCAAAGACAAAATCTTGATAAACATTATAACTAGATAAATTTCTAGTAAAATAAACACAACACGACATATGATAATTAATGAATATTACATGAATTACATAATAGATCCCTTGAGGGTGGATTATACAAAATAAGTACAAAATGAAAAATATAATACTAATTCCGAAGACTCATCTCTAATAATATCAATTATATCCTTCATTATTTATCTATTATATAACATAGGAATATAATATATCAATAATAATAAATTTTTCATGTTCATTCCATAAACCATGTAACATATTCTCGGGTTCCCAAGTGCCTGGAGGCCTGATCAAGGTGTCAGTACAACTCAGTAGCCCACCACCAATGAAATACCAAACTATAACTAGCCTAATAAACAATTTCAGTCTAGGAAATCTAAAATAAATTAATAAATAAAAGATAAATAAGTAAAAAAATTTGATACTCATGCTTCGCAGTGAAACCTAGTGTCAGATCATATATTATTTAGCTAGTTTCGTTTTTTCTTTAAGCATGTTGTGATGGCCACAACTCCATAAGTAACCACATAAAATCTTGTAACTCACCATATAATAAAACTATATTATAATGTGTAATAAAAAATCCAAGACCTCGTCTTAGTATTCCCATGGTATTTGAATACACATTCGAAAATTCACAAGCAATAAATTTCACCCAGAATCAAGGAACTTATATCAACATTAAAATTGAATTCCTGTGCTTATCCTGGTATTCCCAATCAGAAGTCATCACATAAAATCTCGATGCTCATCTCATAATTCCCATGGAGGTCGAACAATCATCTTGGTATTCCCCACCACTATGTATAACACATGACTAGGCACTCATCTCAACCAACCATAGTCATTATTAATTACTTATAATCTGGGTTCTCATTCTATAATTCCCACCCATTGAGTATCATAAAAAATACTGGTGCTCATAATGACATTCCCAAGTATCATATATCATGTCAAATATGAGTGATCATCCAAAAATTTTACACTCTGATTAATTAATTTATTAATTTATTTATAAAACCAATCTTTCTATTTCATTTTAAATAGGACCATGCCGATTTAATGACATTTTTAATTATGTTCGAATTTAAAACCACTCATTAAAACATAAAAACATAAGGGGAACACAATAATTAATTTCTTTTCATAATCTATGGTCTACCATATTACCATATCAATAGAACATAGATTTTTCAACCAATTTTATTTTACATGAATATTTACACAAAAAACATAGTCAAATCCTTCATAATTTATAATTTTTATTTTATTAATAGATATTTAATTTAACAAGGTGATTATATAATATAATATCATAATCCCAATTTATTTTTTGAATCTATATTATGCATTGAAGGATTATTTCAAGATTATTAATGATTGTGAAATTTCCACTTCACAATAATTTATATAAATTTGAACTTCACTTTTAAACAAATTAATCTTGGTTTACTGATTATGAACTCTAATCCAACCAATTTAATAATTTACCCATCTTTTTTTAGTAAAGATCAATTCCAAGGTTTGTCCTTCCAACTATACAAATTGAGGTTAAAATTGTTCTTTTGGGTGTCCATTAAGGACTACATTACCTAGAGGGTCTTTAAAATATTTTAAGGTGGAATTATAACTATGGAGATCCTGATTTTTTTTGAAAATGGTCAATGAACAATGAATCCAAAAAGTAAAAAAATACAATCTTCAAAACATAGGGTGATACTATGGGTAAAATTTAGTTACCACCAATCATAGTCTCATAGGAGTCCACTCATTCAACATCAACATTGGGTTTGTCCTAGAATGGAATAAATCGATGATATAGGCAAAAAACCTAGAAATAGGGAATATATAATATAAATTTAAAAAAACTCTGTGAAAATTAAAGAAAAGAATAATATAATGAAGATGATGTGTAGCCTTACCTCAATATATCCAATGCATTAGATGAAATAAAAATTCCAAAAAAAATTAAGGGGCTTCTTGAAGAAAAAATAGTGGAAGTGAGGGGAATGAGTGGGTTACTACTAGGTTAAATGGATGATGGGGGTTGAAAACAAGGTATTGATTATTAAGGTAAAAGGGAACAATGAACAAAAAAACCTTTTAAAATACCAGAAAAAATTACAGTAGGTAGTCGCTAGGCTTACACCTATTAGCCAATGAGGCTTTACTAGAATGTTACCTTCTCTACTTCTTCCCTAGAGCCCATAGTTCTTTCCTACAACCCCAAATAAATCACAAAATATAAATAAATTAAAATAATTAAATATTTGACTAGATTAAACAAAAATCATCCATAATTTTTAATTAAATACACTCCTCAGATATAGGTGATGTTTTATAATCTCCCAAATATACAATGACTCATCCCCATGTTATACTTCTAAATACCATCAAGAACCAGATTAGGAATAAAAAAATAATCTTAATTGGTTATGGTAAAACTAAGAACACACTAACTTATATTTTCAAAACCCAACATAATTGTTCACTATATAATTGATCATGAAAAAAATTCAGGAATGATTCCCCACTAGGAATGACATTCCCAAATCATCGATTCACCAAAACCACCAATAATAGTTTAAGCCACCCCTCTACACCAGAACAATCTCACTTGAAACCACATATGAGAGTTCCATCTCACATCCAAGACTATATATAGCTCATGTAATTAAATTAATATTTTCATCAACATGTCTTCTCAAAAAAACCATGTCTCACTGACCAAGTCACCCAACCATATCATCTACTGATACATACATTTGGTTCTAATCGTCTAAATGTAATAAATTATAATAAAGTAACACTCGAACATGGTTTTTATCTTAAAGTAGAACCCTAATAAATTATAATAATCCAAAAATAATGCTTTATTATTATAAAAATACTTCTTGAAACAAGCACAACATGATCAAATAGTACGTGGTATGATCTTCATAATTGGACTTCTTTATTTCTGGTCTATGATCAAAATCCTGAATAATGACGACACATATAAAAACACTTATATTCCCGAACCAAAAATGATGAAAAGACTACACAAAATTCCACAGTAACACATTTAAACCACTTCCTTATTTTTGTAACAAACCACAATTTCACACTCAATTATGAAATATTTAGTTTACGACTCACGACTGGTCTTACTAGAATTATGAAATTTCTAAAGTAAGGGTTTACAATTTTCATGATATATTCCATGATCCCTACTATAGGAGTGTTATAAATAATTTAATAGATTAAAAATTTTACATTCAAGACACCTATTATTTCCATTAGTAAACATTATGGTTATATTTGGGGTTCCATTCATATCAAAAAGTTAAAAAAATTAGTCATGATCCACTCCATGTTAGCCAGAGTTTCTTCTATGGAATCTATAGAAACCTATATAAAAATTAGTACAACAATATTGAACATATAGAGTTTTTTATGTAACCACACAAGTTTAATTATACCACACCCTGAGGTAATCCTAGAAAGGTTTAATCATTAAAATAATATGTTTTCCCTCCATAACCTCACTCAATACACTCTAACAACACTGGATGCTCTTATAAAGTCCAACCCATCTCAAATGTGTTATGGTTATCAATACACCATTGATCACATCACCACCATATAGAGACATTCTCCCTTCTTACTAAAAATTCAATCCCATATTACCACAAATACTATCAACATCTCAATCACATCTCATTGAGAGGTTCTCAGTAACCATAACCAAATAGAGAATCACGACTACCTTCTAAGAAGTCATGAATTATCATTAATCATAGAACCATATCCACCATACCAATTGAGATTATATAAAACTTAAATTATTCTCCAATGAATGTAGATTATTTTTCATACTAATATAAAACTATATAGGCCTTGTATAAATTAAGTGTGGAGAACCTTAATTCCACGAGAATGAAATGGGTGCTTTCTCCTAAGGAATACAATCACATAGCACAATAAAAATAAAAAATACATGGAATGATTCATCTTCCTTGATCTCAATTAAAAATTGGGGTTTAAACCTTCCAAATGATCCCTTACCAACCCAAATCACGACCCCATGAGTCATACTTTACCATTTTTATGCCCATGTACCCATTCAAGCATCTGATTATGCCTACTAGAAAATAAGTTCTATTCATCACAAGGCATCCTAAATGATATCATCCCACATGACTGATAGTCCTAATAATAAATGTCTAACCACATGATCACCCATTATAGTGTCCCAAATCTTACATGTAATTTTTTATATGGAACTATTTCAAGATAACATACTTTGATGGTACGTGATTCCGAGGCCCGGTGAGCTCGGAATGGAATTTTGATTTTTTAGGCTCATTTTAGTAAATTTGAAAGGGGGTGTTCTAACTTTTAAAATGATGCTCGAATAAAAAATCTGAAGGCACCGTTGAACTTGGATGAAAAAGTTAATTTTTGAAATTTTTGGAAAAAAAATAAAATAACTTAAAAAGATATTTTATTTTGTTTTTCGGAAGGATGACAGAGCTGAAGTGTGGAAAAGAGGAACATTAAATGAATCCCATTAATGTCTTGTTTTTGTGCATCCTAATGAAAGATCAATGAATCATAACAGATATTCTGTTTCAAAACATAAACAGCATAGCGGCACGTCGTCGTAACATAACAGAAACACTGCGATGTGTTTTCTTTTAATAAGCTAATGTGTTGGAGAAATGAGAATTAAACCATATAAATTCACTAATGAAACTACAAAAACTATTCCCTCTAATTATGAATGAATAACTCTAGAATATTACTAGAAATGTCGATCTTTTATGATGAATAGTACTAGGAAAGTGATAAATTCCAATTGAGCTTGAATCCTCGAGGGCTGATCACTTCAATGATGAACATCGATCAATGTAGGGGTTTGTTTTGTTTCAAGTTTTCCACACTCTAATTCTTATACAACAAACACAGATAAACCCACAAATAGGTTGATCTATTGATTTTTCATTTATGCAAGAGGGTATTATTATTGGGTTTTCTACAGTGGGATAGATTTTTGTTGATAGGAATGAAATCCCAATCCTCCCCTATTTTAAATCCCTAACATGGAGGGTGTGGGCCGACATGAACAAGAACTGAGACCCTACACCTTGTGTGACTTTCATGGATAAAAATTAAAAATGTTCGAATGAAAAATTAGAGGCCTTTTCTGGGAAGGTGACACCCTAGAGAGGCTAGAGGCACAGTTAGTGTGAAGAAAAGACCAACAGTGTAGACCCGGTGGCCCACAGAACGACCTAACAACGCACTAGTGCTAGTGGCCGCGGGTGGGGGATGGTGTGACATGAAGACGTGTTGGAGTTGTCTATCGTGGATGGATCGAGCCGCGACGTAGTAGGAGGAGATGATGGCTAGTCCAGTGCCAGGGATGTGGACAACAACTGTGGGCCACAGATCTTGGGGGAACGTTGTCCCTGACCGCATGTGAGAAATTTGGCCAGACGTGTTGTGGCAGTCCATGGTCAACCGACTGCGGTAAGAGACACTGGCCCCGCAGACAACCCGTGAGGCACGTGGGAGCCATACATGGCATCCTTCCACGTCCTATCTAGGAAGAACCGGTTCAACTATGGCGGAAAAGATAGTCTTCGGGCCACCCCAATGGGCCAGACCTGTGGCCCAACAGACTAGACCGGGATGGACCCAGACCCAAATGGCCCCATTTTGGAAAAATACCATTATCATTCAAATCGGGCATCCATTTGGATATATGTTTGCGGTTTTGGAACTCTCATGATAGGAAAATTATTTTGGAATACTCTATAGAGGATTTCATTGATGTTGAAATTCGATGAATGGCTTAGGGAGCTGTTATCCTGAGATCAAGCATGCTACGTGTGAAGAACCTATGGTTGGATGAGACCTAAAGACTATTGACAAGAGAACCTGTGTAGATTGTCTAATATGGACTAGTGGGAAGCAACTTTTGTGTGACCCAGAAGGCCCAAGATGTGTTGTGGATTCTTTGTGACTCGACAGACCCACGATACTCGACAGGAGGAGTACCTCCCTATGGCCCAGGTGGGAAGAATATTCTTTGTGACCCAACTTGGTGTCTCTCAGCATCCCCAATCTTGCTGGAGTGCTGGAGAGAGACCTCCTTGTGGAGAGATTCATAGAAGAGAGGGAACAGATAGACGGAACAACCAGTAGTCCTCAGGTGGCATATTCCTCAGTGGTGACCAGCAAGCAGCAGACGAAGGGACCCAAGTATGTCAGATCTTTTAGGGGAAGATCCTTGGACTTGGGGCCATTATTGCATGGTTTCCATAGAATAGGGAGTCATAAGGGAACCAGACATTGATTCAGATGCAGTTGGCAAGGAAACATGGCTCATGACTGCCCGACCCACTTCACAGATGGTCAAAAAATGGTTGAGGGACCACTATGGCAGAGGTAGAGGTTCTATCAAGGAGTTATATAGGGCAGCATACATAGTAGGGTAGGAGGCCAAGTAGTAGGCAGTGGACGATGATTTGAGGTGCTACCACCACCGCCCCCAGGTTGTCCACCATGGGCTCAGGGATCTGGTGGATAGGGGTGAGACTAGCTTCAAGAAATAGAGGCCTATGACCATGTACCTTTAGAGATGATTAATGGTAGGATCTCGGTCTTCTCCACCTTAGATGTAGTTATTATATACATAGGTGCTAGTCACTATTTCCTTTCCACAGCTCTCATTTGGAGCTCGGAGATTCCGGTGGAACCGTTGGCTTGATCCTTATGATTATAGACTCTTAAGGGAAGTGATTCGATGATTACACACTGTTGTTGTTAGTGTAATCTTACTCTAGGAGGTGAGAGCATTGGCTGGGATCTGATAGTATCATAGTTAAGGCCTTACGAATTAATCTTATGTATGGATTGGTTATCTACAATCCATGCTCATATTGACTATTTTAGGTGCATAGTGCAGTGTGTACATGAGGATGGTATCAGATTTTCCTTAACTTGAGAGGAAGGAAATATTATAGCATTGGATAGACTTTCTTGGAGGGGGTTTCATCTGATCACTCCCCAATTTTCTAGCCTCACCCTCAATGAGGTGGGCAATAAGATTCATATATTTGCAGTAGTGGTGGAAAAGTATGAGGATGTCTTTCCTAAGGATGTTCTGGGACAACCTCCTTGTAGGGAATTTGACTTTTGCATCGATCTTTACATAGGGAATTCATAGATATCAACACCGGCATATCAGATGTCTCTCGTAGAGCTTCGTGAATTGAGTGTAAAACCAGAGGACTAGAAGAAGAAGGGATTCATGAGACCAAGAGTTTCACCCTGTCTAGCCCCAGTGTTGTTTTCCAATAAGGAATACGAGAGATTGAGGTTATACGTAGACTTCCATCCCCTAAACTAGGTGACCGTGATGAACATGTATCCACGGATGAGGATTAATAACCTCTTAGATTAAATTAAGGGAGATAGTTGGTTCTCTAAGATTGACCTCAGATCAGGGAATCATTAGCTTCAGGTATGGTATGCGGATGTACTGAAGACAACCTTCAAATGCTGATATGGGCACTGCAAGTTCTCAATGATTCCTTTTTGCATAACCAATTCCCCAGCAGTGTTTTTGGGACTCATGAACTGAATCTCCATGCCTTACCTTGATTGTTTCTTAGTGGTATTCATTGATGAAATCTTGGTGTACTCGTCGTCGGATGAGGATCATGATATACACATGAGAATATTCATGGATACACTCCAAGATTACCTGATTTATGGTAAGCTCTATAAGTTCTAGTTATTGATTAATGAGGTCCACTTTCTGGGAAATGTCATCTTAGAGGATGGAGTTGCAGTGGATCTGGCAATGATAGAAGCTGTTCTTGCTTGGGTTCCACACAAGAGCGTGACTGAGGTGCAAAGTTTCTTAGGGTTGGATGGATACTATCAGAGGTTTATACCCAATGTTACCATAGTTTCAACACCTTTATCAACATGTAAATAGATGTTAAAACCCTTCGTGTGGATAGAAAAGTTCCAACAACATTTCCAGGAGATGAGGTAGAGACTTACGAGTGCCCCCATCTTGATTCAACCAAAATAGGGTGTTGGGTATGTAGTTTCCTATCATGCATTAGGGAATAGAATAGGTTATTTATTTATGTAGGATTGAGCAACGATCACCTATGACTCATGAAAGCTGAGGAAGTATGAGTAGAACAATGAGAACATTGACTTGGAGTTAGCAGCAACGGTCATTTGCATGAAGATGTGGTGAAACTACTTGATGGGTGAACAGATTACTGTCTTCTCTTACCATAAGATTATCCGGTATATTTTATCACATAAGGAAATGAACTTGAGTTAGTGTAAATTTATAGAGTTCATCCAAGTCTATGACTTTCAGATAGTATATACTCCTAGGAAGGGGAATGTAGTGGCAAATGAGCTCAGCAGGAGGTCTGGTTTACAGCTACTGATTGAGGTGATAGAGAAGCTATCTATGAAGTAAATATCCTTTCTGGATAGTTATAAAGAACCTAACCTTAATTTTATGACTATAAATCCCCCACTCTTATAGTGAGTTTGTGAGGCCCAACTTGTGGATGTGGACTGCAAGTCTTGATGTGCTCAGTTATCCTCAGGAAAAGATCCGGATGGATTTTTGATATGTGGGAAGAAAATCATCCCATTCAAATTATGCAACGTAGTACCAATGATGTTTTAGGAGGAGGTGTTGAGGGAGTTCCATACATCCCCTTTGGTGGTACATCATGGTGTTTAAAAGATGTACTAGGACCTTCGACATCAGCACTGGTGGCCAGGGATGAAGAATGTGGTGGCAGATTTTGTTTCATGCTGCCTCAGTTATCAGTAGGTGAAGGCTGAACAGCAGACCCCAATAGGCTTGGCACAACATCTTGAGGTACTCGAATATAAGTGCGATGGTATCTCCATGTACATTGTGTCGAGGTTACCATGCATGACTAGGGGCATTGATTCTACCTAGGTGATGGTTGATAGAATCACAAAGTCAGCTCACTTATTACCCATTTGGGAGAAAGGATCGGTAGAGGGCCTAGGATTCCTCTATGTCCAGGATATAGTGAAAATACATAGGGTGACTTTGAGGATATTCTTAGACTGTGATGCACGCTTTACATCTCGGTTGTGGAAGGGATTGCAGGAGGTGTTCAGGACTTAACTGCGCTTGAGAACAACCTTTCACCCTTAGATAGATGGTTTGATGGAGTGAACTATAAAGACATTGGAGGACATGATTCATGCATGAATCCTTGATTTTGTTCATATTTTGGAGGACCACCTTCTACTGGTGGAGTTTTTATACAACAACAACAATTACTCCACCATTGGAATGAAACTATTTGAGGCCTTGTACGGACGGCCATGAAGATCACCTCTATACTGGGAAGACCCAGAGGAGTCAACCCTCATGGGTCCAGAGTTGGTATGGGAAACCATTGAGAAGGTAAAAATTATTCATAAGTGGATTAGGACTGCACATAGTAGGAAGAAATCGTATGAGGATAGGAGACATAGACCCTTGGAGTTGGAGGAGGGAGACCATGTGTTCCTTTATGTCCCACCCCGATGGGTTTGCTAGGGATTTTTCTAGTGATACAAGTAATGTCCAAGGTTCATGAGACATTTTTAGATTCATATAAGAGTTGGAGAGGTGGTGTACCTCCAATATCTTCCCCCACAGATGCACCCAGTGCCCGATTTTTTCCTCATGTCGTAGCTAAAAAAGTATGTGCATGACCCATATCACATCATAGACTCAGGCGAGATGGCCATTGATGATGGGGAAACGTTTATGGATTTCTGAATAAAGATATAAGATGGATTGGAGCGGGTACTTCATGGATGGTCGATTCATGTTGTGCGAGTTCGGTGGCAGCACATGAGTCTCCTGGAGAGCATAGTGGAGTGAGAGGTTGACATTCGTGCTTATTACCCCCATTTGTTTGATTAGCCTTTGTTTTGGATTTTGGGGATGTAAATCCCTAAGGTTGGGAGAATGTAGTGTCCCATAATTTCAATGTAATTTATTATAAGGAATTATTTTAAGACAATACACTTTAATGGCATGTGATTCCGAGTCCCAATGATCCCAAAACATAATTTTGAACTTTTTTTGATTCATTTAACTAAATATACTATATGGGTTTTCTAACAATTAAAACGGTTCTTGGATCAAAAATCAATGGGTGTTGTAGAACATGAAACACAAATATTCACCTATAAACTACCTAACTCTGACCGTCAAGGGTTGGAAGAGAATGTTAATTTTCAGACTTTTCAGGACAAAAATAAAATAACATAAAAAGTTATTTTTTTTTTTTCAAAACTGTTGAGTGGCGAATGATGACACTATGGTGTGGTGACGAGGCACATTAAATAAATCTCATCAATGGATCTTTTTTTTTCAGCATAATGACAGATTAATGAAGCATAACAGATATACAGTTTCATAAATGAAATAGTGTTATAATGCAATGTCGCAGCATAACAGAAATATTGTGACATGTTTTCTTTTAAAAAGATAAAGTGTTAGAGAAATGAGAATTAAACTGTTGAAATTATTTGACGAACCAACGACAAAGATTCCCTCCAAATATGAATGAAAAATATTGACAGATCGCTAACAATGTTGGCACTTTATGAAGAATGGGACTGTGAAGTGATAAACACCAACGGATCTTGAATCCTTGAGGGTAGAGTGCTTCATAAAGAACATAGATAGAGGTAGGGGTTTGTTTTATATTATGTTTTCCTAGTTCTTATTCTAAAGGGTTGAATGCAGATCATCCCATGAACATGTTGATTCGTAGATTGTTTGTTTATGTGCGAAGGTGTTCATCTTGGGTTTTCTACGACAAGATTAATTTTTTTGATATAACTATAATCCCAAGAATCATCTATTTTAAGTCCCTAATGTGAAGGGAACATGTCTACTTGAACAAGGCCTAATCCCATCAACCTTGTGTGTTCTTCGTGGCCGAACATTTTCAATGTAGGAAAGGAAAATTCGAGGCATTTGTAGGGAAGGAAACAACCCACATAGGCCAGAGGCGCAGTCGATGTGAAGAACAGTCCACTGGTGTAGACCCTATGATCTACGGAAATACCTTCTGGAAAGCCTGTGCCGATGGCAGCAGTCTCATGTGGGTGGTGGCGAACCATGATGGCGTACATGAGTTGGATACCGTGGCCGGCTCGGGCCACGACGCACCGGGAAGAGTAGTCGTCTAGGTCATAGCCCCTCGACTGCATCGGGGGAGTGGCCAGCAGCTGCAGGCCATAGATCTCCAGGGTATGCGGTCCCTAACTACATGGGGGAAAGATGGCCAGCAAATATGGTTGGCCATATTGTTGAAGGACATGGTCAACCGACCACGACAGAAGATTCTGGCCCCACGGGCGACCCGCATGATGAGGGGGAGCCGGACGCGGATTCCAGCTGTGTCCTGCCCAGGTGGACCAGACAGGGCGTGGACTATCCCAATGGGCTAGAACTAGGTTGTTCCGGGTCCGGGGTAGGTCCAAGGTGGGTTGGAGGAACTGGGTCGGGTCGGGTTAGTCCGACTGGGTCAGACCGGGCCCGAACCTAACATGCCCCTTTTTTGAAAAAAGTCAATATATTTCAAACAAAGCATCCATTAGATAATTCATTTACGGAATTGGAACCCTCGTGACAAGACAATTATTTAGGAATATTATATGAATGATTTCATGGATGTTGAAGTTCTACAAATATCCTGGGGAGTGGTTCTCCCGAGATCATGTGTGCTACGTGAAGAAAACCTACAGTTGGCTGAGACCTAAAGACTGTTGACAACCGACCCTGTGTGGATTGGACATTATGGTCCAATGGGAAGCAGATTCTGTGTGACTCAATAGGCCCATGGTGGGGAGTAAATTCTGTGTAACCTGGCAAACCCACAATACTCGGTAGGAGGAGTACCTCCATATGGCCAAGGAGGGAACCGACTTCTATGTGACCTGACATGCCCATAGTGGGGAGTGACATCATTGTGACCCATAGAACCCACAATACTCATAAGTAATGAGTATCATAATAATCCTATGGTTAGTGGGAATAGGCTTGTTGTGTGACCCGTCTAGCATGTTTTACTAATTGAGGAGGAGTTTTCTAGCAGCCCAAGGTGTTCGATGACATAACTGATGGTCCTACATTCCTACTCTAGAATATACCTAGTGTAATTTGTATTGGTTTGTGATCGTGTTTTATGATCATACTTCACTGTTGGTTTATAGATTACCTTTTGGTCTTTCCTTTGTATTTTTTGGTCCATAGAGAGTATATTGTTAATCACCCATGCACGGTCTTCGCTTGCACGTGTTGTGTCTGGTGCAGATGACCACCACCATGATGGAGGACTTGGTGGTCTAGGACCCAATGGTTCCTAGTGAGACTAGGTAGTCAGGGTATACTTCTACAGATTTCAGCAGCTACTCTACACTTACCCATCAGGTCGAGTTTCCAGTGGATGAATTTCAGTGTTTTCCTTGTACATTATTATTTTTATTTTGTCTTTTGTTGGGTTTGTATTTTGGACCATTTGACCTACAGTTTTTACTTGTACGTAGTGGTTGCTTAGTGGCATGCATGTTTACATTTATAGCTTTTTGATGTGGTTGTGTGTGTGAATACTAGTTCTCATGAAAATGACTCCCTATTGCTAATTGATACTTTCAATGCTAGTCACCAACCCTTGGACTTCTGGAGGCGGGTTTGGGGTATGTCATGACACGGGCCCCAGGGGACGGTTCATGACACCCCTTATCCTGGGTGTCATCCCAAGATCATAAGAATATAAACATACTCAACCAACCCTAGAACACTTTATCCAGTGTAAAAATCAACCATATCATTGAAATTCATATTAATAAATTATACGATTAGGTATCTAAATGATCAGTCCCTTTAACACCATCCTTTTTACAACAACAATACCACTCAGGTGCATATATAAAAAATGAATCAAGGAATAACCATTCCTTTATATGAAACATAATAGGACCATGCAGTCATTTATTCCATACACCTAAGAATCAAACTATAACTCATATATCCAAAAGAAATATGACACCTAGATAACCCCTCTTGCGGTTACCCCTGACTATCCACTCCCCAACACGACACTATTCTAAGCCAAATTCCCAAAATAAAATATTCTCTCACACACATATTAATACACTTTTGTTATCATAGAAACTACATTCAAATAAACCCACACAATGGTTTCATATATATATATATTTGTGTGTGTGTTTGTGTGTGTGTGTGTGTGTTTAATAACAACCACTTAACCCATTCTCATGTTAGGCACAAACCTACAACGTTTGTGATCATCTATGACACAAGAAAACACCTCATGGTTACTAAGTCCACAAATCAACACAAAAATATTACAGTTATTGTCCTAATATCTAGTAAAACCAATAATATAGGGCCTCACCATCAAGATGTCCGTCTAGCCCAAATTACTCATTTGTAATGCCAATTCACATGTATAGAAGCCTCATATCTAAACATTTCCTATAGGTTCCACCATTTATTATTTCACATTAATTAAAAATATAAAATTTAAAAGATAATTTTATGGTGTAAACCAAATTATTTTATAAACCTAGTACTATATGAAGCCCCATACACTATTCATTTTCATTTTCAATTATTTCCCAAGGATTCAAATTTTACCAATTTTCATTATTCTTCATGATTCAAATTTTAATAGTTCAATATTTATTTAGATATCACAAAACATGTTTGGTTAAATAGGATTTCATTCATAAGTTGTATATAAAAAACCATATATGTTTCATATTGGCACCTTATTTAACCAAAATGATAACCTTAATCACACATTTATATCTACCTAATTTTTTTAATGTGTCACATAAGGACTTGGACAAGTTGAATTCTACCATAATTTTTAATGTGAAAATTCATTACAAATATCTACAAAAATTATAAATAACTAACCCAAATATATTATTTAAATCCATTTTAGATATAAATAACTATTAGATACAAGATACATAAAACAAGTAAAACACTATCCTATGTGAATTCAATTAATCTATTAATCACATAAAACATATCTATAAAATATAAATATTATTTGCTGTGTATGGTGATTGAATTAAAAAACCATATTATTGTATCAACCAATATTAATAATACCATGACTCAATAACATCACACCCAAGTGCACCACTAAAGTTGGAAATCAATAATCTTAAAAAGACAAAACCATGAAAAACAATTTCCATATCTGTCAACATAGATTTTCCACCATAAATTTCACTATAACTGTTAGCCATGAGCTTATTACCAATCTTTTAAAACATCTTATTCTCATTTTCACCATTCCAAAATAATAATAAAAAATTAATACACCTATAATAAAAACAATTACCAGGTGACCCATAGGTCACTGAGCCGATGCCCTGGGATGGTTTTCAGCATGGCCTTAGGAGTTTCTCCCCATACCATAGAGGCTGATGACCATAAGTGAGGGCCTTTGAGGTTACTATTGGGAGACTAATAAATCATTATTAGATTTTACAACTTGGAATAAATTAAAATTAATCAGATTCAAAATATAGATAAACATCATAACTGGGTAATGTTTTGAAAAAATAAACACAAAATCACATGTAATAATGAACAGATGTTCTACTAGTACCATAATATATCCCCTATGTGTGGATCATACACAAGAACCAAAAAAATAATAAACTAATATTGAATCAAAAGGATTATTACCACTGGTCTAGAGTTTGGACTAGTCCCCTTATCTACAATCCATATTAGGATGATAATGTATCAATCATTGATCCTTTCTAAAGTCTACTTTTTCAAACATTTAGCCTCAGTTTGGGCACATAATTGTAATGGAATCCAAAGTACGTTTTTGAGTACAGATCAGTAGGATACCACCAATGGAATCCCTATATATATCTACTAATATAAAAAATGGAATGTGAAGTACTTTAGAAAAAAAATGAAATAAAAAATAAATAAATACACAAAATCGATTCCGAATCTCTATGGTGACACCCAGGGTTGAATCATAGCTGCTTTGTCTATTGTAAGGGTGACTTTGATCATGTAGCGATGACAACACTACCACAATTATCCAAACATAATCTAAACACTCGTCCTATAATTAATCAATATTAAGAAGTGTTATATAGAATTTGAGCACTAATCCTGGTATTACTATAGAATATAAATACCCATTCTAGTAGTCTTAAGCATCAAATAAATTTTATAAATAAATAAAATAAACATAAAAATAAATTTATTAGTGTTATGGTTTCTATAGATCCCAACTTTAAAAAGAGTTATAAACTAAATCAGTATAAAAATTCCTCTCTTTAGAAATATACCCTAACCCAATAAAGGCATATCTCTTAAAAATATTTCAGTATATAATAATTACCACTAGAGGAATTACTTATTTAAGAACTCATTTAGAATATGAAAACATCATAAAAACAAAAATTGATTTAAATTATCACCCACATAATAATTTAAAAAAATATACAATTATTCTTCATTCATTAATAATGAAATAATTCATATTTTGTATAAAAGTGTTTCAATGATATCTATATACAATGAATTGTTCCTTGAAATGAATTTCCTTCTATTAAAATAATAATTCTTTATTGTAATATAATATTAAAAATATAATCTTATTTAAATAATAATACCTTAAAGAATTTTTAATTCCAAATTCTTTTGCCATGTTACACTTTAGATACTATTTCATCTAAAACTCCAAACAAAAAAACATAAAAAATCATTCTAATACATCAATAAATGAAAATGTACACATATTTTTAAATAAAATCTAATTTAATTTTTTTATAGTGGAATATCGAACATGAATACTATATTGTATCTCTTTTAAAATAACTATGATGCTTAATTAGAACTATAAACCCCATTTTCGAATGGATTATGTATTCTATGGGTTTTTGAATTTTTGAGTTGGTCGATGGTTTGAATGGAGAACCTAGAATTAGAATTGGTTTTGAGGGTTTGGATGACTGTAATTTGTGTTTTTGGATATGGATCTTGGTTTTGTTGATTTTTTTTAAAGAGGTGGTGCCTCAGTCAAAGACCAAGGCTCAATTTATTACATAAAATAAAAAGGAGTTACAAAAGTCTGAAAGACAGAATCTTATTATAGTCCTTATTTAAGAAAGAGAGAGAAACATCAAGAAGATCATCTAACCAGGTAATGTCTTGATTGACCCCCTTGTTGGCAAGACTATCTGCAACCATGTTCGCTTCACGGAACACATGAGTGGCAATGTAGCTGAGATTCTTGAGAGAATCAGGACATCTCATCCATCAAGAGGTAAGCAGCCAAGCAAGGTGCCCCACTCCCTTCTAGATAGCTTGGACGAAAGTGGTTGAATCACATTCAAACCACAGGTTGTTCCAACTCTTCTTCATGGCGAAGTCCACCGCATGAATGACACCCATCATTTCCGCTTTCAAAGACGAGGTCGTGCCACATCCACCGAAGAATCGGCCGAGGCATCTTCCAGAAGAATCTCTGAAGATAGCACCACAGCCTACCAGACCCGGGTTAACACTAGAAGCACCGTCAACATTCACTTTGATCCATCATGACAACGGGGCTTTCCAGAAGACTTCAAATGTACGTCGGGTAAGCCTAAAGGAACCCGCAATGCGAAGACGAAGGATGATCTCAAAATCTCTAGCAAGGTTATCACAATGATCCTTCTGAAGAGAGTCAACATCCTTAATGGAAACGAGAATACTCATTTTACCTGCATTGAGATTGAGCAAGAAATTGTTATGAATAAAATTATTTCTGTCATACCAGATCAAATGTAGAATCTCAGCCACAACAGCTAGAAAAAGATTCTTGATTTGCATAGAAGATTCCCAGATCACACAGTGCTATAGTTGAGAGCTGATAGAAGCAAGGAGTGACCATCTGCAGCCAAAAATGTCAGAAATGTAATTCCAGAGAGCTGTAGTTGTAGCACAAGACAAGAACAAATGATTAGCATCTTCATGATGTTGATTGAACAGATGACATCTAGAGAAGAGAGAAATCCGTAACGATTGGAGACACACATCGATAGGGACCCTATTATGAGCCACACGCCTGATGAGAGTAAGATGCGGGGGTTTGATCCAAGATTTGTTAAAAGATTTCAACCAGATAAAGTTATATGTATAACTACTAAAGTTGTTTTTGTAGAAACTTTTAGAATCCATGACCCCATTGAAGGCAGGTTCCCAGACAAGGAAATCATCAGTCTCAGAAAAATGCTAATTTTCAATGATGTGACTGATGTGGTTTGGAAGGGTGATGTCATGAGAGTTAACAACATCACGAATCATGGAGGTGGTGTTATCAGGACTAGTGGCGGGTGATATCATAAATATTAAGGGGAAGCCAGTCCAGTTTTCCATCCAGAAATTCATAGATGATTCAGTGCTCACCACCCATCTAGTGTTGTTCATGATTTTATGGAAATATTGTCTAATGGAAGGCCAGATGGAAGATGTGATGTAACCCAAGTTACCATTCTGAAGCTTAGTAACAAACCTTTTATTGAGGAACACCAAGGAATCAGAATTTCTATGAATCAGATTCCAAGTCATTCTAGCTTGAAGAGATTCATTAAAAAGCTTAATATTCTTGATGCTAAGACCACCCCTATCCAGGGGTTTACAACAAGTGACCCATGGTATGGTGACAATTTTTCTTTCAATCGTACTACCAGTCCAGAAAAAATTATAATGCAAGTATTGATTCTTTTAAGAATACTGGCGGGCCAGCTGTAGACCATCATCAAGTAGACCATCTTGGAAACTGTTTTATACTTAACAAGACAAATCCTGGAAACCATAGAAAGAGATTTTCCTTTACAAGAAGATAGTTGATTGACAATTTGGTCCACAGTACTGTGGAAATGTCTCGATTTTGTTATTCCCCAAAATATAGGAACCCCCAAACAAGTGAAAGGGAAAGAACCTTCTTTAATTCCTATGTAATCAATGATGTGACTTTTTCTGTTGGGAGAAATTTTTTTCCAAAATAAAACAAAGGATTTGTTCCAACTTATCGATTGTCTCGAAATATCTTCATAATGTGCCAGGGCACATTTGAGGTTTTTAATGTTCCTTTTATCTCCTTTTATGAATAAAATTATATCATCAGCATATAGAAGATGTCTAGGAACGTTTATGTTTCTAGAAGCCTGGATGGGATTGATTTTCTTTTGATTCACAAGGCTCGTATGAAATCTACTTACGTAATCTTCAGCAATAGTGAAAAGAATGGCTAAAAGGGGATCACATTGCCCAACACCCTTGGTAAATTTGAAAAAACCTTTAGGGGACCCATTGACCAGCCTAGACATGGAATCTGAAATGAATAAGTTGAGGATCATGGTAATAAAAGAGTCATTAAAACCAATGTTTTTATGAAACTTAAAAATAAAATTCCAGTCCATAGTGTCAAAAGCTTTCCTGATGTCTAACTTAATGGCCACACTACCTCTTCTAGTGACATTATTCAGCATATTAGTACATTCAGAGGCAAGGCAGATACAATCTTGAATGATTCTTCCTTTGATGAATCCAAATTGGTTCCATGAAACAATTTTATTAGTGATGGAGTTGAGTCTGTTAGCAAGAAGTTTTGTGATAATTTTATAGAGGGTGTTGATGAGAGCAATAGGTCAGAAGAGATGAATCTCAACAATATTATCCACTTTAAGAATAAGAGTAAGGAATTGAGCATTTATCCCATGAGGAAGAACACCATTTGAAAAGAAAATATTTGACCAGTTTAAAAACATCTATATGGATGAGATCCCAGTATTGCTGAAAGAAACCATTGTTGATCCCATCCGGCCCAGATGCACTGTCAGGGTTGAGGATGAAAACAGTGTCTATGATTTCCTAGTCCAGAGGTATGCTTAATATGTGATCATTGACCTTATCAGTTACCATATTGGGAATGATGTCAGGGAGGATATCATTACTAACCTCATGACCATTAAAAAAATTATGGAAATAACCAAAAACTTGATTTTCAATGGCATCCTCAGTGTCATGAAGAGTGTCATCAACTTTATGAAAGGTAAGGGGCCTATATATTTTCCAGATTCGTTGAAGAGAATTATAAAATTTAGTATTTCTATCGCCAACTGATAGCAATTTAGTTTCAAATATTTTCTTGTGCATGTTGTCTTTGAGCTTCAGAAGATATTTAAGCTTCAAATAAATAGTAATTTCATCTTGGGGATCAAGAGAGAAATCAGGGAAAGTATTAGAGTTTTGAATACTAATGATGTCATTCTCCAATGAGGAGATATCCACGCCAAGCTGCTTTGATTTGGAGAAGCGCCAAACTTTGAGTTTTTTAGTAGTTCTAGTTTTGAAATGGAATCAAAAGGTTCACATTGTCTTCGCATGCTATCCCAAACGTCATTGATCATGTTGGAGCATTTTGGGACCGCAACCCAAGCATATTTAAATTTAAAGGCGAGGGGAGATTTTGAGCCCCTGTAGATGAAACTGACAAGAATGGGGTGATGATAGGAGTTGATCTTGGTTAATGTAATGCTAGAGATGGAATCCCATTTATCAAGGGAGGTAGTGTTAGTGAATGATCTACACAGTTTGCTAGCTACAATCCTATTGAGGTACTTTCTATACCAGGTGTATTTGGCAACAATAAGATAGATTTCATTAAGATCATAGTCCTCAACGGAAAATTTAAATTCTCTAATTGAGATGGGGGAATGTCACGATCCGATATTTTCACTTGGGAGAAGAATAGCATTGAAATCCCCAATCACTAGACAGGGATCTTGAATAGAGGTAGAGAGGGAAATGAGGTCAATATAGAGGGACCTTTGATATAGATATCTATTTTTGGCATACATCATAGTGCAGACGGTGCCAATACCAGCATAGGAAAAAACACAGGTAAACATTTGGTCAGAAGTTTTAACAACATTAACTGATTGCAATGATGAGTGATAAAAACCCATAGAGTTTTCGTAGAGGTGCCTTCCTTGCAAGAACCAAGGAAGTTATAACCAAAAGAGAACAAGTGTAAATATTTCAAAGAAAAGTTAATTTTAGGCTTAGCAATGGAAAATAAACATGGTTTGTGAGTCAAAATATATCTCTTAAGCACAATAAAAGTTTCAGAGTTAGCTAGACCCTGACAATTCCAAAATAGAAAATTCATTTAAACCTATGTTTGGAGCTAGCGCTCCCTTTTTCCCCGCTTGATCCCTTATTTCTTGATGACCATCTAGGTGCATTCGATGACGAAGGGCTCGATTACTTTCCCTGCTTTTTCATAGAAGAGGAAAAAGAGACAATGGAAATTGTTTGAATATCCACACCTCGATTTTTCTCCAAAGAGATTGATGGGGAATCCTTTGGATGTAAATCAGGGACAGAAGAATTAGAGAAACATGAAGAGGCAGTCATAGTAGCCTTTGAGACCATTGCCTCTATCTAATCACTAGAGCCTATCACCTCAAGGGTGTAAGGATTTTAACTGATCAACCTCACATGGTCTGAAGTGTCAATGATGATTTTGTTGGAATTAAGGTTCCGATTCAAATCCATATTGGTCTCCTTTGAGAGAGACATAAGCTGTTTGGGTTGGTCATTGGTAATAGTTTTGTAGTGGAGTGTGCATCAACTACATTCATAAGATTAATGACAGCAAAGAAAATAGTGGATGAGGAGGTACCTACATCTGCACCCTTACCTATAGCCTCTTATACCTCCACCTGAGGCACGACCAAGGGTTCCCTCCTTAGGCTGTGAAAAATTGCAACCTCAGGAGGGTCCACATGTGTCTCGGCCTGGGGACCCTCACCCAAATCACAATCTTCCTTCAGAATTTTCTCACCTGCAACATCCCCATAAGAAGTGATACTCTGATTTGGGTCCATCAAAACATCTTGGCCACTGGTCAAGACCCGAGACACTGCCTTCTTGTGATCGCCCAATAATCCGTGGCCTGAGTCAGATCCAGAATTCGCAGGATGCACGATGTCCCGCACTGCAGTCTCATTCTCTACTATAACATCAGCGTCCTAAGTCCCCCCTCCTTTGCCATATCAGATCATTTAACACTAGAGGTCTCCCCTACGGGAGGTGATTTATTAACCCATCGCTGAGCCTTTTTTAGGTTAATTTCTGTCAGCCCAGAAGAAACGGTTTGCTCATTCCTCTTCCGCCTGACCTGAGTCCACCCATCCTCCTTCGGCTGTTCATCCCGCGAACTCAATTGTTTCTTCATCGCATGATAGTTCATTATTGAGTGACCAAAAATCGTACATAAATTGCAAATGGGAGGTCAGAATTCTTATTCCAAACAAATGTTGACTTTATACACGTTTGCATTAAAGGTGATTGAATCTGGAAGCTTGCTCCCGAGATCGACTTCCACCATAACCCTCACGTATAGGCCGAGTTCCGCATTGAGCATCCGACGGTCAATCTTCAGCGGAGTCCCGATGCAAGAGGCAATATCATTTAAAATTTTGGGATGCCAGAAGAAGAAATTCAAACCATGAAGTTGCACCCAGATTTGAGCCGTCGTATTTTGGTGAGTGTGAGGATGGAAATCAAAACCCCTTTCTGAAAGAAAAAGCAACCCTGGTTTCATTTGAATATTTCCAAAAGTCCAGATGCGGTCAAGCTCCTCCTGCATGATTAAGAGAATATGAAAATACCCACGCCGTATCAGAACAAGCTTCTAGTCGTTGAAACCCTAGATGAGAAAGATCCTCGGTTTGAGCTCTGAGGCTGACCATGGCTTATCACCCTTCAAATATGAAATGAATCCCATCACTGAGTACTTGAAAACTTGAGATCGTTGCTTTAGCGCTTCCGGGTCTTCTTCCACCGCGAGTCATCCATCATCCAATTTTATGAAGAAGGATGACTTCCTCGAGATGGAATTGCACAAATCTGTGCCTTTCAATGCTTTTAGGAATGAGATCAGCTTAGGTTTTTCTTTTGATGAGATCTCTTTCTTCCTCGCCTTGCAATCTTTTTCCCCTAAATTATAGAATCGATGAGAATTGAAGTGCCTGGGAGCAAGAAACGAAGCGGCCATAAGATCAATAACAAGGAATCAGAGCTGAGAGATTCCTGTTCATCCGCGATTTTTGAGAGAGAAGGTATGCCTTCTCTCTAAAGAGCAATTTTCCTACCCTCATCTAGGTTTATTTAATCTCTTGAGAGTTTGGGTTAGAATCAATGGAAGGCCAGGTGGCAGAGTTGCCATAATTAGGTACTAGCAACAATATCATGACATGAATATAGTGGTCACGCTAATAATTTTTATGATATACTGGACATGCCCCTATTATTGTAATTTTTTATTTAGTGAACCCTTTGTTCACACCATAAAACATCTCAAATTCATTTTTCTATATTTTGATAGGGGGATTTACCCCCATTTTCTTCATTATGTGAGTGGAGTGCATGGGGAATCTCTCCACCAGAGCTCATCCTCCCTCAATTATCCTCAATTTTTGAATATTTTTATGTATTTAGACAAATTAATAGGTATTTTTATTCCTACTCATTACCTTATCTTCATTTTACATTTGTTATAACTAATTGTGGTATGAAATGGTATTTGTTTTGGCCTTGACTACACAAATAAATAGTGAAATTGGGTATTTTTTATGGGAATTTTGATATTCTTGTATATATTAGGTATAAAGATAGTTTATTTATTCCATATATTGAGTTTTTCTGATAAATACTTGTCATAGGTATGTTTTTTCTAGGGGTTTTTCCCAATGTTAAATTATTGGGTCATTGAATCTTTGTTATTAATTAGGGACTTCACCTAGAATAGTTTCATGGATGCGAGAGGGTTCCTTGTGGTACCATTGGATGTAGTTTAGGGTTGAAGACATTACTTGGTGGGAAATTGATTGTTTTTACCTTTCAGATAATATTATTTAATTAATTATTTTTGGATCCATGGTTTGATGTAGGTGTTAGGAGTGTTGGTGGTAACAAATTGATGATATTTGTGCTTTGGGGAGGTAGGATGGCTAGTTTTTAAGAAGTTTAAAAATGGAAGATGATATTAATATTAAGCTGGTAGCCTCAAGGACTAGACATATGGACTCCAGGTTTTAGTTATGTTTCAGGAGGATGTTCAAGTATACCACTGAGGGTGATTCCTATAATTAATTTAATATCATGAAATGGTTCAATTAAATGAAAATGTATGATTTATATCAAAATGTTTTGGACTATTGGATAATATACCCAAGTGGAACAAATTCCCTAGTCCATGTTGGTCATAGTGCACCATATTGATTTCATAGATGCTGAAGGCCATGGCTTAGACCATCAAAACTCCATGTGACTTCTGGAATTCTAAGGGATGTCATCAGGATTTATGAGATGTATCAACTCCAATATAAGATCCCATAACCACCACTTGAGGGCGGAGAGTTATGACTTGAGATGATCAGTAAAGGAGCTATAGGTGAGACCACTAAGACACCTAGTGGCTTCCATACCAATTGAGATGTGAGGATAGAAATGACATGACTTATTAGCCCATATATAAGGTCTTGAGAACCCTCCATGAAAAAGTTTAGTGAAGATTTGAAGGAACATGACAGGGTTGATCTTAAAGTACCCATGTGTGTCTTTGAGCTATTGGGTTTTCAGGAAAAGTGTGAGATAATTGATCCTCTCATGTTTTAGGTGACAAGTACTATGCGAGTTGATACAAGGAATGTTGGGATATTCAAGTAATCAAACCGACCTTATATGACCACATACATTGAGATGGGAAATGAACAATCTATTTAGGCAATAATGGAATGGAATACCCTAGTAAGGCATTAGGTGTGTGGTAACATATTCTACTACTGAGATACAAGATATACCTTAGTGACATGTATTGACCCGAGAGACCAGAATTAGACCAAGGTCTCCAATGGAGTGCCTCTGTTCTCATAGTGACCTTGGGGATATGATATGTAAGACTCCAAGTGGAGTGTCTCTAAATATGACACAGAGGATTACCTTGGTAAATTATTATAACAGATGATATAGATTATTCCGTGTAGTCTGTTATAATATTTTATGGAATACACCTTTAATGAAGATGTGATAGGTTTTGGGATACCATGGATTTGGAGCCAGATATATGGTTATGCTACCATAGATTTGTATGTGATATACTATTGTTTCTACCGTTAAATTATAGATCAGTTTTATAGATAAACTAGATTTGGATATAGAATGTTTATACTTCCATGTGATGGGTCCCTGGATCCATGGTGATATGGTTGGAGTTACTACAAACCTAGAGCTTACTATTGGAGTTACCTTGTATTTTAATCTTGTATATTTGGTGTACCATAGGATAGGTCCCTGAATTCATGAGGATATTATTATAGAGACCAGGTACTAGGATCCTACATGTGATCAAGTTGATATGGTCATTGCAACATGTTGATAGAAACTATGGCTCTAGAATGAGGACTGATTATTGATGTCTTAATTATTTTGTTTTAATGGATTGTTATTTATATTCATAATATTATATAACATGATCATATCATTGAATATATTGGTCAGTACAAGACCAAATTTATGGTTCCTTGCTGGTTTTAAAATCACACCCTACTCAGGCCTCTAGTAAACAAGGGTACTTGAGAATTCATTTATATGGATGTATGTACAGGTTGGGTTGAATCCCATGGTTTATAAGTTGGATGTTTAAATAGATTTCTTGGATGGATTCCAGATCATGGGGTATGGTATATATCGATTTTTTCATGGAGACATCAACTTTTTTTCTTTTTTTTTCTCACATATATATGTTACTAGTCTAGTGGGTGGTCAATTATATGTATGGCATGACTATTCAAGACATTACTATATTTCATTTATTTAATACTTTATTATATATATCTACTTTTAATTTTAGTTTATTTGTATTGGATTATACTTCATTACTTTTTATTATATTTTTTACTCTAATATAGGGATACAGACTCCCTATGATACCTCCTTAGACACCCGAAACTATTCAGTAGCCTCTATATTTTAAGAAGGCATGCACCTGGTCACATGGTGAACCTATCTGGTCACTTTTCATATATTGAGATAAGGTAAGATATTAAAATGTGTCCTTCAGTGTTTTTATTTTGACATACTATTTTTGAGAGATAGTAGACAAGTGACATAAGAATGTATCAGAGCATGTGATGAATATTGGGATGGATTGTCTAAAAAAAATCTTTAAAATCTAATTCTAGGTTACCGAGGATATAAGATGGATATTTTTTATTTCAATGATACGGTAGTATATGATTTTAACCTCAAGTGACTCACATGGATGTTTAATGTTCTTGGTATATTATTATTTTTGGCTCCTGTCTAGTTGGTAATATATTTTTGTTCATGTATCATATTTGGCATGCAGGGTTCACGTGAAATATAGGAATTCTAGTGTATGATTTCATTAATGACTATAGTTAATTTTTTTAAAGTGTTAATAAATTATCATACAAAAATATTCTATATTCTTACATAGTAGAACTCTACTCAGATGGACCAACTTGTATATTTATGTTCATTTTATTAATGTACAAATAGATCAATGTTGTGATTCACATTAATGATGACAATGTGGTCCTTGGTGGAAGGTATGTGGGATGACCCTCCTAGGTCATAATAGACAAGTGTTGGATTAGAGATTAACCATAAAGTGTAGTTATAATAATGGTCATGGAAAAAATATATTAGGTTATTTAAAGTGTCAAATGAAAGATATATAGTGGTTTTCCATATAGCTTCTTGGTGGAATTATACATAACCAGACCACCAACAATTACTAAAAAAGATATCCCATTACAAAGTGATGTTTTTTATCTATTACAACCAATGAGAACATGATCCTTGAGGTTGGGACTGATGTATGTGTATTATTAGTGGAAATCAGTATGATATTTTAGTTTCTTGAGGGGGTCATACTTATATGTGGATACCTGGTGAGGATCAGTGCCCTCATTGTAAATTAGTTGGCATGTGATACCTGAGAATTTTATTTGAGACCCAAGAGTGCATAGTTTTGTGCTATTAGATACCCTGATACCTTTGATATGGGAATATTGAGGCATTCCCCATGATACAAATTTTTTACAGGACATGAGATATGGGTTAAGAAGCAGAGCCTAGTGACTTGAGACATAGATCAGGGTGTTAGTGACCCCATTTTTATGAATGGAATGGAACATGATTCAATATGTTATCCCATAAGAGTGGTTATCCATGGATTGCAGTTTATTACGAAATAAGATGTGTGGGTAGATTATTCAGGTTGAGATCAATACACATGAGGTTCTACTAGGTATGTGACGTAGGCATATTCATGAATTGGGGTTTTATGGTGATGATCACAATGAGTTTTGTTTACTTTGGTATCAAGGAATATTTTCTAGGGTTGGTTTAGTTTGATTTCTGGTCTGTTGTTTTTTGGAACACATTTTGTAGCATGGTAGAGAATGGATGAATGTTTTTAGTTTTTGTAAATGATGCTAGAATAGAAGTGACTATGTGATGGAAAAGGGCACTTGTAAAGTGCCAAATTTTGAGGAGTGTCGAGGGTACTCCTAGTTAGAAAAATATTACACTCCATGTATCATTGAAATTGGTATGAATCACAAGAACATGATCATGAGTCAAGTGATGGATAAGGTGGTATAAGATTATACACCCAATATATTGTATGAGATAAGAATGATATATGTAATCTATGAAAGACACAAATTTAAATTATAAATTAGTGATAAGTTTGGTTAAATAAAATGATTATTTAAATTATTGATACATACATGAACATGGAGTTTTATGGTTGAGATAAAAATTGAGATATAACTCCATAGTAGTGGATACATTGGAATTTTATCATGTGCAGTGGCATGAATGATATGAGATAATCCTAGTGAGTTATTGATGGGATGAGTTGGGTATGGATTGAGAGGGGAAACAGAAATTTACTGATAAGACCAAATGAGATTATTTTCAAGGATAGGTAAGAGGGAACCCTTTTTATGGGGACCTCACAATTGACCACTGAGGGTGAAACCCTTATTTCATATGGATTTTTGTGGTTTGTGAGGCTAATGAATACATGACTAGGAATATATGATGTTTGATGTTTAATTATTGGATCTTGGGTAGAAGTGGGTTTTGTCCATGTCTAATCATCACATTTAGGGATGGATATAACCTAGGATTTGGTGTTTGGGTTTGATCAAGTAAAGTGATGAAAAGAGAACACCATTGGTGGGAAGTGAGACTTTGGTCGAGAGCATGTGACCCTCATGTGAGAAGGGTCATTGGTATAATAGGAAAAACCATTGTAAGTTTGAGGTTGAGCTTCCATGCCGATGAGTGGTAAATCACATTTTTATGTAGTTCCATGGTAAATAAAACAATCAAGATTCATATTAGATATTTGATGAGTTTGGGAGTTGGTAATGATCACATGATGTTTCAAATGTGATATAAAGGCAGTCCATGAGGTGAATCCCAATTCATAACATGGAATATATAGTGGATTAGTTTAATTTGTGGTTTATATGGTGAACCAGTGATTCAAGAAAATATTTTGAGTGTGAACTGGTTACTTCACTCGGTTCATGGGTCAACTAGTGATTTATGATATATTTCAGTTGGTGAAATAGTTTCATGATATGGTTCATCTGGTGAATCCATTTCACCCCATTTTTATGGGATGAATCATATGATAAAAAAATAATTGATTATTGTGAGATGAAAAAGATTAGAAATGGAAGATTAGTTGGTACTATGATTCAAGAACATCATTTCTGGTAAGGTTGGGATATTACATGGTTTATATGGGACCATATAAGAAAAGTTTGGTATATATATTTCATGTTTATGGGATGTTTATAATCATATAATACTATATGGAATCAGAGATGAAAAATTGTATTATATTCTATCATATTTTTTGTATGTTTTTGGGTGTGGTGTGATGGAAACATAAATGATTGGATTATTTGTATAATGACCTAATTCTTGTATATATAAATATTACATCTATTTATATTAGTATTCAATACAAAACAATAGGATCCATTATTGAATTTTAAATTTTTATAGACTTTTGAGACTAGATATATAATAATATTATTTAATGAAATATTTTTAACATCTTCTATACAAATATTCCATCATATTACTCTTCATAAGAATACACAATAAAAAATTTCTTCATAACATAAGGAAAGGAAATATAAGAAAAGGTCCATCTTAGATGTCTAGTAAAGGTAAAAATTAGAGATATCAATATCTGGTCATATAAAATAATAAAATAAGTATAATGGTATGAGATCATGACCATTACTTACAAAGTTTATAGCCATTCTGAAAAAAGATAATAAACAAGGGTTATGGTATAAAACATTAAAATTTCAAAATAAATGAATCATAAGAATTAGAAACCATCATAAATCATTCACGAACGATAATTTCATGTTAGAATAGAGTGTGGAACTATTATAAGCATTGAAACCATAAAATATGTTAAGGTAAACTACCAAGACCATCAAATCAACCATCAATACTTGTTTCCTAGAGTGGATCAAGAACATTGACTTGTTTCCCATAAAAGATCCACTTTTTACCAATAAATATCTCATGTTATATAATAATTTAACCAATTAATTTTATGGATATGAAATTACCACACATCACATAATGAAAAAAATACATATGTGTGCCATAATATTATAAACATTCATCATATCTGAACCCATGAAAAAAATGGGTGTTAGAAAATTTTCATCATAGAATAAACCGTGGAAATATATTGATCAAAAATATATCATAATAACTACAATACATCATGATAAAGGGAAAAGATTTAATCCTTAGATAATAACACATAAAATTATAAGTAGAATCAAGGGATTTTGTCGTCGATGAATAGATATACTATTAAATGATCATTAAAATTTTCTTGAGGATAATACCATTTCAAATTTAGAAATCCATTTTAAAAATATAATAATGTGAAAAAAATAAGGGAAAAATAATATTTGTAAATAAATTTATAAACATATAAAGTATTTTTCGAATAATCATGGAATCATGGTAGTGGGAAATTCTGTTCATGCCATATAAGTTATGAAAATATTCCTTCCGGAATTTTTTCAGAAAAGTTACAAAGTACCTTACTTAGTAAAAAAATGATCCCTTCAAAATGTTTTCCAAAAGTTATATAATATGTAAAAATTAATTTACAAATCATATGAGAATTTTAAAAATAATCATTAAAATATTTTTATAAAGCATGTATATGGAAGAATATTTTTTACTGAAGATAAATATAAAGTTTACTTTTCTTAAAAATATATTTTTAGTCTCTTGAGTTCATAAGGAGTGGAAAATGAAAAAAAAAAGTATTTTAATGAAATCACCATAGTAAAATAAAATAAAAATGATTCATTTGATAAGTATAGTATAATATTTTCATCAAAAAATTTACAATAAACAATCCTGACTAATATAAGATTGAAACATAAATCCCTTACCTAAGGTCTCAACATTTATTGTTCAAATTCAAACTTTTTATATAATAAATATATATTTATTATACATTTATTACATAACCATATGGAAATATATAATACAATTTATGTTTTATTTATGATATCTGATCACCTATTTATTAATAATTTCTTATTATAATCACTATTCTCGATGATAATTGCTTAATATCCCAAGAATGGTTCAGTTTAGAAGTCCTGATACATATACGTTTACTATGGTCCCATTATTTAAAAAATTTTAATCATGATATAGAAATCATATATATTTACTATATAAATATTTATATTCATACATAAATTTTATAGATATAAAAATGAATTTTCCCATTCATGGAGACGATCAGACATATATACACAAGAACACTATTTTAATTTTCAAAGGATGGATAAAATAAAGGTAAATATTAATTAACCATTAAAAGATAATTATTATATCATATATAACATATATATTCTATAAATACTAATTCATTACTTTCTATGTAAAATATTAATGAAACACTAATCACATTACTTCATGGAGGTGGTAGTCCACACAAGAACACAATTATTGTTTTCTAATGGATTGGATGGTAAGTCGGTATGTGTGATATTATAATTAAAAAAATATTTATATGTCTTATATATCATATATAAAAATTAAAATTATCATAATTACCATCCATAAAATAGTGTAATTAAACATTAATTATATCTCTATATGGAGACTGTAACCCATATGCACGCATGAGCGATACATTCACATCTTGTTTGATGGAAACGTGGGTGTATAATGGTGAATTAATGATCATAATAACATTTATTTATTTTTATTATAATAATTTTTTTATATTGTGATAAAAACCAAATATTTTCATGAAAAAATAAGTGTATAATATAAGGTGATTGGTAAAGGCGATTACCTAGTCTTGGAGATGTCTCCTTTAGATCTCCTATAAAGGGCTCAATGGTTGGTATTTTCGGAAGAAAAAACCTCGAGCAGATGGACAAAGATTATTATAAGGAAAATTAGAAGAGTATTTTTTACCTATAAGGTACATCTTTATATCAATAAGTGAGGGACGAGGTTCCCTTTTATAACTAAGGCGAGGAGAACTTTTTGAAATTCCTCAAAATATTAAATTATAATAAATTAATTATCCATCTATATTCCTCTAAATAATCATGAATTAGAATATAATGTAATATTGGGTTTTAATTATATCAACAAATATATTTTTTTCAACTATTAGTGTAATTTTAAACCATAGAATTCTGATTAACCCTTAGTTAACCTATTTTAATATTAAATATGACAATAAATTTATTAGTGTTAAAGGGTCCAAATATTCTACTTATAAGCTTGAAATTGGCCATAAATGGTCAATTTGTGAAATTTTAGATCATTTAATATCAACCTTATCTTATTTTAATATTTAATGATTATTAAGTAATTTAATAAAATATTGTTTTGGTAAAATATCATTATTTTCAATTTTGACACTTTTTATTTACATTAATATTAAATAAATCTAGACTAAATATATATTTGAATATATGATTTTAAATCTCCATAATATTTCATGGATATCTATAAAAATTTTCCAGTCACATTAAATAATTCCAAATATATTAATTTTAATAATTTTAATCATTTATTATTTTTTTTATTAAATAGGGAAATACAACATCGGTTTTTCAGAAGTAATTAAGGTCATTATATAATTAATAAATATTAATAATATAATAATATAATTTTTTATTAATCTCAAAATAAACACTTATATTACTTCAAAACTTACTTTTGTGCCTATGTGGGAATATAAGAATTATTAAAAATAAAGAGCGTGAATTTTTGAAACATTCATCAATTTAATGAATATATATACCATTTTCATGAATAAGCTTCCATTAAAAACAAATTTATAGTCTAAGGTGTGTATATAAGAATTAAATTCATCCAAAAATAATTAGGGTGAAAAATTATGGCCTTATAACCTCTTTTTAAATATATATTAACTGAATTTACTCTTTACTAAGGTCATAAATTTTACGATGGTTACTATTAATACTAACCAAATATAAAATTTAATTATTAACAAAATTTAAAGTTCCAAATTCTAAATATGTAATTAATTTTATCTTATTCAATTAAAATAAATTAGAGAAATAAATTTTCATGTGATTGTGCGATTTGTGAAAAAAACTATTTTTTAGAAAAAATAAATTTTAAGCGTAAAACTAGATTTATTCTTATCCAATGCTTAATAAAATATATAATGAATGTATTAAATAGTAAATAAATTAAAAAATATATAAATTTCATTAAAATAATTCACCTATAGTTAATAATTTAATTTATTATGAGAAGAAATCATTAAGTACATAAAAGCTATTTATTTGAAAAACATTTATTTTTATTTCAAATGATTTTAATTTTCATATATAATCAATTAAGAAACAACTAATTAATTTAATACATATATAGCCATAAAAATTTCATTATTTATTAATTTCTATTTATACTCTCTAATCCAATGAATAGATAATAATTGTTATTTTTAATAATAATATTTTAATAGTAAATCATCGTCTGTAGAAACTCAATGTTGCACATAGCAAAAAATATAAAATAAAAGAAATTTAATTGGAAAAAATATTTCATGAAATATCTTGTAGTTATATAATACCTCCGCTTAAAATGAAATTTTTCATTGAAATTCATTAGTCAAATAAAAATAGATGATGGTACTTATTCCTCATTTTAGTCTCAGGTTCCCATGTAACATCCTCAAATTGGTGGTTTGACTACAAAACATTAACTAGATGAGTGGTATTATTTCTTAGATATTTCACTCTATGATCTATAATATATTTATTTTTATCTTCATAATAAATATCATTCACCATAGGTATGACCTCTAAGTTCAGTACATGTGAAGGATCAATTATATACAACCTCATGAAAGATACATTGAACACATCATCAATTTGAGGGGGATTTGGTTTATGCACTAATTTATAATCTTCCATTATATTGAAATCAATAATTTCAAAAGGAACAATATACCTAGGTATTAGTTTTCCTTTATTTAAAAATATCATCACCATATTAAAGAGTGATATTTAATGAAATACCTTTTCACCCATATAGAACAATATATCATTCTAACGACTAACAAAATAACCTTTTTAACATGTTTGAGATGATTTTATGTGTTGTTGAATGGATATAACCTTATCTTCCATTTCCTCGTGTACATCAGTTCCAAATTGATTTATTTGTCAAAAATGATTCTAGCATGATGGAGTTCTTTACTTCCAACCATAGATGGATTCATAAAGATCCATTTGAATGATAGATTGAAACCAATTGTTAAAAGAAAATTCCACAAAATGAAGGTGTTGATCTGAACTATTTTTGAAATCCATAGAAAAACATCTCAACATATCTTATAGAGTTTGTATGATATTATTAGACTAACCATCTATACGAGTATGAAGAGAAGTGTTGTATCTTAACCTTGAATCTAGATCTTTCTAAATACATGTTGAAAACTTCAATGTAAAGCTTAGATACTTTTTAGATATTGTTGATAGGTGGACACAATTAAATATTACAACTTCCTTAAAATATAACTCAGTAAATTGATCAAGAGAAAAAAATTCTACAATAGTAATGAAGTGTGCTGACTTTTTAAGGTGATAGAATTCAACCCATATTGATTTGTTCCCTTTAAGTGTATTTCAGAGTTTGATGAAAAAAACCTGGTGATGATTTCCCATTTCTATTCTGGTATGGGTAATGGTTGTAACATTCAATTAGAATTTTTTCTCCCAGACTTAACTTTCTAGCATACCATACACCGATAAACATACTTTTAATTATCCCTCATAAAACAATCCCACTAGAAATACTGTATCAAATATATATACATCTTCATACTTCTAGGATTAAGATAGAAGTAACAACTATGAGCTTCCTCCATCATCTCATTCTTTAAATATTGTATATAAGGGAAACATACATGGTTCCTAAACATTATTATTCCATCACAATCAATGTTAAACATAGAAACCTTACTCACCTTCATTTGTAGCTCTATATCTCCCTTAAATGTATCTTTAATCTCCTCTCAGATATATGGTTTAACAATCACTTGGGAAAGATAATATTTCACCCCTTCCATAAAGATTTCAATATAAATACTTTGAAATTCCAAGCGTGATCTTTTAAACCTAGGGAATATGACACATTTTTTACTTTCCTAGGATGGTAATGTATTGAGATGTCATAAAATTTGATCAATTACAACCTTTTTTCTATCTCATATTTATTTTTTTCTATGTGAATATATATTTAAAACTTTTATGATCTATACAGATTTCACACATTTCACCATAAATATAGTGCCATCAAACCATTAATTCAAAAATTACCACATCTTACTCAATATCTTGAGTTGAATAATTTTTCAATTGAACATTAAATTCTAATTATTCATAAGCTATAATCATATCATTATGCATGAGGAAGTATCCGATTATCTTCTTAGATGAATTACTATATAATAAAAAGTATTTACCATTGCAAGGTAGTGTAAGAACTAGTGCACTTAATATCCGTTTATTTTATTCCTTAAAAAATTCCTCACATTCTTCCATCAAAATGGAATTGGATCCCATTAATGTTATCTTAGTGAGTGGATTCAATATCAATGAAATTTTCTTCAAAAAGTGCTAATAATATCCATCCAGCCCAAAAAACTAGGATCGTAGTCACGGTGGTTGGTAGGGGACAATTTTCCGAAAATTATACCCTAGAATCGTCTACTGATATACCATCACATGAGATTATATGACCCACTAATTACACATTCCGAGTAAAAAACACACTTTTTAACTTTCTCCTAAAACGTATCCTTCATCAGGGCCATTAGCAGAATCCTCAACTAGCCTTTATTATAATCCATTATATTTGAATATAAAAAATATCATCTATAAAGATCACCATAAACTAGTCTAGGTACTCTATAAAGATTCTATTCATTAAATCCGTGAAGATATTGGGCGTATTAGTGAGACTAAAATACATCACTATAAATTCAATGTGTCCATGAATTGTATAGAATTATATATTTGGTATATCCTACTTCTTTCCCACCAATTTATGACATCTAGAGAAAACTTAAATATTGTAAAAGTATTGAGATTTTTTAATTTATCAAATAATTCATCAATACCTGCAATATAATTCTTTTTCTTGATTGCGATATAGTTATGATCTTGGTAATCAATGGAAATCGGAATTAAGAAAACATTATTCTTAAGAAAAAGAATGGGTTCACCCCATAGTAATGCACTAGGTAGTATGAATCCATCATCAAGTTTCTCTTAGAGATGAAAATTCAGCTTTGGTACCTTAATTGGGTCAATTCTATGAGGATTAATTAAAATAGTTATTTCATCAGGTATGAGTTCTATTGAAAAATCAAATTCATGATTTGGTGGAAAACCCATCAATAATTCCAAAAAGACATCATAAAAATACCTTAAAATAGGTCTATCCTTAATGTTACATTTATCCCTAATCATATGAGATAGTTATTCTTTATGTATATGAATTATGAGACACATGATTGAAGAAATTTCCATTAGATATTCATATCCATCCTTGTAATAATAAATGAACATAAATTTATTCATAATATGAAATGTAAATTACCTTCCATAGAAATTGATATGAGATTAATATATAAAATTTAAATACATTCAAATAATCACATCAATTTCAACTAAAGGGAGAATCACAATAATTTTAGGAAGCACACTCCCACAAGTTTTAATCAAAGAGGAACTATAGGGTTGATATGTGACTGTTGTGACATTAAGAGTTATCCTAGCTAACTCATCCTTGAATCATTGAAGTGATATTATTATACCCTTAGAAAATTATTTGTAAACAAAAGAATTGGTGGATCTATATTAAATTTATAGATTATTTGATATCGAGTGTATGATAAGTGTACCTTTCTCCATGTCATTCTCATAACCCAATTCAGTGGTCATAATCACCTGAGATCTCACTTAGTAATTACACTTATGTGGTTGTTGACACTAATTATAAAAAACCATTGTATTTGTGCACTAGTTAGAATAATGTCCATACCCCTTGAATTTTATGCATTGTAATTTGGGTGGTGTATTAATTGGGGTTTGCTTTTACTCTATTAAGTTAACAATACTATTCACCACGTTACGAAATTCATGGGTTTTATAACCCAGCTTTGCACATTTAAATCACCTCCAAGTTCCATTCAAAAACACCCTTGATGTTTTCTACAAATTTATAGAATGTTTATGGATGTAATTTCTTTCCACCATGTTATTTATTCAAGTTTTCACAAGACTCTAACATACATTTCTTATCAAAACCATGGAAATGATTGGAATATCCAATCTCCATTTATTCTTTGAGTAAACATATAATGTTTTTTTCATAGATAATAAATTTTAATATAGTTAATTGCATTCATATAATTGGTTTCAAGCTACAAAAAAATCAGGCAATTTTAATATTAGGGATGAAAATTAAACCAGATGCATATCGTGAATTCATTGTAAAATTTTTCTCATAAGTACCAAAATATTAATCATCATTTTGATTCATATCAAGAAATTATTTCTAAATCTTTTTACATAGAAGAAGATTAAATCAGTCTATGAATAATAAAAACTTATACTCGTCTCATTACATAGACACAATTTGATTCTCTTGTCTCATATACTTGATAAGATTCCACCAGCAAGATACTTTTTATTCTAGATAATATGAACATATGATAGTTCGTTTTCATGTCTCAATAATTGAAGTAGTGAATATATTTTCTCAATAGTACTGATCCATCACTTAACTAGTAGGGGATTATAGGATACACTAAAATAATTTGGATGTTTCCTCATGAAATATTCAATAATATTTCTTTTCCCCCTATGATCATTTGGAAACTCAACAAGATTCATGTCCTGAAACGTTTTTGTGATCATAGGTGTAGGATTTTTCATTATATATCCCATGAAATTAGTTTGATCAAGTGGAAAATCATCTAATTTTCCATCACATTAAATGATAACATGATTTTAATGGGTTAAAAATATTTACTAAACCAAAAATAAAAGTCTGATAAATTACATTTATAGTGTAAACCCACATAAGTATGAAATATCATTTATAGAGTCTCTAAATCAAGAAACATTATTCCACGACACCTTAGGATAAACCTAGGTATTTAATGATCATTAAAAAAATATTTTAGTATTTTATCATATACTTATACCCATCCCTATGGTTTTCATAAATTATTTCTAAAAAAAATCTTCAAATATTTACTAAACTATGCTCTAATACCAACTATAATAGCCCAAGAATTTCATATATGAATATTACTTTTATTTAGATAAATACTCATTGCATTAAAATATAATTCATGCTAGAACCATACAATTTTAAAATACATGGATATTATATAGAAATTTTTTTTATTTTATAAATGATATTCAACAACTATGATAAACATATTCCCACATAATACTCTCTATAGGTATACCCTACTAAAAACATTCTTCATAACTTAGGGAAAGGAAAAACAATAAAAGGGTGAAATTAGATGTTAATTAGGGGTAAAAATTAAAAATACCAGTTAATGTTTATATGAAATAAAAATACAAGAATAATGGTATGAGATAACATCTATAACATAAAAATTTTATATCCAATATAAAAATGATCATAATAATGAGTAATTACATAAAAAATTATCATTTAAAAGGACTCGAATCATAATAATTAAACCCCATCGTAACTCAATCATGAAAAATAAGTTAATGTTATAAATTTTTGTGGAACCATTATTAGTATAGAAAATATTTCATATTTCAATTTTAAATTCCATAAAAATAAAATCATGAATGAATACATATTTTTTATAGTGGATCAACCACATCAACTTGTTTCCCATAAAGGATCAAGCACTTTACCTTATTTCCCATAACTATCGTATAAGATATAATACTTTACCAAAAGTATTGGAGTGAGATATAGGTACCATGAATCATATTATGTAAACAGTATTTATGTGTGACACAAAATTATAAAACATTAATCATATTATAGCGCATGAAAAGAAATGGGGTTCCCAATCATTTAATCATAGCATAACCCATGGAAACAAGTTTCATAATTTTTTTAATAGTAAAAAAAATACATTCATTGAATATTTAAGGATTGTTTTCTTGTACTATAACTATAGTAAATAATAATTACAATAAATTCCCATTTTCATTTATTAATAGATATTCCGTTAAACCCTTCTTGAGGAAAATTCCATTTCAAATAAAAAAAATATTTTTAAAAATATAAATATAATTCACATAATTAAGAAATAATTACAATTTAAAATAAATTTGTATACTTGAATTATAACAATCAAACAAATTAATCATCATGATTCCATGAAATTCTATTCTTTTCTTATAAGTTGAAAATATTCCTTCCTATTTTTTTAAGAAAAGATAGAAAGTACCGCATTTTGAAAATGACAAAAAGATTATTTTCAAAATATTTTTTAAAAATTCAAACATGGGTAAAAATAAATTTAAAAATTCATAGGATAATATTAAAAACCTTATTTGATTTTTTTTAAAACATTTATATGAAACAAAAAGGTTTTTCGACCGAAGAGAGAAATAAACTAATTTTTATTAAAAAGATATTTTTGAGTTTCTTGATTAAATAATGTATTAAAAATGAAATAAAAACATGTATTTAAAAAATAACTAGAAGATAAAAAAATTAAATAGATTCATTAGATGAGGATCATAAAATTTCATCAATGGAAGTTCAATTATAAACAAACCCGATTAAAACAGGATTGAAATAAAAATAAATTCCCTCATGTATCACCTTTCCTATTTCACATTCAAACTATGTATATGATAAATATAAATTTATTACTAATGTATTAAATAACCATATTATTATATGTAATATCATGTATTATTTATTTATGATATTATATCATATATTTATTAATAATATTTTATTAAAATTATTGCTTTGGGTGATAATTGCTTCATATTCCAAGCATGTTTCACTTCAAAAGTCCCGATACTTATAATTTTATCATCGTTACATTTTTTAAATAATTAAAATAATTAAAATAATTATATTAAAATTATATATATTAATTATATACATGTTTAGTGTCATAAATAATTATATATAGAAAAAAAATCACACAATTAATGGAGACGGTAGGCCATACGTACACATGAATATTGTTTTCATTTTTCATCGAATGGATTGAAAGAAATGTAAATATTAATTTGAAAATAAAAGATAATTATTATATAATATGTACCATATATATTTATAAAATACAATTTCATTACCATCAATGTAAAATATAACTGAAAAATAAATTACATCATTTCTTAGAGGTGGTATTCCACACATATGCACGAATGAAGTTATCATTTTCCAAATTATTTGTTTCATTGTAGGTATATGTGGTATTATAATTATAGAAGTATAATTATGTCATAAATATCATATATAAACATTAAAAAAATCATAATACACATCCATATAATATGGTGATGAAAATTCAATTGTATCGCTACGTGGGGACATGAAGACGTATGTATGCACGAGCATATTTCACTTATTTTTTGATGGTAAATAGACTGTATAACAGCGTTTCAATAATAATAATATCATTTAATAATACTTATTATACTGATGTTATTATTGTATTATAAACACCATAAATTTATGGTAGGTAGTAAGATTATAAAAGAATGTGATTGGTTAAGGCGATTACCACATCTTTGAAATATATCCTTTATATCTTTTATAAAGGGATCAAAGGGTGGTATTTTATGAAGAAACAAAATATAGGATGTGTTTAGTGAAGTTTATATAGTAAATCATAAGACTTTGGTTGACCTATAAGGTTATAAGTGGTGAAAGGAAGTGAGGGTGGGGGTTACCGTTTATAATTGAGGTTAGGGGTACTTTTTTGGAATTTTACAAAAGATTAAATGATAAGATATTATTTCTAAATACATTTTCCCAAAATGGTTATGTGTTAAGATATATTATAACGTAGTTTTCAGGATCATAAATGAATATAATTTAGATAATATATGTTTTCAATTTAAACTATATCATTTATATTAACAGCTAATTAAACAATTTATATTTTAACTACAGTAACAACATTTTCAATATTAAACGGTTATAAATTTTCCTTTTATGGTGAAAATGGCCATAAATGGGCAATTTAAGAAATTTAATATTATATAATATCCTAATTTTATTATTTCAAAAAATTATGTTTTTAAAATAATCAAATAGAATAATAGTTTTAGAAAATCCCATTATTTTCATTTTTGACACTATTTATTTAAGTTAATATTAAATACATCATGAAAAATGGGGAATTTGAATATAATTATTTAAAACCACCCCCATATTTCACATATATGTTCAAAATTAATGTGTTACATTATCCCATTCATATTACTTTTATTATTTTTAATAATAATATTATATTATTTTTATTAAATGGAGAAATACTGCACCGGTGTTGAATAAGAAACTAATGTCATTATATAATTATGAAAAAATAAAAACAAATTTATTTAGTTTAACTAAATTTATTAATATCAAATTAAACACTTATATTTATTAATAACTTACTTTTTTCCCTTGTTGAAACATAATACTTATTAAAAAAGAGAGTGAAATTGTTTTTATTTCTTCGATTTAAATAATGTATAATAAATTTCATGGAAAAGTAAGCATTAAACGAAATAACATTGAAAAAAATTTGTAAATAGAATAATAAAATTAATCTTATAATAAATAGGATAAAATATTATGGTCTTATCACTTAATTTTAATCTATATTAACTCGATTTACTATTTACCGAAGTCATAAATTTTCCAACAGATAAAATTCATATCTACAAAAAATAAAAGGGTATTATTATAAAAATTATAAAATATTGATTCTAAATGTATAACTTATTTTACCTATTTTATTACTTATAAATTGAAGAAATGATTTATAATGTAATTTCACAAAATGAAATAGAAACATATTTTCTAAAAAAATAATTTAAGAATTAAACACGATTTATTCTTATATTATGCTTAGAGAAATATTTTTTTAATGATTTAAAAATTTTATCAAGTAAATAATATATAAATTTAATTAAAACAATTCCAAAATAGTGAATAATTTAATTTTTTAAGGTAAAATTGCATTGTACGCATAAAAACTGTTAATTAAAAAAAATATTTTTATTTCAAATGATTTTTAATTTCATTTATAATTAATTGATAACAAATGAATTAATTTTACAAAAATATAAGAATATAGTTTTAATAAATTAGATAATACTATATATACCCTCCAGTCCAATGGGTAGAAAATAAATATTATTTAAATAATCCTTTTTAATAGTATATTGTTCTTTATTTAAACCCGATGTTTTGTGTAGTGCAACATGCCGAATAAATTAATTTAATTTGAATAAATATTTAATACAATATTGGGTTTTTATAATTAGACTATTGAAAATAATTTTTTGACATTAATTTTTTATTTTGGGAAGCATCATGGATTAGAATTGGATTTTTTGAGTTATTTTCGATGGTGGAGAGAACCTTGAACTTGATGGTGAATCATTTGATGAAATAGGAGTGTCACATGATAGATGGAATTTTTTGAGAAATGTCTTAAATTTTTTGTGATGTTTTTGAGTGGTGGATCATTTTTTTATGAAAGGTTCATGTTTTTATGAATGGTTCACCTTATATTTAGGGTTTCATAGTGGGAGATAATTTAGTGTTCTTATATAGGGAGCAGTGAACTGAATGTTGATTGGTTACTTGAATTGGATATGTTTGTTGGTTAAATGGTAAACGAGTCTTCATGATGATGAGAAATGTTATTCTTGGGATATTCTAATACCCCATGTCTGAAAAAGGTATGAAATTTATAGGATATTGAAATTTTAGGTTGGTGTATGGTTTTCTTTAACGATGTGGTACTCGGAAAGAGTTTTTTAGAATTTGGATGACCATAAGAGTTGTTTTTTGAAATGGTTGAAAGTTCAGCTAAGGGTTTAGAGGTTGGGGTGAGATATAGTTTTGTATTTGTGGCTAGGATACTGTAATTATACAACAGCAACCCTAACCTGGTGTGATAATAGTGTCAACACTATGAGTTTCTAAAGAGAAGTGGAATGCTTCTCTTCCCATGTTGATCAGGTAATAAATCCATTTTTTACACTATGAAACATAAAAAATTTGTTTTTTAAATTTTATATGGGGGTTTTGTCCTCTTGTATTCATCATATAAGTGAAACCGATGGGAAAAATCTCGACTCGAGGTCCCTCTCCCCATTTCTGCTCTTTGTTGGGACATTCTGAGTCCATTTATAAGGAATCATAGGTATGGTCCTTCCAACTATATATCGTATCCTTGTTTTACCTTAGAATTATTTGATTTTAGTGTGAACCAGCTGAGTTTTCAAAGAATATTCAACCAAATCATTGTGGAATTATTAATTTGTAAGGATAATTTTTGAGAACCTTCATAGAGGATGTTATGAGATGCCATATGTACACTTTTCAATGTGGTTTTTGATGAAGGTACATCCCCAATTCAATTTTTCAAGGGTTTTATACCAAAATTAAATTATCATTCTATTAAATTTGAATTATTAATTAGGTATTTCACTTGGTTTATGGACAATGATGTGAGATGGACCCTTTGGGTACTATTGGATGTAGTTTGGGAATGATGATTGTTGGTCCGAGTAGAGTACTCAAGAAGGGGGGGTGGGTGAATTGAGTATTTATAAGAATTTCTATTTGAAATGTTTTCATAAAAGGTTCTCCAATAAAAATAAATATAGCCCAGCCAATCAATTTAATACGGTTATAAAGGTTTGAATGTTCAAATAACCTCTCAGAAGATTGATTAATTCTCAGTAATATAAGAATGTGTTATTTATATTACTTCTAAAGATATTCTAATAAGGAAAAACAATTATAACTTCTATCTAAGATTAAATATCAATGTAAATCTAGTGATTTCTAAATTTATATAGAAAAATAGAGAAAACTAAATTAAAAAACATAGTAGATAAAACATGTGTTTCAGTCTCAAGACGAGACATAATCCGCTACACTTGGGGATCACCTTCCACCACGTAGTTTATATTAATAAAAATTGATTCACACCCTAGATCAGGGTAAACAAATGTGCATAGGAATGTCCAGGTCACACATCCTCTTCCACAGTTCTTCATGGGTATAAACTACTAGGTCACACAAGGACCTCTTCCACACTTATCCATGAGATTAAACAAGTGTAATAAGATATTATAGAAAGTATATTTTGTATCCTTTAGTTTAATGTAGGAGATAATGTGTGTATTTAATACAAACACACACACTGTTCAAAAGCTAAAAACAAAACACCATAAAGAAATGATGATGAGATAAGGTTATAAGTGATCTAAGTGTTATTATATGCATATATGGACTTCTAGGATTAAGTAGATAAAAGTATCAGGTCCTCTTGCAAGAAACAATGTATCTCAAGTCTGGTGCTCTGGTTTCCTGTTTGATATAGATAGTGTTCTTCGTGAATTTGGTATTGAGAAGATGATTTGACTTCAGTCTATGGTATTCCAGATTATTAATTTGAGAATTCTTCATGTGATCTTCCTATGAATCTTGGTGCATGTATCGATCCACATTTGAAGATTTCTCGTGCTTCCGCTACACACTATTTCTCGTCGCTTGTTTAAGGGCCACTCTTTTTATTTTATTCATAGAGTGTATGTGTTGGAGCTAAAAATATTCATGCATCCTACACCTCATACCTCGTAATGTCATGTGACATGTAAACAATGAAAAACTAATTATGTCAGTTCATTTAAAATTCAAATATAACCATTATAAATCAAATTGAAAACGAAAAACAGATTAAAAAACGGTGTCATAGTCTGTCTAGAAATGGTGTCACTTGGAAATGGTCTCACCATAAAACAATTTCTTCTTTTCCTTTGATTAGTGAGATAGTAATGATGTAATATTTGTATTCAGATCAGGAACCGATTGAACATATGCAATGTTAGAATAACCATTTGACAAACATCTTACAATGTCTTATCAAGGAACTGATGTCACTGACTTCATGAGATTTGAAACTGGTTATGGTGTCCGGTCATGGTGTCAGGGTCCAGGTGTCTGGGTCACACTATTTGGGTCAGGGTGTCTAGGTCACGATGCCTGGGTAACAATGTCTGGGTCCCTTTCCCGAAAACCAAAAATGGTGGTAGACTTAGAGTTTCACATACTTAGCCAAATATCAGTATATAGAATTAAGCAGTAATATTCACCAAATGAAATAGACTTAATCATTCATAAAATAAATCATTATTGACCAAATTAAATATATTTTACAATAATCCGTCATGATTTATAGTAATTAATATCTAGGGTGTGTTTCTTTAAAGCATAAAGAAACCAACCATCTTTACTCATGACTTGAAATAGATTAAATAGTATTAACTAGATTTATAGGATGTATCAGATTAGTGATCATTAAAACTTAATTAACACATGAGGAGTCCCAAAATATCCCCCTTTATTATGATCAAAAATCATATGAGTGAGATATCTGGTCATAGTGTCTTGTCTATCCCTTAGTGTATGTGTCTCTCCCCCTTTTGGGATTATAAAAAAGTGGAAAAAAGTAAATAAGAAAATAAACAATAACAGTTTACATCACATTACATGGAGAAATATGTTTCATTACAATCAGAAGGGAAAAAAATAAAAAATATCCCTATCAAAAGACAATGTTCACTTTTCTTATGCCCTGGATAACTTCTCTATTCCCTTGGAAGTAGAATTAGGATAAGCCATTAGAGAAGAGGTAGAAGTGGAAGATGGAAGTGATCCAACTGTCAAATAAAGAAGAGGGAGTCCTTCAAAAATAGAAGGTTCCAAGGTATGTTTGCTGGAAGACTGAGGTAATTGTTGGTCAAGGATAATAGGTATGATCTAACTCAGATCCTGAGAGATATACATAGAGGTAGAGGCAAAGGTAGTAGATGAGTAAGGAGGAAAACCATGTCGCAAGGGTGCAGCTGTAGGAGCACAATAGTAGTTCTCTGCACATGAAGATAAGGTCTCAATAACTTGATGATGTCAACAATTATCTCACCACCATACTGCATGACTTTATAAATATAATCTTTGTTCTCCATGATCTTTTCCAACAAAGGAGTAAAATATTTTATCTTTTGAACTTGAGTTTCAAACGCTTTAGTGACATGAGTAATTTTTAAATTTTCTACAAGTTATATGAAATGGTTTGTCATATCATGCGTAGAGAAAATTTTATTTAAGTAGAAATCCCCCTTCTTAGTAATTTTTTTCCTGAGCATAATTTGAACTATTTTAATAAATCCCTACCAAATCAAGAACTATGTTGCTATTTTTAAAAACCATAGATAAAATCTCTTTGTTAAATCCATTTAACACTGATTGATGTTCTTCCTTGAAAAAGGTTCAAAGAAGATTGCTGACAAAGGAGGGTTGGGATGATTGTCTAGAGTAACTAGAGGCGGTAACATATGAATTGAAGTACTTTAGTTTATTCTAAAATTTCTATAGACATCCCTTATACTCATCAGTAAATTTTTGGAGGCCAATAACAAGGTTACTTATTTATTGAACAATCTACTTATTTCTATTAACCACTTTGTTAGGTAAAGAAGTCAAGTTTGGTTGAATCAGAGAGGCAACTTATTGTGGTATATGACCACTAACATCCTTAATAGGATGAGTAACATGATTTGGTCCTGACTTCAACACTTTATACATATCCTCAAAAATAGATCTAAGAGACTTCACTTCATCACGTAGCTGTTTTCTCTCAATTATGACCTTTTGAATTTCATGAATAATTTTTGGCACAATTTTCCATATGATATTTTCTAATATCATAGTAGCATCTCTTTCACTCATGTTTATTATAGGAGTAGGTTGAGTGTTCCTGAGATTCTCAACTCCCTCAAATAAAGTAGATCCTAAGGCTTCTATATCATTCTGACTCATGAAATCATGAGGTTCTTGTGAAGATTCAGGAATAAACATTGAGAGAGGATTGGGTTCCTTTGTATAGATTACTTCAAGAGTAGAGACTAGTTTCAATTGAAATACATTTGATAGGTCTATACCTTTAACCGAGGATTTCTGGGTATCATTCACATCAAATTATCTCGGGAATTTATACCATGTATCCATAGTTATTTGATCAACTAGATTTTGAATTTAAACACTTTATAGACAAGGTTGTTTCTCCCCCTCAACAAGTGTATCTCTCAAAGGACTAAGAGTTTCAGTTCTCTGATCACTTTCCAAAATTTCATCCCCAAGAGCTTCACCCAGGTCTTTTCTATCCAACTGAAATGCTTTCTCAATTATTTCCTCAGTAGATAGGGTAACATCAGGATTATCTTGTTCCTCTAGGTGTTCATCAAAAGATGCTTATTTCTCAAGAGAAAGTTATTCTTCTAGATGCTCTCCCAGAACAACGTTTTCCCTTACATTAACAACAAACTCATCTCTATAAGTAGTATATTCTTCCAAATCAACAATTTTTTCAGGAAAGGTACTTACTTCTCAATTATTTCTTAAGGAATAGGTCCATTGTCTTCCCTATCTAAGACATTTTCCCCTATAGGTGCAATACAATCATTCTCCTCTTCTTCTTCAACAGGATAGTCCACAATTTCATCTGGTCCCAAACCAGGATTAGAGATGTCCTTTGGTATTGAAGAATGTTCAAATGGATTAAAATTTTCATATATCCTTTCATTATCCTCCACCCAAGATTTTTCTATAGATTCCAACTAATTTTCATTCTTTTGACTGTAACCTTTGAGATACAGAGTTCATAGTCCTTGATGACTACTTTATTTGGACCAACAATTCCTTTAGCATTTAGAATATCATATATTAACCTTGAGTAGAACAAGGAGGTATACATTGAGTTTTCCTTAATCAACTCACACATATAACGTGTATCATACTTGAATAGGTTATTCTTGTGTCCATTCTTCATATGATGAATAAAAAATATATCATGATATTTGATGGCAGCAAAATCGATTTTTCTTAGACTAATTAGATTCTCAATAAACTTAAACAACAATATGTATTCACCATCCAGCTCAGCACCAATAGTTATTATATTTGTTTTATTTCGAGTCAAGCTTACCAAGGCTTCTTCTAAAACAAAGATATCATTGAGAGGAGGAGGACCTCTCTGGTAGTCCTCAAATATTCCTTCATGAGAAACTATCTTTGGGTAAATCAGCATTTTATCCTTTGTGAACCAATCCAACCATCCCTACTCTTTTAGTACTTTCAACACTAAATACATACTTGGAAACAACCACTTAGGGTAGATTTCTTTTTCTGGGGCCACTATTCTATCAACAAGATTCATATTCAAAGGAACCTCAGGTGCTATCTTTTGTTATCATTTCATTTTCTTCTTTGAACTGCGCTTCATAGGATTTTATAAGTACATGCATTTGATTCTGGAAATTCAACGAACTTTCGAGAGAGAGAGAACTGAAGGGTTGAAGGACGACTTATGGTTTGAGAGAAGAGTGATCAAGTGAAGAAAAGAGTGAATCCACTTTTGTTTTTATCATTTAGGGATATCAAGCATCACAAGTTTAAAAGTGTAGGAATAGAAAATAATAAAATAATTAATCACAATGATACACATTATAATATATAAATAAAACAAAAATGTGTTTTACAGTGAGACCAAAACATAATTTCACAGTGAGACAATAAGAGGTAGTCACGGTGAGACTATAACAGATTTACACGGTGTCATCTCATCTGTATGACTTCAAAACGGTGCGACCATATTGTTTGAAACAATATGTGAAAAATAATAACTGGGAGATAGTAACCGTGAGACAGAAAACATGAAACAAAAAATTCAAGATAGCAAACAATAGAGCTGTAAGAGTTAGATAGTAATCTGAAGACAGTGACTTGTGAAACTGTAAACTATGAAATAGTTAGTTGTGAAATAGTACACTTCCTACTAAATATTTATCATTCCAAATTCCTATATGATGTAATCTATTATTTCATAATTTAATGCTTTGGTGAATATATCAGCAGGATGATATTCAGTTACAATGATTTCCAAAGTGATATCACCTTTTTGATAATGGTCTCTCAAAAAGTGATGTGTTACATAAATATTTTTTTTACAAGAGTGTGAAACATGATTTTTTAGATGTTAATAGCACTCTTATTGTTATAATTTATAGGTACATGCCTTAATTGATATACATAATCTAGTAATGTGTGTTTCATCCAAAAATTAGTGCAAAATAACTACCAGTAGCTATGTATTAAACTTCGATAATAGATAATTCAACAAAGTTTTTTTTCTTACTACACCACGATACTAGAGACTTTCCTAAAAAGTGACATGTTCTAGAGGTGATTTTTCTATCTAACTTACAACCACCAAAATAAGCATCATAATAGCTATCTAACCTAAATTATTGTCCTCTAGGATAGAAAAATCCTAGATTTGGTGTATGTTTGATGTGTTTGAAAATCCTTATAACAAACATCAAATGGGATTCCTTAGGGTTTTATTGAAGACAAGCACACATATATACACGAAGAATAATATCAGGCCAACTAGTTGTTAAGTAGATTAGCCTTCTCAATCATTCCTCTGTAAGTGGTTTGATCAACAGATTTTGCATCTTCATCAAGATCCAACATATAAGTAGTACTCATTGTAGTATCAATACTTTTAGTATTATCGAAGACAAAACGTTTTATAAGATCTTTAGTATAGATTATTTGATTTAAAATAATACCATCAATATTTTGAAATATTTTAAATCCACGAAATAATATTATTTCACCCATTAAACTCATTTCAAATTAATTTGGAATCATTTTAAAAAATTCAATACATAATGATTTTTTTGAAGATCTAAAGATAATATAATCTACATAAATTTAAAATACTAAAACATCATTGGAAATTCGTTTTATAAAAAGGGTAGGATCATCTATGCCTTTTGTAAAACCTTTGGAAATAAAAAAGGTACTTAATCTATCATACAGAGATCTTGGAGCTTGCTTTAAACCATACAAAGTTTTAATAATTTAAAAACATGTTTTGGAAAATGAGGATTTGTAAAACTATGGGGGTTTCTCAACAAATAAATCCTCATCTATATACCCAATTAGGAACGCACTATTAAAATCTATTTTATATAGTCTGAAATTTCTATGAGCAGTATAAGAAATCATGATTCTGATGAATTAATGTCTAGATACTGGTGCAAAGGTTTCCTCATAGTCAATTCCTTATTCTTGACTATTTCTTTGGGAAACCAATATATCCTTGTTTCTAACTATATTAGTATCTTCATATACCTTATTTATAAACACCCACTTAGTTCCTATGGTAAATATGTCATTGGGTCTGTCAAACGAATTCCAAACATTATTCCTTTGAAACTGATTATGTTCTTTTTGTATATACATCACCCAAAATTCCTCATTTATAGCATCATTAATGTTTTTGGGTTAAGTTGTGACAAGAAAACGTTATTTTCAAACTGATTTCTAAGAGATTTTTAAGTTTGAGTTCCTTTATTTAAATATCCTACAATAACATCTAATGGATGGTTCTTAGGAATTCTAACAGCTCTAGAAAAAGAGGGACAAGTGATTTTAGGTTATTCAATAGGTTAAAGTTCATTATGACTTGAATCTATATAATTTCCAGAACTTGATGTTTTCACAGATTTCTTTATATGATGGTTAGGTGATTTTTCATTGACTTCTAAATTTTACATATCATCCTCTAGGTTCTCTAGAGTGGTCAAAGGATCATGTGTATTGGTGTCATCAAACTTGACATTGAAATATTCTTCCACACATTTAGTTCTTTTTTTAAACACTCTATAGGATTTATTAGAGATTTAATATCCAATAAAGATTCCTTCATCACTCTTGGATGAAAACTTGTCATGATTGTCCTTAGAATTAAGGATATAAACTTTTCAACCAAAAACTTTGAAGTATCTTACTTTGGGTTTTCTATTATTCTATAACTCATATAGATTTATTTTAAGAATAGGTCTAATCAATACTCTATTAATGACATAGAATATTGTATTTACTACATCATCCCATAAATAAATAGGTAAGTCATATTCACAAAGCGTGGTTCTAACAATCTCTTGCATGGCTCTATCTCTTCTTTCTATAACTCCATTTTTTTGAGGTGTTCTAGGGGTAGAGAAATTATGACTATAGCCATTTTGTGTACAAAAGGATTCAAACTCTTGATTTTAAAACTCACATCCCTGATAACTTCTTAATGATTTAATTATAATTCCACATTGACATTCTACAATTTTAGAATAATTGGTGAAATGAGAGTAGGATTCACTTTTGTGATCCAAAAAGAAAGTCCATGTATATCTAGAGAAGTCATCTACAAGAACATAAACACAGTGCTTCACATTTAAACTAGAAACTCCTTTTGGTTCAAACAAATCCATGTCAACCAATTCAAGAGGTTGGGATGTTGACACTTATTTCAATGGTTTGAAGGAAATTTTGTGTAGCTTTCCCTTTTGATAAGTATTTCACCCTTTATCATTTGGAAACACAAGTTTGGGTGGGTCTTTGATTAAAGTTTTTCTTGTCAGCATTCTAAGGGAGTGAATATCACAATGTCCTAGTCTCCTATTCCAAACCCAAGATTCATTGTGAAATACACATAAACATGAATCATTTTTAGAAACTAAATAATCTATGTTAACAGAGTATACATTTTCAATTCACAATACAAAAAACACTAATTCATTTTTAGAATTAAAAAAAATTGAAATCATCACTCTCAAATTTAAAATGAAATACATCACCGCATAATTGTGAAATATTAAGAAGATTATATTTAAATCCATCAATAAAAATTTCATTGGAAATTAAAAATAAGTTAGAGTTACCGATTTGGCCAAGACCAATGATTTTTCATTTGGAATTATCACCAAAAGTGACATGCCCACCATCAATTTTTATTAAGTTATGGAATACTTAATATTTCCATGTCATTTTTCTAGAACAAACACTATCCAAATATCATAATTTTCACAGGACCTCTTTAAACATTTTTTTACAAAAATAGTAAAATAAAAATAGAAATTGGTACCCATATTTGTTTAGTTCCAGTAATATTAGTGACTAGTGCTTTAGAACCCACATCTACATCATAGGTTTCCTATAAGAATTTTGTAAAATACATGACAAAATAAACTCTATTTGGTCCAGAAAATCTTGAAATAGTAGAGAGTGTATCATAATTTGAACTTGAATAATTTTTTCCAGAACTAGGAGTAAATCTATATGTTCTGGATTTAGAAACATAATTGGGTTTTAAAAAATTTATTTTACGAGGATTATAGCCAATACCAATCATATATTTTGGTGAAATCTATTTACTTAACATTTTTTCCGTTGTATATTTACCATTAGTAAACTTTTCAAGGACCATTTTCAATTTCTCATTAGATATCTTTAGTTCATTGATTTCATTAGGTAATTGAACATTTTTATCTCTTTCTACAGTAAGTTCAGATTTAATAGTTGAAGTAATAGCATGGTGTTTATTTAAATACATGTATTTATCTTTTAGTTCATTACATTTGTCTTCAATAATACTTCAATAATCAAACATTTCTTCATTAGACATATTTTTAGAATTAATTTCATATCTAGAACAATATGAATTGTGTACAGTAGTTGTTAGGTTTACCTCATATGTGTTTTTCATGAATCACATATTGTCTTTGTTAGTCTGTTCATCATGGGAAGAATCTGATTCACTTGAACTGTCCTCAGAATGACTCCATGTTTCATTCATTGCCTTTTTATAATTTCTATCTTGGTGATCATATTTCTTCCTATACATGAGCTTGGGACATTCAGCCTTTACATGTCCCTTTGCTTATATTCATACCATTATATCTCATCAGACTTGTCACTTATTTTATAGTCTTTCTTAGAGCTTCCATTTTGATCATATCTTCTTTTGAAGTAAGGATTCCTAAAAAATTTCTTCTTCTTGTAAAATTCCATAAAACTTCATGGCTAATTGATCCACCTCCTCATCATTGTCAGGTGATGATTTTTTGATGCTGGATCTTTCTATAGAGACTTTCCATTTCCCTTTATTATTATGTTTAGAGGGGGTGGTCTTAAATAAATCCGATTTTTTTGGGTTCATCCTCCTCTTCCATTTTGACTTTAATCTCCTATTCATACATTATTAGTGTACCAATGAGTTCTTTTAAATGTAACTTGATGATGTCACATGAATCTCTAATAAAGACAGATGTTCCTCTCTATCTATTAGGAAGGCATATAAGAATCCTCATGATTTGTTTTTTGGAAGTAACTTCTCTTCCATGAGAAATCATTGTGTTGAAAATATTGTTGAACTTGAGATACATGTCATAAATAGGATCATCATTTATCATTTTAATGTTATCATATTTAATATTATAAGTATTGAGTCTCATTTTATTCACACTAGAAGTCCCATTATGTGAAGTAGACAAGTTATTCCAAATTTCATGGGCAATTTTACATGCAGAAATTCTTTTAAATTCCATATCTCCTAAAGAGCTATATAAATCATTCATGGATTTTCAATTGTTATTTTAGTAAGTCTTGGTTGGGTCATCCTATGTAATTCTATCAGTAGAATTAATCTTATACTCATCTATAGTTAAAGACCAAAATTTAAAACCTATACTTTCGAAATGCATTTTCATTTTAAACTTCCATTGGGAACAATTAGTTTATTAATGAATGGTGGTCTGTTTGTTGCAACACCTTACAATATATTATCAATAATAATGAAATAATTTAAAATACCTATAAATTTAGAATTTACAGAAATTTATAGATCTTTAAATTACAACAAAAATCTTAGTTGAATAGTTTAAACCAAAATGTCCTTTGATACTGAATATTTGTCGGAGTAGAGTACTCAAAAGAGGGGGGGGGGTGAATTGAGTATCTAAAAAACATTATATTTGAAATATTTTCTTAAAAGTATCCCCAATAAAAACAAATATAGAAGATTCAATCAAGGTAATATGGTTATAAAGGTTTGAGTGTTCAAATAACCTCTAAAAGGATTGATTAATTCTCAATAATATCAGAATGAGTTGTTGATATTACTTTTGAAGCTATTATAAAAAGGAAAATAAATGATAACTTCTATCCAATATTAACTATCATGGTAAATCTAGTGATTTCTGAATTTATACAGTAAAATGGGGAAAAATAAATTAAACAACACAGCGGATAAAACAAGTGATTGAGTCTCATGCCGAGACCTACTCCACTCCACGTGGTGATCACCTGCCACCAAGAAGTTTATATTAATAATATTTGATCCACACCCTGTATTAAGGTAAACAACAGTCCATAAGACTATCTAGGTCATACAAACTCTTCCATAGTTATTCATGGGTATAAAATACTAGCTCACACAAGGACCTCTTACACACTTATCCTTGAGAGTAAACAATGTAAAAAGAAATTAAAGGAAGGATATATTGTAACCTTCAGTTTAATGCAGGTGACAATGTGTGTATTTAATATAGACATACACACATTTCTCGAATGCTAAAAAAATAACAGATAAAAGATAATGAGATATGGTTAGAAGTGATCTGAGTGTTATTCTATGATGTTCTAGAATTCTTGGATGAAAAAAATGCAAGTATCGGGTACTCTTGAGATAAATAGAGTATCTCAAGTCTGGGGATCTAGTTTCCTATTAGATATAGCTCGTGTTCTTCATGGAGCTGGTATTGTGAAGATGATTTGGATCTGATATGTGGTATTCCAGCTTTTTGATTCAAGAATGCTTCGTGTACTCTTCATATGTATCTTGGTGCATGTATCGGTCCACTTTTAAAGAATTCTTGTGCTTCTTCTACACACTACTACTCGTCACTTGTTTTCGGGCCACACTTTTCATTTTATTCTTGGAGTGCATCTGTTGGAGCTGACATGGTGCATGTATCCAGAACCTAGTACCTCATCATTTTGGGTTAAATTTCTATAAATAAATATGCATTATGTTAGTGAATTTATAGACTCAAATATTACAGTAAGAAATTAATTTGAAAATGAAAAAATAGATTAAATAATGGTGTCATAGTCTGTCTAGAGATGGTGTCAATTGGAAATGGTTTCAACACATAATAATTTATTTTTTATTTTCCTTTTAGCAGTGAGATAGTCATGATGGTATAATTTTATTGAGATCAAGAACCGATAGAACAGATGTGTTATTAGGATCACCCTTTTCCAAACATCAAATGATGTCTTAGCAAGGAACTGATGTCACAAACTTCATGATATCAGAAACTGGTTATGGTGTCTAGTCATATTGTTTGGGTCATGGTGTTTGAGTCATGGTGTCTGGGTCCTTTGCGAGAAAAATAGAATAGGTGGAAGACTCATGGTTTCTCAGACTTAGCCAAATATCTGTATATAGACTTAAGAAGGTAATATTCACTGAATGAATTAGATTTAATCATTCATAAAATAAATAATTATATACCAAAGTTAAATATTGTTTACAATAATTAGTCATGATTTATAAGAATTATGTTCTTGGTTAAGTTTATTTTAAGCATAAAGAAACTAACCATCTTTACACATGACTTTAAATAGATTAAATAAGATTAACATGATTTACCATATATATAGGATTTGTGATAATTGAACCATGATTAACACATGAGGAGTCCACCAATGATGATTATTAATGGGAAATTGGTCGGTATTGGATTTTTCTTAAAATGATATAAATATATATGAATGTTTATAACTAATTTTTCTTATTTCCTTAGTGAAAAAATGGGTGTAAGAGCATGTGAAATGACCTGTTGAGGCTAAAAAATCTTGGGTGTGGCCAGGGATCAAGTTACTGAGGGTGTAAAAATGGAAAAAGGGATCTAATGAGGTGTGTTATCTCATTTAATATCCCTAAAACTTATGAAGTTTAGTTATATTTCATATGGATTTATAAGATCACCCCTAAGGGTTATTCCTTTGGTTAATTCAATTAAATGAAATGGTTAATTTAAATTAAAATTTATAATTCATATAAAATTGGTTGGGACTGCAGAGAAAATTTGACAAGAAGACTAAAGTGTCAAATAAATTTTTTCCGTAGTTAAATAGCTTTAGCATATGACCAACATAAGTCACATATTATAAAAATTTTAATGCATGGTTATTTCTATAATCCTATGGGGAGTGAACATTATTGAGGATGTTTAACAACCCAAATGTATGAACCCATAATGGCCTCTCGAGGGAAGAGTGATGTGACTCAAGATAGTTGACCATAGAGGGGCAAGTGAGATCATTGAAGTACCTAGAGATTCAAGGACTAATGAGATTTTTTAATTTTTATAGGTTCATGAGACTCCATATAGATAGAGATGAGTGTAGACATAGAGGAACATGAATGGGTATACCTTATAAACCCCATTCTGGGCCTTAAAACTATTGGGGTTTTGAGAAAATTATGGTGTAATATGTCCTCTCACGTCTGGTGTGACGAGGCCAAGAGAAGCTTACCCTAAGCATGTTGGGAGTGTAGAGGGAGAAGACTGGCCAGGGTTGATGAAAAACATTGAGAGAAGCCATATGTTATCTTTTCATATTTTTTAATCATGGAACAATATTATTAGGCTTTAGGACCTTAGGATAATTAAACTACTTACAATATACATGGATTCCATGAGTGATAGGTGTTGACATGAGAGAAAAAACTGAGACCGATGACTCAAGTAGATTCCCTCTGTTATCATGGTGACCAAGGGGATGTGATATGTAAAGATCAAATTTGAGTGCCTCTTGATGTGATATGGAAGGCTCCATATGGTTAGTCTTGATATAGTTGATATATATTATGATCTATAGGTGGTTACAGTTTTTTATGGAATACTCCATTAGGGAAGATATGATATGATTTAGGATTCATTAGATATATAGACAAATATATGGTTGAGATTCCATGGATTTAGAGCCAATATATTATTGTAGCTTCCATGGATATGGATATTTGTATTCAAGATGACATGGATTTAGAACGTATATATTTGGAATTCCATGTTATGGGTCCTCAGAGTTGTGATAACATAGTTGGAGTTTTTATAAGCTTGAAGAATTGTGTTGGAGCTTCTATGGATTTAGAGCTTAGATGTTTAGACTGTTATATAATTGGTCCCTAGAGTAATGAGGATACAATAGGGGGTTCTATGAATGTGGATATGACATATTTATTGGTTGGTACGACCATAATGAATTATTCAAAAACACCTTGAAACTGGATCAAGTTGCTATGGTTGATCATGTTCCCAGACCCAAGGACTAACAATGGTTTTCTTATTTCTCATGTTTTGATTTTCATTATCTATATTATAGTAGAACATATCACATGCACATATATTATCATATGTCTGTTAGTATAAGACTATGTTGGTGGATCTCTACTGAGTTTTGTAATCATAGACGTTTTGGACCACCACTGAAAATTGTTACCCAAGTAGGCATTAAATTTATTGGCAGTATAGGATGGGATGAAACATGTGGGGAATATGTTTTATTTTCACCTAGATAGCTCAGATGAAATTGAGAGAATAGGGTGTGGTATGGATCAGAGTTTTCTTGATTCTCAATTTTTAATTTACCTTTAATTATAACCAGTATATGTAACCATACTAGTGGACAATCAGTTGTATATATGTCATTAGTGTTTGGGACCTTACTGAATTTTTTTCATTATAGCCTTGTTTATATTTATCTACTTCTAAGTTCAGTTTATTTTTGATGGATGATAATTAATTATTCAATATTCTATTGGTCACTCAGATATTATAGGTATAACCTCTCCCAAGTAAATCCTTAGACCCCCACTCCAGTCAGTAGGATTATGTGTTAGGGAAGGTGTTCCTAAGGTAACATGGAGAATCAGTCTGGTTACTATTAATAGAGTTAGTCAGGATGATATGTTACCTGAACTTTGATAAAATTTCACCCCTTTTAAAATAAAAATATTTCAAAACCATAACAATTAACTATGTGTTTTGTAAAATGTAGTATACTTAAAAATTATAGTTTTCAAATTTTTTTGACATGATAAATATTAATATTGATACATTCCTTAAAAAAATCCAAACACTCATGAAATAGGGGATTAAGATTTCAAAAATAATTCATATATCAATTCTATAAAATTATCCATTGAAGAAATTATAAAATATTTACATGATAATCCATTTCATTCCATAATAACACTAATCTGGAACCTAATAAAATAGTAATTTAAATATTAAAGTTTCACAAATTTACTTTAAAAAATTTTTGCAAACCAAACTCATGAAAAATATATATTGAAACCATTCTAAAAATATATTTACTAAATAAAAATTTACAAATTAAAATTCTTTTTATATGATAATACATTATTTTAATGTCTAAATCATTCAAAAAAATATTTTCAAAGAATACTAGTTTATGAATAATAAATGTAAATAAATATAATGGAATCACACTAATTAATCCTAGAAAAAGTCTTTCAAACCAATTACATCAATAAAATTCTAAGAAGTCCGCATTAAAAATAAATCAATGTGAAAACCCTTCAACAATTAAGTCACTACTATATCAAACCATTTATCCAAATTTATATTACAATTTGATGAATCTTAAATTGTATTATGGTTCATCCCATTTTAGGTAATCCTTGTATCTGAATTCCAAGCACACTACAAAAAATAAAAAACAACTGAAAAAATCACTTTAAATTACATCAAAAATTAAAATATGTATATATTATATAACATAAATTAAAATGTATAATACACCCAATTTATATACTAAAATTATCATAAAATCATAAATGTAAGAAATAATATAAGTTTAAATTTATCAAATTAAAACCAATTCCCCAGATAGATTTCATTGAATAAAAATATAAATTATTTTAATTGACATGTTAGAAAATATAATTGTATAGTTACTTCACATTAAATCATGTTCTAAACATTTATATTTATAAATAAGAATAAATAGAACCATATATACCTTTAATGAAATTAAAGAATCATTAGAAAAATTAAAAAAACAATTATTTTTCATTTTATACATTAACATTAACATTCATTTTAATTCATTTAAATTAGAAAAATAACATGCTAAGGTAATAATTTGAATTTAAAAATATCTAAAGATATTTTTATAGGAAAATAAATCAAAGTTATAAGTGATTTTACAAAATTTATCCATCAATTATTATAAAAAAAATTTATTTTCACCATCCATTACAAATAAATATACTCGTAGATTAGTTAATTAAAAAAACACACATTCAATAATTCAACACAGATATCATAGAAAGAAAATAGAATGAATTTCAAATTCAACTCAGTAAATGTAATGAAAATTTAGTATATTCAATGATATCCACTTAGGAAAATGTTGAATAATTATGAGTGATTTTTAATTGAATAAAACAAATAAAAATGGTTAGGGTACAAAATTGAAATATCCATTTTCAAAAAATGTTCAACGCAGATACCCATGGTAAAATGTAATAAAATAGTATAAAAAAGGGTTTAAAGACATTTTAAAATTATTGAAATCTCTATGAAATTAATATTCGACTATAAATAAGTTGTCTAAGACTATTTATGGGTTTATTCTAATGTTATGATTGTCCTACCTCCACCTACCACTGAAAAAAATACTTGAATTATCTCAGATAATATTTATTAATAAACACAATAAAATATATGATAGAATACCCAACCCATCATCTCATAAACCTAAGGTGTATTAAAAATATCTGCAGTTAGGTTATTTATAAATTCTAAAAAACATTTCTACATGATGGAATTCACAATCCAAATGAAAAATATGTAATCTAAAATGAATAAACAAAACATGTATTAATAAATAAAAAACCACCAAAACATATGTAGAAAACAAACAATATCATTTCATTTTATAATTATAGAATAAATAAATTCATTAAAAAGATTATACTACTTTTATATATTACCCAACATCAGGATAAAATGATTTAAAACATCTAACTCCACATAAAATGTGAATTTTCTCACACGAAACCACCTCCATAGGTCCACATAGACCCCTTCGTCTCATTCCTAACAATAATAAACATCTTCCTATTCCTACAAGATTGATCAAGAATATAATTTACATATAAACCAAAGGTGTACATTTAAATATTGTGTATATAACTTAGTTGGATGGCTACAAGTATTTTATACAATACCATACCAAGGTAAAACTCACAAAATAAATTTTTTTATTTTAAAAATAAAATTATAATCAAAGGAATACATTTCATCATTTTTCATCATAAAAATACAAATATAAGGAATGTGTATCAAATTTAAGTGGAATAATAGGAAATAGAAAATAACACCATTTGTAAAATGAAGTCATAAAAACAATAAAGTATTTTATAATGGGATAATCGTAATAGTCTTTAAAGGGGAATCACAGGGATATGTTCTACTTCTTAATGTATATGCAATATATATTATCCTTTATAATATTTTATGATATAGAGATTTCATATGGAATAAAATCCTTGTAACAATGGGAATGTTTTATTTCTTTATGGGTATATAATTGTGAAGACCCCAACCCCAGTAGCTCGGAGCCGATGTCTTACTTAATTACATTTTTACTATAAACAATATATCTCTTACTAAACTACTAAATAGTTTAGTAAATTTGGAAAATTAGAAACATACATATGTTTTACATTGCAACGTTAAAAGAAAAAAAACATAGAAACTCCATCGGAAACATCCATAAACTAATAGATTATCCTTATAGGTAATTCATAATAAACATCTTCGCATCCTGGGAAAAAAATAAAACAAACGAATGTGGTGATATCAGTTGCTAATTATGGGTAATAAATACAAAATAATCTATCATAAAAAATAGAAAATGGTGAATTACATAAAACAAATGAAGTTAAATCATAATATTGAGCATAATATGGAAAGTGTAAAAACTGATTATATAATACCATAAACAATTACATGAGAAATAATCATAACCATGGAGATTATACTAGTCTAATTATCACATGAATTGTCAATTACTAATACCATAATAAGGTAATTTATAATAATGTAATTTGTCTCATGGGAGGTACCAATAAATCAAGGGGCTATAGTGGGCCCCAACCATAGCTTACTATGTCTAATGAATTCCTCATATGAATGGGGTGAAACATAATCAATAATACTATTAAATATAAATACCTTTCCCAAATATATAAATATATTCACTAACCATTCTAATTAGTATAGTGAATGGTGTCAATATAGCACATCCACTGTCAAAATAATCCCAAACAATTTATTAATATATGGTAGAAGATAATAATAATATGAAAATCTTTATAAATAATAAGATTTGATAGAGGTGTTATAATATTTTAAAATAACCTAATAAAATCATGAACGAATTCGTGATAGAAATACCCTTTTTTACTTAACCAAGATAAGTTATTTTGGAAAAATCATTCTTATTTTCCATAATTAATTGTATAAAACCATAAATGGAAGAATATAGTTTTTTATGAAAAATTTAGTGACATAGAAAAATAATAGAATCTTAAAATATATTATGGATGGTATGTGAAAATGAGTAAGATACTAGGAAGTTCCCCTTAATTGGGTTTTCTTATTAGGAAGAATTGAGCAGAGAACCTTGTAAAAAATGTATTTACACATAAAATAAAGATAAAATGATCTAGATATATGAGTGGGGAACATAAAAACATAATTTATAAGATTTATATAAAAATAATGGAAAATTAAAATGGGGTAAAGAGAGATAAAGTTTATCCAAAATGGAAAATGGAGGTTTGCTAAGAAACCCTTACCCTATGTTCGAATGTATTATGGAAATGATATTAGATTAATTAATAATTTAATTTCAAACTTGTTGAAAATTTATATTATTTATTATACTTTTATTAAGATTATTTATGGTCTTTTTGATGAGTTAGAATATTAAATTTCATTATTTGGGAGCATTTTTTCCATTGGTTTTCATGATTCATTTACTTTTATATGCATATGAATGATCAGTTAAAATGAAAATAGTGTACCAAAATTTAAACTATATGTTATTAATGATATTTTGAATATTATAATGTTATATAAGTCCTTTGGGTATTTGGGGTGAGGGTTATTCATTATATACAATGTTAGTGATAATCATTTAGATTAATTTTGCAATTATTAGATCATTAAAAAGTAGTTTTGTTTTATTAGTTAATATTATGTATATATATTAGTTCAATAACATTATATCATATGTAATAAATATATTGTAATCATTTTTTTCAATAAAAATAGTTTTACTACTAGACATAAAGTCCTAATTTAAAAACAAAAACACGTCGTCCATGAAGGTGGTAAATCAACACCTCACATACAGAGTTTTCATATTTGTAATAAAAGGAAAAGGAGAAGAGACTTTATGGTGAATTTTACATTGAAAAAATAAAATTATAGTTTATAAAAGGTAGTGGAGCTATCATGTCATGTTTTATATGGGAGGTTAGGGACGGATAATAAAATAAAATAAATTGAATGAAAATTAATAGATCGAAAGGAGATTGTACCTCTTGAATTCCTCTCCTTGAGAACCTCCAAAAGAAACATTGAAATGGTTTTTTTTGGGTGAGACAAGAAATACCACATTATAGGGGAGATATATAGGGGATTATATCAATATAATATAAGCATTATTCAAGGATATTGAGGTTTGAGGAATAGGAGTGGCGATAGGTGGTATTTATAGTAGAGGGGAGAGGTTTATTTTGAATATTTTATTCACTAATTTATTATTTTGGATCAAGAATATGAATAGTTTTATAATTATTAGTAAATATTTTTAAATAATGAATTATATTATGATATTTGAGTCTTAAATCATCCATACATAATCTATGAATCAATAATTCATGTATTTATTAAATACAATAATTTATCATATTTTAATATGTCCAAAAATCTAATATTTTAGAAAAATACCAAAAATTCACCAAAACCATTTTTCAATGTGTAAAATAAAAAAAAATAACTCAATTTTATGGAAATAATTTTCTAAAAATGAGAAATTTAGCTTTTAAATAAAATCATCATTTATTCAAAAAAATCCAATTTTAAAATTATAACTGATATTATGACACATTGTAAAAGTAATTAAGGTTTCAAACAATTACCTTACAATAATTTGATTTTTTTAATTTAGGAGTCTAGATTATAAAATCATGTTTCATTTTAAATTGTTATATTAATTATAAAATTAAGATCAATGTTTTATGATCTACAAAAATAAAAAAACTTAATTAATCATTTTTAAAACATTTATTTACATATTACACGATATAAATATACAGCGTTTTAATTTATAAGATACGTAAATTATATTTATGATATCACTGGTGAAGTTAAAATTCTATTGGTGATAATTCTATTTCTATGGTCACATTACTATTCCAATGGTAATATTTAATAATGTGTCACTATTTTAAATTCACAGTTGTGTGAAGAATAAACTATCGAATATGCTAAATTTTAAAAGAGGAATACCATAAAATCATGGTGTGTTACATTCTACACTTCCTAAAATAATTTTATCCCTGAAATTTCCATATTTTCACCTCATAATAACATTTTGGTATTTCTTCCCCATAAATTCCTCCAGTTCCCATGTCACCTCTTCAATTTTATGAGTTTTCAAAAGTACCTTTACTTGCTGAGTCGTTTGATACCTCATCACCTTCTCTGCAGTGTCCATAATCCGGATAGTCTCTTCGGAGTCATAAAAATCTGGTTCAAATTATATTCATTCATATGTGAGGAAATTCCTTGGGTCAGACATGTACTTCCTTAATAATGAGATGTGGGACACATTGTATAATTTTTAAAGGCTAGGTGGAATTCCAAAACGATAATCCATAGCTCCTATTGTCTCAAAAATCTAAAAATTTCCAGCATACCTGGGGATTGGTTTCCCTTCCATTCCAAATATTATAACACCTTTCTCGGGTTATACCTTCAAGAAGATATGCTCTCCCACTTTAAACTACACATTTTTCCTCTGGTTTTCAATATAGATCTTTTTCTTACTTCATGCCTTTTTGTTATTTGTTTTAATAGTCCTTACCTTTAGCATTGATTCCCTTATAAGATCTGGGCCTATAAGATTCCTTTCACTAACTTCACCCCAAAAAGTTGGTGTATGACCTCTCTTTCCATACAATGATTCATATAGTTCTATTTGAAAACTTGAATGGGAAATATTATTACAGAAAAACTCTACCAATGGTTTATACTAATACCACATTCCTTGAAATTTATGTGAGATTTATATCAACATGTATTCTAATGCTTGGATTATCCTTTCTAACTTCTCATCAGTTATAGGATGATAAGAAATACTCAAATGAATCTCAGTATCCAATGGTTTCTAAATTTTTTTCCATAAATTTAATATAAATCATAGATTATAATTAGACATAATTGAAAGAGGATATCCATGAAGTATTAAAATATCATTATATAGAGTGGTGTAAGAAAATATATTGGAAAATCCTACCTTATAAAGAGTAAATGTGTAGATTTTTTAAGAAGATTTATAATTTCCCATTTTGCATCATTATTTTATTGAGTTTTTAGAAATCCATTGAAAAAAACAGAGTAATATCATCCCATATTCAGGTAGGAATGGGTATAGGATTCATGAATACTCTAGTGTGTTGTCTTTTAGACTTCACCTATTAACAGACTAAATATATTGATACATAATATGAAATTTCATGCTTCATATTATCCTACTCTAAAATTTCCTTCAAATCTCTATACATCTTATTGATACTTGGGTGTATAGAGAAATTCTATCAATTGAAAAAATCCAATAACTTTATTTTAACCCGAGTATGGAGGGAACACAAACCCTCTTCCCAAATTTCCCAATTATATCCTCATACATGAGGTCTTCAAACATCCCATAATTTAGAGATTAAATCTTCCCTTGAAAATTCTCATCATCAGACCAAGAACTTTTATTCTTTTATAATAATTATGGTTGGGAAACCAATTGAAAAAGTAATCATGTTTTTTCATCCATAATAATTCCCATATAAATATTTTCTAGATCAACACACACATGATCCTTATAAATCTTCACCTTTTAATAACTCAATGATCCTTCCATGTTAATGCCTTTTCAACCTTATTCACCTTCCATGGGTGGTAGGATATTGAAAAATAATAATCCTTGAGTAGTTTGATCCATATAATTCACCACAACTTGAGTTATTTCTATGAGAAGTTATATTTAATGCTCTTATGATCTATATGTATCTCAAATCATTCACCATATAGATAGTGTATCCTTATCTTTTAGTGATGATTACAACTACTAGCCCAAGATCATGTGCTGGATTGATCTATTCAAGAGTTTTTAACTACCTTGGTATGTAGGAAATAAATATATCATTATTCATAAGGTAACAAACATTTCATTTCTTTGATGAATTATTATAAATAACAAATCCACCATTTTTGGATTTCAGAGTAATGATCAGAGCTTTCACTTACTTCCTCTTGAAATCGTTAAATCATTTATCACATTCTTTTGTCTATACAAACATAACCCCTTTAAGAGTAAGATTGGTTAATAGGATAGTTATTAAAAAAAATTCTCAATGAAACACTAATAATAAACTACCCAACCAATGAAACTATGTAATTTGGTTATCCTCATTGGTGTTTTTTATTCATGTACTACCTTTTTCTTTGATGAATCAATAGATATTCAATCCTTAGAGGCACAACAACCATGACAAGAAACAGATTGAAGCCAAAATCCAGACGTGCTAAACATCCCATATAACTATTTTTGATCGAGAGTCTCCAGGACATCCTAAAAGTAGTTCTCAGATTCCTCATTGATTTTGGAATATATCAATTTATCATTAATAAATACCAAAAAAATTCATCATGACATTACTTGGACACTCTATTCATTTGATACATAAAAATAGAGAGTTCATTACATAGTCCAAATGGAATTACTGCAAATTCATAATGTCCATAACCAGTTTAAATTGTTATCATTGGAATATCATTATTCCTCACCTGAATTTTTGATATCTAAATCGAAGCTCAATATTTGAAAATGGTTGATCTCCATGAAGTTGATCAAATAAATCATCAATTCAAGTAAGACAGTACATGTAATTTATTGTAACATAATTGATTTCTCTAGAGTCAATGAATAGACATATGGATCCATATTTCTTCTAAAAAAAGATAACATGGGATCCCCATGGATTAACAGTAGGGTCTATAAATCCCTAATCACCCAATTCAAATAGTTTTTTTATTTATCTCCACTAATTCAAAAATGGAAATTCCATAAGGAGTCTTTGATATAGTTTTTTTACTAAGAATTGCATCAATAGAGAACTCAACTTTACACTTTGGAGGATGTCTAGGAAAATCCTATATAAATATATCAATGAATTCTTATAAAATAGGTACATTTTAAAATTTAATATTTCATTCCTCACCCATAGATGATATTTTCTATTATTCCATAAGAAATTGTTTAGAAGACCTATTGGAGGTGGATCCATAGATGACATAGATGACTATGTCTCCCCACTAAAGATTATAAATTCCATACATTCATCACAAATCATAATTTCCTTCTCATTAAAATATTTTATTTTCATTTTATTTATAACGATTGTCCATACCAAAGAATATATCAAAATAAAACACATGTATGATGTTAAAATCATTAATTATATTGTTTTTATGAATTAGAAATATCTAATTAGTAAAGAAAACTAGAATCATATAAAGGAATAGGATGATCTAAAATCAAATAAAGCTATAGCTAAATTTTAGAAGATGATTAAAGTAACCAACACTATATAATTAAGAACATCCACCTTAGTTGTTGTGATCGCATAAGATTATCCTTTATCCCATGGATTTTATGGAATGTTTCCTTGATGCTTTAGACACTCATTTCTATAGTGTCCCATCACCCAATAATTGTATCATTGTACTTTGGTAACTTATTTATTACCCTTGGAATCATGATAATAATGTAATTTCTCACCATAATTGTAGGAAAATCGTTTTCCGTTTAAGTAGGAACAATGGTGTTTCGTTCCAAAAGTATTTCATGTTGGAAAATTCTCTTTTTTACTTATCCTTTTATCCATGATTTGATATATGACCCTCTTCTTCTCTTGGTTTCCCATAAAATCATAATACTTAGAGAATTTTGTATCTATATTGATATCACATGAGACTTTATCTTCATATAATGGTAAATTTTGGGAATCTAGTTCCCTTCATATTCATAATTTTAACCCATCAAATAATTGATATATATTTCTATTTAGAATTCATACATAATCCGCAACATGCCTTGTTAACTATGTAAAGTTAGATTCATACATAACAACATTCTCATCCTCTTTTTACCTTAGATTCAAGAATTTTCTCTTCATATCCACTCACTATTTCCAAGGGAAATATTTTCCATTAAATGTTCCTTGAATCCTTCCATTAAATGTATGTTATCTTTTCCTCCCCCTTCATGTTTTTAATAAAATACTCCCACAGATTCACATATCTCAAGAGAAGATAAATTTCGATGAAAACCTTTATCCTTTCATTATGTCCCAAAGTGAAAAATATCTTCTCTAAGGAACTAATCTACTAATCAACTATAAATGGGTTTGTAGTCCCATTGAATGATTATGGTTGTTATATCTTGAAGTGTTATAACATTATTACTCCATGTTGTAGATTATGATGTTTCATAAGAGTAAGGTTATCATTCATCATCCGAGTCAACTATCCTAGTATACTTATAAGTGGTTCAGCTCCAGTTAAAGATCATAATACTATATAATTATCTTCCATAGAAGGGAAATAACTTCATATAATAAATTCAATAACATAATTTCCATTTATTCAACTAGTATTCATTTTAAAAAAATGAAATACACTAAATTAGGTTATAAATCATCATAAATTATTTTCAAACAAGAAAAAAACTTAACATAAAATGGAAATGTATGCATAAAAAATATCATAATCATAAAAATGGTTTATTTTGGTAAATTTTTACTTTTAAATCCTTAATTATTGTAATTAAATAAAATGTGAATTATTATAAGCATATCCTAAGGGTGTTTCAAACCAGGTGCATAGTAAGGACCATTATCTTGTACCTGGTTACATGAATTCAGGACCGATGAACTTTTTAAGAGTTGTCACCCATATGTAAAACTCTTCCAGATCCAAGTCCACTTGTAGTATCCGAATATAGATGTATTTCTAGGAAGACAGACATAATTTATACTTTACCAAAATTCTAGGATGTTATTCTATGTTTATCCTCCAAGTCTTTCTTAGGGTTATGTTTCTTAATATTTTTCTTTCAAAATCCAGTTTCCATGGTTTGTACTAAATATTATCTGATACCAACTATAAAGACCCCAACCAACATATCTAAGAGCTAGTGTACTAAATAATTACATTGGTACAATGAACAAAAGACCACACCCCAAAGGACAAAATAGTTTAGCATATTTGGAAAACAAGATGCACAAATATGCTTTACATTACAAAATGAAAGGAAAAACAATATAACAATCCCATTGGAAACATAAATAAAATACAAGACTATCCCATCAAGTCATTCATAATAAATATCTTCACATCCTGGGGAAAAATAGAACATAAGAAAGCGGTGAGCTCTGATGCTCAGTAAGTGTAAGAAATACACCAAAATCTATATGAACGAATGAGTGATTGTGAATAAATAAAAACACATTCCATTACATAATAATCTTGAACATAATCTTTCATGAGTTAAAAATAATTAAATAATTCCATAAATAATTACATGAGAAAAAATTATAATCACTAAAACTATACTGGTCAAATAATAACAGGAATTATCCATTACTATTATCATAACGAAAAAATTCATAATACTAGAGGTCTGAAACATATCAATTAGGCATCTACCAATAAATTTGAAAATAAATGGCTAATTCCTTGGCCAAAAACATATCTGGAAATAAAAGGGAAAGGCCTCATCCAAGTCCATATATGATTTTTACCATGAGACCTACCAATGCATTATGGGATTATAGGGGGCCCCTCCCATAACTTACTAATTCCAATTAACTCCTCATATAAATGGGGTGAAACATAAAAAATATATACAAATGAAATGAAAATAACTTTCTCCAATCTATAAACATAATAACTACCTATTTTGAATAGTATGGTGATTGGTGTTATGATATTACATCCACAATCAATCTGATCATAAACCATTTAATAAAAAATGAGAGATGATAATAATAAGTTATCATCCTTAATAAATCATAATATTTAAAATAGGTGTGGAAATAGATGAAAATATTCTAATAAATTCATTGATGAATTCTTGGGAGAAATACCCTTTTTACATTGTAAAGAAGAGTTCGTTTGGAAAAATAATTTTTTACATAATTGTTTGTATAAAACTAGAAATAATTAAAAAAGGTAGTTTTTCATGAAAAAATTAATTATTTTAGAAAAATAATGGCTCCTTAAATCATATTATGGATGGTAGTTGAAAATGGGTAAGAAATCAGAAAGTTCCCTTTAGCCAGGTTTGCTTACTAGGAAGAATTGTGAACATAACCCTATAAAAAATGAATTTCCCCATAAAATAAAGCATAAATGATCTATATATACGATTTTGACCATATAAATATAATTTATAGGTATATTATTAAAATAATGAAGAATTAAATTTGGATAAAGGGAGATAAAGCACAACCTGAATAAAAAATAGAGGTTCTGGAAGAAACCCTTACCATATGTTCAAAAGTGCTATGCACTTTCACTTAATGTCTTGGATAATGAAATTAGATTCATGATAATATAATTATTAACCTTTTAAACATGTATTTTATTTATTATATTTTGATTATGTTTAGTTAAGGTATTTTTTATGACTTATTATATTAATGTTTGTCATTCGGTAGTGTTCTTTTCCTTGGTTTTAATGACAGATTTTATTTTATTCACATATGGAAGATCACGTAAAAATAAAAATAGTTATACATAATTATAATTACATGTTATTAATTATCATCTATAATATTAAATTTTTTTATAATTTGTTTGGTTGTTTTGGTTTAGGATGAATCATTAGATAAGATATTAATGATAATTATTTAGAATATTTTGGCAGTTTTTTGATAATCACAAACTAGTATTGTTTCATTAATTAATATTACATATATATACTAGTTATAGAAAATTATATAAGATTTAATACATATATTATAATCTATTTTAACCATAAAATTGGCTTTATGACCAGCCTTGATAGCAGAGTTTAAAAATGAAAACACGTCTTCCATAAAGGTGGTAAATCAGCACCTCATAGACGATGTTTTCATCTGTAAAATAAAAGCAAAAGGATATAAGACATGATGGTGGATTTTAAATTAAAATAATAAAATTAAAGTATTTAAAATTTACTAGAGTTATCATGTCACTTTTTATAGGGGATTTTGTGGAAGGATAAGAAAATAAATGAAATTAAATGAAATTTAAATGAATGAAAAGGGATTTTACCTCTTGAATTTATATCCTTGAGATTATCATTAAGAATATTTGAAAAGGAATTTTGGGTGAGACAAGAAATACCAAAATATGAGGAAGATGGTATAAAGAGTAAATGAGAAGAATATAATAATTCTACAAGGATTTGGAGGTTTGAGGAGAATGGGAGATGAGGGGTGGTATTTATTGTGGAGGGGAGGGGTATTGTTTGAATATTTTATTTTTTTGTTTATTATTTTGGATCATGGTTATGAATAGTTCGACAATTATAACAAAACATATTAAAATAATTATTTATATTTCTATATAATGGGCTTACATTATCCCTAAATCATATATTTCTCAATAATTCATGTATTTATTAAATATGGTATTATTGTAATTCACCGTTCACCAAAAATCAACTATTTAATAAAAATACAAAAAATCACCCTAATCATTTTCAAACATTTATAATTAAAAAATGATCTATATTTTAATAAAATGATTTTCTAATTATGATAAATTTATTTTTTAAATAAAATCATCATTTATTGAAAAAAATTCAGATTTTAAAATTTCAACTAATTCTATAACACATTGGAAAATAAATTTAGGTGTCATAAAATTAACTTTCAATAATATGAAATAAAAATATTAATTAATGAGTCTATTTTCATTTAAATAATTATATTAGTTATAACATTTTAATTAAATATTTATTACTTATAAATATACAAACACTTAATTTATCATTTTTAAACATTTATTTACATATTCTATGATAAAAATATACCATATTTTCATTTATAAGAAACCTAAATTATATTTATACTTTCATAGGTGGAGTTAATAATTTATTGGTTATATTAGTATTCTTAATGTTCACATTACTATTAAAATGCTCATATTTAATTGTATATTATGATTTTAAATTTGTTGTTGCATGAATCATAAACTGTCACATATATTAAATTTTAAAAAGGCATACCATAAAATCTTGGGGTTATAAAATCATTCCCAATGATATAGTAATATTGTGAATCACATTTAAAAAATCTATTCATATTGTATGACATGGAGAATTAAATTGTTTGTGAAATTTAAAAATAAAAATCTACAATACACATTGCAGTATATGATTGATTATTCTTTTTGAATATTAAGTGATAATGTTTTATATTATTCTATATAATGAATAATTTATCATGAGTGTTTTATATGATAAAACATATTAAATATTCCAAATGAAATTTATAGGATAAATGAATCAAATATGAGGTTATAAGTTGTTCTTCATTATTTCATTAGTTAAACATTATGCAATACTCATGGAAATTTTTAACAAGATTATGAGTGTCTCATTTCCTCTTTAAGTAGGATGAATCCATTTATATGGTTATTATAAGCCTTATACTAATTATCCTTTAAGAAATATCATATTTATTCTTTTATAACTAGAGATCTGCTCCCATACTATGGTTTTAAGGTTGGTAATTCCCAATCATTGAGTGATTTAGGAAATCCCAATGATATAACCTAGAGAAATGAGTCTATTGGATGCTTCTATGAGATATTCAATAATGACATGTTTTGAAGAGTATTATCCATATTTTGTGTAAGGTACACATTTTCTTCATTTTAAATTATACATATTTTATTTTTTATTGAAAGTATATCTTGGGCTTTAGATCTCTTTTTGAATTATATCACATTGAATACGTCTTACTCAACCCGTTGAATCATTTCAATGGTATCAGAGAAAATATGTATTCTAGGATTCTTGAAATCATGTTGCAAATGTAGAAAAGTAGATATCAATTTTTAAATTATATCAGATACCATAAAAATGAAATTTAATTTGAACTACGGTCGGTCTTATGATACGTGATATCAAAGTTAATGATAGTTTCATATTTTAAGATGTGGGATATCATAAAAAATATAGTTTAATTCCTTTGGTTATTAACATTCCATATTTTATGTCATTTAAAATAATTACATATGATGGTGCTGATATGAAATATTATCAAAACTGGAAAAAATCATTGTGTTGCTGTTAAAATATATCTGATATTGTATGATATGATTCCTAGGCACCAACTACGATATAACATGACCTACTGATTATCAGAAGTCATGAATCACAGTTGTAACATAATAAATAGAGATTTCATAAAATTTTGGTTATTATGTTTGATTATCTATCATATAATAGGGAACACCAATCATGAAGAAAAATATATTTTATAAATTGATTCAAAGAATATGGAATGACCTATCATTAAATATGATATATAAGGAAAATTTGATTTATCAGTTTTTTAGTTATGAATTGTATTATTTAATTTATATAATGTTTATAAACTATGAGAAATTATTTTTGTTATTTGTTTAATTTATTAAGTGTTAATAAATTAAATAAATTAAATATTTTTATAAAACATATAATAAATAAATATCCATAATATTAATAACTAATATTAAAATACATTTTATTTTTTATGGAATGAATTTTAATTCGGATATAAATTATATATATATATAAATTATAAGGAAAGGTATAAATTTCTTATAAATTAAAAAATAAGGTTATATATATATATTGAATTATGAATTTATCAAAATAATTAATTTAGAATATTCATTCTAAAAATATCTTTTTTAGAAATTATGTAAACCATATCTAAAGATACTTTATAATTGTTCTTAGCTAATTCAAAAAATTAAGGTTTTGATAAATAAAATCCTTAGAAAAAAATTGTTGATGTTGTTTGATTAGTTGATATAGAATCCATTAATAAGCATAGAATAACTCACTTAAGGTTAAAAATAAATTAGTTTCAAGATGACTAATAGAACATTAGTCTTTACTCATTTAGTCAATATGATTGAGTATATTATTGACTCGGAGAAGATGAAGGTTTTCTATATGACTTGATATGGCTATAGAATTCATTTTATAATAATCATAAAAAATATTCCTATTATGTGATTTTAATATATTTTTTCCAACTTTTCTTAAATATTTTTGAATTGTTTAATTTGGAATGAGATGTCAATAGTTCGTTACTACATTAATAATACAAATGGGTAAAAATATGATCTAAAAAAGAAGACTTTATGGTTAAATAATCTGTATTGTTTGTTAGAAACTTGAAGAAGAATTTAGAAAAGTGTGAAAATATTGCCATAACATGTTATTTTCTTTAATAATGGACAGGGTTTGAAAATATATTTGGATATTCCACATCAATTATTAATTCTATAAAAATTAAATCTTCAATTTTTAAGGGAATGTAATTCGAAATATATTTTATAAATGTTATATATATAAAAGGTTTAAAATCAAGGTATGAATAAGTGGAGATTGTAGTTATAATTTATATTTAGAATAAACAGTTTATTTTATGAATATTTTGAATGAACATGAATATTTCAAAGTGAGCTAGTTCTAAATAGAGTTTATAAATATTTGTTTAATATATTTTATGTGATAAGATAGGTTATTTATTAACAAATACATTGTATGAATAAATTAGATGATATATATGATTTATTATTATTTTAAATATATGATATGGATTGATAGGAATATGAATATAAATTGAGTTTTATCTAGGATAACATAGTTTATCCAGGTTATTTTTTAAAATATATGTAATTTATATTCCAGCATTCATCAGTGATAACTTTTAATTAACAAAGTCTTATATTATTAAAATTTCTCCAAAACCATAGAGTTCCACATATGATATAGTCAGAAAAATTTTATTTGTTAATTATTCCCAAAAATGGAAATAATTATTAATTACTAAAAATAAAGGAGATTATGTATCATAGGATGATTTTTTGGAAACTATATAGGTTTTATGAGATGAGTGAATGAACATTTCGATACAAAGATGCTCAAATGTAAGAAGTTTAATATCACCCTAATCAATATCTAATGTAACGTAAAAAAATATATTAAAAGAGTTTAGTGTATATTGTTAAATAAAATAACACCAATAGTAAATTTTTTTATCATGATGATCATAATGGAAAATTTTGAATGGAAAGGTTCCATGAAAAATATAATGATCTTCAAGAGTGTTTTATGAGGAAAAATGAAGTTATCAACATCATAAAATTTGGTCAAGAGATGTAATGTTGTTTTAATACTTGTTTAATGAGTTGAACACTAGGAATATGATTACTTTTCTCCCCATTATTCAAACTATATTTATTTATATATGTTTCAAAGGCATCTCAATATTTATCTTTTGTTTATGTTGGTTGTATCTGACATGTGAAGTGAAATGATAATTAACCTCTCAATGTTTTCATTTATGTTATAAAAAAATAATATTTTTATGAATTATTATAGGCCAGGATAAAACTTAAATATTAGAATGCATATTATTTAATATTAAGATATAAAATATACTCCTGATGTAAAAATATTTTTTTCCTAGTTGACCCATGAAGTATACCACATGCATTTTCATACAGAATTTCTTTGGTAAACTAGGGGTGTATATTTTATATTGTATTTCACCATTACATTATGTTATATGAGATAGGTATCATGAAAACTATCATAATTTGAATCTTTTTTACACCATCCTTCTATATGAGTTAATAAGAGGGTGGTTGGGTATGTTTCTAATCATGCCATTAGATGAATTTAATCATGATGATATTTTTTCTATCATATGATGAATATGAAATTTTAGACCTGAATTAGGACATAATTAATATGTTTATATTCATACCTAGATTAGTAACAAGTGATGTTCTTATGTTTAGATGGGGGGTATATGATATTGTCATCCATCAGGGGGAATAACATGTGGTATTTCATCCATCTAGACAATATATACAACGTGTTTGAGAATAAATGTGTATCCATATGGGAATGGTATACTTCATGCCTACTAGTTTGTCAATGCCTTGTATAAATTGATAATATAAAAGTAAATTCTTATATATGATAAAACTGGTGGAAATATGTACACAGATAAATTTGATTGATGGATAACCCAATATATCCACTTATAGATTATGTATAATTGTTTAATTACTAAAAAAATATATTTTTCAAAATTTAGGAATTCAAGAATTCATTCTTTTTATCAATTATATAATGGACAATAAGGTCACATTGTTGGTTTATTGAATTAGATTTGTGTTTTAAAAAAATCATATACTAATGTAATTTTTTTACTGTTCATCCAAAACGCATTTTTGATGGATATTCATAAAGTATTCCATGTGATGTGATATATAGTGAAGTTTATGATATATTTCCAAAATTTCATTATAAGAGATAAAAATTTAATATATGATATCATAAGTTAATATAGATGAAATGATATAAGGTGAAACTGAAGAGATTTTAGAAGGCTTTAGTGTAAGTGTGATATTGATGAAGGTATTATATAAAGACTAATGAAAATGTGATATAAATTATCCTATATTGTACTATATGATATATGAATTTAAAATTGCACAACATAATTATTAAGAATATAATGTTTTATTCTATTATGGTTATATCATTTCCTATTATATGGTGATATCATAAAGATCATTTTTTAAGTTAGTCATATTGTAAAATTTGTATGAATCATAATGTTGTGATATGTTTAAATTATGTTGAATGATTTAAATTATATTCCAATATTGATTATGGAATTTAAATTTTATGTTTTAGTATTTTTTTCTTTACACATAAGTTATCATTGATCAATAATGTTTTTTATGATGAATTATAGATTTGATTTTGGAAAGAAATTATCTCGTAAATTTATCACTAGAGAGGTTACAAAGTGTTATCAAGAATTTAATTACTAAAACATTAGGAACTGTTAGAGAAAATTCATGGAAGGAATGAGAGTTTCCCAAGGCCTATATTAATAGGATGAATCCATTAGGATGGTTGTTCTAATCCTCTTAAAAATTATCCCAAAAATATATTTCTTCATTATATCATTTCCACATGAGAGGTACTAACACATAATTATTATTAGGAGGCTCCTTTTGACGTACTAGACCTAGTTTATTGATAATTGAATGGTTTAATAAGACATAAGTCCTCAATCATATCTCCCTTTACACTATAGGATACCAACATGTAGTAAGGGTGTACAATGGTATGATGGGGAGACTATACCCTCGTTATCATAGTTCAACACAAAAGTGAATAATTTATTGGAAATAATAATACAGTAGAGATAAAACATCTGGATAATAATAATAAAAAATAGTCATAGACAACAAAAATATCATATAATAGGGATGGATACATGATCTAATACAAAATATTAGCTGGAATACATGGTGGTAAACATAAAAAAGTAACAGTACATTAAAATAAAACAATAAAACCAAAAGAATCTATCTCCATGAGAATCACTAGCACTAGATTAGTAATCTTATCCCAAGATAAGAATCACAAGATACCCAAGGTCTTTTAAATCTAGGACTATGTGAAGTTGAAGAAACACACTTTGATCCACTGAGATGTTAGACTATGGGTTTTTGAATGTAATATAAGGGGTGATCCCATTGAATCTTACCGCAAGGGTTTCTAACCAAGACCAATGATCAAGTACAACGTAATCCTAAGATAAAATTGATTAGATTACAAAGAGATTATCCAAGGTTGTCCTTGTTTAAGGACATCAATCCAAATTTTCAGAGCTTATCCAAGTGATCATAATTTTCCAGAGATTGTAAGTGAGTCATTGGTTTCCAGAAAAGGCAGACAAGAATCTAAGAAATTGATTAAATCCATGTGTGGTGTTCCATATGAAATTCACATAAATTAATTCGTTAAAATCAAATAACTTCCTCAAATGAATTAAATTTTTGGAATCTAAGTATCTCTCAAGGGGGACCTCACATATAAATGTTTTATTAAGGTCTATATATGTAGTGAAGAATATAATAATAATTGATCCAAGGTAAAATTAAAGAATAAATGAAATTTAAAAATTAAATTAATTAATTTTGGTCATCCATTTTATAGCTTTCAAAGAAAAAGACACCTGGGGGGTTTTTTGGTTAAAAGCAAGGAATGTTCATCAAGGTAATTTAATCAGACACAACCAAAGGGTTGTTTTGGGTTGTGGCCTTGAACCTCTAACGGTGTAAAAGGCTCTCATGGAATATCATGGTCAAGGAATATGTTTCAAATTAGTAGTGTTTTAAATTTAGATTAAATACACAAAAAGTCCAGCACACAGCACAACAACACAAGTTATAATAAATGGTACATTTTGGGAAAAGCGATTGACCACTATCCTTATCCCTATAAAAGACTCATTATCCAATATCAACCTTAGATTTGGGATAAAATGAGAGTAACTAAAAAAATAGATAAAACCCCTAAAAATATGGTATATTATCTAAAATTCATATAGAACCATATATGATAAAAAAATAGATGAAGGATGGTAAAAGTGATTTAGATATAACAATGGTTTACAAACACAATTGACAGTGAAGTAATCAGATGTGAGATGTGGTAGATCCAAAAAAACTCCAAATATGGAATGGGGGAGAGATATGAGTGGCTTATACTATAAAAATGAGACAAGAGAAAATGTATTTTATATTTTTAAGGTAAGGAATGAGAAAATTGTCATTTATAGCCTTTTTAATAGTGTTCATGGTTTGGTCGCACGGTATTCCAAAACATGTATGAATTTTGTGCACCAATTTTATAGGAGCACTATACCTCACAAATTTTAGTTTCATGGTTAGAATAACTATTCACAAATCATGTTTTGTAAACCTAAAATAAATTGAAGTAATTTCAAGGTTTACATGCCCCATTTACATGGTTAAACTATACATTTTCTTCCTTTATAAGCAACTTTAATGAGGTGCATAATTTTCCAAACCATTCACTACCATGATCCTCATCCCATTTATCCAAAACCATAAATTCAGGACCTTTAACACTTATATACACGTACAAAACCTCCACTAACACCATATGAAATTTAATTTAAGGAAAAATAAAAGGTTTTATATAATTAAAAACAATATATACCTCAATGGAAAACACAGATATTAAAAACTCATCTCCTTTGGAAAAATCATCCTTGAGTTTCCATTCTTTTGGTGGTTGAGTTATATTAGAGAAAAATTTCATGCATTGGGAGAATATATCATTCTCCCTTTACCACTCCTTATCCTTTATATGGTTATGCATCCATTACATGTTAATAAGTAGAACCTTTCTATCTCAAATAATATTTATGATATGATCGATGATACAAACTATATAATCCTCAAAATTATAATTTTCCTCCAAATCAACTTTTTTAGAATAATATATTATAGAAGAGTCAGATTAATAAATATGGAGTTGAGAAATATTGAAGACATCGTGTATATCCCTATACAGCTGAGGATGATCTATCCAATATTCTACCATCTTGAATTTCTCTAACATATTGAAAATTTCAATGTATCTAGGTGACACCATACCAGGCCTCTAAATCTATCGATGAAAAAATCTAAGAGAGCCTCATAAAAACCCTTGACCAATACCAAAAACTCAACAGTCCAGTTATGGTGATTAGTATAAGACTTTTTCAAATACTATACTATATCTATAAATTTACTTATCAGATATATATATTTAGATGTTTCTTGAATGAGATGTCTACCCAGTAGAACTACCTCTCATGCCTTTAACCAACACAGAGGTGAATGGAATGAACTATAATAGAGTTCCTTATACGGATCAATTTGAATGGTCTCTTGAATTTTTTTATTATTTTAAATAATTGTAAGAAGAATGTTATTTTCCCAAAAGTCTCTAAAATCAATGAAAAATTCACAGTTCATGTCCTCTAGTACATATATTATGATATCTGATTTACCATTATCTTGAGGGTGGTTTACTGAAATAAAAATTACTTGAGATCCAGGAGCCTTCTACAAACCCTTCTAAATATGATATGTGAATGAAGAATACCTATATGATAAAATGCTTTATGGAATCCCATAAAGGTGTATGATATCTTAGACATATATCAAACATTAATCATCCACTGATAAGTTATCCAAAAATAATTATGAATTGAGTGACCTTAATTATGTTTTCCAAAATTACACATAAATTATCACTACGTCAAAGTGACTTCAAAAATCCATTCCTAAAATCCATGGTGAAATCATACCATTTCAATTTTGGGATATGTAGTTTCTATAAATGTCTATTACATTCTGGAGTTTTTCTTTTACCTTCCAACAGGTAGAACTTTGAGTAATTTTTTTAATCGTCATTTTCATCCTAAAGAAACAATTCTGGTAGTCCATATCACTATACTTATTTGTGATTAGGGTATGTGCTTCCCTTTTAGAATCATTAAATTATCACATTAGTTCCTCTCTCATGTCTACAGAAACCCAGAAAAACCCATGCATATATAGGATCTAATCCATATCAGTAGTCCAAACTAGAGATGTTTCTTTAGAAGAAACACCTTCCCTCAGGACCAGGCTTTATGAGTATGCAATTTTCATCCTTTTATGTCCACCCAAAAATGTTAAATTCACCAATGAATCCATGAGAAAATATTATTGTGACATTTCTATACTTCTAGAATAATTTTGGATAGTTAAGTAATGAACATTTGTTCCCTACTAGCTTCCTAAATTGCCCAAGTCTGAGTCTTCCAGATCAGAGCATCAACAAATACATTGCAATTACCTAAAATTCTAGTAGTCTCAATGTCAAAGTAATGAATATATCACACATATCAGCTTTATTGAAAGTTTTGGTCAGACTGGTTGAATATGTATTTGAGGCTTTTAAATTCCATGTATAATATGAACTACTCCCCCATCAGATAACGTCTCAAGTAACATAAGTCATGAAAAACAACTTATAACTCAATATCATGTGTTATGTTATTACACTAGTGAGGACCCAAATGATGAGAACTATATTCCAAAACTTGTTCCCCGCGTATCTAAACAACTCCATGCATGATATTGAAACATTATAATAAATTATGTGGTCTCTATTAGGGTAATGTAAAATTAGGATCAATGCTAATTTCAACCTTACTTTTATCTTTTAAAATCCTTTCTCACAAGATTCAAAAGATTCAACTTTACATCCTTCTTGGTTACACCATTAATATGTGGTGAATATCCTTTAATGTTCTAGATTCAGTGTGTATAGAATACAAATAGATCCAAGAATCATCATATATCAAAACCATTCTTATTCTTCTCCAAAGAAACAATGACCCTAGGATTTTCTACATCTAGGTATACCCATAAATTTAAGACAATGTGACCCAAGAAGTGGACAATGTTCATCCAAAAGGGATCTTTGGGAACATGGAATATTATTGGTAATCTTTTAGTGTACTCCAAATTATGAGAATGTGTTTAATATAATCATTTAAATTTTGAGTGTATACTAAGATATCATCCAACAAAATGACCACAAAGGCATTCAAATAATGTTTTAAATGTAGACTCATCATGGTAATGAAAAAAATTGTCTTGGTTTTCCCAAATGACATATTCAGATACTCATAAAATCAATACATGCTTCAAAAAGATATAGGTAGTATATTTGAAGTCTTGAATCACAACTAAGGATAGCCCGATCTAATATAATTTTTCAAGAAGACCCTAGATACTTAGATCTAGTAGAAAATATTATCTATATGATGAAGTTGGTACTAGTTATTAATTTTGATCTAATTAAACATTTGATAATCCACACATATCTATAGGGTACCATCAACCTTAATGGAAAAAAGTACCGATGAATCCCAAAGTTAATTAGTATGTCATATAAACCCTTTGGTTCGAAGACCTCTCATTAATTCTTGAGATCATAAAAATTATTAGGATCCATCCTTTATAGAGAAATATATACTAACAATTCTCCTAGAAATTGCTCAATAGTGAAATCTACATCTCTTTTAGGATGTTTTCCAAAAATTTCATCAGGAAATACTTCTTAGAATCAGTCCACCACTATAGGAAAGACAAGGTACCATACTATCCGACAATTTTGACAAAGGATGGAAATCTAGTTTGAAACACTACCCAACCCATTATGGTCAAGCCTAACATGAGTTCCCTAGACATCCCATTCTACATTTTGAATGATGCTACCACCATAACGTGATGATAAAGGAATACTCCAATGATAATAATCAACATTATACTAAAGTATCACTAACCATTACTTCATAATAATTATCTAGAATCCCATTATCTTGAGGATGAAAAGGTTCCATAAGAAATGATATCCAATTATAACAATAGGCCACTGCTTACATCAGAAAACACTCTATAATCATATTCCCATTGGAGTGTCAAGAGACATCACCCTACAAAAGTAGTCAATCTTGAGAGAATGACTTTAAGGCCACACCATTAAAACATTACTTAATCATGAGTTAAATTAAGAGTTCACATTAATGAACTTTTTAGGTTTATAGTTTTATAGAATTAGGCCATAACTATTACATTACATCTAAAAAAGTAAAAAGTATACACTTATAATATATCCAAAATTTTCAGCAAATTAAACTCTTTAATTAAAACAAGAGTTATATTCCTGATATAAATCTTCTTGAATAATTCTTTTCTCATAATATTCTTTATACCCTATGAAAAACATTTCAAAAACATGGTATGAGTATTAAAATCCCAGTAAGGGATATAAAATAAGGAAAGAAAATATAAGTCCATAAAGACATAAAAATCAATGAAAAATTAATTTTCACTCTTAAAACATAATATATTTAACATAACTTGAGAATTCATAAGATTTATTAATAGCACATAGAAATCATAAATCATAAAGCTAACTTGTGACATTCATAACATAATTACATTGTAACTTCCACAACTATGTATGGAGTTACATTTGGAATACCCATCATAGTATATTCCCTAAATATATTAGGAGAAACATTAAGGTTTACCACTATCAATTTACCCAATGCATTGTAGAGCTATCTCGGGCTCACCTGCCCTAGATATATCATGGATCCACCCATATATGTAAAATATTTCAATGATCCGTATCATAATCATTACACATAAAACAAGCATGAATGAAATATAACATTTAAAAATTACAATAACAATATATATTTTTAAGATATTGACAAAATAAATGCTTTCACAAAACCATTTTCAATACCATAATACATGAGAAGGTTATGTGGTATTTATTTTCCTTTTTAAAAAACATTTCAGCTTGTTAAGGAATCCAAATATCAAATAATAATCACGACAACGAAAAGGTTATTATTACTGCATAAATTAAAAAGGAACATTATATTTATTTATTAGTAAAATGTTAAATATAGAAAAGATTCACTTTGAATTAAATTAAAAGATAAAGGGGATTATACACTGTATAAAGTAATGTTGTGTGTAAATAAAAATATGCCTCAATGAAAGGAAATTGAGATGAAGTCCCTTACAAAGATCATTTTGTAAATAAAATAGACCGATTATGTTTATTCACAATAAGAAAATATGAATATAGTATAAATACAAGATAAGATATCAAAATTAATTTATGACATAATCATAGCACGACATAAAAAATAAGTATAAGATCAACCCAAAGAATGGAATTTGGGTTAAGAAGTACCTTTATGAAAATTCAGCAGCCTAACGACATCACATTAAAATTCATAAAATGAGTTGATGGGAGAGAAAAAGGTCTATCATCATGTGGAAATAAAATGTAAAAAAATAAGTATATATAAGAACATATCCCAAAATAAGAAAATTGAAATTAAAATACATAACATGAAAGATGTCTTTGACTTAAAGAGGATTGTGAAAGGTTCCCTTACCCTGTGTCTGAATTGTCTTGTTCATTATTTATCTTCCTGAATAATAAACAATAGTTAATTTCAAATTGATTCAGAAAATTTATCAAGTTTATTATTCATTTTATATCACTTATACCTTTCTATAATAATCATATAATTATTCAAGTTTATATTAGTCATTTTGTCATGGTTCGGTACTTAAGTAAAAAAATGAACTTGTTATAATTAATAGTTGTTCATGAGGTCAAAATTTCATTATCTCCAGAATTCTATTCATGATTTAAATATCATATATATCATATATATCCAGTATATATGTATTATAATAGTACATAACATTTGGGGATAATAAATGAAATGCAACATTCATGGAGACGGTAAGCCGTACGTACACATGAACGCTACTTTCATTTCTATTTCCTATTTAAAGGAATGAAAACTTAATGATACATAGGTATATTATAATTCCAGTATAATATCATATTATATATATGTTAAATATGTTCATTAATTACTTTTTTAATACATTTCATGTATAGCATGAACGAGTCATAACACTTTGAAGGGTTCGTAGTCCACACTTCCTCAAATGAAATTATTGTATTTATACAACATGAATAGAATAAATGTATATTATAAATTAGAATTAAAGAAGTATAGTGATAAAATAAATATCATAAATATCATATATAATTATAGTTCCATCATAATTTCCACCATTATAGGTGGTAGGAGATAATTGAACAATCATTGTTTCGTGAGGTAGTAGTTCGTCTTCCACAGAAAAAGTATGTTCTAAATCCATTATATGGAGGTGTGTTTAAGTTTATTTTAAATAATTCTCATAAAAACATAATATTATATTGTATATACTAGTTTTTTTATCTAATAAAATAAAAATAATAGAATAGGGAGTGAATAAGTATAATATTATAAAGGAACTTTAGAGATGACACTACCTTTTAAAATGTGTAACTCCCTTTGATTTGATACAAAATTATTTCTTGAATTGCCTTCATCAAAATTTAAATATTATAGGAGTGAGGGATGGATTTTGGGATCTTATTTGGGCAGAGAGTGGATGATCCAAGTGTCATGATAGGTGTGTGAAAAGGGTTAAAGGTGGTTTCCTTTTATAAGAGGGAGGAGGGTCTCTTTAGGAATGTTTGAAAGTATTACTTTATTATAAAATTATTTTCGGTTTCAAAAGCTCCAAAACTCATTACATTATAATAATAGATTAATATAAGTCTAAATTAAATCATAAAATAATAATTTTACAGGTTTTGGATATCTTTTAATCCTTTATATTTTTTATTTAACTCTTTTTTACTCTCACTATTTTATCAAGCATTAAAACATTGAGAATTAAAATCATTACCAAAACCTGAAAAATATGAAAATAAAGAGTCATTAATAAAATTAGATACTTATTAAAACTATTTTGTTTCATGTTATATTTTTTTTAATTTTATAATATTTAATAAAATATTTTATATTTTAAAATATTAATTATGTCAATTTGGACACTATTCAAATATGAAATCTTTTAAAAATAAAAAAACATGATTGATTCGAAAAAATATCATTAATAAAAATATAACACATAACTATTATGCATAAAATTCGTTTATTATATCAAAATAACAAAATTAAATTTTTTTAACATTTATAATATCATTTATTTTAACCCTTTATTAATGAAGTAATCAATACACCACCAATGTATCACAACTAAATTTATTTATTTAATATCTATAAATTATAAATACAATACGATGATGTCGGAAATTTTTTCATATTTCACATTACTATTTATAGACAAAAATATAACTTATGTAACCCCTATATAAAAATTCCCTTTACTAAAAGATATATGTTAATGTTACATTTTCCTTAACATTAAATTAATTTTTATAAAATGTCATTTTCACTTACAAGTGGCTCCATGGGGTCCCAAAATCGACCCAAGGATTCCCATGGTCAGAAATGTATGATCCAATAGGGTTATGATACATGTTAAAGTAATTTTATATTATTATAATAATTTTTACCCTTATTTACCAGATTTACCTTTTAACCATGGTAAATAAAATATTTACTGAAGTTACTATTCAAAATGTCTAAAAGTACAGGTTACCTATTTACAAAATTTGGTCCTCCGGATTCCAAATATGGAATCCATTTTTCAAAATTCATAACACATAAGTTTCAATGATTAATTTAAAATTAATTCTCATTGTCAAAACCAAATAGCTTTTTTGAAGAAGTAAACACTACCAAAATATTGACATGTGTTTATGTACAATTTTAAAGTTAAATTACATTAAATGAAAAAAAATTGTATTAAATGATAAAAATATAATTTCATTACAATTTTAATCCAAATTAATGGACAATATAATCATATAAATAAATTAGATAAAAAAGCAGTTTGGAATTAAAATTCTGTTTTTTTCACTATTAATCAAAAAAAGAACTTTTTCGGAAAAATATCAAAATTTTACCCAAAGTAAATTTTGATGTCCCAGTTCTAAATAAGAAGTATATTGTTTTCTAATAAAACATATATAAGTGACAAAAATTATATTTAAAAATGGTCTTCCCTCAAAATGCTGTAAATCGACCTTTTAAAGAATATAAGAGTATTTTAGGCTTAAAATAAGATTCATTCTTATTTTAAGACTCTAAAAAATATTCGATAAAAGTAAAAACATATAACAAAAATGTGTAGTTATATTGTAGTTATTTATGTTTATTCCTACCAATACAATGTCTAAGAATTAACAACCATTTCAAATAATAATAATATTATATTAATTTTCGGTAAAACTCAATGTTGTGTGGAATGTAAGATTTCAAAGAAACCCATTGTTGTGTGTTGAGTAAGTTATCAGACATATCATCCTCTGAAAATTAAAATTAATATTTAATTCAAAAATATTAATAAATATGAAAATGTTATATTATTTATTTACTTGGGATGTTACATCATTTTCCCATTTTGGGAATTGCATCCTCACAATTTTAAAATTGGGCTCAAAAACTTCATTAAAAGTCCGAAATCAGAAACAGAGTCAATAAAACAATCACATTAAAAGACATAAATAGAAGTAAAAATGTTATCTAAGAGAATCCATAATATTATTCCATGGAGGAAAACATGGATATGAAAGAGAAACTAACTCTCATAGATTATTGGAGAGTGATAGGGAACTTGATCACAGAGTGTTAACCACCAAAATACCAAAACATTGTGGTTGGGTAAAAGTATAACGATAAAATAAACTGTATAAATTTTTTTTATTCAAGATCCTTTGTATAGAGTTGAAGAATTTTCTTACATCCTAGACTAATATAATAAAGAAATATACTTACTTTTCAAGTAGAGTTTCATCCATTAATAAGTTTCTACCAAAAAATAATCTTTTTTTCCAAATGATGAGTACTCATGATGACTCGGTCTCACCTGAAGCACTAGAATAAACTTATTGAAAATAACATGATCCATAAAATACTACCCATATATTTTCCATTTTTTAGACATTAACCATTACCAAAATAGTTATTACAAGATTATATAATCTCTAAAAAGGATAGTCTTTTATAAAAATAAATACTACTCTTAATCTCCAAAATTGAACAAACATTACCCAAAGTTTAACAAATACCAATCAATAAACAGTTGTCCTTAAAATCCTTCAATATAATCCAAACTAATATTAAAACCCAAAACTCAGAATAATTTTACCACATAGTCTTCCATATTAAATCATAACATTTATCTCCAAATAACATCGACTGCTCTTATAGTCTCATACTAATGTGTAATTAACCAAATAACATATTCTATAAGACAGGTTAATAATTTCCATAAATAACCCAAATCACTATATGTCTATAATAAAAACATAAATTATTCCAAAATAAATTTTCATCCATTACTCCACAAATGAAATCCCATAGTCTTCTATTTTCCTTAGGCATATAGTGTTTCCCAAAATGAGAGAATTTATTCCAAAATATATTTTTTCACTTAATCACCAAATCATTTTCCTATAATTAGGATATCCATTTTATAAAACATAAGTTCCCAAAATCAAATAATTGTTGATCCAAAAAATCATTTAACTTAGAGTAATTAGCCATACTAACCTGGGACTTCACATAGTCCAATGGTAGGCAACAAATTCCAAATGTACTTTGGTTATGGGTTCGATTCCCATAGCTTTGTCCAACATGATGGGTTGTCACATGGTCAGCATGTTGTAATTTTTCAAAAATATATATAATATTATAATATTTCCAAAAATGAAATAAACTCCTCCAAAATAATCATAACATTATTTAACCACAATGTTTTACTTATAAGTATCATTTTCATCCAAACTCATAAGGACCTCAATATATTAATTCATTAAGTCTTATATATAATGAAATTTTCATACCTCTAGAAAATAACACTATTCCTAATGAAAGAACATTGCACGTTAATCATGGTGTCTACCTGGTTTCATCATCATCTTATTCACATAGATAGATGGTCCATACATTGCAAAAATTATTTAGAGATCCTTCAAAATCATCTTTTTCCTTTATCCAAATGCACCTTGTATAACATGTGTCATATGGGTGTTCAAAGAAAAATATTTTCAGAAAATAATCATGTATGACATATAAATTCAAAATAATAGATAAAACTTTTTTTTATAAAATATTCAGAACAAGTTTGAGTTGAACCATTCAATCAATGGTCCTTTTTAAAACACCATAAGTATGTGCCTAAATAATATATTTTAAAGGAAAATATAAATAGTTTTCATAAGGGTCACCTTCTTCAACTCCAATTTCAAAATCATAATATACTTCAAAATCTTGAGAAAAGGTAAAATATTTGAAAATGACATGATAATATTTATATAAGGACCTAGACATAAAACATTCCATAATCTTTAATTAAATGAATAATTCACATTGAGGACCTTTTCAGGTTTAGAGTTTTAGATAATTAGAGAATAACTGTTACATCTCAAAGATTACAAGGTAGACACATCTACTCAGTTTCCATTTTTTTCACAAAATTTAAACTCTTGAACAAAATATTCATGTCTAGTTCCATGTTTTAGACATCATGAAATTTCCTTAATCCCATCCTTGACCATATTCCACTTTAAGTCCTGTGGAAAACATTTCAAAAACATGGGATGTGCACAAAAATCTCAGTAAGGGATATAAAAATACATAAAGGAAACATTTGTCCATGTATACATAAGAATCAATGAAAACACACTTTACTCATAAAACATATGCACTTTAACATACCTCATGAAATCATAAGATTTATGAATAACTCATAGAAATCATAAGATGTAAAGGTAACTTGAGGCATACATAACATTCTTACGTAGGGAGTAACCCTCATGGTTACGTTTGGAATACCAATCATAGTATATCCCCAAATCTCTTCAGAGAAACCTTAGCGTTTAACTCTTTTACATTACCCAATGCATTAGAGAGCTATATCGGGCTCACCCGCCCTTATTTTATCATGTAACCACCCGTCTTCATAAACAATTCCCACGAACCATAACATAATCATATCACATAAATCATTCAGAAATGAAACATAACATTTCAACATTTCAATTACGTGATATCAATATAACTCATTGACATAATAAAAATATTATCAAAACCATTTTCAATACCAAAATAAAAGAAAAGTAAAACATGGTATTAATTTTTCATTTAAAAAAATGTTATGGCTTGTAGAGGAAGTCGAAACTCAAATAATGGTCACGGTGGTGGAGAAGTAAAACATGGTATTAATTTTTCATTTAGTAAAATGCTTCATATTAAAAATATTCCTTTGGAATAAAAGTAAAAGTCAAAGGGGTTTATACACTGTATAAAATAATGTTATGTATAAAAAAATATGCCTCAATGAATGGAGATTGAGACGAAGTCCCATACCACTTGAAATATTTTGAAAGGGTTTTAAAACATTCATGTATATATAAATAAATCCATAAAACTATTTTTAAAACATGGACATGGATGATAAATGTGTAAAAGAATAAATTTTTAAAACCATTTAAAACAATGTTTTAATAAAAGATTCCTTTTCCATTTTGAACAGTTAAATTATATTCCACGTGAAAGTAGACCATTTTAAAAACATTTAAATGACTTTAGTATAGAAATAATATGGATATGGAATGTCAAAGGGGCTGTATGTACACTTTATAAAAGAATAAAAATTCTTATCATTAAGAAATGTCTCAATGAGAAGAAATTGAGATGTAATCCCAATCAAGGATCATGACATTAGGGCAAGGATAAAGAAATGAAATATTTATGTGTGAAAAATATAATTACACCAAATATAATTGGATACCCAATGTAAAACAATCAGATTTCATCCAAAAATATTTATAGCACGACATATTCATGAAGTAGAGGTTTAACCCGAAGAATTGAAATTGGGTTGAGAAGTTCCACTATAGAAATTCGACAGCATAACGACGTCACTTTAAAATTCTGAAAATGAGATGATGAGATATAAGAAGGGTATATAATCACTTGTACATAACACTAAAAACAATAAGGATATATAAGAACATATCCCATCATATGAAGATGCAAATTAAAAGACCTAACCAAAGGAATTCTTTTAAAAAGAAGAGGGTGAAAGGTTCCCTTACCGATTTGGGTAAATTTTGAAATGTACAACCCATGAAAGAAGGATCATACAATGAAGATGTAAATACCCATAAATTAAAGTATATTACACAAATAATAAAATAATGGGAAGTAAATACACCACACAAAAGGAAATAGTGGAAAATGTATCATGAATCTCACAGGAACACAAAGTGAGATAAAAAGTCCCTTACGAAATTTCGGCAGCCTAATGGCGCCACATAAAACATCCAAAAATGGATTTATGAGATCAAATAGGATCTATAATTATATTAACATAAAAATTATAGTAATAGGGATATAAAATAACATCCCCAAACATAAGAAAAAGGATCTTTAAAAAAGTGACATAAAATAGAGTGCTTAAAAAGAAAGAGAGTGGTAGGATCCCTTACCTCAAGTCCGACTTGTCTTATTCATTTTATTATATTCCTAAATAATAAACTAGAGTTAATTTCTATTTTATTAAGAATTTTTTTCAAGTTCATTATTCCTTTTATATCACTTATTACCATATTATGAACATTATGTAATTATTTAAGTTAATAACGATCGTTTTGTTGATCATTGGTACTTGAGTCAAAAATAAGCTTCTTATAATTACAAGTTGTTCATGTGGTAAAATATCCATTATATACCAAATTATATTCATAATATAGATATAATATATATCATATATATCCAGTAAATACATACATTAATAATATTACATAACATTTAGAGGTAAGAAATGAAATGCACCGTTCATGGAGACGGTAAGTCCTGCGTACGCATGCACGCTACTTTCATTTCTATTTCGTATTTAATGGAATTAAAACTAAATGAGATATCTATATATCATAATTCCAGAATAATATGTATTTTATATAGGTAAAATAAGTTAATTAATTTCATTTTTTATACATTCCATGTATTGCATGAACGAGTCACATCACTTGAGGGGGCGGTAGTACACACTTCCTCAAATGAAATTATCACATTTGCACAATAGGAAAATCATAAAGGTATGTTTTAAATTTAATATACAGAAGCATAGAGAGAAAATAAATAAAATATATATCATAAATAAATATATTTCCATAATAATGGCCACCATGAGAGGTGGTAGGAGAAGATAGAACAATCATCGTTTCGTGAGGCAGTAATTCTCCATCCACGGAAACATTATTTTATTTAACCATTAGAAGGAGGTGTGTGTAAGTGTAGCTAGAATCCTTCCCCTCACAACATACTAGTATATTTATGATTCTGGTTTTGTTACAAAATAAAGTAATAAAAAGTGTTTATGGGGTTTGAGAAGCAAAATAAAACAAAAGAACATAAGAGATGACATTACCATTAAATTGGGTAACTCCCTTTGGTTTGAACTAAAAGGGTTTCTCGAAGAGATTTATGCATAAGGTAAGGCTTATAAGATGAAGAGAGGGATGTGGAGAGATAAAATGAGCAGATTTTGGTCGAGTCAAAGGCTTGAGAGGTGTGGGTAAGGGGGTAAGGGTGGGGGCCTTTTATAAGAGGGAGGAGGGGCACTCTTGGAATGTCTTGAAACGTTACTTTGTTATAAAAATATTTTCAGATATTAAAGGTGCCAAAATTATATATATCGAGGATAGGGTGATATGGTTTCTAAATCCACCCATCCAATAGGTTTTTGACAAGTTTGTGTCTTAGGTGTTACCTTATCTTTTCATTTTATTTAAATCGTTCGCTAATGAGGTAATCACTGCATCATCATGGTGTCATAAATAAATTTATTTATTTAATGTCGAAAAATTATAAAAAAATTTCATCATGTAGAAAATATATATAGCTTTCTAATGAATATTTATAGTTGAAAATATAACTTATAATACCCCATGTAAAAAAAATTTATTAAAAAAATACATTTTTGTGACACTTTTATATTTTCATTAAATACAAAGTTATTAATGGCATTTTCTTACCCAAGTGGCTCCATGAGTTCCCCATGTTGACCCAAGGATTGTCTTGGTCAGCCATTAATTATCAAATAAGTTTAGGAAAAGTGTAAAGGTAATTTCATATTATTATATCATTATATTTACCTTATATTACACTAATTAACTTTAATCGCATTTAATAAAACATAAAAGTTTCTATTCACCAAAAACTTATTATAATCCCATTGAACCAAATTTTACATCCTAATGAAAACCATGTATGTCAGATTTTTGAAATTAAAATCACAGAGGTGGTAAAATTTCATTTAAATGAAAAATCATTTTTTTTAACTACCACTTAGTGGTTTCACTATTCATCAGAAATTGATGTTTTCAAAAAAGTACCAAATATTAACTCTAAGCTATATTTTATATTAAAAATTCAAAAATTATGTCCATTTTACCAAATTAAAGACATAAAAGTCACATTAATTATTTTTATAATTAATTCCCGCTGTCAAAACATATAACGTGTTTTTAAGAAACAATATCTATCAAAAGATTGACTATTATTTGTGTCCAATTTCAAAGTGAAATTAATTACAATGACAAAAATTGCATTAAATGGTAAAAATATATTTTAACTACACTTTATGATAATCAATACATAAAAATAAATTAGATTAAAAAGATATTTTGAATTAAAATACAACATTTTCACAAAAATGATCTTTATCGGAAAAATAACAAAAATTTACCCAAAGTAAATTTTGATATCCAGATTCTAAACAAGGATTTTATTTGGTCAAATATAACATATAAAATTTTCAAAAGTATATTTAAAAAGGGTTCTCCATCAAAATTCAGTTAATCGACCTTTTAAAGAATATTAGAATATTTATGCTTAAAATTGTATTCATTTGCATTTTAAGCCTCTAACATTTATTTGGATAAATGAAAAAATATTTGACAAGCGTATATAATCATTTGGTAGTTAGTTCTTCTCATTCCATCCATTACAATGGTTAGGAGTTAACTACCATTTAAAATAATATTAATATATTATTAGTGTGCAACGTATGATTTCAAAGAAACTCATTGTTGCATATTGGGTACGCCATTAAACATAGCATTCCATTTAAAGTAATATTAATATTTTATTCACAAATATTAATAAATATGAAAATGTCATATTCTTTATTTACATGGGATTTTACAATTCACCTTGCTTAAAAATATGTGAATATTGAGAAAGTAGGATTTGATTAAATATAACTCATGATCTACGATGGTATCGAGGTAAAGTGGAGGTGCTTGATATCTCAAACAACTACTTGCAAGGGAGTTGTATGCTAGAAATTTTTTTAGAATCATCTAAACATGAATTTTCAATAATTATTTCAAGCAAGTCAGTAGGAAGAGATAGGAATGTTATTTGAGATCCTCCTCTTTCAATTTTTAATATAGTATTCTTGATTTGGAAAAGATACAAAATAAGTATTTAACATAAAGTGTATACATAGAAACAAACCATGTGTATAAAAAAACTACTAATCCCTAAAGTTGTCTAAACTGTTTTCTTATACCCACTGTAAATTCCCAACCTTAAAAAGATACTCAATATTTATTTAAATCATGAATTCACATAGAATATATACTCAGGTTTATAGTTTTAGAGAATTAGGCCATAACTATTATATTACATCTCAAAAAGTACAAAGTAGACACTTATAATCGATCCAATGTTTTCCGAAAAAAATAATTAAATGAAAAAACATTTCTTTTCTTGATATAAATATTCTTAAATAATTACATTCTCATACTCTTCGTTATACCCTGTGAAAAATATTTCAAAAACATGGGATATGCATAAAAATATCAGTAAGGGTTATAAAATAAAGAAAGAAAACATTAGTCCACTAATAAATACAAATAAATGAAATCATAATTTTCACTAATAAAACATAATATATTTAACATACTACATGAAATCCTATGATTTATGAATATCACATCGAAATCATAAATCATAAGGGTAACTTGTGGCACCCATAACATACTTAAATTGTAGCTTTTACACCTACGTAGGGAGTTACGTTTGGAATAACCATCATAGTATATTCCCTAAATCATTTAGGAGAATAATTAAAGTTTATCTATATCTTGTTACCCAATAAATTATAGATCTATCTCAGACTCACCTACCCTATAATTATAATGTATCCATCAGTAAATGTTAACAGTGTCCAAGAACTATAACATAATCATAACACATAAAACAAGCATAATGGAAAGATAACATTTCCACATTGTAACAACAATATATATTTTCACGATTTTGAAAAAATAAATTCTTTCACAAAACCATTTTCTATACCAAAATACATGAAAATGTTATATGGTATATATTTTCCTTTTTAATGAACATTACAGCTTATTATGGAAGCCAAATATCAAATAAATCTCACAGCTACGAAAAGGTCGTTGTCACTACGTACGTTAAAAAGGAAAATTATTTTTATCATTTAGTAAAATGATTCGTAGAGAAAATATTCCCTTTTAATTAAATTAAAATTCAATCGGGTTTATACACTCTATAAAGGAAAGTCATGTATAAATCAAAATACGCCTTAATGGAATGAGATTTAGACAAAGTTCCTTACAATGACAATTTTGTAAATAAAATAGATCATTTATGTGTATTAACTATAAGAAAAAATAAATAATTTATAAATACAACATAAGATATCAAAATTAATTTCTCACATAATCACAACATGACATAAACAAGAAGTATAAGATCAACCCAAAGAATGGAGTTTGGGTTAAGAAGTTACCTTACAAAAATTCTGCAGCCTAATGGCGTCACATTAAAATTCATAAAATGAGTTTATGGGAGAGAAATGGGTCTCTCATCACATGGAAACAAATTTATAGAAATATGGATATGTTAGAACATTTCCCAGCATAAGAAAATTTAAATTAAAATACAGAACACAAAAATATGTCTTTGACTACAAGAAGACGGTGAATGGATCCCTTACATTGTGTCTGACTTGTCTTGTTCATCATTTATCTCCCTTGATTATAAAAATAAGCTAATTTCTACTTGATTTAGAACATTTTTCTGGTTTATTATTCTTTTTATATCACTTATTACCTTGCTATAACAATCATATAATAATTCTAGTTTATATCGGCCGTTTTGTCGATGTTCGGTACTTGAGTCAAAAATGAACTTGTTATAATTACAAGTTGTCCATGAGGTAAAAATTAAATTATAAACAGAATTGTATTCATTATTTTAATATCATATATATAATATATATCCATTATATATTTATTTATAATATTCCATAACATTTGGAGATAAGAAATGAAATGCACCGTTCATGGACATGGTAAGCTGTACGTACTCATGGACACTACTTTCATTTCTATTTCATATTTAATAGAATAAAAACATAATGATACATAGGTATATTATAATTATATTATAATATAATATGATATATAAGTAAAATAATTTCATTACTTCCATATTTCATACATTCCATGTATAGCATGAACGAGTCATATCACTTTGAGGGGCGGTAGTCCGCACTTCCTCAAATGAAATTATCATTTTTATACAACATGAAAAGAATAAATGTATGGTATAAATGAGAATTATAGAAGGATAGAGATAAAATAAATATAATATATATCATATATAATTATAGTTTCATCATAATGTCCACCACGAGAGGCGATAGGAGATAATTTAACAATCATCATTTCGTGAGGCACCAGTTTGTCATCCACCGAAACTGTATGTTCTAAATCTGTTAGATGGAGGTGCGTGTAAATTTATTTTGAATACCTATAATAACAATATCCAAGTATATTTAGGAAAATAGTGTTGTTATGTAATCAGATAAAAACAATAGAACAGGGAGTGAAGAAGTAGAATATTAGCAAGGAACATTAGAGAAGACACTACCTCTTAAAACATGTAACTCCCGTTGACTTGAGCTAAAATGATTTTTTGAATTGCCTTATTCCAAAGGTAATGATTATATGAGGAATATAGGGATTTTTTTATCTTATTTTAGTAGAGGTAAGATATGAAAAGGGGTTTGAGAGGTGTGTGTAATGGGATAGAGGTGGTGCCCTTTTATAAGAGGGAGGAGGGACTCTTTAGGGATGTTTGAAAGTATTCTTTTATTATAAAATTAGGTTTTATTTTAAAAGGTTTAAAACACATTAATTTTGAATATAAGATGAATATATGTCTAAATAAAATCATCTAATGGGATTTGGATAGGTTTTATATATTTTTTAATCCTTATCTTTTGTATTTAACCCTTCCTTACTCTTACATTTTATCATTCATTTAACACTTTGAGAATTAAAATAGTTACCAAAACATGAGAAATATACAAATAAAGAGTCGTTAATAAAATTTGATAAAAATTATAACTATTCATACGAATCAAATATTTTTTTTGGAATTTTACAATATTTAATAAAATATTTTATATTTTAAAATATGAATTATGTCAATTTTGACACTATTTATATCATGAATTTTTTAAAAATCCAAAACAACATGATTGATTCGAAAAAACCTCATTAATACAAAGATAAAACGTAACTATCATCCATATATTTTTTGTATGATATCAAATTAACCATATTTTATTTATTTTAAAATTTATAATATCATTTATTTCAATCCTTTAATAATGAAACAATCACTACATCACCACTATGTCAAATTTAAATTTATTTATTTATTTTCTAAAAATTATAAATAAAATACCAGGATATATTAAATATTTATATATAAATAATTCCAATTTATAGTCAAAAATATAACTTATATAACCCCATATAAAAATTATTTTACTAAAAGATATATGTTTACATTACATTTTCCTTATGATTAAATTAATTTTTATAAAATGTAATTTTCAATTAAAAGTCTCTCCATGGGGTCCCAAAATAGACCCAAGGATACCCATGGTTTGAAATGCATTGGCCAATTGAGTTATGACATGTGTTAGTGTAATTTATTTTTAATATAATATTATTTTTTACCCTTATATTCCGGATTTACCCTTTAACCATGGTAAATAAAATATTTACAGAAGTTAGTTTTCATAATGTATAAAAATAAAAGTTTCATATTTACAAAATTTAGACCTCTTGATTTCAAATATGGAATCCATTTTTCCCAATTCTAAACACAGAAGTTCTAGAAATTATTTTAAAATTAATTGTCATTGTCAAAACCAAAAAGCGTATTTTAAAGAAGTAAAAACTACCAAAAGCATGAAATGTGTTTATGTATAATTTCAAAATGAAATTACTTTCAATTACCAAAATTGGATGAAATGATAAAAATATAATATTATTAAACATTAAAAACAATTAAAATGATAGTCTAATCATATAAATAAATTAGAAAAAAGGTAGTTCTGAATTAAAATACAATATTTTTCACCATTAATCAACAAATAAAAATTATCATAAAAATAACAAAATTTTATCCAAAGTAAATTTTTATGCCCTTCTTCTAAAGAAAAAGTTTATTTTTTTTTGAAATGAAACATATAAAAGTGACAAAAACTATATTTAATAATGGTTCTCCATCAAAAGGTAGTAAATCAACCTTATAAAGAATATTACATTATTTCATGCTTAAAATCAAATTCATTCTTATTTTAATCCTATAAAATTTATTGGATATAAGTAAAAAAAATTAACAAACTTGTGTATTCATATTGTAGTTATTTATGTTTATTCCCCCCAATACAATGGCTAGGTGTTAACTACCCATTAAAATAATAATAATATTATATTATTTTTCAGTATAACTCAATGTTGTGTGCAATGTACTATTTTAAATAAACCCATTGTTTCATGCTAAGTACGCTATCAGATATAAAATCCCCTTGAAAGTAAAATTAATATTTAATTCACAGATATTAATAAATATAAAAAAATTATATTCTTTATTTAAAAAGGATGTCACAATGACTGCCCACAATACCAGTAGATATGAATGATTGTGAAGCACGTGTTTCAAAAAATGAAATTACAAAAGTCAAAGCTATTAAGATAAAACCTCATATTGTATAACTCCTTACACTATGGTATGGTACTATATATATCTTACCAAATCCACAACATTGATATACAACATGAATTGTCTAAGAAGGACTACTCTATTGGAACTTCACAACTTATATCTAGATCCATAAACATTGAAAACCTCCACTTCCCAAATTACCTATGGTATTATAGATTCTTCCCTAGTGTGGTTCCATATATACAAATATAGAATTCAGTGTTACTATAGATTGTATATACCTAAGAACTGGTGGAATGATCCTACGAAATCTCTAAAATGGTCCATTTTTACCAGGATCATTGCTCAAATTAGTCTCTAGTATACCGAGTCTTTGTATGGTACTACCTTAAAAAAATGACATACCATTCCATAATGTTTATATAACTATGTAAGGACATCCCAAATTTTTTTATAGAATCTTGAAGTATATATTCTATGAGATACAACCCTTCTTCTAGGTTCATCTATAAATTATCAATGATTATAATCATTGATTATAATCCAGACTCTATAGATCAAAGAATTCCTTCCACTGAAGAGTTTGGTGGGTGTTTCTACTAGAATTCCATGGTCAAATCTATCATGGTTGGTTTTGGTCATTGAGCTGATCCATAACAAAATATAGACAAATAAAAACATCTCTAAGATGAGAATTAATGCCTAGTATAGGAAAAACATGTATTACTAATAAGAGGTTCCGCAGGTGGAAATACTGATGGATCAAGTCCCCCTACGTCAAGAATATGCTCTTCACCACCATCCTGACATTCAACCTAAAGATGTCATGGATTCATATTTCTACAATAATAACTGGATGCCTAAAAATTATACAATTAATAACAGATTCCATATTAAAAAAAGGATATTTATATGTCCTCACTATATAATACACAATACCCAACAACTCTTTCCAAAGTCAGGTTATAGGGTCAGACTCTTGTATTAATATAAAGGTCTGGTTATGTGTTTTTTGTTAAAATTCATAGAGGAAAACACTCATTAGTTTATAATTGTAACCACCATTAAACTACAAATATTTTTAAAAATATTTGAAATTTTAGATAAGAAGTGTGCATAAAATGATTCAGTTATATGGATTTCTATTCCCATGTTTTAATGAGAAAACACTATAATTTATGATTATCAATCCATTTAACTATAAAAATACTTTTACATAATGTCTTAAAATGTAAAAAGTCCATATATGATGGTTCATTTATTTATATATCCATTCCAAATTCATATAGGAATAAACATGTAAATTTTAATCAACATTCCGTTTAGATTGATCCAACCAATAGTTTAATCTTATATAATAATCATTCTAGAGTTTAAACCATTTTAAAAATTATTAGTTATGGTTTTATCCTCAATATGTGTGGTAAAACAAAATTGAGGTTGATGAAATCAATTTTAGTAATTTTTTTCTTCACTTCCTATAGGAATCATTATAAATTACAATCATAACAATTTATACACATAAACATAGCAACAAGCTATATATACAATAAGAAATGAATGGAATTGTATATGATTAACATATAAATACCTCTGTACATATAATGTTTTATTATATAATTCTACCTTTTCGTACCATCTAAAGGGTCATAATATTTATAATTTAATGTCTTGAAACATGTGTGTAACCCAATGGTGAAAATATTGCAATTGTAATAGGTGAAATACAGAAAACAAGTACCTTCCCTAGAAACTTGGCTTTCCCCCACGCATGGGTAATCTACACCCTATAACAACTTATAAACAAGTTATGGAATGTCCTAGTGTCCTCCCATCAAACCCCAAATAGTAATAACAAGCAAACAAAGAGGACTTGATACCACTTTGTGTTTTCCAAGTCCTGATAGGTAGAGAAGTGAAAGGTTTAGTTGGCCATAAAGCCTCATATATACCTCAATATACACCAAAGGTTACTGAATATAATCAAGGGTGTATGGTGGTATGGTATGGCGAGTATACCCTCTTTATTAGATTTTTTCACAATAGTAAATAATATAGTGGAAATAGTAATTAAGTGGAGACAAATGAGGTTGATAATAATAAAATTACTCAAAATCATCAATAATATCATATATATAAGTGGTGAATTAATGAGATAATTCAAAATATAGAGAAGATGACAAGATAATAGTCATACAACAATACCAATACAACAAAAAGAAAAAAAAATCCAAAATAATATATCTCCATGAGAATCCCAATCATTGTCTATATCATCTTCTCCAAAGAAAAAAAACAGGTCTACTATCCATATGTAGACAATTCCCTGTATCCTTACCTACATCTATGAAATATTCCCGGGTTCAAATGGTGCTTTAATAAATTTGTGAGTAAAATTCATCTTTTCAATACCAATGGTATGTAATAAAATTTCTATATGTGAATATAAAATATAATAGCGTTCACGTTTAATAAATTTAATGTAGTAAAGTATATAGAAACCATGTTGAGCTTTGGCTCATCATGGGAAACCTTGTTGACCCAACCTTCTTTGGATGAACCCAAATGTATCTATGTATATGAACATTAAATTACAATAGGGTCCCAAGGAACAAAAAAATGAATCCATGTATAAGATTCACTTAGGATCCATGGGATACCTAAGAAATCTATGACATTAATATGTTAATCCCACTGACAATGATCAATTGATATATTGTTCTATGGGGTTTTAGGTAAAATCCAACTTATAATCCCTAAAAATTACACCCTAAAGGATTTTATCTAATCATTTGGAGATTATTTGAGTTCATCTCATGTTATAACTGATTGGAGTCTAAAGAGATAATCTAAGGTATTATGTTTCTGTGGACATAAAGATGAATCCAAGGATCTCATCACATGCACTTGAATTTTTTTTTGATTTTTAAAGTGAATCCTATGTGTTTAATGTTGGAATTAATGAGTATAAGAAACTAACCAAATATAAGTTTATTGTGTCACTTTTAATTAAAATCAATGAATTAGTTTGCATCCAATGAGTTTTTCCAAGACAGTTTAGGTCTGAAATCCACAACTATCTTAAGAAGGAAACAACTATAAAAGTGTCATCAAGGACTATAATTTTATCCAATAATAAGATTATAAGTGATCAAAGGGCCAATTTAATTAGATACATGATTTAAAAATTCAATTAATTCATTTTGGTCACCCATTTTATAAGATCCAAAACAAACACTGCTAAAGGGTGATCCGATTAAATTGAAAGAAATTTTATTGAGGCCAATTAATTGGACACACCGATGTAGTGGTTTGGGTTGAGTTTATCAACCTAAAATAGTGTTGAAGGGTATCATAGAGAATTAAGGTAACAGTAAAACCAACTAAATAAAAGATTTAAAAGATTTAGGGTAAATGGATGGAATGTCTAGTGACTAGCACAATGAGACAAGTCATAAACAATGATACTGTAATGGAAAAGTAATATACCACCCAACATAACCCCATAAAGAGAACCTCATCAAGTAATGGCCTTAAATTTGGGATGAACAAGATAAATTTAAAAATTAAAATATCACAAAAAAATAGATCATATTAGATTATGTACACATAGAACCATATATGGTGATAAAAACCAGTAAAGGGTTGTAAATGAGTTTCAAAATTACTGAGGGCTTTCCAACACAACTGATGATGAAGAAAAAATATTCTAAATTAGGGAGATCAACCAAAACTACTAAGAAGAACATAATAATATATATAGAAGGATGATTCAATTAAAACAAGGAAGGATAAAAGCTATTTTATAGTTGAAATGAAAGTATGAGAAAATGTTTATTTTTATCCGTTTTAATATGGCACATGGTTTGGTCATATGGAATTCCAAAAACCATGAAAACCTAATAGCTAGAAGAACTATACATCGTACAATTTAGGTGAACGATATAAAAACCCATAAAAACTATATATGGGAAGCCAAAAATAAATTTTATAGGTTTCATGGTTTATAGGACCTATTCACATGGTAAAAATGAAAATGATCCTCCCTTTCTAGCCAAATGGTTGAGGTTCCCAATTAGCTAAAATATTCACTATCCATTAACCACATTCAACTACTCTAAAACTCTAAACTCTATGGCCTCAAACACTTCATAATTCTTATAGATCTATACTAATCACTTAGGTACTAATATTTAATTAAAAAGAAGAGGTTTTATAGAATTAAAAAGGATCCATACCATGATAGAAAACTAGAATCTTACCATCCATCTCAATCATTTAGTGATTTGGGACACCATATTGAAATAACTAAAACGAAGTATTCATTTGGATACTTTCATGGATTTTCATCAATAAATGATTCTAATAAAAGAGTATCATTCATCTTTAACGTAATGTATATAAGTTATTAGGTTTATATTATACATGGTTTTTGTCTCATAAAATAGAGATATTTTGTTTTGGATTTCTTATTGACTTCAACGACATTCAATGGGTTTTGTATGATACCTAAAATCCCATCAAGGAAAATATATCTATTATCTAACAATAGAACTACCATTGAAAAAATTATTCAATCAAAAATTCTCACCTGGTTCATAAGATATAGTTATGATTGGGGAAATCCATTTATCCTTTAAAATCAAGGATTAAATAGTGGGTCAAATATATATAATTCCAAGAAAATAATTTGGGTTCCTATGTAGTTTCAACCAAAAAATTTGAATAGATAATTTATATAAATAAAAAATATCTTACCACTTGAACTCTATTTACAAAAATAGACCAATCCAAGATAAAATTCATTTATATCTTGAATAATAATAAATATCATGTACGTTTATCAAAATAAATCAAAGGTGAGTTATAAGAGTAATTATTGACAAATAGTATTACTTAATAAAATAAACATACCATATCATTTGATAGAAACTTATTTATAATGTTGGAAAATATTTTTAGGGTCAATACAATATCATTTACACTTTTATAATATACAAATATGGATTTTGTATTTCAAAATCGATCAGTCTTAATATTTACAAATCGTTGAAACAATTATTAAGATGATATTATTACCAAAAATAAACTATATAATATTAAAATATACTTTTCAAAATCCTAAAAATTAATTTATTTTATTGTGGTATTGAAGGAAAATTCATAAGAATCAAAATTGTAGATCCTTGGTCTGGTGAGATCACTAAGAGGGAGTGACTTTAAATCAATGATCCCTGTTTTATAAAAATATTCCTACCTAACTGAACATCCATATCCTATTAAAACTTATATCAACTCATCTTTGTGCATAATTAACTTAATATAATATTTAAAATATAAAATGAAATATAACCAAGGTGTTATATATTTCAACATGAAACCAAATTCCTTAACAGGTTCAATTTTTGTTTTAAGACCATGTTTATCCACAATTAATCACTTTACTAAAATTCCAAAATGATATAAAATAATTAATGATGATAAATATTAAAAAATATATAGTACATAATCTCCAAAATATCTAATATTAAGGTGGTCATAATTTCCACCCCCTAAAAAGGTCTTTATATTAACATCCCATAAGTTGAAGCTATCTCCAAAAAAGCTTCTTACTATTTCTTGGTGTTGTGTGTGTTGGCCTTGTTCTAATTCAAACCTCTACATCCTCTATCATCTTTTTTGATCACATCATTTTTTTCATGTTAAAATTAACAATGAATCATATGGAAACCTATTCTCTTATAACTTTTTCACCTTTAAATCACATGTTCGTCTTAATGTACCATGTTCTATCCGTTGATCATAATATAATATTCTTTATTGGTTCTATAATATTCATTTCTATCTCTCTCTCACATATAATTCTCATCACATATCTTTCATCAATCCTATATAATATGTATTAAGACAATGATATATAAAATATATTTTTTATGTAAACACTATAAATAAATCTATCATGAGATATCATTTTTTAAAATTGAGATATTTCCATGATGAAATATTCATCTCAAAATATTAGTCCCACCTATTATGGGTATATTATAAATATAACCCATCTCCCATAATTTCTATTTTGAGTCAATTAAACTTCTTTGTTCTTAAAATTACTTTAATGTAGGCATAAATACATATCATATATTCTCACCTGAAATAAGGGAATCAGTCTTTTTTTATTCTACTATGATATTAATCTTTTAATATAATTCATTTCATCATTAAAAACATGAAATATATATATGTTTTAAGAAATATCTTTGATGGTATGAATTTATGTACAATGATGTCAAAACTCTCTTAATGGTATGAGACACTCTTCTAAAGATTAAATTTCTAAAAATGTTCACCATAAGTGGACCATGTTATTTTTTAACTAATTTGTTTTCATAGGGTGTCATTTTTAGAAATACTCATCACAATGACATGGTGATAATATTATTTACATTTGACATAAACCATGTCCTTCACTATAAAATGGTACAATTCTTAGTAACACAACCACCCTAGAATGGTTCATTCATAATTATTCCTTGAACAATGATTCATTTGTTATCATGATGTTTGATCCATGAATATCTTCTTTAAAACGTCATCTTATTTTCATTTTCCATTCTTTTAAAATTTTAGTAAGTGTAAATATTATAAGATTAGAGAAATATCATATGGGTAGTCAAAATGTCTTACACCATTCTATTATGTGTTATTTTTCATTAAAATCTCTTATAATATTTTGAATTTTCACAATGTTTTATGCATTTTTGGTTTTTTTAAATTTCAAATAACTCAAATTACTTCTGTGTAGATGAATTCCCATCGGCACTTTTTAAATATATTCGTCATAGATGAATTCACATTATCAATTTTCATAAGTATTTTTATATAGAAAAAATGTCATACATGTTGCAAAAAATATCCTAACACCTTTGAAATATCATGTATGTAGGATAATTTCATTTTTCAATTTTTATCTCACATATAGAACCACCATATTTATTTAAATTACTCATTGGATCTTTTCATGTTATTTATAAGACAATTAAAAAATTAAAAAACACTACCACTTTTGTAGAATGTTTTAATTTATTCATCAAAATATTCCATTTATATCATTGAAGACTAGTACATCAATCATTATAATTTAAGGGGCTACTACATATATCTATCTAGCATAGTTCTCCAAGTAGAATCTGATAGTTCCCTTTTACATTTATATTAGAAAAACCTCATCTTAGTCATTATCCTCTACACAACACACAACATGGTAGATAAATATTTAAAACAACACCCATCATAATGAAAAAAATATAATCTTATGCTTGGTCACTTCGTTATTTACCTTTATACTTGTTGTAAATACCATTGATCCTCCATATAACTATACAAGATTAATCTATTTGTCTTCTAACCCATATTGAAAACAAATAAAAATGGAAAACATGTGTTGTAACTAAATAATATTCTTTTTAATATTAATTGAGAATAGGTATACAATAATAGAATCTTATCCTTCTTCATATCTAAATTATATCTTGATATTATTAAGTGAGATGGATGATACCAAACAATACAAAACCAAGATACATTGGTTGATCAAGTCTAGGTTTATGTGGGTAATCCCAGTGTAATAATTATGTGCATCTTTACTAAGACATCAAGACTGTCCATTAGCAGTTCAATATGTGACACCTCTTCTAGACATCCCATTTTAGATAAATAAAATATATTTAATATTAATTACATATTCTTCACTCAAATCATAAAATTCCCTATAAAGGTTTATGTTCATGGAATATTAAACCACCTTTATTATTCCAAACATATCATTTAACACTCCACCATTTTAAATACAATTTTTTTAATGAAAACATGGTATAAAAGAGTGGTTGTAATACCTCAATCATTAACTTTAGATAGATTTCTAGAAATTCTAGCGGCAAAATACTCAACCAAAAACCCATTTATGTTAATTTAACACAATTATTTGGATGTTTAAACCTATAAATACATAATAGTTAATAAAAATGGGTATTAATTACTTCCTAGATAAAACATAATGGTTGATAGTTTCCTCTAAACAAAGGTTTTATTTTTTGTCTAGTTTTAGCTTATTATATACCATTCACTCATACACTTCTAAATTTCTTATTATAACTCTTAATAGGCATCATGATGTTCCCCTTATTCTCAATAATATCCTTTTGTGTATAGTCTTTATTTCAAGTAATTAATGTATATTACTTATCAATGTTTTTTCAATATTTCATCATTTTAGTCTGAGATAGATGCACTAATTAACAATCCTATAAATCCTGTATAGCTTGTTCAATCATCCAACATAACATGTCTAATTGATTTTTTTCCCTTTCTATATCCTACACATGAATTTCACTATTCTTTATTCACATTCATATTTGGAAAAGAACACACGTAACATGATTGTTTAGTTATCCTCATTCATCTATGGGTTTTCTTAACTTCATTATCCTGTGAGATTTAACTTATAATTTTTCCAGCCTTAATATTTTATGTTTTAATAGTATTTCAAATTTTAACTAAAAATATTCTTTTATGCTGAGGTTTTATCCCCCTTTATTCATAGAAGTTTCATGAAAATAACATGTTATCCTAGAAATAATAGGAATTGTTTCATAAACCTGTACAAAACCAACAATATCCCTTTAAACATTATCTTTAAATATATTGATGAGTATGTTTTGAAAAATCTTCTTACTGTAAAGACAACTTATAGTTTTTTTGGATATTTTCTTAAGGATTTTTATTTTAAAAATATTATTTACCACTACATAGTATGAAAATAATTTTTTTATAATGACTCTCATCCCAAACGTCTCCATATTTGTTTTGAGATTATGTATAACTGTATGAAATAGAGTCAGTATCACTATGTCATTTAGAAAATGTTTTAAAATTTTTCTTAGAAATGGGTTTCTAATAATCTTGGGATGATTGAACCTGAATCTCAACATTTTACACATTATTTTATCTCATCGTAATGAAGGTATTTCTGGATTTAGGACACCTATATTGTGCCTCAATAAGTTATTTTTTAATGGTAACCATTTTCTCAATAATATCTTATCTAATTTTATATTTTCATAAATTTTCACACTATAAATTTTTATCTCATCAATGAGACCACTTTACTTCATATCGTCAATTATTTTCAACGTAAATAGTAGTTATAATTTCATATTGAGATTATAGTTTTTCTCAATGTTTGGAAAAAAATTTATCTCTCAACATAAACTCATTATAGTCTCTTTCTTCCATCTCATTATTTCTCGACTAGTCTTTATACATTCTGACCATATCTAGATAGTCTCTATGGTTTTGAGAGAAAAATTTACCATCTAACTCACTAAATATTGATGATTTATCACTTTATTCCCAACTCATTGAGTTTTTATATAATTTATCTGAAAACTTGTTGATATATAAAAATTCATCTTCTCTAATTTTACGAAATCAAATTTTAGAAAAATATCCTTATTTTTCATCACTCTATAATTCAATAAATATACATTTCCTTAGATAGTCCATTTAAAAATACACAAAACTATTATGCTAAAATAATTTAAGAGGAATATTACCTTTTTATTTTCATATCCCACTTATAATATTCATGTATTTAAAAGATATGAACTTATTATACCCATTAACTATATCCTCATCACTTTTTCCATACTCATCAAAATTGGGGAATGATTCATCTCTCTTCTCCTCTAGCTTGATATTTTTTGCATGGATTTAAATTCCATTTCATCCATTTTCTTTTTGAAAAAGCTAAATATTTCCCCATATCATAATTGAAAATTGTATTATTTAACTCATCAAGTTAAATGTCACAAATTTCTTCCAAGGTATAAATACATAGATAAATGTTATCAGGGAAATTAATCAAAATATTTTTGAAAATAGTATAATATTCAAAAGAATAACCAAATCTTCTGATATGATATAAAATTTAATATACAATTGATAAATATTCACCAATACTCTCATCAATAGCCATCCATATTTCATTCAACTTTTCCTTCGAAATCTATAGATTGGTTTTCTTTAATCCTAACATTTCCTTCATATATAATAACAACATTCCCAAATCTTCTTGGTAGTTTTATGTCTCACTATAATATTCTATAATTTTTTATATATAGATTAAAGGATGAAATTTATTTTATTATCCTATATTTCAAGATATATATTTTTGAGAATAATTCATTAGAAAATATCTTCTATGTGTAGTAAACCCCACTATTACAATGTCACAAATCTGAACAACCTGCAATAGAAAATATAGAAGCATTTAGTTCTTCCCTAAATAAATTTCTTTTTTATAAAAACTAGGTACTCCCAGACTATTCACATGATTTAGGACATTTATATTTATTATTATTTTGGATCATTTAATGGAAACTTTCACCTTGTTACCACTTTTAAATCCATGGTACAATGAGATCACTATGTGGGGAAGGGGGTGAGTGATCAAAATAACCACATCCCTATAAGTTCTTTCTAGTAGAATCCCTAAAATTAAATCCATACCAAAAAAATAATCATTCCACATCCTAATGGGATGTTTATACTATATCTCAATATTTCGTCAAGGGTCCTTTATAACTAATCTGTGAATCAGTCTTCGATTGCATTGTCTCTTGGTGCAGTGTGTGTCAACCTCATTCAACTTTATGAACTGATGTCCCCTATCTTATATGAGAATCCATTAACCTTATCACATTCACTATTTCAATAAAACACATGTATTCTCTTCTGTTACCACTTATTATTTATTATTTTGATGCGTAGTATATCATGGATGTGTCAGGTTCTATATATTGGTAGATAAATATTTTCTTCATAGGCTAAATTGTATCAAGGTCAATCTCTCTATTTATATCTCTTAATATTCTCATCAAAACTATTTCATCACTAAGAAAAATTATTTATTAAAATATATATATATTTAATTTGTTTTCAATGAATCTCTTTAAATTATGAAAGAATGTGTTTTTTTAAATATGGATATATTTTTTGGTAAAAAAATTATCTTTAAATTTTGAAGCCGTCATATTATAGAGATTTTATAAATAAAAAAACTCCACTAATCATATATTTTGATTCAATTAAACTAAATTGGTCTTGAAAATACATTAAAATAGAAAAAAACATGACTTTTGTTCTCACATAAAATTATTGATTAAGAATTATTGATGTCACAAACCAGATCTAGTCGCCATCAAAACCAGCACCATACCCAGTCCCTGACATGTCCCGAAGGGAATTCCTTATCCCTATAGGCTGGCATAAGTTCTCAGGTATCTTAAGAAGAATGTTGGGAATGATTTACCCAAGCTTATAATCAAACAGAAAAAAAATCCATTAAACCAAATCAGGATTTTTCAAACCAAACCATCTTTTACAAAATATCAGAATTGAGTTAAATAATTTAAAACAATGTTTAGAGACCATTAAAAATGTAAAAAACAAATAAGGACATCCCAACAATCTCTATATGGAAAGAGGCACCATCCTTAACCCATCTCCACAACACCAAATCACGATGGACCGCTAAAAACCAAAACCATTGGCACAAAAGAAATACACAAACCTGTAATGAAAATAACCAAGTCAACATACACCCAAAGGTGTATTTAGGGTGTAAGAAAAATCCCAGTAGGATACCACCACTAATACGTTACATGTGATAAAAATTTAAATATAAAAATCTTGCAAGATTTCATAAATATGAAACACTAGTAAGAATCTTATAGATATGTAATTTTGAATAAAAATAGTTTTCAATTGGGACATTTTAAAGAATAATCACCTTTAAATAATATAATAAAGATACTGAATTTTTCAGCCCAACATACTGTATGCTGACATAAATAATAAATCATCCAATGAGAACAAGAAACTAGAAATAACTCCTATGAACTTTCTCGCCATGGGTCCCAGGTAACTCATATCTCGGTGAAAGTAACCATCACAATATCAATTCTCATTCCCACGATCCACTAGTAGGGATCATAAAAATAACCTAGTGGTCTTCAAACATCATCAACATCATCATAGATTAGTTAGTGCTTTCAGCATCAAACTTACTACGTGAAACTGAGGCCAAACCCCATGGGATCACTAGCATACTACTACATGTCCACCCACCAAGATACCCGAGTTTCCCTCTTATTCTAAAACTAGTTAAAAAGAAAATTTTATATAATTTTCACATGAATATAACACATCCACAATAGACATTCACCAAACATCCCACATATATGTCAAATAAAACTCCTTTCACAAGGAAAATTCATGTTCCATATCATACTCACACAAAAGATCCCACTAATGTGTTTTGATCCTTTCTTGCAATTTGATAAAACATTTAAAAAGTTTATAAAACATTAATAAAATGTTTGAAATATTAAATCACTAATATAACTTTAAAAAAAATCCATATTTAGTGAATATAATCACTAAAAAAGTACATGTAAATCAATTTCCCACTTTGTTAAACTCGCTAAATTAATTTCAATTTCCATAAAAAACCCCAAGGGGTATAACCATGCGTTCCACACAAACCCCATTTCAAAAAACCTATTTTAAGGCCATGATCACACAAATAACACTCGATAATAGAATTTTTATCCGTTTAAAAATTTATTAAACCACTCTCAAGTAATATAAAATTACCTCAAATAAAACAACAAAAGATACACATGAAAAATACACATTTTAATAAAACACTCTCACAGAGCATAACGAGGTATTACACATAAAAACTATTAAAAAAACCTCTTTTAAAACAAAAAAAAAACACCGAGATACTACCATATAATAATTGGAATCCCAAACAGCATTCAATAAACCACTTTCATATGTTATAAGACAAACCCAAATATTACAACAAGAATTACACGTGTAAAACACCAAATTTGAATGAAAAGTGCAACTATGAAATTAACCGCTTAACAAAATACATAAAAAATGGTTTTTGAAAGATGAAAAAAAGTATAAGGAACATTAATAATAATTAAATGAAGCATTATAACTCATCAAAAAATTCATAAACCAGGAATCCCCTACTAAAAGTGTCGAAACCCTTAAACCATGGTGCAAAACATCAACAGACACACCACCGCACCACAATGGATTGAAATCCAACCTAAAATCTTAAGATTTAACCAAAAATAAACCAAATCAATCCCTAGGTATGAACCGTAAATTATGGACATTTTATAACTCATGAAAGGGTGAATGAAACCATAAGGAATGGAAAGAAATCAAAGAGAGAAAGACCTACTTTCATTGTTTTGAAGTTTCCCCCATAAAATAACACTTCAAAAATTAGTTCCAAGGGAGGGTGAGAGACTTTGGAGGCTTTACATGGATGTAGGGAACAAAATGGGATTATTTGGTTTTATTCTGGAAGGAAAAAATGGGAATTACAAAAGTTTTTTAATGCCCTAGACACCCTTGTACTATTTGGCTGCACAGTTTAGTAAATCGTGCGGCCAAACTGTGTGGCCTATTCTGGTCACCCAAATCCAAGCCATTCTCCTCCAATTTTAGGGGGGTCTAATGGGAAAACCGAGGGGAAAGTTAGGACTAGTATATGGGAAAAAAATTCCTCAAAGAATCACTCTTTGCAACCCAAAAGTCATCCAAATCATATGTACAAACCACCTCAACAACATAGCCCAGAAGTGGTGCAACTAATAGTGTCACTAATCCAGCTCCAAAACACCACAACCTCACACCATCCCCTTGAAAAAATATGAGTCATACTACCATCGAACACCCCCAAGACTAAGGTCACATACCAATAACAAAAGAGTTACCAAAATTTCAAACCTTGTAGAGATGGAATATAAGAGAAACCTAAGAACCAAAAGTGGATTTTGAAAAAAGGATGGAATTGAAAATCCAGGTGGGACAATTATCCCCACAATAAAGCTTTCACCACCGGAAATCCATAACAAGACCAAAAGGAAAAACCCAACACAACCGATAAACCAATATTTACTACTTTTCCATGTTTTGTCTTCCCCCGAAAGGCCAAAACACCTTAAGTGGACAATTATTGAAGAAATACTCTCCCAAACCAAAACATAAACCACATTCCTAAAATGATCAATCACATTCCGAATTTTTCCCAAGATAAAACTCCTTGAACACTATCCGAAAAAGACACATGAAAATTATAAAAATGAACAACAACATTGTAAAGGGTTACACTTACCTTACTTTATGTAAACCGTTGGGCACTCTCCAATCCCAACATTTACCCAAAGAAGATGTTGGTAGTAATATAGCATCAAACAAAACTATATACTACCAAGACAAGACCATGTAAAAATATGAGTTACTTGTATGGGGATACATAAATATGCTCTCCACCATAAGATACAACTTAAATTTTCATATGATGGAATCATGACACTAATTTGGGGAGGCCCGAATGGACTCCCTAGCATAGAAATAAGGTCCTCCCACCCCTACCCCCATAGGGGAACAACTGGAACAAGATGAAAAAAACAAAATTATAAACTATTCTCATCATTCATACCGAGGAAAAGACTTTTTTCAAGGGATTGAATGACCCAAGGATTTCCCCAGACTACACTCTAGATTCTCTCTGGGACCAATGGCTGGAGCTCAAATGATTAAAGAATCTTCATCCTTGGAGTTAGGCTTTGGAAACCCCTGAAATAACGTCTTCTATTGGTTCCATAAAAACTATACATTGAACCCATATGGTTTTACCAAGACATAACACATTCCAGACTCACTTTACCCTAAAACGACATTCCACTAAAAAAAGGGATTAAAAGACGCACACACATCAAACATAGTATCTTCAGGTGTGAAACAAAAAAAATGAAAGGACACATATAAACACCTTCCCCTAAAAAAGTATATTTTGATGTTTTTACAAGAGATAAATACTCCCAACATAAAAGAGAATACCAGAGGATTTCACGATCTTCACCTTTACAGACAAATGATCACACGACATCACAAGGCATCACCAAACATGACTATTGCGACTGATAGAAACAATACATGGGATGTGACCTTATGCGAGGTACCCAAACAACAAAAAATTCCAAAAAAGTGTCCATAATAGCATCTCCGGAAAAGATATCCCACCCTGGTGGTTTAACATAAACCCACGCTTGAAAGAGGCTATGAAGCACCCATGGGTCCTCTTAAACACCATCCATACTAACAACTAGAAACCACTTCCACCTTCAACAAATTAGGTAACTTAGGAAACTAAGGTCTCTTTCAACCTTACACAGGAACTGTCTCTCTATAATAGGATAAAAAAAACAAAAAAAAGGAAATGGTGTAAACTCAATCTCTAAATCTAGAGAATATTTTCCTTATTTTAGTCAACTGGAGGATCTTCCAATGGCGAAACAATTTGGGTTGCACTTCAGTCATTCATTAACTCTTAATTGGGGCATACCTTACCAAAAAGAGAACCCAAGGACCTATCCAAGATGGTCCATTGGTCAAAACGTGTGACAAACCCAATCCAAACACATGAAGGGAACCACTGAAAAGGAATCCCAAAAAATCTCTCATAAGGGGACCACTATCCAGCCCTTTAACCCAACTTACTTACCAAACACAAACCTAAAACACTTCTAAAACTAGAGGGGTTCTTGGACTAAAAAAAATCCCACAACATAAACATTTTCTAAAACACATAACATACACCATCCCAGTCTAGTCATCAGTATAACATGTTTTACTTTAAAATCATCTCTTTGAAAATAAACGGCTCAACGGTTAGCGTATCCACCAATGGTATCCCATGAGCCTCACACATCAATATTTTTGTACCACTATGGGAAAAAATTTCATATCCATCTCCAAAATCATCCAGTTGTTCCATTAACCACCCATTATCCCATATAACCCCACACATGTGGTCGTTCATGAAAATACCAATGGTTAAAACAAAAACTCATTCCACTTTTCAAAACCAAAACATTCAATTGATACTTCCTTTTTCTCAAGACCGCTAACCATGAGATCAAAATCCCATGATAAATCTTAAAAAACATTTCAAAAATAAACAATTAGTAAAATATGAACTCAAACTAAATTCATACACATTAATTTCAAAATATCATTTCCCATTTCAAAATACTCACGGTTTTATGAAAACTCCCTTTTATCAACCCTTATTCCTTTGAAAACTCATCTCTTCTTTTTTGAAACAGGGTTCTAATGATTCATAAAATATTTCAAAATATCACCAATAATTAAGTAAAAACTCTCTTTCAATTCTTGTACATTAATTTCAAAAAATTTCATCCCATTAAAACACCTTTTAATAGTTTAGAGAACTCTATTGGAAGCATTTTTTCAAAACCAACTATAACATAGTTCCTGCTTTCAAAAGAGGTGTAAACACACCATTTTCCATTTCAAAATAATTCATAAAATTTAGTTTCACCATCCCACAAATTGAACAATTCCTTTTTCATTAGGAAATAATTTCACAAAAACATTATTCTTCTTAAAACCATGCCATTTTTTTCTTTAAAACCAAACTTATAAGATTTAAAAACTAAAGGACACAAGGCATTACGAGAGGAAACTAGTTTTGGCGGGTGACTTGGACATATGGTCAGCGACCATATGCCAATCACTTCACCAAAAAGGAGAGTGTTCTAGGAAAATATCCCTGGCTCCACATGTCTTGCTGGGCCCTGTGATCTCCCTGATACCATTACCCCAACTCTCTTTTAACTTTCCTAAATCATCATCAAACCAAGAAAACCAAAGGACTCAGATGAATCCTGATCCCCTGGTGACTGTAATCCCTTCATGAGGTGTGATATCCCATCATACTACCCATAACTGGAATGTCAATTCTCGAAGATCCTATATCTAGATTATACCAACTCTTCCCCATATAACATGACCCAAAAAGTGAACCTGATCCTCCTCTGATACCATTCCGTCATGAACCAAATCTGGTCGACATTAAAACCGGCATGAAACCTGGCCCTTGAAAATGCCCAAAGGGCATTCTAGATCCCCATGGTATGGCTCAAGTAGCCATGTATCATAAAATTACTGTTGGGAATTATTTACCTGGGTTTATAATTATACAACAACAAATAAATCCAATAAATCAAATCTGGATTTTTCAAACCAAACCATCTTTTACAATATATCAGAATTGAGTTCCAAAATTTAAAATAATTTTCAAAGACCATTAAAAAGGTAAAAAACAATAATGACATACCATTAACATCCACATGGAAATATGCAGTACCCTCAAAACATCTCCATAACACAGCATCCCGATGAAATGCTAAAAACCAGAACTATTGGTACAAAAGCTGTACCCAAACCTGTGAAAAAAATAACCGAGTCTACATACACCGAAAGGTGTACGTAGGATGTGAGAAAAATCCTAATAGGATACCACCACTATGAGATTCCATGTTATAAACAATCAAAGATGAAAATTTCTCATGTTTTCATAATCATGGAACAACAACAAGAATTTTAGAGGGATGGAATTTTGAATAAAAATTGTTTTCAAGTGGGCCATTTTAAAGAATATAAAATTAAAAAAAAATAACAATGATAATTAATTTTTCATAACATCATACTATATGCCTACAGAAATCATAAATCATCTAATGACCACAAGGAATGGAAAATAACCCCTAGGCACTAGCTCGCTTTGGGTCCTAGGTACCTCGTATCTTGGTGTATGTAAACATCACAAAATCTGTTCACTTGCAAGCGATCCACTAGTTGGGAGAATACCCATAACCTAGTGGCCCCCCAAAATCATCATAATCATCATATTTTAGATAGTGTGGTCAGTGTAAAACTTTCTATGTGAAACTAAGGCCAAACCCCTCGGGATCACTAGCATACTCGTATACGTCCACCCGCCTTGATACCCAAGTTTCCCTCATGTGTTCAAACAAGTTCCAAAAGCCATGAAAAAATAATTTCAACTGAAAATAACACTTACACATCACAAAATCGCCAAATATACCATATACATGTCACATAAAGCCTCTTTCATTAAAAAAATTCATTTTCCACATCATACACACATAAAACATCGCATAAACATGTGTCACACCTTTCTTGCAATTTGATAAAACATTTCAACAATTTATAAAACATTCTAAAAATGATTGATATCTTAAATCACCCATTTACCTTTCAAAAATCCATATTATGTGAATAAAATAACCAAAATAGTACATGTACATCACTTTCCCACTACGTTAAACTCAATAAATCATTTTCAATTTTCCTAAAACAAACCCAAGGAGTATAACCATGTTTTTTCAAACAAAACTCATTTCAAAACCCTCTATTGAGGACAAGATCACCCCAATACCAATCCAAAAATAAATTATCAGCCCTTGAAAAATTTATTAAACCACCCTCATGTGATATATAATTACCTCAAATAATACCACAAAAGATACACATGAAAAACCCACATTTTTAAAAAACAATCTCAAGGATCATAACATGGTTTTACACATAAAACCCTTTTAAAACCACCATTTAAACCCAAAATCACACCAATACCCTACCAAAAAAGAATTGGAAGCCAAGAGTAATTTAATAAACCACTTTCATATGTTATAAGATAAACCCAAATATTACTAGAAGAATTACACATGGAAAACACCCAATTTGAACCAAAAGTTCCAGTTTAAAATTAACCACTTAACAAACTCCATAAAAAATGTTTTTTACACAATTAAAATCATATAACGAACATGAAAAATAATAAAATAACTTATTATAACAAATAAATAAATTATTTCACATGTAATCAACTACCGAATGTCTGCAAACCCTAAAATCATGGTACGAAACTTCAACCGCAGCACTGCCGCAACATGAGGGATTGAAAACCAACCTAAAACCTCAATATTTAACCAAAAATACAACAAATAAAACCCTAGGTACGAACCCTAACTTATGGAAATTTTATAACTCATGAAAGGGTGAAACAAACCCCAAGGAAAGGAATGAAATCAATGAGAGGAAGACTTTCTTGCATGATTTTTTACTTTCTCCCATAAAATCTACCTTCTAAAATGAGTTCCAAGGGAGGGTGAGAGACCTTGGAGGATGTACATAGAGGTAGGGCACGAAATGGGGAAGTAATAGATGGACTTTGGTTTATTTTGGAAGGGAATAATTGGAATTTCGAAATATTTTTAATGAAATGGGCACCCATACATGGTTTGGATGCCCGGTTTAGTATACATTATGGCCAAACTACACAGCCTATTTTAGTCATGAAAAATCATACCATTATCTAACAATTTCAAGGGGTCCAAGGGGGAAACAAAGGGGGAATGTTAGGTAATGTATAGGGGAGAAAAAGTCCCAAAATAAAGCACTATTTTCAACCCAAAACTCATCATACTCATGGGTACAAAACACCACAGCAAATTACCCCACAAGTGGTTCCACTAGAAGTGTCACTAATACTACTCCAAAACACCAAAATCTCACACCATCCCCTTTGAAAAAGAGTATTCTAGAAACCATCCCAAGTCCCCTAAGACTAATATCACAAATTCATAACATAAGAGGCACAAAAATTTCAAACCCAGAACACCCAGAAATAAGAGAAAGATAAGAACCAATAAAGGATTTGAAACAAATAATGGATTTGAAAATCCATGTGGGACACTTTATATATAGATTATTTTATCCATTTAAAGCTCAGTCATCTATTCATATAATTTATGAAATTTTAATCTAATTGAAAAAAACTCCACATATACATGATTAATTCATTTTGATGTGGAAACATATATCTTTGAATGTAACTATTTTCCTAGATCAATTTCCTAAAAAATTCACCATGATATGGCCATGATGTTTTATAACATACCATTTCTCAAAGGTAATCATTTTCCTCAAACTATTATTAACACATCATGGTGATAATATTCCACATATTTGTTTATGAATCAAAACCCTCACTATCGTGTCGTAAAATTATCATCAACCCCATATCCTCTCTCATCTAGTATGTCCTTCATATTTCGTTAAATCCTGACCCATATTAAATAATGATGTTCTATCCATAAAGATCATCTTAAAAACATTTTCTAAATTTCATTTATAATTTTATTGAAATTTATCTCTATGTAAATATTATACAAGAAGAGAAATATTATAAAAGAAGTCAAAATTCCATACACCCTTCTCAAATCCATTTTTAATATTAAATTCATCTCATGTGCTGTTGTATTTTCTTAAACCATGTGACTTTTACCTTTATCGAATATCAAAAATCACAAATTACATCGGTATACATAAATCATCCTATATGTTTCTAAATTTTTTATGTTTATTTTAATTTTTTGTTTCATTTTTTTCAAGTCCATATGTATAGAAACAATTTTATAGACATTACTAAAATTTTCTAGGTGTTTTTAATACAACATAACTTGAGTATAATTTTCTTTTTCTATTTTTGGCTCACTTCAAGGACATCTTGAATTTGTTAAAATACCCACAAGACCACTTCTACTTATTTTTAGGACTCATAAATCATTCAAGAACATATAAAAATATATTTAGACAATGTTACATTATTCAAAATCATATTCTTTTTATTTACCGAAATATCATCACATCAATCGACATAATTTATGGGGTTTCTAAATGAATATTTTTAACCTAGTTCAATCGGATAAAACTGATAGTTCCCTTTTCTATTTATGATGGAGGTACCTACTCTCAGCCTTCTTCCTATAAAAAAGACACATATCAAAAGATTTTTTATTATAGTATCATCCATGATTATTGACAAAAATACAATATTATGCACAATAATTTTAAAAATATTGGTCATTTATATTATAAAATGAATAAAAATACTTTAGAAAATACTCTAGAATAAAAAAGAATAACAGAGTTGAGAAATTTATTTTTAAGTTCATTGATATAAATAATTTATATTTTATATAATTTATACATTATTGGTTCGTAACCTCCTTCGATAAATACTAATAGAATAATATTTCTGGTATATACCTAATGTATCATAAATACTTCATTATATAATTAGGAAAAATATTTCTAGTCAATTATGCAATTATTAAAACAAATGTACATTTTATCTTGCCTTATAATAATTGTTAAACATTTAAAAATGTTTAATAAATGTACATGGGACTCCTATGATCTCTTTTATTAAAATATCTATCATTCATGAAGGTTTTCCATTTTCATGATGAAAACCATAATTCTATAATCCCTCTGTGTAGAAATTATATGAATAAGAAATAAGGCAGATAGAATAAATGATATGAGGAGTAGGGGGAGGATTAAAAAGACAATACTAGAACCCCTTTAAAATTATTCTTATATGGGGGAAGATTAAAGAAGAATAGAACTCCCCTACTCTATAGTGAATATAAATAAGAACAATATGGGAGATTTTCCCACTTGTAACTATAAATTCTAATGATAATAATAATAATAATAATAATACAAAAAATTATGGGTGATTGGAAAATGTGGGAAATTCCAATTAAATAAATTAAAAACATTAAACTCTAGAGGGATAGAATCTATGAAATATGGGAATAAAAATCCACTACATAATTTAAAAGATTTAGATGAAAAAAATATTTCAAAAAGTAATACAGTCTATATGATTCATGAGAACAAATTTCCTACATAGATAGGGAAATAATAAACACATTCTCCCATATGTAGATGTGAGAAATTACAACATGAATTCCTTCTATAGGACTAAAGTAGTTCCTCCAGGCTGAGTAGAGCTACCATGGAATATTATAGTATATGTCTTTTAAAAGATTGAAAATAAATATAGAGTCTCTTTATATCCAAATATAATTGTATATTGAATAACCATACATACTACACAACATAAATGATTGTCCAAATTTCATACTAAAAGTTAGTGTGAGTACCATGAAAACATGAGAGGGGACCATTGATAAAACATAGATAGTCCTAAATACACATCCACAACTAGAAATTACATACTCTCTCATATCCACCCCATACACCATAACCATAATACATGTTGAGAGTGAGGGTATCTATATGTTTCACTTATACCAAATCAGATTCATATGATAATAGGAAAATCCAAATAAATAATAGACAATCAAGTCATTAGTATAATTGTTTATTAGACCTATTTTAATCTTAAAGGATACCTTAATATCATATTCATGATATACATGGGCCATTTAAGAATTGATATCAGGGAATTATGTTAGGATTTTATTTTAAACACATCCCAAAATTTCAAAAAAATTTAATTTGAAAAAATATGTTTATTATATTCTATGGATTTCAATTTTGTGTTGGTTTTTTATTTTAAACAATTTTCACATAACCTTTAAAGTGGTTTCATTAAAACAATAATTTGGATGGAATATATTTACAAATTGGTGAGAATACATAAAAAAGATACATTAAGAGGCCATAAAAACAAATAGGGTTCCTTGATTTATAAATAAAGAACAGGCCAACTACCAAGAACACACAAATATTTTTTTATGTGTTTCTACTGAGTTTAACCTTCATTGTAGATCCTATTAAAAAAATGAATCATCACCCATCAAAGGTTAATAGAATAATCGATTGAAAATAAATCCCCAAACATTTTGATAAAATTCACATTGACGAAATACATGCTCACAATTATCACCAGACCTCATAAAAATCATATATATATTGGTGGAAGATAGAATCCAATAATTTCAAGGTGATCATCATTAAGAAATCTAAGTTTAAACATTTTAATAAATCAAATAAGTTTTATAAAATTCTTTTTAAATTATTCTATCTACCATAGAACCTGATATGGAATCCCATATAGATATGAATAATAAATTTGGTAATTTATGTTTTCCATCCTTATAGGAATCTAAAAGAAGCTATCACTACCCCCAAAACTATAGTTGTAGGTGTAGTCAATATTGACAAATGGAATTAGTTATTAAATAACCACACATTGATAATTAAAAAAATTATAATTATAGGTAAATTCATATAAATAATATAAGAAAAAATATGTGAATATAATTATTTATCGAAATATTCATTCCCAAATTCTTAGAGAGAGCCCATTTAATCAATAGTATGAATTTTTTTGATAATAATACCATAATACAAGCTAAAAAATGCCATTTGAAGGATGTAACTTATCTAAATATTACCAATGAATCTATTCCTAATAAATCTATGTTAATTACTTTTATTTTGGATAAGATACTGAAAAATTCTTCTAATGTGGGATTCATTAAATAACCTAGGTTTTTAATTTCCAATCTACCATAGTCCATCAGCCTAGCACAGTTCATATTAGCTGCTGTATTAAAATTCTTCTCAATTATAATTCCTTCTATATAATTTCATGTATACTTGTATAATGTTTCCTAAAAATACATATTTTCTATTTATATATGTGGATTACAGTGGTAAAAATTGTTGAAAAAAGTTCACAAAATTGATGTGACCATCTCGGGGGAGGGAATTACCCTTCATGCTAGCAATATGGCTAGTGATTTTGTGAGAAATTAATTCTATGTAATATTCATAAAAACATCCTATAAAAATAATAATTCTTATGTATATAATGTTAATAACTTACAATTTAACCCTACATATATTTGTAGTATACATCCTCTTTGATGTTGTTATATTTTTTCCACAGAAAATGTTGGATTTAGACCATATAAGGGATTTACCAAATACCCTTTCTTATGTTAGATGGATTATACATTATATTGACAGAATATGACGACATAATCCAAATATACAAGGTAATAATAAGATTTAATAATAATTTTTACATTAATAGTTGATAAAATTACACCTTCCACTACTTTGAGTAGGAATTTACTAAGGTATTCCTCTACAAAACCAAAGGGAATATAAGAATGAGCGACACCCTATATGACACCTCCAGTGAAAATAGAATAACCACTTGGGATAATAATACCGATGAGTCTCCCTAAAACATCACTAGAATATCCTTATTAAAAATCACATTCTTTAAATATTGTCTTTTATGTAAACTGAGAGGACCAATGGTAAACATATCTTAATTTTAAGTAGTTTCTATAGTTTAAATATTATATGTCATAAATAATAAAGAAATCCCAAAAAAAAATGTTTGGTGTCTTTGAGTTTATTCAACATAATAAAAATTTTCATATATTTCTCTTAAATTGAGCCACACTGGACTCCCATCTAGACTTTATATAAGATTTACAAGTTTTTATGACATGGAGAGTAGAAATATAATAAAGGGGTGAGATCTAAGAAATAAACAATATTTCACAAAGGGTTATATCATAAGCATATGAAAAAACAAGAGTAGGAGAGAAATATATTATTAAAAATAATATGGTATAATAATATTTGTTCATAACACTTTATAAAAGGATATGTAATATAAAATAAATAAACATCTTCCTTGTTAAAAGAGTGTGAAATAATAAACACAAGATTATTGGAAGTGTCATGGGAATATAGAAATATGTTATGCATTTGTAACATATCATAATATTAAATAATTTTAAAAACATAAGAATAGATAATCTGGTTAACCAAGTCACCCACATTGCGTTCACACATCTTGTGAAAAAAGATACCGAAATCACGTTCACAAAAAATACATAAAAAATCTACATAAATCATGTTCAAATAAAATAATGATGAAAAAATATTTATTCATCACATTCATGAAAAAAATTGTTCAAATATATGAAAATTATGTTCACACTAAAATGTTGTGAACAAATCTACATGCATCACATTCATACAAAAAATATTTGAACAAAGCATCCCACATCATATTCATAGAACATTTCCTAAACCTCATATTATAATAAATCATAACCAATTAATTCCAGGGTGATATAAGACCCCAACCATAAATCATCCACACATATATGTGGAAATTGAAAACAATAATTCATTACAAAAAAAAACTAAAAATATAAAGGGAAATATGTTTTGTAACATTTCTTGATGGTATCAAAAAAATTTAATTCAATAATGTTAGTGGTTGAGGTCCAAAATCCAATCACCACAATAGTTTATTTTATATGAAAATTTATAGGTTGACTCATGAAAAAAATTTAAGGATATAAGCTCTATTTATAAAGATAAATGTGAATGATGATTAATATTGTTTTATAATACAATTTTCCCACAATTTTAAAACATGATGTTATGGTATATATGAAAATTATTTTTTTTTGAAATGGTATAGTCATTTTTTTCAAATATTTTTCATTCAAAAAACAATTAAATAGAAAAAAATTAAAAATTAAATAAATACAGAATGAAGGAAATGTGGGATGGAAGATAAAAGAAAGTCACATAGAAGGAGACCCTTTTTAATATATTAAAATACAATTTTTGAAATACCTCATCCTAAGAAGTTTAAGGAAACATACATTTGGAATTTATCAATGTGAAATTCGAATATAAAAAGGATATAACAAATATTTGGGTTTACAAATATAATGAAAACCATTGATGGGAAAAGAAAAAATGTATATGGAAGAAAAAAAGACTACTTAATGTGGGTGACTTGGTGAACGTGATTTTTTGTGAACGTGATTTGGGTATCTTTTTTCACACCATCATTCTATTATAATTGAAAAACAATGAAATGTTTAACATGAGATGGATTTATAAATAAATTAGATTTAATGAAATATTATAATAAATGTGTTCAATGGATGATATATTCCCCAAAAAAGGAAATAGTTTTAGAATACATATCATATCTCAATAAAGAAAAAATGAGATGAAAAAACCCTTAACATGAATCATGTATAGCCGAATGTTCTCTAACCTCCTCTATAACACAAATAACTATCTTAATCACTTATTTAAGAAAAATATCATATATATAACCATTTATAAAACTTATTTATAATAATTTTTTACTTTTTTACTATATTATTATATTTTACTATTGTCATCAGATGTTATTAGCTTTGATTGTTTATTACTATTTTCATAATGGTAGTGTCGATTCTTGCTTAAATGGTCAAATTTAATCATTTCAATATTATTATATCTATTTCAATAGATATTTTAAAATATTTTACAATGTTATAATTTCATTTTATAATTAATTTTTATATGATTCAATATTTTGAAGTTGGTGATGATTGTTTTCAGTAATTTGTAATGAATGAAAAGGAAATAGAATTAATAATATATTAACATTTATAAAAAACAATTAATATTTTAAAACTAATTTATAATAACACCCACAGTTATGTTGACAATTTCATCAAGGATTTAAATTTATAAAATTTCTTATTTAGGTGGTTATATAGACCCACAAAAGAACAAGCTATAATATAAGGGTGAGTATGGTTATGAAAGTGATTCTTTTATAATAATATCATTATTAAAGAATAATAATGATACTATTAAGATTTTATTAATGAGGTGAACCATATTTGAAGAAATTTTGATTATGAAGAAAACACTATTTTAAAAACACAACATGTCACTTCCTAGATGTGGTTTTCTGTATATATGCACAACAACATCTTCATTTTTCCAATGGATTTTATGGATGGTAAAAAATTGATATTTAATTATTATAATAACGTTTTAGAATATTATTAATAGTGATGTTATCATAATTAATTGTATAAAATAATATTTAAGGGTTGGAAGAAGAGAATAATGGAAAAAATAATGAAAAAGGAGTTACTAAAAAAGTTACCTTACTCTTGGAAAGGGATCATTTAAAAGTGAATTAGTGATTTTAGAGAAGTTGTTTTGGGAAAAAACATCTAGGAAGTGTCAATGAGTTTGGGCCGTTATTTGGGATTTTTTTGGAAGAATCCACAAGTCTTTTAGCGTGAAGGGAATCAGGATGGTGACAAATCCTTTTATATGGGAGAGGAGTGGAATTTTTGTAACATATAAATGGAAAAGTAATTATTCAAAGGTCTAATATATCCAATAATATAAAATAATGGTGTGGGTAAAGGTAAGGTCAAGAAAGATTCAACCATGAAATATAAACATGTTTTGAAAATGTTTCTAACTATCTTATAATAATATTTTTTCACTTTTACAATTTTTGGCTTTTACCATGGTATCTAACACTATTATAAAAGGAATATATAACCATGGGGATATAACCATAGGTGTAATGTATATGGGTAAAGGTACCCTCTAGACATGGGAAATATTTATTTTTTTATAGATTGACTATTGTCATGGTTAACCCATAAATTTGACTAGGTTAGAGCATATAATGTTTTCAGAGGATGATGGTGAGAAGAGACTATAGGCTAAGAAAAACATGACATTGACTATATAATGCTTCACCAGATCCTTATATTCAAAATCATAGTGTACTAGGGATACAATTTCTTATACATGATCCATATAGATAGGGTAATACTGGATCATGTTTATGTCCCCTTTCATCCAACACCTATACCAATGATCTAGTATGAATGTAGTAATTTCTCCTTACACTTGACAACTATAGCCATTGTCTAATACTATAGTGGCTATACACCATTGCATCCAAAACCTATATTCATGGTACTATAAGAACATGGATATATCTCTTCACATCATTTCCCTATATTCACCTTAATATTGGACCATCGATATAGCCCCATCCATATAAACCCTACAAATATGTTCATAGTAGAACATGCCTATAGGTTATTGCACTCGACCATTATAGCCACGTGAATTCCAACCATGGCTATAGATAACATACAAAAATTATTAGAATTTATATAATAATTATTATGTTATCAATTAAATTATTTTGTAAATATAAATAAATAAATATATATATATATATGTTATAGATTTAATATCTAAAAAACTAATATAGAGGAGTCGTAAAGTTTCTGGTTGTTTAATGTGGGCATGCCGTATCAAATCCTTGGAGGTGCGAATTTTATTACTTTTGGAACTATATAGAAAAGGGTGGTGACCATGGTTATATACTCAATTTTGTGTCCATGAATTTAATTTCCATTAATGTCGTATATAAGGATATATGCTATTTTCATGGGTATATAAAATATAGCCACTATCATGGCCCGTGTCTATAGTCCATTTTTGTACTTGTGTAATTTTTAGCTATGTAATATTATTTTATTAACATAAAAAATTATTTATTACAGAATCTAGACCAAATTATTCCATATGTGAAATATTTTTTTTAAAAATAAATTTACATTTTTAAGAAAAATTATTATTAACATTATCCCATGTAACGCATAAAAACATATTTTTAGAAAGTGTATTTAAAGCGTAAAAATAATGTTTAAGATAAATTAATCCATTTTTTATTTTCATGACATTAATATGGTTATTATTAAAAAAATAGTTATATTTTTTAAATAGAAGGACAATAAATAATTCTACAATGTTATATCATAATTAATGAAAAATATGAAAACATTTATTTTAGCATAAAATATTAATTAAGTTTCAAAATATTAAACATGGATTTTATAAATATAAACTTTTATCTTAAAATTCATAACATCAATAAATAAAATTTTAGGTAGGTTTTTTTTAAATATTAAAGCTATACATAATTTTTTATGTAACCATTAACCATATGGTTTTTGTAAAAAATGATTTTCTACTATTCAACTAAAAACCATTTTTTTGAAAAATAAAAAAAAACAATCTTAAGATAATTTTTAAATGATGAAATAAATATTGATTCTCATTTCATCAAATTCAAATTAAAATAATTATAAATGTATCAATTAAATGAAAATTCAATAAATATAGAAAAATGTATTTATTGAATAATGAATTTTTTAAAAATAAACTGTTCAAAAAAAATTCATACTAATTTATAATTAAAATAATGTCATTATTTTAGTTAATGTATTAAAATATTTTAAATATATCGAATTTTAATTTATTAGTATAAAATATACAACTCTTTAAAAATAGTTGTTTGAGAAAGAACAATTAATTTTAATATGAAACCATATTAATTATTTATCCTCTATTTGTAAGAAATTTTAGTTTACTGATATATTTCATTTACTATAGGTTTTATTTATCCATTTTATTTTCCTAAAAATACTCATCTTTCATGTCACAAATCATTTTATATTGGTATTTCATATAGAGTAAGATATCGAACATAGTATTAATTTAGAAGTAAAATATATTTCTAAATCTTATAGTGTTACATTCTCCCCCTTAAATCAATTACATCCTAAAAATATGAATTATAATTTACTAATGAGAGAATCTATACGATCCATATAAAAATGATGATATATATTTTACTGAGATATGAAACACAAAATCTTAGACACTGGGAGATTAATCATTTCCCCATAATAACCATATGTTGAAATTTTACTTTATCATAATAATTTTTAGTAAACATGTTTCTTTAAGGGGTTATAGGAGTTTCTAGGGACATATATTTTTTAAATCCAACTTCATGATACTATTTTTAACAAAATACAAAAATCAAATTTTTTAGGATAATATCCAATTAAATTATGATAAATGAACTTATGAAAACTCAATCCAATGATGTATCCTCATGTGAAATCCTCATTTCAAAATATTATACTTTATGTTAAACTATTATATAATAAAATAATTATATAAATACATTAATTTATCATTGGTACTCCATGATAATATTCCTATTGTGTTCGTTAAGATATCATGAATACGTGGAAATGACCATCATAACAGTTCATAAAGAGCTTGTGAATTACCCTAGCATATATGTAATATCCTAGAAAATTATAAGTTTATATATATTTTTTATTAATTTATAAAAAAATAAACTACGATTTATTAGTTAAATTGAATATTTAAAATTATATAATATGGTTTTAAATTATATAATTAACTATGATTTTTTTAAATTACTATTTTAAAACCTAAATACTACTTTCATATACACAATCATATTTAAGTTGATTATTCTTTTTAATGTGTTAATTTTATTATTTTTAGACATGTTTAATAAAAATGATTAAAATAATACTGAAACATATTATCATTTAAATATATAAAATTATATATATAAATATATACGAGTAATATTTTTGATTGTAATATTTGTATAATAAATTTTATATTGAGATTTTAAATATCTTTTATTATTCATATTTAAAATTTTAGAATATTATTGAATTATTATATAAAATGTATCTTTATTATTACTATTAATTATTAGAAATTATATTTATATTATATTTTAAAAAAATATAACAGATTATATATATATATATATTAATACAATGATAAAAAATATATGAAAAAATATAAAACAAATGTAAAAACAAGAAATGAAACAGGGTTGAGGGGGGTATGTTCGAGTCTAGCATGGCAGGACATGGTTTTGTGTTAAGGGGTCTCAAGGTCAGAGGTAGATCATGACTAGGAGGCGAGGCATCGATAATGGATCACCTTCATCTAGTTCGATCAGTGGGAAAACTGGAGACTTCGTAATTCAAAACTGAGGTCCAAGCTTGATGGATTCCGGTCGCCAAATGAAGACCTAGTGATGTCGTGGTAGAATCAAAGAGATATGTAACCGAAATTTGCGAACTGAGATCTGTCATTGAGGTTCAAGTCATGGTTATGGTTTCAATCTTCAGTTTGGTATGTATATCTTGTTTGTATTATCTGTATCTCATCATTATATATTTTTTGGGATATTCAATACACAACCATAGTTTTTGTTCATTTTTTTAATTCACTAATATGCATTTCCTCTTATTTTAGAATTCCATAGATCCAAAAGTAGGATTAATTTATATTCGAATCTTATCTCATATCAATGAGTTTATTTCTTCGTTTGTCCTCTTCTTTGATATTTCCTCCTTCGGAAGCTATTGCATTCATTTTCATGTATTTATGTGTTTCAAATATTACTTCTTTTTAATGAAAATCTAACATTGAACTTATACCTATGAGAATTCAGCTTGGAGTCATTTTCCAGAATCTATTCGAGGATTGCGATCAGTTTCAATCAGTTTCATTCATTGAATCATCTGTCTTGATTCTGAATCAAATGAGATTATTTTTGGTATCTTTTTATCAAGTGAGTCAATATAAAATTCATATCCATAAATCAACATTCACTGCAAATTTCGGATTTAAACATTGTTATGAATGTTTATATAATATATATATATATTAATATATCCAAGAGTCCTTATAAGTGGAAACATTGCTGCATATTTTCATAAAGAATCATTTCACACCCTTTATGAGTGAATCCGTCCAGTAGAGGAAACCATGTAGAAGAAGAGGAATGATTTTTGCATTATATATGTGCAAGGGATTATTTATTTTTTAGATACTATAATTTTAATTTTAATTTTTCGAAAGAGAAAATTATTTTTCTGGCATTTTTAATTGGTTTTATTTGATAAAAACCAAACAAGATTTGTAGTTTTAAAATTTTGATATATCTTAGAAAGGGTGATATTGAAATTGATTCCAAACTGCTATTCTGAATTTTTTAATTAGTATTTGATAATTTTATTAATTATTTTACAATTTTGATTTTATTTTGATGGTCAAAATTATTTTATAAAAGTTAAATTTTGTTTTACATTTTATTTTTCCATGACGTATATATATATATTATATCTTTAAAAGTATATATTCAAATATATAATGACATATATTTTTGTTTTTCGAAATATTTATGAATGTATTTCATCATAAATGTTTGTATTAAGGGATTTATATAAATCCATCCTATGTGAGGATTAATTTTATTATTGAAAAAAATTATATTATACATATATAAAAGAGTTCATTAGATATTCAAATTATGTTTCATTTGAGTAATTATAATTAATTAATTATTCAGAAATATATTGAATGTGATTATTTGTGATTTATCTACATGCATGTAATATATATAATGTTTAAGGCCATAAATATGATTTCTCATAGCACATCATTAATGCATACCCATATATATATGGGTAAATTTCATATATATGTGATAATTGAATACAATTCACAAAAAATGGAATTCTTATGATATTTCTAATTAATGTTTAAGTTCTCAAATGATTCCATGTAATTATGAAAGACTATGTATCATGATATTTGAATATACCATGGCAAGCATGTAAATAATAATGAAGATTAGTATTTTTTTATATATAAATATAATTAAGAGTGATCATATGTATTTCATGTATTATGATTTATTTGTGAATATATATATATATAAACATAAAATTGTAATAAAAATGTTTGCATCAAAATTATAGTGGAAATTTATGTTTTTATATAAAAGCATGTTTTGAATGTTTTATAAAAAACAACACTTGAAAACTGTAAATATGATAGGTAATTGTGGAGTGAACCCATCCATCAAGTTGGTGGGCCCAAGATAGCGTTCAATGTCCCAAGTGATTTCAGTTTTTGTTTTTCAAATGATTTCATATTGTTTTAAAAGCAACAATTTAATATTTTAAGCAATTTTTGAGCATAAGTATTTATAAATCATTGAAGTATTATCGATACATAAATAATTTTAATGATTATATTTAATGGTATTTATAATATTATTTTGATTTTATTATAAAATTAATTTCAAATCCATTTCATAAAGGATATTTTCAAATGGAGTTTTAGTAAAAAATATTTTATCAATTTTGAAACCGCTTATTGGGAAATTAAATTCTCTCCATTTTTTTAAAATTATTTTTCACAGGTATTTTAGAAGTTATAACTCAGATGTCATCACATTTGGAGTTAGAATCTGTGGAAGTGTAACTAAAAATTGTTTTATTTTGGTTCAACTCTGCTAAATGTAAAGTTTTTTGTAATCCTCAAGAACCTAGACTGGTAAAATGGCCTCATTTTTGTAAATGTTCTATTTATATTATAAGAAAAAAATTACACTTTATTTTAAGAACTGTGTCCGGAGGAGCAGGCGTAGGGAGTTGTAATTTGTATCAGAGAAATTTTGTAGACAAAATTGGAGATTAGATGTTGTTGAGTCTAGATGATTAATGGTCCTAGTGTTTTTTTCGTAATTATGAAGGAAAAAATTTAGAATTGTTTTTAGTCCAACAAAACAAATTTCAAGAACACAATTCTTCTAATAGGATAGAATGTAACAACCTAAAAAAGTATAAGATTATATATTTTTGATTAATTTATAATAAAAATAAACCATGTTTTATTAGTTAAATTAAATATTTTAAATTTTATCATATAGTTTTAAATTATCTCATTAACTATGATTTTATTTAAATTACTATTATGAAACATAAATACTAATTTGATATATGGAGTCTTATTTTGTTTGATTATTTTTTTTGATGTGTTGAATTTATTATTTTTAGGCATGTTTAAGAAAAATTATAAAAATAATAATGAAACATAATATCATATAAATATATGAAATAATATATATATTTAAATAAATATATGATTATTTTTTATAGTAGCATTTGTATAATACATTTTATGTTGAGATTTTAAATATATTTTGGTAGTCCTATTACTAATTTTTGAGGATTATTAATTTTTTATATAAAATATATATATTATTATTAATTATTAAAAATTATATTTATATAACATTTGAAAAAAATGGATTATATATATATATGTATATATTAAAACAATGATAAATTTTATATAAAAAATATATGAAACAAAGGGAAAAAAGACAAATAAATTGCGATTTAGGGGGTATGTTCGAGTCTAGCATGGGGGGATAGGGTTTTGTGTTAAGGGGTTGAAAGGTAGGAGGGAGTGCATGACCAGGAGATGATGCATGGGTGAGGGTTCATCCTCATTGAGTTCGAGAAGTGTTCAAACAAATGACTTCGTAAGGTGCAACCAAGGGCTAAGATCGGTGGATTCTGGTCACCAAATGAAGAACAAGCATCATTGATGTAGAATGAAGTATATCAGTCACTAGTATTTGAGGACTGAGATCTATCATAGAGTATTGAGATGTGATTAGGCTTTCAATATTTAGTTTGGTATGTTTATCTCGTTTCTATTATCTGGATCTCATCTTTTGATTTGTCTTCAGTTTATTAAATTCCCAATCATCGTTTTCGTTCGTTTTTTTATTCTATGATATGGACTTCATCCTATTTCAGATCTCATAGATCTGTTTGTAAGATTAATTTATATTCAAATGTTATCTCAAATTAGTGAATTGATTTCTTTGTTTATAATCTTATTTGATATCACCTACTTTGAAAGCGGTTACATTAATTTTCATGTATTTATATGGTTAAAATATATTTTCATTCTCTAGTGAAAATCTAAATTTGAACTTATACATATAAAAATTTAGTTTGGAGTCATTTTCGGAAAACTATTTGAACATTGCAATCAGTTTCAATCAGTTTTGTTTATTAAATCCACAATGTTATTTCCAAATCAAATGAGATAACTTTTGGTATCTTTTTATCACACGAATCAATATAAAATTCATATCTGTAAATCAACTTGAAAAACAAATTTATGATTTAAACATTGTTATGAAAGTTGATAATATATATATATATATATATATTATTCTATCTTAGAGTCTATATAAGTAGCATATTTTTTGTTTATTTTCATATAAATGCTTTGCACACCCTTGGCGAGTGAATACTTCTAATAGAAGAGATCATGTAGAAGAGGAGGAATGATTTCTAAAATATATTTATGTAAAGGATTGTTTATTTTTTAGATATTATCATTGAAATATTTATTTTTAGTAAGGGAGATTTATTTTTTCATCATTTTTTGTTGGTTTCATTAGATAAAAATAAAACATGATTTGCAGTTTTCAAATTTTTTATGTCTTATCATGAGTGATTTTGAAATTTTTTCCAAACAGCTATTTTAAATTGTTGAATTAGTATGTTATATTTTTCTTAATTATTTTAAAATTATGATTTTATTTTTATGGTCATACTTATTTTTTAATAGTCCAATTTTTAATGTTTTATACTTACAAAATGTATATATATATATACATTATATGTATATAAGTATATATTCAAACATATACTAACATAACTTTTTGTTTTATGAATATTTAATGAATGTTACTAATTTTAAATATATGTATTAAGAGATTTATATAAATTGATCGCATGTAAGGGTTTAATTTTATTATTGAACAAATAATATTATACATATATAAAGGAGTTTATTAGATATTCAAATTATGTTTCATTTGAATAATATTAATTTTTAATTATTTATTCATAAACAAATAGAACATGATTATTTATAATTGATATACACGAATATCATACATTTCATGTTTAAGGTTATAATAATGATTTCTCACAACACTTCATACATGCATACCCAGATATATATGGGTATATCCATATATGTGTGATCATTGAATAAAATTTACAAAAAATGGAATTTTTATGAGATTGATAATGAAATTTTAAGTTCATGAATGATTCCATGTAATTATGCAAAGACTATATATCATGAAATTTGGATGTACCATGTCAAGAATGTAAGTACCAATGAATATGAGTGTTTATATATATATATATATAATTAAGGTTGATCATATCTATTTCATGTATAATGATATATTTGTTTATATATCTATATAAAAACATATGATTGTACTAAAACTGTTTTCATAGAAATTCTAGGGTAAATGTATGTATATAAAATCAAGCATAAAATGTTTTATAATAACCAAGACTTGAGATTTTTAAATATTATATGGAATTGGGGAGTGAACCCATCCCTCATGTGGGTAATGCCAATACAGCCTTCAAAGTTCTAAGTGGTTTCAATGTTTTGTTTTCAAAATCATGCATATTCTTTTAGAAACAACAATGGACAATTTTCAATAATTTTTGAGAATAAGTATTTTAAAATCATTGATGTGTTTTCAATACTTCAATAATTTAAATGATTATATAAAAGGATATTTATAAATTAATTTTTATGGTATTATAAAATTAATTTCACAACCATTTATCAACGGATATTTTCAAATGAAGTATTAGTAAAAAGTATTTCAATGATTTTAAAACCTCCTATATAGTAATTTATTTCATTCCCTTTGTTTTAAAATGATTTATCACAGGTATCTTAAAATTTAAAACTCATATTTCATCCCTTTTAAAGTTATCATGTGCGGAAGTGTATTAGACAATTGTTTTATTTGGGTTCAACTATGATAAATCTAAGGTTTTTTCTAATCCCCCAGAACCTAGACTGGAAAAAGGTCATTGTTTGTGTAATATTTTTTTTGTAATTTTTGAGTTTATTTTATAAGAAAAAAATTAAATAGAATTTTTATGCACTGAGTCTGGAAGAGCGGGCTCGAGATGTTATAGTATCCCCTAGATGTTTCTATCAAGGTTTGTAGTCTTATTCCCATTAATCAAGAATATAATGAAGATCGAGTTGATACTCAACTACCCTTTTAGGTTGATTAAACCTAGGTATATTTACGTCACCACCATATCCACTTTCCGACATCTAGATAGGTACATAATTTTAAGGAAACCAAAAAATCATTACATGAATAAAACTTCAATAAGTTATCCTATACATATATTTTATTTTATGGTTTTCACGAAATTTATAACATACTTATCCTCAAAATAAATTAACATAATCATATAAAATAACTAAAACTAGTTTGGATAACAACTAAGGCACCCAAACTCACACTCCTATGTTTGGTGCTAAAAAACTTTTTTCAAACACTGGATTTGATAAAAACCATGTTGACCCAATCTGAACATATCTTTATTTTACATTAATTCTCTAAATAAAGCATTATATAACACAAATAATCATATAATCTATGTAATTAATGGTTCAATATCATTTAATACAAAATATATAAGAAAAACTTGTGAATAATTCTTAATAATTTAGCCACGCTATACTCCCCTTTAGACTTATTATAAGTTATATTTATTTTCATAACCTAATTAATAGGAACATAATAAAATTCGATGCTGAAATTATCAATAAGGGAAAATATCAATATATCAGTAATGGTTATATCATAATCATATGAGAATAAATAATCAAGGGAGAAAATTATTATTAAAATCAACATAAACAAAAATACCTATTCATAAGTCTTGATATATGGTCATATAATATCAAATTAAAAACTACATTCCATTGAAATATATTTTGATAAAATAAAAATGATCAAATAATGATAATAATAATAATAATAATAATATATAAATATTAAATTACATTTAAAAAAAATCAAAATAAGGAATTATGACCCAAACATAAGCATATAAAATGTTGTAAACTGAGCTTACTGCATCATCTTCACACATAAACCATGTAATCAAATATACCCACATAACGCTCATAAAAAAATCATATGAACAAAGATACTCACCTTATGTTCACACCAAAAAATTTGGTCAAACTACTTGGGTCATGTTCAAGAATAAATATTCTGAAAAAATATATCCATATCATCTTCAAATAACAAAAATGTGAGAAAATCTACATGTATCACATTCCCATAACACACCTATGAACATAACACCCCACATAGTGTATAAAAACATTTCCTTATATAATTTGACATGAAATATTAACCAATTCATTAGAGGGAGATACAAGATCCCACCCATCATTCATCCATAAAAATGTCTTCCAATGGGAGAAAATCATGCATCGCATTATAAATATCCCATGTTAATAAAAGTGGTTTTCATAACATTTCTATGTGGTACTATCAATCTATACCTAAATACTATACACATAATTATTTCACCCTAAAAGTGTATTTTATAAGATCATTTAGAGGGTTATTCATGAAAAAATACCATCCAATTATATAAATTATTTAGAGATGAATATAATAATGGAAGAAAATTCATAATATGTTTTTTAGATTTTTTTTATCTTTACTGAAAAATATAATGTTATAGTCACATTAAGAATTAATTTATTAAAGGGTGATGTGATTTTTTTGAAATAATGAACTTTTTGAAAACATTTTTTAATATTAGATCTTTGAAAAAATAGATATAATATCTCTTGGAAATGTGGAGCGGGAGATAAAACAAAGGAAAATAAAATAGAAATTTTTTTAATATATTAAAATACGATTGTTGAATTACCAAATTGTAAAAATGGTACTGAAACCTTATTTTGAAAATAAGAAAATAGAAATGGGAATATAAAAATATATATAACATAATTGTATTGTTGAATATAAAGGATAATATTTGAGATAATAGAAAACACAGATTTGGAAGAGAATGAGCATAAGGATGAGAATTATTATGGAATATTTCATAATTTTATAGTAAATAAATTCATCAAGTAAGAATATTTGAATCAATTGTTTCATTTACCCTATATAAAATGAGAATGAAAAATATAAAATTTTAGAGTGGAAGAGGCCAATTACAGAAGTATGTTGTTCAAGATGAGACATTATAACTCAATAGTAGGGGGCTTTAGTTAAAAAAACACTTAACCAATCATTAAATTTTTAATTAAAGACTTGAAAAAGTTAAAAATGATATAGATGTTTAAATTCCTTATATTTAATAAAATATTATGATACAAGATGTCTATGGTCAATATATACACACAAAATTGAAACTAGTGGTGAATACATGTCATATCACAATGAAGAAAAATTAATATAAAAAAACTCTTATGTTTAATACAAACTAGCTTAAAATGTGCTGACCTATAATATAATAAAAATAATTACCTTAATAACAAATTTTAAAATATTATTTATAACTATAATCATTCATAGAATTTATTTATGTATCATTTATTATAAATTTATTAGTTATTCATATTTTTCAGCACAAGTTATTATTAACATCAAGTGTTTGTTGAGTAAATGTTTTAAATGGTGATGTCAATTATTGTTTATGGATACAAATTTAATTGTAGGTATTTTAATAGATTATTTTTAATGATTTTTAATTTTCAAATTTTATTTTATAAGTATTTTGGTTCTGATTTGGATGATAAAATTGGTGATATGCTGGTTTCATCAATTTCTGAAGAACAAAAAGGTGATACTATAATAATAAATTTAATAATAGTATAACCTTTACAGAACCATAAAAAACATTATTTTGTTATTAATATCTAATAAATAAATTATTTATGTTTCCATGGACATCCCCAAAATAAATTTGTAGCATTGTTCAAGTTGTTGATTAAAACAACTCATACAAGAACATGATATAATCTATGGGTAAATATATTAAAGATAGTGATTGTTTTGGAATAATATCATTATTAATTAAAAATAATTATTTTATTTATATGTTTTAAAAATATTGTATCATATTTGAAGAGTTTTTTATCAATAACAATGGACTATATGTAATAATACACAATTTTAGGTATGTGGTAGTCCAAATAGACACACAATTATGTCTTTATATTTTGAATGGTTTGGGAGAAAGATATAAAATTGAAATTATATTAGTATAATAAAATTTCATATCATTAGTAATAATGATGTTATTATAATTTCATCTTCACGACACTATCCCTCAAAATATATCCCACCATATTCGACAATGAATGAAGAGAGATAGTGATGCCTAAATCCCACATCTAATAAGAAATGGGTTGTATACTGAATCTAAGTGTATAATTAATATATAAGAGTAATTACCCAATATTATTTCATTCATTGTTCAGTTTGGGTGTCGTTATATATATAGACTATTCATAGGGTAGCTTCAATAGAAAATGGTTGGGTGACACGAAGATGTTTTGAGTCTAAAACTAATGATGATGCATGCGTTTAGTGGGAAACAATATTTATTTAGATTAATAAAATATAAAAATAAGGGATACAATCTCGAGAATGAGATTTTATGCAAACCTATGTTCTATTGTAATTAAATTCATGTTTATTTAACATGACAAGTGAAGTGATGCTGATTAAATGGTATAGACCAAGGTATGAATCATTCATCATTATTGTTCTACACAAGTGATTAAATTATGGCATACAATGGAAAATAACATAAGATAAATAAATAAATAAATTATTCAAAATTTAAAAATTATTTTGTCCTGAGTTTAGTGGTAATGATTTTTTCTTTTTTAAAAATATGGTATCTGGTCGACATTCCCCTAATGTTCATATAAAGACGTTCATTAGGAAGTTCTAGTGGATCATTGTAGAGTAAAGGTCAACAATAAGGACACTTGGAGGAGGAAACTCTAAGAGTATCATATCTAGTGTCAATAGAAGTATGAATTCTCCATTTTAAATTAGTATATAGAGCATTGTATGGACGAGGTAGATATATCCTTTAGTCTGATATGTTCCCTAAATAATCATTGGGATTCATTATCTGTGATGATGCTACGTGGTAGAACTTGGTTGTGGTGGATTTCAATCCTCAAGGAAAAAAAGACTCAAAAATATCATTGTACATTTTAATGGATTATTTTAATTCCAGTGTTTATCTTTGATAACTATGAAACAAGCCAATAAGAGATAGTTACTCTTTAATATTGTATTTTTTGTTTTCATGAGTTCAGTATCTAATACAGGAATCTCCTATGTTATGATTCTGAGATTTTACCAAATGATGACACAATAGAGAGTTATTTCAAGGAGGATTTACATCAAGAGAGCTAACAATAGATTACCATTTTATATTGATGTCATATGAAGAGGCACTAGTTATGGATGAGGTCAATGAGAGGATGTTTTCAATGATTGAGTCATCACAATATGCTAGTTTTCATGAACTTGTGTTTAAAAGGCCTATGATCAATATTTCTCAGTTGTGTGGCTAGAAGCATATGTTTCAGTATTTGAGGAGTATATTTCAGACTTCCTAATCACATTTATCTAGATCTAGTAGTCATTAGACCCATACCAGTAGGTTAAAAATAATATATATTTCTCTTATGAAGGTCATGATCATCAGATGTGAGTGTACCCGATAGTTTTTAGTAGTTAGTATGTGGCTGATTTCTTGATCTAGGTCCATCAGTTGTAGCAGTTCCAATATAAGTTGAAGAAAAAGTTTCACATTCTTGAATTTGAGCAGTATAGTGGGGATATGGCACAAAGAGGATATCCCCATGATATCCCTCATCTACTGAATATTAGAAATACTGAAACTATAGAGGTGGTTTCTCTTAGAGACAGAAAGGATGTGAAGTAGGATATACTATGATACAAGTTTTTTCACTTCCAATGATAGAATATATAGAAATTTTATGAGGAACTATATATTTTTAACAACATGGGTTAATTACTTGTATGATTCGATAGCTAAACATTCGTTTATTTCACCCACTCTAGTACATTTTTGGGACCATAATTAGAGAGAATTATACACCTATATTTTCATAACTATTTTAGTTAGAGGTATCAAGTTTGATTGATGTTTGATGATAAATTTAATTTCATATATGGAAGTAAAAATCTTGGGTATATTTTTTATATTTATATATACAATAATAATACATCATCATCTACATGTATTGCATGTCATTATTGTATTATCTTATTAATTTAATCAATAGTGGTATCATATTCTATGAGGATAATGGCGACTAGGAGATGATTTTTTGGTGAGAGAGAACCTCATATGAATAAGAGGTTCATTGAGACTCGAACATTCATGATGGATGTGATTTCAATACCTCACGATTTTATAACACAGTCTACTTTATAGAAAACTAATTTAATTGATATATTTCTCTATATATAACACCAAGAATAAAATAACCATGAAAACATATTGAATTATTATTATGAGACTTTTTTTCATTTTTGAAGTTATAATATCAATATTAATTTAAATATAATGTTCATGATTTTTCTAAAAATATTTATCTTTCCATGAATAGAGAAAAATATTGTTTTTTTTGTAAAACTGAATTTATATGACTTTACATCAAGTAATTTAATAGTATCATTTTATTTTAAATTCATAATTAAAGAGATCCAAAATATTTTTTATTTAAATTGAGATAATTTTTTCATGATTTTGATATATATAAATTTTTAGGCTTAAAAGTCATTTATTTGGAAAATCTGTTTCCATAACCTTTTGTGGGTTTATTTTTGAATTAGTTTCTAAAACTTATTGGAATTGAACTTGGTGAAATTTATTTTATATTTGGAATCAAAAGATTCTAATTTTCTAAATATAACCATTTTAATTTTAGATATTATGAATAGTAAGAGTGGTAAAATTTATCACCTCATAAACGGGTAAATTAGTTAATTAAGTTTAAAAAATAAAGTGATAAGGAATAAAAATCATTAAAAAAAATTTACTTACATCATTAGATGAGTCTATTTCCTGAATAATCATCCAAGAATTTAAAATGTGATGTTTTTATCCATTTAACTATTATTTTAAACATTATATTATTTAAGTAGAGGATAAAGTGAGAAATGATTAATTATTTCTTTTAATATTTAAGATAATTTTTGACTATGATAAAAAAATATGATTTATTATTAATAGTTATTTGAAATATTTATTAATTTTTTTCATGTTAATTTTTTTTAATTTTTATCAATTAAATAATTATCATAAATACATACATAACACTAATATAGTTTTTGTTCAAGCAGTAGAAAAACAAAGTAAAATATTTTAAAAAAATTCAAATTAATATTTTTGGGTTTTCTACCACGTCCCATGAATTCAATAGATATATATGATATTTTAAGTATTTTTGAAAGGTTTAAATTCAAATTATATATTTTTATATTTATATTTAATGTCAAATTAATTCAATAGTGTAAATATTAAAATTAACGATTTTTTATAATAAATAATATTTTATTAAATGATTTAGAATTAAAAAAATATAAATTCATCAAATTTAATTAGATATGGTTGGAAATATAAAACAATGTTAAAAGTTTTGTCAATTTTTTATAGTAACTTCATGGACCAATAAATATTATAAAAATTATATCTCTATAATTGTTAACTAGGTTAATGTGGGTTAAAACTAAGAGATAACGGAAAAAGCATAACCAAAACATATATGGCCTAGACTTTCATTGATGTTGGTCAAAGGTTAAAATTTATAATCCTACTATCTACTGTATAAGTGGAAATTGGGGTTGAAACCACATGGATTGTGATTATAGAGACTATTCTTCTAAAAACATTCAAAAGACCCTATTGTAGTTAGTAGTGGGATAGATTTTCTATTTTTTTAAAACTTTTATTTTTTGAATTGTGTTAATTATAAAGCACAAATTAAAAACAACAATATTTTTGAGTTTTTGTTCTAAATTGTAATGAAACATGAAAAAGGTAAAAACATTAAGTAAGAGATATATAAGATTATGATAAATGAACAATCAAGAGAAATACATTAGGAGAATAATATATATTATAGTGGTTTTGAAAGTATTTCTTCTCAAAAAAGTGACTACAACTAGTGCCACATAAAGGAGTAGTTTATTTCCATCGTCAGGAGATAAATCACTCAAGATGACAAATCTTAGAGTTTTCCACTACAAGATTAATCAACTGTGAGAATTATAGTTTGAAAAAGATGATAGAATGAACTCTCTGTAAGTTCAGTATTTTTTGTTTCAATTTAAATGTTTAAGAAAGATAATCCACAATCACACTCACCAAATAATTATAGAGTTCTGATATTAAGTACTAGTGGTACGTTGCAGTTGAATGCATTCAAAGCTGATCTCGCCGATCAATTCCAATCACAATTAAAATGATAGTGAGAAGGAAATAGAAAGATAACCAGCAGAGTCGATTTTAACCCTGAACTGTAAGAATTATGCCAACATCATCTCTATTATGTAAGAAGAAATCATTCTATTACAAGAATTTTTTTAATGAAAACAAAGGAAGAGATCTCTCTCTTCAAACCTAAAACGCTGCTTCTACATGTCCTAGAATATCTAGGGTGTGGTTCTCCAATAATCACTCTAAGAATTGCCACTAGTTGTCTCTGTGCTTTAGACCGATGTGGATCCTCGATTGTATCATATGAATGCCCCCCCACTTTTCTTCTCTCTTCTCTATTTTAAACCTACTATCACATATTGCACATCACCAATTCTTTTCCACCCACTTCAAATATCCTTCACTTATGCACCGCGCTCATGTGTTTTTTAGAGCAATCCACATCGCACTATCTTTTCTTATGTAACTAACTCTCGATGAGTTAGTTGAGTGAGCCTGGATAAGATGAAATCTCATGCATGAACCTGCAAAATATAAACAAAATAGAATAATTAATTCACGAAAGAATGTTAATTAAGAGATTAATGTTATTTTTCTAATAAAAGTTATATTACTTATAAAAAAGTTAATTAATAAATAAATAATTTGATAAAATTTATTTACCTAATTAAATGTTATTATTATCATTATTAATTTATTATTAAATATTAAATAAAATAAAAAAATTATTTTTTTATTTATTAATAATAATTAAGTTATTTAATTAGTGTATGTGTTATTAATAATTAGTTAGCATATCGTAATTACATTCATAAATTATATTAATATCGATTACATTTTTGAATTTAATTATTATTTTTATTCTACTGTAGTTGAATTATAATTATAGTGTTAATAAATTTATTTTAGTTAATATTTAATTTTATTTAGAATTTATCATTTTTTATATTTTAATTTAATAAATTCTTAGTATTTTGTCTTATATTTTATTTTATAAAATATATATTTATTAATATTATATTAGTGATATATTATAATAGTTATTTATTATTTCTATATATGTTTAATTTAACTTATATTTATATACTTATTTATTTGTTATTTATTCTACTATTCTTCTCCCCCCCTAAATGAAGCACACGGGGGGGGGGGGGGTTTATGTTTCCTTGTCCATGAAAGATAAGTGAATGAACCTCGATGATCCCACGACCTTCTTCACTCCAATGGACAATAATGCAGGTGAAACACTCTCCTTCTCCAGTTATGTCGTGATGAACTTCATCCAATGAAGGAACGCCCTCAGACCTGTGGATCTCACACGAGTGACCCCTTATTTTCCCTCTAGTAGCCAGTAGAGGATCCAGATTCGCGCAATAGGGGAACAGTCGGCTTGGTTCGGCCTCCTCCTCCTCGAGTCACCCTCAACAAGGTAGAAACATCCCGATGACTTGTTGGTGCAGATTCTTCTGTGGAGAAGGGTACTGTCAGTTCCACAACAAGCTTAAATTTAGAATATAGGTTGAGAAAAAAATCCTATCTCCAACTCTGGTCAGAGGCACAAAAAGCAGTCGAGGGGCTGGTTTTGTATTAAATATGGTATAAATCTAGGAAGAGGTAGGGTTTTCAAATCTGTCATTTCAGTGCATGTGGAGTTTGATGAAATTCATTGACTGTGTGAGTTTTGTGGCTTAGTGTGTGAGAACGGTGAGTTGAACAGAGGTGAAACAATGTGAGAAATTTTTGGGTCATGGCTTAAGAAAGGAGTCGTGGCGGTAGATAAGGAAACAATTGCATGGATTGTTGTGCGAGACAAGGGCAAAATAGTGTCAACATGATAGAAGAGGATGTTGTGGCATCAGTTTGGAAAAAGTGCCACCATAAGAGTGAAACTATGAGGCGAGAACGATGCAATGGAAGGGATAACCGGTCGCACGATTTTGAGGATGGGGAAGCAGTATCTTGAGTTACGGTGGATGGAGCTTGCGGTGACACCGTAAAGGGGATACAATTCCACATTAATGGGCTAATAAGGTGCCATCGTAGGACTAAGCGGCGACATAACAAAAGGTGGTATGGTGAGACCGTGCTAGGAGGATATAGTGCCACCGAAAATGAAGGAACCAGAGAAAAAGAAGAACTGTTTTAACAATGGAATCGTGAATGAAACAGTGTGAGGAGTTAGATATGCCACTGGTACACAACAATACAAATAAAAATTAAAAAATATATTAAAAAGAAATTAATACTTAAAAAAATAATTAATTCATAATAATAATTAATAAAAACAAAGAGTGACAAGAGGTAAAATAACAATGGAATAAAAAATTCAACTAGAGGAACTTTGTATTTTGACTCATCATATAGGTTCTAAAAAATATATTTTTTATTTTGAATTGCCTTAATGATAAAACCCTAATGACTCTCATATAAACTAATTGACCCTTTCTTTATCTGGTGTTCATCATTTCTCTCACCATGATGAATTCATTTTTAAACCTAGACACTTTATTTAATTTTTCCAAATCCATGAATCATGTGCCAAGCACTGTGAAAATTCACTTATTCAATGTGTAAAGAGGGATTATAGTAAACTGAAATGCACCCAACTTCTAGGGTCTTAGATTTTCACCATGGGATCCTACATGAACAAAATACACTAGTTTCAAAATATTTATATGAAAAACATTTGAATTATCTCACTAAGGTGATTAATTTGAATAAATAATAAAATCATGTGTCCCCTAGGATCAAGATCAAACATCCAGTTCCAAGGGATATGATCATAACTCCACTAATAGGTTACACATATCACTCTCAAAAGTAATTCCAAAATGAAATTTCAATAAACTCATTAAGTATACTCACCCAATAATTATACACCCACATCAATTTTAGATTTAAATTAGTTATTAACTATCCATCAAGGCATTGTCCTTAGGCAATACCCATTTGAGAATCATTGTATAGCCTAAAATTTTGAAATAATTTTGAAAAATTTATCCATTTATACAAAAATATTGATGTGAAGTGGGAATTTATGAGCTTACATTAAAGTACAGTATAACATAGTCATGAATTGACCCCCTCCCCCACACATATAACCCATCTTTTCCCCCAATGATGACTTCTAAAGTAGAGAAGAACAATTAAACATTTAAATTTCATAACAGATTTTTCAATTTAATATAATGATGAAATGTATAAAGGGTCTTACTGATGTTCAACAGAATTTTGTTTGAAACAATAAATAACATAATAGTGGGTTTATTAGAAATTATAAACATTAATATTTATTCTAGTGAATAATTTTCAATATAGCTCAAAAGTAATATGTGAGGTGTAAGTGAAATGTGTACTTGGTTCAAGAATTTCAACATATTGAGTTTAATAATGTGTTCAATAGAGTAGAAAAATGAATGATAAAATACCCCAACTTAGAGCAGATTCAATACAAAATTCTTTTATCCAACATGTAACCCCCACATTTCATTTCATGAAGTGTGATATTTAAAATCAATAAGTTCAAATTTACACTAAAGAGGAACATGAAAAATTTTACATTCCAGCACATGTAGAATTGTTCTCTGCAGGGTGATATATATCAGAATTATATAATGCAGCATCATATAGAGCATAATTTTTCAAAAACAAGCATAATCTTCACACAAGTAGAAAACATTTACAAAGTAACAGAAAATGTCTCACCAAATGTAGTAAATATGACATATCAGTGATTTTTTTTAATAAAATGAACATGACCAGAAAAATTAATACAAGAATTAAGACACTTTCCTGTGTATGTTTTTGAATTAACCTTCATCATAGATATTCCAGTTCATAAATGAAACAACATTAGTTTCTTGATAACTCTAAAAAGGAACCAATAGGCCAAGAACAAGCTGTAAAAAGTGCTTCCCAAAAAATAGAGAATAGAAGAACCACATTATTATAGGGTAAAAAAAGAAACAAATTAAAGAAAAAAAGAACCATGGGTTTCTTCCGATGCAGCGCTATGTTTTAATGTCTTCAACCAGAATTTATTAAAGATCAGTTCTCTAGAACCATGAAGGAAGATAATTCCTTTGGTTGTCCCTCAAAATAATGTTTCGATGTCTTCCCATTAACCAACATGGTTTTTTTTTCTTCAAATACAATTTCAACAGATCAATTCTTAAGCACTCTCACAACTGTAAATTGTCTAGACCACTTGGAAACTAGTTTTCCAAGTTTATAATTAAATAGGAATACCTTATGTACAGGTTTATATTCATTGGTTTTAATGAAGGAATCATGAAATAGTTTAGTTATCTCTTTATAAATCCTTGATTTATCATAACTCTCTCTTTTAATATCATCTAGATCACTCAACTCAAGTACTCTCTTCTCACTAGCAGTCTTAAAATCAATGTTCAGAGCCTTAACATACAAATAATAATTGTGTTGAAACTACATAGGTAAATGAAATAATTTTCCAAACAACAACCTGTAAGGATAAATACATATTGGGGACATTAAAGCAGTTCTATATGCCCATAGAGCTTCATCCAATTTAAGAGACCATTCATTCGAAGATGTTGACATAGTTTTCTCAAGTATCTATTTCAGTTCTATATTCGAAATTATTACATGTCCATTGGACTATGGATGATAAGGAGTACTGGTTTTATGAACACCACCATATTTTTCCATCAAAGAATTAAATTTTTTTTTCTTAAAATGTGTTCCATTATCAGTGGTAAAGAATCTTGGTACCACAAATCATCAAAAGATATAATTTTTAACCTAAATTATTATAGAGTTGGATTGATTGTTGGGAAATGCCACTCCCACAACCCATTTTGACAAATAATCTATAACAATAAGAATGAACTCATTCCAATGAGATGATGGAAATGGAACCATGAATTCTAAACCCCAAACATAAAAAATATCTACTTTTATAATTCCTTTTTTGGTTAACTCATGCTTCATACCAACATTACCTAGTCTCTTAAATCTATAACAACCAACTACAAAGCTCCTAACATCATTAAAATAAGTAAGCTAATAGAAACCACACTGAAATACTTATTGATATGTTCTTTCACTACTAGGGTGTCCTCCCCAAGGTGAGGAGTGACAAATCTCTTCAATAGTATGCATCTTTAACTCAGGCACACAACTCCTAATGATACCCTCAACACATCTCTTAAATAGAAGAGGATCAACCCAAAGTTATTATTTGAGCTAAGAAATGAATATCTTTCTTTGGTTATTGGATAGATTTTTGGGAAAAACACATGTTGTGAGGAAGTAGGGAAAATATGAAACAAATAAGACTACCTGATTGACAGAATGAGAATTGTTTCATCAGTAAAGGTAGATTTAATTTCCCTAGGATCTTCGGAATGAGTATTAGGAAGCCTAGATAGGTTGTTAGAGACCATATTTCTTACTCCTTTCTTAATCCTAATAGCTAAATCAAACTCTTGTAGCAACAACATCCATAAAATCAGCATGGGGTTTGTTTATTTCTTAAAGGGAAAACACTTTAAGGTATAATTATCATTGAAAATGAGAAATTTTGAGCCTAATAAGTACTACCTAAACTTTTCTAGATCAAAAATGACACCTAGAAATTATTTTTCAGTGGTGATGTAATTTATTTTGGAATTATCTAGCAGTCCACTAGAATAATAGACAACATGTAACATTCTATATGTCCATTGTCCATGGAAAGAACGTACACCCATGTCATTACCATCACATATAAGCTCAAAATGTAATTTATCATCAGGTGCAGTGATAATAGGTGATGTAGTGAGTTTTTATTTTAACAGATTAAATTATTTCCAAAAAATATCCTTAAAGTTGAAATTTTCATCCTTAACAAGAAAAGAACACAAGAGATTATTTATTTTTTAAAATTATTTTTTGAATCTCCAGTAGAAACCTACTTGCCCAAAAAATCTTCTAATACCTTTAATATTTTTAGGAGGTGGAAATTTTTTAATGACATCAATTTTAGGAGTATCAACATCCAAACCTCTCTTGGACACCTTATGATGAAGAACTATAACTTTTGTGAAAATGAATTGACACTTCTCTCAATTAAGAACAAGTTTGGTTTCAATGCATCTTTCTAAGAATAAATCAAGATTTCCAAGACATGAATCAAAAGTACTTCACAAAATGGAGAAATATTCCATGAAAACCTCAATGATTTTTTAATAATATTCGAAAATATATCCATCATACACCTTTTAAAGGTGGCTGGAGCTCCACCAAGCACATAGGGCATTTTCTTGTAGGCAAATGTCCCAAAGGGGCATGTGAAAGTGGTCTTTTACTAAACATTTGGTGCAACGAGAATTGGGTTGTAACCAGAATACCCATCCAGGAAATAGAAAAATTTATTTCCAGCAAGCCTCTCATGAATTTGATCCAAGAAGGGAATTGAAAACAGATCTTTCCTAGTGGATGCATTAATCTTATTATAATCTATTCAGACTCTCCATTTTGTGGGTTTCCTAACATGGATTTCTTCATTATTTTAATTTTTGACTACAGTGAAATCTCCCTTCTTGGGAACAACCTGGACAAGGCTGACCAAAGCACTATCAAAAAAGAGATATATTATTCTAGAGTCTAAGAGTTTAATCACTTCCTCTATCACAACTTATTTAATGTTTTGATTCAATCTTCTTTGACACTCTACCCCAGGCATATGGTTAGACACCATATGTATTTAAGCATGTAGAATGAAGGAATAATACCCTTGATATCAGCTATGGTCCAGACTATGGAAGATTTAAACTTTTTCAACACACTAAGTAGTCTTTGTTCTTGATTTTAAATCAGTTTCGAATAAATTATTAATGGAAAAATGGAATTCTCACCCAAAAATGAATATTTGAGATGGGAAGGGATTGATTTCAGGTCAAGAGTGGGTTGTTGTACACTAGAAGGAAGAATATTAGGCCTCTGAGGTATATGATCTTTACCCTATATCTTGTAAGGAGTTTGAAATAATGAAATATTTTCAATTTCATGATCAGATTTAGAAATAACACTGTTGACGTCCAAAGTGGGCAGCATACTATCAAGACATTCCATATCAGAATTCAACAGATAAATCGAAGAAGAAGAATCTAATTTACATATATTTTCACCCTCAAAATCATAATAGCGTTCAACAAGGTTACTGTTAACAAAATCACCCTCAAAATCACTCAAAAAGCTTTTATGTTCAGAAACAGTGGACTCTTCTATATTAGAAACTGAACAGTTGTCCAGTTCTGTAAATTTTTTTAGATTAGTTGTTTATGCAGGATTTTCAACTTCTAAGGAAATTTCAATCGTATTTTCTGCTTCTAAATTATTTTCTTCAACGGTGGATCATTTTTTAGATTCTTTAGAGTTTCCAATTGATTTGTCATCCTCTAAGGACTCTAACAATGGACAATTTTCATAAAAAGGTTTTCATTTAACTTTTTCAAACACTTTGAACTCTTATTGTAGTTCACCATTTTAAAAAATTAATTGACCCTTAGATACATCAATAACAGCACCACCTGTGGCCAAAAAGGGCCTACACAAGATGACATTCACCTCTTTATCACGCTCCATGTCTAAGACTAAAAAGACTGTAGGCAGAAACAACTTCCCTACCCCAACAAACAAACCATCTATCTGACCCATAGGATGAGTAAATGATATATCAGCTAACTTCAATATGAATATGGTGGGATGAAGGTCACCTGACCTCAACTATTGAAATACTGAATATGAATGAAAATTAATGCTAGAACATAAGTCACAAAAACAATTGAGTTGATGAAAATTTCCAAGGGTTTAGGGAATAAAAAATCTACAAGGTTCATTCAATTTAGGTAGAATTTTTTTTAGAGTGTAGAACTGCACTCTTCAGTGTGGCCGTAGGTAGTAAATTCTTCCATGGTATTTTTATTTGAAACAATTTTTTTGAGGGATTTCATGTAATGTGGAATTTTTATTTAGGCTTGAATGAAAGGAATATTTACTTGATGTTTGGAAAGGATACCATAGATCTGATGAAGTTCAGCCTAGGTGTTACATTACGGTTTATGATTTTTAGGAAAAGGGATGGGTGTGAAAAATTTTTAAGAACAGTGGGTATATCCCTCACCTCTTATTATACTATTCTCCACCCCCCCCCCCAATTTGGAGCAGGGGGTGGGGTCTTCAGTTCCTTCTATAGGAAGGAGAAGCGAATGCTCCTCCACAATCCGGTGACCTTATTCACTCCAACAACCAGCAGCATAGGTGAAACACTCTTCTTCTCCAGTTCTGTCACGATGAACTATATCCAATGACAGACCAACCCTTAGACTAGTGACTCTCATGTGAGAGAGCCCTTTATTTCCCTCCAGTAGCCAACAAAGGATCCAAATGTGCATAATAGTGGTATATTTCTCTTGGTTCGACCTCCTCCTCCTTGAATCGGCCTCACCAAGGCATAAACATCCCAACGAATCGACGGTGTTGGTTTTTCTGTGGAGAAGGGCGGCGGCGGTTCTATAGAAAGCATGGATTCAGACTCCGGGATGAGCAAACCATCCAACCTCCAACCCTGTTCAGAGTCACAAAATGCATTGGAGGGGATAGTTCTACATTGAATGTGGTTTATATCTGGGAATATGTAGGGTTTTTAGGTCTGTCATTTGACTGCATGTGGAGTTTGATGCAATTCATTGACTGTGTGAGATATGTGGCTTAGTGTGTTAGAAGAATGAGTTGAATAGAGGTGCAATGGTGTGAGAAATTAGTTGGTCAAGGTCTTACAAAGGAGTGGTGGTAGTAGACAAAGAAATAGTTTCAAGGGTTTGTTGTGCGAGATAGGGGAAAATTGATGCATGGGGCTAGAAGATGATGTTGTTGCACTGGTTTGGTAACAGTGCCACTACAAAAGGGAAACCGTGAGGTGAGAACGGTGCAATGGAAGGGAGAATTGGTTGCACCAGTTTGAGGATGGTGAACCCGTAGCATGAGTTATGGTGGATGGAGCTTGCAGTGACACTTTAAAGGGTATATAGTGCCACAATAATGGGTTGATACGGTGCCACCATATGACAAAGAGGTGGCACAACAAAAGGTGGTACGGTGAGACCATGACAGGAGGTTATGGTTCCACTGTAAATGAAGGAACTAGAGAGAAAGTAGAAATGATTTGACTGTGGTACCGTGAATGAAATAGTGTGAGGAGTTAGTTGTGCCACTGGTACACTAAAAAACAATGAAAATTTAAAAAAAAAATTATTAAAACAAAAATTAAGACAAAACAGAATAATTAATTCATAATAAGAATTAATAAAAATAGATGAAAATTAAGTAACTCATAAAATTACCTAAACATTATGAAATAAATAAAACACATATTAAATTATTATTAACATCTTAAAAAAATTGATTTAAATTAGTCAATAACAAAAAATTTAAATTACATATAATAGCTACTAAAACAAACTAAATTTATTAATGTAATCACTTGGTTATTTTGTTATTAAAAAATTAAGATAGTAAATGAATTTAAATTAATAATATTTAATAAAATTAGCGAGTTTATAATCTTAAATTTATAATTAATGAATTTCTAAAGGATGACTAATATTTATTTAATGTTACTTTGATTAAAAAATATTTAACATAAGAAATGAAAAATGAATACTACATTGTTTATGAGCAACAAAAAAATAAATAATTAATTAATTAGTGTTAAATTATTAATTATGCAGACAAAAATCACCAAAATAAGTAAAAAAGTTATTATACAATCATATTAATGAAATATATTAATAAATTAATTATAGGCTTTAAATAACTGAATTATTATAAAAATGATTAATTGATAAATTTATTTATAAAAATAATTTTTTTTAATATTTAGTAAAAAAATGCCCAATTAATTAATTAAAATCAATAAAATTTAATTAAAAATAACTTGTAAAACAATGTAAAATAAAGACACAAAAATATCCAATTTTTGTTAAAAGTCATTATATAGATCGATTTATATATTATATTTTAATTATATCAATTTTGTGAAAATTTTCATGGAAATTAATTCATATTAATTTAATCATGTTAATAATTATAAGAGTGAACTTCCCCTCACTTCTAAAAGGACACCCGTTACCTTTTTTCTTTATACATTCTTGAGAAACCTAGATCAATAAAACCCTAACGAATTATCTTCTAAACATAGCCTTACAAAAATTATAGGTACTTCTATTCTTAAAAGACCATTTGAAGGGTCCATAATAAGGGATCTAATGGAAGTTTACCAAAGATGTGGTAATTATCTTTACTGACTCTTCTATATTTATTTCTTCTTATAATTCCCCGTAATGTGTTTTACAAATAATTAAATAATTAATATATAATTATAAATAAGCTAGGATGTTATTATGATTATGGGAAAAACTTGTTTCTATCTCTTTTACATCCTATGAAAAGTGAAAACACTTCTCATATATATGTAAAACATTCCACCCCCATGTAGTGGTGTAATTTATTTTTCATAACCACTTTACTTGGATGGATATATAGATTGAATTAATTAATAAATATGATAATTGTGACATAGTTATTATTATTTAATTATAATATATTATCTACCTTTTCACCCTCTAATATGTTATAATATGATACCAATGCTCATGTGTTTATGTGGACTACCACCTCAACAGAGCGATGAGATCCAGTTTTTTATTTCAAGTTTAAATACATGATAATATACATAATTAAATAAATATATATGATATATATGATATAATAATTATTCTTTAATGTTGAACTATTATTTACCTTTATTTCATTACATCATTCAAAAACATAAAACAATGATCATGTGTACGTATGGCTAACCATCTCCAGGAATGGTGTAATTAATTTTTATACAATACCATTTATGTATGACTCGAAATATCTATATATAATTAATATATATGATAATTATATCATTATAAATATTGTAGAGATTATGGAACCTAAATCAAAGTTTATTGAACAAAACTACCAAACCAAAATTCTCATGAAAAATGAAGTATTTAACACAAAAAATGATAATAATAAAATATTTTTAACTAATATATTACAATGTAATAAAAAATATTTTATTATATATTTATTTTAAAATAAAATTATCTTTTTGACAACTTTTGATACACTCAACCTTGAGTCTAAATGTGTTATAACATAGAATACCATTATAACATATCCATTAAATTGGCTATATAAATACAAATAACCAAAATTTAAAAATATAGATAAGTTTTTTAGATAAATAAAATATATTTTTTAGTAAAGTATTTATATGATTGAAAAACATACCTTTTAGGTGAAATTAATTTTATTTATTTTTGTGAGAAAATTATATAAATAAATTTTTATATGTTTTGAAGATTTTTCTAGTAAAATTAAATTAAATTTTGAAATCAACATGTAAAAATTAGCTTAGATTTATTTTTTATAATTCTCTGAGAAGATAAATTTTTCGTTAAACATTATATATTTAAATTTTATTTTCATTTAAATCATTTAAAAGATACCATTATATTTTGAAATTGTTTTAAAAACAAAATTTGTTTAAAAATTATTATCAATCCAATTTCCTTCATTTGAATCAATTTTATATTGAATTTTGGTTTAAAAACATTTTATAACTATGCAACTCTTTTCTTTGGAAAACTGCATTTCCACATATATTTTGGTTTAATTTTAAATTATATTTTAACACTTCTATGAATTGATTTAGGTAAAATGGATTCCATATGTTGAATCATCATAACTAATAGTCAATAAAAATTTCAACATATCTTTTGGTCATAATGAAAAGTAAAAATATGTTATTGTGGTTAAGGTTAAAAAAGATTTATCGGGGGTGAAACTAAATAGATAATTGTAAAAGTGACCTAAAAATTAATATGAATAGTATTTTGTGGCAATATTTTGAAAATATATTTTCTAATATTTTTTAACTTCCCATTTTGGAGAAATTTGTTTTTATAAGACATTAATATATATTATTATAATAAAAAATTCTAATTTCGTTCTCTCTACCAACTATATAAAGACACACCTCTCCAATTCTATTGACACATAAAGAGACATTTGGTTTAACAAATACCTACATAAATCTCTTTATAAAATCCTCCCCACAACCAATATTCCGAAATTTTTTCAGAAAACCATCCCTGGATGGATTTAAGTATTAAGCTATAGAGATTTTCTGGAGAAGAGGTATATTTCTTAACCATGTGTATTCATTTTATTTATACTTATACCCAAAATATATTATATAACCATGATAAAATAAAAATAAAATAATTTTTCATATACATGTATGTTATTATGTCAATTGAATAACCTATATCCATCTCAAAATCCATCAAATGAGAAAGAAAACCATCGATCACATTTATAACAGACTACAGCCTCGTGAACCAATGTATTTCATTTTCAATCACCTCCTCCCATGGATTGATATAATGATGGATTTATGTTATATATACTCTTTATATTTATGGTATAACTATTTATATAGAATTATAATAAATCAAAAAACTATTTACCATACAATCTTTTGTAAAAGGATAGGGTATGTCATGCATATGTGTGGAATACTAGCTCCAAAAAGATATGTGATTCATTTTTCATTTCAATTTTACACAGTTGTAAATAAGTATATATATTATGAATATATAATATATATATGATAAAATAATAATTCATTATATGTTAATTATTATTTACTTTTATTTCTTTCCATCAATCAAAAAAATGAAAACATTGTTCATGCGTACATACAACCTACCATCTCCATTAAGAGATTAATTCAATTTCCAATCCATAATTTTATAGAAGAATCTAAATATGTATTTATCAAAAATATATTATATTTATATCATGATTAAAATTTCTATTATAATGGAACCATAATCAAACTACAAGGTAAAAAACTACTAAAACAAAATAGATATGAAAAATGAAGCAGTTATCACCTTGAATAATGATTTTAATAAATAATTATCAACAAGAAGATGATAAAATATTATATGTAATAATATATGTTTTAATATATATATATATATTTAGTTTTTTATAATATATGTATAATCTATATATATTTTATATATAGTAGGTTTGAACAATTATGAATGAAGCCAGACATCATTTAAGAGTTTTATGTTACAATCTCATTATTTATCTATATTGTTTTTTGATAATGTTTATGATAATGAAATTTCATTATATACAACTAAAGAATATAATGACCTTTTATTATCATATTTTTATTTCTATAGAATAAATTATTATATTAATTTCCTTTTTTTATGTACTGAGGAGACTGAAATAATGTTTTTAATGAAAATTTATATTATTTATCCCTTATATCAAAAATATTTTTTATTCCATGGCCATGTTTTTACTAAAATGGTTTCAATTTATTGTAAAATTCTTATATGATTGATTTCACTCATTTAATGCTATGTTTTAATTTTTATAAAATGGATTACATTTAATATTATTATAATTTTATGAAGTAGGTACTTTTTGAATTTGTATTGAAAATGTAAATAGAATCCGTATTTTAACTTTCATAGCATGAAACAAATTTCACATCATCATGATTATTAAATAAATTTAAACTTACATAAAGTAATTCCTCGTTAAATTTCAATGAAAATTATTTCCTTAATATTTACGGGATTTCTATATATTAAACAATTCATTTAAAAATGAAAAGGTTACTTTCATAAAGAAAAATTATAAATAAATTTTAAATGTATTTTCATCTAATATGAAAACCATTAAGGTTACTTATAGTCCAAAAGTATAGGATCCAGTCATAACCGGTCCTAAAAATATTTATTAAAAAAAGTATGATGATTCAAACAAACAAGGGGTTATTACAAAACTAAGAATACATGACACCGCACATGTCTGCATCAACCATTGAGGAACATTATTTAGGGTCCTTAAAAGAACACATCATATCCATCGCCAGAAGTTCCTTCTAAGAAAAGGAATCTGCCACATGATTTTCCTCCATATAAGCATGTGAGACTATCAAATTTAAATGATTTACCTAATTAAGGCAATTAACCCATTCAGGGAATAGTCTCCAAGGAATATAAGGCTTTCCTGTTTCCAAGGCCTGAACCAAATGTTGAGAGTCTAATTCAATCCATAGATTGTTCCTGTTATAATAAACAACATACCTAATTACATGAATTATTTTCTATAACTTATCTTCGTAAGAAACTCCAATACCATTAAAATGATACAAACATCCCTTAACAAAGCCACGATAAGTGAAAAAAACACAACCACATCCTGATAGTCCTAGTGCACCCGATGAAGATCCGTCCACATTTACTTTTATCCACCATCTGATTAGGGCTATCCAAAATATATACTTCAGTACCCGAGGTTTTCACATCTTCCTAGAAATACCCTGTAATTGAAGTAACTGTATGTTATAAACACTTTTACTTATACATTACTAGAGACATTATAAAATTATACCATCCAATTTCATTATTTATATATCTTGTGGTGATGATTGTTTATGGATGTATTTATGAAACTCATTTCTTTTCAATGAGTTAATAAAGCTATGAATCCTGTTTCTTTTCCTTAGTTTATTCTATAATGAATTTATGATGTTTTTATGAAACCCATTTCATTTATATGGTTTATGATATGATGAATTATTTATTATCTCATGGAACAAAAATGTATAATTTTTATTATATAATGGGTGTGACCAGAATTATATATCCTTTCAACAAATTTTGAAATGTTAAATATCTCATGCGATAAAGATGATTGGAATAGGGATTGAACCCAGTTCTGTGAGGGACTCTATCCATTATGATAGTTTTCATAGTGAACCTTGATTGCTAATATGCTTTGGGAGTGAACTCAATCCATTATGATAGTCTTGTAAGTAATCCTTTACTACCAAGGAAATTATTTTCTATTCATAGGTGAATGCCAAAAACTTATGTCTTATGCCAATGTTATGATGTCATGGCTCATGTTCATTGATTACTTTTTGATTCAAGTCTTATGATTTTCCATACTTTAATCCATGACTCAATATTACGATCTCTGAAATGAAGGGTATTGTTTTCAAATGTTATTCTCTTATTCTCATACCATTATGATCATGTTTTATTTAATGGATCATTAACTTCATCCCTATTTTTCTATACCGATCATCTGGTATTTCTATTTATTATGATTTATTTCCCATGGTTATAATGAAAAGAATTAAGTATAACATTGTTAAGAGGGGATATAATTATGATGAAATTTGTGGGAGACTATTTATTTCACTTATGAAAGGGGTTTTTAGGTATCCATGTTTCAAATGTTACTAGACCTATAGGATTATGCAATGGACCATTATATTATATAATGAATATTCATCTATTAAGATGTGATTTTTGTGTATGAAATTTATGTGTCACTATTGTTTTTTCACAAAAAGGTTTAGTTACCTTTTAAAATTATTATGAGAAAACTGTTGTCGGAACCCTAAGGAAAATCCTAATTATAGAAGAATAAACTATGTTATGGTAAGGAATGGAATGAATATTTCCTAAAGAAACACCACTATGTGGATACTAAAAGAGGATGTTGTTTTAGAACATATTCTTCTAGGCGTAATATACATAAAAATATTTGGTCGATTAAATATCATACATTAATCTAGTTTCCCTTACTAAACACCTATTTTGACACTATTTAAGGATATTCTTAGGTTAATTCATGTTTTCCTTTTTAAATCTAATGAAGGATTTGGATAGATAATGATATAGAATGACCTATGTAAAAACGAATGTGTCATAGATTGAAAATATGGTGTCATGAACAAGACATACTAAAAATAATTTATTATTATTTTATGGTATTAGACTTTGATTATTAGTGTTTCCAAAATGAATCCATGGCTTTAGTCAATGTATGGAACCATAGGGAATAGTGAAAATGTTGAATGTTATGGAAAATCTAGTATTTTTCCTCCAAAGATACCAAATGTTATATGAAATTTAATGAAAAATATTATTAGTGTACTTATGAAACTTTCTCAATATCTAAATTATATCGAGATACCAACGAGGAAATGGAGGGAACAATTCTTTGTTGTGTCCTTTATGAGGATTCATATACCTTATTTTAATGATTCCATTGATACAATAGTTTATAAGAAATTTATTTGTACCATTGAGAATATATTTTCATTCTCTAGTTTTCAGAGCCTGAAAAATTCATTTTGGTTGTCTATCATTTGAAAGGAGAAGTGTATTAATGTTATTTTCTTATTATGAATACAAGGCTATATGAAAAAATCAACTCTATAGAGTGGGATTAGTCTAGGATATTATTTTTCAATTAATAATTTCTTTATATTATTCCTATGGAAATGGCTAAGGAATTATTTGAGTTAAATTATAAGGATGATGATTATATTGGTACCTATGAGGTAAAATTTTCAATACATGTGAGGTAAGATTATTGTATTACCAATCTATCCAAATTTATGGTTTATTGATTCTTTAGTGGATTAAAACCAAGCCTCTAAAGTGAATTAAAAATAAAGAACATCAGTATCTATGAAGAAATAATTAAATGTATTATCAATTTGGATATATATATTGGATTAACCCATCAATATTGTTGATTTTATAAGAAAATAAAAATGGAATTCAAAGGAAATTATAAAAATATAAAAGATAAAATGATAACCCTTTCTTTATGGTTAAAGTGTGGAATGAAACCTAGAGGAAATTATCCTAAGGGGGATGGTTACATTTTTATGTGAAAAAGTACGTTCATAGGGAAATATAATACTGAATTAATGGGATGATGTTTACTAATGACGTGAATATGGAGAAATATCCATATAAGGTTTCACAAACACTTCCATGTTTAAAATTCAAGGAGTATGAGAATTTTGAAAAAAATTCCATTTCCAAAGTTTAATGATGATGATCGTTGTCAAAAACCTCTTCATCCAATACAAAAAAGGAAATCTCATGTGATCATTATTTCTAATGAGGGTTATGATAATAATGTTATTAAATGTACAATTACAATCCACTGTAGAACTGCTAATGCCCTATTTGACTCTAGATCATTCCAATTATTTATATATAATGAGTTTTCTAAGGGTATCGAAATACCAAACCATTAATTAGATGTGTAATTATAATTGGAAACCCATAATGGTATGATGATCACATTTTGATTATATGGTTCTTCTCTAATTGAATTTTGTTGGAATATTCTTCCTGTAAATCTCATTATTCTCTCTATGGTCAAAATTGTTGTTTTTTAGGCATAGATTGTATTTCTATACAAAAATAAAACATCTATTCTAGATGAATGGAAGTAGTATATGATATTAAAAACTGAATTGGGATAATTTATCATTGTGATTAAAAATACGACCTTACAATGAAAAAAAAATCCATTAAACGGGTCTTCATTCCTGTTCAAAATAGGTGTTTATCTATGATTGTTGTAGAAATATACAACATCAATAATATTCCTACTGAGTGAGAGTTTCTTGATGTATTTTTAGAATAATTTCCATTTCTTCTACAAAATCATGAATTTATGTTCCCAATAGTACTCATACATGGTGCTATAATGATTTCAATGAATCCCTATAGAATTTCCCCATAGGATTTCATGAATTATAGAATAGTCTTTAAGAGAATCTTGATATGGTATTAATTCATCCAGTGGAATCACCGTAGCGTGAACCTATTCAATTTTTTAAGAAAAAATATGGATCAATGAGACTACATTGATTATCAAAAACTTAATAATACCACTATCATGAAGAATTATCCTCTACCCTTTATTGATGAATTATTTGATCAAATGTGAGGACCTCAATATTTATTTAGTGTTTTAATTCATTAAGGATATCATTAACAGAGGGTTAATAAATTGGATATGCCCAATACATAAATCCATGAAAGGTATTAACACTAAGAATTTATAATGATATATGTTGGTCATAATAATTCCCCCGCTATATCCATTGATTTAATAAATTTAGTCATTAGAGATCAACTTGATAAATTTGTTTTTTTATTATTATATGATATTAATATATATTAAAATTTAAATAAATATCATGTAGACTAATTGAGTATATTTATGAATACCTTAAGGAAGGAGGAGTAGTATAAAAAAATTACAAAGTGAAAGTTTTTTCAACAAATGGTTTCTTTTTTGGGTCCTATAATCTCAAGAGAGGGTAATTGATGGATATATCAATGATGAAAGTTATTAAAATTTATCCTAGACCAACCAATATGAATCAAACCCTTAGTTTTCTTGGGTTTTTTACATATAATTAGTTCTTTTTGGATAATTTTTCATGTATATACAATCAACACACTCTGTTAATTTGGAAGGGATCCAAGATCATTTTGATAGATGAATGTGAGTAAAATTTCAAGGAACTGGAGAGAAGGTTTGTGAGTGAAACTATAATTATATAAATTTAAAATATATAAAGGGATGTTTTATTTTGTGAGGCAATAAATAAGGAATTGGGATTAAAAATAATGAAAAATTATATATTAATATATTATTTTTCATGAAAGTTGAAGATTCATGAAAAATACCCAAATCATAATTCAGAGATAGAAATTCTATTTTTTGAATTATTGATATGAAGGAATAATCTATATCATTAATAGTATTATATAAATATTGATCATAAATTCATAAAGTATATATTTATATTAAAATAGTTGAATATTCACCAGACAAGATGGTTGGAGATGAATAAATTTTATGACTACTCATAACATTACCACACTAGGAAAGGAAAAAAGGAAGATGATTATTTAAGGAAAAGGGATAATGCTAGCTTATATATGAGGAGGATCACAAAATAATAAATATTTATATATTTTCAATGGATGGATATTGAAATTGTAAAGGAATTGGTGAAATATTATCTTTCTCAAATTAGTATTCAAACATCTATCCTTGTTAGGATTAAAGAGTGCAGAAAGAAGATGTGTAACCACAGACGAAGGTGAAGAATTTTCTTAATTTAAATATTTAATGTTATGGAGTTATGAGGTTTATTATATGTATGCATCTTCCATATATAGTAGTATTTTTTTGAAGGATCTATTAGAGGTGGATCATATTTCTTCATTCTATATTCATTCTGGATGTATGAATATGCATAGAGATTTGAAAGTGTATTTATGGTGGGATAACATTTAGGGAGATATTGTGGAGTTTTTATCATGGTTTTTTATATGTCATCATGTAAAGAAAGAGAGAAAAAAGTATAAGGTGATGTTAAAACCATTAACTATACTATAATTGAAATGAGGAAAAATCACATGCATTTCGTCATTAGACATCCCAAAATATCTAACAATGTTAATGCTACATGGTTTGATGTTTATCACATTATAATTTCTTCACAATTCATCACAGTCATATAATATTTCGATCATGTGAAAGTATACATTAAAAAAGTTATATGGTGTCATTGAGTACCACATTATTTTTTATCTGATCAGGAACTAAGGTTTACATCAATTTATATAGAAGTATTTAGAAGGCTCACGATATAGAGTTTAGATTCATTATAGTTTTTTATCCACAAGAATATTCTAATTCTAAGATAACCATTCAAATAATAAAGGATTTAATGAGATCTTATTTTATGGATTCTATTAGTAAATGAGATCAACACATTCCCATAGTTGAGTTTTCATATAATAATAAATTTAAGTCATTTATTCGTATGAATTATTTGAAAGACCTATATCAAATGAAGTGTACAAATAAAATATTCTCAGATAAAGTTGGAGAAATAAATCTATTGGTACCTATGATTATTGAGGAAATGGAAGAGAATGTCAGATCTATAAAACAACACATAAAAGCATCTTAGAGTAGACAAAACATGATATTCTGATAATTATTGGTGATATTTGGAGTCCAATGTTGATTACAGTACATCTCTTTGAATTTCACCATAGATGAAGGATACTATATCTGGAAACATGTCAAATATGATCCATAAGTATATTTTCATTTCGATATTCTTGTAAAATTTGGATGAAGGCCTATCATTTTTCACTTCTAGAAAACCTCTCTCAAGTTCACAATGTCTTCCATGTATCTATCCTGAGGAAGTACATACCCGATCCTTCATATGTACGCAATGTTAATTTCTTTGCACTGTAGAATAATTTTTCATATGAATAAAAAAATGTGGAAATATTTCACAATAAAGGTAATTTTATATGAATCAATACTTTTCACTTTGTGAAATTATATAAGAGTAATAAAATGATCGATGAAGATACCTGGGAAATTGATGAAGTAGGGATATAGATAAATCATACATTATTTTCAATTAATGTGATTTGATTTTATGTTAAAACTAATTTTATTGGGTTGATAATGTCACACCTTGTGTTTTATGATATATTTCTTTTCAAATAATGTTTAGCAATGACTTGTGATACACCCATCCCCAATTTTAAATAAATCATAATGTAATATATTATTTAAACCTAGATATTGAATTTTTCATATGAGTAGAAATAACTAAATTTTAAAACATGAAAAATATTTTTAGATAAAGTAAATATATTTTTTAGTAAAAACTGTAAAAGTTTTAAGAAGATATTTTTTCATTATAATAGTTTTTATTGATTTTTATGAGAAAATAATATAAATATTTTTTACCAAATTTAGAATATTTATTTGAAAAAAAAATTTCATTTTGGAAATAAAAATTTCAAATTTATCATATAGTGTGTCAAATTAATGACTTATTTTAAGGTAAATTTCATTTAATTTCCATTTATTCTTTTTTTGGGGTTTCTCATGCATTTGAGGAGGAAAATGAGAGTTTTTCATGATTTGGGACAAACCGTGAGCCCATTTCAATATTTAAAAACCAATTTTGTTTCTTTTATAATTATTTAATTATTTAAAGTTTTAACCCATTATACTTAAAAAATATTATTTCCTTACCTATTAACATCACCATTGATATCTGGACCCTTTCCATAATAATGATGGATTTGGGTTTTTATTTAAGGAATAAGGCCAACCCGAAAGCCCATTTCCAGTTTTTTTGAAAATTGTTTATTTAATATATTATTCAATATTATTGATTTTTTAGTGATTTAAAGTCTCACCCAATCCCACTAATCCCACCCGCACACCCATTATATTTTCCACCACTTTTGAGCTCGTAAGCCTCATGAATTAGGGCAGAACTTCATAGAGGTTCTCAATCATCTATATTTGAAGAGGTAACGTCTTTCCATCATAACATTTCAATTATTAAACTATTTCCCCCACTTTAGTTCTCAAATGCCATTATTAGATTTATTAAAAACTAAATTGAATTTTTGGATGTTTTTAAATTCATATACCTGTGTATTTGGGTCTACTTATTCAAGATCCATAAAGTAAGTGGGTCTCCTTCATTATTTATCCCATTTGATTAGGGTTTTCTACCCCTTTACTTAGGGTTTATTCCAATTCATCTTGATTGTTATAATTTACATGAAGTGGGGATTCACGCCTAGGGTTTGATTATGGTTTCCTTGGTTTATTAGTTTTGTTTTTGTCATGATCTAGGTCCCTCTTGGTGCGACAGTGGTGCGATTTGATTTTCGCATAATGATTCATGTGTTTTCATTATTTTGGAAGGTGATTGCATTGTGTATGAAATTTTTGTGAAAGAGATTGATGTTTTTATTCTATTTTAATTTTTATTTTATTTGATTGTTTCTATAAAAATTAGTTTTAGTATAATTTATAAAGAAAATTAATTTTAAGTTCCATTTTTTGTGAAATTGGGTGTTTTTCATAGAAAAATCAAATTGGTTCATTTGGGGATAACCTATAATCAATTAGTTAATTTTATTTAAGTGTATTATGTTTGAAAATATAATTTTCAATATTTATCTCATTTGGATGTTGCTGGGAAAATTTGTTTTAATGGTGTTTGTGAAACAAATGAATTTTTAAGTGCCATGTTTGTGTTAAAATAGAAGTTTTATAAAGATATCACTTTATGGTTCATATGAGGATTCCAAAAAACTAATTTGTTGGTTTCATTGAAAGATATCAGGCTTAAATTTCTTTTTTGGTGACTTTTGGGTTTTCACATGGTGTGAAATGTGGGGATTTGAATTATTTTTGGTTGCAAAATAATGCGGTATTTTGAGAAGATGGTCTATTGAAATTCAAAATGTTTTGTTCTGAGTTTTAAGTGGTAAATGTTACTGCATCTACTTAATTGTTTTCATAGGACTATTAGTGGTGTTTTATATGAAAATGGATGTGTGTTTCTTTCTGAAATTATTTGAGCACAGAGGGATAATCTTGGGTACCTAGGTGGGTAGATATGTACTAGTACAGCTAGTGAACCGGATGGGTTGTGTCCCTATTTTACTGAGAAAATGGATAATGAAAAATGTAACTAAACTATGTGGATGATTTATGGGGTACACTAGGTTATGGGTATCTTCCTTACTAGTGGATATTACATTGGAATGGATTATTAATAGGATACTTTACACCGAGGCACGAGGTGCATAGGGCCCGAGAATATCTAGTTTCCTAATGGTATTCCAAGTTTTGGTTCTCATTGGATTTGTGGTATTTAACATTGTATTAGGGTGTGTATGGATGTTATTTATAGTAACTAAATTTTTATTTCAAAATGTGTTAACGTTATGAATGTTTTAGTTTGAAAAATGTTTTCAATTGAATGTTATGTTTCTTGTAATTTATCACTACTTTTTCTTTACATATTTTTACTACATGATTTATCACCTTGTATTTCATACTCATTGGAATAATTGGGTGGTATAATATTGGGATGAGGGTAACACCCTACTTGAAACCCTTGGGTGTAAGTAGACTTCATTATGTTTGACTCATGTAAAGGAAACGCCTCAGGTGAAGGTGATTCAGGTTATTAGTCCCCTCTTATGGTGCAGTTTTGTGGAGACGGCTCGGGGGTGATGGCCCCTTGTCATGTAGAGTCATTGTGGCTGAATTGATGCTGTTTTTTTATATTTGGACCACTTGTACCCTACTCAAAACCATGTATTCAGTTCTGGTTTTTCCTTACGTCCTGTTTGGCATGGAAATTTCATATTATTATTATTGAATATTTTTCATGTTTTATGGGTTCATACTCGGGTAAATCGGTCCCAAACCTAAATTAATGATACCTGAGAACATGTTCCGACCCATGGAGATATGGAAATCCCTTATGTCCTTGTAATGTGTTGGATTTGGTGATGGTATTAGTGGAAACCATATCCTGTTCGTGACAAAATGGTATCAAAGGTGGCCATTGTTTTTGGATTATATTACTATTTTTGGATGAGTCGGGATAGACAAGAGCTAGGATTTTAGGGTATTGGGATTTTGGTTGCAAGTAGGGTGCCTAGACCACACCTTTCATGGAAGACCTTTAGTCACCATGAGACATTGTAATTGTCTGATTGACTTCACATCCATGTGAGATGTGTGGGATGTAGACCACACGTGGACATCGGGCATGGGTGGATTAATTGTTTCTTTTATTACTTTAATGTGTTTGGAAATTTATATTTGATTTATTTCGTTAAAATATTCCTAAGGTTGGTATTTATTATTGTTTTTGTGACTGTTGCATTTTGTAGAAACATGCACCCACAGGAGGAAGCCGGAGAGAGTTCTACCACACAAATTTAGAGGCTAGTCGAGGTCGTGGTCTAGGATGTCCAGGATCTAGGTTAAGGAAAATATCATGTTCCAAATCTTATTAGAAAGGATGATACTAGTCCTAGAATGGAAAAGGCCTAGGTGTTCCTAAAAAATAACCATCCTACAATTCAAGGTAGCATAGAACCCTAGAAAGAAGAATAATGGCTCGAAATAAACGAGTGCATATTTGAGATCATGGATACACCTGAGGAGCTTAGAGTGAAGTGTGAATCTTTCCTTCTGGAGGGTCCCAACCGCAGGTGGTGGGAATCAGTTCTTTAATTTGGGAAGAGTGAGCAGATGTGCTGGGGAGATTTCAAGGCTATATTCAATGAGCAGTACTTCCCTGAGGTGTTGACTTATGCTAGGTCCCAATAGTTCATGGTACTTATTCATGGAAACTGTCTATGATGGAGTACGCCAACCATTTTTTGAGTGGGTTTGGTATGCTTCAGAAATCATCTCCAATGAGAAAGTGAAGGCCTAGAGGTTTGAGAAAGGCTTTCCAGCAAAGATATACACTTTGGTGTTCTTGTTTAAGCTGGGGACCTAGGTTGAGGTTGTTGACCCGGTGTGCATGGTGGATATTGACCAAAAAGTATGGTTTGGTTTTTCTAGCTCAGTATCAGTAGTGGCCAATGGAAGATCTTTAGAGATGAAAAGGAAGCGGGAGGAACATGTGAAGAAAGAAGGTGGCACTTCAGGCCACTCCTCCAAGAAGTTTTCATCCATGGAATCAGATGTGAGATTAGTTGTCTGCCACTAGTGTTGAAAGACTAGACACATCCGAACAACATACACACTTTCTCTTAGGCCTTGTTACTAATGTGGAGGTATGTGCCCTTTATAGTCCTTCTACGGGGTGGAACATGCACTTCTAAGTCAGGGAGAGTTAGTGGCTTCAAGAGGAGTGCCAGTGTAGTTCGTGTAGTTGAGGACTGGGGTATCTCAATATGGAGGCCATGGTGGTAGAGAGGGGTCATCTTCAAGGAAAATCCAGTTTAGGGAATAGCCACGGACTAGCGGTCTTCCTCAGGAAAAGACCAAACATCTCTATGTAGTGGATCAGTCACCAGCATGATCATAGGCAGGACCGTCGTTAGTTCGAGTTACCGTTTTGATCACATATTTTATAGCTGGTACACTTTTTGATACTAGAGCCTCTATTTCATTAATTATTTCCTATATTGTAGTCACACTAAATTTTGCAATCGATTTGTTGTCTTTTGCGATGGAGTTGGTGACGCCGCTGGGAATGAAGGAGCAGGGTCTCAGGTGCCCCTCATCCACGATTTCCATGTCAGAGGTTGAGATAGAGTGGGACCTATTGGTCCTAGATATGGATCTATTTGACATAATACTTGGCATGGATTAGCTAGTGCACTTCCAGACACATATTTATTTCAATAGGTGGTGTGTGAGTTTCATGACACTTGATGGGAGTCGTTAGGTTTTTCATGGAGAATGGGATTCTCACTCAGGTCATGCTAGACCTCCACTACTAGAGTTGGTAAGTATTATATTCTGTTTTTCATTGCTCATGCAATAGGATGATGGCCTTTCCCTTGAAGGTACACTCCCTCATGTTGTGAATGATTTTCTGGAGGCATTCTTCAGTGATTTTTTAGGCTTTCTACTAGAGAGTGATGTGGAGATCTCTATTGAACTCATACCTGGAACAAAACCAATATATCTTCCCTCATATCTCATATCCCCTCTTGAGCTAAGGTAATTAAAGATACAACTAGATGTCATAGAATGAAAAGGATTCATTCACCCGAGCATCACTCCTTGGGCTTCTCTTGTGTGGTTTGTGAAGAAGGAAAACATATCCCTCAAGTTGTGCATTGACTACCAAAAGATGAATAAGGTAAAAATTAATAACAAATACCCTTTTCACAGGATAGATGATTTATTGGATCATTTGAATGAGGAAAAGTGGTACTCAAAGATATACTTGTGCTCGGGATACCATCATCTTAGGGTGAGAGAGGAAAATATTTTACGATATCCTTCCGAAGCCGGTACGACCACTTAGAGTTCTTGTTCATTCCCTTTGGATTGAAAAATGCTCCAACGGTCTTTTTGGAACTCATGAATAGGGTGTTCCATTAGTATCATTATTCCTTTGTTGTGTTGTTTGTGGATGGTATTATAGTATACTCTGGCTCTGAGGAGGAATCCAAACATCACTTGAGGATCGTCTTGGGCACTTTGTGGGAACACAACCTCTATGCAATGTTGTCAAAGTGAACATTTTGTATCAGGGAAGTGAAATTTATGGGGAATGTGATCTTTGAGAAGGGGGTTTTAATGGACCCCAAGATGATCAGTGTGGTCATGTCATAGAAGCAATGAAAGAATGTGTTTGAGATCAAGTGTTTTCTTAGCTTGGTGGGTTATTACAGGTGGATTATTTGGGATTTCTATCGGCTTGCTTCACTGATGATCACACTCACCTGGAAAGGGGTAATGTTTTTATGGGGGCCAGAATGTCAAGAATAATTCGGGGAGTTGAAGTTGTAGTTGACTACCGCCACCATGCTGATTTTACCTGAGGATGGGAAGGGGTATGTGATATATTGTGATGATTCAGGTATAGGTATTGGGTGTGTGATTATGAAGGATGATCACAAGGTGGAATATGGCTCTCGCCAACTATGACCACATGGAAAAAACTACCAGACCCATGACATGGAGTTGGCTGTGATGATTTATGTTTTTAAGACCTGGCTACACTACCTTTTTAAGGAGAAGTTTTTTATCTACTCTGATCACAAAAGCTTGGCCTATATCTTCTTGCAGAAGGACCTCAACTTGAGACAACATCATTGGATCAGGTTCATGTAGGGTTTGGACGTTGGCATTGAGTATACCCTAGGTAATGGTGATGTAGGGGTATATTCCTTGAGAAGAAGAGTATCAGTGCAGGATTTGAGTAAGTGTAGTGATGAGTGGGTTTTGATGGGACTCTTTGCTCAGATGCATGTGGAGACCAGGGAGCACAGTGGAGGTGTGTTCTTGGGGAGCGTTCAACTGATTCCATCTCTATTGGAGTCGATTCAATAGAAAAAACCTAGTGATAAACTTTTTCAGTAGTCAAAGCCAGTTCTTCATGGTGGGGAGACGTCTTATGATTGGTCATTGTCTCCTAATGTCATATTGTGCTTCAAGGGCTGCTCAGTAGTGTCTTTGTCTCTACGAAAGGTGGTGATGCTGGATAGCCACCAGTCGTAGTGGGCTATCCATATGGGTGAAAAAAAGATGTATTATGAAGTAAGATGATAGTTCTGGTGGATAGGTATTCCATGAGACATAGCAGACTTTGTGTCGAGGTTCTACACACGCCAACTAGTGAATGTAGAGAATCAAAGGTCCTCTGGTTTGCTCCGAAAATTACCCATTCCTACCTGGAAGTGGGATGATGTGACCATATACATTACTTTTGGATTTCCTCATACACCTATAGGCAAGAATTCCATTTGGGTGGTGATTGATCATCTGACCAAATCAACCCACTTCATTTTGATTAAAGATACAACTAAAGTTGATGTGTTGGGCTATTTGTATCTTCAAGAGGTGGTGAGACTCCATGTTGTTCCATCTTCAGTTGTCTCAGATAGAGAACCCCACCTAACTTCTCAGTTTTTCGAAGTCCTTCAGATGGCCTTGGGATCTCAGATTCAGATGAGCATGTCATTCCATCTTGAAACTGATGGTCAGATAGAGCAGGAAAATCTAATTTTGGAGGACATGATTCGTGCATGTGTCATGAACATCAGAGGTTACTGAAATAGCCATTTGGTACTAGTTTAGTTTTCTAAAAATAGCAGATAATAATACTCAATTTGAATGTCTCCTTTTGAGCCTCTCTATGGTCAGCATTGTCAGCCCCCCTATGATGGGATGTCGTACACGAGACTTCACTACTGGGGCCGAGTTTGGTGCATGTGACGTCTATGAAGGTAAAGCTGATTAGGTAATGCTTATTGAAAATGAAAATTCATCATAAATCATATACTAACTAAAGGTGTCGATACCTAGTGATTTTGGTGGATGATGAGGTATTCTTGAATGTGTCCCTTCGTCTGGGCCATCGTCGATTGGGAAACAACGGAAGATGACGCCATGGTATGTTTGACCCTTTGAGATCACCAAGATTAATGGGGAGGCGACATACAAGTTTTCTTTACCTTCTAAGTTGACATCTATCCATGATGTCATCCATGTCTCCCAATTGAAGAAATATAACAAAGATTTGTCCCATGTGTTGAGTTGGGAAGAACTAGAGATAGAGCCTCACCTGTATGTTTTTGAGTGTCAAGTTAAAATAGTGGATTCCCAAGAGAAGGTGATTCAAGGTATGTCTATTCCACTGGTATGGGTTCATTGGTAGCATGGTAGTGATACACATGAGACATGGGAAAAATTCATGGGTTGGGGGAGAGTACTCGTTCTTGTTTTATGATCAAGATTCAAGCTGACATTTCGGGGAGAAAATACTTTCATGGTGGGTAGAATTATCACATTCATAACTTATTTTAAAGGTAAATTTCATTTAATTTCCATTCAATTTTTTTGGGGTTCCCATACATTTTTGGAGGAAAGGCTGAGTTTTCATTATTTTGGGCCGAACAGTGAGCCCATTTCCAAATTTAAAAACAAATTTTGTTTCATTTATAAATATTTCATTTTTTAATATTTTTTACCCATTCTACTTACAAAATAGTCTCCCCTAACCTATTAACACCACCATTGAAATTTTAACCCTTTATGAATCCATTATAATGGTTGATTTGGGTATTTTTTAAGGAATTGGGCCAACCCGAAAGCCCATTTCCATTTTTAAAAACAAATTGTTTATTTAATATATTATTCAATATTAATGATTTTTAGGTGATTTTAAGTCTCACCCAAGCCCATTGACCCCAGATGCGTGCCCATTATCTTCCCCCCCACTTTGGAGCTCGTATGCCTCAAAATTTATGGAATAACATAACATGGGTTCTCAAATCCTTCAAATTTAAAGAGGTACCTTATTTCCATCATAACTCGTTAAATTCTTATTATTTCTCCCCATTTCAGTTATTACATGACTTTATAAGACTTATTAAAACCTCAATTACATTTTTCCCTATCTTTAAATTCAGATACTAGTGTACTTGGGGAGATTTCTTCAAGATCCCTCAAGTATGTGGGTCTCCTTCATTATTCCTCTCATTTACATAGGGTTTTCATTCCTTTTACTGCGGGTTTATTCTAATTATTCTTGCTTTTTCTAGTTTCTAGAATGTGGGGATTTGAACCAAGGGTTTGACTCTGGTTTTCTTGGTCTATTAATTTGGTTTTGGGCTTGATCTAGGACCCTCTTAGAGTGGAGGTTGTGTGATTTGATTTTCTCATAAATATTCAAGGGTTTTCATTATTTTTGTATGTGATTACACTGTGTAATCAATTTTTTGTGACATAGATTTTTGTGTTTATGATATTTTCATGTTTATTTCATTTTAATGTTACTGAAAAAATTGGTTTTAGTGGAATTTACAAAGAAAATGAATTTTAAGTTCCATTTTTATTTTAAATTGGTGGTTTTTCATAGAATTCTCTTGTTGGTTCATTTGGGGCTACACTAGAATCACTTATTTGATTTTATTGAAGTGTATTAGGGATGAAAATATGGTTTTCATTTTTTATCTTCTTTGTTTCTAATAAAATATTTTTTAATGGTGTTTGTGAAACACATGTATTTTTATGTGCAATTTTTGTGTGATAATGGGTTTTTTTATAAACATATCAATTTATGGTTTATATGGGGCTTCCAAATATCTATTTTGTTGGTTTCATTGAAAGGTATCATGATTTTGAGAAGCTATTTTATTGAAAATAAAAAATGTTTTGTTGTGAGTTTTAAGTGGTATAATGTCTGTGTAGCTACTCTATTATTTGTATATGAAAGGTAGTGGTGTTTTTATATGCAAAGGGATGTGTGTTTCATTCTGAAATTGTTTGACCACAAAGGGGAAATCTCGGGAACCTTGTTGGACAAATATGTACTATTATGGCTAGTGAACTGAATGGGTTGTGTCCCTGTTTAACCGAGAAAAATGATAACTACAACACTAACTATAATATGTGGAAGATGTTTGGGGACCAATAGGTTATGGGTATGTTCCATACTAGTGTCTCATTCATGGGAAATGATTGTTACTTGGATACTTTACATCGAGGTAAGATGTTCATAGGGCACGAGACTATCTAGTTTCCTAGGGGTGTTCCCGGATTTTGTGCTCATTGGATTTATAATATTTACCCTTTTATTAGGGTGTGTTTGTATCTACTTTACATTATCTAAAATTTATTATTAAAATTTTTTAGCATTATGAATGTTTTATTTTGAAAACTATTTTCAATTGAACGTTATGTTTCTTGGAATGTATCACTGCTTTTTCTTTACATATTAAAACTTCTTTATTTATCACCTTGTATTGCATACTCTTTGGAATAATTGGGTGGTATTATATTGGGATTAGGCTTACACCATACACACACACCTTGGGTCTTAGTAGACATCATTATGATTGAATTAGCTAATGAAAAGGCCTCAGGTGAAGGCATTTCGTGTTGTTATTCCCCTCCTATCGCATGATAGTGTGGAGACGGCTCAGGGGTGATGACACCTTGTCACATGGAGTCATTGTGGATTAATTTCTTCTATTTTTACGTATATTTGGACCTCTTGTAACATAACTAAAACTATTTATTCAGTTCTGGTTATTTCTTATATATTGTTTAGCATGGAAATTTCATATTATTATTATTGAATGTTTTTTAGGTTTTATGCTTTCATACATGGGTAAATCATTCCCAAACCTAAATTAATGATACCCAAGAACTTTTTCAAACCCATGAGGATATTCAATGCCTTTTGGGCCTTATCATGGTCTCGATTTGGTGCTAGTATTAGTGTTGACCAGATTTGGTTCATGACATAGTGAAATTCTAATAACATTCCAAAAAATTAATTATTTACTGAATAGTTAATCATATAATTTTTTTATTAGAAATTGTATTTTTGTTATTTTTTTGTATATAACAAGTACTAATTTATTAAAAAAAATTAAATGTTATGTTTATTCAATTATATTATTTATAATCTGATTTACGTCATTGTAATAATTTAATGAGTAATATTGATAAAAAAATTATACTTAAGAAAAAATTTCCTTTAGAGAACAAAGTTTCAACACATTTATGTGATTAATTTTAAAATAAATTCTACAATTTATTTTTATTTAATTTGGAAAGATGGATTCCATATTTCTAAATAGAATAATTAATATTATGTAATAATTGTAACTAAATCTTTGGTCATAATGAACTGTAAAATTCATAAATATCTGTTACCATATTTAAAGTTAAAACAATGTTACTAGGGGCGATTAAACATAAGAGACGATTGCTAGAATGAACTAAAAAAAATCAAAATTCTGTTTTATGGTGATATTTAGACCCTACATAATTTAAACATCATTAATTGTCCATTATGAATCAATATGGTGTTAATAATTCAATAATATATTCTATTATTTTAAAACATTCTATGTGGGTCCTCTCTGCCACTTGTAATAGGACTCCCCTATCCTCTCCTCTCCATATTTTAAGAGGAATTTGAATCAACCAATAATTTAACTAATGAAATAAATAAATCACTTCAAATGACCTCTAGTACATTTTTTTATCATAAATAGTCCTAATATTTTGTTAGGTATATTCTTAAAAAGGAATTTTGAAGAGGTGATATAGTTCTTAATCATTCATTTTCAATTTATTTTATCATTTCCCTTTAAATATTTTTCAATAAAGATGTAATTATTAAAAATTTATCTCCCATATACTCAGATTTTATTATGTTAATGGGATAACATATATCCATCTCCACTTCCATAAAATGGGAAACAAAACCATCGATCATGTGCATGACTGACTACCACCTTGCAAATCGATGTCATTAGTTTTATTTAATTGTGTCTCACATCTGCATGAGAATTTAATGTATATATTCGATATTTTTGAATTAAATATAATTATATAATTATAATATAAAATCTACATTTTATCCTTATAATCCATCAGAAAACAATAACATCACTTGTGCGTATGTGTGGACTACCACCTCCACAAATCGATGTTCTTTATTTTTAATTTCTCATTTACATGAATGATAATAAGGATAGATTTGACTAATATATATGATATATATATATATGATTTAATAATATTTTCATATATTTTAATTATTATCCAACTTTATTTCATCACATCCTGTAAGAAATAGAGATATTTGTAATATGTACATACGACCTACCATATCTATGAATGATGTAATTAATTTTTCTTTATATAATATTTATATATGATTATAAATATAAATAATTCATATATAATATTTTTATACCATGATTTAAATTTTGAATATGATGTAACCATGATCAAATTACAAGGAACAAAAAATTTGAACCAAGTCAAACATGAAAAATGATGTAGTTATTCCCATAAATAGTGATTTTAATAAAGAATTGTTAATAAAAAGGTGTTAAAATATATTAATTAATCATATATATTATGTTATATATGAGTATTTTTTTAATATATTTATAATAATTCAATATTTTGTATACTAAATGTATAAACATGTAAGAAGGAAGTCAGGCATAAGGTAATGGTTTTCTATTATAATCTTATTATTTATTATGATTATTTAGAATTATTTTTCAGATGAAGAAATTTCATGATATAACAATAATTAATATTAAAAAAATTATAGTAAAAAATTTCTATAAAATACATTTTTTCCTTTAACCTTCCTTCTTTATGCACTCAAGATAATAGAATAATGTTTTTAGGAAAATCCACTTATTTATCTCTTCAGTCATTTTTTTATTCCATATACATGTTCTCACTAAAAGGTTTTCATGAATTTCTTGATATTCATATATTAATATATGAAAATAAGTATGTTTTAATTTTTTCACAATGGATTAAAATAAATCATCTTTTGTATTGAATGAGGCACATTTTGATAGTATACTGAAAATGTTAATGGAATATTTGTTTTAGCATACACAACATGAATATAGTTTCCCATTATCAAAAAAATTATATGATTTTATGATTTATTTAATATTTTCCATGGTTCATTTCAATGAATTTTTTCCTTAATATTTTGGAATTTTTTAAATTTTAAAGAATTTATTTTGTAATTAAAAACATATTTTCTTCAAGAAATATTTATCATACCATTTATTTGTATTTTCAACTAAGATGATATCCTTGTATATTACTCATTATTCACTAGGGGTATTATCCAATGATATCATATAATTAAATTATTTTAATTTGTTATTATCATGGTAATTTAATTATTATAATTATATGAAACCCATTTTCCATGGTTTAATTATGTTATTAAACACATTTCTTTTCCATGGGTTATACTAGGATGAAATATTTATGAAACCCATTTCTTTTTGATAGGGCATGAAATGATGAGTAATTTTTAATTTTTTGGAAGATATTTTTATGATTTAATTATGTGAAGAGTGGGACTAGAAAATTATATCACTCTAATTCATTGGGAAAATATGGGCAACTCATGAGATAAATAGGACTCGACTTGGTTGTTATCCATGTTCAGTAAGGGACCCTGTCTACTATGATAGTATTCAGAGTGAAACTTGACTACAATGATAGTTTTAGTATTGTACCCAATCTAATATGATTTTCTGGGTATTATGTCATTATCTACTAAGGAAATGATTTTATATGATTAATGTTTTGCCCCAAAATTTGTTATTATGGAAATATTATTCCCTCATGGGTCAGGTTCTTTAATTAATTAATGATCCATATCATATTAGATGCCATATTTTATTCCATAACTCAGGATTGAGATCTATTGTATGAAAGGTATGTCTTTAAAATATTATCCTCATGTTATCATACCCTTATTCTCAGGATATGTATATATTATCATGTATATCAAACTTTTTTACCCTTACTGAGCATGTGAGCTCACCGTTACTTATGATTCCTTTCCCCAGGTTATGAATAAAGGTATTAAGTATGATTTGATTAATAAGGGTTCTAGTTATGATAAACCTTGTAGGGGATGATTTTTTTCACTTATGAACCAATTGTTTTTTATTTAACATTTCCAATTATGCTAGACCTATATGATTTTAGCATGGATCATTATGTTTTGTAATGAATATTTAACTATGAGGATGTGATATATGTGTATGAAAAGTAAATGTATCTATATAAAAGGTATTATAAATTAATAATATATTATATTGTAGATATTTTTATGGATTTGGTATATAAGTACAATAAATATAATTTTTTTATTCATGAGGTAGAAAGCACATACAAGGAATATTGAACTTGAGGTAGTTGATTTTGTCATAATTTCCACCCCATTGAGAATTATTTGGTATTGTTCAATAATTGTTTGGATGGATATATTTCCTCTTTAATGCATTTAACATCGAAATATATTTATTTATAAATATTAACGTTTTAATTAATGTTTATTATTTCAAGGGGTTATAATTTAAATGTTTCAAAATAGGTATGAATTTCTCTTACAATCTCATTTTTGGGATTTTTCATATTTTCATTAAAGGAATATTATAATACATCCTTCATAAAAACTATCAATTTTATTATCATCAAAATATTTAAGAAATTCCATAATTTATTCTAACTATTCATCTCTTTGGATCTTGAATCAAGTAATGTAAAATTTTATTGAAAAGTCGATCTCATTTTTCTTTTTATTTGGTGTATTTTTCATTAATGTCTATTTTTTCAAAAAATATGTTATTTTTTTCAATTTCAATAATGATTTATAAAAAAAATGTACTCTATCCTTTTATTTATACAATGTTTAATGGGAATACATTAAATGTTTTATGAAGGGTTTGTTTTTGATTTTCATTAAAAAGTTTTAAATGGATTGTTTCTTTTAAACGTATACAGTGTTAATGGATTTTCCCACAACCATATTTGTCTTATTCGATTTTGATTATTCTATATATATTCAACGGTTTTATAAAGAAATATATTTAATTAAATATTATCTGTATGAATTAATTTAACTTTAATTATTAATATAAATATTTTATATCTTATTAATTTTTTGGCCAGTAAATTTATCTTGAAATAATCACAGTACTATGATAATTTTTCATTAAATTATAAAGTTTTGTTAATTTTATATATTATATGTATTTATTTGTATTCTTATTACATAAAAACTATAACATTTCTATATATGGATGATTTTGTTTAAATTTCATTGTGTAATAAATCATTTGTCATCCACATTATTTACTCCTTACACATATATTTTTATAGGATATATTGATTATGAATTAAATTAATCATTAAATATATGTGGAATGAATTGGACATGTAGTAATGGGTGAGGTGAGGTAAACCAGTCGGCCAAATATATAAAATGGGTTTTCGATGTATACCTTCCCATTACTTAAACTATATAGGTACAATGAATTAATACTAAAGATATCATAATTTTTGAGATCATGAAATCCAACATTAATAATTCCCTTCATTAGGAATTCATTTATTTTTATCCATGATATTAATAAATATATATTATCTACAGATTCAATTTGTTCTCATTTTACTGATTAAATGAAATGAATTTTTACTTATTTAACAATATTGTGATCATTTTTCATTATATTATTATTTTTTACATTTGATTAACTTATATAATATTGACATTCCACATTATTTACTCAATATAAATAGTTTTTTATATAAAATAATTATTATGAATTACATTAATAATTCAATATATACGGAATGAATTGAACATGTATTAATGTGTGTGGTGGGATAGACAAGTTGGACAAATTTATTAAATGGGTTTTCAGTGTATACCTTCCCATTGAATAAAATATATAGGCATAAGGCATTCATGTTAAAGATTTCATAATTTCTGAGATCATGAAAATGAAAATTAAGTATTCTCTTTATTGATAATTTATTTATTATAATCCTTGATATTTCTATATTTATATTATCCCTGGATTCATTTTTTCCCATGTTATTAATAATTAAATGTAAATATTTTTTACTTATTTTCCATTCTATATTGATTATTCATAATTTACTCATATTATATTTCAATGTACTTATCCTGTATTGAGTATCTGAGATCAACATTTATTTTTTTCATTCCCTATGATATAAAGAAAGATATTATGAATAATATAAAATATTTATTAATTTTTAGTTATCTATGTTTCTTTTACATTAACTATGTAAAATGGGAATTCTGTATGTTTCATGATTTACAAGACTATTAAACTGATCGATGCTGTGTGGTGAGATCCCTTGCACCTTATGCAAATGTAATATTATAGACACTAACTCTGAGTTATTGGTGTTGAATTTTTTATCGTTGGAATCCATGTAAGTTTTGTAAAATAATTGAGAACTATATTTTAAATGAACATAGATAACATGATAATTTGGATAATCACTTATATTATTTGAGAAATTTTACAATTAGATTGTTTTTTATATTATGGATCAATATTAATTTGGATAATGATATAGCTCAGTGTGTTCCACTATTTAGTGATGATACCTAATGGGATAAAGGTAATAAACAACTCTAATTAATTTAATGATTTACCAGTTGAGAAAACCAATATAGATGGTCTTGTAACTGAGAAGATCGTAGCCATATAAGGGAAGATTACCGTGGTTAAAAAAACCTTAAATGTATGGAAAATCTATTTTTCCATATTTCTATTCTCCTATGTTGGATTTCTTCATAATATGTAAGACTCCATATTTTAATTGAACTAAAAATCCATTGGTAACATGGATATTGGTTTTGTCCCGTGAAAAGATGATCCTTGATTTAGATTGTGATAAAGGTGAAAAGGTTAGTATAACAGATTATTATTTGGGATGAGATTCTAATCAATGGTGGTCTTTGATCTAGAACACCAAAGAGGTTGAGGAAATAGAAATCTTATAATAGAGAACTATTAATGAGACATTATTTAATAAATACTTCCCCTAAGAAGAATAAGATTAAATGGAGAGTAATTTACTCAATTTAGTGTGGAAGGAAGAAAAAAGTGTGGCCAAGGATGAGTCTAAATCTAAAATATTAGATATGAATGCTTAAGACTACACCTGTAGTATGTAAACCAAGATTGACTATTTATTTAACAAACATAAACTGAGTCTCCAAAGGTCACTAATCTCTCAAAAAATATCAACTTATGATTATATACTATCATGTATCATTAAAAAAGATAATAAATATTCTAGATCCAATATCTTCAATTGAAATTAATAGGAGAATATGTCATATAAGCACCAGGAACAAGGGAAAATATCATGAATAGTAAGGGAACAATGTAATTTCCATCATTTGAATATTATTCAAATAAACTCCATTGAAAATTCTTAATGGAAATGAGTGTTTGTAAAAATAATGGATATAAGGGTCATTTGGATACAGATAGTATGTAAAAGAATAAAAACCCGAATATATAGTTACCCAAATAAAAATATATAGGGAATTATTCATACTTGTATCCCAATATTAAAGGGAACTTACCATAAAATAAGTTGATGGGAGAAGGCCATGTATATGGATTTAGTACAACTACAATTGATTTTTCAAGTGATGTGGGGAAATGTATACTTATTTCCAACTCTAGAAGTATAAATTTTTTATTTTATTTAAGGTCTACCCACCCTTATATATATGAATAACATTCTAATGGTATCACATCATCACCTTAATGATAATATGATTTTTTGGAAGTGAAAAAGAATAATAGTATAATGACCACATATCAAGTCTATAGGTCCTCTATGATATAAGTTTGTTGAAATGTGACTCATAAAATTAATTTTATTCTTACCCTAATTAAATTTGAGGTAATTTTTGGCATGTTTTGGATCTCTAAATATATATCCTATATTAATTTTTTGGAAGTTAAGCTATATCAATATTCTGAATTAACATGTAATAGTTTATCAGTGAAACAATTGACCAAAACTCCTAGTGGAAAATATTTTGTCATATCCGTTTTACTATATTTTTATTGAATACTATACACTTAATACATAGAAATAAAATCCTAATAGATTATTATTAATTACATAACATAAAAATTAATTCCAAAATATATAGTTATAATTCCTTTTAAGACATGGATATATAAAAAACAAGTTCATAAATTATCCATATTGTCTCCCACTAAGTTCATTATAACTAGAACTCTTCTAAGAAAAATCATTTCAAAACAATTATTTATTACCTTAATAAATAAATCCTAAGAAATGGTGATATTATATGATAAATAAGGGTAAACATGGATGATATTGAAGATCACATAAGCATAACATGTGTATAATGGTGTGAGAATATGATCTTTGCATTTAAAATCCACACCATGTTTATCATATATCATAATATTGATTCATGGAATATGTATTGATAGATCTTAAAATGTGAATTATAAAATAATAAAACAACATGATCCATGAGAGGATAAAATTTTCATAATACATGGAATTGTGGAATACACATAAGGTTATACCTTTTTTAACATGTATAAATAGAAAAAGGTTCACTAATTAAGTTATAGACATGAAAAAAGGCCCTCACAAAAACTTCTGTAAAAGAAAAACAGGTACACACATGATCTTATCGTCATAAAATCTAGTTCTATAATCAATATTATTGTCATAAAAACTAGTTTAACATGTAAAATTTTTATCATCATACCAGTTCCACACATACAATTGTGAATACGAAATCAGGTTCACACAAAAAACAATTACATCTTGAGTTATCCATATTTAATCATTAAATTGGAGGGTGATATGTGTCCAACACTTCATATAAATAAAATATTATATATTTATTACAAAATATCATAAAAAATTAATCAAATCAGAACATATGAAAAGAAATGGGTTTTATAAACATTTCATCATAGTATAACCCATGTAAAAGGAATGGTTCTGATAAATATATTATTAAGATAAACCTAAACAATGAAGATATATAATAAGAATGGTATTCTGGGATCATATTACTAATAAAGCTTATGTAAATTCATATGATATTATATTAAATGGAAAATTATTTTTAAAGATCGCATGGAATAATTTTTGGTGAAAAATAATATACAATTTTAAAATCATTTCTCTAAAATATAATAATTTGTAAAATATAATAGAAAATGTTTTTAATTAACTTAATTTTTTTTATTAAATCATCTAATTATTTAGTATTAATTATGATATAAAATTACAACCCTAAAATATAAGTAAAAACACACCATTCATAATTTTGTAAAAACATAAAAAAATACCACATTCAGAAAAACAACATGATGCTTCCTTTTAAACCATTTTTAAAAAAGTAAATAATGTGTTGAAATTATTTTTAAGATAATTTTATAATAGTGAAATATACTTTAAAACATTTTTAGAATACATGGAGATGAATTAAAAAATAGTTTTTACTGAGGATATAAATTAAGTAAAATTTTCTTTAAAAAATTATTTTTGGACTCATTAGTACATAAAGAGAGAAAAATGAAATGAATAAATTTAAGTTCATGAAATAACAATAGAATATAAAAATTTGTACTGTTATTTAGATAGATATCATAATATTTCCACATCAGAATAATAATTATAAATAATCTTGAAAAACAATGAATGAGCGGAAAAACCACAAGATCGGATTGGAGGAATAAACCTTGATCGATGTTCCGGTAAATCTAGATTCATATCTATGAGAAAAAAGTTGATATAATCAAATAAAAAATAAATTCTACTATCAAAACCCTAAAAAATAAATCCATTACATATTACGATCAATCCAAAAATCAATTTGTTCATTGATTGGTTCATGATCATCATAGAAATAATGAACAGGGAAGAATCAAATAAATAAACATAACCTACCTCTATTTGGATTGATTTCTATTGAGGAATGAAGCTGTTTCAGGTTATTTGGAGGAAACCATTGAATCTAATGCATTTTTACCATCGATCCATGATCTCATCATCATTCTCCTGAGAGAATTCATAAACGGTCTCTCATACAATTCTCCAATATCTCCAGGGATATTCTTCGAACAATATATTTATTACATAAATATATATTTAATTATTTTAATTATTGTGTCAAAAAAAAGAAAAGAAATAATTTATTTAAATTATTTAATTCATTTCTGCAACAATGATAAATGTTTTACAAATAGCCCGAGCAGAAAAATTATAAATCTCATAATGGGTTAATCTCATGTTTTGAAATCAATGATTCCCTTAGATTTATGATTTATGACCCCTTCTATAATTTATGCCATTTTTTCAGGAAAAATTAATGCCCATGATCTCTATTATATTTAATATATTTCAAAAAATTATTCTTGGAACATCGGGTCTCAGAATCACATGTCGTCTTAGATACTAGTATAAAAAATAATCCATATAATTTTCCAAAAAAATACACCAAAAATCTAAGATCTTACATTCTCCCCAACATCGGGCATTACATCACTGAAAATCCAAAATAAGGGTTACTTAAAAAGATGTGGGCACTGAGCATAAATTTGAGCCTCCTTCTCCCATATTCTCTCCAAGAGATTCCCTTGATCAACGATACATGAACCAATGAAATCTATCGGCCATGAAGGATCCTCTTCTACTGATCCTTGATATCCACTGGGTACTCACCAAAGGTCCCTACATCATATATATCCAACTCACCCTAGTCAATAACTTGTGAAGGATCATGCATGTACATCTTCAATTGTGACATGTGTAAGAAATAATGTAACCGGTCTGACTGTGGAGGTAGATCTATGTGGTATTCCACATTGCCAACTCTATGCAGTATCTGAAAAATGGAAATGAACCTCAAAGATAGCTTGTCACCCCGACTAAATCTCTGTAATCCACATCTAGGTGAATCTACTAATAACATATAGTCTCCTTCATCGAACTCCAAATTCCTCCATCATCTATCTTCTTAGGAATTTTGAAGGTTCAGTTCATTCTTCATCTTCTACTAGATAATCTAAACAATCTCAATTGTAGTTCATACCAATATTGGTCACATGATTGCCAAATCTCTCAGGTCAGTCCAAAAAAGTTGTGGCCTACAAGGTCACTCATGAAAATCCATGAACGGTTCTATATCAATGGTGGAGTGGTAGATATTTTTGTATGTAAACTCCACTAGTTGTAGGTGATCCTCCCAAATATGAACAATTTCCAAAATGAAAGATCACATCATTTCCTATAGAACATTAATGGTATGCATAGTCTAGTCATCTGTTTGTGGGTGAAACGCTGTGGTCAAGCATAAAAAAGTCCCAAAAACCTCATGAAATACCTTCCATAACCAACATGTGAAGAGACAATATTGGTTAAAATTATCATTGATGTAACTCCATGGAGTTGGACTATCTCTTGAGTGTATAGGTGTCAAAATACCTCTACTGAAATTTTCTCTGATATAGCTAGGAAGTGGGAAAACTTGGTTAGTCCATTTGTGATCACCCATATATAATCATGTCCCCTAATGAAACTTGGTAAGGACATAATAAATCCCATATATATCCCATACCACTTCCACTATGGAACCATCCTTCACTTACATATAAGTAAGGCACTAAGGGAAAAACTTTTCAACTCATTTCGTCATCCATGGCCACGAAAACAAACATCAGAGGTCCTTCTATATCATTAACACACTTGGATGTACCACCAAAGGATATGGATGAAATTATTTTAGAACCTTCTCCCATAATGTCACTAGTACCATTGTTCATCCCCTAAAAATAATGACGTACTCACCACCTTTATTGTATGAATCCAGAGCATGATTCGTGGATACTTGAGCACAAAGTGTCTCACAATTGGTATCCCCATGTTGTGCCTCCCTAAATCACTGTAAGAGTAGAGAGGTGACAACTATTGAAAGGAGGAATGATGGTCCATCTCCATAAAAAAAAATCAACGAGGTAAACTGATTCAACACATCATTCTGAAACTACAAACAAGATAGCCTAATGAGATAAATTTCTACCATGTTTCCCATACCAAGAGTATAGATAATTTTAACGTCAAAATCCTATAGGAACACTAACCATCAACTCAATTTTTATTTGAGATCCTACTGAGAGAATATATACATGAGACTCTTGTGATCAGAGTAGATGATTAATGGATCTCCCATTATCTAGTTTATCCACATCTTAAAAGTGAATACTAAAAATGCTAGATCAAGATTGTGGTTCATGTGGTTCTACTTTTGTGGTCTCAACTGACATGAACCATATGAATTCAATACTTGCATCTGCATCAGAATAAATCCAATCCCTGTTCAAGATGCATTGCATAACTCTACTTAATCGACACCCTCCAATGACAATATCAAGACGAGAGCACTCATCAAAATATACCTCAACTATAGAAAAGAAATTTGGAACCTATCTATCAACAAGAAATGTTGTCCCTTTTGATTCATAGATGTCTTAGGTGATGATATCCTTGATAAATTAGGTATGAATCACTTGTAATAGCCTACCAACCCAAGGAAGATTAGCACCTCCATCACACTCTTATGTGGGTCCCATGATAACACTTCCTCGACCTTGTATGGGTCCACTGACACACTATCTCCTGATATAACATGTCCAAAAAATTATACCAACTAAATATAGAACTAAAACATCATGAGATTTACATAAATATAGTTCTCTAGAAGTATGACTAGAAATATCTTCAAGTTCCTCATATGATCCTCCTAAAATGTTGAGTAAACAAGGCTATTATTGATGAATACTACAATGAACATGTCAAAGTAAGGATGAAATATTCGGTTCATGAGTCCTATGAACACTAATGTAGTGTTCATAAAACCAAATGGAATCAATAATTAATCATAGTGACCATAGAATTATATGAATTCCATATTCAGTATATCCTCATCCCGTACACGTAACTGGTGATAGAATGACCTAAGATAAACTTTTAAGAACTATATCAACTGATCAAAGATGATATCAATCCTCAATAGTGAATATTTTTTCTTCACATTCAACTAGTTCATGAACTGATAGTCCACACACAACCTCAAGATACAATCATCAATTTTGAAAAAAAAACATGGGCTGACCATGGTGAAACATTGGTTCTAAAAAATCCCTTTCTCTATAAGTACTTCAATTAATCCCTCAGATCAAGATGATCTGTGGGAGCCATCTGATATTCAAGTATAGATATCGGTGCCATGTTGGGGTGTTGATCAATGAAGAAGTTTATCTCTCAGTTGGGCGGTAAACCTGTAACATCTTCCGGTAAAATATTCTCATACTCCACTACCAGTATAAGAAATTGGGAAATGATAACATCCCCTACACCATGGGTTAGGCTAGACAACTAATGATTAATCTATTACAATATCATATGCATGAGTATATCCTATGATTCCTAGGTTTTATTTTCACCAATAATGGATAACTTGGTTCCATAACTAAGGAAACACCCCACCCTTCACCTAAAAAAGTCAATTTTGGAATGAAATGTAGATAACCAATCCATACCAAGAATTACATCGTAAGTCCTTGACGCTACTACTAAGATATTCCAACAGAAACTCTCGCCTCCAAGAGTTATATGACACTATCGACTTAAGTGTTTGATCATTTAATCTTCTCTAGTAGGTGGATCTAAGCATATGGGTTGGGCCAATGGCTCAACTAGAATCTCCAAGTCTCATACATGGTATGTGACAAGAATGTAATGAATAGAGAATCTATCTATGAGTAATATTTATAAGGTAAGAAAGACACATATCATACCTTAAATCATTATTGGTGCTTCTGGGTTATATGATTCAACCTCCTGCAGCTATTTCCACCCTTGTCCTCTAGTTCCCCAAGCCTGGTGGCGACCAATTGGGGGTGGTGGTGGTAACAAGTCAAAATGCTGACCAACTACTACTACTCCCCCAGCTCTTTCCCATATCCGAAACCTAGAAAAACTATATCCTCTTTCCACTATATCTACCTCGGTGACCCATCCATGGATCCCTATCAACTATACAGTGGGTCAAACAATCTCAGGATAGATGAACCCTATCATCACATGAGTAGTACCACCTCCCTTGAGGATGACTGGACCCACCCATTGATCCCTAAATTACAAATTCTATGTCCTTTTACCTCCTCATTAAACCTCTCACATGTTTCGGTTTCTAATACTACCATTGAATCTCTATTACTTGGGTCTCTGCCCTTTCTTTTTCCTAGGGGCAATCATCACTATATTTTCTCAACCAAGAAACTCACAATGACCAATACAGTCTCTAGTACCCAATAATAAGTAGGAATGCACACATTGATAATATTATCTCATATTTTGCTTTTCATACCACGCTTGAAGGTATGAGTACTAAATAATGATCTCTAACCACATCCACTGTGCACCTTGAGAGGTTGTTAAACCAAGATGTATAATTAGCTAATGTCATGTTTCCCTATTAGAGATGAAAGAGCTACTTTATGCATATATACCTTAGAATAGTTGGTGAGAACTCCTCTCAGAAAATGTGATCTAATTCTATCCATTAATGAGTCACCTCATCAAAATATTGGGACACTAATGCCCACCATCACCATATAGAGTTGTGTTGAAGGCTTACTGTCAACACCACCATATGATCTGCTAGTGTCTTGACCACATGGAAAACATGGGTCAACACCTCAAGCAAGTGCATAGAAACCTATGGGTCAGGGTCTCCATAAAACCTAAGGGGTCTCTGTCTCTAATTCCCATGAAGCGCACTCAACATAAGCACCTCATCCACTAGTACTGCGGGTACCATGTTCTTCTCTATAGGTGGAGGTAGGGCTAGTGCACCACCTGGAGGTATCATCATAGAAACAAATCCATGCATCGATGCCTTGTCGCATAGGGGATTTTCCTCAGGATCATCATGCTAAATCAGACATAGAATATATTATAGATTCATCTAGAAACAAAGAAGATGTACAATGAACAATGTGTATATCTGGAGAGTAGACTCGAGAAGGACATAACACAATAATCCATTCCTGTATGATTGATGCATGATTTTTTATTTTCAACCATCTTTATAATGTATTGAGTCAAAAAGTAGATGATCAGAGTCATGGTGTATGGATATGTTGGTTTCCACACCAACACTAGAGTCTCTGGTATGAAAGATGATCTGGAAATACTTAACATGGTGTCCCAAACCAATCTCATTGACTCTCGGTCCAAAATTAGAACCAAACGCTCAGATACCACTTGGCCACAACATGTTCTAGTCGTTCCCATGTTTTGACTCCCCAATCCTTACTCGAATAGTCCAAGGGATGGAAACTGGCACTGATAAAAAATATCACCAACATGGGTGGCCTTAACATAAGAACCAATACACATGCACACGTCTTCAAGTCCATACAATGATTAAATAAAAAAACAAAAAACCCATGAAAACATACAGCTAAATCTCATAAATAGAGTATTAATGGAAGTAAAAAAATGGAAAACATGGACAATTAAAATAATACCACAATGATTCTAAAACACAAGTCCAACAAGAATTTAAATACTGGGACTGCAGCTAGAAAGCTGTAGGAACACACCTCCGTCTGTCGGGTCTCACTAAGAACTGTATGGTCCTAGTACGCCTAGGAATATATCTAACAGTTGATCATCTTCATAGGACAATGCATGTGTAGGAAGATACCTTAGAGGGTTGATTATAACAAAACTCAGTAGGGCACCCGAAACTATAGAGAATACAAAATTTAAATATTGTTGTCTCTATAGAGGTATATGTCTACATCATATATAACATGAATATTTTGATATAATCAATAGAGAAACATAGTATAGAGGTAATTAACATCCCTAGTATACTATACTAGGATTCCTGCTCAAATATTCTATGAAGAACTCATTTGAAATAACACACTTTTGAGTGATATCACTGATGACGTCTATCTAAGAGGTACTACTTGTCTAGTTTGTTCATGAGAAGAACACAATGATAGTCCTCATAGAATATGATACATAAATGAGGATCAGAGAAAAGGAATGGATGATACCAATAACACAATCTAGTTTAACCCACTATGTAAAAGATCGATTCTTGCATAGTTTGTTTCACGAAAACTCCAAGAACTACACCTAAGGCACAAAGATGAATACATAATCTCACTCAAGGCCTCTCATTGGGATTCAAACAACTCTATATAAGAAGTCCCACTAATGGGATAATTTCCTAGGAGTATGAGATAATACTATTCCAATCATTAGGGAAAGGATAAAGGGAACATAACCTAATGAATCTTTTTTTGTGATATGGGGGCAAGAGATCCAAGACATTTATAAAAGAGTACATGATGTGTAGTTGAGATCACACGCAGTGTCCGTTGACCACGATTCCTTCCCATGTAAATGAACCCTATCTCAGACCATTTCCATGTAGATGTATGAGTCATGTTGTTTTCCGATGTACATAATTAGTGTTCCTTTACATAGCTTAATCCAAGTACTCTGGTCTAGGTCATGTTCGTGTGGGGGGTACATGACATCCTCCAACCCATATACTCCACCCAGGTCTGTGTACTTCCCAATGTACACACTATGTCACCAGAGAGAGACCAAACAACATGTGATAGGGTCAAACACCATGTAATTCTTAAAATTACCATGAAACCCTAGCCACTACAAAGGGGGGCCCACATGGTGTCTAGATAAAGTTTACACAAGATGTAACATGAGATTTTTCAGATTCCAAGATTTGATTTATATTATTTATAGAACCTCCATCCTCCAATCAAAATATTTTTTACACAATATTGAATATCCCAAATTTATTTATCATTAAAATCAACAAAAAATAGGTTCCACAAATAGATCTACTCTGAAAAAGGATCAAACCTTCATTCTTAATTGTGTGCCAAAGAACCCCGATGAATGAAAAATATAGTATTAATTATCTTATGAATCACTCTTTATTAATCATCACACCTCCATTATGATATCCCAATCATATATCTATGATATGTGATCATTGTTACAATAAATTAGTTTGAACTGATCGATCGATCGGGATAAGTCGAGGTGCAGGCGAAGCAAAGAATGCCCGCAATAAAGGATGAACGGGGGGATAAAATAATAAGATCGTATTAGTGGTAAAACATATATAAATATACATTAATATCTTTAAACATAACCATTAGAATAAAAATTTAAATAATCAAATCATAAATAAGTTATCCAATTAAAACCCCATAAAAAAAAATCTTGCATGATGATCAAATTTTGGATCAATATGTTTGATGATTGTTTCAAGCTAGTCATAGAAATCAATAATGAAGAAGAATCAAATATAAACACACACCCTACCATGATTTGGATTGATAACTTATTTTTAATGAATATGAGTCTCATTTTATAGTGAGATCCTTTTAATTCGATGGAAATCGATCATCAGTCTAAGATATCATCATCGTTCACCTAAGAGAATTCTACAATTGTATCTGTAAGAGTTCTCCAACATCAACAAGGTTATTAAAGTAAAGTTGAAATTATGAAAGAACAATAAATTTAAATATTGATAATCACTATGTTAAACAAAAATAAATAAAATAAGTTATTTAATGCATTTTTTTCATTTTTTTCCTATAATCAATTTTCCATAGGCAGCTTGTGCCGACAAATTTCATGTCATGGATAAGGTAAACCTCATGTTCTGAAAGCAAAAGTTCCCTCATATTTCTACTATAGGAATGAATTTATATGTTACCCATTTTTTCATGAAATATGGGGTTGTGTTATATTTAATATATTTAATATATTTTAAAAACATATTTTAGGAACACTAAGCCATTGAATAACATGTCTTCTCAGATCGTGGTCTAAAAAAATCTATATAAATCCAAAAATAATAAACAAAAAATACAAGATAGTACATTTTATATTATAATTATGATGAGAATTATCAATCATCCATCTATGGGAGTGTTAATAAGGAATAAAATAAAGATGTGGAATTGTAAAACAAGTTATGGAATGTCTTTGAGTTTAACCATTATCATGCTAAAATTGTAATGTTCAAGAAGTGAGTATGTGTTCCATCAATACATGAATTGGGGATGGAGCTGTAAGATTATGGTCATACATCATCATTATCTATTCATCCTAAATTTAAAAATATCTATAGTTAGCATAAAGGTAATTTCTAGTGGGATAACATGAAAAGGGATATTGCAGAATATGTATCTCGATTCTTGGTGTGTCAGCAAGTTAAGGCTAAGAGATTGAATTATAATGGTATTTTGAAACCATTAACAATACCATAATGAAAATGGGAAAACTCTACCATTGATTTAATTATCAAACACCCTTAAACATCTATATCTCATAATTCTATTAGTGTCATAGTCAATTAACTTGTGAAATAAGCATATTTTATCACTATTGAAAAATATTTCATCCTTAATCAAGTCACTCAATTATATATTATGGATGTTGTGAGAATTAATGGAGTAAAAAAGCGCAGTCATATCTTATTGGGATATGAGGTTTACCATGATGATTTGGAGAATCCTTTAGTATGTTAAAAATAAAGAGTTACGTTTCAAAACTACTTATCAACCTCAGAAAGATGTTTAGTTTTGGAGGACCATTAAAATTGTAGAAGATATATTCAAATATTTCTCTATAGAATTCAAAGGTAGTTAGGATCAAAAAATTCCTTTAGTATAATTTTTATACAATAATAAATTTCACTAAATAATTCATATGAATCTGTATAAATCTCTATATAGAAGGATGTTTGGAACTACAATGTATAAGGGTGAGGTTGGGTAATAAATACTATTGATATGTAATATATCTAATTATATGGAATACATGTATAGATCCATTCAACATAATATAAGGGAAGCTCTATATTGAAAAAAAAATTAAGATAAAAATAATCATTTATATATTGAGTTTCAAGTAGGTGATAAGGTATTCATATGAATATATCCTTGAAAAAAGGTTATGGAATTTGGAAATTTGGTAAATCCAAGCCCTAGATATACTAGTCCAATTGAAATTATGGTTTGTAACAGAATGATTTCTTATAAGTTAGTGATTCCACCAAATATTTCTCAAGTTAAATATGTTTTCCATATATCTCTAAAATGAAATTAAAATACTAAAAATTCAAATGTACTGAACACATATTTAATACTATTTTAGAAATATCATTCATACGAAGAACAACTGGTTCAGATTCTGGATTATAGAGAGAATGTTATATGAAATATGACCACTCACCTGGTCAATGTGTTTTAGTGAAATAATAAAATTTAAAAAGATACATGGTAACCAAAAAATTCTATTAGGTAGTAGTATTGTCAACTTTTATTGGTGTGAAAAAATTTTAAGGCAGAAAATTATATAGGGGTTATAATGCAACACCCAATGATTTTATGATATATCCCTCTTTAATTAAATATATCTTCTTTGATATCATTAATTAAACACAAAACCGATTTAAGAAACATTAAAACCTATTTTAATATCATTATTAGATAGTTTTTACATTTTTAAAATCAACATATTAGTTTTTTCTAATGTATATATTTTTTAATTTTTATGAAAATATTTATTTTTTCACTGAGTAGTGAAAGTACCAATTTTTAAAAAATGGTTTTTATTCTACATAAACAATGTAAATTAGTAGAATAATTATATTTTTCATTTGGTATTAAAGGTATATATGATTAGTTTGATTTATATTAAGATCATTATTTTACATGAATTTGATATTAGTCAATTTTCAAGCATAAAAACAGATTTTTATGGAAAACTATTTTTTATTGGAATTCATTGATTTATCTTTAAATTAATTTATTCAATTTAAAGGATATTAATGTGATTAAATTTTTTTCATATTTTTAACTCAAAAGGATCAAACATGTTAAATATTTCTCTTTTTTTGAAATTTTGAAATGTAATAGTGGTAAAATTTATGACCTCGGTAAAGGGTAAATAAGGTATCTAAGGTTAAAAACTAGTGTGATAAGACATAAAAGTAATTAAAAAACATGAATTTATTTTATTAGATGAGTGTAATTAATAAATAATTCTAAAAACAAAATAAATATGACCTTTTTCCATTTATCTTGTATTTTGACCTTTATAAAATTTCAGTAAATGAAAAAGTATAAAATTCCACCTTCTTTATTTTAATATCTATAATTTTTGATAGGGTTAAAAAAACTAACATTAGATTTAAATTTATGTTCTAAATATCAATGAATTATTTTATGTTTAATGTATTTTTAATTATTATTAATGATATAATTACCTTAAATTCTTATGTAATGCTGACACAGTGCTTGTCCAAGTACTATTAAAATCAAGAAAATTATTTTAATTTTATGGGAAGTAATAATTTTTGTGTGAGTTACCATGTGCCATAAATCTTATATACACATATGAAAATATTTATGTGATTAAAATTATTTTATTTTATCGTAATACTTTTCATTATGCATTTAATTTTAAATTAAATGAATAGTGTTAAAAATGACATTAATGATATTTTATAATAAATAATCTTTTCTTCAATGATTAAAAATTAAAAGAAAAAAATATTCTAACATATATGGGTTTAAATATAAATATGTCACATTTATGTGTAAATTTTCCTTTTATAATATCTTTCATGCCCCTTAAATAGAAAAAAAACATTCAAATAATGAGAATTTACAAAAGGGATAATGATGTTCCAAAAATAAAGTGATTAGTGTAAAAACATAACCAAAACATGTCCAAATTTTATTGGATGATAGTAAATAGATTATCCCAAATATAAATTCTAATTATATCAATTTTTATCCATTTATTATTGAAAATTGTTTTATATTATTTCAATACTTTAAATAACTATAAGTGTGTCTGTCCCCTCACTTATAAAAGGACACCCATTTTTATTTATTTACACATTCTTGAGAAAAATGTCTAAGAAAACAATACCCAATTTTATTATAAACTTTTATATATATAAAATAAAGGTATTGGTATTATAAAAATACCATTAAAAGGGTCCTTAATAATGAATCTAAAGGAAGTTTACCAAAGAAGATGTAGTCATCTTTACCGACTCTTCCAAATTTATTTCATTATCTACATACACATAATGAGTTGTAATGATCATGAAAATAATAATATATATTCATAAATATAATATGATGTTATTATTATTTTGGGAAAACTATTTTCCATATATTTTCCACATTACAAAAAGAGGAAACAACGATTGTGTTTATGTATGACTTAACGTCTCCATATACTGGTATAATTACTTTTTCATCTCCAAATAAATTATATAACTATAAAGATGGAAATAATTAGTATGCATGATGTTTATGAAATATTTAGGATTCTATAATTTTAATATTTTATCAACCTTATTACCCTATAATATTTTTGGAAAATGATAATGCCTCAGAGCCATACGCGGGGAGTACCACCTTCATGAAGTGATGTGATTAATTTTTCATATAATATCTACATGTATGGTAATAAGAAAAAATTTAATGAATATATATGAAATGATAATGATTTTGAAATTGTTAATTATTATTTACCATTATTTTTTTCTATATTTTTAATAGTAAAAGAAATGTTCATGCATACGTATGACATACCATCTCTATGAACGGTGTAATTAGATTTTCCATCATTAGATTTTATGTATGAATCCATATATATATATATAATGAGTATATATGATATTTATATCCTGATTAAAATTTTAGAGATGATGTAATGAGTAATATCTTGGACTGGGGAGCCACTAAATCAGTGCCCTGAGCTGAGTCCGCACATGACCTCAAGAGAACTTCAATGTATGCCAGAGGTTATCGACTAGTAGTGAGGGTCTAATAAGTCACATGGTAAGAATATAACCTCTTTACTAGAGTAATCCATAATAGATAAAAATATAAATTTGTGAAAAAATTATAATACCTAATGAATGTGGATAAAAAACATCTCTCCAATTGGGTTCAAATCACAGACCAAGAATAATTAGTCCCTATCATTCTAATAGTGAAGAAAGCGAAAGAAAAAAAATAGTAAAAAATATCATCTAAATCCCAAAACATTATTGACTCCATGTCGTAAAACTCATCCATACATATCCTTATCCTAACTTAACTCCCATGAATGGGCCTTTTCCTTATCATGACCTGAACGTATGAAACATTATCATGTACCCAACAGCAGCACAAGAAACATTTGAGCATAAATCAATAAAAAACCAACAATGGTGTCTATGAAATATATAGTCTACAATGATAGTGCATGTAATTAAAAGGCAGAAACAAGTAAAAATATGAAACTTAGGTTCCATTAGTTAACAATCATTACATTAACCAATTCTATTATTATTATTTTTATCATTTTCATTATTTATAAAATAAATCATTACATAAACCATTTTCATCATGATTTACATGGGTTAGGTTTTCACATCAATTTGAAAAGGGTCTAAGGAAGTAATAAAAATGTATAAGGGAATAAGTCAAGTCCCTATCTCACTATGGATAAACACATCAAAACAAATACATTACACTAATCTCAAAGCATTAGTCAATGTGGTATCATAAAATGAAATTTTTAGGGGAGTATATTCATCTTCCCCTTCCCTAACCATTGCATTTTGGGTAGGATTTTAGAGCCACAATCTAACTCAAAGCTTGGGCTTATATCCACAAGTCAATAACCCAAACTATCAAGACTTTTTTACATGATTATTTATCCATTCACCACACACATACCATATCTCAAACTATACTCAAAACAATACATATAAAAACCACAATCTATAACAAACAACATGTGAATTTATATTATGACATAACCCATAATCAAACTTAACATTTTTAATACACAAACCATTTAACTAATTTCCATTCCTCATTCATAACTCACTTTGATTTTAAATAATTTTCATAAACTACCCCATTTAACTTATTTATCACTCACATGATTAATCACATTAGCATAATACATAATTTTCATACATTGGCCGATTAACATATTCATTCATTCCTATATGTTAACCCATTTAACCCTTTCATTATTTCACATACATTACCCCTCCTAGGAATTTCATGTACAATCTATAATCCAATTCATATGATTACACAGATAAATCATTTTCCAAATAAAAACCAATTACAAAATTAACATGCTCACCATTTCATCTGTCTTAACCCAATTAAGCCAATATTTACCAACATTCCTTAGAAAATCAACCAAAACAAAGTTGAAATTCACAAATAAATTATCTCAAAATCCATATTCTAAAAAACCCCAAATTCCATGCAAAAAACTAGACACAATGATCTTTTTGGCCACTTAGTCATTAAAATAACATGTCAACATATTTTATAATGATCTAATTCAACAGAAAACAACTCTATGATTAACCAGATCACAGTGCATGTTGATGAATGTCGGCACACCCCATGGGTGGCCCTAAACCACTTAAATGAACCTCAATGCATCTCACATGGATCATGTGGGGTTCAAATCATCAGTTATCCAAAAAACATACCAAATATAACTAATAAAATCAAATTCACAAAAAAAAGAGAAGAAAAGTCATAACCACACATTCCCAAATTGACAATGGGAATATGGGATATAACTTATAGACCACATACTTCGTATTTGATAACAAACACACTCTTAATCATAGCCTCAGATCTATATCAAAACCTCCTTTTTTCCCTAACCTATAATCCAATGGAATAATAGAGTTTTAGGGAATCAGAAGAAGATGAATGAAAATACAACCCCTAATTCAGAAAAACAAAGCAAGGGGAGTGTTAGACTTGCCTGGAGCATCAATATATAACCAAAAACACTCCAAAATACATATAATCGAAGGAGAATCCATTTTGTAAAGATTGGTTCATTGGGCTCATCACTAAGGTTTCTGAAGGATGATGGGGGGAGAAATACTAGTATGATACATAAATTATCAAGAAGGAAAATTGGAAAATAAAACTTTTAACGAGCAGCATAGTTTGGCCCCCCCAATTTTCCAAACCATGCGCCAACTAGGAACCTTCATCTTCCCACAGTGGGTCTGTGTCACATAGTTACCTATGGATTCTTTAATGTTTAAAAATATCTTCACAAACCATATAGAATTACTCTATTCAAGGTTTTATAGTTTTCTTATAGAGGCCATATATTTTACCTAACCAAGTGCTAACCGTGATCCATGCATAGGTTGGCCTATTTTTTCATTCGTTTAGGTCCCAAACCCCTTGAACACCCTCAAGGCACAGAATAATCCTAAAAAACGTCCCATAAAACAAAAATAATAGATTAAAAAGAAAATTTCAATAGGGAAACAATTCCATGAGTCCTAGAATCTTATAACCTCCCCACATTATAGTGTAACGTCCTTGTGATGTACTTCCAAACATCACTATACGTTTTAGGTAAAAAGATCAGGGTAGTAAGCCCACACATATGTCTCCCTTTCCTAGGTATCCTCTTTAAATTTTCAATACATCAATAAAATAAACCAACTAAATTGTATGTCCCAAAAATAATTAATAATATGATCCAGAAAAAGAACTGAATGCTCCACATATAATGCATCAAACTAAAACCATACATCAAGAACCTGAACTCCATAGGAAAGCCTTGGAAACACATCATAAATCATGCACAAGGAAAATTCACACTCATATTACTACCTTCATGGAAGAGTCAATCCAAACCCCCACCAGCCTGATCCACTTCACAGCTCGTGGAACAAATCACATGGCCCCATTATACCCTATTTTCAAAATTCTAACACTGACCAAAACATGAAACCAAAAAAGATCCACACAATCATTCTAAAACACATTTCACGACCTACTTAGATCCAATAATTGATCCCCAATAGTCCCATTCCATACTGGAACATCCAAACACAACCAAATTTCTCAAAGAACATAACCGGTCAAGCACAAATAAATGCTCATTATCAAGGGCAAACCACCGAAGTGGTACTTACTCGAGTCCCTTCAACCCAAAACATTAGTCATGTCATCAAACAAACACATTACTAATATGAGTATCTCCAACATAAACGTTAAATAACCCCTACCATATTCTTGTGATTTTCACCCCACTATTTGAAAGAACCACCATAGCCACAACTAAACATCAAAACATAATTTTTGCATTCCCAACTCACTGTAACAGATGATTTAGAAGGACATCACCCTATATTGGATCCATTATTTCTATAGAAACCACCTATAATGAAATCCCAACAACATCCATTCACAGTCTAAGAAAAACATTACCTCCTTCATGTTTTCCTTTATTTCTTAAAAGAACTATCCCTAATAAACATCAAACTAGAGCTGGGTCACAACTTAAAACATCCACTCCTTTTTCCACATTGTGATAGACTAATGGAACTAGATTGTCCCCAAACACCCACCTTATACTGTTAATATACAAATCCTTACACTACCCATGTCAATTCCTCACATAAAGCATAATACCATTACTGAGGAACCTACCAAGGTTATTCCCTGACATCCGATAACTCTACCATCAATGAATACACTACCTCCAAAAACAACATCATTCTCCCCACACCCACAAATATCCCTAAACAAAGTACACTTATCATCTCTATATTTATTGAAATATTTTAGGATCTTTCTCAAAACCCATTTTCATTATTAAGTTTCAATTCCCACTCAAAATCTTCCACTGAAGGTTGTTTACAACTCACCCCTTGTGTACCTATTTTTAACCAAGTTGGGCTATCCCTAGTCGACTCATCCTAGAACATCCAACATCACTATTAGAAGGCACTACATCTTGAGGACTAGGTGCCTTCAAAATTATATACATTCTGAGGTCACCCAAAGAAACCTACCTGAGTCCATGCCCAATTTTCAACGATGTTATAGAACCTATCCTCCTTTTCCATAAATCTTTTCCATATCTTACCATGCCCTTGAACTAAATTAGCATAAACATATCAAAATTCATTTTGAACCACCCTCTGACTTAAGCTAATGCTTTCTCATTCAATAAAATCATCCAAATCCCACATAGCCTTTCCGAGGAACCTATTGTGCACCTCATGAAGTTGTCATCACACCATCTCTACACTCTTCTCTACACATAGAGGACTAACATATCACACCCCACCATTGTATTTTCATTACCATCAATTTCGTCAAGGAATTCCAACCACCAAGTCTCACTATTCAATCATAAGATGAAACATAAGACATGGAGATGTCCATCTATCTTTTCTTAGATCATCAAAACAAGAATCACCTAATACCCACCCCTGGATATGGTGAATGGAAAATAAAACCTCCGTCATGACCTAGTCTATTTTGATAATATTTCCTGTAAATAAAAAACGGGGCACATCCCACCATACACCACCACATATTCCAACCCAAAAATATAACTATCATAATTTCTCATATCCAAACAAACAAATTCAAATAATTAAGGATAAATTTATGGCTTTCTCAATATTCCCAAGATGATGTCCAGATGTTGGTTATGATTTTGACTAGCTAATAGTACGATAAGAGGTCATCGATGAGTCCCCTGGAAATTATATATCACTGATGTCACCTCCCACTATAGAAGACCTCATCAACCAAAAGGTCATAGGCTTCCCTAAGAAAACACATCAACACTTAAAAACCATCTCTCAGTCATAAATTCTAACAAAGTCTAATGACCTTTCCATGAACCTCTACCAAGAAGTCAAGTAAAAAATTTTCCTTTGGAACCACTTCCACCACACTGACCAATTTGTTATGACACAACCTTGATATTTAAGAAATAACAAAAAATGTTCCACCTCAATAAAAAAACCAACATATCCAAAATATACATGCTTTCTGGTTTGATTTCATAGAGAATGATAGGAATTTACCCCAAGAAACTAGTTCTCCCATTCCGAACAGACACATTCCTTACCAGGGCGTTCCCACATATGGACCACATCATACCCCTCAATTTCATTCAATTCCCATCAACAATGAACTATAATCAAATTAGATCACATGACCCAAAAATCACAATAACCTAGACCAATTCCTACTCACTCACCTGATCACACCTTCTAGTTTTTCGGCCCCATCAAACTCAAGGAATTTCCAACATGTCACCCAACTACCAAACTGTTCGTACAATCAAGCCCAACCACATAACCAACTTCACCATTGGGGTCACATTAATTAGAAATAAACCATAAAAGCCTCAAACAAACTTATCTTATTCACTTGAAACAAACATTGAGGCCCCATTAATCGTCATCTAAAAATATGGGTTCGACCTCCAAATGATACAACCATTAAAAACTAACATAAAAACCAACTAAAAACACATAGGCTCCAATCTGAATAAACTATGGAACAACCACACATTTTACCAAAATGTAATGGTAGTCATTATGCATTGATTATACCTCTAAATCATCTCACATGTTTCCTATCCTAATACACCTACAACACTTTTCTAAACTACCTCGTGGTCACAATTGATTTTACCAAGACTTCCAACACATTTCTATTACTAGAGTCACACCTTCCCAAAACCATTGACCATATTACTTATCCCTCTACAAAAAATATGCACCTATAATAGAAACAAATGTCAAACATTTCCCCACATGCTTAAGTGAACTCAATAATTGTTAGACCACTCTCTCACAGGTCGCTCTCGAGGGATGAAAGATAATAACATTTCCAACTAGGGTTAAGGGTGACATGTCACCAGTCCCTCTCTCTAGGCCACATACATCAACTCCCAGTATGTATTCCCTCCTAATTTTCATTTATATCTCTGTTATGGAACATTACATCTAATTTTACCTAAAAACATCCACTTGAGGTATCATGACAAGAATAATCACACACCTACCTCAACACCATGAGCTAAAACACACACTTCTAATGTTCAAAAAACAACTCCCATGGTGTAAACCCACATGGTTAAACCGACCCATAAAAAAACACCCATCAATATTGAATCCACAAACAAGGCACTCATTCTTAAGTCTATATCACAACCCATTTTATTAAAACCCAAAAGGGTTAATACCATCACATTATTAGAAGACACCTTAAAACCTCAACATCATAACCCTAATGAAATAATAACAACAAAAACCATATCTACACATTGAGGATCATTAGAGAATTTTGACATATAATCAAGGTTTCAAACTAGGTAACTCTTACTTTCCAAACACCCACACAGAGGGCCATGTAAACAAAAAAAGGGATACTCAATACCGGTATTCATTGAATGTTCAATCATTACACCTTACCTTAGAATTAATTTCACCTTTTTCAGAACCCAAGGTTCACAGTCTAGAACATTTGTAAACCAAAAATTTTAAAAAAACACTAGTTTATTCAGATTCATACTTAAAAACATTTTCATCAACAAAATTTCACGAATATATAATTAGTGCAGTCCACAAACAAAAAATAATTTCCTTCCATAATCAACTAACTCAAAATACACTATCCTAATAGCTGTAATATCATATCTAACACTCCCTCAATAATCCCTACAATGGGTCTTGGTCAACAGGGGGTAATACTAATAATATAGACACACGTATTTCATTATAAACATTTATTTATACTATTTACCAACTCACATCATAAATTATTCCTCTTAGGAATAGTTCAAATTTCTCAACTAGTTACAACCGTCTTTATAACTAATTTACAATCACTTATTTATCAAACTTCATTAACGATTATTTAATATTCCTCCCATATACTAACATAAATAATTTTATTACAAACCATTTTTTACATGTTTTTCAGGAATATTAAATGCGTTCCACCATTCATTTCTTGCACACTCATCCCGTGTGTGCCAATCTTGATGCAGGCCACTTATATACTAAAGTGACTAAGATGATGAATGGATGCATAATATTTTTCCATTACATCAATTATAAAAGTTTCATAAAATATAATTATAACAATCCAAGTGCATAAACCAATGTTGAAATATCATCAACGTTAACAACACACATCCCTAAAAAATATTCCCATCATAGGAAATTGAGGTTTTCTCTCATACATGGGTTAAATACACCGATGCACAGTCTCTTTACCATGGACAAAGAATTTAATAATCTGATATATAGCAACCTAAAATATTCAGTCACATAAAAGAACCTGTTCTATTTACTCTTTGTAAAATCCTCGACTCAAGAGATAGTAAATCGATTCCTTGAGCCGAGTCTTCACATGAAATCAAGCACACCTCCCCATATGCCAGAGTTTTCCAAATAACCATGTGGGTCTAATAAAATTCATGGAGAGACAATATTCTATTTAATAGTGTAACCCCTAGAATATGACAATTTAAATTGTGGAAAAATTTGTAATAACTAATGAACGAGCATAAATATACACCTTCCATACTTGGTACAAAGCCAAAAACAATGATAACTATTCCATGTCATCTTAACAATTACAATAGTGGTAGAGATCCCCAAATAGTAAGTACATCATCCACATACCCAAAAGATCTTGAATCCAAGTTAAAAACCTCATCCATGCACATCCCAAGCATGACTCAACTCCCTAAAATGGGCCTTTTCCCTTATCCTAGACTGAAAGCATGAAATCTGTTTAGGTAACCAATGGAGGCCTGAGAAGGGTGTGAGAATAACTCAGTAGGCCACCACTAATGGTGTCTATAAAATACCATGTCAAAATAATAGTTCATTCATGTACAAGGTAAAATACAAGAAAAAAAAGAAACTCGGGTACCATTAGATAACACCTTTTAATTTTACCATTTCTTTAATTATTATAATTTTCATCAATTATAGAATTATTCATTACATAATCCATTTTCATCATGTGTTACATGGTATAAAAATTTACATCATTTACTCAAGGGTCTAAAAAAGTCAACCAACATGAATAAGGGAATAATTTATTTCCCTGTATGTCACGACCCGTCCCCCGGGGCCCGTACCGTGACTACCGGAAGCCCGCCTTCCATAGGACAGAGGATGGTGACTAGCACTGGAAAGGAATATCCCTAAAATGGGTAAGTCATTTCCATTAAACCTGTAAACTCACAAAAAACAATCACACAGCAAGATACAAGAACAATGTAAACTATATAGTAAACATGGTGTGTACATTATGTAAAAGGGGTCGGAATACAAGCCCAACTAGAAGGTACAAGAAAAACTGAAAACAACTCCTACAAAAAGCAGCCAAGGATCCTACCTGAATGGTAGGTATATCTCTTGAATGGTCTTCTCTGTTGTACGCCTCGTATAAGGTCCACCTTCGAGCAACCTCTAGCCCTGGTACCCTCATCCTCGATCAAGAATGTACGTTGTCTGCACATGAAATCGCAAGGTGTGGTCATAGCCCGTGAATGGATGAGTATAAGGATACTCAGTAGGGACCCTAAGACACTCAATGGTCTCTCAAAATCTAAAAGGAAGAAACCACAAATCATGAAACCAATAGTCAACCCTACTTAGGTATATTCCCATACATATACCTATGTTATCATGCATACCCATCTCATTCATGAGGAAACATAAGGCCCAAATCATTATCCCAAAGATAAACTATTCCCTGAAGGAAAGAATACCGTGTAGGTAACACCACAAAAGTAATTACCACAAATTTAACTCCACAAATAAGAATACCACAAATGCATCACCACAATGGTATGTACCGCAAAGGTACACCACACAGAAGAATACCAATAATGTATCACAATAAAGGTAAGTACCATAATGGAATGCCATACAGAAGATTACAAAAAAGTTATCACCACACATAAGATTACCACAAAGGTAAAGACTCAACTCACACCAGTTATAATTTAAGTACGTAAGTATAGATGATTAATTGTATTCCTAGTTCATATTACTTTGTCGAGAAGCTATACTATTAAGCCACACAGGATCTAAAGATGACCCACACAGGATCTGTAGATGAACCACAAGAGATCGGTATATGATGACCCACATAGGATCGCTGAGAACTAAACCACATAGGATCAATATGAGCTGACCCACACAGGATCGCTGAGCGCTGACCGACACAGGTTCTGAAAATTCTTCAAGTACATCCAGCCAGAGGGTTTCCGCACTAAGCATGCTTGCTTCCGAGAGGTTCTGCTCCTCAAGCCATCGACTGATACTTAAACTACTAAGAAGTATCATGAAGAAGTATTCTAAAGTTCCATCACATCATAAGGGACCCAACGCATCTAACTCCATCTCAATTGGACGCTCGGTCTGTATGTTATTAGATTTTCTGTTCTGATGGCCCAGTTGGATTCAGGTTTGATCAAACATGACCGCACTCCAATATTATCCAAGAATCAATTAGAGTATTATAAAAGGACTATCCTGATTCAAGGATACTAGCTCAGTAGATGGTTTGTCAAATAGATGCCCAGTTCTCATGATATGGGAAAAAAGGTGAAACTATGTCTGGATGGGTTTGAGTCTGTTCCAACCCGGCCTGGGCCGACCGGACCCAGTCTGGTTCCACCCCGGCCCGCTGGACGGGGCCCGACCCGCTGGACGGGGCCCGACCCGCGGTCAGGAAGATCGACATTATGGGGTCTACCCTAGCCGACTACCAGCTGGATCCCCGGCTGGTCCTCCTCCTAGAAGCATGATGGCACTGCTGTCCTCTATGGCTGCCTGGGTGTCGGCCACCCTTCGGTCTCCATCGCGGCCATGCAGCTGTAGTATCCTAATCCAGTGGTGTAAATGCACAACGCCGCATCACCACATAGCTGATCGACATGCCATATGCCACCCTGCTCCATCGCGGCTGATGGGCCATGACCATTTACTAATCTGGCGGTGCAGACACGCTCCACCCTACGTCTATGAAGTCGGCTGGTTTATCGGCCTCCCTTCTCTTCCATAGGTCTCCATAACCTCATTCAAAGCCCAAAAAATATGACGACTGGATATTCGCGATCCTTGGGTCCAGGTCTCTGCATCCATAAGTCGTGATCAACAAAACATTGTGTTTTCAGTGTACATAATTATTTTTCATTGCAGAACGCACGAAGAGTGCGCAAAGAAAAAAAGAAAAGTGGTATGGTATAAGTGCAGAATGATGGCCATGTTTGTTTGGCCATCATCATTGTGAATCTAGAATATAAAGAATCAATAAATAAATTCAATCAATTTTCAAATTAAAACCCCTACCTCGATCATTGGAGATGGTGTGAGGAAGGACATGAGGATGATAACGTCGGCATTCGTCGCTCCCACAACAAGCTCCAAAAATAGTTCCCCATTCTTCCTTCGGATGTCGTTCTTCATTGGAGGATCTCCTTTGTTGGAGAATGTTTCTCCCATGCTCTCCCCTAGGTTTTTCACTTTTCCAACGTTAATCGAAACTCAAGAAAGGATGATCCATCTTAATAAATTATGTTTATTAATTAAAAAAGTTAAGTTGTCTCATTAAGTTGGGAATATTCTAAGGGTTTCCCCACATTAAAGGGGAGTTGGAGTGGTCCCCACCATGAAGTATTAAAAATGGAGGTTTCATGAAAATAAAATAACATTTGTTTTTTCATTTTATTTTTTTTCATTAAACTCTCCCACAAAAATATGGAAAAATACATTCACCCACGACCTACTGTGGTCAAGTTGAAGGTCTCCTTAAGAGAATATCGACGCTCCGAGTTCAACGTTGCCCTAAGATTTCAATTCTGAGCACCAGCTCAAATGTTACAAAATGCAGCTCGCGCATTTACTGAATGAACCTACAAAATGTTCAGAAATTCATTCAGGGCAAACTGGGTCTCAAAACCACACGTCGTAAATTTTCACGGATTCTTAATATTTCCATATAATAAAAAAAATTACATGGGAAAATATGGGTCTTTAAATTCTCCGCACATTAGGGCTTTGTGTACCCAAAATCCACAACACAAACTTGGGAAACAAGTGGCAGTACTGAGCACATATCTGAGCCTCCTTCTCCCATGTTCTCTCCCAGAAGTTTTTGTGCTTCCAACTTACACACCCAAGAGCTATTAATCGACCATGAAGTACTTTCTCCTGCCTATCCTCAATATCTATTACAACCTCTAAAAATGTTTCCCCATCATCGATGTCTAGCTCACCCCAGTCAATGATGTGCGATGGATCATGTACGTATCTCCTCAGCTGGGATATGTGGAAAACATCGTGTAACTGGGCAAACTGAGGGGGAAGAGCCAAGCAGTATTACACCTCACCAACTCAGCTACGTATCTGAAAGGGTCCAATGAACCTCAAATATAACACGCCGCGTTAGCCAAATCTCTGCACCCATGATCGAGGTGAGATCCGTAGAAAGGCATGGTCATCATCCTTAAATTCTAGAGGTCTCCATCTCCTGTCAACATAAGAATTATTCATTCTATTTGCAGTCTTCATCTACTCTTGCATGATAGTCACCTTCTCTGTGGTAGCCCGTACAACCTCTGGTCCCATGAGTACTGACTCCCATGGGTCAGTCCTGCACAAAGGTGATCTGTAAGGTCGACCGTACAATGAATCGAATAGTTCCATACCAATATTGGAGTGATAAATTTTTTTATGCAAAATACACCAAGGGTAAGTGATCCTTCCAAATGTGGCCTAAATCAAGGATGCAAGCATGAAACATGTCCTCAAGGGTATGTATGGTCTACTCTGTCTAACCATCCATCTGAGGATGGAAGGCGGTGCTCAACAAAAGCTATGTCCTAAACACTTACTGCAAAACCTTCCTTAGTAAGTAAAATGTGCCTCATGATTAGAGACAATCATAGATGAAACTCCATGAATCTTTACAATCTCTTGTATGTAGAGGCGTCCCAATCCCTCTACTGATCCCTTCTCTCTAATAGGTAGAAAATGGTCCAACTTGGTGACTCGATCCACGATCACCCAGATGAAATCATGTCCCTCAGACGAGCATTGAAGTCCTCTCTTGAAGTCCATGTAAATTCCATCCTTCATCCACTCTGGAACCCTTAGTGGCTGAACTAATCCCACTTGATCGTGATGCTCTGACATCACTTGCTAACAAGTGAGGAACTGAGAGACAAAATCTTCTACTCCTTTCTTCATTATAGGCCACTAGTGCTGATTAAAATGGTCCTACTACATATTCCACACTCTTGGATGTACCACTAGAGGGTACATATGGAACTCCCTCAACATTTAATCCCTATGAAAAACTAGTACCATAGTTTGCACTATGAAGAGGATGACGTGCTCCCAACCTTTAGAAAATCAATATGGTGCTTATACTGTAGATATCTGAGCACATCGAGCCTCGTAGTCAGTGTCCCTAAGCAGCGCCTCCTTGACTCACTAAAGTAGTTGAGGAGTGACTATCAGAGACTGAAGATAAGCTTCTCCATATAGATCCACGTAGGATATCCACAAAGAATCTAGCTGCTCTATTACCTCACTCAGAAACAGTTTACCAGATCTCATACTGAGTGCATCTGCTACTACATTTCCCTTCCTAAGAGTATAGACTTTCTCGAAGTCATAGTGCTGGAGGAACTCAAGACAATACTGATGCCTCAGGTTTAGGTCCTTTTTAGAGAAGATATACCTAAGACTCTGGTGATTAGAGTTGAATTTAAAATGTTTACCCATCAAGTAATGTCACCACATATTCAAGTCGAATACCACTTCTACTAACTCTAGGTCATGAGTAGTGTAGTTCTGCTCATGCTGTCTCTGCTGTCAAGAACCATAGGCAACCACTGCTCACTTCTGCATCAAGACACATACACGCCTAGTCTCTGATGTGTCGTAGTAGACTACGCCCCCAATGCCTTCATTTGGTAGCCTCAAGATGGGGGCACTCACCAGTCTCTTCCTCAGCTCCTGGAAACACCGTTGGGATCTATCCGACTACACAACGGGTTTCCCCTTCTTCGTCAATGCTGATAAAGGTACCGCAACTCTGGAAAATTCAGGAAAAAACCTCCATTAGTAATCGACCAAACTCAGAAAACTCCACACCTCCATCACACTTCTATCAGGCTTCTATGAAAGCATAGCCTCAATTTTCGCTGGATGCACTGCAACTCCCACCTCCATCATAACATGTCCCAATAAGTGGACCTCTCGGATCCAGAACTAGAACTTTGAGATATTACTATAAAACTGGTTCTCTCATAATATGTCTAGGACTATCTGTAGATGATAGGAATGCTCCTCTTCCATCACTGAGTATAACAGGATGTCGTCAATGAAGTCTACCACAATGAGATCTAGGTAAGGATGAAAGATCCTATTCATGAATCCCATGAGCACTACTAGGGTGTTTGTTATGCCTAATGTCATAACCATGAACTCATAATGGATATAATTACATCTGAATGTCGTCTTCTGCACATCCTCGTCTCGTACCCTGAGCTGGTGATAGCCTAACCAAAGGCCTATCATTGAAAACCATCATGCTCCCTTCAACTGATCAAAGGGATCATCAATCCTCGTGAGTGGGTAATTTTTATTCACGGTCACTAGGTTCAGGTGCCGATAGTCCACACATAGTCTCAAACTCCCATCTGCCTTCTTGGTGAACAAAATCAGGGATTTACAAGGAGAAACACTAGGCCTAATCAACCCATTTCTTTACAAGTCCTCCAGCCATACTCAAAGTTCTAAAATTTCTACAGGAGCCATCTGATATGCTGGTGTAGATATCAGTTTCATCCCAGGGTACATGTCGTTATAAAAGTCCACCTATCTATGAGGAGGTAGATCCAAAACATCATTATGGAAAAAATCAGCATACTAGTCCTCCACTATAGGATAGATCAGACTCTCAATGTCAACCGCTCTGAGGGTTAGGCTAGACAACTGATGTGTTATTGGCTAAACCATCCTTTATTTATGTCCATACTTTACTGCAAAGGTTCCCTTCTCACTAGTGATGGAAACCCTAGTCCTGTCTATGTAGACACATCGCACTATGCACCTAATATAGTTGATATGAGCATAGAATGTGGATAACCAGTCTACACCCAAGATGACGCCATAAGGCCTTGAAGCCACTAATAGAAGATCCTAGCCAAAGATCTCACCTCCTATAGTAAGCTCACACTACTATAACCAGTGTCTAACTGCCGAATCCACTCCTGTAGGAGTCTCTTTCCATAAGGATCATGCCAATGACTCCACCAGTATCTCCGAGCACCAAATGAGGATTGTGGTAATAAAAGAGTGACTGAAACATGTGCCTATAAGTACTTTATCTAAGGTGTAGTAGACACAGATCGTACCAAAAATCATCTCTAGAGCACCGTGATCGTTGGACTCAGTGTCCTAGAGCTGAGCTCTCTCCCATACACCTTCTCCCTGTGGTCTGGGTGGACCACCTAGAGGTGGTGGTAGTAGAATCTCGAATGACCGCCCACCGTCCACTACATAGCCAGCTCCTCTGCCACATCTGCCTCCTTCCTGGGGACCTCCTCAATCGAATATTCACGTCTGCCCAGGTGGCCCTTCGGCCATCTTCTGGTTGTCCGTACAACGGGTCAAGCAGTCACAAGCCATGTGACCCTGCCTGCCACAAGAGTAATATTGTGTGCTCATCATCTGTCCTGCTCTGTCTCGATATCCCCACACAAATGAACATGTATCCTGCGGTCGTCCACTTGTAGGTTGGGCCCACTTGGACCTCTATGTCATCTGTCTGCTTCCAACTACAGATGACTCTACTATGTAACATACGGTGGTGGGTCTTACTACTGGTGACTGCTCAGCATGGAAACAATGCACTAAGAGAGCTCACTCTAACATGCCCGCCTATGCCGGGATGCATAGAGATATCATCAAGGATCTAATTTCCCATATAATCCCCTTATTGGAGTTCCGAGACCTAAAGAAAGTGTCCCTCAACATGTCAGTGGAGTAGCATGACAGGTCGGTGAACCTTGCTGAATACTAAGCCATTGTAATGCCGCACTACTACAAGTGGAGAAGCTCCAATATACACACTAAGCGTAAGGTTGCTAGGATGAACTTTATCTTAGAAAGGCTCTGAAAGTACACCCATATGAGAGTCACCTCATCGTGAACCTGGAGCATCATGCTTCACCATCTGCACATTTTTTCCTGAATAATTCTGTTAGCCAGGATCACCATGAGATCAGCTGGTGTCTCTACCAGTCGAAAGAACCTAACCACGACCTCCATCCAATCCTCAGACGCCTCTGGGTCCATCGTGCCCTAGATACTTGGTGACCTCTAGCGCTAGAACTCATGCAACATGCTCAAGAGGCATGCACCCTCTGTTGTTGGGGCTAATGGAATTGGCTGCCCAATAGGTAGTGGTGTGGCTGGTACACCACCCGATGGTACAACTGCCACATGGGGGCTATGCACCGAAGCCTCATCACTCGGTTGGATGTCATCACATACTCTACCTAGAATACTGGCTTGCTGTATGCATGGAAGATTCCTGAAAAGAAACAGGTGTTCCACAATCAATAATTTATACATGGTCAGATAATTCAAAGAGATCACAATGAAAAATTTTCAAAGGTACACATGCAATCAGTTATTTCATGCACTGAGTCAAAAATCAGAACTCATAGTCCTGGTGTATGGATACGTTGGCCGCCGCACCAACACTATATTCCCCAAACTAAAAACCACACTCATTACACTTAACACTATTTCTGAGTCAAAATATCAGACTTCATGTTCTTTGGTAGAACCAAACTCCTTTGAAACAATTTTGTCCCAACCCATCCCTCGGGGCCCGTGCCATGACTACCCCAAGCCCTCCTTCCATATGTCAGGGGCTGGTGACTAGCACCGGAAAGGCATATCCCTAGAAATGGGAAGGCAATTCCTTTAAACCTATAAACTCACACAAACCAAGAACACAACAAGATACAATCTAAAAGTAATCTATATAGTAAACATGGTATGTACAATATGTAAAAGGGGCTGGAATACAAGATCATCTGGAAGGTACAAGAAAAACTAAAAACATCTTCAATGAGCACCCTCAAAGGATCCTACCTGAAGGGTAGGTACAGATCTAAAATGGTCATCTTTGCGGTATGCATCATCTAAGGTCCACATCTGAGAAGCCTCCAGTCTCGGTACCCTCATCCTCGATCAACATTGTCCATTGTCTGTACAAGCCACAACAAGTTTCTGGAATAACACGCGCATGGGTGAGTATAATTATACTCAGTAGGGACCCTAAGACCCCCAAAGGACGATCAAAATACACAAAGGATAAACCACAAGGCATGTAAGAAACTGTCAACCCTACTTAGGTATATGACCTTAAATATACCTAAGTTATCAAGTATTCCCATCTCATTCATGGGAAAATACAAGTCCCAACTCTTTAGCCAAATTCTCAACTATTCAACAAAGGAAAGAATACCATGTAGGTAACACCACATAGGAAAGTACCACAAAGGTAACACCACACAAAAGAATACCATAAAGGTATCACCACAAAGGTAAGTACCACAATGGTATTCCACACAGAAGAATAACACAAAGGTATCACCATGAAGGTATGTACCATAATGGTATGCCACGCTGAAGATTACCACAAATGTATCATCACGATGAGGATTACCACAAAGGTAAGGACTCATCTCACACTAGGTATAACTTAAGTATAGAAGTATAGATGATTAGTTGTATTTATAGATCATCTTAGATCATTGATAAGCTATGCTGCTGACCCACAAAGGACCCGGAGATGACCCACAGAGGATCTGTAGATGACCCACATAAGATCAGTATGCGTTGACCCACACAACATCACTGAGCGCTGACCCACACAAAATCGGTACTCACTGACTCACACAGGATCATTGAGCACTGACCCACACATGATCTGAATATTATTCAAGTTAAGCCAGTCATAGGGTTCCCGTATGAAGCATTCTTGATTCCAGGAGGTTCTTCTCCTCAATCCATCTTTCGATACATCAATTTCCATGAAGTCCCATGGAGATGTATCCCAAAGGACCGTCACATCATAAGGGACCCAATGCAACTGATGGCATTTCAATTAGACACCTAGTTTGTAAGTTATTATCATTTCCATTCTGTAAGTGGAGTACCCCAAAAGGACCATCTCGATCAAAGGATTCTGGCACCAAAGAAGTTTCATAATAAAGAACCCCAATTTTCATGATATGGATAAAAAGGAAAAGCTGGGTCTGGGCCCAGCCTGACCTAGCTCGTCCCGGCCAGGGCCAACCTGACCCAGTTCGGGCCTACCTAACCCGGTCCTGGTCTGACCCTGTTGGCCAAGGCCGTGGCGAGCCCAGCCCAAGCTGACAGCCGGCTGAATCCCCGACCAGTCCTCCTCCCACCAGCATGACATCACCACATTCATCCATGGCGTGATGACGCTGCTGTCCTCCACGGCTAGTCGGGTGTTGCCGCCCTTTGGCCTCCGCTGCGGCCAAGCAGTCGCGGTCTCCTGCTTCGGTTGTGTGGATGCATGTCATTGATTCACCACGTGGGCGACCAGCGTGCAGGCCGCCACCCTGCTCCACCGTGGCTGATGGGCCAAGGCCTCATGCTCATCTGGCAGTGCAAACGCATGCCACCCTACCTCCATTGGGCAGCTTGTGTGCCGACAACACTCTTCTTCTGCGGGTCACCACAACTTCGTTCTAAGCCCATAAAATATGATGCCTACGTATTCGCGATCCTCGGGTCGAGGGCTACACATCCATATTTCGCTATTAAAAAAACATTGTATTTTCAATGCGCTTAATTAGTCGGTGTTGAAGAACGCATGAAGAACAAAATAAAAGAGGCAAGGTATAAGTGCAGAATAATGGCCATGTTTTTTTGGCCATCATAATTGTGAATCTAGAATATGAAGAATCAACAAATAAATTCAATCATTTTTCAAATTAAAACCCCTACCTTGATCGTTGAAGAAGACTTGAGGAAAGAGATGATATTGATGACATCTGCGTTCGTCTCTCCCACAACACGCTCCAAAAACGGTTCCTAGTTCATCATTCAGAATTCATTCTTCATTGGAGGATCTCCTTTGTTGGAGAATTTTTCTCCAAAGCTCTCCCCCATGTTTTTCCCTTTTCTAATGTTTCTCAAACTCAAAAAGGGGGAGCCATCATAATAAATTATGTTTATTAATTAAACAAGGTGTGTTAGCTCATTAAGTTGGGAGGATTCCAAGGGGTTCCCCACATTAAAGGGGAATTCGGGTGGTCCCCACCACAATATATTTGAAATGAGGGTTTTAAGAAAATAAAATTAATGTTGTTTTTTTATTTTATTTTTATTCTTTTAACTCTCCCACACAAATCTGGAAAACTTACATTAACACACGACTTACTACGGTCGAGGTAAATGTCCAATTAAGCGACTATCTGCACTACGAGTTCAATGGTGCCCTCAGATTTCAATTCCGAGCAGAAGTTAAAATGTTAAAAAACTCTGCTTGTGCATTTACTAAACGTACCTAAAAAAGTTAAGAAATTCATTCTGAGCACACCGGGCCTTGGAATCATGAATCGTAAATTTTCACAGACTCGTAATATTTTCAAATAATTAAAAAAATTACATGAAAAATTCAGGTCTTTACACAATATCACTAGGGATAAACATATCACAACAAATACATTACACTCACTTCAAAGACTCATTCAATGTTTTCTCATCGAATGAATCCATTAGGGGAATAGATCCTTCACCGCCTTCCCTAACCCATGCATTTTGTAGTGAATTTTAGATCCCTAGTCAAACAAGACTCGTGGGTGTAGAACCTCATGTCAATGCCCCACACTATCAAGCCAGGTGCACATGGTTATTTATCCATTAATTAAAAAAATACCTTATCTCAAACCATGCTCAAAATAATACATATAAAAATTTCAATCCATGAAAAACAATATGAGAATTTCTATTACTCCATAAACCATTAAAACAATTACCATTTTCATTTCATATCTAGTTTAAATCATTTTCCGTTATCATTCCTAACTCAATAAGAATAATAAATAATTCCATAAAATTACCCCATTTAACATATTCTTCAATTCACATTCTTAATACCATTAACATAATACATAATTCTCATACTTCATCCAATTAAAATATTCCCAATTTCCTATATGTTTAACCATTTATCCCCTTCATCGTTTTACATGAATTTATCCTCCTCTGAATTTTATGTCAAATTTATAAACCAATTGATATGATAAGCCACATAACTCATTTACCATTTCACAATCATTTATCAATTTTACATGTTCACCATTTCACATGCCTTAAACCGATTATCCAATTCATCATTAACATAACTTAGATAATAAACCAAAACCCCATTACACATGATAACACAACTAACTCATTAACCTTAAGCCAACCAATCCATTATGACATGACAACCACTAGACATAATGATCCTTTGGAAATATTAGTCATTAAACTCACAAATCCACATATTTACCATGCCTATACTTCCACAAAATAAATCTATATTCTTAAACATACCATTTTCCATGTTTGGGAATATCGGTGCACCCCATGGTTGGCCCAAAACAGGTTAAATCAACCTAAATGCATCATATGGGGGTCATAAGGTGTTATATTCATCATTTAGCCAACCAAAATACCAAATATAACTAATGAATTCAAAATAAAAACATGAGGGAATAAAAATAACAACCACACATTCAAAAACTGACAACGAGACTGTGGGATATAACATATAGACCACCTACCTCAAATTTTATAATGAACACACTCTAAACCATAGCCTTAGATCTCGATCAAATCAAACTTTATAGCCCAAACCTATAATCCAACTAAAAAGGGGGATTCATGGATTCATAAGAAGATTAGTTAAACTATAATACCTAATCCAAAAAAAGGAATCAAGGAGAATGTTATACACACCCAAAGATTTGATCCTCAACCAACGACACTCAAAATGGACTAGAATCGATGGAGAAATACCTTTGCAAAGATTAGATCACTAGGTTTCATCACTATGGTTTTTAAAGGATGGTGTGGGAAGAAATATTGAATGGGTACATAAAATAAAGAGGGGAAAATTTGAAAATAAAACTTTTAATTAGTCACATTATTTGGCCACATGATTTACCAAATTGTGTGCCAACCATATGCTTGCCTCTACCAAAGGTGAGTCCACACCACACATTTACCTAGGGATTCTAAACAGATTAGAAAACCATACACCAACCGTATAGAACACCTATTTCTTATATTTCATGGTTTTCATAGGGAGGCTGTATAGTTTACTTAAAAACATGCCAACCATGTTCCTTGCACTTGAAGTCCCAATTTTCATTCTATTCATGCCCCAAACCAGTAGAAGACCCTATACGAACCTCACAATAACAAAAAAGACTCTAAAAAACAATAGATTAATACCAAAATTTTAATAGGTGACATGTCAATGAGGTATGAGATATTAAATAACCATAACAAAGGTAAAATGACTAGAACAACCAAACCAAAATCCGCAAGAAAAATGAAGTAGTTGACACTCAATTTAATGATAATAATAAAATATTGCTAAAAAGGGTAATGATATATTATAAATAGATCATATATGATATTATATAAATATATATATACATATTTATGATATGTAATTTTAAAAGATATAAATTTATTATACATGAGGATAAAATCACTTTAGTAGATAGTTTAACTTGAAGTATGGGATTTTGCCTCAATTTTCACTCTGTTGGGAAATATTTTGTATTATGAACCAATTTATTTTTATATAGTGTATATAATTTCTATTATTTGTATTTAACATGAATATATTTTTATTTATTATTATTAAATATTTAATGATGTTTTATTATTTCAATAGGACATAGTATGAATGTTACCAATGATGTAATAATTTATTTTATAATATTTTTTTTCCGATTTTTCTTATTTTTTTAAAAAGTAATCTTTTAATATATATTTAATAAACATAATATATTTTATTATCTTATGGACATTAAATTATTTAACTCTATTTGGTATTTTAATTAAGTATAGTAATGTTTAAAACAGAAGTTCATCTTATTTCTCTTTTGATTGAGTATATTTTTTTCTTTGTCTACAATTTTCAAAATTGTTTTAAAAATTTCCTTTTTATTTTCTCCATTTATTTATCATTGATATTTTAATATATCTCTAAATTTTTACATGTTTTTAAATAAATCGTTAAAATATTATATTAATGGTTTATTTTCATTTTTCTATATAAAAATTTAAAAGGAATGCTCTTAAAATACACTACATTAATGGATTATCCCAATTCCATAAACCTTTTACATTATTTAGTTTCTTTTACATGTTTTAGTGGTTTTACAATGAAAACTATTTAATGAAGGATTATTTAAATGTATCACTTTTATTTTCTTTATTGAAATTCATCTTCTATATCTTATTAATTTTGGGGGTCATTAACATTCTCTTAAAACATTCAAATTAATGTGATCATTTTTATTAGACAATACATTTCCCTTAATTATACATATTATTTACATTCATGGATATCTTTATTTTGTAAAAAATATCCCATTTTCATCTACGGGGATTTACATTTCACTGAATAGGGAAATATTGATATTATGTATTCTTTACTCAATGATGGCATTTATTACAAAGTAATTTTAATTTTGAATTAAATTGATCATTTATTAAATGAGGAATGCATTGGGCATGAAGTGGAATGTGGGGACGAGTTATAAATGTTCCATCAATACATCAATATGTCTAATGAGATAGACCATTTGTCCAAACACATTAATTGAGTTTCTAGTGTATACATATCCATCGATTAACCTTTCATGGAACAAAGTCTTGATGGTAAATATGTTTTGATATCTGTGATCATAGAATCCAACATTAAGTAATTATAAAATGGTCAAGGAAGAGAAAACAAATTAAAATACTATCTAAATGTTCTTGGGGAGGAAAAAAATGGAGACCTCTCCTAAAAATAGCATATGGTGAAACTAGTAGGCTACGCCCATGGGAAAATCCATCTTTATGTATTTAATTCATTTATAATTTAGTTATTATTATCTCTATGATTAATACAATTATTTTATCCAAGGATTAATTTCATCCTCATGTTATAAATTAAAATAGAATGTGTGTTTAGTTATTTTTCATTCTCTATTTATTAATCATTATTTACTCAAGATATATTACATTGTATGTAACCCTTATTGTGCATCTGAGCTCACCATATATATTTTTTATCCTAAATATAATGTATTATGTTATCAATACTATCAAAGTTGTGATAATTTTTTCAATTATATGTTTCTTTTCTCTATAAATTTTTCTAAAACTGATAAACTATTCGATCCTGCATGGTGATGTCCCTTATATATTATGATAATGTAATAATACAGTTAGAATCGTAGATTACTAGAGTTCGGGTTGTTATAGAGTTGATGATAAGTTCAGCTAAGGTTCAACAGTATGGGTTTCCAAGTGTTTTATTTGAATACCAAGATGTATTATCTAAAGATGATATATCACTACCCCCTCAATGTGAGATTGAGTTTGGTATATATCTTCCAAAATGGTATTTCACTAATATATATTTCTCTGCATCAGATGTCTACATCTAAGAAATAAGAGGTACAAATTCATGTAAATTATCTCTTGATATGTGGATTTATTCATCTTATTTGGTCTACTTAGGGAACCTTGGATTATTTGAAAAGAAGATTGATAATGGATTATGTTTATGTTTCTATTACCACTATTTAAATCTGGTTACAATGAGGAAAAAATACTCTTTCCCACACAATATTGATTTTTTTAGTCAATTTATGGGAGAAAGATAATTTTGATGACCATATTTCAATCAGGTATCCTCATATATGAGTAAAGGATTAGGATATAATAAATAATAGCTTCAGATTTCATTATTGTCATTATTTATTTATGTGATTATATTACATGTAACAAACAATCTAGATACATTCATAGTATTTTTAATGTAGTTTTTCATGAGTTTTTTGGACCAATTCATTTTTGTTTATGTCGATCAAATCCTTGTGTCTTTATTATTATATGAGGATAAATTAGAAAATATTTAGGATATGATGGGATTTCATTAGTTTCATTATATATTTTTAAATTAATATAAGTCTATGCTTTGGGATCATGAGGTCTATATATTCAGACATATTGTCTGTCATTGTGTATTATCCATTTATCCTTTAATGGTTATGGAAATTTTTTATAGTGTATCCCATAAAATAATTATAGAGTAATATATTTTTTTCTATATATTTTGGTATTGTACGAGGTTCACACCTAAAGTCTCATTGATTATGAACCCTATGTATTTTTAACTAGAAAATATTATAAAATTTTGATTAGTAACAATACGAGTCTACTTTTAATTATTTGAAGGAAAATATTGTCAGTGTTATGGTTCTTCTTCTGTCGGAGGAGGGTGTTGCATTTGCTTTTCTCTAAGATTATCCATGTTTTTTGGATGTGTGTTGATGTATTATAATGAATTTATCTCTTATGGTTCCTATAAGTTACTTCTATATGAATGTAAAAAATGAATACCATGGTATTGAGCTTATTGTGGTATTGTTTCATCTATTGTTATAGATACAATACCATATTGGTGAACGTTTTTTTTTGGTATTCACATATCATAGAATTGAAAATTAGGTCTTCATGAAACATGAATTTATTTTTTATAAAGATGGTGGATGGAGTTATAAAAGGAATACAAATTTTATATTATATTAAATTAGAAAAATGGGAATGTTTTAGTAGATTCTGTGAGTTGAAAGTTGTAAGATAGTGTTATGTATGACTCTAAATACTTGTTGAGAGGGATGTATGATTTGGAAATTTTACACCATTATATTGGAGAATTAAATGGCCATGTTTTACCTTACATGATTAAAGTGCAGTCTTACATAGTTTAGTAAGTGGAGGACTCCCATATAAGAGATTCTGAGGGAATGGTTTGGTACAATCTAGTTGTCTGGTGTAATGTTCCCAAGGGATGGTCAGATGATAGATAATATTGAGAGATATTATAGAGAAATATTGTTTTCCCTTGAACAATGCATGACATGTTTATCCTTGATTTCAATTGTTTTCTATTATAGTTACAACCAATTGTGATGAATAATTAACATTCTTTGAGGATTAGTTTTTTGTGGTCTAGTTTGAAGTTTCTTAGTTATGGTCCTAATCTCTTGGTGTTTGGTATAAAAAATGTTAGGACTAAGAATTTCTCATTTTAACTTACTTAAAATAGTTAATATTTCCCAATTCATGTGGTATTATATTTTATTGACCCCATCGTTAGTTTTCTCCGAGATTTGAGTGGTTATTGTGCTTTATGGATAATCATGGACTACTTGATGAATTCATATCACTATTTAAAGTCATGGAGTAGAACCTAATAGAGGTGTTTACAACATAGTAATTAGATAATATAGTTAGGATTCCTGGGGTTTTTATGATAATAATCTTCGGTCATGATCCCCATTTTATGTCTTGGGTGTAGAAGGGTGTCCAACATGATTTATTTCTTATTTATTCCTTAGAACCAATTTTTATCCATAATTGGATTTTCATTTACCTTGGACTATCCATTATCTTTTGGTTATGTTGCCTACATTCATTCTAGATCATGGAGGTTCATGGTCAAGGAACCTGCCCTTAGTGTATTTATCATATAATAATATTTATCACTCATATAACATTTTTTTACATTCATTTGATTATTAATTGTGATTTGTTTTGATCTCCTTTAACTTGGACCTTACTTTGGACTAGTTTTGGGAGAATATGGAAAATTTATGAAGCCCAATGAGATTTGTACATTTTATGCATGGTTATAAAAAAAATTTAGTTTGGACCATAAAACCACACCCCCTACTATGAGCATCAAGAAGAAGAGCCCAATTTTTCCAAAACGTGTATCAAGCCTCTAAAAACTACGTAAACTAAAAGAGTGATTATTTTCATGATTGGTTTATGGGTTGATAAACCATGCAACATAAAAGAAGGGGTACATGGGTGTGGTGAACATTTTATCCAAACCGTGTGTACCTACCCAAAAAACAATGCTCATAGGTTTTAATTCCATTGATTTTCTCTAATAATACAAAATAACCTGCATAAGATTATTAGTCACTCCATTCAACCCTAACTCAAATCCATGGTCTTTTAAGTCACATAAGAGGTGATTGTTGACTCTTCAAAACTCTTTTCTTTTTATATTGAATCATTTTTATATAATTAAATCTCTTCTTAGTATGTGGATACCCTTTAATGCGGTTTCTTCCAATCTCTTTTTCACCCCTCCTTAGAGATTGATAGTTAATCTATTCCATTTATTTTTTCTAATAATCTCAAAAACCCAGTTTAAGATGATTAGTCACTCCATTAATCCCAAAATCATATACATGGCCTTTGAAGCCACATAAGAGGTGATTTTGACTCCTCCTAACTCTTTTCATGGTATATTGAAGAATTTTTATATAATTTAATCTCATCCTAGTATGTGGATATTCTCTCATGTGGATTATTCCGATATATTTTGCACCCCTTTTTATATATTGATAGTTAATCAAGTAATTTATGGATATAAACAAATTTTAACTTGATTCTATGTTATGATTCTTAGTCTCTTTTTCCTTTCACCTTATTTTTGATTCTATTGCGGGTGTTGTATTTTAATAGGCAAACAAAAGAAATTAGTTCCATAATGATTTTATGTAAGACTAAAACCTTATATTTATTTATTTTATTGAAATCAGTTTTTTATTGTTTTAAAAAGCTTGATTTTAAATTATTTTCTATGGGATATGAAATGACAAGAAATGTGTGTACTGAAATCCTCAATTCAAATGGAATTGAAACGTGGGATAGATTTTGGAAAAATAATGGCTTGATTTTGAAATTAATTTGATTAATTGAATTGTTTTTTATACTTGAGAAACAATTCCATAAATTTAACGATGATTTCAAATGGAATAAATTCTTATAAACAACTTTTTTAGTTTTTAAATGAGAAAGGCTTGTTGAAAACTGAAAATTGGGAAATTATAATTTGAATAGATTTGAAATGTATCATTTTCCCATGTTTTTTGATTTATTGTTTGGAGCACATTTTATACTTGGTAGTTATAGGTAACTATTATAAGAAAAATAGGACCTTAAATAACTATAAATGGATTGATAATGAAGTCTATTAATTAAAAATTATGACTTTCACACTTAAGAGTGTTCCCCTTGGGAGTGAAGATGGCCTATGAGGGTTCCTATTTGTGATATAGATTTTTTTTTGTGTTTACACACATATATTTAGTCAATATCATTATTGAGATGATTGATGATCTTATTAACTAAACTAATATACCACTGGGGTTTTCTATATATGGGTATTATTTGTCGACTTGGATATATATGCCATTGTTTATTGAAATATTTTATTCATTCCAATTGATTTTTATAAATGTTTTATATAAAATGTTTATTTAATAAAATTTTAATACTTTTTTGATATACCATTTATCCTCTTGATGTTGATATAATATTTTAGTGTAAAATATAGAAATTTTATTTCATTTCATTTTTAGATCATTTTTAAATGAAAAAATATCTTGGTTTAATTATTATGTAATTTTTTATGGAACACTTTCTGAGACCCTACTAGGATTTTTACCTCACACCATACATTATTTCTCCTGATTTTTTATATTTTCTAATACTAGGTAGAAGAAAATAGAAAAATGACTTGTAGGTGGAGTTTGTTCTTGGTCCTTGGGACCGTGGAGTAATTATGGTGACAGGTGAAACTTTTTCCAACTTGTTACAAAAAAATATCGATGTCTTTTTTCTGGTTGAAATTGTTCTTTCTTTTGGGATTTTTATCTACCTTCATGGGTGCTATTTTACTTATTTGTTTCTAGTACCATCACCCTTTGTTACTATTTATAATGGTGAATTGCATTATTTATCTTTTATAGTTTTTTGGGAAATTCATTTCAGGTTGTTTCTTTTATGATGAAATGTTCTTTTACACAAAATATGGGGACTTGGAATGCACATCATACCATGTCAAAGACCACTTGGCTATGAAGGTACAAATGTATCTTGGTTAGTTCATATAAATGTTTAATTATAGGCTAGTTTAAAAATTTCCCTTGATGTCAATATGCAGTTTGGGATGTCTTGATTGGTCTAAAAAGATATTTGTGAGCAAGTTCCTGGCCATATCTCACTATAAAAATCATTAATTCACCATGGATGTTTGGTAAAAGTTTCTTCAGGAATATTATAATTTGATTCTTGTATGTTCCTATCATTTGACTTGAGTTTTTGGAAATCCCATTCTTAAATTATTCGTGGTGGAATTGATATTCTTCTATATTAGTTCGGTGTGTACATTATGATGTATTATGTGTTGTTCGTTAATGTGTTGGAGAATAATTACTTCGAGAAGACTTTTTAATAGGTCCCAGTTTTATGATTATATCAAGAAAAATTATGAAAATAATTTAGTGGTCCATTATCTTATCTATATAGTGGTAAGATCCGTCGATGCTCTAGTACATGTAACCACACTCATCCTCATTCAGGCTTTGATAGTTGGACCATGATGGGATAAATTTCATGGCCATTATAAAGAATTTATTATCTAGAGTTCACCCAATTTTCAAGGATATAATGATCATCATGACTCTGATTACTATTTTATAAAGGTTTATATTCTTTTCTATTCCTAGACACACTTGATGTTATTAAGGTAAAATGTGAACAATTTAGGTTGGAAGGGCCTAGCAGGAGTTGATGTGATTCAATGGTGAATATGAAAAATCTTTAGGATTTGTTATGGAAATAATTTTGAGTCATTTTTAATGACTATCTCTTTCCAAAATCTATGTTCTTGGGGAAATATATGGAGTTTCTCAAAATCCAATAGGATGATATGACTATGGATCTATATGAAAACTGCTTTGTAGATCCTATTTAGTCTATTTTTGAGGTGGCGAATAACAAAATGATGATGGAATAGAGAATTGTTTTGGATCTTAGATCAAACATATAATCTATCGTTTATCTGTTGAATCATTATTCTTTTGTTGATCTGATGGAAAAATCATTGATGAGTAATCTCATCATGGCTTGTACGTCAGGTTTGATGAGAGTTCCTTTTTATCCCAATGGGAGTTCTACGAGTTCATTTTAAGGAAATAGGATGAATAATGTGTCTTGTGGTGGTTCTATAGAGAAGAAATCTTATATACCTACATTACTTCATAGAAGATTCCCATTGACGTGTTTTTAGTGTTGAATGGTTCGGTTGTCAAGATGTGTGTGTACTGAGGTACTAATAATTTGATGTTTTTATCGTATCTTAAAACATTTACAATTTTTTTCCATTTATTTTTTACGACATGTAGTGTAATAAATTCCACTCCAAAAATTACTAATGTAAAATCACATGCTCCAATATATAATGGTTTCAACCAATAATTGTCTATAATGAAGAATCTTCATGTAATAGAAGATTCTCCATAAGAATCTCATACAGTTCTAGAAACTATGAGAGATACACTCACTATTGATTCATACATAGTAACTACATTATTTGATCCCATAGAAGCTAACATATTTTTATTGAAATATATATGGAACCTACTAAATCATTTAATGAATATTTTTCTCTAATGTGATGGATATTACGACACACCTCAGAACAAAGAGAGCTGGGTAACTGTTGTCCAACATGAATTTTATTTATATCAAATATCTATCTTACATTAAATGTTATGGTTCTCATCATAAAACCTCTAAATTTCATCCTTATTAAGGATTGAATAATTTTTAATAATGATGTAATTGACTATTATCTTTGACTAGTGTCTTTTACTACACATGATGGGGTGTGTCGTGTCTTTCAAGGAGAATGGGATCTGATGTCGAGTAGATCTAGAACATATTTTATAGAGTTTGGTAGGGTACTATTGGCCATTTATTTTTAATTTGAGAGAGATACATTGAGTGATGATATCCCTCCAGTCATCATCGAGTTTATTGGTTTATTGCCTTATGATTTCTCTAGTCTTTCATCAGAATGAGAGGTTGATATTTCTATTGATCTAGTACATTATACTTATCAGGTGTCTATTCCTTCTTACCATATAGCACCAAAAGAGATTAAAGAGTTAAAAAATCGGTTGGATTATCTGGTAAAAAAATACTTTATACACCTAAGTGCATCACCTTGGGAAACACCTATTATATTTGAGAAAGCTGCTGAAACACTTCACCTATATGTTAATTGCTAAAAAATTGATCATGTTATGATAAAAACAAGTATCTGTTACCATGTATTTATGATATTTTCGACCATTTGAAGGGGGATAAGTTGTTCTCAAGTATTATCTTTAATCTGATTATAAATATTTGATAATAATAGAATATTACCTTTAGAAGAAAAACATAAAGATAAGGTATGCTCTCTTTGAGTATATTTTAATGTTCCTTGGCCTGACCAATGCTCCTATAGTCCTTATGGATTTGATGAAAATTTTCTCCCATGAGTATGTTTATTATTTCATGGTAGTATTTTTTGATAATATTTTGGTTTACTCTAAAATCAAGAAGGATCGTAAGAGTCATCTAAGATAATTGCTAGAAATATTAGGAAATCATGGACTTTACAAAAATCATTCAAATGTTATTTATGGATTCAATATTTATAATTATGGGACATATGATTTTAGAATATGGAATCATGGTTAAAAATGAGAATGTTAAATATGTTATGAAATGGGGAAAACATTATAATGATTTTGGGAGATGAAGTTTCTTATCTTTTACCGGATATTAACACAGGTTTGGGAATGCTTTATCAAAATTTTCAAATTTGATGACTAATATCACATGGTTGAATTGAATTTCCTATGGAATGAAAATATTCATTGTACATTTATTGATCTAAAACATCATTTTACTCTCTCACCAGTACTGACTCTCCCAGTGGCCAGGTAGGGATATGTGGGATTCTTTGATGCATTGAGTTCAGATTATGGATATGTTCATATATAAGGAGATTATATGGTAGCCTATGGCACATTAAAACAAACTACACATAATAATAATTATCCTACCAATGATATCATGTTGGATGTTTTGATGAATTCTCTTAATATTTGTAATTATTACATTTTTGGAAAAAAGTTTACCATTTATTCCAACCACGAAATACATAGTTATATATTGTCATAAAAATATTTGAACCTTATTCAAAGGTTTTGTGTGGAGTTCATAAAATATCATGAGATATATTTATAACACCTCAATGATGGAAAATGTTATTATTAATTCTTTTAACAAGAAACATATAACCCATGGTATGAAAGAATCTGTAGAAGAATAAATCATAATAGATCGTTTTTCTTAGTTGAATTTTGGATCCCATGAAGAAGGGATTGAGGTTTTCATGACACGTGTTTAGTTGACCTATACTCTTATAGATATCATTATTCAATAAAAAATATTTATGATGAATTCTATTTCATTAGGGTATCTATTTATGGTGAGGATATGGTCGAAGAGTGGACACTATCTTCTAGGGGAATCTAATGTGATTAGAATCGATTGGTTGTGCCTTTTTTGTAAGGATGAATATAATTGGTGATTATCATATTTCCCAATGTGTGGTGACCCTTGAACCACAAATATGTATTTTGATATGTGGCGACTATTCTTGTGGCCCTGAATGAGATGATACATCACTGCCTTTGTTTCTCATTGCTATACCTATCAATAGGTCAAATTTATTCACTATACACCTTCATGTTTTCTTTAGACACATCCAGTGCTGAAATAGAAGATGGACATGATCACTATATACTTCATGGATGGGTTTCCAAATACCCCTTAGGGAAATAATTTTTTATGGGTTCTAATCGATTAGATGAAGAAATCAACTCACTTATTAACCATTTAGGACACAACTGATGTCGAGGACTTGAGATGTATCTATGTGTATACGAATTTTAAATTTCACAAATTACCTTCTACTAAATTATTATATTGGGATCCATATTTTAGTTCTTAATTTTGGGTAGGCCTCCAGGAGGAACTATGATCTTATTTAAATTTTAGAATAGAATATCATCCACAGATAGATTTCCAAATAGAAAAATCTACATAGATTCTTGAGGAAATTATTTATGCATGAATTCTTGTTTTTTTATATCTTTGGATATCCATTTCAAATTGTATTTTTTATATAATAATAGTTAACATTCTATAATCTATATGGTTTATTTTTGTTCCTTGTATATTCATCCCTCTAAATGATTATTTTGTTGGTGGGAGATTGATGAATGTTCTTTTATTGGACCAAGTATGGTCCAAGAAATTATGATGATGATTTTATTTATTTCTTATAGAATAAATATGGCTTAGAGCTGATAAAAATCTTATACACTATTTTATATATTACCTTTAAATATTTCAATTGGGGATTAGGTGTTTAATATATTTTCACCTTGTTTGGGCCATCAATGGCTTGTGAAGTAGGAGAATCTAGCATAATGATTTGTGAATACTTTTGGGATTTATGAGTGGGTGGGGAAATTGGATTATTATTTATCACTTCCACAATATTTGACGTCGATAAAAAATGTTGCATTTCTCAAAACATTATAAGTTTATTTCTGACCTATTTGATGTCTTCACTTGTGAGGATCTTCATGTTGAGCCTGATTTATCCTTGACATAGTGTCCAGAAAAGAATGTTGATTATAAGATAATCGTACTTCATGGGATGATGAGACCATTGGTTCATGTGCTATGTGAACATGGTTTTGATTCATATGAAATTTGGAACATGGGGCATTAATTGAGAGAAGTTTACTCGTCCCTTTGATATGGAATATTTTTGAAATGATTTTTGGGGATAGAAACTGATTTTGGTGGAAATGTGGTAAAATAATGTTTCCTTTTCATGTATTTCATTTACCTTTTGTTGATCTCATTATTTTGGGGCCTTTCTTGGTGTAGTTCTAATAGAATTTATAAAATTGTGGAAGCCCATGGGATTTGAAATTGGTGGAACAAAGTGAGGGAAAACCATGCAGTTTGCCTAGAAAACAATGTACCCTATTGTGAGCCTCTAGAAGAGGGAAACATTTTTTCCAAATCATTTGGAAATCCCATACAAGAAATTAAATATCAAATATTGAGTTTTTTCATAGTTTTTAATGGGTTTTAAAACCATGAACCCTAACTATATGGGGAACAAGTTTATGAAGCACAATTTTTCCATACCATGTAACCCTACCTAGAAAACAAATCATCCAAGTTTACATTCCCACGTTTTTTGACAATTTTAAACCCCCCATTTAAGATTCAAAATAAACCCATTCTACCCTAATATAAATCCTTTTCCTTTTAAGTCTCTTATGAGGATATTTTTACTCCTTCAATCCATTTTCGTGGTGGATCGATGTGTCATTGATCCGGTTCGATCTTTTTGAGATAATTGGATCTTCACTTGTGTGGAAACTTCTGATATCTTATCTTTCCTCCTTACAGTATGATGTATCATTTTATAATTGATGGATCTAAACTCAATATTTTTGCACGTTGATTCTAGGTTATGTTTCTTGTTCTTTTCCTTGTTCTTTATTGTAAATCCCATTTTGAATGTTGTATTTTATCATGTTATAAAATGTAGGTGGTTCCACAATTCGTTTCCCCTCTAATAAAACAGTTTATATATTGATTGGATTCGGTTGATTTTTTAATTTTTTTCAAATCCATGATATGGAATTATTTAATGTAGGATTTAAAATGACAAGGAAGTTGTGAAAGAAAAACCCAAATTTTAATGGTATTTATTTGTGGGGACGATTTTGGGAAAATTATTGCATGATTTGGTAATAGATTTAATCAATTGATTTTTAGTTTAATCTTGATAAAAATGGCTAAATATTAAAGATGATTTAAGAAATAATTCAATTATGAAACATATATATTATTTTTAAATGAGAAATGAATATTGAAAAATATAAACAATGAAATATTAATATTCAGTTATTTGAAATGTTTAATTTTCCCTTATTTGATTGATTTATTGTTTGAATCACATTTTTTCATGTGTAGTTAGTGGTTACTAGGATAATCTGTCTATGTACTTGTATCCCTAGGAATGGATTTATGATAAAACATTTTACAAGACAAATGTGGTTTGAATTCACGAGAGGTATCCCCATACATAGTGTAGATGGACCAGGAGGGTTCTCAGTTTGAGGTTTTGATTATTTGTGTGCACACACCAATCTTTAGCTAAGATATTTATTGAGAGGTGTGAGGATACTATTACTTAAACTAACATATCAAAATTATTAAGTCCATGATTTTTTTATTTTTTTCACTCGAATATAAATGATATTGTTTATTGAAATGTGTTAATCATTGTAATGGATTTATATTAATGTTCTATATAATTTTTTTAATAATTCTATTTTATATTCCTACCATACTTTTTATTAGGAATGATTATTCTGGTTTAAAATATGAAAATGTAATGAAATGACTTGTTTAGTTACTTATTAAAAGAAATAAAAATTGGTTTAATTATTAGGGTATTATTTATGGAACACTTGGTGAGAACCTACTAAGATTTTTATCTCATATGTTACCTTTTACTTCAGGAATTTCTATATTTTCTTATCTAATATTTGAGAAAATGGAAAGCACCACTTAGTGGTGGTAGATGTTTTTGATCCTTAGGACCATAGAGTGATGATGACTAATGGTTGATATTTTTTAGACTTATTATACATGTGTTTAAATGAATTTTGTATCATCGATGTTATTGTTTCCTTTGAGATGTTTATCTAGAGGTTTGGGTACTATTTTACATTTTTTTGGTATTTTCTCCCATTTAGGAGTGTTGAGAATTCTGAAATGTATCTTTTATCTTCCACTATTTGATGAAAAATCAAGTCTCAATTTTTTATTGTATGATTCTATGTCTTAGTCACAAACCCCTAGGGATCAGGAACACCCTTCTAGCCATGTCAAAGTTGTTTTGGTTATTAGGGTTCTATGATATATTGAGCAGTTCATAAAAAATCCAATATTATTATGGCCCCCTTTGAATCACCATAAGGTTAGCCTCTTCAATCTCTATTGTACTAGGCCAAGGTCCGAAGTTTATTGTTTTTGGACAAGACATTATTTAGAGTATGAAAGAGAAGGTACAAGTGTGTATGGTCCAAATTAAGGTAGTTTAGAATAATCATAATTCAAATTCCAATCATAGGAGGAGATATACTGAGTTGGATATCAGAGATCATGTGTTCGTGAAGGAATCTCCTCATCATAGGAAGTAATGGTTTTATCATGGGGGTAATATATAACTACTATAAAATGGATATATATATGCATTGGATTATAGACACAAGTGTGAAATGTCCATGACTATAGGTTAAATGTTTTCATCCATAAGGGTGTAGGAAGGAGCCTATAATCATAAGCATTGGTTTTTTTGGATAGTGGCTTCTTGTATCAACAACTTATATCCACAAGCATCACCCATGGAAAAATACTATAGAAATTAGAGTTAATCATGTAAATAACCTATAACCGTGGTCAATGGATAGGTCAATGGACCATAACATCATGCTTTAGTTCTCATATATATATTTTACATTTATCTATAGCCTATAGTCACAAGCATTGATTGTGGAAACACTATATTTCGATGAATATCACATGTGGAAATAAAATAATGATGTTTTATAGAACACCCTAAGAGGGGAGGGGTGAATTAGGGTGTTAATGTTTTCTGGACAAGTGACATATCTTATTCCCATGTTGGTAAGAACCTGTAAAACATATGTGATGGTAATTTTTAGTCAATAATGAATTCACAAGCAAAAAAGATAACACAACAATTTTAAGTGGTTCACCACTAAGGGCTAGTCTAAGGATCTTACATTGATAATGTGTTGTTCATAACTAAATCGAATATTCATCCTTATATATGGAATAAAAAATTTCACACATAGTCACCCTATTCCAGGAACACATCCTTTACATGACTTTAAGGATAACACACTACATTTCTCCGAACACTTCCATCGATTCCCCCTATCTCACTACTTTGGGATAAATCTAACATAGTTTATCGAATTGAAGGCCTATTCAATAGATTCACATTAAATCCTTTATATCTATCCATTATGAGAATATTATTGCATCAACGTCCAAAATTGATGCACTTGAATGCATTGAACAAACAAACCAGATATTAAAAACTTGCTAGAAGAACACACTAGAAATTGTGCAGAACAACTTCTCTTATGTGCAAGATTTGGGATTATCATGTTAGATGAATTTTGTGCAACACTTATCTTCTTCATAGCTACACCACAAGTTTCACTTGTTCTTTTTATACTAAAGGAACACTTGGAACACAATATTTACTGTCTGAAACTATTTCACATAGAAGAGTAACCTGATACTTTTTGAGAAAAGCTTTTCATCTTGAGAGGGGGAACTACCTATTTATAGGCCTTGATCACCCTACACATAAGATTATCTTTTAGCAAAGAAAATCAATTTTCATATTTCACTGGGTGAATAAGACTGTTGAAGACAACCTCATATTTCTTGATCATTTAAATATTTCACTTACTTTTAACCTTTTCAATATTTTGATTATATGATCCTAAAATATGTGTTGTGTGTATATTTCCATCCCACCATCAATATTTCATAAAACTCCCTTTCCAAAAAACAAATTTCTTAATTTTACCCTTTTTGGACCCAAAAATATGGAAAACACTAATAAATAATGACCCCACCAATATTATTGTCTTCGGGATGTGTATGATCCCATTTCATTTCGAATCGTTCATCTTCCATATAATGATTGAAAAAAAACAATACCCCAGTTCCATAAATGAATACCCTTGGTTCCAACAATATCCACCTTTTTCTTTGTTGGAAATCAACAAAAAAAAATTAAATGAAGCACCAATCACAATCAAAACCTGATGTAGATGAAACAACTCAGCTAACACTCTAAGTCCACATGAGCAAACCTCAGTGTAGAAAACCAGAGGGGAAGATAGAATTGGGTTATCTTATTTTAGAATGCATAAAGATGTCCAAACTATTCATTGAACCTGTCATAGAAGCATTAAATGACCTGAATGGTTTCCTCGTAACATTGAATTCCCACAATGTCATAGAAGTATTACATTTCGTAAACTATTTCTTTATAATCCCAAATTCTCATCATATCACAAAATCATTACATGTCATGAAATATTTCCTTATAAAATTGAATTCTCATTTTCACTCTTTGAAACATATAAATGTTTTTCCATTCTCCTATAACCATAATTATTTTTATCCTCCTCATTTCATCTTACTTTGTTGTACCATTGTATTTATCCATTTTCCTCTAATGTAAATAAACACAAAGAACCTAACATTTACTTGTGAATCTCAAGTCATACCCCCTAGAGAGTATCCCCCCTATAAAAATATATCACTTCACCAAATATATTAAAAAAAATAATACAATTAGAAAAAGGGGACCTACTATAACCTCCTCATGAATCGGGAGGTGGTTGAGCCCGGAGGTTCAACTGATGCTTCTCAAACAGATGTTCTAACAATATCATGGTCACTATGTTAGCCACATGATCATCAATTCCAACATGATCTATTTTAATCATTCATGGTTTAAATTTTTCAATGATAAAGTGATATATAATTTCAATGTGTTTCATACAGGAATTCTAAAAAGGATTCTTTGTAAGTTCAATTATGCTCATGTTATCACAGTGAATCACCATGGGCTATTTTACCACATCCCCAAAATCAGTTAATTTTATCTTTATCCAAAGTAATTGAGTGCAAAAATTTGTATCATAGATATAATCACCTTAAATAGTACTAATATAAATTAATTTAATATTTATTAATCATCAAGACCACACATTTTTTACCAATAAATAAATCTCCACCACTTTTGAAAATTCTATCACCAACATCACCCACCCATTTAGCATCAGAAAACATGAATTTGTCATTATTTATTCTTGGAGAAAAATATAGTCCATAATTTCGATTATATTGAATGTACATCATGATTCACTTAACTTCCACTATATGTTCATCCTTTAGATTAAATTGAAAGCAGTTCATGAAGCATGTCGCAAGGACAATATCTAGCCACATTGTAGGTAAGTACATCATGATTCTAATGATTCTCCTGTACCTGGTGGGACTTACACAATTCACATCCCAATACATTCCATGTATAGTTCCAAATGCAATCAGATTCGACATTTGTTTTGATTCATGCGTATTATAATTTATGCTGAAACTCTCTTGCATAATTTTCCGGAGAAATAAAAGTGTAGTCTTGCCTTTGAATCAATTGAAGACCAAAGAAGTATATAAGTTCACCAGTAATAGAAATTCCAAATTCTTATTTAATGTGATTAGGATATTTATCCACTGATCCCTACCTTCTTCCAAAAATATAATATCATCTACATACACCAGTACCATTAACTGATTTTGTTGAGAATTACTCACATATAAATTGTGATCCACTCCTCTTATTTTTAATTTGAGCTTATTCAGACATGAATCCCATCAAGAATACCAAACTCATGGTTCCTTCTTTAAGCCATAGAGTTACTTCTTTAATCTGCAAACCATTATTTCATCCTTACCAAGTAGAAAACCCAATGGTTGTGCAATGTAAACTTTTTCATCATGAAAACCATTCAAGAAAGCTATTTTTACATCCATTTGATAAACTGTGTATCCTGTTTGAATTTGGATGGCATGTAAAATCCCAATTTACTCCAATCTCACAAATGGAGAAAATGTTTATTCAATATCAACACCTTCCATATGTGGATATAATTTACAAAACAATCCCATATTATTTATGATCACATTACTTTGTTCATAAAATTTATTCTTAAAGAACCTCTTTATACCAATCACATTGTGAATTTTGGGTCTTGTAACAAAATCCCATATCTGGTTCTTATCTATATTTTATAACTCTTCATTTATGGATTCAACACATGATTCATCCTTTGTAGAGTCTTGAAATGAGGATGGTTCAAAAACTGATAGGAAGGATTATTGTGTATTACTATTCATTATAGTTATCTATGGGGCTTTTTTCCAATCTCCAATGATGTTAAATTGATCATTCTATATTTTTTGATTTCTCCTGTGAGGTTTATAAGAATTTTCTTCAGCCACGGTTTCCTCTTTTGATTGTTCTCTTAAATCAACATCATGTTGTGACCCCAGATTTTTTAACTTATTCCTCGAAATCTATATTTGGATCTTTTCCATGTTCATATTCTTCTTCATCTCCTATCATATCAGCATAATAATTATTTGATGAATTTTTGTTCTTATCTTCAATGATCTTTACATCACTTCTTTTCACAATTTTTCCAAGATTATTATTGAAATATTTGTAGGACTTTCTCTCCATTGAATATCCAAGGAATATTTATTCATCTACAACATCCCCATACTTCACTTGAATTTTTTACTTGATTCAGATGAAATACTTTCTTCTAAAAAAAATATCCAATGAGGGATTCCTTCCATGCCACAATTTATATGGTGTCTTAGTTTCTCCCATAAAACCCTTGATCTATTTTGAGTAAACACTATAGCTTGTAAAACCTTTTTCTATTATTGGTGAGGGATGCGACTATAAATCTGCAATGTTCTAGACATATTGTTCATTTGTTGATTCTTGTGCTCCAAAAATCCATTTTTTGTGTATTTCCCACAATAACCACCTTATGTTATATTACATGTTTCTCTAGGTAATTTTAAAATTCATTGGATGTGTATTCCTCTCCATTTTCAGACCATATAACATTAATTGGACATCCAGTATCACTCTCAACTCTTCAGTGATTGTTTTCATGAAATAAAGGGCATTTCAGTTCCTATGTATAACCATCAAACCAGACATTCTACTAAAATCATCAAAAAAATTGATGTACCATTCTATATATGTTCCGGTCACATTTAACGGTTTAAATACGTCTGTGTGGATGAGATCAAGGAGATTTGACTCCCTTTTCGTTTTTTGGTGATATAAACTATATACCAACATTCCTCATATACAAGAATCAGAAGTCTTCTACCATTCGTGATTCAAATTATGGATATCCATTCTAATAATCAGTTTAGATATCTTCTCCATTTCTTGTTTATTAACGTGACCTAACCTATGGTGCCACAATATACTATCTTCATCAACTATCATATAACAAATGTTATGTTTACTATCAACCTTATATATGTTTCCATTTTCTCTGCATCCTTTCTTAAGATAATTATTAGTAATTCCCTTTATACTGAACCCATTTTGATTGAATGTTACTTTAAGTCTTGAGTCACATAGTTGGATCATACATATGAGATTATGATGCAAACCATCCATATAAAGAACATCATGTTTTTTAACCTCATAACTTACTAGTTTAGTACTATGACTACCTTTGATCTTCAAAGCACAGTCATTACCAAACATTTCTATTCCATCAACCATTTTCATTACATTATTCACTAAATCTATTGTTCTTTTCTAATGGAATGATCATTCACTATCAAGAATCCATGTGATACTATTATTTGTAGCTTTGAGAGCGACGTTATCAAGATTGTACCTACCGATATTATTATTTTAATTCCATGAAATATTTGATTTCATGAAGAATCAATATGGCCATTAAAATCTCTTTTACATGGTTATAGTTTCAACATAATCATATTCATTTTCTTGAGGATAAAATCTATTTTTAATAGAAACACCATTTGGTTGACTGGTATTGTCTTTTCCTTGAGTTCTGTATGAATTGTTCATGCCTTTCATATGCCTGTAATAAACAAATTTATAGAAAATGTTAGGAAAATAAAAATAATATCCATATAAATTATTTATTTTATAAGATGTAGGATATTAATTTGTTTTACTTTTTTGACTTCCTTGATATTCACCAATTCAATATATCCATTACTCTACATAGTATTACACAATATAACCAATATAGCTACATAATTAAAATTTCATAGGATGAAATATTGTCTCACTTATGTTTCTCTATATATAACCATCTTTAGGGATATAATTTAACTGATGATAATTTTTGGAATCTTGTGGATACATTTCCTTTCTCCATTAAGTTTTATTTATGGATTTCATTGTTAATAGATCATGAGACTTTGTGATATGTCCAAATTTTACCTTCCCTTTATTTTATATCATCTTGTTTTCTGCCTTTGATATGTTAGCATCATAAAAAATTCAACCTTTTCCCAATCATGTGGATCTTTGATCATACATTCTTTCTCTACTCCTTCAATACCATGGTTTTCTCTCTCTATCAGCTCAATATATTGGAATTTTATATATTGTATTTTATTCATTGTATACTTTTAATTTGACTCACTTTCAACTTTACTCATATAAGTAACAACGTATTATTGAAGACCCTAAATGTAATTGGACTTCGCCTCCAGTCTGGATGTAACATAATTAATGACCTTTTCCTGTTCTTCAATTATGAGATTCAGTTCCACAACATCTTCTTTTATATTAAAGGATGTTGACTGTTCTTTCACTAATTATTCCAGACGTTTTATTTCAGCTTCAATCTGATCAACATATTCTAAGAATTCTTCCACAATTGATCTGCAATTTTTACATATGTTAAATTGATTCTCAATATTTCCAGGAGAATCCTTTTGTTTCATCTTGAGATAGTTATCAACAATAAACTGATTATCTCTATCTTAAATTTTTTTTGATTCTTACTTTTCAACTATTTCCATCATAGACGCATGGGTTTTGGATTTAAACACTACTCCATCTTCCTTAAATAATTCATTTTCATCATCCTATTATGTACAGACAATACTACTACTCTGTACATTCATTCCATATTTGATGTCTCCCTTTCGATAAAACTTTTCTGAGGCTTCTGTGAATTTCTTACAGCATTTTCCTTATCATCGAGCTTCCTTGATAACCAAGAGGAAATGTGACTAACTATACCACAACAAAACAGGCCAAGGGAAGTATTCATTCAAATCTACCTTTTCTTCTCTTGAATTTATTTTCGAAAAGAGGAATAATTTTATCTTCTTCATTGTCTTCATTAACTATATCTATAATCCCCTTATGTTTTTCCATGTATTTGAAAGCCATTTCCTTGGTTACTCGAGTCATTGAATCTTCAGTTTTGATTCTCATTTTATACAACACTAGACTATTCAGTAGATAATACAAATAAATTTCAGATAGATCTCTTTCCCAAAGGGTTGACATCTTTGAATAGTAAAGAGGTGGAATCCTTATCAATATTTTATTCACAATGTCATTGCCATTTATTTCGTCACCAAGTCCACATATATCTCCAAAAACATCAACAATTCAATTAAAAATGTATCTACATTTCATAAGGAAGAATTTTCATGTCAAAAAACATATTGTGCTAGAATTGATGTTTTTCTTCCAGAACCTTACTGTCTCCATTATAAATATTATTCATTTTTTCAATATTGACTTTTCTAAAGTACAACTCATCACCTTTATTTTGATTTGATGAAATAGAGCCATAGTAAGATAATTCTATGCATTAACATCTATATCAAGCATTTTACTATCTGTATCAGTCATAGATAGCCATGTTGGGTTAGTGATATATATTCCTTTTATAGTTTTGAAGAGTTCTTCCATTCAAAGATATATTACATGGGATCTTATCGTATTCTTACATATCTAAATGTTTATTCCATCAAATTTGGGGACTCCCCTGATATTAATTAAACACCACATGATTGTAATGAGGGAAATATTTAACACCAAAAACCATTACCCTATAATACCACCTGAAGGATCTCAGAACACCCTGAGAGGGGAGGGGTGAATCAGTGTGTCAACATTTTATTTTCAAGTGACAGATCATGTTCCCACATTTCTAGGAACCTATTAAACTTATCTAATGGTAATATATAGTAATTAAATCACTTAAAAGAAGTAATACAACCCATTAATGTTACATTGTTCAACACTATTGGATAGTCAAGGGAGGATACACCAAAAGTGTTTCGATCATACCTAAGTCCATTATTATTCACTTGATTTGGAATTCAAATGATCATACATAGTCACTCTATTCCAGGAGCACTAACTTTACAAGATTTTACGGATATTACACTACTTCCCTTAAAACAGTTCTGTTGACTCCCCATAACTCATTACATTTAGCGAAGTCTAACTGAGTTTATCAAAATGATGGTCAGTTTAATAGATTCACACTGCAGTCCGTATCTCTATCCAGACTGAGACTCTATTTGAATCGAGGTCCTAAATATATACACATGAAATCATTGAACAAACAAACCAGATATTCAAAACATGCTATAAGCACACACAGTAAATTGCGCTCAACACATTCTCTTGCATGAATGTTTTAGGATTGTCATGTAATATTACTTTCCATAATATTATTGATAAATCAGAAATCCAATAAAAGAATTCATTTCTCTGATCATACACATTTAAACTTATTTTTTTAATTAATTTGTAAACATCATTACAATCTCTTTTAGTAGATGAACCAAAAATAACATCATTAATATAAATTTGAATTAATAAAATAAAAGCAAAAATGGTTTTTATAAAATATATTTGATATTCCAATACAAAAATAAATATATTTTTTAATAGAAAATATCTAAATATCTCATTCCAAGCTCTATGTGCTTGCTTAAGTCCATATAGAGCTTTTCTATGTTTAAAAATAGAGTTTTGTTTTTTAGGATTATCAAAACAAAGGGTTATTCAACGTAAACTTCCTCCATTAAATATCCATTAAAAAATTTAGAATTAACATCCATATGATATAATTTAATATCCATGTGAGATACATAGGATAAGAGGATTCATATGGAATTTAGTCTAGCTATATGGGAAAATGTCTCATAATAATATACACCTTCTTCCTAATTATATCCTTTAGCTACGAATCTAGCATTATTTATGGCTATGATCCCCTGATCATCCTATTTATTTCTGAAGACCCACATAGTTACTATAAATGTATAATTGGTTGGTCTTTATACTAGTTCCCAAACATCATTACTTTTGAATTTGTTTAACTTTTCATTCATTTCTATCTTCCAACTATAATCTTCTACGGCTTCATTATTAGTCTTAGGTTCTGACTGAGTTATAAAGGAAATAAAATCTGTGTGGTTTCATACATTTCTTCTAGTTCTAATTCATTTATATAGATCTACTATAACAGTTTCTATAGAATGGACCTTTAATGTTATATAATATCTAAGAAAGATACTTTTAGGATCTTTAGTATCATTATTGTGAACTAGACTGAATTTTATTAAAATTATTTTTGAAATTACTTTTAATATTATAAATTCTTAAGTTGTCAAATTATTTAGTTACATCATCATATTGATATTTCTATTTAATAAAAGGTCCATTTTCATCAAACTTCAATAGAATTTATTCTTAAATATTCCCTTACTTTTTTATTAAAAACATTATAAGATTTAGAGGTAACAAAATATCAAAAAATATTCCTTCAATAGCTTTTAGATCAAGCTTGCCAATGTTTTCCTTAGTATTAAAAATATTAACCTTTCATTTAAAATCTTTAATGTAATTTAATTTAGGTTTTCAGTTACTCCAAATTTTAGAGGGTTTATTTTTGAAAATAAGCATTATAAAAAATCTATTTATGATATAGAAGGTTGTTCTTATAGCTTCATCCCAAATATATGTTATAAAACTATATGCATTCAACACAGTTATTTCAATTTCTAGAATAGTTATATTCCTCATTTAAAAAATTCCTTATTTTTTAGGTGTTCTTGGTGAGTAAAAGGTATGATTAATACCAATATTTGAGAAAAAATAATTGAATTATTGATTCTCAACTCCCCCATGATGATTACTTCTCAAAGAAATTATTTTAATGCCTTTTTTATTTTGGAATCTTTTACAAATACATTCAAAAACAGTGAAAATGTCCCATTATAGTTTTAGAAAATAAACCCTAGTAAATATAGACTATACATCTTCTAAAACATTAAAAAATAATTTACCATCCAAATAGAAAACGTTTGATTCTCCAAACAAGTCCATATGGACAATTTTTTAGGGTTTACATGTAATAATTTCGCTAATAGATTTGAAATAATATTTTTTCATCTTTCTAATTTGGCATGCCTCATAGAATCTATCATTGTCAAACATAAGAATAGAAAAATATGAAACTAACTATTTGATAAATAATTTATTTAAATAGTATATATTACAGTGTCTATGTTTTCTATACCAAATCTATGATTCAATTGTATTATCATTAAAAAAATTCACTTTTTATTTACATGAGGAATTTAAATACAATGTCTAATTATTATAAGTTCTAGGTTCTCTATATTTATGAAATTATCTTTGGACAAAGAGTAAAAATTGTTAAAAAAATAAACACAAAATACATCATCACATAGTTGTGAGATACTTATTAGTTTCTACTTTATCCCATGTACATACAATACTTTGATCATTGAGATAGTATTTGTATCTCTAACAGTTCCAACTCCAACAATTTTCCCATTGGATTTATCAACAAAATTGATTATTCCTTTATCCATTTTAGTTAGTTTCTGGAAGTTTGTTGAGTCTCCAATAATATTTCTAGAACAATCACCCTCTATATACTATATGTATTTTCCATTCCTGAGACATATTTCTCGAAAATTTATTTAAAAAGATATTTTTTTGGTACCCATATCTTTTTGGGTCCAATAGTGTTAGCAATAATTGATCATGGATTCTAGATATTCTTTATTTTTCTATAATTTCTATCACTATTTTTAGGAAAACTTTTATAAATAATGAAGTTTTAGTACCACTAATTTTAGGATTTTTTAGATAATAGTTATTTGTGAAATAAACATTTGGTCCATAATAATAATAGGAAGTATTTTTAGAAATGGGTAAAAAATAATTTTTATATAAATTTTATTTTTTACCCCTACTTCATATTCCAAATAATTCCCTTTTAATGATATTATTTCAATGAATTATGTCTAAAATATTTTATTCTTTAGTAATAACAATAGAAATTTTTTTATTGGATTCTAATTCTTCTTGTAATTTTATGATTTTATTTCCATGATTGGTAATTTTTGATGGAGAGGAATTGAAATTTTTAAGTAACTATTGATATTGTTTTAGAATGGTATATCTTTCAAGTAAAAAAAATTATGGATGTTTTTAATGAAATATGATTTTTAAAATAGTCATATTATTCTTCTATCATTTAGTAGTAGGGAGCTATTTTTTAATTTGAGGGACTACAAGAATTAGAATCAGAAGAGTAATAAGGTTGTAGAATTTCCTCTTCAACCATAATGCTCATATTGACTTTTAGATTAGATTTCTAGTTTTCTGAATCAGAAATTGAATTCATTCTAGGGACTTCAGATACAATCCAATTAGATTTCAGTTTTCTTTTTTTTTTGTTCTCATAATTAACATTTTTTTGATATCTATTTTCTAGGATTTTTATTTAATAATTTAGTTGAGAAAAATCAGGTCTTATATGACCTAATGTATTTCATTCATATCATCAAACTTCCCTTTATTGTTTCTTATCCTTCTTGAAGGGTTATCTGAATCCTTTTTTTTCTTATAGAATTTTCTAAGGTTTCTGGATAACTAAGCTAATTCAATTTCAGAATCTAACGAATCTGAATTTTTATCTTCTTGGATTTCTTACTTTGTGCTTATTTTATGCTTCTCATATCACACCTTTAGATCAACATTTTCTTTCATTACATTAATGTTATAATATTCATCTACATCTTAAATTTTTTCTTCATACATCAGTGTCCCAAATACTTCTTTCATTGTCAGATCTTTGATTGGTGATGATTTTCATATTACAGATGACATGCCATTCCATTTAAAGGGTAGTACATTAAGTAATTTCAAGGTTTTATTAGATTGTTTTAAAGGTTCAAATAAGGTTGTAATATTGTTGACAATATCTTTAGGACTTCCATTCATCTTTGTGATGTTTTCACCATCAACCATTCTAAATTTGTGGAACTGTAATTTTGTTGTATCATACCTCATCTATCTCACATTATATATTCCTTCATAATAATTATCTATAGTTTTTCACATTTCAAAGGTTTTTGAAAATTGTGATACATGATAAAATTGATATGTTCCAAGACCACAAATTATGGAATTAGTTTCCTTAGAATTGATATCATAGTTGGGTTCTGTTTTAGCAGTTCAAGGTTCTGGTATCTCAAGAATATTAAAAAGAGAAATTATTTTATATTAGCCATTGAATCCATGATTTTTATAATAGATAATAATCCTAGATTTCAAGAAACAATAATTTCTACCATTAACGTATGAAGAAAGTTCCATTAACATTCCATATCTAGGATTAGCCGTTTCCATCTTTGAATATACCTTATAATTTTATATTTTATATATTTATCCAAAATATTACATATGACAACTATTTTAGGTCAGAATATAAAAAGCTTCACAAGAGGAGGAGGGTGAATTTTATCTTTTAAAAAATCATCTAAAACTATGGATTTTGAAACACACTGTGTTTTAAACAGATATGTAGTGTTTACATCTGTAAAAAAATATACCATGGATAAACATAAATAAAAACACATATTCTTGTAGTGGTTTGAGGGATAAATATCCCCTAGTACTCTCTACGAAAAAATCTATCTATGATCTTTGTAAATTTTACAAGAATGGTACTCTTATCAGATGACCAAAGATCTACAATTGAGTGTATAAAATTGAAACCTTTATAAAAAGTTTAATAATAAATCCTTCAGGTTTTATAAGAGAGAATCATTTTTCCATAGATCATATTGAGAATCTTATAGTTCACCACAGCTGAGTACAAGTAGTTGAAACTATAATAAATAAAAAGATATTGATTTAAAATGTTTCTACTGATCTTCACAGTTACGAAAACACAAAAGTAACAATTTATAGAAGTTATTATTCAAAAAATAATATTATCATGAATGAAATATTATGAATGAATCCCTGTGGAAAAATAATCATCAATAATAAAGAAGATAAATAGAGGTAGTAATCTAACAACATTAAATGATTGAACATATATATCAATAATGTGTATCTTCTTTCCGAACCTATCATTCATTGTAGGAGGACTATACAAGGTAATTTCAATAATACAATTTCATATTTGAATATCTTATGAAACATGCACACATAGATATATATATATATGAAGAGATAATCTGATGTAATATATTGAACATATAGTTTGATTTGGTATTTTAGATCTAAAACAATTGCATGATTGATCAGAGAATTTTAAATTACAATTAAATAAGGGAGTCATAACTTCCCTTAGGATAATGACTTATATTATCTAAAAAATATGGTTCATTGAAACAATCAAAATGATCCTTGAATCAGTCTCCAATTATGACTTGAATTTTCAACAATATCAGATAAAAAATGTGGCATAGAAATTTCACTATTGAATACACAATGTAAGGTTTAACTATATTGGATAGGTTTCATTCGCATATCGTAGGGTTAGATCCAACATATGGTTCCATAACCATAATTTCATCTTTAAGTAACTTAGGGATCAAATTATGTGTAGGAATGATAATATATACATTATCCTTTTTAGTATAATATCCTAAATGTATAATTGATTAACAATGTGTTTAAATTCCCAAATGCAGGATTGATGAATTATAAAACCAACTTCCAATTTAGGGTTTCTGATCCATACATTTGATGATTCTTCCAATTTAGAGATTTGGATCCAAACACAAACTATTTATCATAACATAGAGTTAATACCATACGCAAGTGTAAACTTTTCAAACGTAACATATAGTTGATACCATATATTCATTTACCAAATGTAGGGTTTGTAATAGTGTTTCCATAGTAATTGTCATAATATTAAATTCCTTTAACCCAAATATATATTCCAAAAAAAATAATTCAAGAAAACATAATTACAAAAAAAACTATGTTATTTTTGTACATCAAAATCATCAAAAAAATATTGAATATTGTTGAGATAATTCATACCCAACAACAACCATTACCCATACCATAATGGAAAGGGAAAAAATCACCATGGACCTTGTCATCGGACTACACAAAACTTATAAACTCTATAATTCTATATAGGTTATTGTTGATCTCCTTATGAAGTTATCACACTTCATTTATATTAGAGAATATTTCTCCGATGAATGGATCACTAGATTATATATTAAGGAAGTGGTAATATTTTTTGGATTACCACCTTTTATTATATATGATCAGAACCCAAGATTTACCTCAATGTTTCAGAAAAGGCATCAGAAGGCACTAGATATAGAGTTATATTTCAGAAATTCTTATCATTCATAGATAGATGGTCAATTCCAGAGAACAATTAAAACTCTAGAGCACAAGTTGAGATCATTATCTAGTGACTTCAAATGTGGTTGGGATAAATATATACCTTTGATATAATTTTATTACAAAAATATATTTCACTCTAGTATTCAGATGGTGTCCTATAAAAACCCCCATAGAAAGAAGTATAAAACTAAAACATGGTGGGATGATGTTGGAGAATGAATGCTATTGGGACCTAATTTGTTTTGAGAAAATAGTAGTGATAACTAGAACTAATCAACAACATAAGAGCAGATCAAATTCGACAAAAATATTTATGTTGAAAATCTATTAAAGGACCTTGAGTTAGAAGTGGATGACAAGGCATTCTTACAAATATCTCCCCATAAAAGAGTGACGAGGTTTAGAAATAATGAAATGTTAAGCATTATGAATGTTAGTCCTTTTGAAATTCATGATCATTTTAGTAAGGTACCAAATATATTGACACTTCCACAAAATCTCTCTCATGTTCCCGATGTTTTCCATGTTTGTCTAATGAGAAAGTATATACCTGATCCTTCACATGTATTAAAGTCAAAACTCATACCACAAGAGAAAGATCTTTCATATGAAGAGCAACCAACAGATATTTAGGACCTTAGTGAAAAATTACTACGAAAAAAGACCATTAACTTGGGTAAAGTTTTATGGATGAATAAGAAATTTGAGGTAGAAATTATTTTTCAGGTTGTTAGAATATAACACCATGATATTTCAATAAATATTTATCTTTAGATCATTCGAATACTTTAATAATTTGTATTGCATAAAATAAAGATTTTAAATGAACTATGAGATGATATTAATATAAAACGAACATTATATAGTAGATGCTAAATTGGAAAGATTAAATAAGATCAATTAATTTATGAAGTAAAAATAAATTTCTAACTCAATATGAATGTATTAAAGAGATCGTATAAAATAAACGTAGAATTTTAGTAAATTCACTTTATTCTTCAAAAATATGTTCTATTAAAAAATGAGTTTTTCATGTTTTTGTTATCTTTTAGAAAATATATTGGAAAAATTGAATTTATGTTTTGAATTAATCATGTCAAAATTATCTTAAAAATATTTTTTTTATGAAAACATTTATTTTTTATGAATACTGAAAATATTTATTTTTATTGATAAATCTATTTTATTTAAAAGTCATTAAATTGTAAAATTATGTTTTTGATTAGTTTGAAATTATAAGTAGTTCAGTTTTGATTAAAATAATCCTATTATGATCACTGAAAAGTATTTTGTACCTGGACTTACTATAATAACATTTTAGGTTTTAAATGTGGTATTTCTCTGAAAAACTATTTTCATAAGGAATTAATCGTTGTGTTCTAAATTAAATTATGAAAGCATTGTGTTTTGAATTTTAAAAAATGGATTCTAAATTTAGATTTATAAGGTCAAAAATTTGGTAAGTAGTCCTCTTTTATTTTTGGATGATATGAATAGTATCCATGATAAATTTTATTACCACAGAAAAGGGTAAATTAGGTAATTTATATAAAAAATAAAATTTTAAAAACTATATAATTACTATAACATATTCTAAAATATTATTTGATGATTACAGTTAGTCTATAGACACCCAATGATAGATGTTATGTCATTTAATAGATATTTTTTCATGAAAATGACTTATATAATATTTAAATCAAATAAAGACAAAAAAAATTATTTTCATTATCTTTAATCTCCCTTATGTGTCCAAATGTGGGCAAACGAATGCCATGAAGAAATATCATTGTTAATTTCTAACATAATAAATATATTTTCATGATATAAATTAATTTTTTATGTTTAAGGTTACTTATATTAAATTATGTTATTGATAATATTTAATTAAATAAAACATTTACAATGCCACATTCGTGTTTTTAATAAATATTATTTTTAATATAGGTTAATACTATAGATAAATAAGGTCATAAATATTTTTTTTAATATCTAGAATATTTATATTCATCAGTGATTTTTTTTAATTTTTAGGAAATCAATGATTATAAGAAATAATTACACAATGTTTACGTAGTAATTAATTTATTAATGGAAATATGAAATATATTTTATTAAAAATATCTAAATAAATATAATTTTTTGATAATTAATATATACAACTACTTTAATATATTACCTTGACATATTCAGGATATAATAGTCTTATTATATTAACATGTTAACTTGATAATTTTATCAATCCAATAAACCTATAGTTTAAAAGTTGAAACTATTGATATTTTATCAAAATAATGTTTTATTAATTTATTTAAATATTATAAAAACTTTTTTCAAATAACAAATAATTATAATATGGCATAAAAGGTTACAATTTTTTCATTTATGGTCTAATCTACATCAAATAAGTAAAAGATAATGTCTTTTAATATTGAATAATTGGTCTTAGATAAAATTAGAATCGGATAACTAAGGATTAATTAAGATGATAAGGTATAAATAAGTATCAAAACATGTATAAATATATTGGTTTAAGATATTTAAACCTTATATAATATCATATTATACAATATGCCATTTTTTTATTTTTAATGATATTGAATTTATTATAAATTAATATTTTTAGAAATCCCAAAGGTTCCCCCACCTAATTGTAAAATGGAACCTCCTCCCTCATTTCATAACAACTCATTGAGCCTTCAAAATCGTCCATACCTTGAACATTTCCCTTATAAAAATCCATAAAAACATTATAAAGAAGTTTTTCTCCCCAAAAGACCATTTCTAGTGCACCTAAGAGGAGATTTAGAGGGAGTTCACAGAGGAAGAGTTAATCTCTCTTACCTACTCTTTCAAGATCATTTCTTCTTATACTTCCTCTTCATTTTTCTTCCATTATATAGAAATAAAATTACTATAACTTATATTATGAGTTTTTATTATGATTACGGAAAAACCAAATTCCATCTTCTATCCATCCTATAAATATTGAAATCACCAAATGTGCGGACGTACAACCTACCATCTCCACGCCGTGGTGTAATATATTTTTCATCACCACCATACTTGGATGGGTGAAATGATTAAAATAATAATGGTATATGATTATTATAACATGATATTGATTTTTTAACAATATATACACCATCCCCTTCCAAACAATTTTATAATTAAAGGAATGATATCAACCCTTGTGCATACATACAACCTAGAGTCCGCATGACTCAATGTAATTCATTCTCCATGATCACCATTAAAGACTGACTTTATAATTATATAGATTTAAAAATATGTTATAAATTTCCATAATATTTAAAATCCAAGGTTAATAATGAATATTACATTTTCATATTTATTAATATTTTTGAATTAAATATTAATTTTACTTTAAAGGGGATTCTATGTTCGATGGTGTACTAGATACTCAAGAATGATTTTACTTGAAATCTTACGCTGCACACAATGTTGAGTGATACTGAAAAATAGTAATATAATATTATTATTTTAAATGGTATTTAATGCCTATCCATTGTGTTGGTAGGAATGATTATAACAAACCACAATATTATTAAAAATGTTTTTTAAATGATTTTACACTTTTCCAATAAATTTTGGAGCCTTAAAAAGTGAGTGAATCTAATTTTATACATAAATAATCTAATATTCATTAAGGGTCGATTTACTGCCTTTTTATGAAGAACTGTTTTTAAATTTAGTTTTTTTAGTTTTATATGTTATATTTGACAAAATATATTATCATTTAGAATCGGGACATCGAAATTTACTTTGGATGAAATTTTGGTATTTTTCTAATAATGTTCATTTTTTAATGAGTAGTGAAAAATACTGCATTTTAATTCAAATCTACCTTTTAATCTAATATATTTATGTGGTTAGATTATCTTTGAATTGCTTTTAAATTGTTATTAGATTATATATTTTTTACTATTTAATCAGTTGTTGGTCATTGGAAGTAATTTCACATTGAAATTGGACATAAACAAGTGTCAATCTTTTGATAGTTATTATTTCATAAAAACACATTTTTTATTTTGAAAACGGGAATTAATTTTAAAATAATTTATTCAACTTTTGTGTTTAGAATTTAGAAAAAATGGATTCCATATTTGAAATAAGTAGTTACAAATTTTGTAAATAGGTAATTTTTATTTTTAGACATTATGAATATTTACTTCAGTAAATATTTTATTTACCATGGTTAAGGGATAAATCTGGTAAATAAGGGTAAACAAATATTGTAATAATAATATTAAATTATCTTAACATGTGTTTTAATCATATTTTTTGATACATGTACGACCGTGGGCATCCTTTGGTCGATTTTGGGACCCTATATAGCCACTTGATAGTGATAATGACAATTTATTATAATTAATGTGATGGAGGTAAACGTTAAAGATTCTTTTAATAGATTTAGGGAATATACTTTAATGGGTATTCCAAGTATAACTCCCTACATAGTTGTGAAAGCTACAATGTAAGTATCTTATGGATTCCACAGGTTACCTTTATTATTTGTGATTACGATCTGTTATTCATAAATCATTGATTTAATGTGTTATTTTAAAGAGATTATGTTTTATATGTATTGATAGATTAATTATATATTTCTTTATTTTATAACCCTTACTGTTCTTTTTATGTTTATCCCAGGTTCATGAAATATTTTTCACATGACATAAAGACGAATAGGGTCAAGGATGGGATCATGGAAAAGTTAGGCTATCTATAGCATGAAACTAGACATGACTCTTTTTTTCAAGATTTTTTATTTTATGAAAAAAAATGGATAGTTAGTAGAAGTGTATACATGTAATATTCAATTTGTTATTAAAATGTTATGACCTGATTTTCTAAAGTTCTAAACCTGAAAAGATCCCTAATGTGAGTTATTCACATAATTCAATATAATGTAATGTTTAAGGATGGGTCTATATAGTTGGTATCAGAGGTTGGTTTAGATAAATTTTTGAATTATAATATTTTTAAATTAATATCCATAAATTAATTTATGGTAAGATTGAAATGATATAGCATTTACAGATTATAATGTTTCTTATCCTAATATATTTATGTGTTTGGAATGGATTTTTATAGAGGAAATAGGGCATCTATTTTTGGACGACATTCGAAAGAAGACAAACTTTCATATCAAAAACCTGAGATGGTAAGAATAGAAAATGAATAGTTTGTTGTGGTGATGGAACAGATGAATCAAGCTATAAATGGTGGTGTTATCCATGCACAAAATCAGCTAGATCAACCATTAAGGAACATGTTACTAGTGGAGAATTTTATGAGGCAACATCCACCATAATTCAAAGGATCATCTGTGTAACACCCCGAGATTTTATGAAAAATATACTTTTAATTTCATTAATGTCTTGTATTGTGTGCTACACCAATATTACCTTGAGCTATACGCAACACCGTATTAGCTTGCAGTATACGCAACACTATTCTTGGATCGTGTTACACACAATTTTGATAATAGTTATTCTACGCAACATTGAGTATATATATATATATATATTCATTGTATAAAAGAAATATGGATGGATTCCGTTATATGAAACAACAAAGGATTTTTGCACAACACGCAACCCTGACTTGGCTTGCATTACACTCAATTGCGGCCTTCCTCGATAGCGTGTGTTGTATACAATATCGGGTTTTACTAAACAACGATATATTATTATAATATTATTATGAACTAGCCGTTATGAATAGTATTAACTAAATTTTGAATCTTATAACATTATTATTAGTCTTGCACATTTTCTAAAACATGGTATAAGAACAAAATAAAATTTTCGGATAAAATAAGTATTTTTAAAAAAATGCAGTTTTGCCGCCTTTTGATGGCACACCCACTTTAAATCTAGTTTTTGACATTTTATAAGTTCAATTTGACAAAATAAAATTCTTCATTGGAATCATGAAATAAAAATTTACTTTGGATAAATTTTCATATCATTCTGGTAACATTCATATTTTGATGAATAGTAAAACCACGCTATATTTTAATTAAAAAGAACATTTTCAATCGAAATAATTAATAGTGATAAATTATAAATTTGAGTGGTTTTAAAGTATATTTAGAATATATTTTTATAATTTAATACAGTGTTGTTCATTAGATGTAATTTCACATTTAAACCAGACATAAACAAGTGTCAATCTTTTGATAGTTATTTACTCTTAAGAACACGCTATTTGTTTTGACGACGTGAATTAATTTTTAAATTAATTAATGCAACTGATATGTTTTGAATTTGATAAAATAGAAATCATTTTTGAATTCATAATATCAAATATAGCGTAGATCTAATTTTTGTTATTTTTCTGGAAACTTTAATTTTTTGATGAATAGTGAAACCACTAAGTGGTAGTTAAAAAACTGAATTTTTCATAAAACATAATTTTACCGCTTATGTGAGTGGAATTTCGAAAATCCGAGAGACACAGTTGATGTCAGTATGTAAAATGTGGTTCAATGAGATGAAAATAATTTTTTGGTGAATATTAACTTTTTACTTTTTTTTTACCACAGTTAAAAATAAATAGTGTAATTAAGGGTAAAAATGATATTATTATTACCCTAACACATGTCCTAATTCTATTGGACAAGTGTAATTCGACAAAAAACAATCATAGGAAAAACATATGACCATTTGGGCCCACTTGGATTAGATTAGGACATTTATTATTAATTTATTTAAAGAAGGGTTAAAATAGTTAAAATCAATATTTAATAAGTAAATCATTTTTAATATATGGTTATACATAAGATAAGTACAACTATAAATATTAATTAGAAAGATAAAAAGATCTCCTACATAATTATATTTTATTTGTAATTTTTAGACTTTAAATAATTTAATTTATTTATGACACAATGATGATGCAGTAATTTCCATAATAGTGAAAAATTAGAATAATTGATATTATAAATACCTAAATAAGTATAATATGAGACTTTTTATTAATTAAACTAATTTTATAGGTTAATATGACATTTTAGGATTGATTTAATTAACTTTGGACGAATTAATCATTCTGTTATGAGATTCCAAAAAATCAACTATTGAATAGTGTCAAAAATGACATAAAATAGTTTTTAAAACAACTATTATATTATTAATTGTTATTTTATTCTTAAAAAACTATGGATCGGCCAAATGACTTAGATAATCTTATATATATTAATAAAACACAACTTGGGGGTCTCTTGGATGTATATGGTATGTTTATTAACTATATAATATAAAAATACAAAGTGACATGGTAATTGTCAATCTAATTAACTAAGAGTTAAAACTAACAGATAAGGTTAATATAATGACCTAAACTTGTATAAATTCTATTGGATGAGAGGCTTTAGACCCATACCCACCTTATCTTTGAAAAACTCAATTTGGAGCTATTTAAAACTGAACTTGACTTTATAATAAAATACTATTTTTAGTTATTCCAAAGGTGCCCCTCTCCTCCATTATAAAAGGGCACCTCCTCCCCCTCTTCCTCACACTACTTTGATCCTTCAAGCTCGGCCAACCCCTGCAAATTTCTTCTCTCCACTTCCCTAGAAACATACTAGAGGTTCTGGATTTTATTAAAAGACCTATTTTAGTGCCCTAAAAGGAGGTCTCAAAGAAGTACTTTAAAGAAGAGGTAATGTCTGTTACCAATTCTTTCATCTTTATTTATTCTTCCACTTATTCTTATTAGGTTGTTTCACTATGAAGTAATAACATAAGTATCACTTATATACTGATATATTATTATAATTATGAAACAACCTTATTTCACCATCTATCCATCCTACGGAAAACGAAATCACCACGCGTGTGTACGTACAGAATACCGTCTCCACGCCGTGGTGTAATATATTTTCCACCACCACATTACTTGGATGGGTATAATGGTGTAAATAACGACTATATATGACTATTATAATGTTATATTGATTCTGAAATAGTATACATACACTTCAATACAATTCCACGATCATAGGAACGATATCATCCCTCGTGCATACGTACGGAATACCGTCTCCACGATGTGATGCGACTCGTTCTACATGATCTTCATTTCATAATGATTATATAAATGAATTGAATTAGTGAATATGATATATATTACAATAATACCATTCTGGGAATGAGGTATCTATAACCTAAAGAGAAGAATAAGAATTTATTCGACAAAACATGCACAAGAACAAAAAGTTATAAACACCCGAATAACAAGTAGTAATGAAATATTACTTCTATGAAGCTAAGAATATGACCATATATGATATAATAAAAATAGTTATGATTCTGGAATAAGTCAATAACATTATTTAAATCATTATACAGGAGGTTTGGACATGTACAAAGCATATCGGACCTAATGTAAGGGAAATATCACAATATCATTTTTATCTGGGATTGTTTATACATTAGTATTTACTAGGGTGTATTTTATCAACCACATCCATGTTTCCTCAATATGTAATAGTATTTCCATACACCTACAATTTTTTAAATAAAATTTTACCCTTCAGTGAGTTTTTGGTAAAAGATATGAAAGTAATATTTTGTCGTTTTTCATACGAGGTACTTTTTGACTTTTCCGACAAAAGTACGAGAAGAATGTTTTTTAACTTATACGGAAAGAATGGATTTTTAAAACATTATTTCCAAGAAGATTACTTTACAAGTTTTCAAGTTTATTTTTAATCAACTTCTTTTAGTTTAGAATTGTACGACATGTTAAGAAAGGAAAAGTGTTCTTGAAGCAGAAAAGATATTTTCCTCAAGAATGGAGTTCAAGTGTTTTATAAAAATTATTTTCCTTCTAAGATAATATAGGAATATAAGTCTATCAATATTATTATGTTGATTTGATTATGTTGTGATTGAAATATTTTTATGAAATCCTTTATCTTATATGAATTTTTTTATGAGGTCATGTTATTTAAGAATCCCATTTTATTACATGGGTTATGCTATGATGTATGGTTTATGATTTTGGTGGCACACATAATAATGGTATCATTATGAGATGGGTGAGACCTATATCTCCCTCCAATACATTGGGTAAATATTTTATATCTCATGAGATAGACATGGCTGGAATGGTAGGATATACCGGTTCAGTGAAACAGGACTGAAAGGAGGGTGACTCGGTTCAGAAATGGACTTTGTCCACTATGATAGTCTTGTCAATGAGTCTTGACTAATAAGATATGATTCTCTATGATAATGTGTGTATGCCACAAATTTTCATGTTTTAAGTTATGATTATTGGGATTTCATTTCACTACTATGATTTATCCCATGTTATGAATTTTTTCTCTCATTTTCAGGCTAATATTTCCAAAAAGTTATGTTCTTATGAAAATGATGTGATTGATATTTCTTTTGTTTACCCTTACTGAGCATTTGATCACACCATTTTATGTTTTCTTTTCCCCAGGATATAAAGAATGGTTTTAGGTAAAAAAAAGAAGATCTTTATGGGAAATGTTGAAGATCTTTCACCACGATTAGAAGATTATATTCCGTGTTTCCAAAGACACTAAAATATTAAGATACTTGTGTGTGTGTTTTTATTATGTACTAAGTATTCCGCAAATGTAATGTAATGTCCATGTACGTCAAGCTTCAGGTCTCTACAGTTGGTATTAGTGGAAAGGTTTAGTCAACCTTTGGAAACTAGGATGCGAAAACGTTACTGAGATCCCTAGAGATATTTCTACGGTATGTCTAGGGATGTCCCTAAGGATAAGTATACATATAGGATATAGTCCTAGAACTATGGTAACAATATTAGATTAAACCAAAGATGTTAGATATTGAAGTTATTCCCCCTTTATTATGATTTTTGCCTCTCACACTATTCTTTTTGGGTTTTATAAAATGGCTGGAAACAAGATGATTCACGATAATAGATGATATGATGGACAATGGAATGATATTCTTCATGAGCAACCAAATGAAATGGGATTTGAAAGTTGAAACATAATTATTATGCCGAATCAGCAATCTCATAATATGATCAATAAAGTAAAATTTGGTAAGTTTCCTGACTCGGCTAATAAGAGAAAGATGGAGTTTCATGATGATCATAGAGGAAAGAAAGTTCAATTTACCCTATGTAAATCATGTGGGAAGAGGCATCAAGGAGAATGTTTCAAAGGAATTGGAAGATGCTTTGGGTGTGGAAAAGAAGGACACAAATCCAGTAAGTGAAAATGAAAAGGTTCAGTTAACACCAGGTATGAGGATAATGGTATTGCTACGACATCAACAATGGTTAAATGTTTTAAATGTGGAATGTACGGGCATTATGTAAACCAATTCCCTAAGGGAATGTCTGATGAAGAGAATCAGTATGGTCGTATGGGTAGTATTTATGTGGATGATGATGAAGAGACTACAAATGACATGTGAGATGAAATAATTGTTGAAGCTCGGTCAATGGTTTAAGAATGTAGTGGAATGATTACATGTTTATCATGTGCAATGTTGTATAAGTAATCTCATGGTACTATGGAATAAAGAGACATCTAAGGATTGTTACACCGTTGTCTTTCCTTGAGTTTTTAATGTGTATGATTAATGTTTCCAGTATCCATGAAAGGTTATTCAGATATTTTTGGAATGTAGATGATATGCGCATAATGAAGGGATAAGGAGAAAATTAAATGTTTGATAGTATTCATGAGCTCATGACTGATATAAGGAGAAGGTTATATCATGGTTTGAGTATATAGATTTTTTGGATTTTGGTATGTGGAAAGAGTTAACTTTTGACAGCATTCATGTTTTCACTAAGGTTTAATGGGTATTCATTTATCAAGAGAATAAATCATTAAGGTATTCACATGATTTGAATGTGACCAAAAAGATATATGGGGGATAAATGATGGTATTCACATGCTTGGTTGACGACATTTCAAGTTATCGTTTTCTTTATATTATTAGCTTGGACTGTAGTATTTTAGATAAGCCTAAAGATTGTAATGGATTATGTTAACTATAAGTTAGTATTGTTTAAGGATAGAACTTTTTTTGATATTATTTATGTGATGTTATAGTAATATAGCTTTAAAAAAAGGACAATCTGAAGGACGGGCGACAGCCCATCGCGTCGGACAAGGCTGTGGAAATCGAACCCACAACCGAAGTGCGACTAGCCTTTATCGCCTACCACTGGCCTACAGAAAGTCCCTGGTTAGTAGAAACTAGTTTTATTTTATTAAAAGGTATGATATTTGAAGTATAAGTTCATTTTAGGAACCATATATGATTAATATCACTATAGATGTACTTATATTTTTTTTGATATCTTTTCTAACCTTTTGTTTGAGACAGATGGAATGACCCATAATTCTATCACATGATATGCTAACACATCACGAATTACAAATTCAACTTCATTTATTTAAGAGATGAAGTGGAAATTGTCCAAAGAACAACAAACGTTGAGACTACCAAAATCACGAAAGTATTTCTTCTAATTCCAATTTCATCAACTTTAGGGAAATGATCTTGAAAACCAAAATGTTTTCCTAGTGCTCTTATATTTGATGAATCAGATGGTACCTTAGATCATCACAAATTTATGGCTTTGTGATTATTGGCCTTTTCATAGCCATGTTCTCTACCACTCTCCTTCAGAACTTGATGGTTAGATTTTTCTTCCATATCCATATTTTCACTCAGTGATGAGTTAATTTGGGTAACCGTTACATTTCATACATTAGTTTTTAAAGCCATGTTTTTGTATTCCTTTTTACGATGTGGGTTTCTATTAAACAAACATTTGAGTTGTAAACCATTTATAACCCCGACGAATTTCGAGGGAGAAATTCCTTTTATGGGGGGTAGAATATAACACCCCGAGATTTTATGAAAATTATTCTTTTAATTTCATTAATTTCTTGTGTTGTATGCTACACCAATATTACCTTGAGCTATACGCAACACCGTATTAGCTTGCAGTATACGCAACACTATTCATGGATCGTGTTACACACAATTTTTATAATAGTTATTCTATGCAACATTGAGTATATATATATATATATTCAATGTATAAAAGAAATATGGTTGGATTCTATTATATGAAACAATGAAGGATTCTTGCACAACACGCAACCCGGACTTGGCTTGCATTACACGCAATCACGACCTTCCTCGATTGCGTGTGTTGTACACAATACCGGGTTTTACTAAACAAAGATATATTATTATAATATTATTATGAACTAGCCGATATGAATAGTATTAACTAAATTTTGAATCTTATAACATTATTATTCATCTTAAACATTTTCTAAATCATGGTATAAGAACAAAATAAAATTTTCGGTTAAAATAAGTATTTTTTAAAAAATGCAGTTTTGCCGCCTTTTGATGGCGCACCCACTTTAAATATAGTTTTTGACATGTTTATAAGTTCAATTTTACAGAATAAAATTCTTCTTTGGAATCATGAAATAATAATTTACTTTTGATAAATTTTCATATCATTCTGGTAACTTTCATATTTTGATGAATAGTAAAAACACGCTATATTTTAATTAAAAAAAACTTTTTCAATCGAAATAATTAATAGTGATAAATTATTAATTTGAGTGGTTTTAAAGTATATTTGGAATATATTTTTACAATTTAATACAATGTTGTTCATTGGATGTAATTTCACATTTAAACTAGACATAAACAAGTGTCAATCTTTTGATAGTTATTATATATTAGGAACACGCTATTTGTTTTGGCGACGGGAATTAATTTTTAAATTAATTAATGCAACTGATATGTTTTGAATTTGATAAAATAGAAATCATTTTTGAATTAATAATATCAAATATAGATTAGATCTAATTTTTTGTATTTTTCTGGAAACATTCATTTTTTGATGAATAATGAAACCACTAAGTGGTAGTTAAAAAACTAAATTTTTCATAAAACTTCATTTTACCGCTTCTGTGAGTGGAATTTAAAAAATCCGAAAGACACGGTTGATGTCAGTAAGTAAAATGTGGTTCAATGAGATGAAAATATTTTTTTGGTGAATAGTAACTTTTTACTTTTTTTTACCACGGTTAAAAGTAAATAGGGTAATTAAGGGTAAAATTGATATTATTATTACCATAACACATGTACTAATTCTATTGAACAAGTTTAATTCGACCAAAGACAACCTTAGGAATAAAATATGACCATTTAGGCCTACCTGGATTAGATTAGGACATTTATTATTAATTTATTTAAAGAAGGGTTAAAATAGTTAGAGTCAAAGTTTAATAACTAAATCATTTTTAATATAAGGTTATACATAAGATAAATTCGACTATAAATATTAATTAGAAAGATAAAAAGATTTCCTACATAATAATATTTTATTTGTAATTTTTAGACTTTATATAATTTAATTTATTTATGACACAATGATGATGTCGTAATTACCATAATAGTGAAAAATTAGAATAATTGATATTATAAAAACCTAAATAAGTATAATATGAGACTTTTTATGAATTAAACTAATTTTCTAGGTTAATATGACATGTTAGGATTTATTTATTTAACTTCTGTCTAAGTAATCATTCTGTTATGAGTTTCAAAAAAATCAACTATTGAAAAGTGTCAAAATTGACATAAAAAAGTTTTTAAAACAAATATTATATTATTAATTGTTATTTTATTCCTAAAAAACTAAGGATCGGCCAAATGACTTAGATAAGGTTATATATATTAATAAAACACATCATGGGTGTCGCTTGGAAGTATATAGTAAGTTTATTAACTATATAATATAAAAATACAAAGTGACATGGTAAATGTCAATCTAATTAACTAAGAGTTAAAACTAAAAGATAAGGTTAATATAATGACCTAAACTTGTCTAAATTCTATTGTATGAGAGGATTTCGACCCATACCCACCTTATATTAGAAATAACACAATTTGTAGCTATTTAAAACCGAACCTGACTTTATAATAAAATAATATTTTTAGTTATTCCAAAGGTGCCCCTCTCCTCCCTTATAAAAGGGAACCTCATCCCCCTCTTCCTCACACTACATTGAGCCTTCAAGCTCGGACAAACCCTGACAATTTCTTCTCTCCACTTCCCTAGAAACATCCTAGAGGTTCTGGTCTTTTTCAAAGACCTATTTTATTGCCCTAAAAGGAGGTCTCAAAGAAGTACTTCAAAGAAGAGGTAATGTTTGTTACCAATTCTTTCATCTTTATTTAATATTCCACATCTTCTTATTAGGTTATTTCATTATGAAGTAATAACATCAGTATCACTTATATACTGATATGTTATTATAATTATGAAACAACCTTATTTCACCATCTATCCATCCTACGGAAAACGAAATCACCGCGCGTGTGTATGTACGGAATACTGTCTCCACGCCATGGTGTAATCTATTTTCCACCACCACCTTACTTGGATAGGTATAATGGTGTAAATAATGACTATATATTACTATTATAAAGTTTTATTGATTCTGAAATAGTATACATACACTCCAATACAATTCCACGATCATAGGAATGATATCATCACTCGTGCGTACGTACGGAATACTTTCTCCACGATGTGATGCGACTCGTTCTACATGATTATCATTTCATAATGATTATATAAATGAAATGAAATGAATTAATATGATATATATTACACTAATACTATTCTGTAAATGTGGTATCTATCACCTAAAGAGAAGAATAAGAATTTATTCGACAAAACACGCATAAGAACAAAAAGTTATAAACACCCGAATAACAAGTAACAATGAAATATTAATACTATGAAGCTAATAATATGACCATATATGATATCATAAAAATATGTATGATTCTGTAATAAGTCAATAACATTATTGAAATCATTATACAGGAGGTTCGGACACGTACAAAGCATATTGGACTTAAGGTAAGGGAAATATCACAATCTCATTTTTATCTGATATTGTTTATACTTTAGTATTTACTGGGGTGTATTTTATCATCCACATACATGTTTCCTCAATATTTAATATTATTTCCATCCACCTACAATTGTTTAAATCCAATTTTACCCTTCAGTGAGTTTTTGGTAAAAGATATGAAAGTAATCTTTTGACATTTTTCATACGATGTACTTTTTTACTTTTCCGACAAAAGTACTAGAAGAATGTTTTTCAACTTATATGGCTTGAATGGATTTTTAAAACATTATTTCCAATAAGCTTCCTTTACAAGTTTTCATGTTTATTTTTAATCAACTTCTTTTAGTTTAGAATTGTACGACATGTTAAGAAAGGAAAAGTGTTCTTGAAGTAGAAGGGATATTTTCCTCAAGAATGGAGTTCAAGTGTTTTATAAAAATTATTTTACTTCTAAGATAATATAGGAATCTGTGTCTATCCCTATTATTACATTGATTTGATTTTTTTGTGATTGAAATATTTTTATGAAATCCTTTATCTTATATGAATTGTTTTATGATGTCATGTTGTTTAAGAATCCCAGTTTTATTACATGGGTTATGCTATGATGTATGGTTTATGATTTTGTTGGCACACATAAGAATGGTATCATTATGAGATGGGTGGGACCTATATCTCACTCCAATGCATTGGGTAAAGATTTTATATCTCATGAGATAGACGTGGCTGGAATGGTAGGTTATACCGATTCAGTGAAACAGTACTGAAACGAGGGTGACTCGGTTCAGAAATGGACTTTGTCCACTAAGATAGTCTTGGCAATGAGTATTGACTAATAAGATATGATTCTCTATGATTATGTGTGTATGCCACAAAGTTTCATGTTTTATGTTATGATTATTGGGATTTCATTTCACTACTATTATTTATCCCATGTTATGAAATTTTGCTCTCTTTTGCAGGTTAAGATTTCCAAAATGTTATGTTCTTATGAAAATGATGTGATTGATATTTCTTTTGTTTACCCTTACTGAGCATTTGAGCTCAACCTTTAATGATTTCTTTTCCCCAGGATATAAAGAAAGGATTTAAGTAAAAAAAAAGAAGATCTTTATGGGAGATGTTGAAGATCTTTCACCACGATTAGAATATTTTATTCCGAGTTTCCAAAGACAGTAAACTATTACGATCCTTGTGTGTGTGTTTTTATTATGTACTAAGTATTCCGAAAAAGTAATGTAATTTCCATGTACATCAAGCTTCGGGTCTCTACAATCTGGCCCTATGCTATTTAAATGGTAGATTAAATAATTGGATAATATTTTCAATTTCATGGGGTGTTTAGAACATAAAAGGGTTAGTATCACTGTTTACCATTTTGAAGGTGAAGTGGATCAGTGGTGGTTGATGGTTAAGAAATATCAGGGATAGTGAGGATATTGAGGCTCTTGGTTGGGATTAATTTAAAGGTATGTTTCTTGAGAAATATGTTTCTTAGGTGGCTCATCTTAGGATAGAAAAATAATTCCTAGAATTGAGGCATGATGATGACTCATCGGCTTCTTATCAAGAAAAATTCACTCAACTGGAAAGGAATGCGCCAAATTTCATACGAGATCTTGATATTAAAATAAATCATTTTTAATCAGAATTAAAGCCAATGTACTAAAGGGATATAGCTTATCATGAGTTCACATGTTATGGAAAACATTTTCGATGTACGGAGAAGGTGGAAATGGAGAAGCCGATGATCATGTGTTCTATGAAAAACAATAGAATAAGAGGTCGAGGTGGCTGACGAAGTGGAAAAACTCTTCAAAAAATTTGATGCTATGAAACATTAGTTTATAATTTGTGAAAATTAGTTTAAAAAACACTATGGGGAATATATGTTATATTCTGGTAAGTGATACTAATGTGGTAAAAAGGGACATAAGGTTCGTAATTTCACTAAAAAAGATAAGGGCAATGGTAAGATGAAATATAATTTATAGATAGTAAAATTTGTTAAGTGTAATGGAATGTGTCATTATAAAAATGAGTGTCCAACGAAGAACTCAACTATAGAAAACCATCTAGACTACAAGTACAAAGGGGTGGGAAAATCCTTTGAAACTATTTCAGTAGATTTTGGGACATCAAATGAAGTAGTATTAGGTACACTAGTTGTTTTTTCATATTATGTGAATGTGTTGTTTGATTCAGAGTCTACACATTATTTCATTTCTACGAAGTATTATAGAAAATTGGGAATTCAATATCAATATATGTATCCTTAAAGTATGGTAAAAACACCGAGAGGAAATGTTGAGAAAAAAAGAAATTATAAGAACCTTTATTTCATTGTGTGTAGAAAGAATATACCTGAAAACCATATTATTTTACCTCTAGTGGAGTTTGATGTTATTTTGTGTATGGATTTAATTTCTATTTATTATGATAAGATTGAATGCAGAGCTTAATAGGTTTCTTCCCAGAATTAATTTCAATTTGTGTACAAGAATTGACCCTTAGTTTTGATAACCTATCCAGAAGCTGAGAAACTAGTAAAAGATGGAAATGAATGTTGCCTTGCACATATTATTGAAAACAAAGAAACTATTCATATTAATGATGTGCCAGTGGTGAATGAATATATTGATGTTTTTCCTGATGAGTTTCCTGGTATAATACCTGATCAAGAAGTTGAATATATGATGACTTAGTTCCTAATTCTAACACCATTTCAAAACCCCTCATCGAATGACACAAATTAAACTTTTAGAGTTAAATAATCAATTGCAGGAGTTATTAAATAAAGGTTTCATCTGACTAAGAACATCACCATGGGATTCTCCTATATTTTTTGATAATAAGACAGATGGTTCAGTGAGACTTTTCATTTATTATAGAGAATTGAATAACATCACTGTTACCAACAAGTATCCTTTGCCTCATATCAATGATTTTTTTGATCTGATCCACGAAGCCCAGTATTTTTCGAAGATTGTCTTCAGGTTGGGGTACCATCAGTTTAAATTAAAGGAATATGATTTTCCAATGACCACATTTCATACTATATGGATCACTTATTAATTTTTAGTTATGCATTTTGGATTAACCAATGCACCTACTATATTTATGGAGCTTATGAATATAATTTTCCGTGAGTTCATGGATAAGTTTGTGGTTGTGTTTCTTGATGATTCATGGATTATTCCAAAAGTAAATAGGAACATGAATTTCATTTAAGGGTTGTATTGAAAACATTAAAAGAAATGAAATTGTATGTTAAATTCAGCATGTGTGGGTTTTGGTTACAAAAAGATTCATTCGTTAGTCACATTGTTTAAAAAAGGCATAAATATTAACCCTTCTAAAACAAAAGTGGTTGACGAATGTCCAAGACCCACATATATTACATAGATCCATATTTTTCTTGTTTTGGAAGGATATTACAGAAGGTTTGTTGAAAATGTTTAATGGTTATCTATCCCACTAACTAAATTAACTTGAAAAGGGGTTAAGTTCATCTGGACAACAGAATTTGATGATTGTTTTCTGGAATTGAAGAGAATATTGGTGAGTTCTCTAGTTTTAGAACTGCCTTCTAGAAATAGTGAGTTTTTACCTACAGTGGTTCTTTATTGAAAGGTCTTGGTTGTCTCCAAATGTAAAATGATCAGGTAATTACTTATGCTTCACACCAGTTGAAACCTCATGAGTTAAATTACCCAACACCTGATTTAGAATTAGTTGCTATTTTTTTTTCTTTAAAAATTTAGAGGCCTCATCTGTATGGAGTAAAATGTGAAACATATACTGACCAAAAAAATTTGAATTATATATTCACTCAAAAATAATAGAACATGAGATAGAGGAGATGGATAGAATTAATCAAGGAATATGATTGCCCAATTCATTAAAATCCATGTAAATAAAATAATGTGGTCGATTCATTGAGATAAAAAAGTAATTCTATATTTACCATGTTACATTTGGAACAAGAACCGTTGATTAACGATTTGATGAACATTGGAATAAATGTTTTTGGTGGAGGGGATTCCTCTATTTTTTTTTGGTGTAAGTGAAATCATCTCTACCAGACAGAATTAAGAAAGGATGTAAGGAAGACATCGAGTTGCAGAAAAAGGTAGAGTTGGTTCAGAAGGGTATGTTACCTAATTTTAGCATTGATAATGAATTTTTTTGAGGTTTGGGACGATATTACGTGTGACCTATGATTAACAGTTGAATAATGAGTTGTTATGTGAAGATCATGGTTCTCTGTTTTCAGTTTATCCTGAAAGTACTAAAATGTACATAGATCATTAGTAGTATTGTTGGTGGGATGGAATGAAAAGAGATATTTCTAACTTTACTGTGAAGTGCTTGACTTGTCAATAGGTTAAAGAAAAGTAAAAGTTACCAAAAGATATGATTCCCCTTTACTGGTGCCAGAGTTGAAATGGGAAAATATATACATTGACTTCATTTACGGATTACCAAAGACATCTCGAGGTAACAATGAAATCTTGGTTATTGGTTATCAAGTGACTAAATCTGCTAATTTTCTTCCGAGTCGAGATACTTTTTCTCTAGATCAACTTTCTCGGTTGTATGTTAAAGATATTGTCATGTTTCAGGGAGTTACCCTATCCATTGTATATGATTGTGATCCCAGGTTTACTTCTAACTTTTGGAAAGGCCATCAGAAGTCGTTGGGTACTAAATTAAATCATAGTACATCTTTTCATCCTCAATCAGATGTGCAGTCAAAACAAACAATTCATACATTGAAAGATATGCTACGTGATTTCTCAATGGATTACCAGGGAAGTTGGTACCATCATCTTTCTTTTGTTGAACATTCTTATAATAAAATTTTTCATTCTATTATACAAATGGCTACATTTGAAGCATTATATAGAACGTGGTTTTGAACTCCAACTTTTTGGGATGAAGTAGGTGAAATGAAACTGATGGGACCAGAATTGGAAGAAGAGATGGAAAAAAAGTTCAATTAATTCAGAATAATATTATAATAGCTCAAAGCAGGTAGAAAAATTATATAGATAACCGAAGGAAGGAGCTTTTATTCGTGGTAGGTTATCTTTTTTTTTCTCAAAGTATCTCTATGGAAAAGTGTGATTCATTTTGTTAAGAAGGGAAAGTGGAGTTTGAGGTTCATTAGACCTTATTAAATCATGTATAATGTTCAGTTAGATTTCTAAAGAGTGTAATTACCTCCATGATTAACCCTGGTACATAATATTTTTCATGTTTCAGTTTAGAGAAACTATATGCCAGATATATCTCATGTATTGAGTTCAGAGGTAGTTCAGTTGGAAGAAAATCTCTCTTTTGAGGATCAAACAGTCTATATTATTGACCGTAGAGAGAAATGTTGTGGAATAAGGTAATTTATTAGGTAAATAATTTTTTAAAAACTATCCGGTTGAAGAATAAATGTGGTAATCTAAGAATTCTATGAGGGATAAATACCCCCATTTATTTAATAATTGAAAAAAATTGTGAGGACACAATTTCCAAAATGGGGGAAGGATGTAACATCCCAGGTTAATAAATAATATTAAATTTTCATATTTTTTAATTTTATTGAATTAAATATTAATTTTACTTTAAAGGGGATTCTATGTTCGATGGCGTTCCCAATACACAACAATGAGTTTCTTTGAAATCTTACATTGCACACAATGTTGAATCATACTGAAAAATAATAATATAATATTATTATTTTAAATGGTAGTTAACGCCTATCCATTATATTGATGGGAATGAACAAAAATAACTACAATATTATTAAACATGTTTGTTAAATGTTTTTACATTTATCCAATAATGGTTTTAGCATTAAAATGCGAGTGAATCCAATTTAATGCATAAATAATCTGATATTCTTTATAGGGTTGATTTAACACCTTTTGATGGAGAACCAATTTTAAATTTTTTTTGTATGTTTTATAAATTATATTTGAAAAAATAATATTATTATTCAGAATAGGAACATCCAAATTTACTTTGGGTGAAATTTTTGTAATTTTTTTGATAATATTCATTTTTAATGAATATTGAAAAATACTGTATTTTAATTCAAAACTACCTTTTAATCTAATTTATTTATATAATTACATTATATTATTAAACCGTTTTAAAGTGGAAGAAGATTATATTTTTACCATTTAATCTATTTTTGGTCATTGGATGTAATTTCACATTGAAATTGGACATAAAAAAGTGTCATTCTTTTGATAGTTATTATTTCTTAAAAACACAGTTTTTGTTTTGACAACGGGGACTAATTTTAAATTAATTTCTGCCACTTAAATATTTTGAATTTGTAAAAAATGTATTCCTTATTTGGAATCAGGAGGAAATAATTGTGTAAATTGGTAACTTTAATTTTTAGACGTGATGAATATTTACTTGAGTTAATATTTTATTTACCATGGTTAAAGGGTAAATCTGGTAAATAAGGGTCAAAATATATTATTATAATAATTTTAAATTGCCCAAAAATGTGTCCTAATACTATTTTTGATTCATTTCCGACCATGGATATCCTTGAGTCGATTTTGGGACCCCATCGAGCCACATGAGAGTGAAAATGAAACTTTATTTTAATTAATTTAATGTAAAGTCAAAAATGACATAAACATATATCTTTTAGTAAAAAAATATAAATATAGGGTTATATAAGTAATCTCTTATACTATGAATATTAATTTGAAAGCTAAAAAGCTTTCATACATCATTTTTAGTTTATTTATATTTTGTAAACAAAAAATAAATAAATTTATTTATGACACAATGATGATGTAGTGTTTATCTTATTAATGAATGATTTAAATAAATGAGGTTGAAAAAATTAAAACAAAATAAAAAACCTATTCAATTATTATTGGATGATTTTATTTCTAAAAATAGTCTTCTTATATATAAATTTAATTAATTTTTGAACTTTTGAAATTGAAAATTAATTTATAATAAAATAATTCTTTAAAGCATTCCTAAAGAGCCCATCCTCCCACTTATAAAAGGCCACCACCTCTAACCCAAGAATCACACATCTCAATCCCCTTTTATATTCCAAACTCTACCCAATTAAGTTCTCCACATCCCTATATTCCTCCTATAATCCTTCTCCTTGGAATAAAACTATTCAAGTAAACCTTTTGGTTTAAATGAAAGGGAGATAACCGATTTAAAAGTAACGTCTTCTCTCAAGTTCTCTTCTTTTATTTTCCTTCTCCAATACCCTAAATATTCTTTATTAGATTATTTTATAAAAAAACTAGTACATTAAGTATACTAGGATATTGTTTTTAGGAGGGTTCTAATTACACATCCACACACCTTCATCTAATGGATACAAACATATTGTTTCTGTGGATGGCGAACTATTTCCTCACGAAATGATTATTGTTCAATTATCTCATACCGCCTCTCATGGTGGCCATTATGATGGAACTGTATTTATATCTAATGTATATTTTGTTTATTTTGTATCTATGATTATTTATTTTTCGTTTATAGCATACAATTATGGTTTCCATAATGCATAAATATGATAATTTCATTTGAGTAAGTGCGGACTACCACCCCCTCAAGGTGATATGATTCGTTCATTCCATAAATGGAACTTATAAAATATATTGTTAACGCAATTTAAAAACATATATATCATATGATATTATACTGAAATTATAATATACATATGTATCAATACGTTTTCATTTGATTATATATGAAATAGAAATGAATGTAGTGCTCATGCGTACATACAAATTACCATCTCCATGAACAGTAAATTTCATTTCAAGGTTAATATTAAATTATAGGAGTGATTAAATAAATTTTTATTGAAGTGATGCAGATTTATGACTTTCATAAAAACAAAATACAAAATAGTGTCAAAATTGACAAAATTTATTTTTTAAAACAACTACTATATTATTGGATGATATAATATTACTAAAAATATAAGGTTCAGCCAAAGGGATTAAATAATATTATATATTTCATTAAGGAACAAATTTAGCTTCTCTTGGATGTTGAGAGTATGTTTATTATCCTCATAGTGTAAGAATACATGAAGACATGGTAAAAGTTAAACTATTTAACTAAGAGTAAAATCTAAAGGATAATGTCATAATGGTAACATAAACATGCCTAAAACATATTGGTTTATAGTATTTATACCCATAACCAACTATGTCTCTAAATAAATTCATTTGGATCCATTATAATCCAAAAATTATTATATTATAAAATAATATTTTCAATGTTTCCTAAAGAGCTCCTCCTCCCCCTTATAAAAAGATTTAACCTCTAACCAATTACTTATACCTCTCAAGCCCCTTGGATAGCCCTAACTATAACCAAATAAGATCACATGATCCCTCCCTTATACTTAGATGACTTACCTTAGGTATAAGGCACTTCAAAAAATATTTTTGGATCAATCCAAAGGGTGTTACCCTATTTTAAGGTAACGTCTTCCATTATGTTCTCTTCTTTTATTTTACTTCTCCATCCCCATAAACTATTTTTATTACTTAGTTTTATAACAAAACTAGTATCATCAATATACCAGGATGTTTTTATAAGAATTATTTGACCTAAAATTACACACACCTCCATTTAATGGGAAAAGAACATTTTGTTGCTATGGACGACAAACTACTGCCTCACAAAATGATGACTGTTAAATTATCTCCTACCGCCTCTTATGGTGGAAATTAATATAGTACTATATTTATATGTGATATATGTTATTTTTATATTGTTTCTATACGTATGTATTTTTCATTTATATCATAACTTTATGGTTTCAATAATGGGTAAATGTGATAATTTAATTTGAGGATGTGCAGACTACCGCCCCCTCAAAATGATATGACTCGTTTATGACATACGTTTAATATATAAAGGATAGAGTTACTAAAATTATATAGGATATTATACTAGAAATATAATATACCATTTTATCATTAAGTATTCATTCATTTAAAATGCGAATAAGAAATAAAAGTAGCGTTCATCGTACGTACGACTTACTGTCTCCTTGAACAGTGCTTTTCATTTATTATCACAAAATATTGTGTACTGTTATAAATAACTATTTATTCTTTATATATTAGATATATATGATATCAAAATCATGAATATAATTCTGCAGATAAATTACCTTTTACCACATGGACATCATTTAATTATAAGAAGTTTAATTTTGATATGAACAAAATTATTGTTATTAACTTAAATGAGTGTGTAATGTTTATAACGTGCTAATAAATGATATAAAAGAAGTAATAAATTTGGAAAATGTTTTGAACCAAGTAGAAATTAATATTAGTTTTTTATTCATAAGATTAAAGAATAAATAGGTCAAATTGGACATAAGGCAAGGGTTAATTTCACAATCTCTTTATTATCCGAGATTGTTTTTACAGAAGTACCTATTGGGAAATATTTATTATCCATGTTCATGTTTCATAAAAGAGTTTTTAATGGGATTATTTTTCTGGTACTATTTACTAAAACATCATTTTATATGTTTTTATGTTTTATTCTTCTAAACCTTCCCCACTAATGTCCATGTTTTCAAAATGGATTTAAGGATTTATTTATATGGACATGAATATTTTTAAAATGTAAATTCTTTTTAAAATATTAAAAGTTGTACGGGACACTTTGATTCAAAAATGCATCTAAATATATTCCTTTAAAAAATTTGTATCTTTTAAATTTTTTCATGAAAATGTGATATTTATCTCAAAGAGTTTTACAAATCATTTTTTTCTATGTCAACATCCTTTGATGGATTTTAAACTTTTTTGAAGTTGATTTATTATGATAAAAATCATTGATATTGTATTGAAGTTTTTGTGATATGTTTGACTATGGATGTGTTATTTTTATACCATTCATGGTTTATGGATAATGTATTGATATTTATTATGCTAGTTTTAATACGAATGTTTATGTCATATTTAAACCTTTTCATATGAGGAATGCATTGGACTTAGTAAGTGACAGGTGGATCCCACTATAGCTCCTAGATGCTTGGAAATGTCTCAGAAGACAAACTAGTTTCTGGGAACAAGGCCTTGACAAAATATTATTTCTATTATTGGCACAAGGCCTTGAAAATATGGTTATGAAGTCTAGAATTATGCATTCCATCATTATGAAATTGACAATGGATATTGTATGTGATTATTTGACTAGTAGAATATCCATGCGAATAAGTAAATAGAATTATTTGATTTATCTTTTACATATTATGCTGAATTTTACGTTTAAAATTCTTTTGTTTTAGTTTTATAAATTTCCTTAAATGTTTATGCTTATTTATGAAAGTTTCCACTACATTGTTATCCTTACTAAGAATATGAGATCACCCCTTTCTTATGTTTCATTTTCCCAGGACTCTAAGAAGTGCATTATGATTGATAAGTAGGATGATTCTTGGGGATTAATGGTGTTGTCAAAGGATAATTTATGTTGTGTTTTTATTCTAATGTGTAATGTAATGTTCATGTATATAATCTATTTTCCAAGACTGTTAAACTGATCGGTCTATCGGGACTTGATTCCTTGTAATCATGCCAATGTATTAAAATATTGCACCGACTCTAGGAAACTAGGGTCAGGGTGTTACATATCAGTGATATAAGAAAATAAGTTTTTGATGTTAACTTTTTATCTTGATATTTTTAATTTTCTAATGAATTAATTGTTTCAAAATTGGCACTATTTATATTTTATCAATATAATGTTTTATTAAATTATTGAAAACAATAAAACATTTTTTGAAATAAAAAATAATTAAAATATGGTGTAAACGTTTCTTAGTTTTTCATATATGGTCTATTTTAAATCAAATATTTAAAATTTACATTCTTTTAATATTGAGAAATTTGTTACCATAGTTAAAATTAAAATCAGTTAACCCAGAGTTAATTAAAATTATAATGTTTTAATGAATAAAAAAACATGTGAAAATTCTATTGAATTGTGGGTTTACAACATTATCACAAATTATATTCAAATATATGTAATTTTTATGGTATTATGAATGAGATTTATTTTTTTATAAATTAAAATGTTTAAAAATTCCAATGTTCCCCCCACTGGAATTATAAAAGGGAACCTCCTCACTTATTTATTCACAGACCATTGATTCATAAAAAATTTCCATACCCAGCCTGTTTAACTTAATAATATCCCTATACACATTCTATAGGTTATTTTATTCTTAAAAGGCCATCTCTAGTGTCACTAAAAGGAGATCTAGAGGGAGCTCACTGGAGAAGAGATAATATTTTTTACCAACTCTCTCAAGACAATTTCATCATCCATTTCCTCTTACTTTTTTGTTTCAATTATAAAGTAATAACTCTTTTATAACATGTATTTTGATATGTTATTATGATAATGGAACAACCATATTCCATCTTCTATCCATCTTTCAAAAAATTAAATCCCCACACGTGCAAATGTACGACCTACCTTCTCCACGCCATGGTGAAATCAATTTTTCATCATCACATTACATGGATAAGATGAATTATTGAAATGAATAATATATATTATTATTATATCATAATATTAATTTTTTGAAAAAATATATACACCATCTACTTCAATACCATTTCAAAATAAAAATATTTATATTGTCACTCGTGCGTAGGTAAGACCTTCCATCTCCAAACACGATTTGATTCATTCTCCAAGATCACTAATAAAAAAGAATTATATAAATTAATATAATTAAAATTATATATATTATCTTAAAAATATTCTATAAATGACAATACTATATTCTAATTTTATGAACTGAAAGTTATACGACAAAAAATGTGTAAGAAATTGAAGTAGTTAACACCTAAAAGAAGCACAATAATGAAATAATATTAAACAATTGACAATATGAACATATATGTTACCATAAACATAAATATGGATCTATAATGAGTAAATAAAATTATTTAATCCATTATACAAGAGATCTTATATGTAAGAAAGAACAAAAACATAAGGTAAGGGATAATTTTTCCATCTCATTATTATCTGAAATTGTATATATGTAAATATATATTGGGGTATATTTATAATCCATTCCCATGTTATATAAAATTATTAAAAAAATATTATTAACATTCTTATAAAATTGTTGAAATTAATTTTTACCAATTTTTTGTGTTTTTACTAAGCGGTTTGAAAGGAATATTTTTTTTGATTTTCCTTTGAGGTACTTTTTGAATTATCCAAAAAAAGTAAGAGAATAATGTTTTCTTTTATCTTATACATCGTGAATAGATTTTTTTATGATTTCATGTCACATTATTTACTAGAAAATGCCTTTATAATATTACAAGGTTATTATAGAATAAAAATATTTCTTCATAATTTTCACATCATTTTAAGAAAAGAAAAAAATTTCAAAGAAGAAAGATCATTTTACTAAAGAATTATTTTCAAGTGATATGTCAAATGTAACTTATCAATTAATAGGGATATTTTTCCAAGGATGTTACCCATATTTTACCAGTGGTTGGTTTATGATTTTGATATTTCCCAAACCCATTTATTAAAATGGTTTATGTTATGATTGAATTATTTTTAAGAAACACATTTTTTTCAGGGGTTGTTATACGATTAATGATTTCTATTCTTGTAGAACATATTTGTATAAATTTCATTATGTTATGTGTGTGGCCTATATATGTCTACAGTGAATTTTTCAAAGATTTATTTCTTAGGAGATATAAAAAAATTGAACTGGAAAAGACATTGGGTTAGTAATACAAGTCCCTAACATTAAGTAAACACGGTTTAGTTATACAGGGCTATAACGAGAAGTAAACCTAATTTAGTAACATAGGTCTCAAATGAGGAGTGAACTTAGTTTAATAAAAGAATATTCCCACTATGATAGTCTTGGTAATGATCCTTTACTAATATAGAAATGATTTTGTATGATTATGTGTATGGAACAATTTCATGTCTCCTATTATGATATTATGAAGTATATTCTTTATAAACATTTATGATTTATCTCATGACATGATATCATAATCTTTGATATGAAGGGTAAAAATTCCAAATGTTTTTCTGACATTCATATGTATTATGATTATGATATGATTGATTCCACCATTATTATGCATATAGGATCACCCTTTTTATGTTTCTTTTCCCTAGTATATTAAGAAGGGTGTTAAGAATGATATGTAAAAAGGGGTTATAGAAATGAAGGAATAAGGAGGAGTTCACATAGATATTTTATGAACAAGTTGTTTATGTTTCCCAATTTCCAAAGGCACTAAACCTATACAAAGATGGATTGTTTTTTATGTTGTGCAATGAATGTTATTCTTTTTACAAGTAATATCTATGTATGAAATGTATGGTCTATTATATTGGAGATGAATGGTTTCATCCATTCTTCATTAGAGAGATCTACAGAATCCATTTTCATTAGTGATCCTTATAGTATACCGGTCATCAATACATGATACAGACATTTATTAATTCTTCCTATTCATTCCTATAAATTTTTAGAGTTTTATATAAAACGTTAAAAATTGGATATAAAATTGTATTTATAGAGGGTAAATTAGCTTAGGAAATAAATAAATTAATTAAAGAAATATATTTAATTTAGTTAATTATATCACCCATGGTGGAACTCATGCCAAAAATCCAATGGCGAAAATGGTTATGTTTCACCTAGGGTAAAATCCATATCCTAGACTCAATAGTAGTCTTAAATATTTTATATGATTCCATATTCTGAATTTATTCTATACATCATAAAAATGGGGCACACGTGATGTTAATATATTTAATATTTATATAATTTAATTATTGAGCCTCTTTGGGCCTCAGAATTTCATGTCGTCTCAACACATGAATCTGAAAATATTATTTGATATATTTCATATAATTATATAAAAAATATAGTTTTTATGCTATTTCTACAAATATATTCTCACAATCTTAGGTGTTTATGTTTTTTCTAGACTTTGATTCCTATTATATGCTCTCATTCACTACTAAAAAACATACATTTAATAACATTGTTATTTATTAGCACTAGAAAAAAGCACTGACAAAATTGAATCTTTATCTACGCTAAAGAAGGCGATGATAAAAATTTAGCCCTTTATCATTGCTTCTATAGTGCTGATAAAGGGCCCCTTAATCAACACTTTATTTTTATCAATCATAAAGTAATCTATTATCCACACTGATAAATTTTAGAATAAATAATACAAAATAAAAATAAAAAAATTAAAAAATGAGTCTATTAAAAAAATATTACAAATTTTATTAATTAATAATTTGTTGATAAAAATGAATAAATTTATTATAATATATATAAATTAATATAACTAATAAAAAATACTTCTTAAATATATAAATAAATGAAGAATTAAAATTAAACAGATTAAAATAAAAAATATGTAAATTGAAAAAAATATTAAACATGTAATTAATTAGATGATTATTGAGAATGCTAATAAAGAATACATATTAAATATAGAGGTATATATTAATGTATATAAAAATTATTTATATAATAAAAAATATTATCCATGCTTTAAATTAAATAATAATATATTTAGTTAATAATTTTTTATAATTAAAAAATAATTTGAATTAAAATTACTGACTAATTTCCCCGAGTAATGGAAAACATTTATTGTCATTTGATTTTTAAATTTATAAAATATATCAAAAGTACTATATTGATTTCACATAATCCTAAATAATACTTTTTGACAGACATACGCACACACAAAAATAGAATTTTTTTTTATTTTTAACAATTTATATTATTTATTATATATATACTATATTTTAATATTTTCAATTTAGATTCATCTTTATTTCAATTATATCCATTTTTAATGATTTATATTAATCAAACATATCCAAATTTTGAATAATATACTCATTTTTTATTAATCTATTTTTTATTTATAACATGTAGGAACTGAAGAAAAAATATTCATTAATAATGTTAAAAATAACTTTGTAATTTTTTTATAAATTTATATTTACAATTTGATACATTCATAATTATATAAACAAGTAACATTTATTTAAAATGTATTTATATAATTTAAAATAAATAATTATAAAATTATAATATGTTTTTTAAATAATAAATATATATACTATGTTTGTATATATATAATTATATAAATATATATAATTATATAAATATTATTTTTAAAAAATCATTTATATAATTATAAATAAATAATTATATATTCAAATAATTATTAGATTATTATTTTATCAAAATTAGTAGCATAAGTTTTATAATTATATTTAATAATTATAATTTTAAAATATAATTTTTTAAAAGTGTTATAATAATTTATTAGTGCTTTTATAGCATTGATAAAAATAGAGATTTAAAAGTGATAAAAAATCACTGAAAAAATCAATCTTTATTAGTGCTAAAAAAGTGAAGATGCATATTTATTTTATACAGACTAATTTACTTAGTGCTGATAAGAGGTATCTTTATCAGTACTTTTTTTAAAGCGCTGATAAAAGTGTCATGATCTATTTTAAGAACCCAAACTATGATGAACCGGTTAATGATACCTGAAGCTCTTCATAAAAGTGAACTACTACTGACACTCATCATGGTTAAATCCAAGTCGAATCTATTCTAGAATCAAGTATCCAAATATTCTGCGACTTCTTTCAAAGTCTCCAGAAATTCAAGGGTTGAATGCAACCATGACTCGAAAAAAATAGGTTTTTCAATATCTCTTATTTCCAACGATTATCCACTAAACCATATCATCTCACATCTATGTATCCCAAAAAATCAATTTACACTATCCTATAATAATAAACCCTAAAATTTAATATATATATATATATATATATATATATTATAGGATCATCTTCCCTGATATCCAGTGTGTGTTATTTGGACATCATTGGTATTATGAGACTTTAATTATATCATACCCAATGTTTGGTATTATTTTTGTGAGGTATAATAGGATCCCAATACCTATATTTCATGATATATACCGATTTTTAATCATCAAATTTTAAAAAAATCATCCATATAGTAGTCGATGTTGTCAACGATTTGGAATATTATAGTGCAAATCAATTGGATGATGAATTATCTGATATCATGGGGTTATTATATTATGTTATGCAGTAATTCTAATAGTGTGTTGAGTGATGTGGAACTAAAATATGGGGTTATACACTCTTATTTCAAAGGTAATTCTATAATTTGTTATCAAAAAATGGTTGATGAAATAATTGAAACATGGGAACAATTATATGATTATTTTTTCAGGAAATTTTTTCCTAGGATAATGAGCATTGAAATAAGTTGTAAAATTACTAGATTTATTTATAATTTATATGAATGATTTCATGAGGCTTGGGATAGATTTGGGGTCACATAAAAAAATTTAATAATCAAATTATTCTGATGAATATGTTAAATCTCTTGAGAAAAACATTATATATGTTTGATTTTTTGTCTTATTTATTTAACTAATTATTAGAAAACTATAATGTTTTCAGTTTTTATTTTTTAAATATTTGTATATGTATTAATATTATATGACTCAAATGATATAAGAAAATAAAATATGTTTAATTATCTATAATCCTTGGAATATATTATACTGGAAAAATATTTTTGAGATAAAATGTAATTGATATTTCGATTTTTGGTGTTAAAATAAAGATAGAAATTAAAAAAAAATTAATGAGTCATTTTCTATGTAAAACCTCATAATCATATAATTTTAATAAGAATATGATGTTTCATTACATGATACAGAAGAAGAGTACATTTTTTTATTGAATTTAATTTTCTAATTTCATTAGAATATATAATTTTTTTTCTAAATTTGATGTTTTCTTTGAAAAGTTACTTATTTAACAAGATAAGTTTTCTAATATTTAAATTTTAAAGAATGTTTTAAATCAGTCACGAATCAATATTATAACTCTAGATTTAACTAATGTTGGTAAAATAAATTATTAACATTATTTGATATAAATTTAATAAATAAGTTTTAATAGAGTCTATTTTTGTGAAATTAAAAATATTTTTCATGGATAAAATCATCACACCATTAGAATACCACTTCTAGTCAGCATTAATAATTTGGATTTAATAATTTATTCACATGATATGTTTGCTAAGTAATCTTAATTAAATTGAATTTTATGTTTTATTGTCATATAATTGAATCCATTTTTATGTACTTCTAGTGGGGATATGATTCCCAATAGATGTGACCATCTCAATTACATGAAACAATTTTTTTTCAGTACAATATGTTACCATGACCTTTTATGTTAATATTTTTAATGAATTAGGACAAAAATTTAACCAAAATAATCAGGTATTTTAAAACTAATGTACATTTTTAAAACAACATATTCAAATAATTGATCCCTATGAATAATTCATTGTTTTATTCAGATCAAAATCTTCTTTTCACATTGTTCTTATTCGGATCAAGATCCTCATGAGTATATGTGATCCAATTTTCATCTTTTTCAGTTTCTCAAATTATTGAGGTTCTACTTAGGAAAAATGATATTTTTTGTAGATTCTTACACGAATATGTTTTCATCGAAACTTTCAGATCACCACTGTCATTTTATTCATTGATTTCGTTCTTGAGATTATTTCTTACAGTTGAAAAAAATTTAGTCATATTTGAAAAGACAGACCCCTCATTAATACTTCTAAAAATAACTTCATTTCTTTCATCACACATCTATCAAAAACTATGTATGTTTTACTTTAATCCATCTAAAAATTGATCATTATTTAACAATTCCTTTGGGTTCCAGCCTTAGGAATCTGTGAATAGAACCCCATTTTATTTTCAAAAATTGGAGGCATTCACCTTTGATAATGAATATATTATGTTTAGTTATTAATTTATTGTAAAAAATAAATATTTAATGAACCCAATAAGATATATTTACTATATCTATGATGATTCAAAGTTTCAATCCAATATATCTTATTTTTTCCTCATCATACTCAATTTTTGATTGATTGTTTGATGAGATATATTGTAATTATTTATCATATTTATTTCATTACTATATACATATCCCTATGGTCCATAATGTTTTCCCAGTAATATCATTATCCATAGAATTATTGTCCTCTTTCATATTTATGTTCAATTTATTTTTTTAGTTTTAATCATATTATAATTTTCTTTTATAAAACTAGATTCTTTTGTTTGAGTTAGGGTGGATTGTTTGAAGAAGCTCATGCTCGTGAGGGATTGGAATTCGAGCCTAATACTGAGATAATGAAAATGAGGAATTGTGTCAAGAATGAATAAAACCATTAAGAAAAAATGAATTCTTAAATATTATTTAATTAAATTCTTAGTCATTTTATCGACGATTTGTATGTTTATTTTTTTATTATATAATACTTCTTTAGTTTTTTCACATATCTTTTGGGAAGTAATATTTTTCTTTCAACTATATTCAAAAAGCTACAAAAGAGATAAAATTATTCTTTTTGAAATTGTTGCCACATTTTCCATATTCATTAACCGTCATAGTATAAATTCCAATACTTCATATTAATTCATAGTTATTATCTAAAAATCCTTTCTCGGTATTCAAATCTTTCGATCTTATGACATTCAACATCGAGAAAAGTTTTTTAGCTATAAACATCGAGTTAGTATGCAGTGTTTCCAGTTCAAAATTTAAATACAGTGTAAACTTGGTTTCATTGGTAGCTAGTATTTTTTCAGACTATTGGACGTATAAGAATTAGCCACACCTCAATCCATGTCACGAACCAGCACGGGTCGACCCTGAACCGGTCACCCGAGCTGGTCTGCGACATGGCCCGAGAGGCATTCCCAATCCTCCCAGGCTGGAGACAAGCGCCATGGCATCAACAGAGTCTGTGGGAATGATTTATCCCAGTATAAATAAATAAATAAGTTGAAATAAAATAGAGTAACAGAGAATAATTAAACCAAACAAAATAACCAAATAGGAAAAAAATAAAAATATAACTAACCAAACAAGACATACGAACTAACTCTGTGCAACCTCACAGGTCACTCTCTGACTCAAATATCAAGTGTCTCCCAAGGCGAGTGCACTCGAGCTGTAACCTACAAAAACACTAAAATATAAAATAACTATAGGAGTGGGTATTAAAACTAAGTAGGCTAGCCCAGTATATATTCCCAATGCACTACCTTTAAAATAAAAGTGACATCATTTCTAGTTTGAACTACAAATTATAAAATTAAGGTGTTCTACATGTTACTCAAAAAAAAGTACGAGTCATTTCCCCTATTCGTTTGTCAAAAAACCAAGTCTTTATTTTAGTGAGACAATAGTATTTTTCAAAGAGGAAGTGATGTTTACATTTTTAATTTGCACAAAATGTATGAAACAATTTTCTTTGAAAATAGTTTTCATAAACCACTTTAAAACCACACATCAAATCCTAGTAAAAACACTACATATGCAAATTCTAAAGGAGTTACGCAGTAAGGGAAATGAAAAGAAAATATATAAAAGTACCATATTCATCATAGAAAGTAACTAAAAAGTCACATACATGGGTGAACCTAGGAGATCGAGAATAAACCAGAAGACATCAATACATGAGAAATCAACCTTTTTGATATGTCATGATGAAATCAAAACTCACAATACGCTTGACCATCCTCTATCATGCAGGTTGAGGGAAAATATCATAGTAATAAACCCAATATATCCACCGACTATGGGCCACTGGTTAGTACCATAACCTACCAGTGTAGAAATAATTCTTAAAATATCCTCTCAATATGCTAGATTCCCATGTCTCAAATGTTTGGAAATGGAGTGAGCCAACCGATGCCAACTGAGTGACCAATCATATATATAAAGAACAACAGGAATCACCCTGAGCCACTCCATGGGACAACCTCTTTCCTTTAAAACACTCAAGTACCCGAGGGCCTCTATGCGTGGTCTCACAAACAATCAAATGAAACCAAGGTAGGAGAGTTACCTGAGGAGGGTTTTTATTAAAACATTTTATTCATTTTCCATAAAGTGAAAAACGGGCTTTAAACACCTTTCACAACCACCACTTTAAAAAATACACCTTCTTTAGAAGATCAAAACCAGTTTGAAACCATTTACTGAGCCCCAAAACAGTATGTAACAAGATTCCAATAATTTTATAAAAGCAAACCAAAACATTTTTGTTTTTTCCCAGATGAACCATAAGAGACAACCGAGCAATTTCTCAAAAGAACCAAAGTACTTTTTCGTGCTTAAAAGGAAATCATTATCATTAAACCAGAACTAAATTTGATATTCTGTGAATTATGTTTAAAAGCTGAACTGGAATTCTTTCACTAATGGGTGTCCTCTCATCAGGAAAATATTTCAAGTGTCATGTATAAAATAAAAAGATCTTTTTACACCAAATAATCATTTAAAAATTAATTGTCTTGTATCATCACACATTTATTAAATTTTATAAAATATTTAATTTGAACAAATAGTGTGGACAATCAACAAGAAATAATGTAACTTAAATTTTAAAAAGCAGTGCAGTGGGATCCTACCTAGGATACATGATGTGATGAAACGACGCACATTCGAAAATGCATAGTAAAGTCCAACATCCTACATAAAAAAATATCAAAGACTGAAAACACATACATAAACCCCATTTAAAGTATGAGAAACCAAGCGGTGAAAAGAAACAGTCCCATTGAAACTATTGCGCGGCGATGAAAGAACTTTGGAATCATGGCGCGGTGATGGATCTCACTCAGAAATGCCCCGTGCGAGTCCCAAAAATCCTAAACCTACCAATAAAAACCCACCATCAACTAGAGCCCATAATCCGACAAGTGTAATATGATAATAAAAATAATGATAATAACCATAATAATAATAATAATAACAATAAAAATAATAAGAATAAGAATAATGATAATAACAATAACAATAATAATAATAATAATAATAACAATAACAATAATAATAAGAATAATAATAATAATAATAATAATAAAAATAAAAATAATAAAAATAATGATAATAATAATAATAACAACAATAATAATAATTGTAATAATAGTAATAATAATAACAATAATAATAATAAATTTAATAATAACAATGATGATAATAATAATAATAATAATAATAACAACAATAATAATAATAATAATACTAATAATAATAACAATAATAACAATAATAATAATAATAACACTAATAGTAATAAAAATAATAATAATAATAATAATAATAATAAAATAAGAACAATAATAACAATAATAATAATAAAAGTAAAAAATGAAAGAAAAGCTTCAAGGGGCCACTGTGCACCTAACAGGAGAGGTTGGAATGGGGTCCGGTCACCGGAGGGTGCTGGCTGGCTCATGTGCAGCAAAGGGAAGACGTTAGGGCTGCTGGGAGGCCGAGGCAATGAGGTTTGAGGGCTTCAGAGGGGTTTCCAGGCAAGTCTGAAGCATAGAAGGAGGTCGGGTCGAGTTGAGAGGTGGCTTGAAGGGAAGATGGTCGACAACGGGGTGGTGCTACAAGGCCGAGGGGGAGGGTTGGTGCTGCTGCTAGTGTGTAAGAATGGGGGCGGTTCTGTTGGGTGTGTGACCTGAGGAGTGGACATGGAGGGAACCCGGGAGCCGAGTTCATGTAGGCTAAAGGAAACAAGAGGGGCATCGTGCAGAAGATCGATAGCATAGGAGGGGGGGTCACTCGGCCTGCTCACGCACAATAAGGGGGAGCGCCAGGTGCGCTGGGGGACGACATGCGCCTAGAGAAGAAACCAACCAGGGGGGTTGGAACTAGAAAACACTATAGTAGGAGAGGTACACCGAGATAAAGGAGGAGATATGGAGGTCTGGGGGGGCTGGCCAGAAGGCCGACGGCCGTGCGAGAGGAGGAGGACGAGACAACGCTAGCTAGGATGGATGGTGGAGGTCGTCGAGGGTGATGCAAAAGGGGTGGAGGGAAAGTTTGGGTCACTGGAACATGGTGCTCGGGGTGCGTCGGTTGAGCAATGGGAAAGAAGGCTGAGGGCCAGGATGGAGAGTGGCACCGGGCTGTAGGGTAGCGAGGCGTAGGGGGCGTTGCTATGAAGGAGGCCAGGGCCGTAGCGGGTGTGCAAGGCTGCAGGAGCGTTAGTGGGTGAAGCAGTTGCTGGTGGCGTGCAATAAAGGAGAATGTGGTGGCTTGGCATGCTAAAGATCAGGAAGGAGTATTTAAAAGGGGGGTAATTAGGGTTTTAGTATATTTTTTCCTCTAAAAAACACCCTAAAGAAACTAATTAAAAAAATTGATGGAAAATAGAATAGTGATATTAATAGTAATAATCATAATCATAATGATAAAAATAAAAATAATAACAACCTTATTGATAAAATTAAAATAATAATTGTATTCGAATGATTTTAATAATGATAAGACTAACAATTTTTGTTTTCCTTTTGAAATAAAATAATAAAAAGTTTAAAATTCATAATAACCATGAAAATTTTAAATGATGTAATAAATTAAAATTTATTTATATATTTTATTTCTTCATAGAGGGAAAATCGACACAATTTCTTGCATGAAGCCACGTGACGTCGCGCTCTGCTCGTGCATCTGATGAAGTCGACACCAAAAAGGCATACCATAATACAATTCAAATAAATTTATTCGTGGACGAACCCGAACACCAAAAAAATATTTGAAGGCAATGAAATAATTAGATTAAAATGGTATCATAAGTCAGGTGTAACAATTATCCCTGCCATAACACTTTCCATCCCCGGAAAGCCACAACACCAACTAGCCGATCGATCAACACCTGAGGATTACACATAAACACGATCCACCCTTCTGATCCAAAGACAATTCTTTGAACACTGATGGGGTTGAAACTCATTGCTTGAACGATATCACCAGCCGAGGGGAGGCCTAACAAGACTCCCCACCATAAGGATTAAACTAGCATTCGATAACGACTTAAGAGAAGAGACAAAGAGGCAGTGGGTCTCCCCACCATGAAAAACCAACCTACTAGCACCCAACCAGAAAACCAACATGGACCTGTACTAGGCCTTGCTCAAGTTAGAAGAGAACAACAAAAACATTTAAACCACTCAATCTCATCCTAAAAGGACAATAGTTAATTCAAAAAGTCTGCGTAAACCAAAAACCCCTACCCCATGGGCAGGGAGAGAGGGCCCAAGGATTAGATCACTGAAGCCATGACAAACGACCAGTCACGACCCATCACTTCGAGATAACAACAATTCAAATTCACAATTGATTCACATGGGTGGCCCACGGAATGTAACTGATCAGAAACTTGCATCCAAAAGTCACAATTACCGACATTGCATGAGGGATATGTCCATCATGCACTTTGCGACAAGAGGATAATTACAATGACCAATAAGACACAACAGATATGCTGAAATTGCATCATTGTAATGATAGAGGCACAATCTTATATATGCTTCCTAAAATTCCCCAGGGGTTCCTGAGTACGTGATGACTTCACTCTGAGGCCTTTTGGTTGGAACTCTGATGGATTAATTGTCTTTTGCCTTGCAGTTAGGTTCTGATAATCCCAATTAGAAATTTACATCTTTTGGTATGATAGATGAACGGATAGACTCTTGAAATATAACCACGATGGAGTTGAAAAATCGAGTTCAACAAAAGACACACAACATCCCATTCATTTCAAAACCCAAAACACAATTAGTACAACTACAATGATAATAGATCCCATACAATGAAAGAAAAATTACACCAAAAACGTTGAACAAAAAACCAACATCACATCACTTCTGAAAACTTCCTCTGTGACATTTTCTAGAAATGCCCCGACAGAATAGTCACAAGTGACCCTGTAATCCACATGCCTGGAAGGGCTTCAGATTTCTTGGGAATGACGACTTCTTATGACCCATCTTGGCACACAAATAACACATGAGGTTCTCTCGCTCCGAAGATGTTGATGAAAGATCCTGATGCTTCTTGATTCCACAACCTGATCCATATACTTTCTTTTTCTTACTCATCTCCTTTCCAGAATCTTCACCATTTCTAAAATGGATCGAAGGAGGGAGGACTACATCGAGCACTCTTGCCATCGCAGCTTCGACATGAAAAGATTGTCTATCCAAATCGACAAAAGATGTTAGGTTGGACTCTAACACCTTCGACTGTAGATCAGAGTGGAGACATTCTTCAAAGAGTCGAGCCTTCATGGAGTCATTTGTGGCATTCCCAGAATCATAAGGGACTAGCTCTACAATGCACTGGAAATATTCAAACATAGATCTGTATCCCTGATACAAACAACATATCTCCACCACCTTTCTCACCCTTTCATACTCAAAAAAATACTGGCGAATGAATAAGGCCTTGAAAACCTCCCAAGTAAGCTATTGACGAGGCTTGTTTTGAGACACCAACTTCCACCACATCCACGGTGAACATTCTAGCATGGAGGTCACAAACTTGACCTACAACAACTTGGGAAACTCAACGATTTTAAAGTCCCTTTCAATAATCCACATTCAGTCCTATGCTATGGAAGAGTGTACTTGACCATAAAAGAGGGGTGCATCCATCTTCCGTAACTCAAGCATAAAATCCTTAGGTCGACCAACCACACTATGATCACCCATCAATGCTTTAAAGGGATAACTGCTCAATAAGGAAAAGTAAAAAACCCAATCAAGGCCAACCAAATAAATAAAAAATCCTCAAAAACCAACACCACATATATGAAAGGCTCTAAACACAAGAAAATGGGCCATCATAAAATAAAAACACTTCTTTTGAAATCATATATATATATACTAATCTTACGTTTTTCTACTGCCACGTGTCCTGATTTCGTTCTCCCACGTCCATTTTCTCTTACGTTCCCTTTCACCATTCATCTACGTCGCCAAAAAATCATCCATCCAAAAAACATGATCCATCTCGCGTGTCTCCCCCTGCAATCCAGTGCACGTAGTCCTCTCCTGATCCATCATATAGGGTTCCCGAAACCCACTGCCTCTGAAACCGAAGCCCCCCACTATTTTGCATCTTCAACTACGATTCCAAGTATTATTTCACCTACCCTCATCTATATCTTCCTACAAACCACCTCCAGAATCCTCCTCGCCATTTCACTCTGCCTTAGCATCGGGTCATCCTCGAAAATCCACATAAAGAATTGTATCGTTCCCACATCAGATGTCCGTAGTCTCATCACCTTTTTTTCTTCATATTATTCATATCCATCGATCTCTGCTGCAGTCATCCAACATTTAATTCTTCTTCCCTCCGCCGTCAATCACTCCAACCTCCTCCTATCCCACTCGCGAAATTCCTTCCAACTTCTAGGGTTATCAGTATTAGCTGTCTCTTTCGGTATCTACCTTGGTGAATAACACCCCTCACCCTCTTCGTGATTCCATTCACCATCATAAAGACCTATTTTTTTGTTCGAATATATATTTTTCTATTCTATTCCTATTTATTAATAGAGAAGTGGTTGAACATTTCCCTAAGTGAAAATTCATCCAGCTCTTAACGCATCCAGAGTATAGTATTTTCTCCTCTATAGCATCTCCATGACATATCTATCTACTTTATAGTTTCTCATTTCTCTATGTTCATATTGATTTTGCAGGGTGTAATACAATACACTACTTCACAAATGGTGGGTTCTCATAAATTTGTAGATAAGTTTTTAGTTCTCTCCAAGAATTAGTTTTTCTAACTACATATGGATTATTCAATCATAAATACAATACAACTCCTGTTTTGATTCACCAGTCACTGCATGTACATATTTTTCTTGGTCAATATTTCTGTGTGTAAATTTTTTGTCATTGTTGATATGGTTAGTTTGATATGTTGTATTAGTATGTACTGATTGTATCCTTATAAGATATGAGAACCCACTACATAATATGGCCAAGGTAATCATCATTTGTATGTATTGTTATTTTTAAACATTATTCTATCAATTTGTAAACATGATGGATGATTTTGTAGGTGCTAAAAATCCAAGATCATTACCACATATTTCACTTATTCCCAATTAAATATCCTGTATCATGTGTTTTATTTCAGTAGAGAGGTATTATTTTTATAACACTTTCTTGATCCCTCGGTGATTTATTATTCCTTCATATTAATATTTCATGGATTTCAGTAGGGAGATCCTATGATTATTTTTGAAATATCATATTCTAATTAGTGTACATGCTGGATCTTTGACCTAATTACTCCACTATGAATCTGGTTCATTTTAAGAATCTAATTTGGAACTGTATTAATTTATATCCAAAAAGAATTTATGATGAAATTTGATGAGTTATAAACGAAATCATACACATTTACCACATGTCATTAAACATTTGAGAAGAAGAGTTAATGTGTTTAATTCATAGGTTTTTTATTTTATGCGGGTATTATATTTCTTTGTGTGATTCAAGAATTAGAAGAATTAAAAGGCGCCCTTCTTCAATGAAATTACAAGTTATGTTTCTAAATTTCCAATCCTGTTTTTTGAAATTTATGCATTTTATTTACAACTAGGTTATTAACATGGAAGTTGTGGACTAATCTACATGTGATTCCTTGAGGTATTCAATTCTTGGTGAACTAAATATGGTAGAGTTGGTTATAATGAAATTTGATGCAAGGTATAAAATCATCGTGGATAGTGTAACTTATTTATTCAGATGTTCCATGCACAACAAGACTATTAATTTTCATGATCCAACTCGATCTATTAATTTTTTATGTTTCATTATGTTCAGCATGCGATATTCAAAAGGATAGTAGAGGAATGGGTATTCAATCTAATACCAAGCATTCTTATCACAACAAAAGGATTTCAAGACATTTCTACAAGGTTTTTCTTACAGAACATTATTTCCATTTTTATATCATGAAAATAGCTTATAATTGTTATTTTCACATTATTAATTTATATGTTATGGTTGTATAATTTATCAAATGTTCATATATCGAGTGCTAAATTCTAACCATTAGAAACACCAATATAAGTGCCATTCATCAACTTGTACTTGGAAACTAATTGTAGTTGTGTTTTTCTTCTATACACCAAAAAAACAGTAATTCAAATTAAGGATATGTGTTAAATAATCACAGGGCATGTAATTGCTTGTAATTGATGGAAATTCTACAATTTACATCCCTAATTATGTTAAGACTCATTAATCATAGTTAAAGGGGATTATTCTTAATTTTACCAATTCAAATGAAACTTAAGGTATTCATTTATCATTTTGTTCAAAATTTTAAAATAATATAATGTTATATATACTATGATTCAGAATTATTTTCCCAGAACTCATCAATAACATATTAATTGAATAACAATAACCTCATGAAAGTGATATTGTAACCTATCTTCTCACTTCCTCTTCTGCCTCCTTCTTCGTCGACCCGTTTCGACACCGCCTCCCTCCCTGACTCCCCTCTCCAGCTGCACATCTTCCTATGCATCAGCTTGCCTCTGCCACTATCTCTGCCTCTTTCCTCCTCCAAGAATACCATCTTAGTGCATGCAATCTATGAAATATGAAGCCTTTTATAGCAGTAGTTAGTTTCTCTAGAATATCCACCACCTCTATTCTTCCCTCAGTAAATTAGGTTTGGTGTACCTTTCGATGACGATTTAGGGTTGGTTCTAATTGTATTTAATCTATCCATTTTATACATAGAACCCTGTACTACCTACTAAGCATTGAAGTTACACCGGGGATGGTATTTTGTAGTTCTATTTCATGTTATTCATTGGATTCTCTATTTATTGTGCTTTTAACTGCTTCTTGAGAATTTGAAAACCTTGAAAACAAATGGGATTTCATTTTTTCGTTATCCTGGTCCATAAATATATCGTGCTTTGATATTGTTTTTTATAAACTGGTGAACCACAAGAGAAAACTAGATTTCACTTTCATGGTTTTTTCAAGAAAACATATGCTTTCATCTCTGTGAAGGTGATGGATCCCGTCCTGTTGAAGTCACATTAAGAAATTACTATTTATCTAGGGTCTCTAACTTCTGTATTACTATTTCAGTCATCCTCATTAGAGTTTAATGTATTGACATGATATGTTGTGATTTGAGGAAAGAGTCAAATAATACATAGGTAAAAATTCTCATTTTCTATTGACTATACATTTTAATTCATAGCTATAATTAAGATCAAAATTGTCTGATTCATTTAGAATTTTATTTTTTAGTTTCCTTTTCCATTTATTTATTGAATTTATTACATTTATGATTTTTAATTGTAATTCATTAATTTATTCCATTTTACATTTAATTTATAAGTCTACTACAAATAGTACATATATATCAGATTCAATTATGAGATAACTTTTAAACTAATTTGTGACCTATATTGAATTGAAGCATAGAAGAAAACCAAGTTGGCGGGTGAATCATAGAAATGATATGGGGCCTCCACTGGGAAGTTATGCTATGCTTTGGATCCCATGAATGATGCGTTTGATATCAATTATTGGAAACTACATTATGCAATATATTATATAGTAATTCATAATGATATAATGTAAATTTTGATGAAATTATGTTATTGTGTCTTTTGTGAGGTTCCCTAAATGGATCATGGTTGCATTTGATATCAATTATTGAACACTACATTATACAATATATTATACAGTAATTCATAATGATATATTGTGTATTATTCTCCCTTATACTCATATTATTATCTAGGAAGCTACATCTTTGAAGACATCCTTTCTTGAGAACTCCATTTGGGATCTCACTATTTATGACATAATGGGTATTTAAGGTTAGTTCATGAATTATAACAGCTTCATATTTTATACTTGACAAGATCCCTATCTAGGTTGAATCAAGATCAATATAGATGATGCTTCTAAGAAAAATATAGACCTATATTTAGAACAAAACAAAAACAGTTGATAAAAAAGGTGGTGGGATTACATTCATGTATACATACACTTTAATAGTGCACATTGGTTAAACATACGTGCACATTATTTGGTGTCATCAACTGTTTAATTCATGTTTAGTATGCTGACATAAATTTTTTCATGTAGTTACAGGTGACTAATCTGTGTATTCCATAATGGATTATCTATTTGAAGTGTACATTAATGCAGTCAATTTCATCACTCTTCTTGATTTCTATTTCACCTAGGTGGGATATTCTCAATTAATGAATCCATTTCATATAGCTGTTACTGAGGCCTGGGGTATCATATGGTGGAATAGGAATTAAAGAAGGTATGACAGCCATTATATTAACATTAATATATCCATGAATAACATTTTTTCTACTAAGAATCAATAGGATAAGTGTATTGAGCTGTAGGCATTTTCTGAAAAAACATTGTTTTGATATCCCTATCATGGAATGTGTGTCCTTGAATTGTCAGATCCTTTTCTTCTTGAGTATTTTATGATTCTAGCAGAATAAACATTCTAAAATGACTTTCTTTGGTCATTAAAAACATGATTCTCTCTATATAGATTTCCTCAAAATCTCTTGAATATAATATTACTTTTATCTTTTTCTCCTGCAGTGCTTGAGTTGTCCAATTTAGAACCACAAGAAGGTTGCTTCTCCCAGGCGGCCATATATACTCAATGTGCATCATATATAGAATACACATGATATTTTTATTTACAAATATATAATATCCTTTCTTTATAGTTTTCAATACATTATAAATCCAATGGAATTTTAAGTTACTCAAACCATTTATTTCTATGTGTATGCACTTTTGCTATAATGATGTAATATAAGATGTACAACACTCTTTTTGAGACAACTATACAGGTCCATGTTTATATATAGTTGTAGTTACTCAACACAATGGTATTTGATGGTATTGATGGTATTTAGGTCTTCTAATGTTCTGGGGTTGTCTACAGGTACATGTTTTTTATGATATTATTTTATGTTTACCAACTAATGTTTCATATCAATACTTTTTTGTGGGATAAGAGTTACATATATGATATTGATGTTGGGAAGATGGAGGATGAGGTATGTCACTTGATTTGGCATGAAATAATTTGATTCTATGATGTAAAAACTGGTGGTGAATTACAGTATTTTTATTTAGGTCTTTAAGTTATACTGAATCTTATTTACATAAATAGTTATGGTTACTCAACACCCTGGTATTGATAGTGTTGAGGACTTCCAATGTTCGAAGGATTTCTAATATTTCATGATTTTGATGATATAATTTTATGCGTTCCATCTAAAATTTAATATCAATACATTTCTGATGAAGTACTTGGATAGGAGTTGAAAAAATGATATTGATATTGGGATGATGTAGGAGGTTTGTCACATGATATGGCTGGACAAAATAAGATTCTGCATGCAAAGTTCAAACTATTGTTCAATTATACTGTAATTCATTTATATCTTTTATTTCTACTGAATCTAATTTACATATATATTAATGGTTACTAAACACCATGGTATTGAGGGTATTGAGGTCTTCCAATGTTCCTAGGATGTCTACATGTATATGTTTTTTATGATATCATTTGATGTGTATCTACTAATATCTAAAATCATCTGATGAAGTAGTTTGAGGAAAATTCAATATGACCTTTCCTAGAGTGGTGTAGGTAGCTCCAAACCATGTATGTGGTTGTCAAGTCCAATCTTATTTCTACAAACAAGATGGATTTGTTTCTTTAGTGGAGGGCCTTTAGGGTTTTTTCCGATTCCTGCAGATGGATGAGCTATTTGAGAAAGAGTTTTTATTGAAGATCATGGAGGTCGATGGAGAAGAATAGTCAGGGCTTGTGCTCATCAAGTGAAAGGCCATCATAGTTATCCATGCACAGATTGGGATCAGAGCCATTGACAATGTGACTATAGAGATCCTAAACCCATATGGTGATTTTCGAATCTCAATGTATTATAAACATTTTTTGAAATGTGTTGATAACAACCATTGTAATCCAATATATGAATCATAAATTTGTTCAATTATTTCAGATAGTATTATATTCAGAGAAATTCTTGCTACCCGAATTCATTAAATCCCACTCTCCCTTCTTTCAAAGACATTTGAATGTTTAGGAATGTTATATATCAATAATTCATTTCAAGTGGTTGCTATTATCAAATGTATTTCCAATCATAAAATTTTGATTAAACCATACAAATTATAATTTAGCTTTATATTACAATTTTTTACATTCATTTCCTGAATTTTTATAGTGGTTATGAATGACGATATGAATTTTGGTGAGGTGTATTCTTTTCATTTCATGATGCATATCTCCTTTAAAACCTTTTTTTACATCCATTATCTTGAACATTGTAACTTTTATTAAGGGATTTAATTTTAATATTGTGAATATAAATGGGGTTTTAATTGTCATACATGTTTTTAAAAACTAGATGATGTACTCAGTTTGAGTAGTGGATGAGATTTTTAATTTGAGCAGTGGATGTTTTATATCTTTATTTTAATTCACATGAAATTCATTCCAACAAGAAATATTATAATGTGAATAATTCTAATTATCCATTTGAATCATGTTTTCATTTATGCAATTGATTTCTCTAGCATGAATGTCCAATATAAATTTCAATTCCTTATTAATTTAACTAAATATTTACGATTCTGTTTATGATTTCTCAATAATTTTCCCTCTATTTTATTTTTATTTACCAAATTTCTCTTTTAGTATATTGAATATTAAAATGAATTAATGAGTTTGAAGAATTACCTTCTATTATTGAAAATAAGAATTGTTTTAGAGTGTCGTGTGAATTCACGGGTGGAGTACTAGTTTAATTTAAAACAATCTTGGTGATTTAAATCCTCGTCATTGGAATTATTTAGAGTCTCACTCACATGAACATATCTGTGCCACCCCAGGAATCCATCCGTCATACTAGACATCAGCTCATAATCCAACATACTACTTTGCATGTGAGCACCCCATGGAACACCAAGGCCAAAAGAAAGAAACATCATTTTCTAAAAACAAATCATTCAGAACACTTCCATTAAAATAATCCTAAAAAATAAACATGTCATTTCAAACAACCATTTTTTTTTAAAAAAAAATCTCTAGATACAAACCACTTTCAAAAATCACAGGAGACTCAAAAAAATCAACAAGGAACTAGTGTCGGTGGGCGACTTGACCATATGGTTGGAAGCCATAGGTCAATCACATCACCAACACAAAGAGTCTTTTTAGACCATTCCCCTAGCTCCACCTGGCTTTGCAGGACATGTGATTGAGGACTATTATACCAACTCCCTTTGTCATACACCAACCGCAAAACATTTTCCCATAAAAATTCAAATAAACAAATTAAACTAGAGATCGCATGGAAAATCGAGGATCAGTACGGGCAAGAGTTCGTGATGATCTTCCCGCACCTACCCCTCGAGTCTCAAAAATCCTACTCCATCTACCTTTGACATCCCAAATAAAAAAGGGAACTCTAAAAAGTGAGGTCCGATAAATGTTGAACATCCTCTGATACCATTTTTTCACGAACCAGCCCAGGTCGCCCCAGAACCGGTCACCCGATCCGGTCCGCGACATGGCCCAAGATGCGTTCTCGATCCTCCAGGGCTGGTGACAAGCACTAGGGCATCAACTGAGGATGTGGGAATGATTTCACCCAGTATAAATAGATAATGCAGCAGAAATAAAATAGAGCAATGCAGAATATGTAAACCAAACAAAATGACCAAACATTAAATAAAGAAAAATAAAACTTACCATGACCGATGTCCAAACTAACTCTGTGCGACCTCGAAGATCCCTCTCCAACTCAAAGATCATGTGTCACCCAAGATGAGCGCACTCGAGCTGTAGCCTGCACGAACACTAAAACAGAAAATAACTAAATCATGAGTATTAGAACTCATTAGGCAAGCCCGATATCTATTCCCAATGCAATAGATTTAAAATAAAAGTGAAGTCATTTCAAGTTTGAACTACAATTTATAATATTAAGGTTTTCTACATGTTACTAAAATACAAAGTACAAGTCATTTCCCCTATTCGTTTCTCAAAAACCCAAGAAATTCTATTAGTGATACAATAGAATTTTCCAAATAGGAAGTGATGTTTACATTTTTAATTTTCACAAAAAGTATGAAATACATTTCTTTGAAAACAGTTTTCATAAACAAATTTAAAACCACACATCACTTCCTAGAAAAAACACTACATATCAAAATGCTATAGTAGATATGTATTAAGGACAATGAAAAGAAAATATATACAAGTACCATATTCATCATAGCAAGTAACTGAAATTTCACAGACATGGTTGAACCTAGGAGATCGAGAATAATCTAGAGGACACCAATACATGAGAAATCATCCTTGTTGACATGTCACGATTAAATCAAAATGCACAATATGCTCAACCATCCTCTATCAGGTAGGTCAAGGGAAAATCCCCTAGTAATAAACCAATATATCCACCTACTACGAGCCTCTGGTCAATACCATAACCTACCAATGTAGCAATAATTTTTAGAATATTCTCTCAATATGCCAGATTCCCATGTCTCAAGTGTTTCGAAAGGGGTGAGACAACCAATGCCAACCGAGCATCCAATCATATATATATATATATATATATATATATATATATATAAAGCACAACATGCATCACCCCTAGCCACTCCATGGGAGATCCTCTTGCCTTTAAACCACTCAAGTACCCGGGAGCCTCTAAGCGTGGTCTCCCAAACAATCAAATAAAAAAAGGCTGGAGATTTAACCGAGGAGGGTTTTTATCAAAACATTTTCATCATTTTCCATAAAGTGCCAAACGGGCATTAAACACTTTTCACAACCACCACCTTAAAAAAATACAACTTCTTTAGATAATCAAAACCAGTTTAAAACCATTTACGGAGCCCCAAAACACTATTTCATAGGTTGCCAATATTTTTATAAAACCAAACCAAAATAGTTAACTTTTTTTATAGATTAACCATAAGAGCCAACCATGATATTTCTCAAAAGAACCAAATTACTTGTTCATGATTCAAAAGAAATCATTTATCATTAAACCATAAATGAATGTGATATTTCATGAATTTTGTTTAAAAGACAAACTGACATTATTTCTCTACTGGGTGTCCACTCATCAAGAAATTATTTCAAGTGTCCTGTATAAAATAAATAGCTCTTTTTACACCAATTAATCTTTTAAAAATTAATTGTCTTGTATCATCTCACATTTATTAAAATTTACAGAATATTTAATTTTAACAAATAGTTTTTGCAAATTAGTAGGAAATAATGTAGCATAAATTTTAAAAAGCAGAGCAATGGGAACATACCTCGGATACACTATGCCGTGAAATGAAGCACATTCGAAAATGCACGATAAAGTCCAACTCCCAACCTAAAAAATATCAAAGACTCAAAACACATACATAAACCCCATTTAATGTATGAGAAACCATGAGGCAGAAAGAAACACTCACCATGAAACTAATGTGCGACAATGACAGAACTTCAGAAACAAGGCGCGGCGATGGCGCTCACTCAGAAACGCCCCTCGTGGGTCCTAAAAATCCTAAACCTACCAATAAAAACCCACCATCAATAAAATCCCATAATCCAACAAGTGTAATATGATAATAAGAATAATGATAATAACCATAAAAATAATAATAATAACAATAATAACAGTAATAAGAATAAGAATAATGATAATAATAACAAAAACAACAACAAAAAAAACAATAAGAATAATAATAATAATAAGAATATGAATAAGAATAATAATAATAATAATAATAATATAATAATAACAATAATAATAACAATAACAATAATAATAATAATTATAATAATAATAACAATTATTATAATAAAATTAATAATAACAATAACGATAATAATAATAACAATAATAACCATAATAACAATAATAATAATAATAACAACAATAATAAAAATAATAATATTAATAACACTAATAATAACAAGAATAATAATAACAAAAAACATAAGAACAATAATAAGAATAATAATAATAATAATAATAATAATAATAAAAGTAAAAAAAATTAAAGAAACACTTTATAGGGCCACTGCGCACCAGTAAAGAGAAGTCGGAAGGGGGTCTGGTCACCAGAGGGTGCTGGCCGGCTCACATACAGCAATGGGAAGATGTCAGGGCTGCTGGGAGGCCAAGTCAAGGAGTTCTAAGGGCTTTGGAGGGGTTTTCAAGCGAGGTTGAAGGAGATCAGGAGGCTGGGTCAAGTTGGGAGGTGGCTGGATGGGAAGCTAGATGACAATTGGATGGCACTATAGGGCCAAAAAGGAGAGTTGGCACTGCTGCTAGTGTGTAAGGCCAAGGGTGGTTCTGCTGGGTGCGTGACCTGAGGAGGGGACATTGATGGAATCGAGGAGCTAGGTCTGTGTTGGATGAAGGTGACAGGAGGAGCACCGTGCAAGAGATCCAGAGCGCATGAGGGGTGGGGGGTCTCTTGGCCTACTCAAGCACAACAAGGGGGAGTACCAAGTGCACTGCGGAACGACATGCCTCTAGAGAAGAAACTGGCTAGTGGTGGTTGGTGATGGAAAATGTTGTGGAAGGGGGGGCACCGAGAAGAAGGAGGAGAGACGGAGTTCTGGGGGGTAGGCGAGAAGGCCGACGGTCGTGCGGTAGGAGGAGGTCGGGACAGCGCCAGCTAGGATGGCTGGTGGAGGTCGCAGAGGGTGCTGGAAATTGGAAGGAGGGAGTGGTCGGGTCACTGGAACATGGTGAAGGGGTGATTTGGCTGAGATATGGGCAAGAAAGATGAGGGTTGTGACGGAGAGTGGCGCCGAGATGTAGGGTTACGAGGCGGAGGGGGCGCTCCAGCGAAGGAGGTCATGGAAAGAGCAGTTGTACAAGGCTGCATGAGCACTGCTAGGTGAAGCAATTGCTGGTGGCGCACAATATAAGAGAAGTTCACGGCTCAGCCTGCTAAAGTGCAACACAGAGGATTAAAAATGGGGGTAATTAGGATTTTTGTATATTTCTTTCCTCTAAATAAAACACCATAAAAAAATTAAATAAAAAAATTGATGGAAAATAGAAAAATTATATTAATAGTAATAATCATAATCATAATGAAAATAATAGAAATAATAACAACCTTAATGATAAAAATAATAATAAATGTATTCGTCTAATTTTAATAATAATAAGACTAACAATTTTAGTTTTCCTTTTGAAAAAAATAATAAAAAAATATTAATATTCTTTATAACCATGAAAATTTTAAATGATTCAATAAATTAACAATTGTTTATCTATTTAAATTCATTATAGATGGAAAAACCACAAAATTTCTTGCACGAATCCATACGACATCGCGCTCTGCTCGTGCGTCCGATGACATCGACACTAGAAAGGCATACCTTAATAAAATTCAAAACAATTAATTTGGGGATGAACCAAAACAGCAAAAAAAAATATTTCAAGGCAGAAAAATAATTAAAATAAAATAGTATCATAAGTAGGGTGTGACAATCCAACCCACAGTGTGAACGATATGACTGTAATTATGTCTTTTTATTTAAAATTGACATTAATTTTAGTAAAAAGGACAAATAACATACTCATAATTGATAAAACTTATTTTTATTATTTTTATATATTTTATAAATGATCCATATGTAATTTCAGACATATAGTAATTGGCCACACCTCAATTCGGTGCACCGTGTGTCCACTATGACTCAATGTGTCTGTTATCAGTTTTAAATAGACAATTTAGTTTAAAAATTGTAACTAACTAAAATAAAATAAAAATCACTTGGATTTTATTGATTATTTATAAATTGATTCATAAGTCATTTTTGATGTGTATGAAACATTCTCATATAAAACCGATACATGATTTGATAAGAACAGGTCAATGTGCGTGTTTCTAGTTTGAAATTATTTTTAGTAAAAATAGTGATATAATAAAAACCAAGAAAACAGATTTTTATTGTTTTGAAACTTCAATTAGAAGACAATCCCAATTCATTTGAGACATGTTGGAATTAGTTGTTCCTCAATCCGACACACGGTGTGAATATAAAGACTCCAAGTGTATCTTTTCATTTAAAAATGACATCAATTTTAATAAAAAATAAAAATGATGTACTCAAAACCAAGAACTCATGTTCAGATTGTTTTGATACATTATGAAAATTATAGAGAAGTCATTCCAGATGTGAAGGAATCATTTATACCTCAACATGACACACGATGTGACCTAAATGACTCCATGTGTGTCTTTTTATATAAAAATGACATCAATTTTAATAAAAAAAGGACAACTAACATACTCTAAACTGATAAAAACATTTACATTGTTTTGATACTTTAGGTAAATGACTCATAAAAGATTTTTTGACATATTTGAATAATCCTCAACTCAATATGATACATGATGTGCCCGATATGACTCAATGTGTCCATTATATGTTTCAAATCGATCATTTAGTTCAAAAATTTTCACTCACTGAAAACCAATAAAACACACTTGGGATTTATTTATAATATAGGAATTTGATTAACAATTCATTTTAAAAGTTTAATAATTGGTCTCACATCAAATTTATACACGATATTATCGGTATGATTCAACATACATGTTTTCTGTTAAAAATGAAATTTTAGTAAAAAAGATAAGTGGCATACTCAAAACAAAGTAAGCAGAATAATTTTATATTAATAGTTTATTTAAATTATCCATATGACATTTGAGACATTTATCAATTAGTCAAACCATAATCTGACACACAATGTAATTGATATGACTCAAAGTGAATCCTTTTATTTTAAATTGACATCAAATTTTGTAAAAATGGAAACTCACGTACTAAAAACCATAAAAAACATTCAGAATATTTTTATACATTAGTAAAATGGTCTATAAGTCATTTTTGACATGGAATAATTTTCCACACCACAATCTGATACACGATGTGTCCTGTATAACTCAATGTGTCCATTATCAATTTAAAATCAGTATTTTAATCCAAAAAGTATCAATCACTAAAAACCAAGAAAAAACACTAATATTGTTTTTATAATTAAGGAAAATTATTCATAAGTCATTTATGACATGGAGGAATTTTTATAACATCAAACCAACCTAAGATGTGACTGATTTGAGTCAATGTTCATGTCTCCAATTTAAAATTATAGTTTAGTAGAAAAGAAAATCAACGTACTCGAAACCGAGAAGAAAACATTGAATACGTTGATACATTAGAAAAATGATCCATAAGTAATTTGATACATGTTGGAATCAACCATAACCCAATACTATGCATAGTGTGATCGATATGACTCAAAGTGTGTTTTTTCAATATATATGTATCAATTTAGTTTAAAAAGCACACCACATCACCAAAACCAAGTAAAAAAGACGAAATTTTTTATTATTCATTTAAATTGTATATTTTTACTTGGTATTTGTTATTTCATGATGTTTTGGGGATATGGTGTGGTCTTACAGTACACTCTAGTATTCCCATTTTTTAGAACTAATAATTTTCGTGATATAGGGATCCTCTATTAGCAATTTTACCAACACTAATAAAGGGTCCTTTATTAGTGATATTTTAGTGGTAACAAAAGACTCAGACTTTTAATCTCTCTCAATTGGTTAACACTTCTATAGAACATATAATTTCAATTTCTAGTGTTTTTAAAGACATATTTTGTAGTATTCATTACTCATGTTCATAGAAATCCTTTATAAATCATGTCTTATGAACTTCCATGATATATTCCATGATTAATGATTATGATCTTTGTTATATAGTTTATGGTTTACAAATGTGAGGTATGTGTTCTCAAACCCTTACTCTTATGTTATGAATAAGTGATCATTTTTATCACCCAGTCATATTTTTAAAAGAATCTAAGATCACCCTTTATTATGTTTCATTTCTCTATGTATTGATTAATTGTTTTATGTATTATTTGTCCATGATTAATTCAAAATTGTATGATCTTGTTAGGATATAATAATTAAAATTCATGAAATAAGAATATTGTATATGTAGTCTCTAATTAAAATAAACATATATGATCCTTGAGCCTATATATTTTATTCTTTTTTTAAAATTCATATTAAATGATTTAATATTTATATATGTAAATACAGGGTTGTTATTGTAGGGTAATTATTACTAGATATATATGTATCCCTTATAAATAAATGGAAGGGAATATGAAAATAAAATCATATAGTGTCATGAGGTACCCACTATAAATGTGAAACAGTGTTCCCCAAACTAGGTTTCTTTCAAACTCATCGTAAACATGTCATTTGATTAATTTCTATCATGTTCAAGTTTTTCAAACTATAATGATTGTATAAATCCTTTTTATTTCAAAGCATTATTATAAAAAAATTACATTTTGAGAGAATAAATTCTAACGGTGGTTTAATATTCAAATACAGATTTCCTTTTTTTTCAAAAATTAAATAAAGTTATATAGATTATATTGATGGATAGTTTGATGAAATATTAAAATTTTTCAATATTACTAAAACACTATAACCTAAATTTGGGAAATGAATGGATTGAAATCAATTTTACTGATCATTTTTATTTATGAAAGGATATTTTTAGAAATGTAAATGACCATATTTATTTAAAACTCAATGCCAAATATATATTATGTTCTATGGGTACGAACTAGGGAAAAATAAATATTTACCATTACACGTCAATATTATTTATAAATGAATTCAATATATATATATATATATAATATTTTCAAAAAATTGTGGCATATTCATATAATAAAAATAAATGTGGTTCATTATTAATCATGTGGAACATTATTATCACTACATAATTTTAATGACTAAGTTGTAATATGGGGATTTCAATTTAGTTAATTTGGCACATATATTTATGAATCTTGGATTATTACTAGAAAATTCTCCGCAATGGAAGAAAATTTTAAAAGAGTATCCTAAATTCGGGAATAATTCGTGAATCATTAATCTTTTAATGGATATTAAAGTTATTAATTCCCATGGATTATAAAGAAAAATATAAAATACATGACTGATGGTTATAGTAAATTAAAATTTAATACCACTATTATACTTGATGAATAAGTACGTCATGTTTTCATTACATTCTTCATGAATGAAAGAGTATGGTAATTATATTGGAATTTATTTGGTTTTATTTGTTGATGATTTAAAATTTGTATTGGATAACGTTGTTATTATGTGTTATTACTAATCATGAATGAAATTACAAATTGATTAGAATATGGAAGAAGTCCTATATCCTTCTCAGTTTAGAGGCTCTGAACTAATTAAAATGAAAATACTATTGTTAATTTTTTGGCAAAAAAATATTTAAAAAAATTTGGATGATATTTTGAAAAAATTGATCAATTTTTATCCTATATTATTTGAAGAGTTTTTATTTTAGAAATTTTATAGTCCCCGTGAAAATTGGAAAAAATATTTTATGAAAAATTATTTATTGTGTTTCTAAATACACATAGGAAGACCAAATATTAAATGAAGGTAAGATTATATATGATGAAAATGTGTATCAAGGAAAATTTTCCACCAATGAGTGAGGTGTGGTAATGTTTTAATCCTCAATATGATCAAACTATTTCTAGGAAATAGAGATTTTAATTTTTTAACCTTTTAAATTGTGTAAAGATCTCATTCTATAAATTTATCAAATATCAAGAATGTTGTATCGATGAAGGAAATAAACATTAAGGGATCAAAATTGGATGAATGTTATATTTTGATTCATGATTTTATTTCCATTGATCAATTTTTATCATATTGTAAGATTAATTATATTATTAAAAACATTTCTTGGTATATAACAAGGATATCCAATCATACCAAGCCTATTTATTCTGGCTCAGGAGGCACTCATGAGAAATATAAAATGTGAATTTGTGAGAGGGAACATCCTTCATTTTTAGAACACATCCAGGATTCGAATTACTTACCATATTATTTTTTTGGATGGAATATTTTTATATATGTATGGAAGGTAGATATCCATTTATGAAGTTAAAAAAATCATATACATATATGGAAACTGGAGCAAGAAACACTACAACCAAATAAAAAGAAGAGTGTACCTCTGGAAATCCTGCTCAACTTCTCAGGTAAAGAACATCCTGGATAAGCTAGTAATCCAAAAAAGACACCTTCAGTTGGATTATTTAAGATATAATATCTCATATGGTTAGTTTATGAATGTGTTTTTTGGGAACACTGTCTATCGAAAATAAACCCTCATTTGTAATTGAAAAAATAGGCTTTTATCATTTGGGGGTAGGATAACACCGGTAAATAACACCCTAACATCCAAGAAAATTCATGATTTTTAATCACCAAGGAACAAAATGTATTATATATGAAATTGGAAACATAATTAATTCTTTAAATTGAGATTACATGTCAGATAAGATCTCTATCTTCAGGTGGGAAATGATAGATAATCCCCTCGATAAGGGTGGTGTCGATCTGCGGAGCATGGAACCGACGTAGAAGGGTATGTGGGATAAATTGGAATGTGATATCATTGAGTAAAATTTAATAGGATATAGCATCATAAGGGTAATTTATAGTGAGGAATGAGGATGTTGGGTGGATTTTATTTGAACAATTTTGGGCTTAACTGACAAAATGAGTAATTTATAGGATGCCTTGGAGGACAAGGTGGAATAGATTGTTAGGAATGGAGACATCTGATACTAGAAGGATAAATAGTAAGTTCATCCCATCTTCTTCATAGGATATCCATCCCTAACTATCTCCTTAAAGCTGGAGAGAATTCATCTTAGTTTTATTACTACCACTCTCGATGATGACAATAATATCATGCATAAAAAAACCATCTTTTGGAAGAAATAGAGATGTGCACACTCTCAGAATCAGGTTTAGGTACCTTCAATGAATGATAGGTTATTTCTAATTTTTGTTTCAAATTGTATTTGTAAATGTGGGTAATAAAACTCTAGTTCATGGATGTACAAATTAATATGAACTCTCATTCTAGAGGCTAAACAACAAGGCTGTCCCAATTGACAAAACATATATAATAAGGCGATTCACCTTACCTCATGTTGTATGTGTTATGAGTGTCCATGATATGAGATGGAATGGAATCTATTTTATTGAGGAATATTTGGTCTTCTCCACTTGATTTTATTTTAGGAAGAAACAATTCATTCTGTTGGTGGTGGTATCTTTGCGGAATTTCATTCCACCAAGTCATAAAGACCATTTCAAAGATCTTTTGAGGTTAATTTATATGAAATAGTGCTTTTCATGGTATGGTGGGTGACTTAGGAGATGAGTAATAATGTACATGAAGGAATATGTACCCCCCCCCATTTCTCCATAGGTTTGTGTTTTTTATCTTATGGGGGATCTTGGTGCACTTTTTTTCTGGTGGAGTGGCCATGGCCTCTAGTAGAGGTCTTCTTTATGAGGGTCAAAAAAAGGATGAAGTGCTCCTTTGGAACGGTGGGTCAAGTGAAGTGCACCTAGTTTTGGATTAAAACATAATGTGTTTGGAACGATCCTCCCTGGATTTATGAAAGTAGTATGAATTGTACATTATGCAAGGGGGTTGGGGATCCATTGAATTAGTGCCTGTAATGGTTTGGGCAACAAAATTAGGGTGGTGATAAGATCCTTACATAATAAACATTCCATATGATGAATCTATTACATAAATATTTATATGGTTAAATTATAATATAATATTATGGTTTCTGTCTTTTAGGACTATTGCTATATTAAATGGAAGTTATTCTATTACATCAGGATGTGTAATTCACTCATGGATCATGGCATGATGGTCACCCATTCTAAGAGGGAGGGGAACTTTTTTACAAACAATATATCTAGTAAATGTATCCCCATATACTGTTTTTTTGTTATTATAGTACTCTATATATACCTTGAGAATGTAGCCTAATTTTTAGGGGTGACGCCCTTAGTCTTTACCAGGTTAAGTTCCATAAATTATAGGTGTTTTGGAATAAAAATTTAATTCTGAGTGATTGCAAGAGTTATTGACATTATAATGTTTCCAATAATGGTAAAATAGATTCTATTCACATTATATAAGCTATATATATTCTTTTCTCTATAATTCACAGATATTATTATTCACCTGATAGTTCATTTGGAAAGGGATATCAAAACTTTTTTCCCATATATTTTCAATTAATATAACATAATTATTTTATATGAAGATATTAAAAGTCCTGATTAGAATTTAATATTGACCATATGGTTATATTGTGTAATGGTATATTATATAAAAATCTACTAAATTATAAAATGAATAGATATCTAAGATGGGTAACATTGGCTTGCTAAAATATCGCTATGGTATGTGTGTCAAAGCTGAAGAAATTTTTGACAAAGATATTGTCAAAATTTCAATCATAGATTGGGAATGTGTTCTGCTCAAATTTTTTATATTATATTGGAGGTTTATATATACAATAAAACTCATACAAAAAATATTTAATATTTTAATCCATGAATGGTTTGAAGGTTTGATATCAAATATATATAATGCATCATTTATTATTTATATTTTTGAAAAAATTAATAAAAACAATCTATGAATTCCAACTAAATCTATGGAAAATTTAAATATTTATGTGAAGGAATATGTGATATTGTATTATATTACAATGGGTACAAAATTAATAAATATATGTCTGATAAAATTTTATATGATGAGCTTTGTTTAATGACAAATAGTGGATTACCCATGGGGGATGAAGTGATTCTAGATCTGACATCAATTAAAAAAATATATTTTATGTGAATATATATTAATTTGGGATCATTATCAAAATATTGTAGTTTTAATATATAAAATTATGTATGCTAATTTTCCAATGAAAATGTGTTTATACAATGATTTTAGTAATAGTTAAAAAATTGAGATTCATAAAATTAGGTTTCAAAAAGAATGGAATAAATCGGAAATCTATTCATAATGGAATCATAAGTAACATAGAGTTTTATATACATGATGATTTAAATGGAAATTGTTCCAATATTGTTTTGATACAGAAAAATGTTAAATAATTTTTAGTTGAATTATTTGAGGAAAATTCCTTCCATGGGAGTTATAATTTCATATTGGACATAATGGAGATGATGTAATGTAAATTAGTAGAGACCATAAATAATTAATGTAAATAGTAAATTAATGAGAAACTACACATCATCCAGTAATGAAAAATAAAATATTATAAAATCAAATATTTAAATCACTATTAAATTTTTTATTTAATATATATTCATTTTCTATTATTTTTTTTATTAAAAATCTCACATATTTTAATTTATTTTTCAATGTTTTATTTCTGAAATTTCTTTTACACCTCAATATGTTACTCACCCCAATGAGAATCATTTCAATTATATTTATAATGAGTGGCATGTTACTTGTTAGGTCCAAAAGGGGCGTAGAAACCCGAACGGGGGCGGGGGGTGAATCAGGGTGTGGGTATTATTTTTAAAATTCTACCTCTCCACTGGATCTTTACATATTTGTTATAAGGGTCACTTTGATTTCACTTTAATATATATGTTGATCGTATCATTTCCAATTTTATCTGATGATAATGCACCAAAAGTACATTAATAAATAAACCATAAGGACATAGAAATTTTTAGCTCTTTCACCCTTACTGGGATACCTCGATGTATCATATAACAACAATTTTTTGATTGTACCAAATTCTCTAAGGCTCACTTCCAATAATGATGTTCACGCTAGATCACTTCTATGATCAGGCACACTGCCTTTACAAGATTTTGGGTCTTCCCACTCCATTGCCAAGGGTCACTCGCTATGTCTCATTCTCAGGATCATTCTTGCTGGAAATAAACATTGTCTTCGTCTTCTATGGGTCACTACTCTTGGATGGGATACAGTCATGCATTATAGTCTTTTAGGTCACTTTATTTTAATTAATACATGAATCCTTAATTATAGATTGATTCTAAATTGAATTACCCTATAAGACATAGATTTATTCACTTCACCACAAACTATTAGTATATGTAAATTACTTTCAAAAACTATTTTATCACTTCAAAAAAATTCTTGATTCCTTCATGGAGTGCCCAAATTCCTCCATGAACTACGCAGCACTACTTGGGGTGAGTGCTTTGTGGACAACATCTTCTTCTGTGGGCCATCCCTAATTCACAGAAAAGTTATTCTTCCATGAAATGCCTATTCTTTGTGGACCTCCTCAACTTCCATAGAATAATGATGCCCTACGTACTGCCATAACTTCATATACCCTTTTCATTATGGGCTAATGTTCCTTTAAGAATCCCACCCTCATATAGTCTTTGTTGAACTACTTTTATTTTGTATAATCCTCCCTCACGAACCTGTAATCCATCATGGAATCTTTCATCACAAACTACATTGGACCTCTATAAATTCTTATCAGAGGGATTATTATTTCTAAATATCTATGATCAATGATGGGATTAGTGGTCTTTATATAAGAAAATAGATCCAAAAAATCTTCTAATTAATTTTACTCAAATCTTCGATGTGGTACAACCTTCACTGTAGATTGTGGTCCTCCTACAAAACATTTTTTCGTCCATGGACTACAAAGATTATTTCTAACATTGTGGAAACCAATTATATTTTCAAAGGAATCAATACGTTTAAAAAATTAGGATCCATCCTACAAACCTCTAACCTCCTATGAACTAAAAGCATTCCACGAACTTTGATCTTCATGTGAACTGCTTCCGCTATGTGGTCCGTGTAACATACTTTGCAATTCGCATAGCACTGCTATGTAGAAATCCATAATTTTCCTATTTCATTCACCATTAAATGACCTTATAATTTAGTCCATTCTAAGAGGATGACTTGGTGTATTGTATTCCCTAACAACCACCCTTTGTGTTTGTTGAAAATTCTTCACATTTTGATATATCATTGATGCTACATCCATATTCTATCAGAATTTGTTTCTTGTGATTAATATAGTAATAAAGGCTGTATAGAACATAATCTATAAGACTACATGATCCTTTATCATTGTGTGAAACTAGAGTATAATTAAAAGTTCATCAATGAATCACTTAATTCAAAAACCTAACTACTTCTTTCATCACGAAAACCATCTGTCATGATATATAATATTTTATCGATCAATTTTAGAATCATTATATTCAATACTCCCCAATATTTCTTACCCCCCTGTTAGCTTCTCCTATATCTTGATTAAGCCATTTCGCCTATTTTACTACTAAAATTTATCCCCTTTTTTAACAATATCAAAGGTCACTCTTTTGAGGTTTGTAATAGCTTAAAGAATTAGATCAACACATTAGGTAAAAACACACCATACCTTAGGGAGGGGGGATTCCAAATATACAATTTTTCATGTGTGCGGACACAATTGAACTCTTAGATCTAGTCAATGCCTTTTAAAGTCTTCTTTCACTAAGTCCTTTGTTAGAATTATTGCAACTTACAGTGTTTTAGGAACATACTCCAAAGGCTTATGTGATTGATCTGCCGAATCCTTAATAAAATGATATCATATTTCAATGTGATTTTCCTCAAGTGATGGAATGGATATTTTTTAAGATACATAGCACTTTTATAATCACAATGAATTCTGATTAGAGAATTCACTTCAACTCCTATATCAACAACCTGCTACTTTATCCACAATAATTGTGTGCATGCTTCAGTAGCTGAAATATATTTCGTTCTTGTGGTACTCAATGAAATTCAATATTTTTTATTTCTTATCCAATAAATACAAAATAAAATAATATAGAAATAACCTTATTATGATTATTTCCTATCATATGAGGATCTATCCCAATATGTATTTATAAATCCCTATTACGCTTTCTGAGATTTGCAATTGTACATCAATCCAAAATCCGATGTTCCCTCGATATAAAAAATTATTCACTTCACTAAACGTATGCTGATTTATTTGTAATTTCATTGTTACCAAACTGCTTAACATGTGTAAATAAATATCTGATCATGTTGCTATTAAGTAAAACAAAATTTTGTTGATTTTCTTTATTTTATGGAACTAACTGCTTTACCTTCATCACACCAAGAATGTTTCATCTGGTTTTCCCCCAGTGTTGTCATCTATTTATAATTATTCATTTAAAATATTTCCATGAACTCCACGGAATATTTGGTTTTAGAAATTAATGTTCCATTCTTTCCTTATGTTACCTATAAAAAAGACTAAACATCAGTTAACCATTCAATAACATGTCAAACACATTTTTAGAGAATTTGGATAACTCTTTTTACTGTGATTCATTTGATCCACTGAGGAATATCTCATTGACAAAAACCAACACCATCATCTGATGATTACATTCATCATTGACATATAGATTATAATCAACTCTACAAAGCCTAAAACTATGCTTTTTCATGAACTAATATAACCTTGAATATCATGATATTGGTTCTAACTTGGAACCATATAAAGACTTATTCTACCAAAAACTCTATTCTCGTATTAATGAATGTTAAAATCATTTGGATAATCAATATAAACATCTTATTCCATAATCCCATTCAGAAATGCTGACTTGATAGCCATCTAGAAAACCTTGTCCTTTCTTTTTACTAATATGGATATGAATAATCTAATCAACTTTAGCCTTGAAACAGGTGAAAATGTTTCATAAACATTGATACTATCAATCTAAATGTACCATACGCATGCAAGTCATTTTTTTTAGAATTATCATACAATCTCTATTCATTTTATTGTTAAATACCTATTTATTCCCAACTGTATTATTATCTTTTGTCTTTGAAACCACCTCCCATGAATGATTATTTTCTATTTGATCGAACTGTTCATTCATTTCCTGAACCATATTCTTATATATAGATGATTCTTCCTACTCACCATTAATATATTATTATGAATAATCATTTTCCACTTCAACTCCCACTAAGTTTCATACCTATTTGTCACTATCATCGGGAAACTATTCATTATGTTGTTGAAGACTCTGATAATTCTATACAATACTGAGATAAATTCTTTAAAATACATTCATAGACTCCTGTTGAACCATTTCTGATATTCTTTCACTGTTTCTTGGTATCGTAAAAGAGTAATCTAACACCACATTGTTAGATAAAAATATACAATAATGAAATACATGAGTATTCATTCTTGTCCCCAAATTTGTCTTCATGAACATAAAATTTCATCCTTTTTATACCATTAAGATCTTTCATCTGAATGAGATACTAAATTATCCCCCTATGATAAGAAACTCATCCTTTTGATAGGCCCACTATTTATACCCAAAAACATTCTTCTCATCCAATATCATTTCATCGTAAGTGAAACATAGCAATGAGCCATTAAACAAACCACTAAGCCTACTAAGACAAAACCTTATTGTAGGATACAAGAGATAATATTAATAATTCCATCAATGTAAAATTCACAAAATTACATCCACCTATATCATTCATCTATATAAAATTAAAAATTTTCAATTAATAATTCTAGATTTCTTCTTCATCTATGGTAACTGATTTGAATCATTTTACATTAGAGATTACATCACATAACAAATTTGAATCAATTAATTCCACTTACCCTTAGATTGTATCTCCCCTTGAATCTGAAACACTTGATCTTCAGTTAATATAATTTATACACATAGGGACATGGGAACCTTTGGAATCTTTAAGAAGAGGATTATGGTTTATCCTAATGGATCATCCCATTGATAATTTCTGGAAATAAACTATAATATTTTTATGCATATTCCAACTTCCCAGTCAACATCATCTACTCTAACAATATGAATAAACATTATTTACCCATATGATGAATCTTATTAAAATATTTGGATTCTATATGATTTACCATTTTCACAATGTATAGTTTAAATCAATTTTGTGAATTTTATTTCTTTGATTCTCCACTGATATTCCATTTGTCATGAAACATTCATTGAGAAGGAATATTTTCACAGGTGATATTGTCTTGATTATATTTCCACTAGAGGGATCATTCTATTACATTCACTTCTCACCATGTGGTGTGACTTGTGAAATTCTCAATGCATTATTTATTTATTAGTCATTTATCAGTTATCTGAGTCATGCCACCCTTTCTTGGTGGGGTTGAATCTTATAAATAATTTACATTCTTATTAATCACAACTCGATCATCTCATAATTTTTTATTATAAGTGTTATTTCATTATTTCTATGAGTTTTGTTGGGAGTGTAACAAAGGAGGTGATTGATACCCCTTTTTAGAGCTCCTTTTGATTCCTCTGATGTTGTAAATCTATTTTTTAACTTCTAATTTTTTTTCTAATATTAGCCTTTTTATTATAAACTATAGTGTTGGGGATCAATTTATGGGTTTATTTTCATTAACTTATTTATTATTGGTATAATGTATTGAAAAATTTGTATGATCAGAACATATAAAACATATGACCTTAAGGTCATAACATATTTAATCATTTCATGGATGAGATGTTTATGATGCTAGATTTATTATTTTAAAATTGAACCATTGGGCTACTTGAAACATACTCATTGTGTTTCCCAGTCTTCCACAATAGAAGTATTTTATGGATACATTCTTCAAATAAATTATTATTTCTAATTTCCCAATATTCTTATTTGTATTCAAAAAAATTAGAAATATTTTTTAATAGCATGAAATATATTCCAATACCTCGAAACAAAAACATAATGTATGGCCATGGGTTCCATATAAATTGAACATGTTGTCATTAGTTCATGTTAATTCCTTTTTTTATGACTACATATAGTATCTACAATATTTTTACCTCTTTTGGAATTATTTATGGATATATTCCTTTTATTCATGGGAGAGGGATCATCATACCTAATACAAATTTTTTTCAAAACTAGATGGAATTTGTGATGAGGAAATACATTCATGTTTTTCCTATGTGGTGGCATATTTAATTTTCCATTCTTTATTACCAGATAATGTATAATCAATTAGTAAGTGCAAAGCATCCTTCAAATTGGGATTTCATTAGATTTTCCAACTTCTTTCTTGAATGACCCTTGATATTATCTTAATAGTCGAGTTCATATATCTACATATTCATGTTGAGCAGCAATTAATTTTTTGAGAGTCATCCAACTAGTTATCTAAACTTACAATTTAGGTGATATATTATCTATCATGTTAAATTTATCCTTTATTTTAGAGTATTTATGAGAAAGAGAGTCTGTACAATAAGAATCTTCTTTTTGTAGCCTTTGGTTCTTCTGAACCAGTTCATATTTATATATAAATAGATCATCATTTATAGCTTCTATATTATGAATTTAATCTGACTTCAAACTCTTTCCCTTTTAATCAGCATTGAGTTTTTCACCATTATAGATATCTTTTTTAGTTCTTCATCTTGGGAACCATTCTTCTTCCTTAGATGGGTATCCACGTTAATAAGCCTTTTATTTAATCCTCTAATCTTGTGTAAATATATTTATTGATCTTGGATCCAGATATCTTTAGATTTATTTTTCTCATCTAGTTTCAGATTCAATTTATTTATTAGATCGAAAAATTACACTTTTATTATTATTAAAAACAATTCTTCATTAGTAGTAACATCATCACTGGGAACATCAGGTTCTTAACTCGTTCATATAGAGTCATTAAAATAGTGAATAATCTCACTGTATAATTCATCCAAACCTTTCTTTAGTAAACTATTGGTTCTTTAAACTAAATCAAACATTTTTTAGATAATCTTCCACACTAAGGAATACCACATAACTTATGCTTCTTCTTTTAAGTTCTTCACTTTGGAATGAAATTGGAAGATAAGATCTAACTGAAACTTCCATTCCAATAGTAGAGTAAACATTGTCGGATTAACAAATTTAAAAAGATAACTAACCCTCTAATACAAATTGATAGGTCATAAAGTGGCATGTATACCTTATGTTGGGGGGTGAATTAGGGTATATAGATTCTTTTCAAAATTCTTCATGCCCCACTAGATCATGAACACTTTATTATAATTGTCACTTTTATTCTACTTAGTGTTTATATTGTTCAAATACTTCCAAATTGTATCTGATGATAATGCATTTAATTTAAGGAATTAAATAATTCACAAGGACACATCAATTTGTACTTGGTTCACCCTCATCGGGCTATATACAAGGAGCTTATAACAACAATATGTTGATTGTACCAAATTCAATAATGTTCACTACCAATAAAAACGCTTGGGATAGATCACATCTATGTCTACGCTCACTTCTTTATATTATTAGTTTTTTCTCAATGTATTTCCAAGGGTCTCTCCCAATGTATCGTTCTTTGGATCATAGATGGTGGAATGGTTCACCATCTTCATTTTCCTTTGGTCATTGCTCTTGGAAGGGACTAATTCACAGTTTATCGACTTTTAGGTCCCATAATTTTCATGATTTAATGTATCCTTAATTATATATATATGTGCTATATTTAAGTCGATTTAACCCATATATGAACTCTAATTTTCCACAAACTATTAGTTTATGGAAAATATTTTCATGAATAGTTTTACTACCTTCGTGAACATCCTTGTGTCCTCAACATACTGCCCCACTACCTCAAAGAACTGTGCTTTACCACATTGCAAAAATGATTTATGGACCAAAGCACCACCCACAGACATTATATACTTCATGGATGGATTATACCTCCATTAACATACTCTCCTCATACGAACTCCTCAAATTATGATGCCTACTGATGCTCTATGAACAACCTCAACTTCACGAACCATTTTATTTAAGGGATATAGTGCCTTGAAACTATTTTGCATTCTCAAAATCCTCCCTTGCAAACCTTTTATTATTTTCAGAATATTCTATTATGAACTACATTAGACTTCTCCAAATTCAACCTGAAAGAGAAGATATTTTCTAATAAAAATCTATCTAAGTATTGATGGTATTTGCGGTCCTTATATGTGAAAATTAATATGTAAAATATTGTAATCAATTTTACTCATATATTAAATGTGGTACAACCATCACTATATATTGTTCTCCCCCCACAAACCATTTTTCCCTCCACAGTCCACATAATGACTTTCTTCTTTTGTGGTATCAGATTCATTTTCAAATGAATGAATACCTCTTGGCCACAAACAATGAGCCTGCACGTGACCTTCTATCCTCCCATGAACCAAAATCCTTCCAACAATTAAAATATTCCCATAAACCATTTCTCTTACATGATCCAAGTACAATGATTTGTGTTCTAGATGACATGACTATATGGAAATCCGTACATTTCCAAATTTCCTTCTTGATTCAATAAACACCATATGTGTTCCATGAACTATGCTTCGAGGTCCCCTTACAATTCTATCCATTCCAAAAATCATTATTCTTCTAAAAAGAAACTCTTAATTTTTCAGTCTAATCAATTTTAAAACCTTAAGAAATTAAACCACCTTAAAAACCTATTTCAGAAACATCAACCATAGTAATTAATATTTATTTAGCTTTATCAACAAACAAAATCATCCCAAATATAGAGAGGGGATTCCTTGAGAAATTTTTCCCAACATTACCCTTGGTAAAAATAGTAAAAAAAGCATATTCCAATTCTAATTAAAAAACTGATTAATGCATGATGTATTCGTAAAAATTTTATATTGGTTATAATACTCATTGGTATCCCCTTAACACTAAATAATCAATATTTGTTTTGTAATATTAATGTTATTTCAGTAATCAATCTACCAATAGACAGATGATGATGACATAGTTATGAACTTATAATGAAGGAAATTCTTTTAGAGGAAATTATTATAACACACTATGGCACTATTTATTTTTTTCCCATTGGATAATATCCTAAAATATTAATTACTAATATCTTCTAAATTATGTTTTTATATGATAATATTTTAGATAATTCTTTTTTTGAATGTTACTATTAATATGTGTAGACATTTATAAACAATAATTTCCACTTCATACATGAGATGTGTTTATAAAAACACTATTCATTATATAGTAGTGTTATATTCCATAATCGTCTCCAAAAAACATGGAATTATTTCAATTCCTAATGTGAGGAGGAGAGATTAAAGGTAAATCTTACAAGATTTTATTTTATCTCAAATGATATGTCCGAAGTAATAATTTCCATATATACATATATATACTACTTCATAAAAATAACTCAAGGGTATATATAATAATTAAAATTCAATACATCCAACATAACCATATTTTAAATCAAGGATAGGGTATTCTATAGTTAAAAGATAATTGTATTGTATTCCAATTTTATAGTAAAATTGATAATACATAAATTGAGTGGAATTAAAATGTTGAGATGGAAATTAATTAATCAAAAATCTGCTACTTTAAACCAATTAAATTTAGTTTGTAAGGAGGCTTGGGTCACATACCAACATACCAGTTTGAGAAATCTCTATGCTCAACTCTAATAGGATAGGGATTGGTGACTAACACATCTCGAACAGATGTATTCTCTAAACCTAATGACATGAGTGTGGTCATCATAATAAAAACTCCACAACAAAAACTATCATATCAATCATCTATATCCATAATAAGTTATTAATCATTAACCACTTATTGATTCAAATGGAAACAATATGAACAATGCTCATGTTTTAATACATGAATGAGAAATAACACATAGAATGGTTATCATAGGTAGTAAGACAACCCCTAAAAAATCTAGAGTCTATTTTCATAAATAATAAATAACTTTTAGAAAAATAAGCATCAATATATACAAAAATTTATAATAGTATTCATGATCAATCTGTATCAAGATACAGATAATTCACATACAATATGCTCCACATATTGAAATGTTTACATAAATATTCATATATCCTGTATTTTATAAAATTAAAGTAAAATGAGCACCATGAATTATGCCCTAGTAAGTTGTAACTAGAATATCATCTCAATCTATTATCTATCTAATCAGAGAGAAGAACATGGGTAGAATCCTAACTATGTATTCCCATTTGATCTAGGATGTTAAAAATTGTCCACCATACATGTAGATAGTAGTCCTAAAATAGAAACAAAATAAAAAATATATAATCACTTCTCACCTTTATTTATAGCTTTTACCTTTATAATTCACCATTGATTCACCAATATGGATACTTGATAAACTAAATGTATTCACCAATCCATGAGATCCTAGATTAAGTAACCAAAATAACCTATATCGAAAAAGTAGGAGAAAATTTATATATTTATAGAAAAAACTATATACATAGCATAATTATGAAGGAAATAAAAATATTCTGGGATGAAGTTATATATATGCATACTGGAGTAGAAGAGATAATAAATGATTAATAATTGTACACCTCAATCCCCAAGATTTGGTAGTTAAAAATTTGAACCCTCAATAGATTGTCATTAATTATATTTTAATATAACAGATGTTTGGGGGATTATGCATTTCTACATATCCTATAAAAGAGAGGATAGATAAATTACATATCTCCACCAATATCCTAATGAGTATCTTGTATACCATATCCAAGAGTTATGGGAAATTAAAAATAGACATATATATATATATATATTATCACCAATCTCTCCATAATAAAGTGTCTGAGAGAGGTAATGGTCATCATCATATAACTATCTTTTTTCCACTAAGTTAGAATAAGGTATGCCACTATAGTATCTATTCTCTATCAATATCCATCCAACACTGAAATGCATCACATCCCAAAATAGATTAGAACCCAAGGTAAACACTCTATACACTCAAAAATCCTACTATCAATTTAATTATACTTTCAACATAATAATATAGCATTATTATAACATCCTTAATGGGTCTGCATGTTCCTAGATGACCAAAACATAATAGGTATAACACAACAATAGTTAAAATTTAGTTTTTTAATTATCAAGAATTTTAAAATCACAAATATATTTATTTTGACTTTTATGTTATAATAAAACATTGCATATTCATTCTTAATTGTCTTTAAATTAATAATTGGATACTCATTATACACATAACACCAAGAATAATGTGTCTCATCATTATGATTATTCCTATTTATTAAAGGTCTTATTATTAGTACATTCCCATTAATTTGTTGTAACACTAGAAATAATTACCAACATTTTTAATTAATCTTTTTTATCTACATTTATTAGATTAAATAAATTTTATCCTTAATTATATATAAATATATATCATCAAAATCACGTCGAATCATTTTTAAAATTTATAACACAATTAAATAAAGATGGAGTTTTTTATCCTTTAATATTCATTTAATTGATAGAAATCAATCATATATTATTTATCATTTTAAGAAATTATATTGTATCCCTTTTTAGGTATTTTATCACAGATTCCTTTTGTTTATTATCAATTTTTCATAAACAATTTTTTTAATACACATTCATTTCTCATTAAAAAATAGACCTAAATTCATTTATTGACATGTAAAATTCATAATATCTTTTAGTATTTTCAAACACCGTTAAATAAATAATTATTTATTTGTTTTAATGATTTATTTAATTAATTATTAATAATATTACATCATATTTCAAAAAAACTATAAAAGCACAATTTATTTAACTCAATATTGAGTAATCATTTATTTAAACAAGATGTTCAGATTATAATAATTTCATTTAAATATATTGAAATAACCATTTATGAAAAATAATTAATGTTTTAATGGGTTGTATTTGGATATTATAAATATTAAATATCCATATAAACAATTAATTAATTTAATCACTTCCACTGTAATTAATTCATCATCATCATAATTAATACAACACTTAATTTATTATTCACAATAACTTATTAAATTTATTAATTTATATTCCATTCTGAAATGTTATTATCCATCAATAATATTCATCATTAAGAATAGGTGTTAATTCTTCTACTTAATCATACATCACATTGATCTCATCTATTTTTCCAAAAAAATTATAAATTATTGAGAACAATTTTCATGCTCATTAACTAAGTATTCCAACATCAAAATATTATTATTTAATTTCAATAATACTATACATAATTACATAATAAGAAATACATAATTCATTTTTCTATGATTTCAAAAATCACTTGAATAGAGTTCCACTGGTCCTAGGGTGTCTAGAGGAGTCCAATGATGTTTTTGAATTTGATGATTTAGTCCTCACGCACCCGCACATACCTAAGGGGAGTTCATCCAAACAAGGGATTACCCGTGACACCCCATGAACTTCCCCAATATTGGACACTTTTATTATCCTACCTTGATCATTTGAAATCTGGATTGATCTATTACCTTGACCTCACACTACACCACACTAATAAACCATGACCACCCAATCATTTGATTGAATGGTCACAAAATACATAGTTCATTCCCCACACATGTTGTCTTTGTATGAATCAAAAGGTCCATTTGTCCATTCCTTGCCTATGTAATCACATATCAAATGGTCCTTGTCACAAAATATGATTTTTTTGGATATTTCATTATTAATCATTAGACACAGTGATACCCTAGAGAGATAATATCTCTAATGGTCCCCAAACATTACCCATCATATCTTCTCATCCCATGGATCCTACATATGTTATATTTTCTAAACATTTGTTTTTGATTCATCAATTTGAAGAGATAATTTTAGATTGACCAAAATTTCACTCTAATATATCTCTTAAACCATAATTACATTTCATCAATTATATATTCCACTTTAAGGTATTTTTTGGGATACATTATAGGCATAAAAATTCTTTTAAAATAAATACTAATCGCGAAATTGAAAAAAACCGATCTAAAACCCCCTTTTGGTTTTAATTGGGATCAAACATCAAATATTGAGGATTCTTAATGAATTTTATTTATTTAATTGAATATTATAAGAAAATAAATGGATTTTAATTTTTTAAAATATAAATTCTATTAATTAAAGATATATTTTTACACCTTAATACATCTCTCCATATTATATCTTAATATTGGTACAGTTAAGAGGAACTTGGTTCGTTAAATCTTAATTGAATATGTTAATATAAAACTAAAATTTTAAGGATTAATTCAAAGGCAATGAAATGAAGCATGAATAGAGATGTCATGGTGTTAAAATTATCGAATTGAACATGTCAGAATCAAAGACCATTACCTTTTCAATGACGATAAATATTTATACGATGATGATCATCCCTTTGGTAGAGACCAATAAATGAGAATATTCAACAAATACTATCATCTATATACATAATTCAAAAAATGTAAATATATCCAGGTATTATATGTTAAAATGAAATTTAGTTAAATATGATTTACCTCTAAAAAATCATACCACCACTGAGAACCATTTTAACATGTAAAAATTACCAAAATACCATATTATGTGAAATACCCCATTCTATAATAAATTTTTATGTCTATTTATTAATTTGAAATTTTAATAATGAGTAACATATTAATTTACCAATTTTAAATTAAAATTAATACTTATTTTGAAAAATCTTTTTGGTGTCCTTCTCACCCACTATAACACTACATTTATTCAATTCCAGTGATAGTAAATTTACTAAAACTAAAATGATAATTAAATTTCAGGTACAAGAAACATTATTCCCAGGTAAAAAACAAATATTGTTATATCGTTCTCCCAATTAATCTTTGTATAGTCCGAAAGTAACAAAATATATATAATCTGATCATCACACATGCTACCCTAAATTGTTCATTTCTTATGAATGGAAATTTTTAAACTATTTTATACTAATATGATGGAAATCCATATCATGAACAATTATAATTAGTATTCCACAACATAAAACTAATGGAAACTCATGTTCATGTATACTAAAAATGTAAAATTTAAAATATATACACTTATCAATTTTTACACATCACCATTTGAAATTGTGGACATTCCAAATACTATATTTCATATCTCTGTAAGTTTTACTATCCATATTTGGATAAAAAATTAAGATCTACACTATTATAAAAAAGATGAATGTTATTACTCAAATAAATTTGATTTGGATGAGTATCTATTTCATTCCATTTTCAATGGTCATGACAAAACTCATGATCATTGACACTAATGAATCAAAACATGGAAAAAAATACATTATCTCAACCACAATTAATTTACGACGTAAGTAGAAAATTTTAATATAACAACTATCCTTTTTTATTTCTATTATCTATCCAGATAAATAAAAATCCTATAAAATCTAAAAAATGGGGAAACATCATATTAGTTCATCAATAAATTCTCATGTAATAATTTCCTTCTGATTTTAATCACTTTATCCAATACATAATTCCTTGAAGGAAACAAATGTATTATATACCTTTATATTTTGATTAAATAAAATGGATTTATAAAAAATTAAGAAAATAATTACCACAAGAAAACTCCAAAAAAATAGATTTTTAGTATTATTTAATAATATATTGTGATGTTCAAAGTAAATTTTTATAGATAACCAACTCAACTATTTCATCAATTACTTTCAACTTCATGAATGAATGAATTATTTATAGGTTTTCATTAATGGTAGTAATATAATTTACGAAACAATTTTTCATATCCAAATTTCATATACATATAAATTTCCATCAGTAAATAACAATAGCTGGAGGTTATTAATATTATTTCATTAGTCAGCGGAAGATAATTTTTCATTATTTTTATATTTTTTTCTCTATTCACATACAAGAAAATATAATCACATAATCCTTTATAAAATTATGCTAAGGGAAAACTCAAAATATTTCAATTCTTCACTTTCATAATTCTAACACTCAGTGACCCATAATCTCTCCACTACATCATCTGTTCCAATACACTATATAATTTAATTTTTTCTAAATATCAGTAATAACAATATCATTAAGAATAAGAAAATAGTTCAGGTAGTTCTGTCTATTTCTCCTACAAAATATATTGTAAGGTGTAATCATTTTTGAATCCTTCATCATTCCACCATTTTATAAATTGGTTCATAATTTCAGATGTCCTAAGTATCCATATTTCAATTAAATAGTCTTATCCATATAAAAATTATCAAAAGTGGTTTGGCCCAAACTTATGAATAGTATTTGGCCATAGGAGAGTGAGACTAATAATACAATTATAATAATCAACATTCATATTACAATGATCCCTACACTAATCATTTTTTTGAAATTAATTAAAAATTCATAGACCATAACATAGTAGATGGTATTTTTCAAGAACCATACTAGGTCACCCTTAAACTAGGAACCCGGCCTAACCCGTCGCATAAATAAGGAATGTTCTTGATCACTCATGTCTCTTGATAATAGCAATGGTATCAACAGGTCAAATAAGTCAAATTGATTTCACCATTGTTAAATAAAAAAATACATATAATCAGAGTGAAAAATAATAATAAATAAATTATCTCAAAAACTAAAGAATGAATGTTAAGCAATATATCATATACAAAATAAACCAAATACAAAATCCAAACCATTACATTGATACAAAATATCCCAAAATGAAAAAAAAAACTAAAACAAAACCCATCACCTACATATAATTCTGTATCATTATACAGATTAGATGATTTAAATCACCCTAAAAATACATACTATTATAAATCTAGACCCAAGGGAACTTGGAAATAATCAAAAAGATATGTATCCACATAGGGGTGCATCCAAGTTGTGAGTGAAGTCAACACAAGTAGGATTTCACCCACATATTTTTGTTATTACTTTTCAATTCATTTCATTTTATATTAATTTGAAATAAAACTAGATATTACTATTTTACAAATATGTATATAAAATAAAAATAATATACCAATAATATTTTTCTTAAAAATTCATTTCTTTTCTAATTTAAAATAAAATAATCACTTGAAACATTTCCCTGAACAAATATTTTTTTATTTAAAACATCCAAATTAAACCAATTTTTAAAAAACAATATATATTATTAATTTTAAAAAATTTGAATTTATTTAATAATAAAATTAAAATAAATGAATAAGAAATAAAAAACTATGGGACCACATCACTAATGATATTGAATAAGAAAATGAATGAAATAATTTCAATGATGTTAATTGAGCTAGGAAACACAATGGAATCCCCTTATAGAGTTATATAGTATCATAAAAACCCATTAATACTAAGGTCATATAGTCCTATAATTTACCATATATAGATTAACCTACAAGCTCATTTTTTATCCCAATAAATTAAGCCTTACTAGTATTCACTATGATTAGAATCACGGGTACTTCCCTTTAATCCTATCACTTATCATGTGGGACATTGGTATTGTGTGAAAAACTAGTTTAGTATAAATCTAGACCGGTCACATAGTTCTGACTGATTCTAAAAATTCTAACAATATGAGGTGGAAAATTAATTAGGAATACCATAAATATTAAATAAAATAATTAATATCACCCCAATGATAACATCATTACAAGAAACATATAAACCATACCATCATTATAATAAAAAATATAAGGACTGATTTGAGCCAAAATTCTTATCAATAATAACCAAATAGGGTCTGAAGAGTGTCTCAAAAGTAAAACAATTTCAAATCAACATGAAATTTCTAAAAAACTATTTACTATAAAATTGGATGATAATTTTAAGACATCTATATTACTTAAAAATTACATATCAAATGATTCTTTAAAATATATCCATTAAAATCCATTACAAATTACTATCTCATAAATAACCACTTAATATATTATAATTGAATAAAAATTTATTCCCTATAAAGAAAGACCATTAAAATTACATTATTTTTAAGGCGTTACCCAAATAGGGTTACATACGTTTTGAAAAAATCATCTCAATTTAATATAAGTCATTTAATCAGTTTTACAAATAGTTGGCATGAAAATTACATTATTGAAAAATATAGAAAAATATAACACTTTTTTTATCCAAGTGAGAATAAATTAAAATATATTTATTAAGTCTATTTACCCATCATGTATAGGAAAAAACAAATAGATAATTTATAAACCCTATGGAATAAATGAAAATCAAAGTTGAGGAAACACATAAAAACAAATTCCTTGGATCAATGATGATCTAGAAAAAAGTCATACCTTATCAAGGAGAACCATCCAAAAAATTCCAATATGACATAAGAAATTCATAGACAAAAAAACTAAAGATTTATAACCACCCCTACCCCTAACTAATTTTTTCCAAAAAACCACCATACGTTTTTAATGAGGATGTGAAGTTAAAGGAAAAGGGAGAATAAATTAAATAAGGGAATGATGTGTATTACCATGATATCTCTACTATAAAGAAGGGTGGAGACACCTTTGATCCAATTGGACAGGAATGGGGAGTTGAATCTGGTGCATGGGAGACTCAAGAAAACCAAATTGATGAAGGATGAATGGAAAATTGTGTAAGAATGGGTAGGGGTAGATTATGAAATCACGTTTTATTAAAACATGGTAGGTTTTATAGTTAGGCCTAATATTTTAGTAAATTTTGTGGGTTTTAGTAGATAATACGACCGTATATACACATTTTTTATGCACAATTATAATAAATAGAGATGTTTTGTAATAATGTTCATATACTACTCAAAATAATTTCCTAATAATTCGTTTCCACCATGTCACACCCAGAACCCATTTGGAAAATACCAGATTATGAACCAAAAACACCAGAACATTATAAACATCAATAAATAAACAAAATAAATTAAATATTAAAAGAAATTAATCAATGGGTGTTTCAATTATCCCATCCAAGAGAATTATGAACATAAATTCCAAAATAAGAGTGTAATATGAGAAATAATATAAATTTGTAGCATGAATCCTTAGTTCGGAAAAAGGGTAAACTAAAATAAGATGAACCTAAAGAAGAAAACGTATATTTAATATAAACTATTAAAATGACTAGTTGTAATTATAAAGTAAATATGAAACATCTAATATATACATGCTATAATGTGGGATGAGATATCTCATGGATCTTCTCATCATTAATAATTTCTCTAAATGTTGAGAAAAGGATGAAACAACTTATTAAATTACACTAAACATAGAAAATTACATCCTTAATTACAAACAAATTAATAAAATTCCATGTATGATGAACATAATAAAGGAATAAATTCAAAATTATATAATGAACACAACCCAAAAGATAACTCAACCTACTAAAAAATATATCATAAAGATCAACCAAACATCTAGACATAGAAACATCAAGAATATCTCAAAATAATTTTTCAAAGAGATACAACACGATCTTTAGAACTAGGTTATACACTTAATGGGTAGAATAGGATCTGAAATTGAAACATCATAACATGAAGAACATAATAAAAAAAACTAGAAAAAAATGTTCTTAATGGATGAAGTTAATATGAATTCATGCTACCCACTAACTTGAAAAAAGGAATAAATTCCAAATTCATCATGAAATCAATCTAAAAACATTCACATCTCATTACCTAGAAAAACACTAACCCTTGAGATAAAGAACACACATAAATCCAAAAATATTCACTATTCACAAACTAAAAATACAAAAAATCTCAACACACATCTGAAATGGGTTTCTATAAACAAATTACCGCTCATGGAAACCCCACAAAACATACCACCAATACTCTAAACCATTCTTAATTTAACAATATGAAACCCTAATTCTACTTAACTGATTAACCACTTCAAAAAAGAAAATAATTCATTACATATAGAATGTTAACACTAATCTAGCAATTCGTACAGTGTAAAATTCTAGTATCCATCACTTCACTTAGAGTTTAGGTAGATTCATGAACTGGGAAAGGTGAATTCCAAAAAATGTAAGAGGGCTCTCATAGACCATTCTCATGTACAAACATCTTATAGATCATCAATAACATTATGGTAGGAATATATCATCCACACAAAACAGGATCCTCATTCCTAATTCTTCATAATAAAATTAATCATTCCCAAAGTAAAACAATTATAAAAAAACTCATCCCATTCCTTAAAATGAGCAACGCATTGAAGTATTCAACTCTATATCCAATTTTTTGAAATATCACACATTTTAAAATGAACTACCACTTGAATTATTGTCTTAGAAAAATAATTTCAATGAAAACCCACAATCATGTTAAAATAATTTTATAAAATCCTCTTGAAAAAATAATTCCCTTTGAAAATTTTCATGTTCATTAAAAAACAAAGAAATCCCTTGATTATCAACCAATTTTCTACCCCAAACAACATTAAAATACAATTTTTAAATAAATTGTCATTAAAATTATTTATAATAACCAAATTAAAAAAACAATATATTATAAATTCAATCAGTCATTAATTATTCATTTTAAACCAAAAATAACTTTCCAAAAAATAAATCCATTATCCCAACCTGAAACAAAATGTTGGGACCACATTATGTATAAATGTGTATTTTTTGTCAATAATTGTCAATGAATATAAAAATTATGGAGATGAAGAATAAATCCAATTAATTAGAGGAATGGGAATTTATATTATTATTACACTTATCCTAATTTATAAGAACTTGTGTTAAAGGTGACATATTGTTTACAACGATAAAGAATCGTGATGTATCAACCATATGAGGAGGATTGAAAAAGAATGTGGATTTTAAGAAGACCATGAAATAATTAGTGATTTCATTAGATCCATGCATGATCTTACTTGAAGAAAATAATCATATGATATGTATGAAGTAGATAATGATGGATGACGATAAAGAGAGAGTGTGGAATGGTTCACATTCTAAGATTGCCAACCATTTCACATTGCATAAAATCAGACAATGCATTGCTGGTTTGTATTTCAAAAAAATCATAATTTAGGAGACCTATTAATTCAATCCATATGACGGAAAGTGGTATTAATGTTTCTACCAGTCATATATAGTTTTTATTGTAAGGAAATATGCTGGTGGAAGACATATATGTTATAGTAATGCCCATAAGAACCGATGATGCTAAATCTAATCTATTAAAGAATATATATTGTGATAGTGGAGTTATTTATGAAATTGGAAATGTTTTTAAAGAATCCACATCATAAAGAAGAATCATATATTAGAGGTGGTGTTGTTTTCCAGTGTTTTCCAAAACTTTGGGAATGAAAAATGGGAGATGGAGACATCAGTTTTTGGTGAAGGAAGTGGTGTGAAAAAGTAGGGTTGTGTGCGAAAAATCATGTTTGTGCAAGAAATATTGATCTTGATTGAAATATTGTATTGTAATTTTTTTTCAAGTGGAGTTACAAGACCATCATAGATAAATATAGAAAATGCATGGACTGCATGAAAAATTGTGTAGAGTGCGTGAAAAAAGAGGCTACGTGAAAGACTACTTTTGCGCACAATATGAAACACTATTTATAATTTTTTGCACAAGCGGTGTATTGAGAATAGAAATGAGAAAAACATAAAAGGGATGAAGTGTGCGAAAAACTCATCAAGGTGTGTTAAAAATGAATTTGTGTGAAAGAGGTTTTACGTGCATGAAGAGGGATTTACGTGAGGACTAGTGTTTTTCATGAATGGTCTAAAATGCCTATAAATATTAGTTGACCCCGTCTCACATGTTAAGGATCGACACTTATAGAAATACCAAGCTCAGTTGTGTAAAAAAAGGATTGGTTCTGTGTAAAAATACGGTTTCTCTTAAAAAGGAAGTTGCATGTAAATTTTTATGCACCAAATGTGGATTTTTGCATGCAAAAAAAGAATATTTTGCGTAATACACAAAAAATGTTGTGTAAACAATTTGATGTCCCACAGACCATCAAAAAGATATATACACTCTCTAAGTGTCTTGTGAAGAAGGAAAACCACACCCTCTGTGTGATGAATAACCCACAAAAAAGTGACTGGTTTACTCAAACCCTCATTGTGTGTCATGAAAAAGATCCCACAAGTACACAACTAGTGAATACTCACTATTATCACGCCTTGTGAAAAAAAAATCCTCGAACTATCCCTGGTTCTGTGATGAAGACTCACTTGTCCTCTGCATGCAGAAAAAGACCTGTGGAGATCTATGCTCACATGAAGGTAAATTATTTTTGGTTCCACATTTTATACACACTGTTTGTAGGGGTGTTATTGTTTGTGTGAAGAAGAACCCGATGCAAAACTAAACACACATCTACAGAAAGGAAAATTTTAGTATACCAATACACTAATGTTTTGGTATTGAGAGTAAAATAAATAGATTAAAACAGTATAGTACTATTCCATATTATACTGTGTCAAAGAAAAAGAAGAGAATAAGAAGAAGAACAGAGTATTCCCAATTAAAGGCTGACAATTACTCAGGGAGGTTTAATTCAGATGATGCTAACTGAGATGATCCTTAGAGATTGAATAATCACATTTATGTATGTTATTTTTAATAAATAAATATGATGATTAGTGTATTCAGTTGTTGAACTAAGAAAATAAAGAAGATGAACTAGTGTAGTTGGTTTTTTCACTAAAGAAGAAGAAAACGAATATAATAGAATTTATTGACTACTTCATTGCATGTAATCATGTGAAGAGCATTAAAGTAGATATAGATCAAACCCTATCTTTAGAATAAGGGATAATACTATCTTCACAGGTAGTATATAGAACCATCCAGAGGCTTCAAGTTGGACTGGGCTATCACCCGTCCAGGGGAGAGGTATGTTTCCCACCCTCTCCAAAGTGTAAGGACATACACAGACTGGAGAATTGTTTTTCTAGTTGACCCACAATAACAGAATATCACATTATAGTAGAGAATCCATGCATTGGAATCCCCATGGATGGAAAGGATGTATCTTCTATTATTGAGTGGTAAACCTTTTAAAAATATCATGGGCATAATTTTACTACTTTTATATTATTTGATGAGATATGGAAAAGATAATATTAGAATCAATATCCTAACAGGTCAATAGGTATAGAGAAAAGAAGTAATAATTTGTTTAAAAATCCCACAAAACTGATTCACCCCATCTCTATGTTTTGTATATCCCAAATTAGTCCTCTCAATTGGCATCAGAGGGAGGTTCACATCTATTGGATTCTCTATAGTGAATTTTTTCTCTTTTGAATAACTGATTTTCTTTCCTGAGTTATCAATGAAGTTCACATTCAGTAAAGATTTAGTTATCTTAGAATAAAATAATATATTTACAAAGACCATGATAAATAGAAAAAATAATGATAAGAGAAAGTGAAAAAAGAATTTACACTTATATATTGAAGAGGAAGAATATAATTATCCATATTTTGCTGACTTTGAAGACACACCTGACTTATAAAGTAATGAAAATGTGGTTCAAGTCCCCACTAATCAGATGGAAAACCTGCTTACCTCGACCGATCAAGAGGTATGTGTTAGTAAATTTAAATATTATTCCCATGATGAAAATTCTAGCACAAGTGGTGATGATCAATCTACAAAATCTCAAGAAATATCCGCTAATAGATTGAGAATGATTCTGAAGGGTATTCTTGAAGAATGTGCATCCCTATTTGGTGTAGTATTTCAATGTATGCAAGAAAATATAAGTCATAGTAAAGAAGAAAATGATTTTTTGGGGAATGGATTATAAGAAAAAATTATTTAATGTTTAAAAATATCCAAACTGATTGGATCCATTGAAGCAATAAATAGGGTATTTAAAGTAAGTTCTTTAATGTGGCACAAATATGTTTAAGAAAAAGAGGGAGTGAATAATAATCTTGAAGTGAAGATCCATTCACATGAAGATGAGATGAAAACGATAAATAAAGTCAATGAGTAATATTTTGAAGAATACTCCATGATGATCAATGAACTTGACTCTTTGTTTCAAAACAATGTAAAGATTCAGGAAGATGAATTTGAAAGATTAAAGAAGAATTGTGAAGAGAAGATGATTATTATTGAAGACCAGGATGTCAACCTCAATATGAGATGTTTAGAATTGGAACCTGAGTTGACCAATCTTGAGAAGACACATATTGAGTCTCTAAAGAAGAAATAAAAACTTTATATTAGTGCATAATTCTCACTATAATATTATACTATCAAAAGACCTCCAACATGTGATAGTAAGATCATAGCTTTACTTATTGATCTATCACAAACATATGAGAAAGTGAATGTACCATCTATACCAACTTGTACTAATGTATCTAAAACATCTTAAAAAGTGCAGGTTGGAAGAAAAATTCTAAAAAAATATGGATGATGAATAATGAGAAGAAACCAACAACCATGGATAGGGTGGATATAGGAAACATTGTGGAAGATTTATCCCCACCGAAGTCACAAAACATCAAGATGAAGACTCAACAAAATTATAAATAAGATATCAAGAATTCATGTTTTTTTGTCAATGTTGGTGTTGTAATAGATTTGGACATTGTGAACTTGATTTTTGTTACATTTACATAAATTAAAAAGCACAGAGGGTGCCCATATGAAGGGGGAGAAATCCAGAGAAGAAGAAGCAACATCCACAAATCTAGAAGCATCTTTATACTTTACAAATATTTTGAATGTTACTTAACATATATGATGTATGATGTATGAGTGGTCACGTGAATGGTTCATGTTCATTTCAATAGGTACCCAAAGCTTATAAGAAAATAAGTTCACAATATCCAACTATGAAAGAAGAATCTCCTTGGGATGAAATTAGAAGAATAATGTGAAAAAAAATTCTCCCAAGAAGATTTCAAGAAGGGAAGATGAAAAGTCCTTGGATTCTAAATCAAACATGTTGAAGGGTAGTGTACCCAAAATAACTACTAATAATGATGAAACTCAGAAGAATACTTGAATAAGATTTAATCTTTACGCATCTATACCTAATGATATATTGGTGTTTTTTCTAGAGGATTGGGAAAGAATGTGAAAAATGGAAGATGCACATGCCATGTCCAGTGATAAATGAAAAAACGTTTCTACATGAAGAAAAATAAATTCTATATGTGAGGTGTAACAACGCTGGTCATAATGTTAGAAAGTTATTTGAATTTATTCCAATCAGACAAGAATTCCTTAAGAAGACGAAAGTTTCACCAGGAGAATCTACTACTTTAAAAGCTCTTGAAGAAAAGAGGTTCACACACAATGATATGGATGAAATATTGGGATCCACAAAATCACAGTCAGCATTAAAGATTAGTTGTGAAAGTGTGAATGATGGAGCATCTTGGTTGAGGAGATCATCTTAACCTTATGGTTCACATTGATGGAGCTAGGAGGATCCTCCTTATTCGTTTAAATCATTGTGTATTGTATATGTTCTTATCATATTTTGAATTGAAGGTGAAGCATGATATCGATCAGAGAACTTGAGATTCAGTGACAGGAGGTGTTTCCTTGAGGGGGAGACACATGAAGAAGCTAATAGGGTCACTATCTCAATCAGTATCAATATCAGTAGGTATAAAATTCAATTACTCTAAAGATTGTTTGAAGATATTTTCATTTTTAAAGGTATATTATTTTTTAATTTATCATACGTTGTTACTCAAAATAAAGATCATTCTATAATGGGGTTTAAAAATTTAAATCAGTGACATAAGGAGAGTGAATGTGCCCCAAGGCCATATATCCTAGCAATTTCACTTGAATGTTTTGATCCTTATGTTAAAGTGAGTGAAGGATTTTCAGGTTGATAATATCACATAACATTTATTATCCTCATCCTGGAATGAAAGTAGAAATCCCATGAAGACAAGTATATGCATTATCATCTAATGAGGTATCATGATTCAGTGGATAATGGACAACTCTCTTTTCTAAATCAAATCATATTGTTTTCTACACCGAGCACTGATCAAGTAGACTTAGAGTGAAATGATTGTTGGCACACTGCTAAAGTTTGGACCGATACCCTCTCTACCATGAACTTTTTATTTATTGTAAATAAGTGGGAGATAAAGTGAAATGAAAGATTGAAAATTAAGGTGGAGAGAAATAAGTGAAGGGGAGAGAAGATTCACATTTTGACATTGAAGTTTTCATTTCAAGATAATTTTAAGGTATTGAAAACAAAATAAAAGTGGGGAGATTATTGGGGCCACATTGGGTATAATGTTGTATTATTGTTAATAGTTGTCAATGAAGATAAAAATTAAGGAGATAAATAATAACTCTAATGGAATGAAGGAATGGGAATTTAGAATATTGTTACAGTGATCCTATGTTCAAATAACCTGTGTCAAAGGTGACACATTTTTTATAACAATGATGAATCATGAGATATCATCCATCTAAGGTTAATTGAAGAAGAATGTGGATTTAAAGAAGACCATGAAATTATTCTTGATTTCATGAGAACCATCCATGAGACTACTTGAACAAAAGAATCACATGATCTTCATGAAGTAGGGAATTATAGGGGAAGATGAAAAGAGAGTGTGGACTAGCTTGACATTCTGAGATGGAAATGTATTTCACATTTCATAAAATCAGATTATAAATTTTTAATTTTCAATTAAAATAAATCTAAAGTTAATAGATATTATGATGCATTCCTTATGATGTAAATGGGTAGTAATGTTTCGTCCAGTCATATACTGTTTTTATTCGAAGTAATGATGCTGGTGGACAATAGGGAAGTTATAGTACATTCCTTGAAAACTAACGAGGCTAAATTTGACCTATCAAAGGCTATATATAGCAATATTGGAGTTGGTGATGAAGTTATATGAGTTTATAAATAATCTGAACCATAGAGAAGATTCATATATTGATGGTGGAACTTTATTCCATTGTTATCCCAACTTTTGGGCCAGAAAAACAGGAGATGGAGACATAAGATTTTGGAAAAGGGTGGTGTAAAAATGATCTGGGTTGTGAATGAAAAATCTATTTTGTGTGCAAAATATTTTTCATATGCACAATATTTTCTTGGATTTATGTGCACAAGTTGATTTCCAAGACCAAAAAAGGAAAATACAGAAAAGGCATGAACTGTGCGAAAAATTATGTAGAGTGCGCGAACAAAAGTGGCTGCGCAAACAAAAGCAGCTACGCGAAAGATTGGTTTTGCACGCAATATGGAACGTTTTTTACAATTTTGTTTTAAAGGGGTTTACTAAGACCATAATGGAGAAAAATATAATATGCATGAAGCATTAAAAAACTCAAGAAAGTGTGAAAAATATTATGTTGTGTGAAAGAGATTTTATGCGCATGAACAGGGCTTTACATGCAGATTAGTGTTTTTCACACAAGGTTGAAAATGCCTATAAATATGAAAGGACCCCCTCTCAAAATATAATTCTTGATACGTAGAGAAATTTATAGCTCTAGTGTGTGAAAAAAGTAGTGGTTATGTGTAAAAATTAGTTTATGTATAAAAAGGAAGCTACACGTAAAATTTTACGAGCCAAAAGTTAATTATTGCGCACAATTAATGAAAATTGTGTTCAATACACCCAAAAGATTGTGAAAAATATTTGAGGTACCATTATCCTTCAAAATGTTCTATTAACTCTTCAAGTGTCTCCTAAAGAAGGAGAACTGCACCCTATGTGCGAAGAAGAACTCACAAAGAAGCGACTGGTTTACTCAAACCATCACTGTTTTTCGTGAAAGAGATCCCACGAGTATAGAACAAGTGAATACTCACTCGTTTCATGCTTTGAAAAGATAGATCCATGAACCATACCTAGTTTTGTGAAGAATAATCACACACCCTCTATGTGAATAAAAAAAATATTGGAGCTCTCTTCTCACATGAAGGTAAATGCTCTCTGGTTGCATGTTTTATACACACTATTTATAGGGGTGTTGTTGTTTGTGTAAAGAAGAACCATATGTTAATCTAAACTCACATATGCACAACGAAAAATGTAGTATATAAATAAACTCATGTGTTTGTATTGAGAGTTAAATAAACATTTTAAGACACTAAAGTACTATTCTATATTATAATGGGTCAATAAAATAGAAGAGAAGAAGAAGAAGAACATTGTATGTCTAATTGAAGGATTAAAATTATTCAAGGCAGTTTAATTTAGATGATAATAATTGAGATGATCCTTAGTTTTTGAATAATCACATTAGTGTATGTCATTATTGATAAAGAAACATGAAGATTAGTTTAGTAAGTTGATTCACTAAAAATAATAAAGAAGATGAACTAGTGCCTTTGGGTTATACAGTATAGAAGAAAAGAAAGAAAGAATAGAATTTCATGCCTACTACTTTGCAAGTAATAAAGTTAAGAGCACTAAAATATATGAAGATAAAACCCTACCTTTTGAAGATGGATGAATAATGTCTCCACAAACCCTATAAATAACCAGCTAGAGGCCGAAAGTTAGACTAGGCTATCGGCATTTCAGGGATGATGATTGTTTCCCAACCCATCCAAAGTTTAGGGACCCACACTGACTAGAGGATTGTTTTCCTAGTAACCCCACTACAACAGAATATCACATTATGGTGGAGAATCTATGCGTTGGTCATCCCCATGCATGGAAAAAACATAGCCACTCTTATTGAGTGTTAAACCTTGTAAAATTATCCTATGCATATTTTTTCTGATTTCATGTTTTTACATTTGATTTGGAAAATATAATAAGAGAATCAAGATCCTAATAGGTCAAGAGTTATAGGGATAAGAAGTTGTAATTGGTTTAAAAAGTTCCCCAAATTGATTCACCCCCTCTTAGTGTTAGGTATATCCCAAACTGGTCCCCTCACAAAATACAATTTTAAATATTCGATAATGTTAAATATCAAAAACTAGGTTCGAAAATAAAACAGTTTTTTCTGGAATAAAAAATTAAATGAATAAAACCATGTGACCAATGAAAATCTATTTCAAAAATTGGAAAAAATTACAATTCTATAAGTAAAATTATTCAATAACATTCACATTAATTATACATGACATTCTAATATTTTCAAAATGAGAGGGAAAAAATTTCTTTAGAAGAAACAAACCTGTGTAAACATTAGATTCTTGAGCTACTAAACCATGAAGTAACCATGAAACAAGACCTATAACGGCTGTAGAACCATTCATAATGGGATCTCAATAGATTTTCATAACACACAATATAACCATGAAACAACGTTTCATTCACTAATTACACCTTTAAATATTAAGAAGACTTCGGAAACAAATGACCTACACGATGAGGCTAAAAAATCATCAATATACATCAATATACATCAAATACACCAAAAATAAAACACTAAATAAAGACTTAAATCCAAAAAAATAAAAACCCTAGGTTTTAAATGATAAAGATCTCAAAAGTCCCTCCCCCACACCTTCCATAGTCTTAATCTCCATAGTACCGAAGAGCAACCCAAATACTATGTGTGACTCTTATGATATGAGTTTTTCATGAACCGGCTTGTGTCACCCCTAAAATTGTCACCTAAACCAAATTATGATAAACCTAAGTATCATTCCCCATCAACCTGGACTAGACACAATTTCAATGGTATCAAAAAAGAATAAAATATGGAATAATTTCATCCTTGATATATATATATAAATATATAATCATATTTTTAAAAAATAATATATAAAATACATCGATAAATTGAACAATAAATTTTAAGAAACATCTAATTTAAAAATTAACTAAAAATATTTTCAAAGATAATAAACTGATACAACTACTCCCAAAATGAAAATAAAACATGAACCAAATCCCACCACCCTCATGTGTCTCTTTACAATTCTATACATTCCATGCCAACTATCACATTGACCTGCTCAACTAGGGGAAAACTATATAAAGTGGAACCTAAAAAGAGATATTTTGAGCTGTACACACTGATGGATGTATACAGAGTAGGACCAAACTTTATACTATTAGGATTTCACCATAGTTTTTAGGTTATTCCATTCAAATTCCATTCATCTTATAGTAATTTTTAAAATATTTATAAAATATGGTGTCACACATACACCTATAAAATAAAAATATCACACCAATAATATTTTTGATAAACATCCATTTGTTTTATTTTGTGGAATGAGAACAACCACGAGGAACTATTCCCCAAACAATGATTTCATAACATAAAACACCAAATATAAACCCTTTTTCAAACCACTATATAAATAGGATATTTTATCAAACATTAGAAACATATAAAAAAAGTGTGAACAGAAGAATGATAAATCAAACATTAAGGAAATACATCACTAATAAAATAGAATAGGGAAATGGAATACATAGTGGCATATATATAAATTTTTATATGGAACATAATGAAATTACCCTATATAGTTATCTAGCATCATGGGAACCACAGTAGGTCCTATGGTGAGATAGTTCTGGACTTCATAAAAAAGATGAATATTTTAACCTATAATACATCCTAATACAAGACACCTTAATAGCATAAACAACCGATATAATCAGATGAACCCCCTTATAGTCCTATCATATAAGTATGGGGACACTAGTTGTTTGATTTAATATGAATCCCAACCACACAGTATGTTCCTAATGATCTCATAGATTCCAAAAAATATGAGGTGAGAAATAAATTTTTCATTCCATCAATATAAATGAAAAAAATTCTCAACTCATATTTAAATCCCCCACAATAAATTTCCCCAATCATATCATCTATATCATAGGAAATATAAAGGATACCCTTTATTCAAAAATCTATTTCAAACCTAATAAATATTTGGGATCAAGAGGGTTATAAACACTGACATCATTTAAATATCATTTAAAAATTTCAAATTGGAATTTACTAAAATTTACTTAGAATTCCAATCCATTTTTAATCATTTTATATTCCATTTCAAATGAATCATCAAAATCAACCCTCTAAAATCTATTATAAATTAATTTTTTAAAGTAATTACTTAAACATGTCAAAAAAAGTTAAAGAAATTTTTTTCTCATTAAAAGAACACTATGAAAAATGACTCATAGTCATGACATTACCCAAATGGGGCCAAATAACATTACGAAAAACCCTTTACATTTTAACTAAATCATTGAATAATTTTCAAAAAAACATGGTAGTTAAATTCCATTTTTCAGATTCATAAAACATATAAGACTCTTTTTACCTAGTGAGAATAAATTCAATAATATTTTTGAATTACATTTACCTTCACAAATTGGCATTAAATAATAAATTTAAAATATAGAAAACTAATGCATAAAATTCCATATAAAATCAAGGAAACACAAATAAAAATCCAACCTCAATTTAATAATGATCATGCCAAAAGTCATTAGCTATGATGGATAACATTTAAATGTAACACCCGAGGATTTTAAATTATATTTTATCCTTAAAACCTAATGTCCTAAATAATTTTCTGAAAACATAACACCAAACCAAAATGAACCATGCCGGACTATATAACCGTTAAAATAATTCCATATAATTAGAGGTTATAAATATAGATTACCAAATTATGAAATATTGGCAGAAATAAAAATATATGTCATTATAGATACTAAGTCATTAATAAAAAATCATTTAGTGTATCAAATTAAATAATATTACTAATTTATTGTTTAAAATATAAAATTTATAAACAGACCATTTTTATGTGGTTTTTTTTATGAATTTAAATACATTATCCCTAAATTACATTTTTTATATTAATGATTTATTAACATGAATTTATAATTTTTAAGAAATAAAAGTTAGAACATTTAATAATTTTAAACGGTAATTTTCATATAATAATAGTTTTCATTATATTTTTATGTTTTTAATTTAATATTCCTTAATTTTATAATTTTAATTTCAAAAAAATAAATTCTTTTTAAGATATATTATAAGAAATTTATCCCAGTAAAATTTATTGATATTTTATTAAATAATTGAATTTTTAGGTGAGTAATGAAAAAAAAATTTCTACAAAAAGGGTAACGTTTTTTAAATTATAATATAAGTTATAGCTATTTTTATTACATTTTAGTGATTTATATATGAATTTAATAAATAAATATATTCATTTTTAAAATGTTATGTCGAGTTTTGAAAACCTATGATTTTCATTTTTGGATATTAAGTAATATTTTATGATGAAAACTAATTTTTGTTTTATATTTTATGTAAATAGAATTTTGGTATTTATTTTAAAGACTCATCTTTTTTATTTCTTTTTTAATAAGACAATTTGTATCAGTAAAATGAAATACTTCAAAAATCACACCCTATTTATAATTTTTATCTTAAAAATACAATTTTCACGAAAATGGGGTTTTACACATTACATGCTCTGATGTATATATTTATTTTTATAAAAAATATAAATTTTATTTTATAAAATAGATTTTAAAATATTAATTAGTTGGTATGAATTATTCAATTATATAATTTTGAATTTTTTATAGAAAAAATATTTAATTCAGTAAGAACTTGTTACCATTGTAAATCATAAAATTATAAAAGTGAAATTTATATGAGTAAAGGATTTAGAATCATGTTTAAAAAATGAATCAAAATAAATGGTTCAGGTTTTATAGAAATAATTTCATCCCCCAATCAATTATTTTCCAATTTTCTTACCACTTGATCAGTTTAACAAGTTTGTAATTAATATAATGTTATTATAATTATAAATATGTTATTCTCACCACGTATAAAAGGGCCCCTCACCAACCCTTCAACACGAGTCTATGTATTGGGTTTCCATCTGAACATATATAAATTATATTTCCTTTTAAATCCCTTTAAAAATCCTTGAGAATATAGTCACATTAGTTTTTTTAGGACCAACATTTTAATGGGATCATATATAGAAATGCAAAGATTTCAACACGTGGAATCATTTTTCCTAACATAATTATATTTCCATCCTAATATTTCAATTATAATTTTTTAATTAAATTATAAAAAAATATAGTTTTAATTCATTTTATTATTACATAACAATATTTATTAAGTACATTTCTTATATTCTATTCAGGGAAATAAAATCATCATTCATGTGTTGGGTGGACTACCACCTCCAAAAAGTGATGACATTCATAGTTTTAAACCTGAATATATTAGATGATTATAATGTTGAAATTTCATAATAATGGTGACATATATAATATAATAATTATTATTTATATAATAATTATAATCTACCTTCATTCTATTTCATTCTTCGATAAATGAAAATTGTGATTTTGTGTTGCGTGAACTATTTCCTGCATGATGTAAAGTATCTCATTTTTAATATAGATTCTTGTTATTTATTAAATTATCTTACAATATAAGTCACTAACAAAAATTTATATAAATAATAATATTATTATTTTTTAATAATGTTATTATTCCAAAAAGAAACCCCTTTCATTGTCAAAGTCATCTATTAAATATATTATCCTCATGTTTGGGTCTATCTAACCACATTCTTGAATAGTGATATAAAATAATAAGGTTGATAAATATGAGAGAATAATTAATGATGATATATGATATAAATAATGAAAAATGTATTTTATTATATTTTTATAATGTTAATACTAAAATTCAACTCATTAACCATGATATCATAACTCATTTGTTAAAAATCAATGAAAGAAGATTGTCAATGAGTTCATCGTCAAAGATCATAAAAAAAATCCCATAGAGTGAAATTATATATTTATAAAAAATTATAAATAATAACTTTTTGTTCCTAAAAAATCCCTTGATGATTAACGTTTCATGAAAAATGAACTCTGATAATTAAATCATGAAATTTGATCAAAACAATCAAGATTACTCACACCCGATATAGAAAATAGATAATAAATAATTAATATATATAAGGAATGATTTTAATTGAGAATTATAAATAGTAATAGTTATGATTAATTTTTATGAATGAGTAATTAAGATATTATTTTTTATTATACTAGAGTTTATAGTGCGTGAAAGGATATCAAGATAAATGGTAAGTGATTCTATCTCCACCAACATTCAATAAGGAAAATTTAGATAATATGAACTATTTTTTAATTATGTGCTCTTAAAAACTCCCCTTAAATTCTCATATCATTGAGTATTTTTTTTATTTTGGTAACTTTACTTCTATTCATTCTATTATTTTTTTGGACAATGATTGATATATTCCTGAAAATATAAGGGTTTCTCATAACTCAATATACTCTCTGGAGTTATAATTTCTTCACTTGATATTTTTCTTTATTTTCATATGGTATAAAATATTTTTATCTTGGTATACGAAATTTTAATCAAATCATCTATATTGATCTATTCTATTTCTTCTTGAAACTGAATCTATGTAAAAATAATTCACATCCTCTAAAATAATGCTTTATCACCCATGCCTATGTTTATCTCTTCCCACCAGTTTCATCCTATAATGTTTTGAAACATTATTATGTATTATCTATTTTGAATATCATATTACTCTTTATCACTTTTCAAAAGAATTTTTTTAATTCTGTGATATGTATTTTTTTACATCATATAAAGGTTGGGATATTATCTGATTTTTTTTATTCAATTCAAGCGCATTCTCTATGTCACGAATTGAAATTTTATCCTTACTTATAATGATTTCACAATGTGAATATGGTTTATATCAATGAAAAATATTTGTTTTTCACTGATTTTATAGTTTCAACCAATGGTCCAAATTCTTCTACTCTTTTTATCTCAATTGAATCAGAAAATTTTTTGTTCCATACTATGTCATATAGTTGTGTATCATTATGTTCATTTTTCTCTCCATATTTTTTCATTTTATTAATATCCAATTATTTTTAGAATTATTACATAAATAACACAATAAGGTAAATATTCCAAATAAATTAAAAAATATCAATTATATTACACAAATTAATGCATTAAAGAACCCAAATGTTTTTATTTAAATTCACGTATCAAATAAAAAAATAAAAAAATATAGACTTTACCTTAATGATGGAATGTCAACATACTAAAATGAATGTTCACCTTAAAAAGTGTTTAATATGATGTCAATAAATGAAATTGATTAAGTGTTAAATTTTATATTCAAAAAACAACATAGGAAAATTCATCAATTCCTTATATTTCAATGAAACGAATCAATAAAGTATTTTTCTGTTCCTATTTGAAATATATAAACCATTTCATTCATCCACCATCATTTTCAGTTTATTATTAATGATTATTCCATTTACAATTGACATAACATTTCAATTTTTATCCCATAATTAGGGTAAAATTGTATATATAATTGAACACATAACACATGAAAATTTCACTTACCATTGGCATGCAATGTATCTAGAATATGCACAGTATAATGATAAAAAACACAATTCATCATCAGTGATTAACCATTTAAAATTACATGAATCTAGCACTTAGGGAAGGTAGGTAAATGATGTGAAAAAATAAGGATCAAAAATTGATATTTTACTATAATGTGTATTGCATGATAATAAAAATAAAATATCAATAAAAATAATCCTCTATAGATTTCATCTCTCTCTTCTCACAAAAATATCATTATGGGTTAATGATTCATGTAATAACAATGAATTATTCATCATGTCTTAATTTTTTTCTATTTTGATTTTCAATATTTTTTTGGAAATTTATTACTGAGAAAAATATCACATCAACAACCTAACCACATATGATCAAAAATTCATTAGTATATAATTAGTCATTTTTAATCCTCCCAAGACAGAACCCAAATGTTTTTTTAAAATGGAAAAGATTAATAAAATACAATGAAAAATAAATAGACTCTCCTAATATCATAATGAAACTCACTAAATTATATTCTTCAATGCAGAGCATCCCCCTTCATCGTAGAAAAATATCTCCCCCAAAATTATTCTTTTAATATCATAAAAAACACTATAATTACTGTATGAATGGATAAAATTGGCTTCTAACTCATCTAATTTACTAAAATGGTTATTCGTGGATTCTATAGGATTAAAAATGATTATTGATAGGTGATTCCAAGGATAAAGGGTTAATAACATTTCCTTAATTATATTAAAAGTTATTATGTTCAGTCATAGCTTTAATAAAAATTCTAGAATGATCTAGATGATAAAATGCCTGTGTCACTCATGAAATATATGAAATAATTAATTATAAATATTTTCATTAGATTATTCCACATGAATAAGTCAAGTTGTTGGGGAAACCTCTTATTAAATTTCTTATGAATAATTAAATAAATTTATTAAAATATAAAAAATTTAAGGTATTAATAAATCATAGAAAAAATTTCATTTACAAAAAAATAAAGTACTCTACTAAATAATGACTTTTCATATTAAGAACAAAATGTTCATCCATAAATAATATTCTCTACATTTTAAATTAAAATTTACTAACAATGAAACATAAAATCATGGAATAATATCAACTGAAGGAATTTTATGTCTCCTAGTTCAGTTAACTAAAGTTATAATAAATTGTTCTCATGAAATTTGAAATTTATGATAAAAAAGTTAAATGTTGTGAATATAGATGAAAAAATGTTATTTGAAATGTATACTCTACATTTATTGATTCGATGAGGTCAGTAGAAATTTTTTTTCCTGTACAGTTTCCGGACCTTATTGGGTCTCATTACATGTGAGGGTCTGGCAACAACTGATTTGTTCCACTAGTTTCTTGATGGTTCTACAAAGAAAAACAAATGGGTGAAGGAACCTGCTATTAAAAAAAATTTGAAATATTTGGGGCCAGAGCATGCATTAATCACAAAATGTATAAAAATAAAAAATAAGGTTCCCTACGAGAAGTGATATTGTATACCATCATTGGATCAAAGTTAACTCGTTTAGATTCATATTTGGTGATATATGATTGAAAAGTTTTTACCTCATTGGGGTCTATAAATGGTCTTAGTATTGTTCATTCTATATAGATCGATCTTTATCCACTCTCTCTAAACAGCTTAAATCTTCCTAAATGGTAGTACTTAAATGTTAACCATTGGACTGATCTGACACTTCTTACTTAGTCATGAAGAACAAAAGGGAATGTCACATAACATCCATAACTATTTTACGTTCACAGGGATTTGGTCACTCCGCCAGTGTTAGAGGTCTAACCTTTTAGGTTATCATCATTATTCATAGTACATTCATTTTTGGTATCCTCTTGTATAATAGTGCCTACATCATTCTTAGTAATCTCTTCATCATCAATTATTTGATCTTCTCTAAACTCACTATATTCTCTCACATCACAGTTCTTCATCACCTATTGTATATGGAAACATACTTGTTCATAACCAACTCTCAAACATATTTCTGCACTTTGGAGATCGATTAGTGAATTCTTAGTGCCTAAACTTAATCTACCTGTAATCATAGGATTCAACTCATCGTCCATGTCCAACAATAAAAAGTAAATGATGAATTATAATTTCTTATTTTTGATCATAATATCCTTTATTACCCCTTAGGGATATTTTAATATCTAGTATTCTAATTTGAGTGGAAGTCTTATAGGCTTCATTTCTTCTATTAAAAAACTCTTCAAATTCATGTATGATATGATATTGACACTCAAACTGAAGTCAAACAATGATTTTCTAAATTTATTATCTTTTATTATGAAGGGAATAAAAAAGATACCAATATTTTGTTTCTTAATTTTACTGTACAATTCTTTCATGAGTTTTTTATATGTCATAATTATTGTGAGAGCTTCTGAAAAACTGATATTAAAATTTTATTTTTTGAAGTTTTCCAGATATTTACCTTTTTTGTGTGTCATTCTAATTTTTCACTTGTCACTCTAGAAAATGTTTTTTTGGTTTATACATTCGGGGTTCTTATTCATTTTCTCTTTCATCTTCTTTTTTATTTTTTATTTTCTTCTTTTAAACTTAATTTTCACTTTCTCCCACTATTTGTTCTCCATTATTTCAAATAAATTCTCAAAAAATTCCATGTAAATTCTTCCCACTTTTATCAAATATATTTTTCTAATATCCATATTTTTGTACTTCATATAATCCTAGAAGTGCTCTTCCAAATCTCTCGATGAGAAAAGCAGTTATCTAGACAACTTGAACCAAAATATTTGGTAGTTAGGGATTTTAGATATTTAGGTATTTCATTTTTTCTTTCATTATAGTCCTTGATATGATAATGAATATGGATAGTGTATTTTTCCACCATATGGAAATATATCATTAGTGTGGTCACTTGGGGTTCTTGTTTTACGCATCTCTATTATCTTTTTTTGGAAAACGTTTCCTTATTGTTATTGTGACCCCTAACCGTAAAATTTATTACCGTTATTATAATGAGTATAATGTATGTCATCCATATACGTACCATGGGGGTTTTGTTATTGGTCCATCACCTTGTCCATATTCTTGGTCAGCAATTAGGTATGTATCACCATCCATTAATTGTTTTTTATTGCATTAATTGCTCTTTGTTGAACCCCATAACCTTGCCATTGATAAATATTTCTCTCTATTTCATAAAAAAAAGTGTAGCTCTCTATTAAAGACTCCCAAATCAGTGATCCTCCAACTAGAGAATCAATAATATACATATTTCAATGTAAATATATCTTATAATAGGTTTAGATTATCATATATACCATTATACCATGATGGATGAATTTTTGAGTCATATATTTATATCTTTTACATTTATTGTAGAGTCACTCATCACCATATTGAAAAATATTATGACTATTTACCCATACATCCATCAGTTTGGAATGTAGGATGAAGTTAGTGAGGATGTTCATGGTCAGATCATACAATGTATTAAAGGATTTTGTGGGTAGGCTTTAGATCCAACCCCGATCTCACTCACATAATGAAAATAATAAAATATAGTGTCTTGCCGTATCCATTGAAACATTTAAGAATTGGAATTTTTCATAGAGCTCAATAAATCTTCCCATATTCATGTTCTACTCTTCATGTGGTAGTATTGTTATTTTCACAATGTTTGAGGTCATCTGGATGATTGTAGGTTTGATCATAAAGTAATTTTCAGAGATGGGATTCAACTGGATTCTGGGTTTCAATCATTTATTTAAGGGATTATCAAATCCATCAAGCATACGAAACCCCAAATATCTTTTGAAAACTCATACAATAGCTAGATGTTAATATGATACCACCATAAATTTGTGACTTCTCTCTTTAAATTCTATTATATGTTAGGATTAGACATGATGATGACTTTATTTTTATCTTGAGGGTTATAATTTTGAATTAATTATTTTTAATATAAAAAATTCATCCCAAAATACCCAATGTAAAAGGATGAAATAAAATAAAATAATAAAATTTTAAATTATTCTACAAATTAGCTTGAAACCATCCCTGAATATAACAAAAATTTTGAAAGGCCCAAAGGTCATCGTTATTTCCATTTAGTCTAATAAAAATAAAAATTTATAATACATAGATCAATTCTACTTACCTAATTAAAATTAATATAAAATAAAGATTGATATCAGTCCCTCATAGATAGTTATTTTCTTTTAAAAAGGTTTTTATTGATTTTTTTTTATTTTTAGAAAAAGGGTGACAGAAAGATGTTGGTTTTGAAATTTTTTTGAAGAAAAAGATAAGGAAATTTAAGGAGTAGTTTGGGGTTTTGTAAATTTATATTTTAATGAAATTCCATGTTTTATTTGTTTTAGGTTTGAGGTGAAATTTTATTTTAGAAAATAAATTTATTAAACTATGTTTAGAGTTTAATATGAGATGTGGTGGATCTAATGGTTATGATCTCCCCTCCTCAATATATAAATCTCATATTTCCCATACTCCAATAATTTAATGTTTTTTGAATTGATTTTTTATCGAAACCATATTTAAAAATGGTTACTCTGGATGAGATAATGTTCATGACTCAATTTAGGTCCTTATTTAGAGAATTAAAAATTTCATTCCATATTAATTAACCAATTTTAATGATTAATGAAACATATATAGATTGTAATCAGATAATAAAATTAATGAAAACTGAATACATAAATATGAATAATAAATATATCCAATGACACATTTCCCTTTTGGCCACATAACACATTACAGGGAAGAGTTTACCCCTAATACATTGATGAGGTTGTAAGGGGGAATGAAAAAAATTAAAAATAAATGATAAAGAAAAATGGAGAGAAAAATATGGAGGATCTTGTATCAGGGTTGCTTCTTACCCTAGATTTGGCCTCTAGATCTCCCTAGTGTTATAGATAATCATAGAATTTATAGATTATCATGTTCTTATGATGAATTATAAGTCATTAATGTTGGTCATATATTAATCATAGTGTCCTGAAAAGGGGTCTTGGGTTTTTCCTCTATGTAAGGATACAATAGATCTGGTTGTTACCATGTCTATTTAGAGACATTCATGTCATGTAATATTTATATGACATGTATTGTCTGGACCTTAAAATATTAAAAAAATTATTCCCTAATTCCACTATGGGTATACTTTCATGAATTAATGTATTTTTTATTTTATTACATGTATTATCTTCAAGTCAAGTAAATGTTGGGTTACCCACCTATTGTTTTTTCTTCACTTCACACTCAATCTTCACTTCACAACTTATAATGATTTCAGGCTGTGTAATTATTATAAAACATGAATAGGGTATTTCTAGATCCATAATATTAATTTTTCGCTGATTCTTCAGTTTTGTCCCCCAACCCAAATTATTAAACTGTTCCCATATTTATTGTAGCTTCAAATTTCTGGTGTCATGCCATAGGATGAAGTGTTGTGATGTAGGATATATTTTTCATCTTTTCATTTTCATTTTTTCTTACTTTTAGATTTTTTGGTTTTATCATACCATAAATTAAAAAACAATGTTATTAGTCATAATATTTGTAAGTATATAAATTATATTATGCAAATTAATGTTCTAAAATACACTAAAATATATGCATGAAATACATATATCATTCCCTTTTTATGTGGTGCCATTTGAAGTATTATTTTTTCAACTGTGTTTTCCCATCCACGTATATAGCCATTTAATTTCCTTTTGATAACTGGGGATATATTCTTTCTCAATCATTTTCCATATTTCTCATGACGATTTACAGTTATTTTTTGTTGAAATAATCATGAACCACATTTTTTTCTTTGGATAACATTTCTTTGTTGAAATTATCTATGTGTTTCATCTATGTGGCACCATTATTCTTGTAAATAAGATGATATGATAGGTGTGACCATAATTATATATCCCACCATGAAATGTGTAATTTTTTCATCTCATGAGATACCATGTATGGTTCATGGGTGGTTATCCTTGGAGCACTATGTCATGTGATGGGTGGACTCAGAATTACATATCTCTCAAATTCATTGGGTATATCTTTAAATATCATGAAATTATATGTGTGGGATTAGGGAGTGAATTTAATCCACTAGGGAAATTTGTACACTATTTGGTAATGGTCTTATGATAGAACCATGACATATTTAAATGATTCCATGTTTTATATTGTGGTAACAATCTTATGGTTCCTAGATCCTTTGATGTTGGTTTCAATATAATAATTCCTCTTGATATGATTATTAGCTTGTGATCCAAGTTTTATTGGGAATATTAATATACATTATGTACATGTTACGTGTTTACATTCTCATACCCACATTTTCATCTTATACTAACTTATGATCTCAGATTGTTTTCATATATGCTTACTCTCAACGAGTGTTTTGTCTCACATATTCTCATGTTTCAATTTCCAAGGTAACAAAGGAATTTTAAACTTGTCGTATATCTAATATATTATCTTTTGTATAATATTTATTAGAGATGTTTATGATTGATTATTTTTTAACCAACAAATAATGTAGTGATTCTTTTTTTGTGTTAGAAGGTCATGAAAATTATTAGTTAATGGTTATTTTTTCTTAATTCTACCAAAGACACTAGACCTTTCAGTACCTGGTCATTTTTCATTAAATATTTTCATTTATATAATAATATAATATAATATGCATGAGGCTTGGGGTTATATATAAAAAAATATTAATAAGTCCCAAACAAAACATTAAATCTAAATCCATAATAGAAAAACACAATCAACCTTATTCTCAGCCATGATATCCAAATAGGGTTCTCAGGTGGAAGTAAAACCAAATTAAAAGGGATGAGGATAATGAATAATGAAGAAACAAATAAAAGGAAGGGAATTACCGTGAGATATCTCATTAAAATCAAGGAATACATTACATGGAATTATTAGTGGAGGACGGTAGATCATCCTATTATGATTGGGAGGCTCAGTAAAACTAAAGGATAGAGGGGAGGAAATTGTTTGTTAAATGGGTAGGGTTAGAGTATAAAAATTACAATTTATTAAATCTCGATAGGTATCACTGTTTGCTTGCACAGTTTACTAAAATATGTGAAAACCATGTGGTTTCCCTTACATAAGCACACCAACCTACTATTTTTATCACAATGGTTCAGAAATCCAAGTTCTTATCTTCTTAGTTTATGATAAGTGCTATCACACATTGTAGTTTCCACCAACAATGTTTTCCAGACCATGAAATGTAACCATGTGACACCCAAAACCCCTTTTAAAATTTATTTCCTATAATTGAACACATAACACATGAAAATTTCACTTACCATTGGCATGCAATGTATCTAGAATATGCACAGTATAATGATAAAAAACACAATTCATCATCAGTGATTAACCATTTAAAATTACATGAATCTAGCACTTAGGGAAGGTAGGTAAATGATGTGAAAAAATAAGGATCAAAAAATGATATTTTACTATAATGTGTATTGCGTGATAATAAAAATAAAATATCAATAAAAATAATCCTCTATAGATTTCATCTCTCTCTCTCACAAAAATATCATTATGGGTTAATGATTCATGTAATAACAATGAATTATTCATCATGTCTTAATTTTTTTCTATTTTGATTTTCAATATTTTTTTGGAAATTTATTACTGAGAAAAATATCACATCAACAACCTAACCACATATGATCAAAAATTCATTAGTATATAATTAGTCATTTTTAATCCTCCCAAGACAGAACCCAAATGTTTTTTTAAAATGGAAAAGATTAATAAAATACAATGAAAAATAAATAGACTCTCCTAATATCATAATGAAACTCACTAAATTATATTCTTCAATGCAGAGCATCCCCCTTCATCGTAGAAAAATATCTCCCCCAAAATTATTCTTTTAATATCATAAAAAACACTATAATAACTGTATGAATGGATAAAATTGGCTTCTAACTCATCTAATTTACTAAAATGGTTATTCGTGGATTCTATAGGATTAAAAATGATTATTGATAGGTGATTCCAAGGATAAAGGGTTAATAACATTTCCTTAATTATATTAAAAGTTATTATGTTCAGTCATAGCTTTAATAAAAATTCTAGAATGATCTAGATGATAAAATGCCTGTGTCACTCATGAAATATATGAAATAATTAATTATAAATATTTTCATTAGATTATTCCACATGAATAAGTCAAGTTGTTGGGGAAACCTCTTATTAAATTTCTTATGAATAATTAAATAAATTTATTAAAATATAAAAAATTTAAGGTATTAATAAATCATAGAAAAAATTTCATTTACAAAAAATAAAGTACTCTACTAAATAATGACTTTTCATATTAAGAACAAAATGTTCATCCATAAATAATATTCTCTACATTTTAAATTAAAATTTACTAACAATGAAACATAAAATCATGGAATAATATCAACTGAAGGAATTTTATGTCTCCTAGTTCAGTTAACTAAAGTTATAATAAATTGTTCTCATGAAATTTGAAATTTATGATAAAAAAGTTAAATGTTGTGAATATAGATGAAAAAATGTTATTTGAAATTTATACTCTACATTTATTGATTCGATGAGGTCAGTAGAAATTTTTTTTCCTGTACAGTTTCCGGACCTTATTGGGTCTCATTACATGTGAGGGTCTGGCAACAACTGATTTGTTCCACTAGTTTCTTGATGGTTCTACAAAGAAAAACAAATGGGTGAAGGAACCTGCTATTAAAAAAAATTTGAAATATTTGGGGCCAGAGCATGCATTAATCACAAAATGTATAAAAATAAAAAATAGGGTTCCCTACGAGAAGTGATATTGTATACCATCATTGGATCAAAGTTAACTCGTTTAGATTCATATTTGGTGATATATGATTGAAAAGTTTTTACCTCATTGGGGTCTATAAATGGTCTTAGTATTGTTCATTCTATATAGATCGATCTTTATCCACTCTCTCTAAACAGCTTAAATCTTCCTAAATGGTAGTACTTAAATGTTAACCATTGGACTGATCTGACACTTCTTACTTAGTCATGAAGAACAAAAGGGAATGTCACATAACATCCATAACTATTTTACGTTCACAGGGATTTGGTCACTCCGCCAGTGTTAGAGGTCTAACCTTTTAGGTTATCATCATTATTCATAGTACATTCATTTTTGGTATCCTCTTGTATAATAGTGCCTACATCATTCTTAGTAATCTCTTCATCATCAATTATTTGATCTTCTCTAAACTCACTATATTCTCTCACATCACAGTTCTTCATCACCTATTGTATATGGAAACATACTTGTTCATAACCAACTCTCAAACATATTTCTGCACTTTGGAGATCGATTAGTGAATTCTTAGTGCCTAAACTTAATCTACCTGTAATCATAGGATTCAACTCATCGTCCATGTCCAACAATAAAAAGTAAATGATGAATTATAATTTCTTATTTTTGATCATAATATCCTTTATTACCCCTTAGGGATATTTTAATATCTAGTATTCTAATTTGAGTGGAAGTCTTATAGGCTTCATTTCTTCTATTAAAAAACTCTTCAAATTCATGTATGATATGATATTGACACTCAAACTGAAGTCAAACAATGATTTTCTAAATTTATTATCTTTTATTATGAAGGGAATAAAAAAGATACCAATATTTTGTTTCTTAATTTTACTGTACAATTCTTTCATGAGTTTTTTATATGTCATAATTATTGGGAGAGCTTCTGAAAAACTGATATTAAAATTTTATTTTTTGAAGTTTTCCAGATATTTACCTTTTTTGTGTGTCATTCTAATTTTTCACTTGTCACTCTAGAAAATGTTTTTTTGGTTTATACATTCGGGGTTCTTATTCATTTTCTCTTTCATCTTCTTTTTTATTTTTTATTTTCTTCTTTTAAACTTAATTTTCACTTTCTCCCACTATTTGTTCTCCATTATTTCAAATAAATTCTCTAAAAATTCCATGTAAATTCTTCCCACTTTTATCAAATATATTTTTCTAATATCCATATTTTTGTACTTCATATAATCCTAGAAGTGCTCTTCCAAATCTCTCGATGAGAAAAGCAGTTATCTAGACAACTTGAACCAAAATATTTGGTAGTTAGGGATTTTAGATATTTAGGTATTTCATTTTTTCTTTCATTATAGTCCTTGATATGATAATGAATATGGATAGTGTATTTTTCCACCATATGGAAATATATCATTAGTGTGGTCACATGGGGTTCTTGTTTTACGCATCTCTATTATCTTTTTTTGGAAAACGTTTCCTTATTGTTATTGTGACCCCTAACCGTAAAATTTATTACCATTATTATAATGAGTATAATGTATGTCATCCATATACGTACCATGGGGGTTTTGTTATTGGTCCATCACCTTGTCCATATTCTTGGTCAGCAATTAGGTATGTATCACCATCCATTAATTGTTTTTTATTGCATTAATTGCTCTTTGTTGAACCCCATAACCTTGCCATTGATAAATATTTCTCTCTATTTCATAAAAAAAAGTGTAGCTCTCTTTTAAAGACTCCCAAATCAGTGATCCTCCAACTAGAGAATCAATAATATACATATTTCAATGTAAATATATCTTATAATAGGTTTAGATTATCATATATACCATTATACCATGATGGATGAATTTTTGAGTCATATATTTATATCTTTTACATTTATTGTAGAGTCACTCATCACCATATTGAAAAATATTATGACTATTTACCCATACATCCATCAGTTTGGAATGTAGGATGAAGTTAGTGAGGATGTTCATGGTCAGATCATACAATGTATTAAAGGATTTTGTGGGTAGGCTTTAGATCCAACCCCGATCTCACTCACATAATGAAAATAATAAAATATAGTGTCTTGCCGTATCCATTGAAACATTTAAGAATTGGAATTTTTCATAGAGCTCAATAAATCTTCCCATATTCATGTTCTACTCTTCATGTGGTAGTATTGTTATTTTCACAATGTTTGAGGTCATCTGGATGATTGTAGGTTTGATCATAAAGTAATTTTCAGAGATGGGATTCAACTGGATTCTGGGTTTCAATCATTTATTTAAGGGATTATCAAATCCATCAAGCATACGAAACCCCAAATATCTTTTGAAAACTCATACAATAGCTAGATGTTAATATGATACCACCATAAATTGGTGACTTCTCTCTTTAAATTCTATTATATGTTAGGATTAGACATGATGATGAATTTATTTTTATCTTGAGGGTTATAATTTTGAATTAATTATTTTTAATATAAAAAATTCATCCCAAAATACCCAATGTAAAAGGATGAAATAAAATAAAATAATAAAATTTTAAATTATTCTACAAATTAGCTTGAAACCATCCCTGAATATAACAAAAATTTTGAAAGGCCCAAAGGTCATCGTTATTTCCATTTAGTCTAATAAAAATAAAAATTTATAATACATAGATCAATTCTACTTACCTAATTAAAATTAATATAAAATAAAGATTGATATCAGTCCCTCATAGATAGTTATTTTCTTTTAAAAAGGTTTTTATTGATTTTTTTTATTTTTAGAAAAAGGGTGACAGAAAGATGTTGGTTTTGAAATTTTTTTGAAGAAAAAGATAAGGAAATTTAAGGAGTAGTTTGGGGTTTTGTAAATTTATATTTTAATGAAATTCCATGTTTTATTTGTTTTAGGTTTGAGGTGAAATTTTATTTTAGAAAATAAATTTATTAAACTATGTTTAGAGTTTAATATGAGATGTGGTGGATCTAATGGTTATGATCTCCCCTCCTCAATATATAAATCTCATATTTCCCATACTCCAATAATTTAATGTTTTTTGAATTGATTTTTTATCGAAACCATATTTAAAAATGGTTACTCTGGATGAGATAATGTTCATGACTCAATTTAGGTCCTTATTTAGAGAATTAAAAATTTCATTCCATATTAATTAACCAATTTTAATGATTAATGAAACATATATAGATTGTAATCAGATAATAAAATTAATGAAAACTGAATACATAAATATGAATAATAAATATATCCAATGACACATTTCCCTTTTGGCCACATAACACATTACAGGGAAGAGTTTACCCCTAATACATTGATGAGGTTGTAAGGGGAAATGAAAAAAATTAAAAATAAATGATAAAGAAAAATGGAGAGAAAAATATGGAGGATCTTGTATCAGGGTTGCTTCTTACCCTAGATTTGGCCTCTAGATCTCCCTAGTGTTATAGATAATCATAGAATTTATAGATTATCATGTTCTTATGATGAATTATAAGTCATTAATGTTGGTCATATATTAATCATAGTGTCCTGAAAAGGGGTCTTGGGTTTTTCCTCTATGTAAGGATACAATAGATCTGGTTGTTACCATGTCTATTTAGAGACATTCATGTCATGTAATATTTATATGACATGTATTGTCTGGACCTTAAAATATTAAAAAAATTATTCCCTAATTCCACTATGGGTATACTTTCATGAATTAATGTATTTTTTATTTTATTACATGTATTATCTTCAAGTCAAGTAAATGTTGGGTTACCCACCTATTGTTTTTTCTTCACTTCACACTCAATCTTCACTTCACAACTTATAATGATTTCAGGCTGTGTAATTATTATAAAACATGAATAGGGTATTTCTAGATCCATAATATTAATTTTTCGCTGATTCTTCAGTTTTGTCCCCCAACCCAAATTATTAAACTGTTCCCATATTTATTGTAGCTTCAAATTTCTGGTGTCATGCCATAGGATGAAGTGTTGTGATGTAGGATATATTTTTCATCTTTTCATTTTCATTTTTTCTTACTTTTAGATTTTTTGGTTTTATCATACCATAAATTAAAAAACAATGTTATTAGTCATAATATTTGTAATTATATAAATTATATTATGCAAATTAATGTTCTAAAATACACTAAAATATATGCATGAAATACATATATCATTCCCTTTTTATGTGGTGCCATTTGAAGTATTATTTTTTCAACTGTGTTTTCCCATCCACGTAAATAGCCATTTAATTTCCTTTTGATAACTGGGGATATATTCTTTCTCAATCATTTTCCATATTTCTCATGACGATTTACAGTTATTTTTTGTTGAAATAATCATGAACCACATTTTTTTCTTTGGATAACATTTCTTTGTTGAAATTATCTATGTGTTTCATCTATGTGGCACCATTATTCTTGTAAATAAGATGATATGATAGGTGTGACCATAATTATATATCCCACCATGAAATGTGTAATTTTTTCATCTCATGAGATACCATGTATGGTTCATGGGTGGTTATCCTTGGAGCACTATGTCATGTGATGGGTGGACTCAGAATTACATATCTCTCAAATTCATTGGGTATATCTTTAAATATCATGAAATTATATGTGTGGGATTAGGGAGTGAATTTAATCCACTAGGGAAATTTGTACACTATTTGGTAATGGTCTTATGATAGAACCATGACATATTTAAATGATTCCATGTTTTATATTGTGGTAACAATCTTATGGTTCCTAGATCCTTTGATGTTGGTTTCAATATAATAATTCCTCTTGATATGATTATTAGCTTGTGATCCAGGTTTTATTGGGAATATTAATATACATTATGTACATGTTACGTGTTTACATTCTCATACCCACATTTTCATCTTATACTAACTTATGATCTCAGATTGTTTTCATATATGCTTACTCTCAACGAGTGTTTTGTCTCACATATTCTCATGTTTCAATTTCCAAGGTAACAAAGGAATTTTAAACTTGTCGTATATCTAATATATTATCTTTTGTATAATATTTATTAGAGATGTTTATGATTGATTATTTTTTAACCAACAAATAATGTAGTGATTCTTTTTTTGTGTTAGAAGGTCATGAAAATTATTAGTTAATGGTTATTTTTTCTTAATTCTACCAAAGACACTAGACCTTTCAGTACCTGGTCATTTTTCATTAAATATTTTCATTTATATAATAATATAATATAATATGCATGAGGCTTGGGGTTATATATAAAAAAATATTAATAAGTCCCAAACAAAACATTAAATCTAAATCCATAATAGAAAAACACAATCAACCTTATTCTCAGCCATGATATCCAAATAGGGTTCTCATGTGGAAGTAAAACCAAATTAAAAGGGATGAGGATAATGAATAATGAAGAAACAAATAAAAGGAAGGGAATTACCGTGAGATATCTCATTAAAATCAAGGAATACATTACATGGAATTATTAGTGGAGGACGGTAGATCATCCTATTATGATTGGGAGGCTCAGTAAAACTAAAGGATAGAGGGGAGGAAATTGTTTGTTAAATGGGTAGGGTTAGAGTATAAAAATTACAATTTATTAAAACTCGATAGGTATCACTGTTTGCTTGCACAGTTTACTAAAATATGTGAAAACCATGTGGTTTCCCTTACATAAGCACACCAACCTACTATTTTTATCACAATGGTTCAGAAATCCAAGTTCTTATCTTCTTAGTTTATGATAAGTGCTATCACACATTGTAGTTTCCACCAACAATGTTTTCCAGACCATGAAATGTAACCATGTGACACCCAAAACCCCTTTTAAAATTTATTTCCTATAAACTAAAAATTATAGATCAAGGTCGCACCCTTTCAAATAAAAAAATAAAATAATAATAGAAATTAAAATTCATAGTCTGATATTATCAAATGAAATTATAATCATTATAATGCATCCCCATGTGAATTCCCCTCAACTAGAAACTAAGAATTAATGTACTGTTTAATTCTACTTAAGAGAATTTTTTATTTTTATTAAATATAATAAATCATATTATGTTATAAATTTATCACAAATTCATATATTACTAGGGGAAAAATTTAATCATCAACTATACTAATTTTGGTATAATTTGATAAAAAATGTGCAACACAACCATATAAACCATTGGTGGCACTATAATTGGTTCTAACTGATGTTACGACTCTTTATTTCCCAAAAAAGTCTATAGAGTCTGAAATATCAATAAAAAAATAATTCCAAATCTCAATCAACTTAATTCCAGTAGGTTTTAAAGTCAAAATACATTATAAAATTCCTCTATCATTCCATATATTATCAATACCACGGTATAAAAGGATTAAAATATGAGTCTTCTCATATATTCATGAATTAATTATATAGAGCCACATGAAATCATATATTTTATTATCAATATAATAACTCATTACTCAAATAATTGGTGTACAATGTAACATCTCAATACAAGAAATTACAAACCAATATCTCTAAAAAGATATATCATTCTCAAGATAATAACATATAATAGTTATATTGATAATTCTTCTACCAATGTTGTTGATATAGACTATCTCTAGATTTTTCCAAATCAATCAACAAATCATATAATCATGACCCAATTATACATGATTAGTGTTACCTTACATTAAAATACTTTTTTATATATTAAGATCTTAGACATTTATTATCTATAAGAGTCATGATCAAGAATATTTCAGTAACCTGTAACCATCACAAAGACCTATATTTTGAATACATGAAGTACATCCCCATAAGAAAACAAACTCAAATTATCCAAATAAGTGATCACATGTTCCTAAATCAAAACTCTATCATTATACATAGAAACTAATTTTTTACATCCTTAAAATTTACTATGTAAACTCCCAAATCCCTTTTTTAATAGGGAATGGGCTAGAAAACAATATTTAGTTATATAATAAAATGATGGCTTGAAATTGCCTTAATGATAACCTTTCACCTTCTATCATGTGACATCATCTGTGATTATATAAATGAAACAGTAACTATTCATTATTATACATGTATATGTCATAAAAATATCATGCTAAAATGTTAGATATTTTAAAAAAACCAATAGATAAAACCAAAACATTAGTAATATCGGAATAGTCAAGCACTAATGATAAGACTTTGAAGTTTATAGTAGAAACATCACTACATCTACTAACAAATAAAAGTTAAATATTTAGCCTTTTTTGATATCTATCATCTCTGTATTTATCTAAATGAACAAAAGGTGAGAAACACTAAAGTGTGTAATTAAGGTTGAGAACAATACCTAGTATGGTCTTCCAATACAACGATCTAACCCTAAGAGAATCTATTATCTATATGCATCAATAATATTTATGTTTTACACAAACCGTTATCAGTATATAGATATATAAAATATACTCATGGTCAATCCTTATCAACATACCCATATCTCACTCTCACCATTCTCAACAAATAATAATGTTTTATAATGTATATATAAATTCATAAATCTATATGATTAAGGTAATAATGTCTCTATGAAATTAAACCTGAAAAAGTGTATATATAATCTTAGTTCAATTAGTTATTCTAATCATTGGAATGAAACCATATTTTACATATATAATGTTCCCTCTATATCATTTATTTTAGGAAATGTGGTCCCCATATATGTTTCATAGTCATGAATTATAAATAATAATAGAAAATAAAAATTACCCCTCACATCCCTTCCTAGTTTTTCTCTCTTGATAATTCACCCTAGATACACCAACCAGAGTGTTATTGTAAATACATGTCTCCACATATCTATAAGATATTATATGAAATAAATTTATCCATTTATCACTAAAATTGTGGAGAAATTTCACATATTTTGTTTTTTTTCTATAAACATATTTAAATATTGAAAGAAATGCACATATCTAGGGATTCTATTCTATATTTGGGTACTAGAGAAAATAAAAAGCTCTAAATATAGAGATATATATCTCATTCTTCTAAAAATATGTTATAAGTTGGAAAATAGTTAATATTTTTTGCATCATCATTCACCGTGATCCCCATGATTTGAGGGAGAAGGAATGTAAACACATTAGTGAATTAAAATCCATTATATTATATTATCCGTGATGTTGTAGGGTTTAACAATTTATACCTATCAGATAACAAAGATTTGGGATGAATTAAATATCTAAAATGATTATTTAATGTGTATATATTTTATCTGATCCAATAACTATGGGTGAGTATGAATATATACATGTGTATTCCATTATCAATCTCTACATAGTTTGGTGGTTCATAAAGGTAAATGTCATCATCATAACAAATTCATCACAGACAGTTCGCGAGTGTATTGAAATCCACAATAGTATCCATCAATATCCATTTCACTAGGCTACATAAATAACAAAAGAAGATAATTATAAAAGGTAAGCACTTCCCATAATCAAGGATCCTCTTATTAGACTCATGTGACTTTCAATATAATGTTCTAGGGTTATTGTAATAAATTTATTTTGAGGTACTTTACACCTTTTTTTCAGACCTTATTTAAGTGAATTTGATTTATGGATTCATCAAGTGATGTATCAAGTTACACATTGATGGGTTTATAAGCATTTATGTGAATAGTTTGATTACATTTTATGAAAACGATGTAGTTCTTCCTAGAAAAGTGTTTGACTTTTTGTGGAGGGAGAAAAGATAAAACATGGTTGGTGCACAGTTAGATATAACTATGTTACCTCATTTTGGGAACCATTTGACCTAGTAAATAGAAAATAATAATGGTTGTCATAAAATTTACCAAACAATGATATTAAATCATGAAGGTTCCTAGAAGAGTTAGGGAGCCTCGCATGGTTTGTGAAGAGTTTGTTAAACCAAGTCAGCAAACCATACACAATTTTTTTATTAATATGAAAATTTATTTTTTAATATAAAACATACCTGAAACTATGTATTCATCATTCTATTCCTATGAATTTCAAACCTATGAACTCGATTGGTTTTTGATGGTGATTCCTCTCTCAAAAATCCAATTATATAAGATCTAGATTATTTGGCTCATGATAATTCATTGAAGAGGTGATTCTTCCTCCATTAAACACATTACTTCTATATAACACTACTAATCATAAAAATTATCATTGTTATACTCTATCATAACTATATATATGAGCTCTAATGTGATCTTGTAATAAATCGCCACGTTATCAATGGTAAAGTACCATGATCTAGAGAATTTCCATTATCTTCCAAAAACACATCTTGATATACCATTGGTTGTAGATATTGATGGTTAATTAGAACTATTTATAAGAATATGACACCATATCCTTCTTGAATATTTCTATAGAATTATATTATAGTTGATTTGGAATTTTTATGGGGATCATTATTGTGTGGATTTGATCCACTTGGAGTGCGAGCATGATTTTTCTATCAATACTTTATAAAAGATGATTTTTCATATTAATAAACTAGTGGTAGAAATGATTTACCTTATAAGTACATTGGATATAGTTTTGTTGACATGTTTTGATTGTGTTTGTGTGTATCCCATGATACCTATTCTTGATTATTGTGTATATGGGTGCATGTGTTACTATGATATCCTTTATACAATACATTGTTTTAATTTGTGATATGATGTGCCTTGTGGTTATGGTTTCATATCTTGTAGGGAAATTTGTGCTTTTTGAAAAATGTTAGGATACTTAGGGAGAATGGATAACTTCTTAGAGAGGAATAATGGGTGTATAACTATTATCCAACAACACTATGATAGAATGATGGTGAGGGTTTGGATATGGAACAAATTTTTTATGATAATTAGACTTAAAAAGAGTTATTGATATTAGAGTCATAATGTGGTTCATAAAAAGCCAATTGTATGAGTCAAGGTGTGATGTTTGTTGAGCCAATGGTATGAGTCACTATAATATATATGTTATATCAAGGGTATGTTTCAAATTTGGACACTTTGAACTAAAATGGGATTGAATGTGCTACTTTGAAATGGTTTATTAGAGTTGATAGGTCCCATTGGATGTACCATTTTGTGAATATTAAAATGGTATGAATATTTATCCTTGGATGATACATGTTACTACTCCTTAAAGGTATAACGTGGAGAGTAATTAATGTATGGATAAAACTATTAATTTAAAGACAATATAGACTGAAACTAATAGATTAGTAATCTAAATAATATGTGACACCACTTCATGATCAGATTCATGTGATAACCAATTGTGAATACTCATTTAAAAGGGAGTCAAAGTAGTTATAGTCACTTTTTGTGGATGCTTGTTTAGAACAAGATCACTCAACACATGGTTTATTATTGTTTGTTTTAACATTACCTATATTTATCATGATGTATACCTATATATATATATATATATTTGTGTACTTATGTTCAATGATGTACATGTCATGTACTTCTAGGTTTGTACCCGTACCCATCTTGTGAATATGAGTTAACTTAAATACATAATGTCTAGGGATCTAATTATGGGAAATGGTCCACATATAGGAAGCTAAAGAGATATAATTTTCTGTTATTAGGTGGAAAAATTTTATATTTTATATTGATGTTTTTGTGTCTTTATTTATTTCCTATTTATTTTTCTAATACACTAGTTGACCTACCACATATGGGGCACTTAGATATTTTTATATTGTATGACCAGGTAGAAAAGTTTATAATACTATGATATTGTTTCATCTTCCAGTCTTTTTTTGTTATTGTTATTTTCCATTTGTGATTTTTCTGTATTGTTACCAATATTATGGGAATTTTCGACCTATTGTACGATTTTAACCCTTGATAGTAGTATGAAACATCTTATATTTGAGGAGTCACAAATGAGGTCATGTATCACTTCATCCCAAACATGATGATTTGGTTTTGGGTGTTACAAAATTGTACTAGAGATAAAGTTTTATTTTATTTCTTCATGAATGTATTTATGGGAAGGTATAAAAAAGACACTATGTGAGAAACTTGGGTTGGGGAGTCATGTAAGTTCATGGGTAGCTCTTATGTATCATTCCTCCATGTTACTATTAATGTGATTAAAATTACTAATTATTACACTACAATTTTATGTTGATCCTACATATTTTTTTGATGTTATAGTTTATGGGATTTGGGTGAATTAATCCATTATGACTAGTCATATAGATTAAAATTAATTTCATATGATTTATAATCATAATATTAATTCAATAAATTAAATAGCATTTGTGATCTAAGATCTGTGATTTTATGATATATCTATACTAACATTTTTATTTATTAAACTAAACATTTTATGTTTTGTTATATATATTACTGGATATGACAAAAATTCATGTATTGATGGCATATATTTGATCCATGAGTAGGCCATAAGTATTATGTGTTCTTTTTTTCCCATGGTATGAAACATGTTAAATTGTTTCAATGGATTTTAATTAGGGATTTAATTACATTCGGTCTTGAACATGAGTGAAAGTAAATGTGTATTTCTCAATATACTCTATAGTTAAAAATATTGTTTCTTTAATATAATTATTTGGGAGTGTTTCTCAAATTGATTTGGTTGAATTGGTAATTTGAAATGGTATTTCAATGAGAAAAAATGGTTCAACATAATAAGTTAAAATCTTGATTACCCCATTTGGATTTTTTTAATTGGTGTTATTTGAGGTGCATGTGAAAAACTATTGAATTCCTCTTAACTGTTCTGATTTATGTGATTTAGGAAGGAAAATATTGTTTTCCTCATTTGGGCATGGATTGGTTGGTTGTGTTATGAACTTATAGTTCGAGGAATTTTCTATCTTGAGGAATTTTTTTAAAATTTGATGACTAGTTTGGATTAAACCTAACATTAGTAATAGTTCCTTTAAACGGGTGATTATTTATTATTTTTCATGTGATGACTGTGTGACTCCTTCTATAGTGATACGAGTGGGTTTTGGGATGTATATTCTTATGTGAATTTCATCAGGGGTTGCGATAGTGGGGTGTTGATATAGGTAGAGACCCTTTTGTTAGATGGGTTGATATAGGGTGTTCACTAGACTATTTAGATGTGGCTATGAGTGAGAGATTCATACTAGTAGTAGCTTGAGGATGATGGATACATTCAATGGAACCATCATTATAACAATTGGTGGAATTAGAGGACTTCACGATCCTTGGGAGGTGTGAAAGGAAGTTTTTCTATATTCATTGGGTTGTAATCAAGCTAGTGTAGTGGTTATAGATGCATACTAATGTGTAGAATAGGTTTCAAGAACCTTAAGTGGTAATGTTCAATCAGTATAAGACCAACCAACTATATTTTCTATTTTTAATGAAGGTTATAATGTATGAGGTCAGTTTTTTAAAATACCAACCTGGATTCCAATTAATCGATTCTTCAAGATGGTTTACTACAGGGTAAAAAGCACACCTCCTCATTAAATAGGGGATTTTGACTAGTAGCGAGGGACTAGGGTGTGGTAGTTGGGAGACTATGAACTTATATCAGAGTAACCAAATTAAAAAAATAAACAGAGAAATTCCATTATAGTAATAAATAGAGTTTGGAAGAGAAAAATAATTAAAATAGAATCTTGATGTAATAATAAATTAAATTCAATAAAATCCCGAACAACATGTGATACATATAACAGTGATATCCCACTGGACTGACCATAAATACATGAGTACATAAAAAAATATAAATAAATGTAAAAGGATCTAACACTAACTCTGATCTAGACCAAATAACCTTTCCTCATGTCAAATCCAAGCTTCACTGTCTCGATCAAAATAACCCACCCAAGAATATATTCTCAGTCATGAAACATTATCCCTAGCCGTAGCCATTATGAAATATGTTCTTTTCCTAAAAATCAACCATATGTTCTAAAGACACACACACATATTCATATTCATGGGTGGTAAATAATCTATTTAGGCCACCCTAATGATTAATCTATAAATATGATGTCATAAGTACATGCTCTTGAAATATGATTGTCATAACTGATAACAACTTGAAAATATAAATAGAATAAATAAATTCAATGAACATTTGTTCTCGAGGTCTACGATTAGGATCAAATGGGACATAGTCCGTCATATGTTTATATAATAACAGGTTAGGTATTTATTTCCTTAGGGAGAATTGAATGATTAGTTTGGAAATTTGGAATAATAAATACTTAATTTCATACCACTGATATTTTTTCACCATGTTTATTAGGAATATAATCTAGAAATGGGGCCCTAGACAAAATCTTAAGAAGGTTTAGCTTGTGGTTTCATCATTGAAAACAAATATGATCCTTGGAGTGATACAATACCATTGGTTGTTAGTTGCAATAGTAGAGTCTATGTGATACATGATGGTCTTGAAAAATAATAAAATATGGTGTTATTTTATAATCATTCAATCATTCCTTGTGTGATTGAAGGTATAATTTAATGGGAACCTTGGGTTTTCAAACGAATCATTGATGGGGTCCTTCAGATGTGTGGATAGCTTTAGTGTGTAATGAGTATATATAGATTCTTTAAGAATGTTAAGTGTTGTTTGTAGTTCCTATGATAGGTTTTTACCTCATATACTACCCTAGGAGTGGGTGGGTCGTGAGAATATAGAGATCTTATGGGTTTTTAACTATTTAATGTAGTTAAATAATATTTGGTTTCCATTGATCATGGGAAGCTTGCTGAAAGTTTTTAGGGATACCATTTTTTCTTCCAATAGATCGATAGTTGAGTTATTGGGCTCAATTGAAGCACAACAATTAAATATATTGTTTAAAAAATGAAGTGGGGGATTTTTGTGTCTATGTGCCCTTGGATGATGATTTTTTAAGGAGAAGGTCATGGGGTTGGTAGGCTAGGATGATATTAATGTACATTGGTTCCTTTGAGAATATATAGTTGTTAAACATTGTGATCCCTTAGGATGTGTGAGTTAGAAATTGAATTCTACTATAGAAGATTAGTTAGGATCTATGGATAGAGTTATTGTGATTTGTATTGGTTAGTGTGTTTTGATAGTGGTGGTGGTTGATGATCATTCAAATCAAGTGTATACTATTCATCCATTGGTGATGAAAGACTCAAAATCCTGCACCACGAGTCATGGATGTAGTTTTTATCAAATAATCCATTATGAGGATAACTCTATAAAATACAAAAACCAAGTGGTCGTGTATTGATAGAGTAATTTTGTGATTCCTATAATAAGAGATAATATATAGGATAGTGTCCCTTATCAAAAAATATTTTATCTTGATGAGAATTCTTGATAAATAGTTTGTGGGGGTATTGTGGACCAAGAGGTGATGAAACATGCTCTATTAGTTATCACGTATAACTCGGTGGACCAGGTGAAGGATAACTGTGAGTTATATTTAGATTGTTTAATGATAAGGTAATGGTTTATGGGAAGTGACCCGGCTCCAGGGAGGTTGATGGATAGTAATGATAAAATCCATGTTCATCAAATAATAGATGTTTCTTCTTCAATAAGGGAAGAGATGAAGAGGAACTATAATTTCCCTCAGTGGAATGTGAACCCAGATTCAACATTGATGTACTGGGATATCATGAAATGTTTCTAGTATCTCATAATGATGAGAGCCATCAAAAGTTTCATCTCTCATTATGGAACCTATCATAGGGTTGAAGTTGAAGATTAGTGACAAGGTGGTTTGCTTCAGTATTTTATTATACCAATGTTGTTATATGATATATTTATACTGGATTTTTATAGAGTTATCATACCACAATGATAATTTTAGATATTAAATTGTTTGTGGTTGATTGACTACTTAAGGAAGCAAATTTCCTTCGAATCCAAGAATCACTTTCTAAATATGAGTCGGTAAAACTCAATTTCTAACAGATCATATGGATACATAGAGTTACTAAAATTATAGTATTCAGGTCACATTTTTATCAAGGATTGTAAAAGTATATAGGGACTTAGGGTATGTTGAGTATGAGGTATTATTGAAAGGTAGTTGAATATTTTGAGATGAAAATATAAATTTTGGAGGATATACTTTAGACATTAACCAGGGGGTTTTGAAAAGTATGGCATGATCATTTTTCCATGATGGTGTTCTTGTAAAATAACATTTTCTAGGATTCAATTATATTGGAACTATTTTAGCCTCCATTAGGCTAGTAATTTCACCACTATATTTGAATGCAGTATGTGATGGAGTTTTTGTTAGATTCAGTATGGCACAAGAGACTTCTTATCGAGTCAAATTGATTTGAAATTCATTAGTAAACCACCAGAGTATACAGCATTCATTTTCTTATAAGAGGATTTGAGTGTTGGATTTCATGTTGGGTTTTCATTTTTTCTTATGGTTTTCACCATAGCTAGGGAATATAGTTTTCTATAAGTATAAGAATACCAGGAAAGCTCAGTTAGAGGAAGACCTCTGACCATTTATTAAAATAACGGAAATGTGCAGGAAAAGAGTACAACACACCTAAAAACAACAACATATCAGAAAACATCATACCCATCACCATACTGAAGATAGGCTGCTTCATCTGCAGAAGTCGATTCCCACTCGGAGCTTTCATAGTGCTTGAGAATCTTGGCATATTTCTTTCTCAAATTCACCTTTTCTAGAGAGAAAAAATCCTTATAGGATTGCATTCCCTTTATCAAACCAGAGGCAGCCCCGGGACAATTCTCCCTCTTGGAGGATGATCTGGTAGACATCGGTTTCGGAAGGAAAGAATAATCATTCCTCGACTTTCTCTTTGGTGGAGCAGTCATACCGCCGTCACTTGCAGACACCTTATTTTTTCTGCCTTTCACAATGTCATTGTAGGACTGCTTGGAGATAGCATTAATGTTTTCTTTGGCACTATTAGAGACATTTCCCCATCTTCCATTGATGTGAACATGATCCGTCATTTGACAGCCATCATTTCCTCTAATCAAATTACCCTCTAGCACAGATAGACATCCTCCGCCTGGCTGTTGCGCTTCCCTGTTAGTATCAATTGGAGGAAGACATTAAAGCGGAACCTCATTTCCAAAAACCATAAAGGGTATTCTTCCCTACTTTATCCTTGATAACTATAGTCTAATAATAAGAATCACGCAGCAAAGCCTCTGGACCAGTCTCTTGTGGGCCTTCTTCTATGGGGGCACCATTCTCATTCACTAATCCCTCAAACTAGTTATAAGTAGGAACATTTACCATCTGCAACTGTCCAGCTCTAGTGTTATCTACCACAGGACTCTTCCAGCTCCTAAGATTTGAGTTCAGATGGTCAAAGACCTGCTTCACTGACAGATTAAAAATAGCATGCACTTCTTTCACCATAGCAGCATGCAAAATAGCCCCTTCATTAACATTCTGCATAGACTCACACCCCGCTGCCAGGTGAATTTGCACTTCCATCACAACACAACCCAGGGTTGATGCATCCACACTCACCCTATGCCTAGAAAACCTACGTTCATCATTCCTAATGGCCTCCTGATGGGTTTCATTAATCAGAGAGTCCCCAGGCCGAAACTCCACGAGTTGCTTCTCCCACCCACCAGAAGGAAAAGTCTCCATATCCTCAACCCTTTTCTCATTGTCATCTAAATCAGAACAGACCTCACCCCTCACTACATGCGTCTTATTTAAGTCTGAAGGTCCAGAATTTCCCCCATTTTTAGCATACATGTGGCAATCAGAGACCCTGTGTCCCAGCCTATGAGAGAAGGAGCAAAGATTTACCCATGAATCATAAATAATGGAATGAGCATATCTGTACTCTCCATCAATCACAATCCACACCAGCTCCGGAGTTTGATGTGCTAACTTCATTTCAACGTAGATATGCACAAACATTGGGTGCGAGAGTGAAGTTGTCCAATGATCATAACATTGAAATCGTCTAATGGAGTTCCCAATTGACCGTAAGAGTCCAAGGTTCTGGAAAGGCAGTGGCAACCTAGGAAGTTGAAGCCAAATCACTAAGGTTGGCGATTCCTAATTCATGTTAAGATCAAAAGACCAACGAAGGAGATGAAAATGAAAACCATGAACAGGTCTACTAGAGTTTGACCAAGCTCTAATAATATCATCCTCATCAGAAAAGTAGAGGAGGATTTGTTACAGCCCCAAAATCCCAACAGAAACTCGATGAGTTAGACCCCATTCCTAATTAACGTGCTAGGAAAATACCTCCACCACAGGCCTCCACCACACAAATATCACAATCAAGGTCGTGGAAAACATTGATGACGCTTCATCGAAATCCTGAATATATATTGGAACCAAAGGCTGGCCAATGATGCGGCCATGGAATTTTGGAGCAAAATTTATGCTTGGAAAGAGAGTAGAGGAAGTACCTGGATGTCAAAAAGGACCTTGTCCCCCTGACTGGACTCCTAGAGCATTATTTGAAGAATTCAGGTGAGACCCCTCCCCCAGAGGAGGAGGAGGGGCCGCTATATTGACCATGGCGTTAGGGTTCCACCATTCATTGCTGTTTCTACTCCCGATTCAGTATAAGAATATAATGTCCCGATTTGTAGGACTATTTGAGATTATCATGTATATAAAATCAGTGGCATACTTATTGGACCTACATTTAAGGTATCAAGGTATAAATAATGTCTTCCATGTTACATTACATTGTAGGTACCAACCTAGTTATATATATGTGATAAGAATCATGGACATTATGTCACGACCCATCCTTGGGAACCCATGCCGTGACTACCCCAAGCCCGCCTTCCATAGGCTAGGGGCTGTCGACTAGCACCAAAGGCGTAAATCCCAACAAAGGTAAAGGAATTGCCTTTATAATGTAAAAAAACACCACATAGTAGGCCAGCAGAAGTAAACACTAAGTAAAAATGGGTACAAAAGTAAGTGCGGAATGTAAATGGGCCAGAATACAATCCAAAACTGAAAGTAAAGTACAACTGGGAAGAAGATACAACAACTAACATTAAAGCAGCAACGTCGAGATGTCCGCTAGAAGTCCCACCTAATGGGTGGGTACAGATAGCCTCCTCAGGTCCTCAGGTCCAGCCGTCCACTCAGTGTACATCCCGCCTAGTGGTCCACCTCTAGGTACCGACTGCTCCACAAGCCTCAACCACGATCAGCACTGTCTTTCATCTGTATCCAACACAATGTAGTGCAGGAATAGCCCATGTAGGGGTGAGTATATGCTACTCTGTAGGGACCCTGAGACCCCAAAGGTCTCCCGAATCCACAAAGGATAATCCACAAGGAAATATACAATCACGAAGTAAAATCCAACACTACTTAGGTATATGGCCATACATATAACTAAGTCATCAATTCCAGTTCGGCTCCAACATCTGAGCCCAAGTTCGATCACGTCCACACAGGATAGTACAACCCAATCCATACAGGAAACCCCAACACAAACCACATAGGAAGCAAGTCAACCATATTGAAGATAATAAATTAAAGTCAAGACTCATCTCACACAGGTATACTTCTTTATAAGGTAATAGAGTTGATCATATGCAGCCACAGATTCATCTAAGATGGGACCCACATAGGATACTAGACCAGCTAAACTGTAGGACCCACGTAGGATACTGCAACAGAGGTCAATACTCTCGGACCCATGTAGGTTACAATTTTAGTAGTCATCACCACCGATCCCACGGAGGATTTCCATACAGTTGTCGTCGTCGTCGAACCCACGGAGGATTCTAGTACGAAAGTCTTCACCGTCGAACCCACGGAGGATTCCAATACGGTTTTCTTCACTGTCGAACCCATAGAGGATTCCAATACTATTGTCATCGTCATTGAACCCATGGAGGATTCTAGTACAAAAGTCTTCACCGTCGAACCCATAGTTGTTGGGGAACTCCTCCACTATCAAGTACAGTGGGCCTGCCGCTACAACCAAGCGCTTACCACTGACCTTGGACTGCTGTAGTATTCCACCTGTCGAGTACTGTGGGCCAACCGCTACAACCAAGCGCTTCTCACCATGGGTCTTCCACTACAACCAAGTGATCCCCCTCATATCCTATAGAGGTACTCATTCTTTTGAGTACCGTGGGTCTACCGCTAAAACCAAGCGCTCCTCCGCTGTGGTTCTGCCGGTACAACCATGTGCTCCCCACTGGTCTATCGAAACACTCCGAGTCGATCGATCAACAGTCATCAAGTCTCAGCCAGCTCTAGGGTTTCCGCACACAGCACGATCGTTCCGAGAGGGTCCGCTCCACAAGCAAATAGGTTGATGCATCAACATTCACATAGACCAGAGATGATGTATCTCAATGTTTTGTCACATCTGTAGGAACTCAACATGACAGAAGACGCGTTAATCAGATGCCCGGTCTGAGAGTTATTGGCTTTTTCGTTCTAGGGGCCCGGTTGGTTTTTAAGTCAAAACCAAAACGACTTCACTCCAACTATGTCCAAACCTCAAGCAGAGTAATCCAAAAGGTCTTTCTGAATAAGAGGAATCCAACAAAGTCAATGGCACTTCAATCGGACGTCTGGTGCTCAAGTTATACGTGTTTCCGATACGAGGGCCCGGTTGGTTTCGTGTTCAAACCAACCTGACCATACCCAAAGTTCCCCGAAAACATCAGTGTGATATACCAAAATGACTGTCTCGATCGAAGTATCACATCACAACTGATGGTGCGTCGATCGTAGGCCCGTAGCCCATGATACGAGCATTTTAACGAACCTGTCCGGTTTTAGGGGGTTTTGGGCCTGGACCAACCCGGGCCAAGACCCCTTGGGTCAGCCTGAACAGGTTGGACGCAACAAGGGTCTGGGTCCGACCCATTAAGGTGCGGCCCGACCCAGTGGGCATGGCCCGGCCCTGCCGGTGCGGCCGGTCCGGCCTGGGTGCGGCCGGTTGGCTTGGTGCGGGCGCGGCCCGCGGGTCTAGTCAACTCGGCCCATTGTCCGAGCGGGATACAGAGAGGGGGCGCAACCCCTCCCCTTGATTGATAAATGACCCCCCCCCCAATGGTGGGCCTTCCCTTTGCCAGTCGGGGGTTACGACCCCCGGATTTCTCAGAAATCGGCCGGCCGGTATGGCCGGCCGGTGTGCCACTACGGGACCACGCGGTCCCACCCCTCTAACACGCCGGCGGCCGGCGGTTCTGGCCATCGCACCCTGCTCCACCATGGCGCGACGGTGTCGCGCCCCTCCGTCGTGGCCTCGCTCTAGCCGCGGTCTCTTCGTGGTTCTCCGGCGGGGCGCGACGGTGCCACACCGCTTTGTCGTGGCCCCGCTCCAGCTATGGCTTCTTTCAGCCTCAACGGCACGGCACAATGGCGCCGTGCTTCTTCTCCGCATTCCTCCAAGTTTACGTGCGGTGCCGTTGCAACACACGCCTTTGTTCGAACCACAACGAACACAAAATCAAAGGGGGAGGAGGATTGGCTGTTTTCAAGTGGTCCGACCGCCTCCCATTAAATTGATAATAGGCGGCCCGAATATTAAATGAAGAGTGCATGGAATTATTCACGAACAAAACCAAACCCCTACCTTGATGAAGTCATTGAAGTAGGGTCGTCGTAGAAAAAACACGTCATGGAAAACGAAGTCGCAGAAGACAGCGCCGCAGATCGAGGCTCCGTAAGTGTCATCGGTGTTCACCCGATGAAGAAAGCTGTGCGATGGCATTCTCTAGAAAAGGTGTCTCTCACCAGCTGCAGAGAGGAGAGAAGACATCACGATGGTCTTCCTTTGCGGTGTCGGTGTTCTTCATGGAGGTCTTAATGCTCTTCACATTCTTCAACGTGGAAGACGAGGTTCTTCGAGACCTTGGTTATTTTCTCCCCGGACTTGACACAATGAACCAACCCAAAAAAATTAATACTTTGTCTTAATTTACACACAATTTCAAACATTTTTAAAATTCAAAAACCTCATTTAATTAATTAACGAGATCCAATTAATTGAATGGTTGTGTTGGCATTCAATTTAAGAGAGATAGATGGTCATAAACTTACGGGGGGTTTCAAACATTAAAGAGGGGGTTTAGGGGATTTGAAGGGGTGGGGGCTTGTGTGGGCCCCACCTCACTATTAACCTCACATGGGTGGTTAGTTCCACCCAAATTCCAGCCATAGGATTTATCCACTTAAAAGAAATAAAATTAGTACCACAATATTATTTCTCTGTATTCTTAATCCACAAAATTTAAGCAACTCTTCTCGAGCAAATGCAAATCTGAAAAAGGTTTTCTTGAGAAAATATCGGCATTTCAGTTTCATCGGTGCCCTCAGATTTCAATTCTGAGCACTAGTTCAAAAGTTAGAAAAACCCACTCATTTTTTCACTGAACGTACCCGATCTAATCATCATAAATTGATTCTGGGCACACCGGGCCTTAGAATCAGGTGTCGTCCGACGCCGCAGTCTCGTAAAATTACAAATAAATTAAAAAAAATTCCTTGAAATTTACGAGTCTTTACATTACTCCCACCTCAGGGCTTTACGTCCCCATAAATCTATAACAAAAATTAGGGAAACAAAAGTGGTGATGAGCATGCAACTGAGCCTCCCGCTCCCATGAACTCATCTGGAGGATCCCATGATGACAGTGAAAGTGCACCTGAGGAATCAACCATCCACGTAGGACCAGCTCCTATTGATCCTCGTTCTCCACTAAAACCTCTGTAAATGTTTCCTTGTCATCGACGTCCAACTCCCTGCAGTCGATGATGTGTGAGGGGTCATGCACGCATCTCCTTAGTTGAGATAAATGGATGACATTGTGTACCCAGTGCAATTGAGGTGGAAAGGTAAAGTAGTAAACCACCTCACCTACCCTGCTGAGGACCTAGAAGGGTCTGTTGATCCTCGATGATATCTCACCGCCTCAGCTACATCTCCGTAAAACATGTCGAGGTGAGACCCGTATAAGAACGTGGTCTCCATCCTTGAACTATAGAGGCCTCCATTTCCTTATTAGAACTAAATATCAAATCTCTTACAGCCACGAGGGTAAGGTTGGCCGACCCAAGAGTGATCGGTTACACCCTCCTAAGAAAGAGTTAATCCTGTGCTACCTGGGGTTTCCTTTTCGCTGACCAAGGAAAACCCATCCAGATGTTTTTCTGATACCGTCAATTTTTGTATGAACTGTTATTGACCCGTTCGTACTCAAACTAATGTCGTAAGGCCTCGACGCTGCCACCAAGAGGTTCCAACTGAAACTCTCGTCTCAAGGGTCAGATCACACCGTCGGTGCAACTATGATTAATGAGTCTCCTCCCAATGGTATCTCTAGACGTGAGGGTCAAGTCAACGGCTTAACTGGAAACTCTAGGTCTGGGAAAAGATTCATAGAAGGAAGGGATGATTCATATCGATGTCTGTTGTTACGGAATCTAGTAGAAGACACATTCAGTACTTCGAATCATCCTTAGAGCCCTTCAGTCACACTCCTTGACCGCATACAACTACTCTTTCCCCTTCCATCCAGATCCCTGAGCCTAGCAGGGATTACAAAGGCAGGTGGTTGCAACATGTCAAAATGTTCACCACCCCATGCTACTCTCCTAGCTCCACTTCTACAACTTTTTCCCTGCATATTCATCTGTCCTTTTCACTTCCTCTACATGAAAAATTTTACACGACCAAGTCTCTGAGACTGGCGCCAGTTTCCTACATTCCTAAGGCTAACCTTAACGGGCTGCATCCACTCAGCCAAAGAATTATCAACCACAAAGTTTCTCTCTATCACCCTAGTATAAATAGGAATGCATAGAGGAAGAAGTGCTGGCTCAGATGTCCTTTAGATACACCTAACCTAGAAATTCGATCCCTGAAGCACCGTTTTCATTGTAGTTATCAAGTATCAGGAATGTTTTGGTATGCCCCGACGAATTCTCAGCTACCGACACATCCCTCCAAAGCTGTATAAGCTCTAGGAAACTATCATACACATCCTCAAGCTAGTCCTCAGCCGCCTGTGAGTCGGGCTTGCCTTCGAACTTGAGGGATATGTGGTGCTGAAACATGTATGGAAGCAAGCCTACAAGTGTCCTGTACCGGTACCGCCGGAAGTGTCTACTGACCAAGAGGTAGTGATGTAGCTGACACACTACCCAAAGTTACTATCTCAGGCATCGGTCCACATACTGAAGCCTCTTCACTAAATAGTGAAACCTCATGGTTACTCACTGGAAAACACTAGTAGCTAAGATCACCATATTCTCTACTAGTGTCTACGCTGGGTGGAAACTCTAACAATTGCCTCCATCTAGTCCTCTAATACCTGGGAACCGTCTTGACTCAAAACCTTAGAGGCCTATGCTACCCAACGGGTGGTGGTGCTTCTGGTACACCACCAGAGGGTTTCAATATTGTAAGAGGGCCCCACACCGGAACCTCGTCTCTCGGTGGGCCGTCATCTTGTACAACACTCAGATTCCTAGCTGGCTGCCGTCGTGGGACCATCCTGAAAAGAGACAGGTGCGCCATGGTCAACGATACCTGGTGTGCTGACACAATGTAATCATAAAAAAAAATTTTAAACACACATGCAATCAATGTTTTCATACACTGAGTCAGAAATCATATGTTAGGGTCCTGGTGTATGGATACGTCGACTTCCGCACCAACACTGGACTCCCTGGACTAATAACCACACTCAATACCCTTAACATTATTGCTTCACATAGAAGAAATGATCAGAGTCCTGAGTTCTGCGGTAGAACCGAACTCCTCTGATACCAATTGGTCACGACCCGTCCTCGAGGCCCATGCCGTGACTACCCCAAGCCCACCTCCCATAGGCCAGGGGTTGGCGACTAGAACCAAAGGAATAAATCCTGACAAAGGGGAAGGCATTTCCTTTATAAAGTAAACAAACACCACAGAGTAAGCCATCAGAAGTAAACACTAAGTAAAACTGGATACAAAAGTAAGTGCGGAAAGTAAATGGGCCAGAATACAAACCCAAAATGAAGGTAAAGTAAACTGGAAAGAAGGTACATCAACTGAAAGTAAAGAAGCAACGTCCAGCCATCCACTGAAAGTCCAACCTGAAGGGTGGGTACAGATAGCCTCATTAGCTCCTCAGGTCCAGCCGTCCGCTCCGTGTACATCACGCCCAGTGGTCCACCTCCAGGTACCAATAGCTTTACAAGCCTCAACCACGATCAGCGTTGTCTGTCGTCTACAACCAACACAACATAGTGTGGGCATTGCCCGTGCAAAGGTGAGTATACGCTACTCAGTAGGGACCCCGAGACCCTGAAGGTCTTCCAAAATTCACAAATGATAATCCAAAAGTAATGATACAATCATGAAGTAACATCCATAACTACTTAGGTATATGACCATACATATACCTAAGTCATCAATTTCTATTTGGCTCCATCATCTGAGCCCATGTTCGATCACGTCCACACAGGATAGTACAACCCAATCCACACAGGAAAGAAAACAAAAACCACATAGGAAGCAAGTCGATCATATCGATGATAATGATTGAAAGTCAAAACTCAACTCACACATGTATACTTCTTCGTAAGGTGCTAGAGATGATCACATGTAGCCACTAATTCATCTAATCTGGGACCCACGTAGGATACTAGACTAGTTAAGCTGTCAGATCCATGTAGATTACTACAACAGAGGTCAATACTGTCAGACCCACGTAGGTTACAAGTATAGTACTCGTCACCAATTTACCCATGGAGGATTCACGTACAGTTTTCATCGTCGTCGAACCCACAGAGGATTCCAGAACGAAAGTCTTCACCATCGAACCCACGGAGTATTCCAATATGGTTGTCTTCACCGTCGAACCCACGAAGGATTCCAATAAGGATTTTATCTTTGTCTAACCCACGAAGGATTACAGTATCAAAGTCTTCACTGTCGAACCCATATCTGCTGGGGAACTCCTCCTCTATCGAGTACAATGGGCATGTCGCTACAACCAAGCCCTTCCCAATAACCATGGACTGCTGTAGTACTCCACCTGTTGAGTACTGTGGGCCTGCTGATACAACCAAGTGCTTCCCACCCTGGGTCTACCGCTACAACCAAGCCCTCCCCCTCATAGCCTACAGAGGTAATCCTTCTGTTGAGTACTGCGGGTCTACCGCTACAACCAAGCGCTCCTCCACCGTGGGTCAGCCGCTACAACCAGCGCTCCCCACTGGGATATCGAAACAATCTGATTCGATCGATCAGTAGACGTCAAGCCTCATCCAGCTCTAGGGTTTCCACACACACCACGCTCTTTCTAGGAGGGTCTGCTCCACGAGCCAAGAGGTCGATGCATCAACTATCACATAGACCAGAGTTGATGTATCACAAAGTTTTGTCTTGTCAGTAGGAACTTAACGTGATAGACGACGCGTCAATTGGATGCCCGGTCTGAGAGTTATTGGCTATTTCCTTCCAGGGGCCCAGTTGTTTTTTAAATAAAAAAGAACCCGACCGCACTCCAACTGTGTCCAAACCTCAAGATAAGTAATCCAAAAGGTCCTTCTCACTAATTGTAATCCAACAAAGTCGACGACATGTCAATCGGACGTTCGGAGCTCAAGTTATAAGCGTTTCCACTCCGAGGGCCCGGTTGGTTTCGTGTTCGAACCAACCCGGCCATACCCAACATTCTCCAAAACCTTGAGTGTATTATAATAAAGCGACTGTCTCGATACAAGGATCACATTTCAACTGACGGTGCGTCGATCAGAGGCTCGTAGCCCAAGATACGTGCATTTTAACGAACCTGACCGGTTTTAGGGGGTTTTGGGCCCGGACAGACCCGGCCCGGCCCAGCCGGCGCGGCCCGGCCCCGCCTGTGCAGCCCAGCCCGGCCTGGTGTGGCTGGTATGGCTTGGGCGCGGCCGATTGGCCTGGCTTGGGCGCGGCCCACTCGTCCAGTCTGCTTGGCCAATTGGCCGAGCGGGATACAGAGGGGGGGGGGGGGGGCGCAACCCCTCCCCTTGATTGAGAAGCAACCCCACATGGGGGGCCCGCCCTTTGCCAGCCAGGGGTTACGACCCCCGGATTTCTCAAAAACCAGCCACCGGTGTGCCACTGGGGGACCCCGCGGTCCCGCCCCTTCGACGCGCCGGCGGCCGGCAGTTCCGGCCGCTGCTCCCGGCTTCGACAAAGGCAAAGGCCGCAGCCTTGGTCCGACCGGCGCGGCGTGACAGTTTCGCGGCCCTCCTTCGTGGCCCCGCTCCGGTCGCGGTCTCTTCGTGGTTCTCCGGCGTGGTGCGACGGAACTGCGCCCCTTTTCCATGGCCCTACTCTGGCCGCAGCTTCTTTTCGTGCTCTGTGCTTCTTCGCCGCATTCCTCTATGTTTCTGTGCGGTGTCGTTGCACCGCGCACCTTTGTTCGAGCTGTAGAGACCCAAATCTTAACGTACATGAAAATTACATTACTTTTGCGGAATACCTAGTACATAAAAAAACACACACACAAGGATCGTAATAGTTTAGTGTCTTTGGAAACTCGGAACGTAATCTTCTAATCCTGGTGAAAGATCTTCAATATCTCCCATAAAGATCTTCCCTTCTTTTTTTACCTAAAACCTTTCTTTATATCCTGGTGAAAAGAAAACATAAAAGGGTGAGCTCGAATTCTCAGTAAGAGTAAACAAAAGAAAAATCAATCACATCATATTCATAAGAACACAACTTTTAGAAATCTTAACCTGAAAAAGAGAGCAAAATTTCATAACATGGGATAAATCATAGTAGTGAAATGAAATCCCAATAATCATAACATAAAACATGAAACGTTGTGTCATTCACACATAATCATAGAGAATCATTTCTTGTTAGTCAAGACTCATTGCCTAGACTATCATAGTGGACAATGTCCCTTTCTGAACCGAGTCACCCTCGTTTCAGTCCTGTTTCACTGAACCGGTATAACCTACCATTCCATCCATGTCTATCTCATGAGATATATAATCGTTACCCAATGCATTGGAGGGAGATATAAGTCCCACCCATCTAATAATGATACCATTCTTATGTGTGCCAAAAAATCATAAATCATACATCGTTCCATAACCCACGTAATAAAAATGGGAATCTTAAACATCGTGACATCATAAAACAATTCATATAAGAGAAAAGATTTCATAAAAATATTTCCATCACAACATAATCAAATCCATGTAATAATAGGGATAGAAACAGAACCCTATGATATCTTATATGGAAAATAATTTTGATAAAACACTTGAAATGAATTCTCGAGAAAAATATCCTTTCTTCTTCAAAATCAATTTCTTTTCACAAAACGTCATGAAATTTTTAAAGAAAGATATTTTATTGAAAATAGTCATGAAATCTTTTTGATTAAGCTTCATGAAAATAAGGCTTTATAAAACCGTAAAAATCCGTTCTTGCCGTATAAGTAAAAAAAACATTCTTCGTACTTTTGTTGAAAAAGTCAAAAAGTACCTTGTACGAAAAATGACAAACGATTCCTTTCATATCTTTTACTAAAAACTCACCAAAAGGTAAAATTGGATTTAAATAATTGTAGGTGGATGGAAATAACATTACATATTGAGGAAACATATATTTGGATGATAAAATACACCCCAGTAAATTCCAATGTATAAACAATCTCGGATAAAAATGAGATTGTGATATTTCCCTTACCTTAGGTCCGACTTGCTTTGTAAGTGACCAAATACTCATGTATAATGGTTTAAATAATGTTATTGACTTATTCCAGAATCATATTCATTGTTATTATATCATATATGGTCCACTTATGACTTTATATTACCCGTTCTTTTGTAAATTCATGTTAAAGTAGCGTTTTGGGTAAAATTGTTTCATTTGTCATCCGTGTTTTGACTTGTAATTATTCATATGATTACTTAGATCATGATTAATTAATTACAGAATATAAAACATGATTTATATATATATATATATATTCATAATATACATATATATAATAAATCAGTAAATGGAGTGAAATACACCGTTCATGGAGATGGTAGTCTGTACGTACGCATGAACGCTGTTTTTGTTTCCTTATTGAATTTAATGGAATTAAGTAGATGAAATACATATAAATATAAATAAATCCAGTATCATTATTATTTTATATGTTTAATTAGCACTTATTATATATACTTTATAGTCATTCATGAATGGTTAATCATTGAGAATGAATCCTATCGCGTCGTGGAGACGGTAGTCCGTACGTACGCACGAGCGATGATATCGTTCCCATGGTCGTGGAATTGTGTTGAAGTGTTTGTATACTATTTCAGTATCAATATCACTTTATAATAATCATATATAGTTACTCATTACACCATTATACCAATCCAATTAAGGTGGTGGCGGAAAATAGATTACACCACGGCGTGGAGACGATATTCCGTACGTACGCACGCGCAGTGATTTCATTTTTCCGTAGGATGGATAGAAGATGAATTAGGGTTGTTTCATATTTATAATAACATATCAGTATGTAAGTAATACTGATGTTATTAGTTTATCATGAAACAACTAAATAAGAAGAAGTTGAAGAAGAAAGAAATTGAAAAGATCGGTAATGGATATTACCTCTTCTTTGAAACGCCTCTTTGAATCCTCCACTTAGGGAACTAAGATTGGTCTTTGAAGAATACCAGGACCTCTAGGATTATTATAGGGAAGTGTAGAAGAGATTTTGGCTGGGTTTGGCCGAGCTTGAGTGCTCAAATTGGTGTGAGGAGGAGGGGAAGGAGGTGCCCTTTTATAAGGGAGGAGAGGGGCACCTTAGGAATATCTCAAAATATTATTTTATATTAAAGTCAAAATCGGTTTATAATGGTTCCAAAGGGTCTTATTTCGAAGATAAACTGGGTATGGGTCTAAATACTATCAAAAAATAGGATTTAGACAAGTTTAGGTTATTATTTTATCCTTATCAATTAGATTTAACTCTAAGTTAAATAATTTAACTTCTACCGTGTCTTTTTGTTTTCTTACACTATATGGTTAATAAACTTACTATAACATGGCAAACGAACCCCAAATTGTTTTTATTAATATATATATCCTTGGATAAGTCATTTTTTCCGAACATTAGATTTTTAGGAATAAAATAACAATTAACAATATAATATTTGATTTAAAAACTATTTTGTGTCAATTTTGACACTATTTGATATATGATTTTTGTGAAAGTCATAACAGAAGTATATGTTAGAAAAAAGTTGATTAAATCAACACTAATATATCATATTAACCTAGAAAAGTAGTGGGATTCATAAAAACTCTCAAATTACATTTATTTTGGTGTTTATAACATCAATTATGTCAATGTTTCATTAATAAGATAATTACTGCATCATCATTGTGTCATAAATAAATTAAATTATTTAATCTCCAAAAATTATAAATAAAATACAATTATGTAGGAAATCTTTTTATATTTCTAATGAATATTTATAGTCGAATTTATCTTATGTATAACCCCATATTAAAAATGATTTACTTATTAAACTTTGATTTTAACTATTTTAACCCTTCTTTAAATAAATTAATAATAAATGTCCTAATCTAATCCAAGTGGGCCTAAATGATAATATTTTACACTTAAGGTTGTTTTTGGTCGATATAAACTTGTCCAATAGGATTATGACATGTGTTAGGGTAATATTAATATCATATTTACCCTTAGTTACCATATTTACTATTAACCGCGGTAAAAAAAGTAAAAAGTTACTATTCACCAAAAAATTATTTTTATCTCATTGAACCACATTTTACTTACTGATATCAACCGTGTCTGTCTGATTTTCGAAATTAAATTTATAGGAGCGGTAAAATTATGTTTTATGCAAAATTCCCTTTTTAACCTACCACTTATTGGTTTCACTATTCATCAAAAAAATTGAATGTTTTCAGAAAAATACCAAAAATTAGGCCTAAGCTATATTTGATATTATGAACTCAAAAATGATTTCTATTTTACCAAATTCAAAACATATCAGTTGAATTAATTAATTTAAAAATTAATTCCCGTCGTCAAAACAAATAGCGTGTTCTTAAGAGATAATAACTATCAAAAGATTGACACTTGTTTATGTCTGATTTAAATGTGAAATTACATCCAATGACCAACATTGTATTAAATTGTAAAAATATATTTTAATATACTTTCAAACCACTCAAACTAATAATTTATTACTATTAATTATTTCGATTGAAAAAGTTGTTTTTAATTAAATTTTAGTACTTTTCACTATTCATCAAAATATGAAAGTTATCCGAAAATCACCAAAATTTCACCCTAAGCTAATTTCAATATTACGAATCCAAAAATGAATTCCATTTTGAAAAATAAAATTTACAAAATTTCAAAAAGTGGTTATTACTATTCATAACGGCTAGTTTCAATAATATTATAATAGCATATCGTTGTTTAGTGAAACTCGGTATTGCGTACTACACACGCTATCGAGGAAGGTCGCAATTGCGTGTAATGAAAGGCATGTCAAAGATATGTGTTGTGAAAGATCATTTTGGTGTAGCGTACAACACAAGACATTAATAAAATTAAAAAGAATATTTTTCATAAAATCTCGGGCTGTTACATTCTACCCCCCTTAAAATGAATTTTTCCCTCGAAATTCATCGAGGTTATAAATAGATTATTATTCAAAAGTTTCTTTAATAGAAACCCACATCGTAAAAAGTAATACCAAAACTTGGCTTTAAAAACTAAAGTATGAAATGTAACGATTACCCAAATAAACTAATCACTGGGTTTCCACATAAGTGAAAATATTGATATGGAAGAGAAATCTAACCATCATGTTCTGATGGAGAGTGGTAGAGAACATGGCTATGGAAAAGCCAGTAATCACAAATCCATATATTTGTGATGATATAAGGTACCATCTGATTTATCAGGTATAAGATCACTAGGACAACATTTTTGGTTTTCAAGATCATTTCCCTAAGTTAAAAATTTTAATTAGAATAAATACTTACTTTATTTTCGTACAATCTCACTGTTGTTCGTGCCTTGAACAATTTCCACTTCATCTCTTAAATAAATGAAGTTGAATTTGTAATTCGAGAAGTGTTAGCAGATCATGTGATAGAATGACGGGTCATTCCATCTGTCTCAAACAAAAGGTTACTAAAAATTATATACATAAGTCGATCTATAGTGAGATTAATCATATATGGTTTCTAAAATGGACTTATACTTCATATATCATATTGCATAATATAATAAAACTAGTTTCTACTAAACAGGGACTTCCTGTAGGCCAGTGGTAGGCGATAAAGGCCAGTCGCACTTCGGTTGTGGGTTCGATTCCCACAGCCTTGTCCGAAGCGATGGGTTGTCTCCCATCCTGCAGGTTGTCCTTTTTCTAAAACTACATTACTATAACATCGCATTAATAATATTGAAAAAAACTTCTATCCTTAAAAAATACTCACTTATGTCCAACATAATCCATTTCAATCTTTAGGCTTATCCATAATTCTGCAATCCACTCTCATAACATAGTGAAAATGATTACCAGAGATTTAATACCATCATTGATCCCCATATATCATAAGATATGTTTTGTTGGTCACATTCCAAACATTCAAAGGCCTTAATCATGTATTCTCTTGAATACCCATCGAACCTTAGTGAAAAAATGAATGCAGATAAAAGTTACCACTTTCCACATACCAAAATCCTCAGAATTCTATATACTCAAACCATGATATCACTTAGTCCTTATATCAATCATGAACTCATGAATACTGTTAAACATTTCATTTTCTCATTTTCCCTTCATTATGTGCATATAATCTTATTTCCAAAAATATCTCAATTACATAGAATACCACATTAGACCAATACATAAATATTCCAATACTCCATGATACAATATTTTTTTTGGAATCCCATTACATAAACACTTAATCATTCCACCACATCGTTGTCATATTCAACATCGCCAATAGTGATCACATGTGACTTCCCTTTGTCCTTTTCCTTCAGTGGTTGATCATGTTGATAATCACTAACCCTTGGATTAGGGCATTTATTAGCATAATGCCCCATTTCCTTGCACTTGAAGCATTGAAGTGTTCGTGGTGCGTTCTCTGCAGTGTTTTCTTTATTCACGTCATTAGAAACCCTTTTTCCATTACTTCGACACTCAGCTGCTTGATGACCTTCTTTTCCACACTTAAAACATTTTCTAGTCCCTTTAATACAATCTCCACCATGCTTCTTTCCACACATTGTGCATAAGGAAACATTCATCTTCTTTTCACCATTATTCTGAGATTTCTCCTTGAACTCCATCTTTCGTTTCTTGTCAAAACCATGAGATGGATATGTAACACCAACTTCCATTTCTACCTTGATAGCACAACGCACAATTTCTTCATAGCTACTGAAGTCTCTTATAGCTAATGCCCTTCGAAGACTTGGTTTTAAGCCACTGAAAAATCGATCAACTTTACTTTCAGGTTGGATGATAATGCCAGATGCATACCTTGCAAGTCTTGTAAAACTTGCTTCTTATATACCAAGAGATTCATCACCCTTTTGCTTTCGTTCAAGAAACTCCTTCTCCATCTTTGTTCGAAGAATACGAGGGAAGTACTTATAGAAAAATAAGTTCTTGAACTTGTCCCATTCCATGTACTCAATTTCATCTCTTGGCCTCGTATTCTTGATAAGCTTCCACCATTGATCAGCATCACCTTCAAAATGATATACTGCTAAGATGACTTTATCATGTTCAGAACATTGAAGAACTGAAAATATCTTTTCAGTAGTACTGATCCATTTTTCAGCAACAAGTGGATCGGAAGACCCACTAAAAGAAGGTGGATGTTGCCTCATGAAGGACTCAATAGAATATTGTTCCCTTCTCTACTCATTTGGAAGTCCAGAATGATTCATAGCTTCTGTAAGTATAGCAATATGATTTTGCACTCCATCTCCCATAACATTTGTTTGTTCAGGAGGACAATCATTGCATTGTCCATTGCATTTATCAACACGGTTCCTTCGGGTTCCAGCCATCGTCTAAAACCCAAAAAGAATAGTGTGAGAGGCAAAAATAATGCGAGGGAAAACAACATAATAAAGGGGGAGTACCTTCAATATCTAACATCTTAGGTTTAATTCTATTATCGTTAGCGTAATTCTAGTACTATAACCTATACATATACTTAACCATAGGGATATCCCTAGACATACCTTAGAAATATCTCTAGGGATCTCACTAACGTTTTCGCATCCTAGTTTCCAAAGGTTGACTAAACCTTTCCTATGATACCAACTGTAGAGACCCGAAGCTTAACGTACATGAAAATTACATTACTTTTGCGGAATACCTAGTACATAAAAAAAACACACACACAAGGATCGTAATAGTTTAGTGTCTTTGGAAACTCGGAACATAATCTTCTAATCCTGGTGAAAGATCTTCAATATCTCCCATAAAGATTTTCCCTTCATTTTTTTACCTAAAACATTTCTTTATATCCTGGGGAAAAGAGAACATAAAAGGGTGAGCTCGAATACTCAGTAAGGGTAAACAAAAGAAAAATCAATCACATCATATTCATAAGAACATAACTTTTAGAAATCTTAACCTGCAAAAGAGAGCAAAAATTTCATAACATGGGATAAATCATAGTAGTGAAATGAAATCCCAATAATCATAACTTAAAACATGAAACTTTGTGGCATTCAAACATAATCATAGAGAATCATTTCTTGTTAGTCAAGACTCATTTCCAAGACCATCATAGTGGACAAAGTCCCTTTCTGAACCGAGTCACCCTTGTTTCAGTCCTCTTTCACTGAACCGGTATAACCTACCATTCCAGCCATGTCTATCTCATGAGATATAAAATCTTTACCCAATGCATTGGAAGGAGATATAGGTCCCACCCATCTCATAATGATACCATTCTTATGTGTGCCACAAAATCTTAAATCATACATCATTGCATAACCCACGTAATAAAAATGGGAATCTTAAACATCGTGACATCATAAAAAAATTCATATAAGAGAAAGGAATTCATAAAAATATTTCCATCACAACAAAATCAAATCCATGTAATAATAGGGATAGAAACAGATCCCTATGTTATCTTATATGGAAAATTTTTTTGATAAAACACTTGAAATGAATTCTTGAGGAAAATATCCTTTCTTCTTCAAAATCAATTTCTTTTCACGAAACGTCATGAAATTTTAAAAGAAATATATTTTATTGAAAATAGTCATGAAATCATTTGGATGAAGCTTCATGAAAATAAGGATTTATAAAACCGTAAAAATCCGTTCGTTCCGTATAAGTAAAAAAAAACATTCTTCGTACTTTTGTTGAAAAAGTCAAAAAGTACCTCGTACGAAAAATGACCAAATATTCCTTTCATATCTTTTACTAAAAACTCACAAAAAGGTAAAATTGGATTTAAATAATTATAGGTGGATGGAAATAACATTAAATATTGAGGAAACATAGAGGTGGATGATAAAATACACCCCAGTAAATGCTAATGTATAAACAATCTCGGATAAAAATTAGATTGTGATATTTCCCTTACCTTAGGTCCGACTTGCTTTGTAAGTGTCTGAATCCTCCTGTATAATGGTTTAAATCATGTTATTGACTTATTCCAGAATCATAGTCATTGTTATTATATCATATATGTTCCACTTATGACTTTATATTACCCGTTCTTTTGTAAATTCATGTTAAAGTAGCGTTTTGGGTAAAATTGTTTCATTTGTCGTCCGTGTTTTGACTTGTAATTATTCATATGATTACTTAGATCACGATTACATAATTCCAGAATATAAAACATGATATATATATATATATATATATTCATAATATACATATATATAATAAATCATTAAATGGAACGAAATACACCGTTCATGGAGACTGTAGTCCGTACGTACGCATGAACGCTGTTTTCGTTTCCTTATTGAATTGAATGGAATTAAGTAGATGACATACATATAAATATAAATAAATCCAGTATCATTATTATTTCATATATTCCATTAGTACTTATTATATATAATTTATAATTATTAATGAATGGTTAATCATTGAGAATGAATCTCATCGCGTCGTGGAGACGGTAGTCCGTACGTACGCACGAGCGATGATATCGTTCCCATGGTCGTGGAATTGTGATGAAGTGTTTGTATACTATTTCAGTATCAATATCACTTTATAATAATCATATATAGTTACTCATTACACCATTATACCCATCCAATTAAGGTGGTGGTGGAAAATAGATTACACCACGGCATGGAGACGGTATTCCGTACGTACGCACGCGCGGTGATTTCATTTTTTCATAGGATGGATAGAAGGTGAATTAGGTTTGTTTCATATTTATAATAACATATCAGTATGTAATTAATACTGATGTTATTAATTTATCATGAAACAACTAAAGAAGAATATGTTTAAGAAGAAAGAAATTGAAAAGATCGGTAATGGATATTACCTCTTCTTTGAAACGCCTCTTTGAATCCTCCACTTAGGGAACTAAGATTGGTCTTTGAAGAAGACCAGGACATCTAGGATTATTTTAGGGAAGTGGAGAAGAGATTTTGGCATGGTTTGGCCGATATTGAGTGCTCAAATTGGTGTGAGGAGGAGGGGAAGGAGGTGCCCTTTTATAAGGGAGGAGTGGGGCACCTTAGGAATATCTCAAAATATTATTTTATATTAAAGTAAAAATCGGTTTATAATGGTTCCAAAGGGCCTTATTTCGAAGCTAAAGTGGGGATGGGTCGAAATACTATCAACCAACAAGATTTAGACAAGTTTAGGTTGTTATTTTAACCTTATCAATTAGATTTAACTCTAAGTTAAATAATTTAACTTTTACCGTGTCTTTTTGTTTCTTACACTATATGGTTAATACACTTACTATAACGTCCAAACGAACCCCAAATTGTTTATTATTAATATATATATCCTTATCTATGTCATTTGGCCGAACATTAGATTTTTAGGAATAAAATTACAATTAATAATATAATATTTGATTTAAAAACTATTTTGTGTCAATTTTGACACTATTTGATATATGATTTTTGTGAAAGTCATAAAAGAATTATATGATCAAACCATGTTTATTAAATCAACACTAATATATCATAGTAACCTAGAAAATTAGTTTTATTGATAAAAAGTCTCAAATTACATTTGTTTTGGTGTTTATAACATCAATTATGTCAATATTTCATTAATAAGATAATTACTGCATCATCATTGTGTCATAAATAAATTAAATTATTTAATGTCCAAAAATTAGAAATAAAATACCATTATGTAGGAAAGCTTTTTATATTTCTAATGAATATTTATAGTCGAATTTATCTTATGTATAACACCATATTAAAAATGATGTACTTATTAAACTTTGATTTTAACTTTTTTAACCCTTCTTTAAATAAATTAATAATAAATGTCCTAATCTAATCCAAGTGGGCCTAAATGATAATATTTTACACTTAAGGTAGTTTTTGGTCGAGATACACTTGTCCAATATGATTAGGACATGTGTTAGGGTAATATTAATATCATATTTACCCTTAGTTACCCTATTTACTATTAACCGCGGTAAAAAAAGTAAAAAGTTACTATTCACCAAAAAATTATTTTTATCTCATTGAACCAAATTTTACTTACTGATATCAACCGTGTCATTCGGATTTTCGAAATTCCATTTATAGAAGCGGTAAAATTAAGTTTTATGCAAAATTCAATTTTTAACCTACCACTTAGTAGTTTCACTATTCATCAAAAAATTGAAAGTTTTCAGAATAATACCAAAAATTAGGCCTAAGCTATATTTGATATTATGAACTCAAAAATGATTTCTATTTTACCAAATTCAAAACATATTAGTTGAATTAATTAATTTAAAAATTAATTCCCGTCGTCAAAACAAATAGCGTGTTCTTAAGAGATAATAACTATCAAATGATTGACACTTGTTTATGTCTGGTTTAAATGTGAAATTACATCCAATGAACAACATTGTATTAAATTGTAAAAATATATTCTAAATATACTTTCAAACCACTCAAACTAAAAATTTATCACTATTAATTGTTTCGATTGAAAAAGTTGTTTTTAATTAAAATTTAGTGCTTTTCACTATTCATCAAAATATGAAAGTTATCCGAAAATCACCAAAATTTCACCCTAAGATAATTTCAATATTACGAATCCAAAAATGAATTCCATTTTGAAAAATAAAATTTACAAAATTTCAAAAAGTGGTTATTACTATTCATAACGGCTAGTTTCAATAATATTATAATAGCATATCGTTGTTTAGTGAAACTCGGTATTGCGTACTACACACGCTATCGAGGAAGGTCGTGATTGCGTGTAATGAAAGGAAAGTCAAGGATGTGTGTTGTGAAAGAACCTTTTGGTGTAGCGTACAACACAAGACATTAATAAAATTAAAAAGAATATTTTTCATAAAATCTCGGGTTGTTACACGAGCTGCAACGAACACAACATCATAGGGGGGAGGAGGATCGGCCATGTTCAGGTGCTCCATCCTACTACCGTTAAATTGACAACAGGTGGCCCTAATATTAAACAAAGAATGCAAGAAATTATTCACGAACAAAACCAAACCCCTACCTTGATGAAGTCGTCAAACGAGGGTCGTCACAGGAAAAGAACGTCGTGGAAACCGGCGTCGCGGAAGATGGTGTCGCAGATCGAGGCTCCGTAAGCATTGTCGGTGTTCACCCGATGACGAATGCAGCATGACGACATTCTCCGGAAAAGGTATCTCTCACCAGCTGCGAGGAGGAGAGAAGAATGCACGACGGTCTTCCTTTGTCGTGTCGGCGTTCTTCATCGAGGTCTTGACATTCTTCGCGTTCTTCAACGTGGAAGACGATGTTCTTCGAGACCTTGGTTATTTTCTCCCCAAACTCCACACAATGAACCAACCCAAAAACAAATAAAGACTTTGTCTAAATTTATCCCCAATTTCTATCATTTTTAAAATTCAAAAACCTCATTTAATTAATTAACGAGATTCAATTAATTGAATGGGTGTGTTGGCATTCAATTTAAGAGAGAGAGAGAGAAGGTCATAAAATTATGGGGGGTTGCCAACAATAAAGAGGGGATTTAGGGGATTTGAAGTGGTGGGGGATCATGTGGGACCCACCTCACTATTTACCTCACATGGGTGGTTAGTTCCACCCAACCTCCAACCTTAGGATTTAGCCACTTAAAAGAAATAAAATTAGTACCACAATTTTATTTCTCTATAGTCTTAATCCACAAAATTTAAACTACTCTTCCCGATCAAACACAACTCTAAAAAAGGTATTCTTAAGAAAATAACAGCGTTGCAGTTTCAACGGTGCCCTTGGATTTTTATTCCATGCACCGGTTCAAAAGTAAGAAAAACTCGCTCGTTCGTTCACTAAACGTACCCGAGTTAAACTTTGGAAATTGATTCCGGGCACACCGGGCCTCAGAATCAGGTGTCGTCAGAAGCCGCAGTCCCGAAAAATTCCAAATAAATTAAAAGAAAATTCCATGAATATTCCATGAATTTACACATTAATGATGAATATGATGCATCATTCATGGATAGATATGTATTAATTTTATACCAGAGTAAGAAGGTGTTGAGGGGAAAAACAGAACCACTTATTAATGTTATTTTGATTCATAGACAAATCTTAGAGGAGACCTAGGAGTAGGAATATTATGTATGTTTTCAATGTCCTATTGTTTTGATTAATAACTCTATAAACACTTCTAAGGTATAAGAATTTATTAAAATGGTATAATGTGATGTATCGTAAATTTTTGGAACTTTATGATGTACTTTAAACCATTATTTATGTTTGTTTGAGTAATGCATTTATTGATTGAATACATTCATAAGTAATGGATTTATTAAATGGGTTTTATTAGATTTTAACGTGGTTCATGGTTTGATAATGGTTTTTTAATTATATGTTGTTCTATATAAAAAATCGTGAAAATTATTGGGGAGGGAATGAAGATGGAACATAGTTGGAAAAATGATAGATCTGATCATGCATCCTACTATATAAAACCTTGTGAATCTGGATAAAGGAAAAATAATTATCAGTAAATGATTTACCAAACCATTTATTAATCTATAATAGGTAGTTACACTGACAAAGTTTGTGAATTTTTTTGGTAATCCATGTGAATAAACTATGCATGGTTTTTAATTAATCTAAAATTTTGGCTTTAATCTGAAACCTCCATGAAACTCCTTATTCATACATTAACTTCTAGGAAATATCATATACTCCAAAAATGAATAAATGATTTAGTATTCCATAACTGTATCTATGAGTTATAATGTGATATAAAAATAATTTATATATTTATCAATGGTTCGGTGTCCATATATATAAAATTTTCATCTTTTTTATAAATAGTTTTAGATATTATGTTTGTGTAAGATCTCATTGGGTAAGTCTGGATATTTCAAATACTATGTCACTATATCCTTATTGAATCATTTTATAAAATATATTTTATGATGAATTGGGTTTTTTATTTATGGTACTTAGGGTATGAGTTTGATATGGTTCGTGAATGGGTTTGATTTTTCAATAAACACTTGATAAAACCTGATGTTTAGAATCATTGTTCTTGAAGAAGAAATTACATACCATATAGAGCCATTATATATAGTTTTTTTATATCATTTGATTTTATGGGATATTGTTCCCTATGATATAAATGCTTTATTGATGTGAATATGGTTGTGTTGGTGTCTATGAGAACCCTTACATATTACATTGTATTTGTAATTGATATGTTACACCATTTATGGAAGTTTCATAGATTTTGGGGACATTTCTCTCGATGTAAAAATAGAAGGCTACATAGTGTGACAAGTGAACACCTTGGAGTAGGAGCATGGGAGTAAAAATACATATAGAACACTCTAAGATAGAATGATGGTGAGTGTTGGGTTATGACATGATTCTTATATAGTAATTGTTCATGTTTAGAGGTAGGTATTCACAAGTCAAAATGCAGTGCACACTGATCTGATGGTATGAGTTGAGGTGTGGTGATTAATGAGTATATAGTTGGATTCCAGGTGAGACATATGTTTTATTGATCATATGAGATGGATTTTGAAACATTGATTAGATGTACTATTGACCCTACTATATTAAAAAGGTTCTTAAGATTTGATATGTGTCTAGTGTACATAAAATTATGTGAATATGAAAAATGTGTGAATGTGGATCTTTGGATGATCCAGGTGACATCTCCATAAAGGTGGAGCATGACTATCCCTCAAAGGGAGATAAATATTGTTCCTTTAAGGTGAAAATAGACTATAAACTGATATATTAGTTAACTTACTTGTATGTGGAATCTCATAATGATTTAATTCATGAGAAATCTAATTGTGAAAACTCTTATTTTATTGAACTAAAGAGGGTATGACTAGAGTTCATAGAAGCATGGTTTTAATATAATCACTCAACATCAAATTTCTTATTTCGAATTTTCAAATTTCGTTTATATATCATGAAATAACCCAATATATACAAGTGAAATTATATTTTAGGATGAATTAGTGGTTCCCTACTAGATTTATACTCAATACATGAATAGTCCTCTTGGTATACATGCATATTTCATGATCAAAGATCTAGGGAAGGGAATGCTCCTTATAGTATGTAACTAAAAAGATATTTCTTAGTGTTTGGGGGAGATACTGTGACAGAAATATAACATATTCTATTATCTTTTCATTTAATTATTATTATTTTTATTATAATATGGTTTGGAATACCAAACATGGGTAATTATTTATTTTTTATATTTCATAGATCCAAATAGGGTATGATTTGGGTTCATGGTGGCATAATTAGGGCATGATTTCTTGGCATAATATTGATTTTTTATTATTTTCTAATTAATATTATTTATCTGGAAACACACCTATAAATTCATGTAAACATGTATATAAAGTCACATTTGTTGTTTCCTACCAGTTTTATACTCACACACTATGTGGGTATCTCAGAACGCATTAAGATATCATGATTAGGGGTTTGGGGAAGGGAAATTTTCCAACAACCGATAGTTAATGAAATATAGATTGGTATTCAGAGGCCGTAAGCCAATTTTCTCCATATAGATATTACAGTGTATTTATTTATTTTTATTGTTTTTTCTTATACTCTGGTATGACCTTCAACATAAGGGGTCCATAGTTATTTTTATATTTTTCATCATGGATGACATTTTTATATCACTATAAATTTTTTCTACAATAACAACGTTTTTTTGTTCTTATAGTTTTCTAGTTAATATTTTGGTGTATGTCTATTTATAATAAGGGTATAATCAATATACTACATCGTTTATACCATCAATACTATTTATAAATATTTTGCATATGAAGAGACACTCATGAGATCATGTAACACATCAGGGCAACCCATTGATCCATCCATTGGTGCTGTTGTTATCATATCATCCTCAATGGGTTCCCAAATCCCCATCCCACTGAAATATAATAGTAAAACTAAAACAATATTTTAAATTTAGATATTGAATTATTTATACATCAACAATACAACTAATTTGATATCAAATTTCAATCGATGAGTAGCATTCATGTTATACTGAATTATTATTTATCCATTAATTATAGGTTATTTTTTTGTGATTTTAATTCCATAAAGATAGTATCTCATCAAGAAGAATATATATATATTTCAAATGAAGGTAATTATTTCATTTTTTTAATTGATTTAAATATTAGACATTATTACACTGATTTGATAAATTATTCTATTTATCTACATTTATTATATTAAATATATTTAATTCTATTATATATATAAATATATATCAACTAATATACTCCATTGAGTTTTAACATTGAATATACAATTAAATAATCACTAGGTTTTTCATTAGCCGTATCTTTTCCTTTAATAAATTGGATTAAATCAATCATTAAAATTTTTCCGATATCATAAATTATACAGTGACACTCTTGATGTCTTTGAACATATACCCAATCATCATATCATTATTTTATTATAATTTTTTTTTTAATTTTCATAAAACCATCAACCATAACTAATTTACTAGAAAATTAATTTTCTAATTATTTTTAGTCTGATAAAACAACTATATTTCGATCATTAATTATTTATTTTGATGATTTCATTCCTTTTTTATTTTTGATATTGATTAATTTTTCAATAAAAATTTAAACTATAATTTATTCCAATTAATTTCATTTAAAATTATTTTAGTTAAATATGTTTTGAATATATTGAGTTATCTCTATGTTATGAAAATATCTTCAAGAAATAATCATTAAAATTTTAATTATTTTTCCTTGGTATTTTATTAATTTTACCACTCAATATGAACATTTTATTAAAATAATAACTTTACATACTCATTAATTCTTTATGATTATAATTAGTTTGATACTAACATTAATATTATAAAATTATTATAAAATTTAGTTACATCAATTATATTGTTAAATTTTTTATATATTAAGAATATTATATATAAATAATATGTTTGAATTCATCTATTGAAATTTAAATCACATTAATCTCAATTGGTTAATTAAAAAAGTTCACATCGACTTTCCCCAATTCATTGGTCTCCTTACATATTTATTACTTGATTAAATTATTTTTATTTTATATAAATTTCCCATAATTACATTACATAATTTGCTAAAATTAGTTACAAAAATTTATAAATTCACTTAAATAGGGTTCAATTAGGCCTGAGCTATTAAAAAAATCTAACATACTTTTTGGTGTAAAAAATAATGTCCCACTATTCCCTGGGGGATTCATCCAATCATAGGGCGTCATGTTCCAACCTTACACATCTCCATGGGTTTTTATGCATGTTCTACTTTTCTTACTCCCTCCACCATTAAATCTATTAATCAAACAACCACCCAACATAATGTCATACAATCCACTCTACATCACTCAAATTGAGTAAGAATTCTCGATCATATGATCATATGGATATGTGATATATGGTTCGATCCTCTTGCATATAGCTTCATCACATAATGGAAGGTATATGTGGCTCTTCCACCACCACCCAATCACATATTATGTGGTTATCATCCCCCACAATCTACTTGATGAATCATTAATCATTGATAATATTGATCACAATAGATGGTGAAACCCTGGAGATATAATAAATTTATTGATAACAAAACATCTTCCACAAAATTATCTCAGTCCGATAATATCAAATATGGATTTTCTTTCAAATAATTCATTTCTTTTATTAGTCACATTGAAGAGGAATGTTATTAATTATTGATAAGTCTCTCAAACTCTTCTCAAAATCCACAATTCCAATCGATGTGATTCTATATACATTATGAATGTATTTTGATTGTACTTGTTTGAATATTTGTCTGGATTAAAAATATACCTAAATGAAAATGGTATCTATTTTTTTGAAAACACCGTAAAAATTATCTCATGTTTTTCCCACGATTAGTACAACACATTTCATTGATTTTAAAGTCATTAGGATAATATCATCATATAGAGTAACTATTTAAAATTATTTTATATAATTGAAATAAAAATTTTAATTGATAAGAGAAATTTTAAATAATTAATCATATCTCTACAACATGTTTCATATAGTCTATCTATCAGATGAATGAGATTCATTGAATGTTAAAACCATTTTCAATCATTGAATAACAAACTATGATTTAGTGAATAGATTGTAAGAGTAAGTAATAGAAAATGAATATAGACGTCAATGTAGAACAATTATCTAATGGGATGTGTAAAAATCAAATCACAATACATTTTCCATGATGATCCACCATTATCTTCCAATGATTCTCCCTCTGGGGGTGTCCTCTACATGAGAATATTATTACAATCCACGATTTCCATAAATTTATCTAAAATGTTCATATATAGAGAGAGGATAAGTGAAAACTATATTTATTTGAATATTATTCTTCTTAATAAAAAATCTCACCACCATTGGAAACTATGTTAACAACATTTGAAAATTTCAAAAATATCACATGAAGGGAAACACATACTCCATAATCAATGAAATCGATTGCTCTATTTAACTCTCCAATTAGAAAAAATCTTATTTTTCACCATTTTGGGTAAAAATTAGTATTTATTTTGAATACTATTTAAAGTATTCAACATTACCACTTATTTACATCATTTAATCTAAAAAATAGTACAAATAAATTTACTGAAACTGAAACTATCCTGCATTCCAAGTAATATAAAATTCATTACCAAGTGAAAAACATACTGTGACAACCTATATTAATATTAAAATCCAATTTCAAGATGGAAATATTAAAAATTATTGTATGAAATTGTGCCTATGAAAAAAATTAAATTTATTATAAATTAATTTTTTTTAAATAAGATGAACTATGTTCTCATTATTCAATTTAGACACAATATGATTCATCTACTAGACATGTGAATGAACTAATTTTGGTTATTAATCATTATATATAAATGTTTGGATTCATTAGAGGGGGTTTTTCTCTCATAATGTGATTAAATTAATAATGGAAAAACATTGAACCGTACTAATTATTGATATAAAGAGTTATAACATATTCTTTTAAAAAACTAATGTAATATTTGATAAAAAATAACTATTAATTAAACATAAAAAGTTATTAATTTATTAACATTATTCTATTAACAATACACTATAGTCTAAATTTCAACACTTAGTTGTGAGGGTAGGTTTCCCATCATAATTTCAACATACAATAGATAGTAATTTTTAAAAATATTTTGTTATATTTTTTTTCCAAAGAAGATTTTATTATTTAGTGCTTATAATATAATTTAGGGTGAAAATATTTTTTAACTTTATCTATCATAAAATGTAATAAATTATTTCAATATATTTTTAGTATAATAATTACGGTGGTACCCCTCATAATTCACCCTTAATAATAGGTTATGTGGGTGTCTAGATTTAGGTAGCTAATGAGAAGAGAGGTGATCTATATATTCCCATTAATGATATTGAGGTTCAAATGGTTTAAAAAACAACCATAACCTTCAAAATATAGTCAATCACTACTATTATCAGACTAGGTAAGAATTTCATATCGAATTTCAAGCATATATTACCCTCATTAACATTTAGGATAAATAATAATCTTGTATATTACTATATGCAAGTATAATAGAGGAAATAGAAAACTATGATAAGGTTCTAAAGGGACGGGCTACTATATTTGGATAACATATACTAATTTTACTATAAAACCCATTATGTTTCAATTGAATATAAAATTCCTTGTAAATTCATATTTCAAAGAGGAACATTCTATTCAGTTCGATTTCAAAGATGATATAATTGAAAAATCCTCTATCGAATTTATTAAGATTTTCATTGCAATTGAAAATATATAACTTAATTGGTTAGAATACTCTTTTATAAATGTTTATATGTGGTATGTTGTCAAAATATTGTTATAATAATTGATGTATTATTCATATTTCAATTTAAAAAAATTGTATTTTATTTAGGAAATTTATATTATAAATAGATATACCATAGAAATGTTTATTATGTATTCCAATATATATATATATATATCTTCATTCTATAGAATAAATAACAATGGATGATACCAAACAATAAGTAGAGGAAAAGAAATTAAAGTACTATTTGAATCCAATTTTTTTTAAATTAATATATTTTCAAAACTTACTATGCATGGGTAGAAGTATTTTCACTAAATACAATTTTCAATGTTTTAGATCCCATCAATTACATGTTAAATAGTATTTTTAAACTTTAATTGTATTATCCTGGAAATTTAAGAATTTTATTATTTTAATTACAGATTAATATGTTTATTATTTCAACATTTAAACTAGCTAATATATCTTTTAAAATAGTAATACATGAAATTAAATGATTTTATTTATTAAAAATATGATTTTATTATCAGTTGACTTACAAATTTATTAAAAATATTTATTTTATACTTTCATGAAAAATTATTTTTCATATAAATTCTATGTAAATATACATTTAGTAATTTTAAATTCCTTTTAGGAATTTTTTTAATAAATTAAAAATATAAGTGGATAGTTTTCATATGTTTTTAAATATGTATGAATATATTTTTTGTAATATTTTATAAAAAATAATAATTAGTAAACATTAATAAAAAACAATAACTTATTGTAATAAATATAATTATTAAATAAAAAAATTTAAATGAGTAAAAATGTGTTTACATATATTTAAAAATATTTAATACATAATTTTTAAAAAATAAAAAAAATAAAAAAAATAATTATTAATTATCTAAAATTAACCTATTTCGATATGAATATTCATAATTTTTATAATCATATTTACTTTTTTTAATATACTATTTTATAATATATTACTATCCTTTAGATATAATATATATATGTATATATAATTATTTTATGACATATCAATATATAATTTTCAATTTAAAAAAATGTTTTTTTTATTTTTCATGAGTATATAATATTTTTCAACCATCATTGATAATAATATAAAAAATAAATACTTCATATTAATATATTTTTAAATTTTTTAATAAAAAATAAAATTATAAAGAAATTACTTATTATAAATTAATATATACATATTTTTATTAATATAAGTACAATAAATAATTAGTGTTAAAAAATCATATATACTTGAGCTCTCAATGGACCCACCTCAACCACATAATGAACCATGGGTTAACTTTGTGATAGGTATTTCAACCACGAGGACCCATAGAGGTAACAGGTTCAAGGAACTGTGCGTAGGAATGGGTGATATGATCGTTCAAAACATGTGTTGACATGACCCAAGGTTTATATGATATGTCATGGTGCTGAAACAAGTTACTGGATTGAGTTGAAAGAGGACATATTTTTATTCTATTAAAGTGTTGAAATAGAAATAATGTTTGATTTGGGTTTGGTAATGTGGATACTATTTATTCATTTTTGAAAAATTCTCTTATAATGTGGAAGTTCATTCAAAACAATGAGAGCCATCCAATAATCTTGTGCATCATCTTTAACCTCACACAATCATTCAATTCTCCTTCTTGAGCCCCACCACCATTCCCATTATCCATCTTTCATGAATTCACTTTACCATAATTTTGTACCAAATAATATCTACAATTTAAAACCTTATAATTGTTACCTAACCATGGTAGATTTTCTTCACCCTATTTCTTATATTGTAATTAGTTTTGGTCAATATATACTTATATATACATATATATAAATTTCTCATTGTTATCACGTGTAAAAAATTATAGGAACCTCATAGAATCAAGGCCCAAATTGTTTATTTCTCATTGGTTTTTTGGAATATGTGTAGAAAAAATTATCCCAGTTTGAAGGACTCCCAACTCAGACCCCCTATAAAATAATTAGTTAGTAATAGGATAGTGATGGACTATCTAAAGAAGTTTATTCTCATATTTTTCCATGAGGGAGGGGATACCAAAAAAATGTATATATATGTGTATATAATTATAAAAAATAACGATATACATGAAGAGCGGGGATTGAAATTTTAAGACTTATCCAAGGAAAAAAGTCCAATAACTGGGTGCTTTTATGTCAATTAGATGGACCAGGTAAGGTAAATTTTATTTTTGATGATATATTTATATTATGAATAATAATTTTTATATTAGGGATTATAAATTTCTATAGAATTGTATGTAATTTTATATTTAAAAAACTATTATTTTACTGGAAAATATAATTTTAATTATATGTGTTTTATTTTCAGGGCCTCTTAAATAAGGTATTTATATTATCAATTTTTTTTATTTTTGTAAGGGAAATAAAAATTTCAATGTTTCTAGATTGTATTTATTATTATTTTTTAAGAGTTATAAGTTATTTTAAAAAATATATATTCAATGAATAAAATAAAAAAACTCATTTATATAATGGAATTACTGCAATTTTATATATGGAAATGTTTCTTTAGAAATTGTTTTTTATAAACAGTAATTTTATTTTACAGTGATTTTATCTAAGGGAATTTGTTATTTTAAAATTTCCAACTTCCAACAAATTAATTTCCTTGAATTTATAAATATTTTTAATGTTTAAATTTAAAGTTATCATTTAATATGAATAAAATCCATTTATTTATATAATGTTTGTTCATACTCAATGGTCTGGACACACACTACAGATAACAATAAAATTTGATGATTTTTGTGAAAATAATTTTCAAAAATATAATTCTTTAATTATAGAAATTATTTTTAAAAAAATTATTAATTATTTTTGATTTATCTGGATATTCCAAAAGAATAGTAATTTTAACAAACAACTATTTTGTTAAAGTGTAATGGATTAAAAAAATATTTTAATATTATTTATGTTTATTTTAAATGGTTTTTGATGGATTATAAATGAGAAAACAAGGCATGAATAAAATGTTTTCCTAAAATAAAATATTAAAATTGGGTATCAAATGAGTTGGTTTCAAATCAGGAATGAACCCCCTAATTCAAGGGTATTTTGTCCTAAATGGTGACACTACTTCTATCCCCATGGATATCCATAGGTTTTTAATGTATCATTATATTACCTATGAAATTTTTTATTTTTTAAAATAAATATTTTTAATGTTTTCATTGGTTTTTTAGAAAAATATATTTTGAAAGGATAGATTTAAAAATTATTTTATATGGTGATATATATCGATCAACATAGAGTTATATTTTCAAATGTATTTATCAAATATCTTATATATGATATAAAAGTAAAAATATTAAAGATAGTTTTCGAATAATATTTATAAAATGATTTTCACTGGTTTTAAAACCTCATACTTGGAAATTTTATGGTCACCCTACATTTAAATTATTTTTCAAAGACATATTAGGAGATCTAAAAGTGTACCATTATGATTAAGTGGTTTGTACAAGTGAAGTAAAATATATTTATAATTTATATGTTGTGTGAAATATGAAATATTGTAAGGCTATTTTTCTTAATCCTCCATAACCAAGACCAAAAATTTCCATTCATGTGTAATGAACTGTACATTTTTAGTTTCATTTTTACAATAATATCTCTACTGTATTTTTAGCATTGGATTTTGAAGTTCAGGTCTCCGGTTGTCATAATTTTTATCAGAGAAATATTTTAGGAATCTATTTAGATTAGGAATATTATTTTGAGGATAATTTAACAGTAACAATTTTTCTTTTGATGTTATAGGAAATTAAGTGACCCTTAAGAGTGAAATTGTTTAACAAATATTGTTTTTATAATTTTGAGAAAAAGAAATTAAAAGTTTTTCAAAGTACAATTAATATAATTTTGAGGGTATAATTCCTTTAATGGGGTAGAATGTAATATCCTAATAATTTATGCATGTTTTTATTCTAATTAATGATTAATAAAAAAATATTATTTCATAATTTGAACCAACTAATATATTTTTTAGGGTAATTTTATATGAAAATAAATGATTTTATATATAAAAATAATATTTGATTATAAGTAAATTTTCAAATTTATAAAAAGCATTTCTTTTTTATATTTTAATAAATAAATTTTTTTAATATAAATTACATTTTATTTTACGTTTAAATGTGTACACAATCTTATTTTTGATAATTTAATATAAATTATAGTTATAAGTGAATAATTTTTAAAATTTCTTTAAATAAGTATTTAACATTATTTTTGAAAAAAATTTGTTTAAAATAAAAATATTTAAACATTAATAGAACTATAAAAAATATGTAAATGCATTAATTATAATTTTTAAATAAATAATTTTAATTGAGTAAATATGTGGAAAGATAAATATAATGAAATTTAAAACATAAATTGTATGAAATAAAAAAATTATACATTTATTTTTTTATTAATTAAAAGTAACTTATTTTGATATGAGAAATCAGGGTTTTCAAAATGTTATTTACTATTAGTTTTAAATGCTATTAGTTTTGAATATATTATTATCCTTCATAAAATATGGTATATATTTATGTCAGTTAATTAAAATCATAACATTATGAAAATATCAATTTGAGAAAAAGTGTTTTTATTTTTCATGTATACATAATATATATCACCCATTTGAGTTAATAATTAAAAAATTAATACAGTTATTTATTAATATATATATTTTATGGTTTTAAGAAATAGTAAACTTAAAAAGAATTTACTTATTAGAAACTAATATATTGATATTATTAAGTAAATAATATCATCATCGACATGAGTACTAATAAAAATATTCATCCTTCTTCAAAGGACACAATTCATCTACTTAAAGGATCATGTTTAGCATCGTGTGAGGATAGTCATCAAAGAGTTCCCATGGATACAAGAGGTTTGAGTGCATGTGCATAGGCATTGGTGACAATGGTGTGAGAAGTGTTTGTCAACATGGCCCGATGTGTATGTGGTTTGTCTCGGTGCCAACCTCAGTTACTGGTTCAGGTAGATAAATGTTGCATGTAACACTCCAATATTTTATTTTATGGCTCTTTTTAAATTTAATTGTTTGTAGATAATATGTTTCACATAAAACCGAACCTAAACAAACAATGATATACAATTAAATATGATTATTTTTAAATAACCATTATAACCAATCCATTAAATTGTAGGGAAAGAATAATATTAACCAAATTATGAAATTTATATATTATATAATTAATTAATTGTTATTAAATTCATCCAAATGGTTTTATGGGCATAATATAAGATTGAATCAAATTTTACTCACTATAATGCTATTTTTTCTAAGTGTATTCTAACAGCCTTTTAACAGAGCACTTTTTTTTGAAAATAAATTTTGAAACTATTCTAAATTATATTGAACAAAATAAAAATCATATTTAGTAGAATAATATCAAAATTATATTAGGCTGAAATTTTGGTATTTTTCAGAAAATATTAATATTCAAGTGAATATTGTAATGTCCTGATTTTTATAAAACTATCATTTTTATTAAATTCTAAGTAATTTGTTATTTGAAATGTAAACTCACTTATGAATTTATAAAAGTAATTCATCCATCTTATGAATGAAAATAAAATATATTAATATATGTGATAAGTAGAAAAATGTTTTAAATGATATAAATTATGTGTGGATATTTTTCTGAAACATAAATGTTTATTTAAAATTTTATAATTAAAAGAATGATTTTATGAAAACTAATAAGATAAAATTTATTCTATAATTACTTTTTTGTTTTATTATGATCATAATATAATTTTATGGGGCCTTAATTAACTTTTAAATTTTTTATAAAATCAGTTATAATTTAAAAATATTTACCTTTAAAATAACAGATGATTTTAATTACAAATTAACATTTTCATACATATGAAAATATTTTTATAGAATAGATTTAATATTTTATTTCTTTAATTATATATATTTTCGGGGTGTATTTTTGGTATTTTTCTAAAATACTTGATTTTTTGTGAATAGTAAAATATGTTAATTTATGGTACAAATACATTATAAGTTAAATACATGATTCATTGAGTCAATGCTGAGGTAATCATCATAATCTCAAACTTCCATTAATTATTTTCATATATTTAGTAATAATGATCAAACTATTAATATTCTATAGGCAAAATAATAATCCAATGAATACAATATTCAAAAAACACCCCTCTCTATCACTAAAAATACCACCCCTCACCACCCCTTCTCCTCACACCTCCAAAGCCTTGAATCATGCTTATATTCTTCCCATATCCTATCCTAAACCTATACCCTACGTTTTATACTTTTCCCCTCAAACATACCATTTCAATATTCCTTAAGGAGGCTCTCATGGTGAAAAATTAAAGAGGTAAACCCCCTTTCATTATTTTAATTACCATTCACTTTATTTAATTTTTTTATCCTTTACATAACTACGCTATACAAACATGAATTATAATATTAATATATTAGATATTCTCTAATTTCATTATGATTATGGGATATCCACCACTTACTATTTTATCTTCCCTGTTTTGTTTAAAAAATGAAAACATCGTATGTGAGGTGCTGATTAACCGCCTTTGGGGGTAAAAGTGTTTTCATTTTTCAATTCCACCATCATGCTTAGTCATAAAAATTTTTTATTATCGAAATAGATTATATAATTTATATAAAAACATATTTCTTTTTCCTGAACAAGTATATATACATAATATTAATTATTAAAAAATTATTGTATGATGATAAAAAAACACCAGAATAATCCAAATAGTTAGCAATAATGTTTTATCTAATAAATCATCATCATATATGAAATAAATGATTTATAGGAACATTAAATATTTTATATGTTTATTATTAACATATAATATCAATTATCGATAACTATTACCTTTTCACATGATCTTTCATACATGTATACAAGTGAACCAATCGTGAAAACCATAGAAATGAACACCTCCAAATTAAATTTGTTATTATAAAGCCATTTTTAGGGAAATGGAAATACCAGAGTACACGACCAGGATACCACTACGTGCTAAAGGTGCTTACAAAATGGTTAAACACAACGCTAATATTACTTGACTCAGCTTCTCTGTGGAGCTCCCAGTGCAGCTTACCCACCTGGATGTCAGGATTCACTCTGATAAGCTCTTAAAGGTGGGTAATCATCCTCTCCATAGTCTGAATAAATTTCTCTGAATTAATTTTATCCTGATTGAACCCTCGGGCCATAATTCTATCTTGTTTAATAGGTTTTTAATTAAATTATTAATGGAACAAATTTCATTATTCAGGATAGTATGTTTAAGTTCATAATGCTTTCATATATAAGGTAAGGTTTTTCTCATCTCCCTTTAATTTCTTTAAGATATTACTTATCCACCACTATTTATTGTGTTCGGTATATGGATACTTCTTTATGATGTATCATACCATAAATATAATTATATTAAAAGTATTTAATGATTCGTATCATGATTATTAAATTTATTTCGAATATGATTCTATTGATTACAATGTCATAATGGTTTCTTCCAAAACATCCATTTTCTTGTGAGATATGCTTTCTCCCTCCCTAACCCAATGCATTATTTAATTATTCTAATTTTTTGACAAAAAGTATTTTTTTATGTTCTAATTATATATATTTATATCCCAATATCATTTCTTTTATTGATTATTTCATGATTTATAGGGTTTATTTTTAATTTAACTCGATAGGCAAGCCCAGTTAGGGGGAACATCCTAATTTCTTACCCATTTCCAATTATACCCCATAATATGTTTTGAGGATCTAATTTTATTATAAGATCAATTTATATCATGATAATATATCATTGTTCATTTATAGTTTTATAAAAATAATTACACTTTTTTATTCTTTAAATTCTTTTTTATATTTTCCCTTAAACTGCAATAAAGTGGCTCATTTATATGTTTTCTTAAATCCTCTTTTTTACATGCTTTCACATCAGTTTCCAAATTTTATTATTAATTTTATTTTAGTATTATTAAAAGATAATTTCATTTCCTTTTATTTTATATAATATATATGTTTACAATTTTATTTTTATTATAAATTTAAATGATTTTCTAAATAACTCTTCTTTACAAAGAAAATTGAATTTCACCCATGAGTTTGTAAAATATTTTATTAAAATATTTCTATAGATTTCAAAAAAATATTTGGAGTATTATAAATAATTCATATTTATCTCACCTATTTTACCTTATAAAATATTTTATTGAATGGTTTATGATTATTTTTACTATGGAAGTTCTCTCATTATACCACTCTCTATATTGCTCTGGATAGTTTACTAATTGGGGATATTATTTAAATTTCATATGATAGTCTCAATATGAATATATATTTTTATTATGTTTCACTTATTTAATTTGAGGAATGAATTGGAAATTGAATGTGATGGATGTGGCCCGTTATATCCCCTATAATTACCTGTAGGTCTCATCAGACAGACTAGATAGTGTTTTTACAAATTTATTTATGATGTATTAGTTGAGGAATTGATGGAATATTTATGATGTATGACATTATGCATTACCCTATTATGATATTAATAATTGATTATCCATGTGATTATATGACTTATTTAATATCAGTGATTGTGTTTCATTCTTATGTGATTATTTATGTCATTATTTAATCTTATTTTATTCCTACTATATTATGGTTAAGATTATATTTTAATAGAACATGTTTTTAATAATTCACTTTGAATTATTTTATATATATAATTATAATAGATTATGATGTATTTCATAACCTTACTATTTATCTGAGATAAACCATTTGTTATTTTTTATTTTTCCCTAGGATGCAAATATGTATATTGTCAATGACTTGCATGGATGATCTAAGAGTTTATGGATTTTTCTAATGGTGTTTCTATATTGTATTTCAATTAATGTTGTATTGTAATACTTATGTTTGTATCTAGTTTTCTAGAGATACTATGATGTTTTGTAGTTTGGTATGTGATCTCTTGTTCACAATACAAATGTAATTATGTATGGCATCAGCTACATGATATTAGGAATGCAGATATTACATTCAACACCAGAGAACGTTTAGTAAATACATTGGAAACTGGGTTTATGAAATTATAGATTAGGGAACATAACACTAGGATATACTTTTAGGATAAGCAATGAAGAATATACTATTATTTTTCTAAGTTAGACATTATGCGGCTATTCCACTACATACATCCCAGTTTGGATACTACAAGTGGAGGCGGTTTTAGATTAGATGTTCATTGGGATAAAAACTCTGAAAAGGTGCATCGAGCCTCACTTGGTATAACCTATTACAATATAATGGGAATTAATTCTACCCTACTTTACACTACTAGGAAATATTCTTCAGATAATTCACATTTTCTTTATAAACCATTATGAAGGATTTGAATATATAAGGAAAAATAAATAAAATAGGTAAATCCTAAGGCATTTTTGGTTGAAAATAATGTGAAATTTAATAGCACAAATGATTATATATTTTACTCAGAATGAATATTGTTAATCAAATTATGATTTCAGTTTTAGTAAACGGATGTATCCAAAATTAGTTATGTTAACATTAAACATGACATTAATGGTGGTGGTGATGATAAACAAGATGTGATATTTATAGAAGTGAAATAGATCATGTTCATGCCTATTTAGTTTTATAGAAATGATATTAACAAAATTTACCTTAACTAAATCCTAAACTCACCAATGAAGAGAGGGATGAAGTTTTCTCAGATCACTAGCAGTGGAGACATTAGTGAAAAGAGGGAAAAAATTTCATAATATAAGAAATTCAAAATGATAATCCTAGAAATGATTCTCAATGGAATAATAAAATGATTTATTTATGGGAAAAAGGGAAATAAATCAATGAAAATACAAGGAAAATGAAGAGTGCTATAGAAAGATAAAAAATATTCCTAATAATATATTTTTAGTCCATTTCATTAAATATGGGGAATTTGTCCATTTCATGGGTTAATGCCCTCTTCTATATGATAAATTCTATACCAAATAAGGACCTATGGGGAAATAAATGGATGTAGTGTTTATATATTAGGGATTTATTTAGAAAACTTTTCATTAACCATATTTCATGAATTTCCATCATATAAATTTTTTAATTTGTACTTATATTATATGTGAGAAAGGAAAACCCACAGGATGAGTGAAAACCCATCATGTCTAGAAAGGCGGCAGGTTCCCAACCCACAACCGAAAGATGGCATAGGTGAAATTTCTACCACTAGCCACCATCAAGTCCTGATTAGTCTAATTTTTATTATATATCTTTTTGATAATGTTTTTTCACATTAGGGAAATTTTATCAAATATATAACAATTGTATTGGAAAATGTATTGGTGATTCAGTGATTAATGTTATTATGGCAGACACAGAATATTGTAAGCAAAAAAAGTTGAATTTTATTTTGGATTAAAATATGATTTTTTGTGGAATTATGGTGGTTCAGGTTTTTATGGAAATTTTTTAAATATCAAGGGAACTTTGAGACCTTTTTAAACTGTGAATTTGGATAGATGTATTTGGGATGAGTCCTAAGGTTGGAATCAATTATGTTTAACATCAGATATTATTGGAAACAGTTCAAGTATTATTAATTGGAAACTTTATGTTAAAAAAGTTGGATTCATAAAATACATAAAAGAGAACAGAATAATAGGAGGATGTTATGGTTCAAAAAATCTCTTTAGTCATGAAAAATTCGTTTTGAACATTCATTTCTAGGTGTGAGGGATGAAGAGAAAATAGACTAACACACGTAAAATGGATGAGATTCTTCTAATGAAATGGAATGTAATAAAGTATGTTTATTTTCTCATGTTCTTATTTGAATATTAAAATAATCCCTCAAATATAAAAAAAACTATTTTGAAAAAAATATTATCCATTTACATTCTTTCTATGAAATCATTGGTCTTTTAAACAATAAAAAAAATTTATAGTTTTTGGATGTTTATAATTTTAATGATCATGTTCTATATTACTCTCCATGAGAACTTGGTATTTATATTTCCTTACCATTTACATGTTATATATTTCCACTAAAGATCTATAAATCTAAATCCTTGTTTTATGGGGAACTTCTCATTTCCCTTCTCCTCTTATTATGAGCATATTTTATTAACCCTATTTTTAATTTGGGTTTCCGATAATGGAATTTTGAAGTATCAATAATTGATTTTCGAAGTCAAATTTCAAATTTTGAAAATGAAATATATTTAAGGAGGGGAAAATGTAACATCCTAATATTTTATGGTATGTATTTTTTTAAATTTAATTCAAATGAAGTCATAGGTTTCACACAACACCAATCTTAAACGAACATGATATACAATTAAATACCATTGTTTTTAAATGATAGTTATAAACTAGCAAACAAATTGGTGGAAATGAACATAATTAACCATATTATGAAATTTATATATTATATAATTATCCAAATTTTTTGACATTCAACCAAATGATATTATGGAAATAATATGAGAATGAATCCAAACTTATGCATTCAAAGACAACATTTTTTCTCAAGGAAATCTGAAAGTTGTATAGTTGTAATTATTTTAAAACAAAATTTTTACACTTTTATAAATTATATTGAAAAAAATAAACCATGTTTTTAGATGAAGGATTTAAAAATTATCTTAGGGTGAAATATTGGTATTTTTCGGAAAATATTTATTTTCATGTGAATAGTGAAGGGGGCCAATTTTTATAAAACTGTCATTTTTGTTATCTTAATTTTATATTTCTTATTTGAATAGTAATATATCCTTTAAAATTTTATATATAATTTAGATATCTTATGAACTAAAATACAATATATTTATATCGTGGAATTAGTAGATAAATGTTTTAAAAATGATAAATTAATCATTTGTATTTTTGAGAAAAAATGTTTATTTACAATTGTATATTTAATATAATGATTTAAAAAAAAATTATTTTTAACATATATATTCATAAAATAATATTTTTTAGTCTTGTGATTATAATATAATTTTATGAGACCTTAATTAATTTTAAAAAGTGTTATAAAATTAGTAATAATTTTAAATTCTATATTTTTTGAATAAATGATGAATTTAATTAAAAATTAATTTCATCTTATTTAAAAAACTATTTTCATATATTTAGTTTATTTTTAAATTCTACACATTTGATCATTCTTAGGTTTAATTTTTTGGATATTTTGAAAATACTTGATTTTTTTTTGAATATTTAAATATGGTAATTTAAGATATAAATATATTATAAGTTAATTAAACTATTACTTGAGTGAATTATGATATCATAAATATAATGTATAAATAATGTTAAATTTTTTAATATATTTACTTTTAATTATCAAAAAATTCAAAGTCTTGAGGTTAATAATAAATTAATGAATAAAACATTCAAAAAAACCCTCTCCTCCACTATAAATACCATCCCTCACCACCCCTTCTCCTTAAACCTATAAAGAAATTCCGAATTCTTATATTATAACCATTTACTCTCCCAAACCCTTCCCTTATTTTTTGGTCTCACTTTTATCACCTAAATAATATTTCAATGGTTTTTAATGAGGTTCTCAATGTGAATAATTCAAGAGGTAGTTCCCCTTTTAGTATTTTAATTTTATTTCACATTATTTTCTTTTCTTATCCTATAAATACATTCTCTATCCAAAACATAATGATAAATAAATTATATGATATATATATATATATATTATCATTATGGGATATTATAAATAAATTCTTTTATCTTCCCCATTTTTTTTCTAATGATGAAAACATCATCCCGAAGGTGCCGATTTACTACCTTCATGGATGATGAGTTTTACTTTTTCAATTCTACTATCAAGGATGGTCATAAAAACATTTGCATGGTTAAAAAATTCTAATATTTATGTTAAAACTTGTTCAGTGTTTTGGAATTAGTATATATACATAAAATTAATTAATAAAACACAACGTGTGTGTGATGATCGAAAACACATCCAAATAATCCAAAATGTTACCATTTACTTTGTATCTAATGAATCATAAATATGTTTGAAAAAATGATATATAAGGAAATTAAATATTCCATAATATCATAAATAACATATAATTTTAATTCTGGATAACTCTTCCCCTTTTAAATGATCTTTCATACATGTATACAAGTGGACCAATCATGAAAACCAATGAAACAAACACTTCCGAACGATGAAATTGAATCTTATAAATCATCAAAAAGACCATAAAGGAACATAATAAAATGATATTAAATTACATAAATGTTTAATAGGTTTTTATTAAAATTATTAATGCATCTAATTTTGGAATACAAGACACTAAGTGCATGTGGAGGGCACATTTGGACATAACGTAAGGTTTTTGTCATCTCACTTTTATTTTTGTGAGATATTCCTTATTCACCGCTATTTCTTCTATGTAATGTATTTATAATACACTTAGTTGTATCATATAAGTAATGTATTTATCTTCATTATATGGAATGTTTAATTTTTTATGACGTTTTTATGGGGCATGTGATTCGATTGATTATAGAGTGGTAAGGGTTTCTTCTCAAACCACTATTTTCCTTTGAGATATGCTTTCTCTCTCTTTACCCCAATATAAATCTTAATTATTATTATATAGTCCTACTAATTAATTTGGGTATGTTTCAAATATAGTTATATAGAACAATTATTATTTCTTTTATGGGTAATTACATGTTTTATAAGGTTATTTTTTAATTCATCATGATAAGAAAGTCTGGTTAAAGGGAACTTCTTAATTAATTTCCAATTTTCAAGTACACTCCATAATATATTTTAATCACCCAAAATTTTTATAAAATAAATATATTTATAATTATTAATAACATCATTTTATTTATGATTTTATCAAAAAAATTACACCATTTTCTTCTATAAAGGAACAATTATATTTTCACTTAAATTTCACTGAAGTGGATCATTTATAAGTTTTAATAAAACCCTTTTTACAAGATTTCACATCAATTTAAAAAATTTATTATGAATTTTATTTTAATATTTATCAAATATAAATTCATTCAGTATCCTTTTCATTGATATTCATATTTAAAATTTAATTTTTATGACAAATTCAAATGATTTTCAAAAGGACTCTTTTATCCAATGAAAAATGGTATTTCTCTCAATAATTTCTCAATGTTTTTTTTAAATTATTTTTATCTATTTAAAAAAACATATGTTGAATCTAATACATAATTTATATTGATCTATTATGTTACCATCTATAATATTTAATTGGATGGTTGATGCTTATTTGGAATGGGGATGTATTGTCTTGATTCCATTCTCCAAATTACTCAAGGTAATTTACTGATTATGGATATTATTTAAATTTTATATTAACTTTTCAATATGAATGTATATGTTTATTATGTTTCACGGCTTTTGTATAACGAATTATTTTGATTTATTAAGTGATGGGTGGGGATCGATACAGCTACTTGATGTATTGGTAGGTCTCATGAGACAAACTAGACCGGGGTTTTACCCATTTATGTATGGTGTCTTGGAATAATAATTGAAGGTATTTTTACAATGTATGATATTTTTAATTCCGTCAATATGATATTATTAATTGATAATGCATATAATTATTCAACTAATAAAATGTATATGGTTTCATTTATTTCTCATGCGATTATTTATGTCATTATTTAATCTGTTTTTATTCTTCCTAAATTTTTCTGAAGATTATGTTTTAATGGAATGTGTTTTTAGTTATTCTCCATGAATTATTGTTTATTTTTATTTAAGATTTCTTCTGTTTTATTACATATCATTAATGATCATTTTATCTCACCCCTGTCTTATTTTTTATTTTTTCAAAATATGCACATATGTATATTATGAATGACTTGTAGGGATAATCTGGGAGTTTATTGTTATTTTCAATATACATTATATATTGAATTTTATTTCATTCTGTAATTTAGTCATTATATTTATATATTGTTTTCCAACTATACTAATCTATTTTCTCCTTTAATATGAGATCAATTTTTCATATTACTAATGTAATTAATTAAGGCAGCAGATCTGAGATACTGGGGACGGGGTCTTTACACAACTTTTGTGTTATATTAATGAATTTAAATAGAAAAAAGTTCAATATGGGGTTGGGAATTTGGTTACTATTCACATGTTATTAAAACATTCATTTATAACATAGACATTATATAAATAATGTGTCATCCAATCATCTTGTTTCCTATATTCAAACTCACATTGTCGTTTTCTCTCACTCATGATCCACACAACAATTACCATTGGCCACCTTGCATGACTCCTCCTCACTATGGTCAGCCTTCATGAAATCACCACCATTGAAACTGTTATCATTTCTCTATAAACTTGGTATGTCACCTATAAAATATTTTTTATAGTTTCAATCATTATAGTGAGTATGTACATAAAAATTTATATATATACATCATAAAACAACATCATTATCTCATGTCAAAAATGATGGGAATGTCACTGAATTAGGTACCACTTTGTGTACAACTTATCCGTTGTAATTTTAAAGGTACATGAATTGTTTTTTTATTCATGAAAAAAACTGAATAATCTTGATGAACACAGTATTATTTCAATGTTTTTATCGATAAAGATAAACTAAATTATCTATGAAAATTTATAATAATATAAATTTAATAATAATTTACAGTTCAAGGTAGATTTTACATTTCTATTTTTATTCTTGAACCCACCAAAGTTTGAATGATATATATATATTCATTTCTTTGGAAGGAAAGAATAGTTAATCGGTTAAGCTAATATTGGACTTGATGAATAGGTGTAGACAATACCCTCAATATTTTAAGTTATACACACTAACATATCTTATAAAATTTTTATTTAGTAGTAAAATAATGGTGGTATACATAAAGTAGATTGTTCTCTATGTTTTTTAGATAGGGAGGGATGTCATTATAATAGTTTATATATATTTATAGGTGTATATATAATTATAAACACATTATATATAAGAAAATTTAGGATTGATTTTTTAGGGATTACTTTAGGAAGAAGTCATGTAAGGGGGAGAGACTATATACCCATTTTATATACAAGGTAAGGGTAATTCTGTTTTCATGCTATATTTATCTTCCATATAACCCTTTTTATATAAGGGATTATTTTCTCTAGAAAAATATCTATAGCTATATTTGAAAAAATATTATTTCATTGGTAAAATATATTTTCAATAATATGTATTTTATTTTAAAAACCATTTCAGTAAGGTATTTATTTTATATTTTTGTTAGGGATATATTATTTTCAATGATTTCAAATTATATTGATTTTATAATGGAAAATTATTTTGAAAAACATAAATTCCATGAATTATTTCATAAAAAAATTCATACAAGTTAATTTAAATAATTTTATGGTAGGAAAAATTTCCATATAATTTCTATTTTTTAAGAAAATTAGTCATTTTATTTTTACTTGGAATTTATTTAATATAATTTACTCTTTTAAATACCGAATTTTAAAAAATATAACTTCATTTAATTTTATTTTTCAATGTTGAATTTAAATCTCTTATGTTATGTGAAAACCCTCATTATATTTCTATAGTTTTCATTAATCATTATAGGTATGGACATGAACTATAGTTTTCAATTATATTTCAATATTATCATTAAAATATTTTGAAGAAATTTAATTCCTTCATCACATGAATTATTTATAATTAGATCATATTTAATTTTAGATTTCTCATGATTTCTATGAAAGAATAATGATTTTCTAAGAAAATAGTTATTTTTAAGTTTAAAAGATGTGAAAATTGTTTTCATCTTTAAAAATAATTTATATATTTTTTGAACTCTTTTTAGTGGATTATAAATGAGAAAGGAATTCCTTACAAAATTTTTAGAATAAAACAAGGCACATGGGTATCAAATCAGATGATAAGGAATGCTGAGTGAACCCATCGCCTTATGAGGAAGTTGGGTAAAATATGAATTTTATGTAGACAAATTCATTTCATACAATTTATATGTATCATTATGTTCAATAAGAAAATTATTATTTTAAAAAAAGGTATTTTAAAATTTTTCATGTAAAATTATATTATAAAAAAGATCATTCTTTCATAGGTTGGTTTCGAAAAGTATTTTCATTGGTAACATATATTTAAAACACTACAGTTATATTTTGGAAAATTATTTACCAAATTACATATTCTATTTAAAATATTATTTTTTATGACAGATTTTTTCAATAATATTTAGAAGAGGGGTTTCATTGGATTTAAAACCCCTTATTGGGAAATTTTTCATACACCCCAAATTTAATTTTTTTTAAAAGAATAATTATATGTTATAAATAAGAATGATTTAATTTAAGGAGCTTGAAAAGGAGAAAATTTATAATTTTTTTATTTACATGTTTATAAAACAATGATATATTATGAGCATATTTTTTCTAATTCTCCAATACCTAAACTAAAAAGATCCTTCAATGTGTAAAGGACTATATATTCTATTGTTGATTTTTAAATATATATATATATATACACACACAAACACACACAACATTTTCAATATTGGATTTGGAAAATTTGGTCTTGCATTCTCCGAATCAGGTTTCCTTTTGTAGTGTGGTGTTATTGTATCAACTAGTAAGGGGTTTAAAAAAACATAAAGAATAAATGAATAAACTACTATATATTAAAATATGTTGTGGTAGGCCTTGAATATTTTTTATTTATATAATTCAATTTTTAAATAGGATGCGGGGTATCAATTAAATGGATCGAATGGATATATTACATGACTTGAGTTCCAATGGTATGTATTTATTTTTACAAATTAGATGAACCCCAAACCCCTTCGTATTACACATTCCTTGTTCACCGTTGCCAATGTAGTTGGAATTTTCATTCCTCCCAGAAGAAGTGAATGATACCAAATCTTAATGGTTGTTTTCGTGTCCTTAAAAATATGCTGCAATAACATCAGTAGTGAATTCGTATTCCACTATTACCTTCCCCTAAGCATAGACCACTTCTAGGTACACCACCATGAATAAATGTCCATGGAGGCACAATGGACCGAAACGGTGGCCCAAAATACCAGATCAATTGAATAATACCATTAATAGTCTTACCCACTATAGTTATTACTACAATACACATACTACTATGATGAAATAATATTAATATAGTATCATAAAATTTTTTTTAAAATTTTATATTGAGTGTTTCATGTTGGATCACTGGGGTTTACCACTCGAGTCTACCCCTAACATATTGTGGTATATTTATTAATAGTTTAGTTTTGTAACATATTTTATAGAAAATTATTATACTTATAAATGTTCATTTTTAGTCCAAAATGCACATATACCTATGACTATGGTTACTAGAATTTTAGTATATATATATTTTTTACCACTAAAGTATTTATATGTTCTTAGTAATATCAATATAGTAAATTTTAATTAATTAAAATATTTAAATTTATGTATTTAGATATGATGGGACCTAAGTTTTTTTGAAGAAAATTTTAAAAAATTCATAAAAAAATATTTATCTATTACTATTTCATAGAATTTTATTATCTAAAATCAAATATATTAGTTGAATATAAAATAAGTATTATAAAATAAATTTCATTGAATATATTCATCAAGGGTGAGTGATGAACCAATACTACATTTTTAAATGATCAAAGGTTATGTTTTATTTCACATTGATTTTGATATTTAATGAGGATCTTCAACACACTATTCTTATTATCTCTCAAAAGTAATATATAATGATATATTTATTAAAATGAACACAAAATATTTGTTTTTTAATCAAATTTTAATCTCATATTTAGTGATATTGATTTTAGTTTCTTTCCATTAATGTGAATTCTTTTAATTTAGGAGTGATAATATAGATGAAAACATGTATTACACACCCACAATCGAGAAAACGATGTTAAATTGTTTTATAAACCATAAAAGGAATTAACAATTCATTTTTTTCATATAGAAATGAAACACATATAATTATCTTGTATAGTATGGTTGTGATGAAGTAAGGTGAATTATTTCCATTTAAAAGTGAAGTTTTATTCAAACATATGCCATATTGTCAAAGTCAAAAAAACATCTCATATTTTCATGAAAATATAAAACCACGATCACTTATTCATTTAGAGAATTTTGTAATTAAACATACATCATTATGAATAATCATTTGGTTGGTATGGATGGAACTGCATGTTTTCAATTAAGAAGACATGTTTTAATTCAAAATATGTATCATATGATCAAAAATATGAAAATGATCTTGGTTTATTATGAAACGTTATAAAAAAAATTTTAATTCATTTATTACCTTAATAAATAAATAATAATTTATTCTTATTTATAGTTTTTTCAGGATGATATAACATGTGTTTTTAAATTTTTGTTGTTTAAAAATTGAAAATTGAAGTTATAAACTATGGGTTTAGATAATATTTTTAGATTAGTGTGAAACTATATAAAAATATAAATAGATTAAATAGTAAAATATAGTAATTAATTTTATGTCATTATAATGTATAGTGTAGCCGGTATGACTAGAAGTGCATGTTCTAAATTTAAATGTCATGTTTTAGATTGAAATGTGTATCACGTGTAAAAATTCCAGAAAAAATAATCACATTTTTTTGAAAATATTTGGAAAAAAATTATGATTAATTATTTTTCTTTTTGAATGAAAAATTATTTGTTTTAATGTGAGGAGTTGTCAGAATAATCAACGTTATTATTTTATATTCAAGTGTCATTTTTAGTTTAAAACATCCATCCGATGGTTAAAACTAAACAAAAAATATCATATTTTTATGAAACTCCTGGAAAATACTAACTAATTTAATTGTATTGTATAAAAATGAACTATAAGTCATGATAATGTGTAGTGTGGTTATTATAACCTAAATTATAAATTTCTAATTTAAGGTTTAAATATGTTCAAAGTGTGAAAAACATACCAAAAACTACGAAAATAACATGTATTATTATGATACTATATAAAAATTATCATTGATTCATTTTGAAATATAGGATTTAACTATTTGTAATTCTAAGGTGCACTATAGGTGGAATAACATAATATTTATTTTTATATTTTTGATGAATTAAAAATCTGTTAAATGTTATAAATAGAGAATAAATTTTTCTATTACACATATTTTTTTCAACAATTAATATTTTTCTTTGGGTTGATAAATGTGTAATGATAGTTGATCCATTAACATAATTTTATAAACATAACTTTTTGAATTAAATTATATATTTATAAATTATAAAACAATAATTTAATGTATAAATATAATGTTAAATAACGATTCATTATTATTATTGGTATTTTATAATATTTTTTATGATCTGTATTTATTTTAATAGTAATAGTTCAATATATATCTATTTGTGTGTGTCTTTGTTTTTTTTTCAATTGGTGCACTAAATTGTGGCTGTTGTTCAGGGGGTGACTTTTCTTAATTCTAATAAATATAAGAGATACTATTCTCTATTCTAGAAAAAACACTGATGTAAGTGGATATTCTAAACACGTCTTTGTACTTCGAATGTCCCCCCTTTATCAATATTAAATTTATCAGTTATTTTGAAACAACGATAAGGACTTTTTGATCACTAAGAAAGGGGATTCCAATGTAGTCATATTTTCTAAATATAGTTAACAATTGATGATAAAATATAGAATAATTTAAACAAATAATGGATTATACTATAAAATAATAACTCAACAATAAAATATTAATATTTATAAATAATAAATTATTTAATATATATGATATATTAAAATTCATGAGGTAATATACATGAAACAATTAAAATATTATAGTTTTGTTGTTATGATAAGACATGTACCCATAAAAATGTATATTTAAATATCAATATCTATTTAATAACATTGAAAACCACATTTATTATTTTACACATAAACATTTATTTATTAATTATTTATAATTTGTTTTTAGGATTATAATCACACAAGATAATAAATAAATATTTCAAATCCCCAAGATATATGTAATTTCCATTCGATATATCCTTATTTGATTATTTTATTTTATGTTACAAATTTTATTATAATAATAATTTTTATAAATGAATATATTTTTTGGTTACCCTATAAAAATTACCCAAACTCGGAAGAAATCATACACTAGAAATAAAATAACAATCTAAACCCAATTAAAACTCAATTAAAGGGGTCTATAGCCATATTTAACTATGTCAAGTATTTTCTGGAATCATAATGTTACCTAACCATTATCAGTACTAAAAAAAATCCTAAAATTGAGTATTATGAAATGAACGACAATAACAAACTATTTATATTTTTGATTAGTAAATTAATCCTAGATAGTAACAAAAATAAAATTTACTGTAAGTGATACTTTTGTTCAAGGAAAAAATAATATTAAATCATTAAATAAAAACCAATATGATTAGTGTTGAGTCACACCAAACCCCACAACTTCATCCAAACCCATGGAAGAATTATCAATTTAATGATCCACCTAATCATTATCCATTATATAAATAGATAAATGAAAAAAAATCCCAATAAGATAAATTACTCAAATAAGAATCATTTACAATCGAATTATATTGTCTATTATCATGTGGAAAAAAACATCACTTATAGATAATAAAATTCAAAAACATAATTATCCTAGCCTTTATCCTTTACATTATGGAGTCCATAAATATTGGTTAATACTTATATTATTGTAATATTTCAAGATTATTGTTGGACATTATAAAATTCTAATATAACATATCCATGTGGATTCACAAAAACCAATGACTATATAAACAAGTGTTTAAAATGGATAAAAGAATCAATAATAATCATAATTCAAATGATCAATAGGTTTAACCCATCAAAAAGTAAGTTTATTTGAATTTCAATTATCCTAAATGTTATCTATTTTCTCCCATGCCTCAAATTTTTGAAAATCATGTAGAACACATAAATAACATGAATTAAATTTTACGTTTGAAAATAAAATCATTACACATAGACTAAATAGTCCATGAATGAATACATGCGAACTTAAAATTAAAATCACCAACGTTATTTTTATAATTCATAATGAATGAAAAAAATGATTAAAATCATTTAAAAACACTCAAATTTTTATGAATAATTCCTTACCAAATATCTATAAAACATTCAAAATCTAAAATAACATTAAATGCCACAAATATTCCGAAAAATTATTCATCAGTAGAATAAATATAACAATTTTTTTCAATCACTCTCATTAAACAATTGATATATAAGAATCATGTCTAAAATGATATCTATCCCATAAATCCTATAAAATATCTAGACAAAGAGAATATGGAATTGAAAATCTAATATCCAAGAGTAAATTTTTTAACCAAATACAAACTTGTTATATGTTACAACAATTCCAATGAATTCCTTCTATTAATGATGAATTTCAACCCAAAATAATGTTACAAATAAAAAATATCCTGAATCCCAAGAGAGATTGAAAAAATATATATTCTAGTAATATTTATTAGTGAGATCCTTTGAATATATTTTTTTTAATTGGGACGTAAAATTGAAAATATTGTTTTAGAAAAAGACGCACATTGAATGTTGACACATTTATATATTCAAGACCCCCCAAATTGTTTTAGGAAATCAAATCATTTCCTATAATGAAAAAATTATTTTATTATTATAATTCACTTTTATTAAAGAATAATACAAAAACAAATAAATTATTTTCCAAATAATATCTTGAAATGTAAATAAAGATGACAAGGAATTTTTTTGAGGTTAATTATTATCAATGAGTAAACTAATCATCAATTTTTGTTACATGATAGAGCCAAACCCCAATGAATGAAGAATATTAAATGTGTGAGATACATCTTTGATGAAACTTTCTACCATTATACTGATTTTTTATATGTATATATATTTTTTGTGATCATGAATCTATTAGTATGCGAATGTGTGTGGATTCTAATATCAGATATCTAGTGGTTGATTATTTGATCATATAATGAATCAATGAAAAGTGATTATGTGTGAGTAGATTAATCTATAAAACATATTTATGAAGTCGGAAAAGATATCTGTTCAAAATTACAATCAAATTACCTATTGAAAATATCAAAGAGATATGATTAAATAAGAATAATGATATAATTTGAGATGAATAAATTCAAGTTGTGAGAGTTAGAATTCATCGATGGATTGTCAAGAAATAAAGGTACCTCATTACATAAACATCATATTAAATGATGAATAGAAACAATTGATGAGTTGATAAGTTCTAGAATCTGCTATTATGAAAGGGACATGGTTGATGACATCTGAAAGATTTTCCTTTAGAAGATAAATTTGTTAAATATGACCCATATATTTTTTCCAAATATACTTTACAAAATATACAAGATGACATATGAATTTTGATATGAATTATATCTGTAATAAAATAGATGAAGTTATATACTTAATTAGAATATATATAATTATAATTCTAGAATATATGTTAAAATATAAATAAAGTGCATCCTGAAGAAGAAAAATATTTAGAAGATTTACAATTATAATAATATAATATATGTTATAAATGAAAATAATGTGCATCCATAAGAAGTAACCCAAGGAAATTTGATAATCTAGGGAGTATGGATATTAGATCATTTATATTATCAGTTAGTTTTATGCTAAAAATATGTAAATAAAGAATATATTACATTAGAATGTATGATATTTTTCATATATAAAATAATTATATTTAAATTAAATAAAAAAAATCAAATTTGATATATATGATAATTAAATATACTGAAAATAGTCTTCCAATTGAATCTAAAAAATGTGAAATTAAAACTTATAGAATTTCATTCTATATCCACAAAATAGATGTCAGAATTTCATAAAACTTTAAAATAAAACATATTGTTATGATATTATTATACCATAATAATATAGAAGATTATAGTTACTATTTTTTTAAACTGTGTTTATAGGGGTTCCTAAAACACTTGAAAAAAATTATTTCCCATTGAATGGGTATGGTAAGCCCTTAAAGGCATGGTAAATTCCAAACCCAGCAATATGTTTCTATTTTGTAAACCTAATACCATAGTTTTCACAAACCATGGAAATAAATTTCCTTATAGCCATTATCTTGGAATGTTTTATATTTATTGGCATATAATATTAATTATTATTAATTATTAATTTAATATTAATAATAAAAATTATTTAATTCTTGTTGAAAATATGTATTTAAATATAAAAATAAGTTATTTATTTATATAAGTGGTTTTTTAGTAGTGTGGTAATGTTATTTATATGATGGTGATAAAGAGTTTAAATCCAATTAGGGATATTTGTTGTCATCTTATTACAATGTTCATGTGATCATGGATATAGGGTATACACCTAGATTCATATAGATATGGGAGCATACCAATAGATATAGGTAGATCCAAGTCAGTCCTCAAAGCCTATACTCATCATTTTATTAACCTTAATTATAATCTTTTGTAGTGAATATTTATTAAGAACTATGAAAATATATTAGTATTTAGTTATAGTTCTGAGAAATCCACCACTATGAAGTGAATCTGATGGCTTATCCAAACATAAAAAACCCATAACTATAATTTACAATCTCATTTTTCGAATTAATAGTCATAGTTTGAAGCCTTTAATCACACTTGAAAATTTAATAGTGTAAAAATTCTTATGTAGTATTTAAGAATTAAATTTTTTACTTAAGAATCAGTATTTAACATAAATATGGTAAAGGGAAAAAAATTATGTGATATGTAATATTGGATAACCATATATAAATTTTGTTGACTAATAATTTGATATGGTTTTGGAAGCTACATTGTGATATATAATAGTAATAATTTATTACAAAATGGTGGATGATTTGAAATTTCAGAAACGGTTTGGTGCATCACTCTGATAAGTAAGAGTAATGATCTCTCATGTATAGGATAACAATACGATACATAATGGTATATTAATAATAAAATCTTGAGAAGTTGAATATATTATATATGTTAGGTTGTGCATTTTATTCCATCTATGTTGAATCTATTAATAAATTAATTAAACAACACAAAGATTCAAAAATTTTATGTTGATTCAATATAAGGGTTAAAAAGATGATCATTGAAACATGTAGAATAATTCATTTACTGAAGGTGAAGGTTATTTTTGAGGAGTTTTTTATGCATCGTGAAGAAAAATATGTCTTCATAAAGTGGGATTATGCAAAAATACAAGATGAATATAGTTATATGAATTGAGATGTTGTCATTCCATGATGAAAATTCTAAACCAGATGCATGACGAAGATAGTTTCATAGGATTTCATCACTCCATGATAATATTGGTACATTTTGTCATTCATAATTTGATATTAATTTAATGTGGGGTTTTTTGGAGAGTGGAATATGTAAATGTTTTTAATTTCACATGATATAAATGTCTAAGTCTTTAGGTTGACGAAAATATATTATATGTGATCAGTGTAAATGATAAAAAATGTATTATACTAAGGTAGAATTAAATTGGGAGAAATATATATGGGAGTTATTAAGAATATATGATAAATTAGGAGAAAAATGAGAATTTATTTTGTGGATAAAATGATACCTATATTATTTACTGGTTAATCAATGTATCAATGGAATTGAAGATAATAACATTCAGCGGTAGAAGTTATCATTAATCAAGGAATAACTATAAGAGGAGAATAAGTTTTCCTAAAACATCAATATATTGTTAGAGATGATTGAGAAATTGATGACTATATTATATGATATCTCTAAATCATTGAATATGATTTATAATAATGAAGAAAAGTATTGATCACGGCCTACACAACTATTTATAATTCATGTTCTGTGTGTAATCACTCTTGAAGATTTGATAAGAAAGGCCAATAATCTCTATCCTCAATATGATCTAGATGTCTGATTAAATGGAAAAACAATCTCAACATGCACGCTACAATACTATAAGATAGACCGGTAGTTTGATACATATATGTATAGGGAATAAGATCTCACTATTGTGATGCAATGAAATCCCAGAGTATATGAAATATATTATTTTAGAGTTTATAAAGAGGATCATTAGATTGTTGAGTGATTGAGTATAATCTTATCCTTACCGATCAAGATAATGAATAGTTTTTAGGAGATATCAAAAATCATAAGATAATATTGGTTTAAGGATGATAAATACACATCAGTTAAGGATGATACCAACCCAACCCTTGTAAGTGCTGAGAAAAGGATGATACATTCTCATTATTTTTGAAATATCTATAATTGATTTTTGATAATGTGTGTCTTAAACATGAATTGAACATAGGATGGTATAGATTTTAAAATTAGGTATAAACTGTATAAAAAACAATGTTATACCAGCTTTTATTATTTATCTTCATTGAATGTAGTGTTTATTATTTTTTGAAGATAAATAAATCCGTATATATCAAATAATATAGTGGTTATTATATGAATGGTATATGTTTATAAGAGTACACAATTTTTTAAAAGGTCCACACTGACACACCCCTAGTGATTGTATAATCTACTAGGAATACCAATTGGTATCGGATATTCTTGAGGTTGAAACATATTGGATCTATTTTATTTTTTTGTAATTTTTGTCAAAAATATATGCTGTATATATTTGATTACAATTTATATTTAGTTCAGATGGAAAATACCCTTGACGTTTATATTAATATAAATAACATTTTTTGTACAAAATAATAAAAACCAAAAGAAAAAATGGTTAATTAATTGATAAATATTTCAAAAGAGAAATAAGATTCACAAATACATAAAGATAATGAAAGTTGAAATTTTACTAATAAATCTATTTATAACAATACTTTTTTTGAATCTTGTTTAGGATATGAAGGTTGTGATCCAATTCAGTCATTTGATGATCTCTAATATGAATCCAATGATTATATAAATAAATTATATATTGATGAATTCCCATATATATTTGGGATTATATGGAATTATAATTGGTAAATCACTACTATTAATCATAGTTGATGATATATAGAATAGATTGGATAAAATTATACAAATGTTAAAAACTATTCCCTAACATATTGCAGACAAGGAATAATATTTTTTATATTGTGATAAAAATTCACTCCTTTTGAAACAATAATTGAAAAGGAATGTGGTTGAGAAATAATGGTTGAGGAAAATTTATGATATTGAATTATAAGTATTCAAAAAAACACACAAAAAATATACGGATATTGAAGATGATCCCTTAGAAATCTATGAAAAATTTATAAAAGTGATTGAACAATCTATATAACTGGTGAATAAAATGAATAAATATCTAATTTTAATATTATAAAATGAATGGAAAGAAAATTTAAGATTATATTTAGATGAGAAAAATATCTTCAACATTAATTATCATTAACTATAATTCCATATGAGAAATCTATACACAACACATTCTGAGACATCCAAATAAGCAAAGAAAAATATAATCCACCTTTAATATTTATAATAAGAATATTTCTATAAAAATATACACATTAATGTTATGAATAAAAAGAGGATATCTAAATATATATCTACTATAAGATCATTGAAAATATTAACCCACATCCTAGATTTGTTTTTGGTTTTATTAATGATTCTTCATATACATATATATGTGACAAATCATAAGATGGAAAAAAATGGGTAAACCACAATTCATGGAATCCTAACTATTCATTAAATGTGTATTTGAGTGTAAGTATAAATTCTTATAACTTAAAAGAATCAATAAATAAAGGTTGTTTCACATTAAAATAACATTGTTTCAAAGCTATTCAGGGTGAAATAAAATGGTAGATAACAAGGATCATGGGATATTTTTATTTTTGTTGATGATTTGGGAATAAGGTCACTGAATATTGGATTAATTTTTAAATTCATGAATATTATTAAAAGACTAGGTTATGGGGGATAATACATGAAATCAAGAAAAATTTTATAGGAATGAGGCAACACCCATAGAAGAAGATGGATATGTTCTTCATGAATATATATGAGATCAGGGAGAATTTTTATATAAATTTCAACACATGGGTTCATTATTATGATGAGTTTTGTTTCAAAAAAACCAAGTATAAATCATTTCCCAATATTTATTAAATATTAAAAAATATTGGGAAATATGTGAGAAGAAAAGATGAGTCTGGCTTGGGTTAAAAGAAAACTGTTAAAGAAAGATACACCCATGAAAAAGTTTATAAAAGGTGATACATTAAAGAAGAGATGCTTCTGTTATGGGTTAAAAGGCCACATCATAGAACCATAAAAACATACCATGAATATAAAAAGAATAGGTAAGATAAATATTTAATGTGACTAAATAAAATTAATAAATAGAAGGATTATTTTGGGTAAGATAGACCAAATATAATTTAAAAGAATTACATATAAGGGTACCTTTAATATTATTGAGAAAATATATAGAAGGTCAAAATAGTAAGGTCACACAAATAGATATTTCATAAAATGAAATTTAGGGTAGAAGAAGTGGGTGAATTAATAGAAGAAAATATTTAGTTAATCTTATATAATAATGGATTTTATGAAGAAGTATTCTATAAACAAGATGATGATTGGGAATGTTCCAAAGAATTAATGAAAATATATATAATAAAATTGGAAATATATATATTAATATTTAAAAATAATATGAAAATGGAAGTATCATGCTATGAAAGGTTAAAAACCAACATCTATATATTAAAAAAGATAATTAAAATAAAGGGACCATTCTACCCATAGATGAACAAATATAAATAAATATGGGAGAAAGAATGCATAATTATTATAAATTTATAGTTTAATAGGTAATAAAGACTTGTTCGATAATAAATTTTAAATATTTTTTCTCTCACTAACAATAATGGGTGCACTACCTTATTCCCATATATTATTTCGTTAGTTTTTTTTGAAATAACAGTGATTCATGTAGGGGATAACTATATGAATGTTATGATCACTATACCATAAAAATATATACCCATAACTGAATTCTTTTATTGATATTATTTTTCTTATTTGAACCAATTTAGGTGATATTGGAAGGAAATGCATGGAGGTCAGGATGATTAACCATGATTAATATTTTTATAGTTTATCCCTTGAGGGAGAGATGAGAAGATAAATCTTCAAAAACAACATTATTCCCTGAGAATATTGATTTTTTGGATGGTACTAAAGTTTATGTAAAGTGATCAAAATTTATCATGCTTATTTTTATTTAATCAAATATTATTAATAAGGTGAGGGTTTTTAAGTTGCTAGATTTTTTTAAGCCGAGTGAATGCTTATGATAGAATGGTTTTTTTTTGTTTTTTGCTGAGGTGAGTGAAACATTTAAATTTATTTAAAAATATTCTTAAATATCTATAAGAAACAAAAATATATGTCACTCTCACATGATGAACATTTTTATATAAATATATGATTCTTAGATTAGTCACTCTTTGTAGTGACTTGGGATGGACTGACATATGAGATGGGAGGTGCGAATAAGTGGTTTCCTTTTACAAATCATATTTCATTCAAATTCATCCTCTTGAAATGGTTATGTTGCTCAACCCACTAAATATTATCATCCAATATCACTTCATGTGAAGTGTTAGTAACAGAGAGAGTATCACATAGTATTTACATGGTTCAGTACAATGACCAAATCCTTGACATATTCCCCCCCAACATAGATTATTCATTATTAGAAAAGTGATTAAAATTAAATAATTATAACCAAGATAAAATTAACTTCTACATCAAACCAAGGACTTCAAAAACATTCATATCAGAATGAATGAATTCTACTTTCGATATATCTGAGGTTCTCCTTCTACTCCTAGCTCTAGCTAAAAGGCCTTTCCAACTCCTAGAACCAACCATATGACTTCATATCTATTCAAAGTCTTGATCCATTATATTATTATTCTCCAATATTCCTGCATGATCTTATATGATATTAATTTGTCACGTGTCTATTCAAGTATCTTCAACAATTATTGGGTGATTCAATTGGCCATGCTCAATAATCCTAATCACCTATGATTGATCAGTCGCTTGAGTGCAAAAAATTATTGATATTGGATTCATTCTTATGATTGGAGTCCTAAAAACACTAATATGTGTCCAATTTTTTCACCCAGTCATCATTAATTTTTTATTAAATGAAATTCTTGAACAATCATAATTTAATTCCACTTTATAATTGAGTTGAATGGAATTGGAAACTCGAGCACAAATTGTTCATTCCCATATTATTTTTTATGAAATTATTCACTATTTTAGTTCAATATACAATCTTTCTTATAGTGAATAATGGACTGGGTATATATATTAAGGGTTTATGTGTTCAGGCACTGGATTCTTCGCAGAACAAACTATCCACTTTGTTTTTTTAGACACATAAAATCTTCTATAATTTATTCATTATGTGTGCATGAGAAAACATGTATCCATACATGTGAATTTAAATGTGCATGAGGGTTAATAAATTATCCATTATATTCCCCCTTTATTCAAAGACCCACATTTCATAGACACAAACCATATACTTCTTTAAGATTGGTTCAATGTATGTGTGTTATGAATGTGTATATGCCCTGACTCCTTTGTGCGCTTCTTCATCAAGAAAGTAACACTGTATATGTGCACTAATCCTTCACAAAAGTATGTATATGAATATTTCTTACATTCTTGTTGAATATGATACTCTTTATGAACCATATTGGATGATACTATCTCACAACATCTCATTAATGTTTGTGAAAATAAATTAAGTAACATGTAGGGGTAGCATTATACCTCAAGGTTCTTTGTGGAACATCTGCTTCATCATGAGACTCTTGAGTGTGTGATTCACACGACAAGAGGTTTGTGAGATCTTCCCTTATTATGGTAAGAATAGTTCATTGAAAATATCTCTTCCTTTTAATAACTAGATTGGTTCTTGGTATCTTTATTTCATTGAAAAAATATAATCTATTCTCAAATATTTATTGCATAGTTATTAGCCTCGAGAAAACCTCTTTTATTTATTATGAGAACCTCCATAGACCCACTTATTAGGCCAAATCATGGAATCCTTCAATGACATGAATTTTTTTTATTGATTTCATACCGAAGTCATTTGTGCATTATCAAAAGTATATAGAATAATAATGGTTTTTATCTTATTAGAGTCCATAATATGGATTTCAGTATCGCATGCATGTGATTAGAATCGCATGCTCCTCATCAATGCATGTTCGAACTCATCCATTATGATCTATTGTGAAAATAGCCTCCTGAAACTGTGTTATTAGTTTGGATAATGATAATTATTCAATTTATCATATGCGTGCAAGACATAACTTCATGAACGATAATTTTTTCCCTCTTGCACTCACCATCATAGAAATAAATCAATCGTAGAACCCTAAGGTCTATGACTGAAGGTGATTTATTGAACTCGATTACATTTTATCTTTTTGACAAATCCAAAGGAGGAATATGTTGGAAAAGATCTATTGAATGACTAAAATACACCTGATCAAACTTCACATGTTTTGTCCAGCATTTAAGTGATGGAGGAATAATTCTTGGAACGTTTGTGCCCCACATCGATTCTCTATCGGTCGTTTATTTTGTTTATCAATAAAAGTGTCTAGCTAGAGAGTCAAGCCATCTAATGGGGTTCATCCCCAGTTAACCCACCCACATGATACATGATGGCAATAGCCTACATAACTAGTGATGCCATGTAGGCCTGATGCATGGGGCCATATGCTCTTGTAGACCATACACATAGGTTCATAGAGGGCTCATACATGTCCCTCCATGCTTCCTGTGGGATTTATTGGGATAATTTCTTTAGAGTGGTGGAACTCTAAGTCCCACATGAGTCCAAGTGTATCATGCTTTGGTATGAACATAGTATGGAATTATTTTTAAAATAAGCCCATAAAAAATACAGAGAAAAATGGTAAGTGTGTACAATAATAAAAATAATCACAATTAAAGTTCCAATACAACCGTCTCAAAAACTCCTTCACTTCCTCATGCAAGAATCATTTATTTTTTCATGGATAATTATCAAACAACAGTACTTCATGCAATATAAAATTAAAATTGCATGTCCTAATTTAATATTTAAAAAAATTATGTAAATAATGTGTCCTTTTTAACATATGTCTTGGAAACATAAGATAAACATAATCAATCTTCATAGTATGCAAGAAGAATTTTCCATGTGTGAAATAAAATTAAATATTATGAATCAAAAAAAATCTCTTGGAATAACCACTTCCAACATACTCACCAAATATAAATTTTCTCATTATTGAAAACAAGTAAATCATTGGTCCCCTCAAAATCTGACTTTAATTTTTTTTTGTCAATATCATTTTCACATATAAAAAACCAATATGCGTGATCAAAACAATACCCCTTATGATAATGAAATAAAATATAAAACATAGGACATATCTCATCTCATTTTTCTTCTAAAAATATGATCAACTCATTTATATGAAAATTAAATGACTACATCTAAGAGAGGAATGATCTCATATATATCACTTATCAAGTAGAATTTATTTAATCAACTCAATGTCTACATGGTCTAACTCGGTATTGAAAACAAGGGAGATACAAGCATGTTTTTCTAAGCAATCAATAAAAGATACTCGCATTTGATACCAATTTCACAATGTGTAAATTCTCAATAAAATGGTTGTAAATAACCATATTTAACAATGAAATGATAAATCTTACACATACTTCAACAAACACATCAGAATTTTCTGGTTCAAAATATGAATCATCCCATTTTACACATTTTTTCATCAACCAATCACTCCCAATTTATTGATAATATAATATTATATAAATTAAGGGATGAATGTGTTTTTGGAATACATAAAAACCCATCGAGGATCCCCATCATGGGATGTATACTTTTCTTACATTTTATGGATGTTTGTAGGCTATATGAAGAAAAATATCATTATACATTTCATAAGTGACAACATCAAACAACTCCTTAAATTATCTACATTGTTATCTCAAAACTCATAAAATAATAGTGAATAACGAATGACCTCTTTGTATCTGAAATGTAACTTTTTGAATAAGATATATGCTCAAACTGAGCAATATATTTTATAAATATTTGCGTGGGATAGTTTATACAGACTATTTATTTTGTTTTGAGTGTCATGAGATTGACTATATTATTTATTCCCTTTAACACCGTATTTAGGTTGAAGAACTATTTCATCTTAAATTTTTTTATCATTATGTTTACAACATCGGATAAATTCTCATCAGTTTCCACTTTATTTTCTAAGACCACTTTCTTTCCTTTGGATTTAGCAAGTTTCTCAAATTCCTCTAATTTTTTATCAACTATAAACTACTGTATCCAAACTACTAGAAAATAATTATTGAGATTATCAGCGTTATAAAAATATTCACATAACTTTTAATTGATTTTATTTTGGATCCTCTTCCCCTTCATAGAATAGTTATCCTATCCTTCCATTCCTATCATTCACGCCTAATCCTTATGACCCAATGCGTTGAATCTACCCCAAACTTCTTCCAAAATATGATTTTTTTTATATAGATATTGGTTATTAAAATCTATTCACATGTTTTATTATATGATATTCACCCCTCACAAGAACATTAAAAATCACACATGATTCTTGCATCATTACTGGTACAATCATGATGAATTTGTAGGAATAAGATTTGTTACCATGTTTACACAAAACTTACAAAATACATGAAACTATATTCTCCTAGATTGGATCTTGATGAATACATATCTATGTGGTTTTTTCCTTGTTCCAAATAAATGCCCTATTTTCTTGTGGGTTTTTTTGACTTCTTGAAATGTTTTTACCTAGATATAGAAGATTTCATCTCATTTTTCCTTTCCATTATAAGCTGAGTTTTAGCTTTCACACATGAACTATTTGAATTAAAATATACATCAAGATGATTAAGTTCATTTCCACCTTTGTTCTATTTATATTTAGAAGTTTATCCAATGATATAAATAGGATTATTGAAATTTTATCTAGATTTATTCAAATGAAGTTGAATAATGGAACATATAAATTATGTATCAAATAAATATTCTTCTTTTGAAGTTAACTTCACTTCAAGATCACATTTCATCCTATTATTCAGACTATTTATTTATTTATTAATCTTGGTATATCTAATAAAATATTCTTATTTCTTGATCATATCATTCCTCTACTCATGAAAAGGAACTATTTATTTTTTTAATTTTTTAATAGTTAATTTATTATTTGTTTTCTTATGTCTCTGCATTTATTTCATGAGATATTCGATCTGTTCCATGTAATATTCTAATTTTTAATTATGATTCCACTCATAATCTATTCATTCATCTTCATCATCATAACTACATGAAGAATCAGTTCTTCTTTTTTATATGGAAATGAAAAAGGCTTTATTATCTAAAGAAAATCATGATGATTAATATTTCGTATGATTTCTCTTAACATTTTCCTTCATTATGTTGTATTTTTTACTCTTCTACGTATAAAATCTGTGTTTATTAGAAATTTTATCATGTTATTCTGATTCTAGTTTGGAATATTTATCTTTTTTTTCTTTGGAAACTTCTAGGAAAAATGACAAATGCTACCATATTTGTAGAATTTAGGTGGTTTATTGTTATTTCCATTCAATTTGTTCCTAAACCCATTTTATATTATGAAAAAAATGAAATTAACTTCATCATCATCCACATAACTGACTATATATTTAGATTCTTAATTCTATTCTTCTCCGAATTTTCCTTTTTTACATGGATTAGAAGGACATTTAAATTTTTTCATTCATTTTAAAAGATAAAATTTTCCTACTATTATAAGTTATGAGAATGTTTTATAGTTCATCAAGAGATAAGTCATCTCGTTCTTTTAGGGATTAAACTTTTGTATAAAAATTATTTAAAGTATTCCACATCATTTTTTTGGACAATAAAAAAATCATCCATATACTCAACAAATACTCAAATTTTCTTGACTATCTAACTCACTCTAGTGAAATATTCATCAATACATTCTTCATATTTCATTTTAATATCCTAAAAAACACTCCTCCAAACATGTACTTTGGCTTCCATGTAAATGAAAGTTCCTTCATAGTAATTTCTATGTTTATCTAAGATCTTCTTAGTAGTATTGGGACTCATGAACTTTGTGTAGACCTTTTATATTATTGAAATCAATATGGAATTTTTAGAATTTCTATATAACTCCATATTTTCTCTTATTATATTGTATCATGGTAGTATCATGGAAAATAGGGTGGACCCATGTTGTAGAATATATCACTTCTAGGTTTAGTTATATGATATATAGTAGAATCTTATTCTTACAAATGCATAATTCATCCCATAAAATTTTGGAGAACCTCAGGTGTGGTTATAATTGAGATTCTGAATCTATCATAAAACATCATGGATCTGTAGAGGGAACATAAAAATATGATATCACTTGTATTGTGCATGACAGATTGACCATTAATAGGGGAGGGGTGAATCAATTATTTTTTACAAATTAATTTACATTAAAATTAACACTATCAAATTTGTTAAGGTTCTAAATCCACATAATATTATATCAATGTATTAATTCATGTGGATTGGTAGTAATAAATATATAATCACACTACATTTACACAGTTTAGTATAAATATGTTATTCTAACCATATTGGTTGTAACATCCCTAGTAAATAAAGAATACAAAAATTTCATATTTGTTAATAATTATGAATTAAATATTAATTTTACTTTAAAGGGGTTGCTATGTTCGATAGCGTACCTGATACGCAACAATGAGTTTTTTTGAAATCTTACGTTGCACAGTAGTAATAAAATAATATTATTTTAAATAGTAGTTAACACGTAGCCATTGTATTGGAAAGAATGAATAGAAATAACTAAAATATGATTATATATGTTTCTTAAATTTTTTTACATTTATCAAATAAAGGATAAAGGCTTAAAATACAAAAAGAATTCAATTTTTGGCATAGATACTCCAATTTTCACTAAAGGTCCACTTATCGCCTTTTGATGGCGAACCATCATTAAATATAGTGTTGGTCACTCTTATACATTATTTTGGACCAAATAAATTTCTTCTTTAGAATCGGGACATCAAAATTTACAATGTGTAAATATTTTGTATTTTTCTGAAAAGGTTCATTTTTTAATGAATAGTGAAAAATGTTGTATTTTAATTCAAAACGTATTTTTAATATAATTTATTAATATGATTATATTATCTTTTAAATTGGTTTTAAAGTGAAATTAGAATATAATTTTACCCTTTAATCCAATAGTGGTTGTTGGAATTAATTTCACTTTGAAATTGGACTTAAACTAGTGTCAATCTTTTGATATATATTGTTTCATAAAAACACGCTATTTGTTTTGAAAGCGGGAATCAATTATTGAATTAATTAATGTAACTTATATGTTTTGAATTTTGTAAAATAGACATCATTTTTAAATTTGGAATATCAAATATAGCTTATGGTTATGTTTTGGTATTTTTCATTAGGAATTAAAATGTGGTTCAATGGTATTAAAATAATTTTTTTTGGTGAATAGTAACTTTTATGTTTTTATTCGCGAGTCGAGGTAATTAGTGTAATTTAAGGTAAAAATAATGTTTTAAAAATTTTAAATGACCTCTACACATGTCCTAACCTTATTGGATGTGTTATAGCCGACCATGATAATCCATGGGTCAACTTGGGGACCCCATGGTGCCACATTTTTAGGAAAATGACATTAATACCTTTTTATTTAATGTAAAAATAAAAATATCACAAACATGTGTTGTTTTACTAAAACAATTTTTAAATGCAATTATACAAGTCATAATTTTGACTATAAATACTCATTAGAAATCTAAAAAGATTTCCTATATCATGATATTTTTTCTTATAATTTTTAGACATTAAATAAATTAAATTATTTATGACACCATGATCATGTAGCGATTACCTCATTATTTAACGATTTAAATAAAATGAGAAGATAATGTAAAATATAGGACCTAAACTTGTAAAAAACCTATTGTATGGGTGTATTTAGAACTCTTATCACCTTATCCTAGAAATATATAATTTTGGGACCTTTAAAATATGAAAATAATTTTATAATAATGTAACCTTTTATAACTTTCCAGGTGTGCCCCTCCTCTCCTCTTATAAGAGGACCCCACCTCTACCACCTTACCCACACCTCTCATGCCTTTGGGTAGGCCCACCCCGGCCTATTTTTTCTCTCCACGTCCCTCTCTTACTCATACAAGCCTCACTTTGAGCAGAAGTCTTTCAAAGGAAGTCTTTGAGCTCAAATCAAAACGAGTTACCCGTTTTAATGTTAGTGTCTTCTCTTGTGTTTATATGTTTTATTTTGCTTCTCCAACCCGCTAAAAACTTTTTTTCGTTTCATTTGTAACAACACAATTATCTCTAATATACTAGGATGTTGTTATGAGAATTATTAGAGCTAAACTAACACACACCTTCATCTAATGGTTAAAGACCATACTGTTTCAAGGGATGGAGAATTTCTGCCTCACGAAACGATGATTGTTCAATATTCTTCTAACACCTTCAAAGGTGGCCATTAAGATGACACCATTTTTATATATGATATATAATATTTCTATGTTTTCCTTAATCTTCTGTATTTTTCATTTATGGCATACCTTTATGGCTTCCATTATGGGTATATGCAATATCTTTATTTTAGAAGGTGTGGAATACCGCCCCGTCAAAGTAATTTGATTCATTACTGCCATATGTGGGACTTATAAAGGATGGAGTTAATGATATTATATATGAAATTATACTGGAATTATAATATACCTTTATTTCATTATGATTCCATTCCATAAAATACGAAATAGAAATGAAAGTAGCGTTCATGCGTATGTACGGATTATCGTCTCCTTGAACGGTGCATTTCATTTATTACCTCTAAATGTTATGTAATATTATAAATGCATGTATATAGTGGATATATATTATATATATGATATATATATATTTAATATAACTCTGGATATAATGGATACATGAAAAACTTGTAATTATAAAGATATTATTTTTGACTTAAGAACCAATGATCGTTAAAACGACCGTTATTAACTTAAAGAATTATATAGTGTTAATGACATGGTAATAAGTGATATAAAAGGAATAATAAACATGAAAATGGTTCTTAAGCAAGTATAAATTAACTCATGTTTATTATTTAGTAGATTAAAGAGCAATCGAGTCACGTCAGACATGGGGTAAGGGACTTCATCTCAATCTCCTCTCATTGAGGCATATTTTGTTTTATACACAACTTTCCTTTATACGGTGTATAAACCCCTTTTAATTTTATGTTTATTCAAAAGGAATCTTTTTATACGAAGGGTTTACTAAACGAAAAAAGATAATGTTTTTATTTTCATATGTATTTGGTGACAACGACTTCTCTGTCGCCGTGAACATTATTTTAGTTTTGGCTTCCTCTACATGACATAAAGTTTTTTTAATGAAAAATAAATACCGTGTTTTAATTTTCTTTTATTTTTGTATTGAAAATGGTTTTGATAATGTTTTTATTATATCATTGTGTTATTGATATCTTGTGATTGAAATTTGGAAATGTTATGTTTTCTTTATGCATGTTTTATGTGATATGATTATGTTATGGTTCTTGGGCATTGTTTATGAAGACTGGTGGTTTCGTGATAAACTAAGGGTGGGAGAGCCCGATATAGCTCTCCAATGCATTGGGTAACGTGAATGAGTTAAACGTTAATGTTTCTCCGAAGATATTTAGGGAATATTCTGTGATGGGTATTCCAAACATAACCATGAGGGTTACTCTCTACGTTAGAATGTTATGAATGCATCAAGTTAGATTTATTTCTTATGATTTCTATGATTTACTCATGATTTGATGAGGTATGTTAAAATGCTTATGTTTTATGAGTAATGTTGAATTTCATACATGGAATAATGTTTTCATTTCGTACTTTTATATCCCTTACTAAGCTTTTTATGATAATCCCATGTTTTTGAAATGTTTTTCACAGGACTTAATGTGGAATAGGGACAAGGATGGGATCAAGGAAAAGTCATGCCATCTAAAACATGGAACTAGACATGTTTCTTTTTAAGTTTTTTTATTTTATGGAAACTTAGTAGAAGTGTCTAATTTATAATCTTTTGATAGGTAATAGTTATGTCCTAATTCTTTATAACTCTAAACCTGAAAATATCCTCAACGTGAATTATTCATTTAATTCAATATTAAGTATGGTTTAAGGTCGGGGCCTTATAGTTGGTATCAGAGGTTGATTTAGACAAATTTAGGAGTTATAATTATATTAAATGATTATCCAAAAAAAAATTTTTATGGCCAAATTTAAATGATATAGAATTTTAAGATTACAATGTTTCTCCATCTAAGACATATTTGTTCAGAATGGTTTTCCGTAGAGGAAACATGGAAGCAATGCTAAGAAGGCATATAGAAGGAAATAAATTTTTGAATCAGCATCCTGAGATGGTCGGAATTGGAACTGAACAGTTTGTTGCAGTAATGGCGCAGTTGACTCAAGCGATAAATGGTGGCGGTATCCATGCACAAGATCAGCCAGATCAACCACAGAGGAACATATCAGTGGTGGAACATTTCATGAGGCAACATCCCCCATCATTCAGAGGATCATCTGACCCTGTGCAAGCTGAAGGGTGGATTAAAGCACTGGAGACTATTTTAGATGTCATGGGTTGTTCAGAAAATCAAAAGGTTAGTCTTTCTAATTACCTTTTTCAGGGTGAATCAGATCAGTGGTGGTCGATGGTTAAAAATATTAGGGACGCTGATGGGATTGATGCTCTCGACTGGGACAAATTCAACGGTATGTTTCTTGAGAAGTATTATCCTATGGTTGTTCGAATAAGGATGGAAAAACAATTTCTGGAATTGAGGAAAGAGGAATACTCAATGGCTGCCTATGAAGAAAGGTTCCCTCGATTGGCAAGGTATGCTCCAACTTTTATCTGAGAGCTTGATAGTAAAATCAATCATTTTTTCTCACTATTAAAGCCAAAATATCGAAGGGCTTTAGATTCTCATGAGTTCAGAAGTTATGAAAAGCTTGTTCGATGTGCTGAGAAGGTGGAAATGGAGTTTTCTGATGATCAAGTGTTCTATAACAACCAGTAGAAGAAGAGACCGAGGTGTTAGGAGAAATGAAGGAATTTTTCAAAAAGGTCTGACGGTAAGAAAACTAAGATTCCAGTTTGTGATAAATGTGGTAAAAGGCATGCTGGGGAATGTTTTCTGAATTATGGAAAGTGCTTCTGATGTGGTATGATGGGACATAAGGCTCGTGATTGCACTGAAAAAGATCAAGGTGATGGTAAGCCCAAATTTGATTTACAGTTAGTGAAATGTTTTAAGTGCAATGAGATGGGTCACTATGAAAATGAGTGTCTGACAAAGAGCTTGAGTGATGGGAAACAGTTAGACTACAAGCAAAAAGGGGTGGTGAAATCCTTTGCAACTACTTCAGCAGATGTCGGGGCATCAAATGAAGTTTTATCAGGTACTTTTGTTGTTTTTTCAAATTATGCTAGTGTGTTGTTTGATTCGGGGTCTACAAATTGTCTCATCTCTGAAAACTTTTCTAGTAAAATTGGAATACCATCTCAAGAAATGACTCCTGAACTTGTGATAAAAACACCTGGTGGAAATGTTGAGGCAAAAATAATTTATAAGAATCTTCCTATCCTTATATGTGGAAAGAACCTACTTGAAAACCCTATTGTTTTATCTATAGTAGAGTTTGATGTTATACTGGGTAAGGATTGGCTCTCTATTTACCATAATAAGATTGACGGTAGAGCTAATGAAGTTTCTTTTCAGAAAGACTTTCAGTTTGTGTACAATAATGAACCCTTACTGTTGATAACATATCAAGAGGCTGGGAATCTTGTAAAATATAGGAATGAATGTTACCTTGCACATATCGTTGAAAACAAGGGAACTGTTCTGATTAATGATGTGCCAGTGGTAAATGAGTATCCTGATGGTTTTTCTGATGAGTTGTCTGGAATAATCCCAGATCGGGAAGTTGAATTTACTATTGACTTAATTCCTGATGCTAAGACAATTTCAAAACCCCCTTATCGAATGGCTCAGACTGAACTTTTAGAGATGAAGGAGAAATTGCAAGATTTATTAGAGAAATGATTCATTCGACCTAGCACATCACCATGGGGTGCTCCTGTTTTATTTTTTAAAAATAAAGATGGTTCAATGAGACATTTCATTGAATATAGAGCCTTGAATAAAATCATTGTTAGGAAAAAATATCCTTTGCCTCATATCAATGATTTGTTTGATCAGATCCAGGGAGCAAAGTTTTTTTCAAAGATAGACCTATAATCAGGTACCATTGGTTGAAGTTAAAGGAAGGAGATATTCTGAAGACCTCGTTTTGTACAAGATATGGCCATTATGAATTTGTTGTAATGCCTTTTCGGCTAAACAATTCAACTGCTATATTCATGGACCTTATGGATAGAATATTCCATGAGTTCTTGGATAAGTTTGTGGTAGTTTTCATTGATGATATTTTGGTGTTTTCTAAAAGTAAAGAGGAGCATGAAAGAAATTTAAGGGTTAATTTTTAAACCTTAAAATAAAATAAATTGTATGGGATATTCAACAAGTGAGAGTTTTTTTGCAAAAAAAATCTTTCCTTGGTCATATTGTTTCTAAAGATGTAATAACTGTGGATCCTGCAAAAACAAAAGTTGTTGAAGAATGGCCAAGACCCACAAATGTAACTAAGATCCGTAGTTTTATTTGTTTGGAAGGTTACTACCAAAGGTTTGTTGAAAATATTTCACGGTTATCTAGTCAAATGACTAAGCTAACTCAGAAGGGTGTTATGTTTATCTGGACAAAAGAATGTGATGATTGTTTTCAGGAGTTGAAAAGAAGATTGATGAATGATCTAGTTTAGGAACTTTGTTCTAGGAATGGTTAGTTTCTTATATACAGTGATGCTTTGTTGAAGGGACTTGGTTGTGTCCTTAGGCAGAATGATCAGGTAATTGCATATTCTTCACGTCAGTTGAAAACTCATGAAGTAAATAAACCTACACTTGACTTGGAATTAGCTGTTATTGTTTTTTGCTCTAAAAATTTTGAGGCATCATTTTTATGAAGTAAAGTGTTAAATATATACTGATCATAGAAGTTTAAATTATATATTCACTTAGAAAGAATTGAACATGAGATAGAGGAGATGGCTAGAATTAATCAAGGATCATGACTGTACAATTCATTACCATCAGGGAAAAGTAAATAAAGTGGCAGATGCTTTGAGTCGAAAAAGTAATGCTTCATTAACAATATAGTATTTGGAACGTGATACTTTAGTTAAGGATATGATGAACTTTGGCATAAAAGTTGTTGGTGCAGGATATCCTTCTGTTTTGTTTCAGGTATCAGTGAAATCTTCTCTATCAGACAGAATCAAGCAAGAACAGAAGCAAGACAGTGAGTTGCAAAAAAAAAGGTAGAGCTGGTTAAGAAGGGCATGTTGTCTTAATTCAACATTGATAATGATTATGTTTTGAGATTTGGGAAGAGATTGTGTGTGCCTTGTGATTCACAGTTGAAGAGAGAGTAGTTATGTGAAGCTTATAGTTCTCTATTTTCATTTCATCATGGCGGTACTAAGATGCCCATAGATCTGCAGGAGTATTACTAGTGGGATGGAATGAAAAGAGATATTGCTGATTTTACTGTGAAGTGTTTGACTTGTCAGCAGGTTAAAGCAGAGCGACAGTTACCAAAAGGGATGATTCAGCCTTTACTAGTGCTAGAGTGGAAATGGGAACATATATCCATGGACTTTGTTGTGGGATTACCAAAGACATCTCGAGGTAATAATGCAATATGGGTTATTGTTGATCGCTTGACTAAATCTGCTCATTTCCATCCTATTAGAGATACATTCTCTCTAGATCATCTTTCTCGATTGTATATTAAAGAGATAGTCAGGTTTCATGGAGTACCCCAATCCATTGTATATAATCGTGATCCCATGTTTAATTCTAACTTTGGAAATGCCTTCACAAGTCATTTGGTACTGAATTAAATTTTAGTACATCTTTTCATCCTCAATCATATGGGCAGTCAGAACGAACAATTCAGACATCGGACGATATGCTACGTTCTTGTTGGATTGATTATCAGGGAAGATGGTACCAACATCTTTCTTTGGTTGAATTTTCATATAATAACAGTTTTCATTTCAGTATACTGATGGCTCCGTTTGAGGCATTATATGGTAAACGGTGTTGAACCCAAGCTTTTTGGGAAGAAGTGGGTGAAAGGAAGCTGATGGGACCAGAATTGATAGAAGAGATGGCAGAAAAAGTTTAGTTGATTCAGAAACACATGGGAACAGCTCAGCGAAGGATGAAGAGTTTTGAGGTTAACCAGAGGAATGATCTATCTTTCGAGTTAGGTGGTAATTTTTTTCTCAAAGTTTCACTATGGAAAAGTGTGATGGGATTTGGCAAGAAAGGAAAGCTGAATCCAAAGTTCATTGGACCATATGAAATTCTGGAAAAAGTAGGATCAGTTGCTTACTGAGTGTCTTTACCTCCGATTTTATCTCAGGTACACAATTTTTTTCATGTTTCGATGTTGAGAAAGTATATTCCAGATCTATCTCATGTTTTGAGCGCAGAGGTAGTTCTGTTGGAAGAGAATCTCTCTTATGAAGAACAACCTGTCCAGATTCTTGACCATAGAGATCAATTGTTGCAGAATAAGGTAATTCATTAGGTAAAGGTGTTTTAGAAAAACTATATGGTTGAAGAGGCAACGTAAGAATCTGAAAATGCTATGAGGGATAAATACACCCACTTATATTGATAAGTGAATAAAATTGTGAGGATAGAGTTCCCAAATGGGGGGAAGGATGTAACATCCCAGGTAAATAAAGAATAAAACATTTTCATATTTATTAATATTTAAGAATTAAATATTAATTTTACTTTAAAGGGGTTTCTATGGTCGATAGCGTACCCGATATGCAACAAAGAGTTTCTTTGAAATACAACGTTGAACACTAGTAATACTATAATATTATTTTAAATGGTAGTTAACACGTAGTCGTTGTATTGGCGAGAATGAATAGATATAACTAAAATATGATTATATATGTTTGTTAAATGTTTTTACGTTTATCCAATAAAGGATAAAGGCTTAAAATACAAAAAGAATTCAATTTTAGGCATAGATACTCTAATTTTCACTAAAGGTCCACTTATCCCCTTTTGATGGAGAACCATAATTAACTATATTTTTGGTCTCACTTATACATTCTTTTGGACCAAATAAAATTCTTCTTTATAATCGGGACATCAAAATTTACTATGTGTATATTTTTGGTATTTTTCCGATAAAGTTCATTTTTTAATGAATAGTGAAAAATGTTGTATTTTAATTCAAAATATCTTTTAAATATAATTTATTAATATGATTAGATTATATTTTGAATTGGTTTTAAAGTGAAATTAGAATATATTTTTACCATTTAATCCAATAGTGGTCGTTGGAATTGATTTCACTTTGAAATTGGACTTAAACTAGTGTCAATCTTTTGATATATATTGTTTCATAAAAACACACTATTTGTTCGGACATCGGGAATTAATTAATAAATAAATTAATGTAACTTATATGTTTTGAATTTTTTAAAATAGACATAATTTTTGAATTTGGAATATCAAATATAGCTTATTGTTATGGTTTGGTATTTTACTGAAAAACTTCAATTTTTGATGAATAGTGTAACCACTAAGTGGTACTTAAAAAAACTGATTTTTCGTATAAATGAAATTTTACCACCTCTGTGTTTTGAATATAAAAAATCTGACATTCATGGTTTTCATTAGGAATTAAAATTTTGTTCAATGGGATTAAAATAATTTTTAGGTGAATAGTTACTTTTAAGATTTTAATCTTGATTAGAGGTAATTAGTGTAATTTAAGGTAAAAATAATGTTTTAATAATATTTAATGACCTTGAAACATGTCCTAACATTATTTTATGTGTCATGCCCGACCAAGAAAATCCATGGGTCATCTTGGGGACCCCATGGAGCCACTTTGGTAGGAAAATGACTTCAATAACGTTTTATTTAATATTAAAATAAAAATGTCACAAACATCTGTTGTTTAAAAAAACATTTTTTAAATGGGGTTATACAAGTCATAATTTTTACTATTAATACTCATTAGAGAGATACAACGATATACTACATCATGATATTTTTTTATAATTTTTATGAATTAAATAAATTAAATTATTTATGACACCATGATGATGCAACAATTACATCATTATTTAACTATTTAAATAAAATGATATGATAATGTAAAATCTAATATATACATTTGTCAAAAACCTATTGTATGGGTGGATTTAGAACTATTATCACCTTTTCCGTGAAATATATAATTTGGGGTCCTTTAAAATCTTAAAATCAGTTTATAATAAAGTAACCTTTTATACCTTTCAAAGAGTGCCCCTCCTCTCCTCTTATAAAAGTCCCCCACCTCTACCACCTTACCCAGACCTCTCAAGCCTTTGGCTCGGCCAAACCCTGCCCATTTTGTCTCTACTTATCCCTCTATTACTCCTATAATCCACACTTTGGGTAGATGTCTTTTCATGGAAGCCTTTGAGCTCAAATCAAAAAGAGTTACCCGTTTTAAAGGTATTGTCTTCTCTTGTGTTCTTATGTTTTATTTTGCTTCTCCAACCCCATAAAATCATTTTATTCCATTATTTTGTTACAAAAAAAGTATAATAAATATAATAGGATGTTTTAATGAGAAGTATTATAGCTAAAATTACACACACCTTCATCTAATGGTTAAAGAGCATACTGTTTCCGTGGATGGCGAATTTCTGCCTCACAAAATGATGATTGTTCAATATTTTTCTAACACCTTCAAAGGTGGCCATTAATATGACACTATGTTTATATATGATATATAACATCTTTATTTTTTCCTTATGATTCTGTATTTTTCATTTATGGCATACCATTATAGCTTTCATTATGGGTATACGCGATATCTTCATTTTAGGAAGTGCGGACTACCACCCCCTCAAAGTAATTTGATTCGTTAATGCCATATGTGGGATGTATAAAGGATAGAGTTAATGATATTATATATGAAATTATAATGGAATTATAATATACCTTAATTTTAATATGATTCCATTCCATAAAATAAAATATAGAAATGAAATTAGCATTCTTGCGTACGTACGACTTACCGTCTCCAAGAACGTTGCATTTTATTTCTTACTTCTAAATGTTATGTAATATTATAAATGCATGTAAATACTGGATATATATGATATATATTATATCTACATAGTGTATATAACTATAGATATAATTGATGCATGAACAACTTGTAATTATAAAGAGTTTATTTTTGATTCAAGTACCAATGATCGTTAAAACAACAGTTATTAACATAAATAATTACATAGTGTTAATGACATGGTAATAAGTGATATAAAAGGAATAATGAACTTGAAAAAGGTTCTTAATAAAGTATAAATTAACTCAAATTTATTATTCAGGAGATTAAAGAGCTATCGAGTCACGTCAGACACAAGGTAAGGGACTTCGTCTCAATCTCCTTTCATTGAGGCATATTTTGTTTTATACACAACTTTCGTTTATAGGGTGTATAAACCCCTTTTACATTTACTTTCACTCAAAAGGAATATTTTTATACGAAGCGTTAACTAAACCACAAAAGGGAATGTTTTTTTGTCATACGTATGCGGTGATAATGACTTCTCCTCCGCCGTGACCATTATTTGAGTTTCAGCTTCCTCTACAAGCCATATCTTTTTTTAATGAAAAATAAATACCATGTTTAACTTTTATTTTATTTTGGTATTTAAAATGGTTTTTATAATGTTTCTATTATATCAATATGTTATTTATATGTTGTGAATGAAATGTGGAAATTTTATGTTTCCTTTATGCATGTTTTATGTGATACGATTATGTTATGGTTCTTGGTTATTGTTTATAAAGACGGGTGGTTCCGTCATAATGTACGGGCGGGTGAGCTTGATATAGCTCTCCAATGTATTGGGTAAAGCGAAGGAGATCAACGTTAAGGTTTCTCCAAAGAGATTTAGGGAATATACTGTGATGGGTATTCCAAACGTAACCAGGAGGGTTACTCCCTACGTAAGACTGTTATGAATATCTCAAGGTACCTTTATGTCTTATGATTTCTATGATTTACTCATGATTTGATGAGGTATGATAAAATGATTATGTTTTATGAGTAATGTATGATTTCATACATGGACTAGTGTTTTAATTTCGTACTGTTATATCCCTTACTGAGCTTTTTATGCTCATCCCATGTTTTTGAAATGTTTTTCACAAGACGTAATGTGGAACAGGGTCAAGGACGAGATCAAGGAAAAGTCATGCTATCTAAAACATGGAACTAGACATGTTTCTTTTTAAGAGTTTTTATTTTATGGAAACATAGTAAAATTATCTACTTTGTAATCTTTTGAGATGTAATAGTTATGTCATAATTCTCTTAAACTCTAAACCTGAAAAGATCCTCAATGTGAATTATTCATTTAATTCAATATTAAGTAAGGTTTAAGGTCGATCCTTATATTGGTCCTCTATGAGGTATTATTCACTCTGAAAAAAGTTATTAAGATTATTCATATCCCACTAAGATACTCCACATACTTCTATATAAAACCAAACCACTTGTATTATTGTCAGTTTTTGATGAAAGTATCTTACTCTAGGTCTAACTGAGAGACTTCTTCGGTAGATAGCTTTAACAAAAAGACCCCTCCTACTCCAAACACCAACAAGAGGAATTTAATTATTCTAAAAATCTTGATCCAAAATAACAATATTCTCAAATAATCCTCTATGAGACTGATGGACTTGAATTTATTATATACTTGTCCTGGTATCTTCAATAACCTCTGGTCAAGTTTTTGGGACTTGTTCAATAATTCTAATCACATGTAACTAATCAATTGCCTCAGTGAAAAAATTGTTTGTGATTAAGATATTTATTCTCACTAGAGTCCCCAACTCACTATTATGTGTAAACTTTATGCGCACAATATTCATAAATAATTCATGCAAGAAAAATACTAGCACAATCTCAATTTCATCACACTTCAAGCATGAGTTGCATAGAATCCAAAAATATAGCAATAATTGTTTATTATTTTATTATTTTATGTTCTATTATTCATATTTTTAGTCAAATATACATGATTTCATATAGTTAATAATGGTTTGGGTATATCAACGGTCTAAGGGTACATGTATATATGCTCTGGCTTCTTCATACAACCCATTGTCATGTTCATCATTTCTTTATACCAATATATAATCCTACTCAATTTATTCTTTACGTGTGCATGAGAATACATGTATGAATTAATGTGCATTTATATATATACAAGGTTTCATTAATTCTTCAATGTATTATCTAGTTCCACACAAACACTATCCATGCACACACATAGTCTATTTCTTTATGGTTGTTTTAATGGACGTGCTTTATGCATGTGCATAGGCACTACCTCCTTTATGTTCATCTTCATGTAAGTAACACTATCTATCTCCAGTAATCATTAAAAAAATAGTGTATAGGATGATTTCAAATCTCTTCTATATTCATCACATTCCTCATAAACCATATTGAATTATACTATCACATGGTCTCTCACAAACATTTCCACAAAATAAAAGAGTAACATATAGTGGTATCAAGTTATCTCAAGGTTCTTAATAGAACACATGTATCTTCATGGTAATATAGAGTGCATGGTTCTTATTTAAATAGGGGTGAAAGATATTCCATCTTTATTAAATCATAACAATGTTAGGATATCTATTTCTTTTGTAGACTAGTGAGTATTATAGTAGCTCCGTATCTTGGAAAAAATAGAATCCATTTCAAAATATTTGTAACACAGTTCTCGTACTTGGAAGAAAAACATTTATAGATGAAGGGTACCACCTTAGATCTACCTGTTAAGGTTCCTTGAAGACTATTTCAAAACCCCATAAAATATTTCGTTAATGGTATAACCGAGTCATTCATGAATTATCAAATATATACAGAAAATAATGTGGTTTATCTTACATGATTTTACAATATCCCCCACAGTGATCACATCTATCTGATTAGGATCACATGATCTTCATTAATCCAATATCAAACTCATACATTGTGATCAGTTGTTTGAGTGGCCTCTTAAAACTAAATCTGTAGTTTGTATGATGAAAATTCTTTGATTTATCACATGCATGAATGATTTAGTTACATTCATAATGATTCATGGACTCTTCAACTCACCATCTTGGTATCACATCAATATTGGCATCCTCGGGTCGATGATATAAGGCACTGTATGGAATACTGGAATACTATATCACATTAAGGAGACTAGATGAGGAAGATTATCGAAGATATCAAACAAACATATCAGACCCACTTGATTAAATGATGTGAGTAATGTCCATCTATTACGTAGAAAAGAAAATGTACCTGACACCTTTACATCCCACATTAGTTTCTACATTGGTATTCATTGTTGTTTATCAATCAAGAGGTCCATCTAGTAGATTGAGCTGGCTACCAAGGATCTACACAAGTTACACCCACACATGCTCCAAATGACCACACTCACGTACCTTTCCACTGGAACCCTATAGACATGCTCCAATGGCACATCATCTCCTGTGAGCCTTACACATACACCCACCAAGGGATTATGCATGACATTTCATGCTACATATAGGGCTTTCCTATGAAGATTCATGTGGTGTGGTAACCTTTGGGTCATACATGATCCCAATTTGAGCTACCTTTTGTTTTCCCTTAGGTTAGAATTATTATTTTAAAGCAATCCCACATGAAAATACCTATAAAAAATCTATGTATAGAAAATAATAAAAATCCATATCAAATAAAATTAAATGAAAAAATCATCAATAAATAAATCAATTAATTAGGAAATTGTCAATTATTTTTTTGACGGATACTTATCAAACATCATTAATTCATGAAATATGAAATTTATATTTCATGCCTTAATTTAATCTTCAATACATTTTTGTAAATAATGTGTCATTATTAACACATGTCTTAGAGTTTTTATATTAGTATAATAAATCATTTGAGTATCAAAGGATAATTATCTAGGCCTGACATCTAATTATAATATATGAATCCCTTATAATTCTTTATTTATAAACACAATATCTAAACTCACCTAACACATATTTACATATTATTGAATAAAAATGAAACACTGGCCTCAAAACTCTTGCTTTCTACCCTGATATAGTGCATGTAGACTATTTACTTATTAGTTTATAGATAATTTATTTCAGTAATGTGTGGAAATCCTCCTCCCCAATGGATCTGGTTTTACTAAGGGGGGAAGATGCAATATACTTAGATTAAATAGATGAAAACCCTTATATTTCAAGTAATGTATTTATTGTTAAAAATGGGGACAAAATAAAGAATTTATAAAGAAATATATTTAATAATATATTTGAGGTATTGGGGGTAGTGATAATAATATAAATGGTAGATTGAAGATCCCAAGATATTGTAATGACTATTTTTTTGTCAATGAAAAATTTGACGGTGCATACATGTTTTTTGGTGGAGGAAGATCCCATGTAATGAAGAAGATGAATGGTATGAGAAAAAATTTGGATGAGGACTTATAATATTTCATATGATATCAGATATATATTTATATGTTATTAATGTATAATCTATTGAGGTGATGGTTGTGTGGATTCACACATAAAAAATTAGATGGTTTTTGAGATGATCAAATAATGAATCAATGAAATTTGATGATTTAGGATGCAAGAAATTTATAGAATATTCTTATAGAGGATGAATAAGCTACTGATTAATAATATCATAGATGAAATTTGTTATTGATGACATATGGACTTTTTGAATAAATAATAAAAAAGTATGAATGAAATAGTTAAAATCCATTCATAGTGTCACAACCCGTCCTCGGGGCCCGTGCCGTGACTACCCCAAGCCCACCTTCCATAGGCCAGGGGATGGAAACTAGCAACAAGGTGTAAATCCCAGTAAAAAGGTAAGGTGTTTCCTTTGTAATGTAAACAAACACCATAGATCAAGAAAACAGTAGAAGTAAACACTAAGTAAAAACCGAGTACAACAGTATGTGCAGAATGTAAGTGGGCCAGAATACAAACCCAAACTGAAAGTAAAGTACAAATCAAAAGGGAAAACAACAACTATAAGTAAAGTAGCAACGTCGAGCCATCCACTGGAAATCCCACCTGAAGGGTGGGTACACATAGCCTCCATAGCTCCTCGGGTCCAGCTGTCCGCTCCGAGTACGTCTCGCCCAGTAGTCCACCTCCAGGTACCGTCCTGCTCCGCAAGCCTCAACCACGATAAGAGTTGTCCGTCGTCTGCAACCAACACAACGTAGTGCGCGCATAGGCTATGTAGGGGTGAGTATAAGCTACTCAATAGGGACCCCGAGACCCCTGAAGGTCTCCCAGAATCCAAAAAAATTATCCACAATGGAAAGATACAATCACAAAGTGACATCTGACACTGCTTAGGTATATGCCCATACATATACCTAAGTGGTCAATTCCAGTTCGCTCCAACTTCCGAGCCTAAGTACAACCCAGTCCACACAGGAATGAAAAACGTAATCCACACAGGATAGCACAACACAATCCACAATGAAAGGAAAAATAGGATTCAGCTCACACATGTATACTTATTCGTATGATGATAGAGATGATCAGATATTGGCACTGATTCATCTAAGCTGTCGGACCCATAAAGGATCGATAGGTACTAACCCCAGAAATGACCAACAAAGGATCTGACCCACACAGGATCGATAGGTAACTGACCCCCGCAAAGACCCACACAGGATCAGACCCACACAGGATCTGTAGGCACTGGCTCACAGAGAACCGCTGAGCGCTGACCCACATAGGATCAGACCCACACATGTTCGGTAGCACCGATCCACATGGGATCGCTGAGTGCTGTAGTCATCGTCGTCATGTCCACTAAGGATCTCTACACAGTCGTCGTCGTCATCGCAACCAATTATAGGGTTCCCACACACAGCAAGCTCATTCGGGAGGGTCCGCTCCACGAGCCGAGAGGCTGATACATCAACTGACACATATTCCAGAGTTGATGTATCCAAAAGTTCCGTATCGTCAATAGGAACTCAACGTCGTAGATGGCACGTCAATCAGAAGCCCGGTCTAGGATTTATTGGCCTTTTTGTCCCAGGGGCCTGGTTGGTTTTTAAGGAAAAAACCAATCTGACCGTACTCCACCAGTGTCCAAACCTCGGGCGGAGTAAAAAAAAGATGCGCCTCACTTAGTTGAATCCATCAAAGTCAACGGCACGTCAATCGAACGTCCGGAACTCAAGTTATAAGCGTTTCTGCTCCGAGGGCCCGGTTGGCTTCGTGTACGAACCAACCCGGCTGAACCCAAAGTATACCAAAACCTTGAGTGAGATATACTAAAACGACCGTCTCGATCCAAGGATCACATCTCCGCTGACGGTGCATCGATCGAAGGCCCATAGTTCATGATATGGTAAAAAGACCGAAAAGGGTCCGGAAACGGGGGGTCTGGGCCCGGACCGACCCGGCCCAACCCCCTTGGGTCGGCCCGAACCGGGACGACCCGACCCGGGTCCGGGTCCGACCTGGAAGGCGCGGCCCGGCCCGGCCGGCACGGGTGCGGCCCGGTCCCCAGGCGGCTCGGCCGTAACGGCCGAGCGGTGCGCAAGGGGTGCGCAACCCGCTTGAATGCTCCGCGGCCCCACGTGGGGGGCCACCTCTCGCCAACGGACGCGGTCGGGGTCCCGTGTCCTGCCTTCGTCAGTCCTGCGCGGTCGCGGGACGGCCCGCCCGCCGCCGCGGCTTCAGCCACGGCGATTCTTTCCGGAGGCGTGCCAGCTGGTTGATCCGCGGACAATCGGATGAGTTCCGGTGGTCGGAATTACACGCCGTCTTCACCAATGGCCTTCCGGGGTCCTTCCTTCACTGCAAGGACCTCAAATCGCCAGTGCGGCTTGTTTTGATGTCATTCACCGTTCCACACACCATGAACGAAAAGGTCGGTGGGTTCGGACTTGTTCGTTGGTCCGAACCCACCTCGTTAGCGGTCTTAAAAGTCTCACAACAATCATTTATTCATACGCCGCTGGTATAAATCATAGAGATTTAAAAGAATCAACCCCTAAATCATCATAGTCTTCGAACGTGAGTTCTTCGCGGGATTGACCGTCACGGAAGAAGAGGATCGTTGCGTCGCGGAAGGGGCCATCATGTCGTCATGGTACACGGCGTCGCGTCAGCGATCTCCGAGTGTTAAAGAAAACACACAAATTTAATTGCATGTTTAATCCCATGTTAAGGATAATATCCACAAATAAATAGAGAACCGTAATCTCCTACCTCAAGCAGTTGATCGACGATTGTCGCGGGGACGGAACGTCGCCGAAGAAGGTCGCAGGAGGAGAATTGTCGGCGTCACGGTACACGACATCGTGTCGTCAATCTCCGAGGGTTCGGAATTCATCGTCGCCTTTCGTTGAAGGACGGTGTTCTTCGTCGGAGATGATACGTTCTTCGCGTTATTCGCGTTCTTCATGTTCTTCGTGAAGGAGGATGAAGATAGACTTTCTCCAAATCCTCTCAACAAGCCACACCCAAGAAAGACATGCATTGGTCATTTTTTATTTTTATTCCAACAAACTAAAAGCAATGTTAAGAAACAACCCATTAATTTGGTGAATTAATGGTAATGACTTAACTGCCCAATTAATAGGGGCGTTAGGAATTTAAGAAAATGCTCCGGTTGACATTCATTTAAAAGGGGTTTTCGCGGGTGCATTTATTAGAGGAAAAGAAACGGTGGGGCTCGTGCGGGCCCCACCTCAAAAATATCCTACCAAGTGGGTAGGATATTTTGGGTTTCACCCTATCCGCTCAACATAGCTTAAGTGACATTAAGTGGCTTTAAGTGAAATAAAACAAAGTTGTAACACCACTTTATTTTATTTTCTTAACTTAACCCAAAAAACTAAAAACCACACCCGAGAAAACGCAACTCCAGAAAAGGCGTTTCTAAGCAAATACCGGCGTTGTTTTTCCATCAGTGCCCTCGTAATTTGATTCTAAGCACCGGTCCAAAAGTTAGAAAAACCCTCTCATTCATTCAGTGAACGTACCCGAGCCAAACATCGGAAAATGATTTCGGACACACCGGGCCTCGGAATCAGGTGCCATCAGAGACCGCGTTCTTGTAAAATTCCAAAGAAAATTAGGAAAAAAAAATTTCCTTGAATTTTACTGGTCTTTACATCACTCCCACCTCAGGGCTTTACGTCCCCGTAATGATACATCATAAACTAGGGAAACAAAAGTGGGTACTGAGCACGCATCTGAGCCTCCCGCTCCCAAGTTCCCTCCTGGAGGTTCCTGTGCTACCATCTGATGCACAGTAGAGGGATCGATCGTCCACGTAGGACCCTCTCCTATCAATCCTAAATCTCCATTGGGACCTCTGCAAAAGTCTCCACATCATCAACGTCTAGCTCCTCATGGTCAATGATATGTGTCGGGTTGTGAATGTATCTCCTCAACTGAGATATGTGGATGACGTCGTGCATCCGGTGCAACTGAGGTGGTAGAGCCATGTGATAATCCACCACGTCAATCCTGCTGAGGACCTGGAATGGTCTGATGAAGTGTGGAGACAACTTTCCGCCTCGGCCAAATCTCCGTAATCCACGTCGAGGTGAGACCTGCAAGGAGACGTGGTCGCCATCCTCAAACTCTAGTGGCCTCCGCCTCCAGTCAGCATAAGGCATCTGTCGGCTCTGAGCTGTCCTCATCCGCTCCTGGATGACCTGGACCTTGTCTGTCGTGGCCGGGACCATCTCTGGTCCCACTAGTGCTGACTCCCCAGGGTCTGTCCAGCACAAAGGAGATCTACAAGGTTGGCCATACAACGCCTCGTATGGTGCCATCCCGATGTTTTATGGTAGCTGTTGTTGTACACGAACTCCACCAAGGGTAGGTGGTCCTCCCAGCTGCGACCAAAGTCGAAGACACATGCGCGGAACATGTCCTCGAGAGTCTGAATGGTCTTCTCAGTATGACCATCTGTCTTAGGGTGCAAGGCAGTGCTAAGATGTAGTTGCGTCCTGAACGCCTCTTGAAACCCCTTCCAAAGCCGGGAAGTAAAGTGAGCATATCGATCGGAGACGATAGATGATGGAACACCGTGAAGTCGTATAATATTCTGAACGTAGAGGCGTCCCAAAATCTCCACTAAGCCCTGCTCTCTGATGGGTAGGAAGTGAGCCAACTTGGTGAGTCGGTCGACAATCAACCAAATGGAGTCGTGACCTCTGGATGTGCGTGGAAGTCCAGTCACGAAGTCCATAGATATCCCATCCCACTTCCACTTCGGGACCTCCAGGGGTTGTACCAAGCCTGCTGGTACTTGATGCTCTGCCTTCACCTGCTGGCAGGTGAGGAATCGAGAAACGAACTCTGCCACACCCTTCTTCATGCCCGGGCACCAGTGTTGTCATGTGAGATCTTGGTACATCTTCACCACTCCAGGATATACCGCCAAGGGAGAAGTGTGAAACTCTCTCAGCACCTCCTCCCGTAAAGAAACTGGTACAAAGGTACGTCCTCTGAAAAGGTCATCGTGCTCTGCTCCAAAGGAGAAACCATCAGGTGCATGTCATGAGGATATATGTGCACGCCATATATCACAGTCTGTGTCCCCACAATGTGCCTCTCTAACCTACTGCAGTAGTGGAGGGGTGATTGTGAGAGACTAAAGGAAGGCTTCCCCATCTCTATCAATGAAGGATATCTGCAAAGCGACTAGTTGCTCTGTCACCTCCTCAAGTAGCTGAATGCCCGTCCTCCTGCTGAGATCATCAGCTACCACGTTCCCCTTCCCAGGAGTATAGACTATCTCAAAGTCATAGTCCTGGAGGAACTTGAGACACTTCCAATGTCTCAGGTTCAGGTCTTTCTGAGAGAAGATGTACCGGAGACTCTGATGGTCAGAAAAGACTGTAAAGCGCTCACCCATCAGATAGTGTTGCCATGTCTTCAGAGCGAAGACCACTGCTGCTGACTCCAGGTCATGGGATGCATAGTTCTGCTCATTCAGCCTAAACTGACATGATCCATAGTCGATCACTACCTGCTCCTGCATCAGGACACATCCGTGTCCGGTCCCTGATGCATCCCAGTAGACTACGTACCCTATCCCCTCCTCTGGCAACTTCAAGATAGGTGCGCTGGTAATCTCTGTCTCAGCTTCTGGAAGCTCTGCTGACATCTGTCTGACCACACAAAGGGTTTCCCCTTCTTTTTCAATGCTGAGAGTGGTGCCGCAACTCTGGAAAAGTCTGGAACAATTCTCTGATAGTACCCAGCTAGTCCCAAGAAACTCCGCACATCCGTCACGATCCTCGGTGGCTCCCAAGCTAGCACTACCTTGATCTTCACGGGATCCACCACAACTCCCACCTCCGAAATGACGTGCCCCAAGAAGTGGACCTCCCGTAACCAGAACTGAAACTTTGAGAGCTTACCATAAAGATGGTTCTCTCGGAGTGTGTCTAGTACAACCCGCAAGTGGTAGGCGTGCTCCTCCTCAGTCGTCGAGTATATAAAAATGTGGTCAATGAAGACCACGACAAATCGATCGAGGTATGGATGAAAGATCCTCTTCATGAGGCCCATGAACACTGCTGGATCATTGGTTACGCCAAATGGAATAACCAAGAACTCATAGTGTCCATACCGACATCTGAAGGCCGTCTTCTGCACGTCCTCATCTCGAACTCTGAGCTGATGATAGCCTGACCTGAGGTTTATCTTTGAGAACCACCGTGCTCCCTTGAGCTGATCGAAGAGGTCATCAATCCTTGATAGCGGATACTTGTTCCTCTCCATCATCTGGTTCAGGCGATTATATCGACACAAAGTCGCAAGCTCCCATCCGCCTTCTTGGCGAACAATATCGGGGAAACCCAGGGTGAAACACTGGGCCTGATGAACCCCTTGCCCTGCAAGTCCTCCAATAGTAACCATAGCTCTCGAAGCTCGGTGGAAGCCATCCAACATGCTGGAGTGGATATCGGGACTGTCCCGGGGTACAGATCAATATAAAAGTCTACCTCTCTGCGAGGAGGTAGTACGGGAATGTCGTCGGGAAAGATGTCCGCATACTGATCCACCACTATAGAAAAACTAGGACTCCGCATGTCAACTGCTCCTAGGATGAGGCTAGCCAACTGATAAGTGATGGGCTTTCCTCTCCTCTGCGGAAGTCCATCCTCTGCTGTGAAGGCTCCCTTCTCGCCGGTGAAGGTGAACCTGCTCCCGTTGGTGTGTACACATCAAACCTTGCTCCTAATACAGTCAATCTGAGCATGGACTGTAGATAACCAATCCATGCCCAAGATGAAGTCGTAAGGTCTTGACACCACTATAAGAAGATCCCAGCCAAAGCTCTCACCTCCTACAGTAAGCTCACAATGCCGGAACCAGTGCGTAATCGTCGAGTCTACTCTCGTAGGAGTCTCTAGCCATAAGGATCGAGCCAACGGCTCCGTCGGAATCTCCGAGCTCCGAACAAAGGCAGTGACTATGAATGAATGACTTGCTCGTGTGTCTATAAGAACTGCAGAAAGGGTGGAATAGACACATATAGTACCTCGAATCACCTCGAACGCGCCCTGGTCGTAGACCTCCGCTTCCTGGAGCTGTGCCTGTCTCTGCCAGCCAGCTCCCTGTTGTCGGGGTGGACCTCCTGGTGGTGGTGGTGGTGGTAGAGCCTCAAAGCATCACCCACCACCTGCTGCTTGGACAGCTCCTCTACCTCATCCGCCTTCTCCCTGCAGACTGCCACGGTCGACCCTCTGCCTCTGCCTAGGTGTCCCCTCAACCGTCTGATGCTCCTCGGCACGGCCGGTCGGGCAGTCACGAGCCATGTGGCCCTGCCCGCCGCAAGCGTAGCACTGCCTGCCTCTGGAAAGACTTGCTCCGTGTTGTGTGCCCTGCACAGCTGAGCCAGTGTCCTGAGGTCGTCTACCTGAGGGACTGGTTTAACTGGACCCATGAGTCATCTGTCGGAAGCCTGCTGTGGAAGACTCTACTACGTGCCACCCTGCGGTAGGTCTCGCTGCTGAAGAAGGCTCAACAAGGAAGCTCTAGATCAAAAGGGCTCGCTCCAGTACTCCTGCCCGGGTCAGAATGTTGAGGGAGATCAGCGATGCCCTGATCTCATTCCTCAATCCCTGCTCAAAGGTACGACCCCAGAAGAATGGGGCTCGTACCATGTCTGTCGAGTAGCGCGAGAGATCGGTAAATCTCGCCGAGTACTGGGCGACCGTCAAGTTGCCCTGCCACAGCTGAAGAAGCTCCTGGATGCACACCGCACGGAGGGTGGCTGGGACGAACTCCAAGAGGAAGAGGCTCTCAAAGTCTGTCCAGAGAAGAGATTCCTCATCGTGCACCTAGAGCATCAAGCTCCACCATCTACCTGCCGCCGCGTACAGTAGGCTCGTTGTGAGGATCACCATGAGGTCTGATGGTGTCATCACTAACCGGAAAACCCATACCACTACCTCCAACTAGTCCTCGGGTGCTTGGGGGTCCGTCTCCCCATGGAACCTGGGCGGTCACTAGCGCTGGAACTCATGTAGTACACTAAGGCGACGTGCATCGTCAGCGGCTGGGGCTGGAAGCATCGGTGGCTCGGCGGGTAGAGGTACCACTGGTGCCTCAGCTGTCAAAGGGCCCTATACCGAGGCCTCATCGCTCGGTGGGCTATCATCATGCTCAACTCTCAGAACCCTAGTTGGATGCCATCATGGGGCCATCATGAAAAGTAAAAAGGTGGTCCATGGTCAGAACAGTATACCTGGTGAGCTGACACAAAGTAATCACAATGAAAACTTGAAACACACATGCAATCAATGTTTTCATGCATTAAGTCGGAAATCAGAATTCAGGGTCCTGGTGTACGGATACGTCGGTTGTCGCACCAACACTGGGCTCCCTAGACTGATAACCACACTCAATACGCTTAACACTATTGCTTCACATAGAAGAATGATCAGAGTCTGCCGTAGAACCGAACTCCTCTGATACTAATTTGTCACGACCCGTCCTTGGGGCCCGTGCCGTGACTACCCCAAGCCCTCCTTCCATAGGCCGGGGGTTGGCGACTAGAACCAAGGTGTATATCCCAGTAAAAAGGGAATTCATTTCCTATGTAAAGTAAACATAAACCACATAGCAAGTAAACAGTAGAAGTAAACACTAAGTAAAAACCGAGAACAACAGTAAGTGTGGAAGGTAAGTGGGCTAGAATAAAACCCAAACTGAAAGTAAAGTACAACTCGAATGGGAAAACAACAACTGTAAGTAAAGCCGCAAGGTCGAGTTGTCCACTGAAAATCCCACCTGAAGGGTGGGTACAGATAGCCTCCACAGCTCCTCGGGTCCAGTCGTCCGCTCCGAGTACGTCTCACCCAGTAGTCCATCTCCAGGTACTGTCCTTCTTTGCAAGCCTCAACCATGATCAATGATGTCTGTTGTCTGCAACCAATACAACGTAGTGTGGTCATACCCCGTGCAGGGGTGAGTATAAGCTACTCAGTAGGGACCCCGAGACCCCCGAAGGTCTCCCAAAATCCACAAAGGATAATCCACAAAGGAATGATACAATCACAAAGTAACATCTGACACTACTTAGGTATATGACCATACATATACGTAAGTTTTCAATTCCAGTTCACTCCAACCTCCAACCTCCGAGCCCAAGCACAACCCAGTCCACACAGGAAAGCAAAACGTAATCCACACAAGATAGCACAACACAATCCACAAAGGAAGGAAAAACAGAATTCAGCTCACACAAGTATACTTCTTTGTATGAAGATAGAGATGATCAGATATTTCCACTGATTCATCTATGTCGTCAGACCCACAAAGGGTCGATATGTACTAACCCCCGCAATGACCCACAAAGGATCTGACCCACACAGAATCGATAGGTAACTAACCCCTGCAAAGACCCACACATGATCAGATCCACACAGAATCTGTAGGCGTTGGCTCACACAGAACCGCTGAGTGCTGACCTACACATGATCGGTAGCACTGATCTATATGGGATCGCTGAGTGCTGTAGTCGTCGCCATCAAATCCACTGAAGATCTCTGCACAGTCATCGTCGTCATCGCAGCTAGCTCTAGGGTTCCCGCACATAGCAAGCTCGTTCGGGAGGGTCCGCTCCGCGGGCCGAGAGGCTGATACATCACCTGACACATATTCCAGATTTGATGTATCCAAAAGTTCCGTATCATCAACAAAAACACAACGTCACAATGGGCACGTCAATCGGACGCCTGGTCTGGGAGTTAATGACATTTTTCGTCCCAGGGGCCTGGTTGGTTTTTAAGGAAAAACCAATCCGACCGTACTCCACCTACGTCCAAACATCGGGCGGAGTAAGCCAAAAGATATATCTCATTTAGAGGAATCCATCAAAGTCGATGGCACATCAATCGGATGTCCGGAGCTCAAGTTATAAGTGTTTCCGCTCCGAGGGCCTGTTTGGATTCGTGTACGAACCAACCCAGCCGAACCCAAAGTATTCCGAAACCTTGAGTGCGATATAACAAAATGACCATCTCGATCCAAGGATGACATCTTCACTGACGGTGCATCGATCGGAGGCCCGTAGCTCAAGATATGGGCAAAAGACCGAAAAGGGCCCGGAAACGGGGGGTCCAGGCCCGGACCGACCCGGATGGCGCGGCCCGGCCAGGCCGGCCTGGCCCAGCCTAGTCGCCAGGCGTCTCGGCCGTAATGGCCGAGCGGTGCGCAAGGGGGGAATCGCCCCCTTGAATGTTCTCATGCCCCGCGTGGGGGGCCGCCTCTCGCCAACGGACGCGGCCGGGGTGCCGTGTCCCGCCTTCGCCGGTCTCGTGCGATCGTGGGACGACCGACCCGTCACTGTGGCTTCAGCCGCGACAAATCATTCTGGCGGCCCGCTGGCGGGTTGCTCCACGAACCACTAGACGGTTTCCGGTGGTCGGAATTGCACGTCGTCTTAGCCAATGGCCCTACCGGGGTCCGTCCTTCACTGCGAGGACCTCACGTCGCCCGTGCGGCTTGTTTTGACGTCTTCCACCATTCTGCACACCAAGAATGAAAAGGGCGGTAGGTTCAGACTTGTTCGTCGGTCCGCACCAACCGCGTTAACGGTTTTAAAAGTCTCACAACAATCATTTAATCATACGCCACTGGTATAAATGTCAATGATTTAAAAGAATCAACCGCTACCTCGTCTTAGTCGTCGAACGTGAGTTCTTCGCGGGATTGACCGTCACAGAAGAAGAGGATCGTCGCGTCACGGAAGGGTCTGTCACGTCGTCGCGGTACATGGTGTCGCGTCGGCGATATTTGAGGGTTAAAGAAAACACACATATTTAATTGCATGTTTAAACCCATTTTGAGGATAAAATCCACAACGAAATAGAGAACTGTAATCTCTTACCTCAAGCAGTTGATCGAAAACTGTCGTGGGGAAGGAACATGGCAGATGAATGTCGTGAGAGGAGAATCGTCGGCGTCACGGTACACGGTGTCGCGTCATCAATCTCCAAGGGTTTGGCGTTCTTCGTCGTCGACGATGCGTTTTTCGCGTTCTTCGTGTTCTTCGCGTTCTTCGCGAAGGAGGATGAAGATAGAGTTTCTCCAAATCCCCTCAACAATCCACACCCAAGAAAGACATGCATTGGTCTTATTTTATTCTTATTCTAAAAAACGAAAAACAAAGTTAAGAAACGAACAATAAATTTGGTGAATTAATGGTGACGACTTAACTGCCCAATTAATAGGGGCGTTAAGAATAGAAGAAAATGCTCCGGTTGACTTTCATTTAAAAGGTGTTTTCGCGGGTGCGTTACTTAGAGGAAAAGAAACGGTGGTGCTCGTCAGGGCCCCACCTCACAAATATCCTAGAAAGTGGGTAGGATATTTTGGGTTCCACCCTATCTGCTCAACTTAGCTTAAGTGGCTTTAAGTGAAATAAAACAAAGTTGTCACACCACTTTATTTTATTTTCTTAACATAACCCCAAAAACTAAAAACCACACCCGAGCAAACACAACTCCGGAAAAGGCATTTCTAAGAAAATATCGGCGCTGCGATTCCATCGGTGCCCTCAGAATTCGATTCTGAGCACGAGTTCAGTTGTTAGAAAAACCCACTCATTCGTTCACTGAAAATACCCGAGACAAACTTCGGAAAATTATTTCGGGCACACTGGGCCTCGGAATCAGGTGCCATTAGAAACTGTGTTCTTGGAAAATTCCAAATAAAATTAAGAAAAAAAAATTTCCTTGAATTTTACGGGTCATTACACATAGATTATCATATATATAGGCTGCTACATTATATTTAAATCAACTTTCATAATTATTTGAAATAATATTTGAATGGTTATTTTTTGAATCAAACAAACATAAGGATATGTAGCTACTAACATCAAGAAGGTGTGAATTTTGAATATTGATTTTTTTAATATTCCCTTAAGGTTATCTGAAAACAACTATATATAATTTACAAGAAAATCTATAGATGTTGAGATGAAGTTCATCTAAAGGATAATATTAGAATGTAAACACACATTTGAAAAATATTATAGTAAACAGATAGAAGATAATTTATGCATAGATACTATGTAATAATAGAAGAATAACACTTTTGGAATTCTACAAGAAAAAGATTTTGAATTTTAGATAATTTGATGAAGCTCTGAGTTATATGTGGAAAATTTAAAAAAGGAAACCATCATACATTGATAAATAAGATATTTTTTATAAAAAATTCATATACTAAATAAATTTATAAAGGAGAAAATATTATATAATTTTAGATATATTTTATTATATGGATGGTATTTCCAAATATGAAATTGAAATTGAGAAATTCCATAAACCCATACATAATAGAAAAGTCTAATGAATCCTTACATAATGGTAATAAATTATAAGAAATGAGGAAAAGAAAAAAACCAATGTGATATGTAAGAGTGAAAAATACTTAAATAAGGGTTTTTGACTATGTATATCTAATGTTCAAGAGCATAAATTGAGATAATTAATAAAAATAATTTCTTATGTAAGGGTTACTGACTGGAAACCTGAAAAATTGTTTTGAGCATCAACATGATACTTAAGTGTAAAAATTTATTATATAAATGTAAAAAATATTATATTTAATGTTCAAATAGCTAGAAAATTTTACATGTTAATAACATTCAAGATGTCAGACTAAGAATTTCATTTAGTCGATGTTTATGCAGATCTTCATTGAATTAAACAACATAATGATTCAGTAGAATATTATGATTCATGATGTGTGTTGAGAATATGATTTTTTTACCATGGATATGATGTTCATGTTATGAAAAGGAATTTAGTGATGTGATGAGTTTCTTATTCATTATGACATATAAGATCATCATAAAAAGTAGCCTAAGGCTGAAATACAAGACATAGATAGTTATAGGAATTGAGATACAGTCGTGTCATGAAAAGAATGACATACCTATGTCTATGATAAAGAGAGTATCATTGAATAGATTAATTAAATGAAAATATGATTACATTTTTTCATTATTACATGGAGGGTAAATTTATTCAAGTTCTATAGATATAGGAATCCACAATAATTTTGGATATCATGTGAGATTAAAGATATAAGTTTCTGGCGGACTAAATGATATTATATGATATTAGTGTAAATGATATTTTATTACAGAGATTAATATTGATTTAAAGTCAAAACATATCTAGGATATATGATGAGAATATTATTAAATGTTAATTATTCAATATATTGGATGTTTGGGGGTAATAGATACATAATTCAATGGGAGAGAAAACTGTGTATCAAGGAAAGAAAAATCAATTCTATTTAGTGAAATATGATATTATGCAATAAGTAAGATCAAAATGAGAAAAAGTTATCCTATGATATAATTTTATTATATAATATAATTTATAAATATAGTAAGAATTCATACCGTATCCATATAGAATAGAATGGGATTTTGAAGAAAGAATAAAAGTATTGCATAAGTTTGACACTATAACTACTACATTATGATCAATGTGTAGAGACTCTCAATGATTGGGTAATAAAGGTTTATTATCCCAAAATAAAAAAAGTACATATCTTAGGTTAGTTGAATCAACAATTTCAATGTGCATACTATTCTAGAAAACATATTCTCAATCGAATACCTATTGATAAGGGATAAAATATCCTTTTTTGGAAGAAGTAAAATCCCGGAGTTGAAGTAAGATCTTGTTCATGAGTTTTTAATAAGAACATTTGAGAATTGGGTGATCTAGTATAATTTTTCCGATACTAATAAATTTACTAAAGGGATTTCAAGAGAAAACTATTATCATGATCTATTATTGGGTCAAGGATGAGACCTACTCACCCTTGTATTTTTTGATGGAAGGAAAAAACCAAAACTCTTTTTCTTAATTACTACAATTGATTAGTGATAATATTTTTCTTTGACTGAATGTAAAAAAACAAAGAGTTGATTACCAATTTGGGGGTGAACCATATAAGAACTTTTCATGATTTTATGTATTTTATTTATTTCGTTTATTAATGGTATTGGTGAGTGTTGCGCATTCATATGTTGATCCATACATCATAAATGAGATAGTGGTTTGATTATCATGATTGGATAATTAAAATAGAATAAAATTTGACAAAATGGGTCATGAATATTCACTCCCCTCTCTCATGATACTACATATTTATTAGTCACCTAAGTAAAACATTTCATAACATATATGTGAATAGTGTACATAATTGATCTAATAGGATATGTATTTCCTACTCATGAAATATTTTTATAAATCTAACCATTAATTATTTTATAAATTATATCAAAATATATAAATAAAATGTGGTGATCTTCTATGAGATAAGGGAATTATTTATTATTTCTCTTTTATCAAAGATTATGACTTAGAGGCATTCATTCCTAATGAAACACATGGTAGCTTCATGGGAATGTTTTTTCAACGAAGTGAAATATAAAATTATGTGAATCAATAGTTCCTCTCATACAGGGTTGAATTACTATCATGGTTCCATTATCAGTAAGGTAAAATTAAACTGCCTCACAAGGTTCTAAACTCTACTCATGTTCCCTATTGTTGGGTGAGAAATCCAATACTTGGTGAATTTTGATTCATAATGATATGAAGAGATGACTTTAAAGGATAAAAAATCAATATCCATATGAATAGTATATAACAGAAGACATTTTTCCTTGTAGTAACATTTCAAACACCTCTAACTCCATGTTTTTATGGTCTAAAGGATTTAGAGTCCATGATTTCATGGTTCATATTCATATTAAAAAATAGAATCAAAAGATCTTCTACCTTTTTTATCTACACTATATTTCTATTCTCATTGATCACATCCCAGGACAAATGTGTTATCTTCTAATACATGGTCCATCCCATCCAAACTCCCCTAAATTATATTTTTATTGGTTTTATGCTATAATATTCCAATATAAATTATATATATCATTTACAACCCCTCTAGTAAATGAAATTTATTTATAAAAAAAATTAGTTTTTGGATGATGAATAATAAAATTTTTCTATAATATTGACAATTATAATGTACTCCTCATAGTTTGATATAGAAATAAGGATAATGTTGTCTATAAAAATAGGTGATTAATCATAAAAAAGATTCTACTTTTCTTTTCACAATGCATCAAAGCATTTTATGTTTACCCTAAAATGGGTCTACAAAATATTTCCAAAACCAAGATAAAGAAATATGGACAAATTTGGTAAACTTTACATAATCCTATTCATGGAATTATCACATAATATATAACATAATTAAATATAATTATATATGAAAGTTAAGAGAAACAATTCATGATTATAGTGTTCTATTTCTCTCTAGATTCCCAATACTAGAAATCATATTCATCCACTTCATACACCTTTATCATATCAAACAACAAAGCCACAACCAATTTCTAGGATGATGAGTTTTTATTCAATGAATGTAAAATATTTTGATACACCATATAATTATCTTTAACAATCTATTGTAGTAGAAAATCACATTGATTTCCCCTAATAACAGTTTGTAAAAACCATGTCAATTAATTTTCCAAGGTTTTTGAAAATATTTTATAAATAAAGTTACATATATTGAATGAAAAAACCTAGAATCTTTTCAAAGGGTAAATATCTATGGAATAATAACAATTATAGTATCATTAAATATATGCATATCAAACTCCATATTTCATCATTGATTCATAAAATTAGGAAAATCAATCATAATATCACCCCAATAACCTCTAATATAAACTTATGTGTAACCCATATGGACTTGGATACTTAATGTTATGCATACAATTATATGAATTTTTCTCTTCTAATTTTGAAAAAGGATAGATTCAAATATTCCTTCAGTTCATTTTTAACAATTTTCGATACGAATTAAGGTAAATCAGTATCCATGTAAAAATAATAAAATGTAAAAAAATTATTTCAAAATTTCATCATATTATTTTAATAGATTCAATAATATTTACACAATTTTATAATTAATTTAATATTTTTAAAATATATTTAATTGAATTTATCTTAGATTATTTTTTTTTAATTTTTATCTATACTTACCTATAAGATATTCTTCACTTGTGAATTTATATTCTAATATACTTCCATTATTAAAAAAAGTCATCAAAATTATTTTCCAAATTTTTAATCACATATTGTTCATTTATACTACATGATTATTTATAAATATATTGTATATTATGATCAATATTATTAATAACATAGCCATTTGATGTTTGTTCCCATACACAAATCTGATAGACCCAATATAATCCTTTAAAAAGTATCAAAAATTTTGTGGTTCATGTCCAACATTAAAGAGTCCTTCGAAAAAAATAGTGTATCCTAGATCTCTAAGAAAATATTTCTGATATATAAATTTTAAAAACGTTATCCTCTATATGATCTTATAAAAATTAAGAATTATAATGGAATGAATTGATTCAGTAGGTGTGATATTTAGTGCATAAAATTGGGGATTATCTCTATCCAAAAGTCTGAAACCAAGAAGAGATAAAACAATTATAATACTAAATTTGATAGGTTTTTACCATTAATTTTTTTAATATTATTAACAGGATATCCATTATAATATTTTATATATTGAAATAATTCATTTGGAAACCCTTTTATTAGTAAATATTCTCTAATAGGGCCTCTATAATTTTCGTTAGAAAATATACTTTTATTAATGATACATCTTATATGTAATGGCCCATTAACCTGAACTCTATTATCCACAAAAAATTCATAAGCATTACACCAATAATTATTGCACATTTGACCCTAAATAAATCTCAATGATTAGTTTGTTAAATTGTAAAAATTTATTTGTTCAAAAATATTGTTTTCATAAAAAATCATTATATTGAATATGATATACAATTTTTTAGACAACCCAAGATGTCAAATTCTTCTCCATATACTCTATTAAAATCATAATGAAATAAAAATTTATATTTTTGATTACCTCATTATATTCATCCAATAATGTTCCCTACAATAACATTATATCACAATACACTTTCTAAGTCAATAATTGTAGTGATCAAACTGTCTGAGGAGTTGAATACCCATGGTAGTTTCAACTAAATATTTTGATGGCATTTTATATGGGTCATCCATGACACAACCCACCAATTTTTCATCATCCACAATACCCTGAATATATTTTTGGATTTTCTTGTAATTATTCAACTAAAATATTTCTAAATGTCCAATTGGTCATTTCCAACATATACACTCCTAGTTGGAAATTCCCTTATTTACATGGTGATAGAGATATGACCTAAAACCACTATATACCATGATATGTTTTTAGATATATCATAATGTACTATATGACAATATAATAGGGTATCACATACATCAATATATGGAATGTTATATGCCTTAGATTAGGTTATCTCAAGTAGATATAATATGTTGATATTAAACCTCTCACTTGGTAATTCATAATATCTTTTATATATATATATGTTTCCAAGAATTATATTAAATGTTTTATAATATGGGAATTCGATTATATTATTAATATTGAATATTTTAGTTGTTTATTTCAGTTTATGATTAGGATACTGACATTTATATAGCTTCGACATTATGTAACTTTAGTTCTTCTAATTTATGATAGAATAAAATAAACATTTATATGATAAATTCATGATGAACAAACTTTTAAATTTAGAAATATGTTTTATAAAATGTGAGTAAATGCATTATGAATTTGGGAGTGTCCCTAGGGATGATATAAATAGTTTTGAGGAAAATTATATAGTGTATTTATTCTATGAATTCACCTAAGTAAAGATCTCCTTTCCTCATTCCTTATATTTCAAGAGATACTAGCATATCATCATCACAAGAGGGGACCTTCCTAATTGTAAGGTGATTCATTCAATCTATGGATAGAAATCATAAGAAGGATTATTAAGGATTGTTTTTTGTTATATTTATCAATCATGTGATGAAATAAAATATAAAATATTTCCATCACCAATGTATGGTATACATATCATTTTTTTTATTTATATATATGATTTTAGTTTTCATAATCAGGTTATTTTAATCATATGGGAATTCGTCACTTGTTATTTTTGAATTATTCATTATTGGAGGATCTTGGGGGTTTGAGGTAGGAAGGGAGGAATTTTGGATGAATTTGTATTAGAGAACTGGTTCATTTCGATTGAGGTATGTTTTGTACCATGGAGGTAATATGAGAGGCTAGATTGCATCATGGATGATATGTTGGGCCATGGAGATCAGGGTGTCACGATTTTTGGGATGTTTCATTTTAGGGACCCTTGAAGCATGGAATATTGGTTTCACCATGGTGTTGGTATAGGTTTAGTTAATATGGTGTGTAGACCATGACGTTATATTGTTGTCCATAGTGTTTCAGTGTGGAGATAGTAGGAGACTTTTTCAACGGTTATATTGATTTGTGTACCCTTATTTCTTGGTACTAATGGTATAACATGGTTAGGGTCATATATATGGGGGATGTACTATGGAGAGGATCTATTCACTCTGGTCATCCCCTCACATTATTTTATCATATCATTAACCATAATATTATTTTAATATTATTTTTTTAGTTTTGAATATTTCAATGTAGCATTCTAGGTATCACCATGATATTATAAATAACCATAATTATTAAAGAGTTATCATAGTGTAGAATTGTGTTCTTATATTTTCTATACTTTATATAAATTAAAATTTACCTTTAAACCCCACAACCATTACATCAATTACCTTAACCATTGGATGAATAAAATAGTGATTTTCGAATACCTTTCAAACCATCCTTCTTAGCATTTATCCTATATTTCTCAATATTGATTTTTTCAGTATCTAAGGAGTGTTCCATCACATTCCTTACAAATTTATTCCCTATTATTTATTCTAAGTACTTTTTTATTATTATTTTTATATTTAGGGGATGTTAGTGATGTGATTATGATTAGGATATCGTGTTACAGGTTTTTGAAGTCTCTTTTAGAGTGATCAGAGTCTTAGGATTGTCTTTTCCTTACCATGTTTTTGAGTAATAGTTCGCAAAGCACTGGTCTATGTAGGGAAGTCAATAACTATCTTCCTTTATGTATAACTTGTTTACCTTTCTAGATTTTTTTTCCTTATCTGAATAATAATTATTTTCTTAAACAGATAATGAAAATACTTAATTGAAATTAATGGTACTAGGATGGAAACATGCATTTACTTATTTTGATGATATTTCTCATGATATTGATTCATTGTAAATGTTATTTTTTAAAATAAATTATATTTTTTAGACTTGTGCAAGAATTATATGATTTTATTATTGAAACCAATTTCAATAAAATATTAATACATAAAAAATAAAATGAACTTATTGCATGGGAATAGGGAATTAATGTGAAAAGTTGATTTAAATAAGGACGAATGGATAGTAATGTACATTGAAATTAATATTTTGGAGTGGATGAATTTCATACTTTATGGTTATGATTCCGTGGTTAATGTATGGGTCGTTAAGTGGTATTTATATGGTTGGTTTTAGATGTGTTGTTTGGCATGTGATGGGTTCTGGAGAAAATATTGAGTTTCATGGGTTTGGTTAGGGGATGAATTTTAGTGGTCAATTGATATTAGTTGGGCTAGTGTATTGGTGACATAGTTATCATTCCATAATTGGTATGTGGGATTGTATTTGATATTGTGGGGTGATAGAATGGATTTTTTTTGTTTTTTATTATTTCCCAATAGTAGGTGATATAACTAATAATAATGAATTGGTAAATGTGTCTAGATATAATTTAATTAAATCATGGATGTAGATAAAAAAATGCTCCCTAAAATGGTAACAGGTAATGGATAGAATTTATATGGGTATTTGTTGGAAGTAGTTTTTTATTAAATATATAATTTTATGTGTTAAATAACATAACATGGTTGTTAGTTGTAGATATGAAAATTTCATAATGTATGATTTATAGAGATTTTTTTTATATTTTAGTGGTTATTTTTTTGGGAAAGTGTCCTGGTATGGGATGTTATAATTAGAAGCAATGGTGGTGTGTGGTCATGGTTATATATTGAGAGTTATGTATTGTGATTGGATTGTATTGGTGTATATCTTATTGTTTTCCATTATGTGTGGCATATAATCCTGACCAATTTTCTTATTATTTCATTAAAAACAAACCTGACATGGATAAAAAAATTATACCTAACTTTTATTAGGTTCATGATGTTTTACCCAAAATCTAGGTTGGTGTTGATAGATGGATGGATACACCATCTCCCCTATCAATCGTACATGTATATAATTTTTGATTTTATATGTGGATGATGTGATGAGAAAGAGATGGGGTCATTCATAGAAGGAGTGTTTGAGGATGATTTCCTTCATATTCATAAAATCATACTATACTGGATATGTGATGTTTTAATGGGCTGTGATACGAGGGAGAAGATATGGAATGTTGAAGTTGATTTGTTTGTGGATTTTGTTATGGTTATGGTTATGTTATTTCTTGATTTATGCCAACATGAGATGTTGGACACCCAAATGAGGCTAGGATAGGTGAGGTCAGAGTTCGACCAACATTAAATGTGGTACGACTACTATAACGCACTATGGAAGAACTGTGGAAGGGATTCGGAGAAAATGAGATTTGATATTTTGGAATAGAGTAGAAAATTATATAAAAAGTTGTGTTTAAGGAACATTAATTTTATTCCATTACATAAAAATATTATATTGGATGTATGATCGGGTTATTGATCAAAGGAAATTTTGGAGTTAGTTAACAAATATAGGTGAAGGATTGTTCTATTGTTTATTGAATCAACATTAATCTACTTCATCCTCATTTTCTTGAAATATATCAAGTATGATCCTACTAAATATTCACATTATAATCACCATTTTATATAAAATTTCTTTTAAGTTCTTAGGGAAAGTTTGGTTACCAAGCGGGGTAGCACCCTTTTGGAGCCTATGATTGGATGTAGAGTAATAACCTTATACTATTATTTTGTATTTAGTATTCGGATATCTATTTTAATTCTATATACATGATGTATAGGATTATTTGGTATATTATTTGCATATATAATGGTTTTTATTTTTGGTTTTGTTGAATTATTCTAAGGATATATGAGAGAAATGGCCTATATTTTTATGTTTTATAACCCCGGTGCTAGTCACCCACTAGATTCCTATTTGAGGTTAGATTTGAAGGTCACTGTAATATTCAATGTAGGAATAGTAGGTGTTCCACGTGGGGTATCATTGTGATATATTGGTATAAATTATTTTGGATAAAAGTAATGCGGGATATTGTAGTTAGTAATTGGCGAGGATTTGATGTGTTGGTATGAAAATATTACCTGTTGAACTTATGGAATGATTTAGATCAAGGATACTAGTTGGGAAATGATATTTTAGGTCACCCATTATCAAATTAATGGAATATAAATTTACTAAATGACCGGGTGAAGTGGTTTTATACGGGGTAGAAGCCTAGGAAAGGAGCATATATCATGATTGTTTATGATTGTATTTGAATTGAGGAAGATTGTTGTAAATTTATTGAGATTAATTAAAATAAATTTATTATGAAAATTATCTTCTATTTGGAGTAGGATTTCTCTATCTTATTTTTATATATCCCTTATATTCTTCACCTGTATGTGATTCTAGTTGGAGAAGTTCAGTAAGAAAATGGAGCTGAACATTAAATTTTAAATCTTGTTGGGGACGAAAATTCTTAGAAGAAGATGTTGTGTGAGATCCAACATTATGTGTTAGTAAAGTATGGGGATATTCTCTAATCTAGATATAAAAAACTAGTTTTAGGAGTTTCAGATTAGTTTTACCCTAATTCTATAAATGGGAGTATGGGGTACCACTATCTATTAGTGAGATGTTGGATCTGGAACTATAGTGGAAGACCATGTATCTTCGGTAGTGGATGGAGGAAACGTTTATGAAAGATGGATAAAAAAGGTAGTTTGCACTATGTTTCTATCGTCTATGATGAGGGGGATATAGAATCTGGTGTTGCCTAATCTTCACTTGGGAAACTGGAGAATGCGGGAGTTCATGACTGGGCTTGGTCATGACCCGTCTCCTAGGGCATGTGCCATGACTACCCCAATCCCACCTTCCATAGGTCAGGGGCTGGCGACTCGCACCAGAAAGATATATCCATAAAATCGTAAAGGAATTTCCTTTTTAAACTACAAACTCACAAAACCAAGCACACATCAAGATATGTGCACCATGTAAACTATATAGTAAAAATAGTGAGTACAGAAAGTAATGGGGAAAAAATACAAGCCCAACTAGAAAGTGAAAGTAATCTGAAAATTGTTCCTGTGAACACCATACATGGATCCTACCTGAAGGGTAGGTACAGATCTCGAATGGTTATCCCGGCTGTACGCCTTGTATAAGGTCCACCCACGAGCAGCCTCTAGTCCTGGTTCCCAAATCCTCGATCAGCGTTGTCTATCATCTCCATAAGACATAGCATGCTGCGTGTGTAACCCGTGCAGGGGTGAGTATAAAGATACACAGTAGGGATCCTGAGGCCCCTAAGGTCTCTCAGAATCCATAGAGGATAATATACAAATAAGGACTACAAAAACAAGCATGAAGCAACAATCAACCTACTTAGGTATATGCACATACATACACCTAAGTTACCTAATATGTCCATCTCATTCATGAGGAAACACAAGGGCCAACACTTTATACAAAAGTACAACTATTCCACGAAGGAATGAATACCATGAAGGTAGAAATGAAAAGGTAAGTACCCCAAATGTAATGCAACATAGGATAATACCACAGAGGTATCAACATATATGTAAGTACCACAAAGGTAATGCCACACAGTAGAATACCACAAATGTACCACCACACAAGAATTTTTCCACAAAGTAAAATAATCATATCACAATAGTTATAACATAAGTAGAAAAGTATAGATGATTACCCATTTTTCTCGATCATCTTTTTTTATCGAGAAGCTCTGATGTTAACACACACAGGATCGAAGATGACCCACACAGAATCTGAAGATGACCCACACATGATCTGAAGAAGACACACACAGGATCTGTATTAGCTGACTCACACATAATCGCTGAGCACCGACTCCTACATGATATGAAGATATCCCACACAAGATCTGATGATTTATCAAGTACAACCTACCACAGGGTTCTCACACTAAGCATGCTTGATTCTGAGAGGATTCTCTCCTCAAACCATCGATCAATACTTTAAATTCCAGGATGTCCCATAAAGATGTATCACGAAGGTCTATTATGTGAAAAGGAGCCCAACATGATAGATGTCGTGTCAATCAGACGCCTAGTCTGGAAGTTATTAGTGATTCCATTCTGATGTCCCGATTGGATTGGGGTTCGATCCAACCCGGTCGTACTCAAAATTTATCCCAAACACAAGTGGAGTATACCAAAAGAACCATCTAAATCCAAGAATTTTGGTGCCATAGATGGATCGTCAAATGGATTGTTGATTCTCATGATATGAACAAAACAGCGTATCTGGGAACAGATGGGCCTGAGTTCGGTCCGACCCGACTCGAATCGGCATGGGCCGACCCGACCCAGTTCGGGACTGGCCCGTATGGGCTAGACTGTGGTGGGTCTGGTTCCCTAGGCTGCGGTCCTTCCCATCCCACGCTGGGTGCAGCCTGCTTGGGGCAGCCTGCTGGGGGTGTCCCACTAGGCAAGGCCCACTGGCGATGGTGTGCTGGCGCAGCCCACAGTGCAGCATGCTGGTTTTGTCTACACTGTTGGGTGTGGTCCTCCATGGCGGGGTCCTACTTATTCACTACATGGGGGGTGGTGCCCTCGGTTTTCAGAATAGTCATGTAGACCATTAGGCTGGTGCATTCTGGCACGTGGGACCCGTCAGGACGGTCCCACGTGGCGTGACATGGCTAAACGGGCTTTTGGACGGCTCTCCTCCCAGCAGCGCGATGATGCAACTGTCCTCCTATGGTCGGTTTCAAGTCGTCCACCCTCCGGGTGAACCTCCGCGGCTAAGCAGCCACACCCTTCTCCTCTATTGGCAGCGAAGACGTGCACCGCCACTGCCATCGTGGGTGACCGAAGTGCCGACTGCCACCTTGTTCCCTGCCGGTGACGTGGTTTGGTTCTCCTCAACTCGTCGATCTTCTAGTGAATAATACGTCAACAATGAAGATGTGGAGGGATCGAGTCATGTTCATTTGGCACATACCTTGTGCGTTAGACCTATATCACTAAATCGAGGAGAAAGATTCCACGTAAAATTAATGAAGAAAAAATTTAACCAAATCCCTAGCACATTTTCTCGTTGGAGGTGGCATGAGGAAGGAGATGATGCATCTATACTCCTTGAATGTTGGTTCTCCATTCCTCCTTCGGAGGACGCTCTTCGTTGTATGATCTTCTTCATTGGAGGTTCTTCCTTCATGAGTTCTCCACCAAAACTAGTTTCCAACCAAATCCTCACCACATGAGGTGATGAGAAAACCTTATTATGTTATATAAATTAAGTCAATTAATTGTTGAATCAATAAATTGGGGGATAAACCAAGAGTATCCCCACATTAAAGGGGAGTTCAGGTGGTCCTGACCACCAAAATTTAAAAAGGTGGTTTCAAGAAATAAAAATAAAATGTTATTTATTTTATATTTCTTTTCCCACAAAAACTGAAAAATAAAATTCGACCCTCAACTTACTGTAGTTGAGATGAATGTATCCTTAATATAATATCGTTGATGTGAGTTCAACGGTGTCCTTAGATTTTAATTCTGAGTAACAGTTCAAAATTCCCAAAATGCATCTTGCACGTTTACTGAATGTACCTAAAAATGTTCAGAAATTCATTCTGGGAACACCGGGCCTTAGAATCACACGCTGTCAAATTTTAAAGACTCATAATATTTCCATATAATTAAAAAATTTACATGGGAAAATCTGGGTCATTAAATTTTCCCCACCTCGTGGATATGTGTCCCTGAAATCCACAACACAACCTAGGGGAACACGTGGGGGTACTGAGCATGAATCTGAACCTCCCGCTCCCATGTACTCTCCTGCAAGTTCTCATACAGCCAACATATGTGCACCAGAGGTATCTATCTCCCTTGTAGGACTCTCTCCCATTGATCCTAAAACTCTAATAGAACCTCAAAAAACATTTCCCCATATTCGTTGTCCAGCTCATCCCAATAAATGATTTGTGACGGATCATGCATGTATCTCCTCAGTTGGGATATGTAAAAAATTTCATGCACTCGGTGCAAATAAGGGGGAAGAGATAAGAAGTATTCCACCTCACAAACTCTACTAAGGATCTAAATGAGTTCCATAATCCTCATAGATAACTTACCGCCTTGTCTAAATCTCCATAAACCTCATTGAGGTGAGTCCCGTAGAAAGACATAGTCACCATCCTTGAACTCTAGAGGTCTCTGTCTCCTGTCTGTATAAGACTTCTGCCTGATCTGTATATTCTTTGTCCACTCCAAGATAATTTGAACCTTCTCTGCAGTAGCTCATACCATCTCATGTACCATTAGTGCTAACTCCCCTAGGAATGTCCATCACAGAGGTGGTCTGCAAGGTCGACCGTAAAATGCCTCGAATGGTTCCATATCGATAGTAGATTGATAACTGTTCTTTAATGTGAACTCCACCAAGGGAAAGTGATCCTCCTAGATATGGCCGAAATCAAGGATTCAAGCAAGAAACATGTCCTCAATGGTCTGAAAGGTCTACTATATCTGACCATCCGTCTGAGGATGGAAGGCATTTCTCAACCAAAGCTATGTCTTGAACGCCTCCTACAACCCCTTCCATAACCATAAAATAAAACATGCATCACAATTGGAGAAAATCGTAGATGGAACCCCAAAAATTTGCACAATCCCCTGTTTGTAGAGGCTTCCCAAGCCCTCTACAGGTGCCTCCTCTCGGATAGGTAGGATGTGTGACGACATGGTGAGTCGATCCAAGATCACCTAGATGGAATCATGTCCCTTGGATGTGCGTGGAAGTCCAATCATGAAGTCCATGGAAATTCCATCCCACTTCCACTATGGCACCTCTAGTGGCTATACTAAGGCTGCTAGAACCTGACGCGCTGCCTTCACTTACTGACAAGTGAGGCATCGTGAGAAAAACACTGCCACTAATTTCTTCATCCCCGACCACCATTACTGACACCAAAGGTCCTGATACATCATCTCCACTCTTGGAAAAACTACCAGAGAGGACTTATGGAACTTCCTCAACACTTCCTCGCGTAGTGACAATGGTACCATAGTACGTACTTTGAATAGGATGTTGTGCTCCCCTCCTTCAAAAAATCCATTTGATGCATGTAATGTGGATATCTAAGCACGTAGAGCCTCGCAGTCAGCGTCCCCAAGCTATGACTCCCTTACTTGATGAAGGAGTGGCAGAGTAACTGTCAAAGACTGAAGATAAGACACTCCATCTCGATCCATGTAAGATATCCACAAAGAAGCTATCTGCTCAGTCGCCTCACTCAGCAACTGTAAACCAGATCTCTTGCGAAGTTCATATACTACTACGTTCCCCTTCACAAGAGTATATTCTATCCCGAATTCATAGTCCTTGAGGAACTCATGAAAATGACATTGTCACATGTTCATGTTCTTCTGAGAAAAGATATACCCGGCACTATTTTGATTAGAGTAGTCTATAAAACATATTCCCATCATGTAATTTCTACACATATTAAAGGAGAAGAAAATTGCTTCTAGATCTAGGTCATGGTTAGCGTATTTCATCTCATGTTGTCTCAGCTGTCGATAACCATAAGGGATCACTGCTCACTCTTACATTTAGACACATACAATCCCAATCGCTGATGAGTCGCATTAGACTACTTACCTAATGACCACCTCTAATAACCTCATGACGAGGGAACATGTCAGTCTCTACCTCAGCTCCTAGAATATCTGCTGGCATCTCTCTGACCACACGAAGGGTTTCCCATTCTTCATCAATGATGATAAGGGTGGCACAACACTGTAAATTTAAGGCACAAACATCTGGTTGTAACAGGACAATCCCAAGAAACTCTGCACCTCTGTCACACTCCTGGGTGGCTCCTAAGAAAAAACAACCTCATTTTTTGCTGGATCCACTAAAACTCCAACCTCCAGGATGACATGTCCTAGGATATGAACCTCTCGGATCCATAACTGGCACTTAGAGAGGTTACCATAAAGCTGGTTCTCTCTAAGTGTGTCCATAACTTTCTGCAAATTATAGGCATGATCCTCCTCTATGGCTGGGTAACTCAAGATGTCATTGATGAAGAATACCACAAAATGGTCGAGGAATGGATGGACGACCCGGTTCATGAGTCCCATGAACACTGTTGGGGCATTGGTTACATGGAATGCAATAACCAAGAACTCATAATGGTCATACCGACATTTGAAGTCCATCTTCTGCACATCCTAATCTCATACCCTAAGCTTGTGATAACCTGATCTGAGGACTATCTTTGAAAATCACTGTGATCCCTTCAGCTGGTCAAGGATATCGTCAATCCTAGGGAGTGGTTACTTGTTCTTCACAGTCACCTGGTTCAGGTGCTGATAGTGCACACAGAGTCTCAAACTCCATTCCGCCTTCTTTTCAGAAAAAATCAAGGCTACCTAAGGATAAACATTAAGACTAATGAACCCCTTTCTCTGCAAAGTTATCCAGTTGTACTCACAACTCTCGAAGCTCTGTGGGAGAAATATGATATACTGGCATATATATTGGTGTCCTCCCATTGTAAAAGTTGATATAAAATTCCACCAATCTGTGAGGAGGTATACCCGGAACATCAATAGAGAAATCATCAGTGTAATGGTCTATAACTACAGGATAGCTCAGACTCTCTACATCAACCGCTTTGAAGGTAAGGGTATCCAACTAATGTGTGGTCAGATGCAACCTCCTTCGGGTAAGTCCATCATGTACTACAAAGGTTCCCTTCTCACCTGTGAATGAAAACATGGTCTCATTCACGCAGACACACCACAATTTGTGCCTAACAAAGTCAATCTAATCATTTATTGTAGATAACAAATCTATACCCATGATGACATCGTATGGCATCAACGTCACTACTAGAAGATGCAAACCGAAGCCCTCAATTCCTAGAGTAAGATCACACTGCGGACACTAGCGTGTACTTGTCAAATTTTCTCCCTTAGTAGTCTCTAGCCATTAGGATTGAGCCAACCGCTCCACCGAAATCTCAGAGATTTGAACAAGGGCCGTGGTAATAAAAGAGTGACTGGTACTGGTGTTTATAAGTATTATAGCTAAGTTGGAGTAGACACAGATCATACCTCATAACATCTCCGAAGAACTATTGTTGGAGGCCTCAGCTACATGGAGATGAGATCTTACTTGTCCACCTAATCCCTATTGTCAGGGTAGACCAGCTATAGGTGGTGGAGGAAGTACCTCGAATCGCCTCCCACCAACTGTTGCATGGCCTAATCCTCTGCCACGTCCGCCTCCTGCCCGCAGACCTCCTCAATAGAATCTTCACCTCTACCCAGACTATACTTTGACTGTCTAATTGTCATCCATATGGTGGGTCGGGCAGTCGTTTGTCATGTGACCCTACCCGCCACATGAGTAACACTGCCTGCTCCTCGGTTGTCCTGCTCTGTCTTGAGAGCCACGCACAAATGACCATATATCATATGGTCGTCCACCCACAGGTCTGGTCCTCTAAGACCTCTGCGTCATCTGTCTACTTCTAGCTAAAGATGACTCTGCTACATAACGTTCGGTGGTGGGTGTCGCTGCTGGTGACTACTAAACAAGGAAACTCTCCAGTAATATTGCTCGCTTTAACACCCCCACCTATGTCGGGATGCAGAGAGAAATCATCTAATATCCACTCTCGTCAAAGCCCATGATCTAAGGATCAGGTCCTAAAGAAAGGGTCCCGAACCATGTTTGTGGAGTAGCGTGAGAGGTCAGTGAACCTCACAGAATACTAAGAGACAATCATGCTACCCTGCTGCAGGTGGAGAAGGTCCTCTATACACAAAGAGCTTATGGTCTCTGGGAAGAACTCTACCCTGAAAAGGATCTCAAAGTCCACCCAGGTAAGAGTCATGTCTTCGTGAACTTGGAGAACCAAGCTAAACCATTTTCCCGCTACTACCTGAAGAATACTGGCTGCAAGGATCACCATGAGATCAGCTGGTGTCCCTACCAGTGGAAAAACTCTAACCACGACCTTTAGCTAGTCCTCAGCCGCCTGTGGATCCATCTCACCCCAGAACCATGGTGTCCTCTGGTGATGAAACTCATGAAATGAAATCAAATGGAATACACCCTCCACTGTTGGGGCTGGTGGAATTGGCTTCCAAATGGGTTGTTGTGATGCTGGTACACCACTCGATGGTACAATTGCTGTAAAGGGCCCCTGCACCGAACCTCGTCGCTCGGTGGACTGCCATCGCATACACTAAGATGAACCCTAGCTGGCTGTCTACGTAGAGGCATCCTGAAAATAAATAGGTGCTCTATGGTCAATAAGTTATTCCTAATGAGCTGACTCAAATAGGGAACAAAGAAAACTTTTCATAGACACACACACAATCAGTGTTTTCGTGCACTGAGTCTGAAATCAGACATCAGGGTCCGGATGTGTGGATACGTCGGCCGCTGCACCAACACTATATTACCCAAACTAAAACAAAACTCATTACGCTAAACACTGTTGTTGAATAAAAATATTAGATTCAATGTTCTCAAGTTGAACAGACATCTCTGATACCAATTTTTCACGACCCGTCCTCATGGGAACGTGTCGTGACTAACCAAAGACCGCCTTCCATTGGCCAGGGGCTGGTAACTAGCACCAAAAAGGAGTATCCCTAAAATCAAGAAGGCATTACCTTTTTAACCTATAAAATCACACAACCAAGCACACATAGATATACAAACACCAAGTAAACTATATAGTAATAAGAGTGAGTATAGTAAGTAAAGGGGCCGGAATACAAGACCAATGGGAATGTACATGTAAAATTGAAAACAGATCATGTGAACACCCACCAAGGATCCTACTTAATGGGTAGGTAAATCTCTCAGATAGTCATCCCTAAGGTACGACTCATCTAAGGTTCACCTATGAGAACCCTCCCGTAATGGTACCCCCATCCCCAATCAGCGCTATCCATCGTCTGCAAAAGACACGACAAGGTAAGGGCATAACCCGTGCAGGGGTAAGTATAACTATACTTAGTAGGGACCTGAAGACCCCTATGGTCTCTAAGAATCCACAGAGGATAATCCACAAATCAAGAATACAAAAACAAGCATGAAGCAGAAATCAACACTAATTATGTATAATCCCATACATATACCCATTTTACCAAGTATACCCTTCTCATTCATTCGGGAACACAAGGCCCAAATCTTTAGCCAAAAGCACTAGTATTACAAGAAGGAAAGAATATCATGAAGGTAACACCACAAAGGTATGTAGCACAAATGTACCACCACAGAAAAGAATACAAAAATGGTATCACTACGTAGGTAAGTACCACAAAGGTAAATCCACACATTAGAATACCACAAAGGTATCACCACACAGATGTTTTACAAAAAGGTAAAGACTCATCTCACCCCATCTATAACATAAGTATGGAAGTATAAATGATTGGCCGTATTGCTCGATCATCATACTTTGTCGAGAAGCTCTACTGTTGACCCACACAAGATCAAAGATGACCTACACAGGATCTGAATATGACCCACACAGGATCTAGAGATGACCCACACATGATCAGTATGCACTAACACACATAGGAGTGTTGAACACTGACCCACATAGAATCTGAAGATAACCCACATAGGATCTAAAGATTCCTCAATTATAGTCATCCTTAGGGTTCTCTCACTCAGAACACATGATTCCGGGTGGATCCCCTCCTCAAGCCATCAATCGATACTTCAACGTCCACGAAGTCCCTGGATGAAGTATCCTGAAGGTCCAACCCGTCAAAAGAAACCCAAAATGATAGATGACGTGTCCATTAGACGCCCTGTCTGGAAGATATTAGTGTTTTTGTTCTGATGTACCAGTTGGATTCTAGTTCCATCCAACCCAGCCATACTCCAAAATTATCCAAAACTCAAGTGGAGTATACTAAAAGGACCATCTTGATCCAAGGATTCCGGTTCCATAGATGGTTTTTCAAATGGACTTCTGAATGTCAAGAAATGAAAAAAAAGGATTATCTGGGTCCATATGGTCCCAGGACTAGTCCACCCCGACCCGTTCCAAATCTGGCCTCGATGGGCCGAACCATGACAGTTCTGGTCTGCTAGGCCACTATTCAGCTCGGCCCATGAAGGGGGCGACATGTCCCTCTTGGCATAGCTTGCTGGGCTCGGCCCACTCTGAGTGGCCCACTTGGCGCGGCCTGCTCAGCTGGGTGTTGTCCTCTTTGGCGAGGTACGCCCAAGCCACTACTTGGGGGGAAAGGCACCCTCATGTTTTTTAAACAGTCTAGTGGTCTATTCTACTAGCGCCTGCTAGAATATGTGACCCACTGGAGTGGTCTCCATCAGTGTGATGCGGTCGGCCGGCTCTCCTCCCAGTGGTCCGATGATGCCACTATCCTCTTACGGTTGGCCAGGAGCTTGTCGCCCTCCGGGTGCACCACCAATGCCAAATAGTCGCGACCTTCTCCTCTACCGATGACACATATGTGCACCGCCCAGCCTTCACGTTGCTAGCCAGTGTGTTGGACGCCATCGTCCTCCACTATGGCCGAAGGGCCATGGCAAACTCTAGCGGCGCGGTTGCACCACTGCCGCCATTGTGGCCAGCTAGAGTGCCGGCCACCGCCTTGTGCCTTGCCGACGTTGGTCACCGGCGATGTGGTAGGATCTGCTCAACCCGTCGATTTTCCCCTAAATAATGCGACAACAATGAAGATTTGAAGGTATTGGCCATGTTTATTTGGCCCGTACCTTCCATGTTAGAGTGATAACACACGACTCGAGGAGAAAGATTCAACATAAAATTAATGAATAAAAAATTGAACAAAATCCCAACCTCACTTGCTCGTTGGAGGTGATGTGAGGAAGGATATGATGTGTCAGCGCTTCTCTAACGTTGGTTCCCCGTTCCTCAATCAGGGGACGCTCTTCGTTGGAGGATCTTCTTCATTGGAGGATCTTGCTTCATTAGTTCTACACCACAACTAGTTTCCAACAAAATACTCACCACAGGCGGTGAGGAGAAAATATGATTAAGATAAGTAAATTAAATCAATTAATTATTGGCTCGTTAAATTGGGGGATAAACCAAGAGTTTTCTCACATTAAAGGGGAGTTCGAGTGGTCCCCAGCCCCAAATTTCAAAAGGGATATTTCATGAAATAAAAATCAAAAGTTATTTATTTTATTTTTCTTCTCCCACGAAAAACTAAAAAATTAGCTTCCACCATCGACCTACTGCAATCAAGTTGAAGGTCTCCTTGATCGAATATCGGTGTTGCGAGTTCAACGGTGTCCTCATATTTCAATTCCAAGCACAGTTCAAAAGTTACAAAATTTCACTCGCACGTTTATTCAACATTCCTAAAAAAAATTCAGAAATTCTTTCATGGAACAGTGGGCCTCGGAATCACGCACCGTCCAATTTTGCAGACTCGTAATATTTCTATAAACATAAAATTAAATTACATGAAAAAATCTGGGTCTTTACAGGTTGAAATACCTTCACTATTTAGATGATGATATTTTTTTGGGTGAATATTCTAGAGCTCATTTTTTGAAGAATTGCTATATCTCATTATTAGATATATAGCCACCCTTGATACAATTCCTACATACATGGAGGTGTAGAAAATGTATGACGTTATTGGGAGGAATCTTTCTCAGCTAGTGTCATAATTAAGGGGATCCGAAACTTTTACTCAATTAATATTTCCATCGGTGGTGGATCATAGGTGTAATGGATGTAAAGGATTTAGGGTACTTTGAGTTGGACTCAGTAGTTTTCTTCATCCCCATACACTAGATTTAAAAGTTAACATGTACCCTTTTTGAGCTTTGTGTTAGTGTTCTTTTCCCAGAAAATCAATGCATGATTGTGTTTTTAGTATCCAAAAGTCTTTTAGTTTCAGTATATCAATCATTTTAGATACCTTATTGACACTAACACCAAATATTTCATGATAGGTTGTATCAAAAGTTTGAACAATTGGATTTTAATATTTTAAGAAGAGATGTAGTTAGTATAGGAAATATGTGTGATGTTCCTCATCCTCATAGCCATAGGGCTGGGGAAAACTGTGGAGTTTGTCATTGTCAGCATAGTAGAGAAGATAATCATTGATAGATTAATTTTAGGGATCTACTAGAGCTGAAGGAACCAGTGATTGTTTGAGGATCCACCATTTTTTCATTCACATTGGTTTATGATTTTCTTATGGTATGGAGCTTCAAACTCTTTTATTGAATGCACCTAAGTTCATTCCATGAGAATCAAGGTTGATACTATTCGAATGACCCCTTTTGTTAATTATGATAGTTGGAGATAATATGTTCCCACTTGATTTTTGATGATGATTTCATATATTTATGTGGAGAATTAGTCATATGAAAATTTTATTATGTTATAGATATGACCATTTGATTTCATTATCTACATAGACTAGTTGTTTTCTATTACTATAATAATTTATTTAATATAGAGGAGATTTTTGATATAAAAAAATATATAGTTATTATTGGTGATTAAGATAATTGGATGGGGTATGTTTATTTTGATCAAATAGTTTCATATTTAACTACCTTTTCATTGGATTAAATATAGGAACATGTGGTTGAGTTATCTGGGGTCATGGGGGAGTTTCTATACGATTATCCTAAGGTAGTTTTTCAATCAGAGCCATCACATGATATTTACTTTTAGATATAATTATATTAAGGTTCTTCTCAAATTGTGATTCCTCCTAATAAGATAATGATTTTCGAACTAATTGATCTAATGATTTAGATTCATGATTTGATGGAGAAGGGTTTCAGCTGTCCTTGTTCATAATTATAAAGATCTACAATATTTTTCACCTAGAAATGGATGGGGGTATGGTTTTGTGTATAGACTATTAGAATAAATAATCACGTGAAAATAAAGAACTATTACCAATTTCTTTGGATTAATGAACTGTTTTACTATTTTTACAGATGTAACAATTTTTCAATTATTCATCTATGGTATGAATATAAATATAAATGGTTGAGGAAAAGATATATGTTAGACTTAAATTTTGTGTTTATATTGTAACTTTGAGCTCATTTTCATGTCATTTGATTTCATTAACTCCCCAAATATTTTCATTTGACCAAAAAATCCATGTTTTGTGAGTTTTTGTATTAGTGCATGGTAGCATTCACCAATGATATACTCATATAATAATGTTTATTAGAGGCTCATGTTGGGAAAAACGTGTCTATTTTATAAGTCATTTGAAACCATCTAATTTATGGGAATATATTGGAGGTTAATGTTTGGATGCAGGTCTTGAATTTTCATAGGATTTTTGTATATTAAAAAGATGTGGTCATCAATCATTTGAATATTGAAGTCATTGTTTTTTTGGAATCACCCAATAAATTTTTATAGGTTCATATATCCCTCATTCATATGATATTATAATAGGATCACTGATTAAAACCCTTGGAATAAATCCTGATTGACATACATGACCAGTGATATCTAGGAATTTTATTTGACATATTCATTCTTGGAAGAATTTGACTACCTAATGGGAGGGTTTATTAGTACTCTCATCATTTGGTTTCTAGAAGAGGGGTGATGTTTAATATAATTTATGACCCTTACCATATTAAATGGGTTTAATTTCGATGTATTAGTGGAAAATTATCTCGTACAGTTTCAAGAAATTATGTACTCATGAACATAACTATGAACCCTATGATCTTGAGTTATTGTAGATAGTTATTTCTATAATTTTTTGAAGACATTAACTATTCATTGAACGATTTTTTGTCTTTGTAGATTACTAGATATTAGGTATGTTTTCTCCCAATAGGATCTAAATCGAGGAATGATATTATAGATATTGTTTTTTGGACTACAACATTGAGATCTCCAACACCCCAATAGAGGAGAATTTAGTAGTTTATATACAAATTTTAAGGTCACATGGGCATGTGTTTATGGATTTTCTAGATGTTTTGATATTGATAGAGGGTATGATAGTGATATATCTTGACTCATATGTGGGTGGTGGTATAGTTTTCCAATTTTAGATAATTGTGTAATTAACCTTGATGCTTCTGGTGGAGGAGTCTCAATGGGGATATTTATAGGTAGAGGTCACATGGGACTGTGTTATCCATAATGATGTTTCTAAGGTATGATCAATGGATATATGGAGTTGGATTTTATACTAGGGGTGTTTTCAGGTTCTTTCTGTGGTTTTTGATGAGGTTACCCCTCAATTTCATAACTCCATAGTGGCATTGCATCATAGTGTTAAAAATATGTATTAGGTTTTGAGGGGTAGGAATTGGGGCCTTGAGATAAATATATCCATAGTATAATTCATTTCATAGCATTTAATAAACTAGTAGGTGAAGGTGGATGATCCTTTTCTAAGATTACTGTCATATCCATTATATATTATTGTGTGCAAATGAGATTGAAGGTTATTGTATTTTATCACTGGAATATCATGATCCCAATGAGTGTGTGATTTTACCTGTGTGATTATGGGAAATAAGATGAATTTGTTACACTTTCTATTGATTAGTTAGTTAGGTATTTTGCAGGTTTTAGTAACGTAGTATATAGATGTGGAGGTATGGCTTCACTGGGTCCTTAGGACTATCATATAAAATAAATATCCTCATTTTAACTTATAGGTATATGGAGGATATAAATCTGATTTCGGAACCCAAGGCATGATATCACTAATTTCCATCCTTAGATGAATTATTAGATTGAGTGGACCATCCAAAATTTGTAGGAAATAATATGGGGTTGTGTTCTAGGATTTGATTCATCTTAGATGAATCATTTTTCATAGGATGAGTTTTCATACAAATTTTACTTCCCCTATTACAGTGGCATGTCTTCATTAGAGGCATTTTATGGGTGTAGTTTTTTTCTTCATTATTAATGACTGTAGTTATAGAATGAAAAATATTTGGACCCAATGTATTTCATAACATGACAGATAAGATTCATGTGGTTCAGGAGATGATGATGGTGGATGTTGATCATTATAAGTCATATGTTTATTAGTGGTGGGTAAATTCATAGTTAATGTTTGGTGACCAAGTGATCTTGATTATTTTCCATCATCTTGGATAGTAATGTTTTGTAATGGGGATTAATCTATATTCTTTGTTTTTTATCGCTTTAAGTTTTTGTGGAAGGTTGATGAGGTGATGTATTAGTTTTAAGTTCTTTCATGGTCAAACATGATTCGTATTGTATTTAATGTGTCATAGGTCCACCAATACCTTCAAAATTACTCCCATGTCATTGATTTGGAAGAGTTGGATATCATGGATGATGTTATATTCATGGAATGACCAGTTGAGATTCATGATCATTATGAAACGGTGTTGTATTGCAGTGTTATTCCATCAGTGCACATTTAATTTAGGCATAGTGTAATAGAAAAGAGTACATGAAAATGAGAGTCATATATTCCCAATAAATATACTAATTATTTTGGATTTTGTTATTTTAATTATTTAATAGGTGTTTTAATTTTGAATTTAATTGAATATAGTGATTTCCCTTTGCTAGTTTTGTTGTTTAATCGTCTAATTTGAGTGGTATATCCTAGGTTACACTTGTCTAGTGGTGTATTTTTTTTAATTTTGGGTTCATTTTGATTTTTAGGGATGAGAATGAGTTCATAGGTGTCTAATATAATGGTTCATAGTTTCATTGACCATTATATGGCATGTATTGTGTGTTGAATGTTATAGGGGAGGTTTGAGGATAAAAGGGTTGAGTTTGAGATAACGTTTTAGCAGATATTTTGCCTATGATATAGAGGTATGTGATGTGAAATAGAGTTCATATGATATGATTGATTATGGAATGGGTGGTCCATTATTCCATGGATATAAATGTAACAAGATTTTGGGGTTCTATCATTTTATTGACCCTTGAAGTGTGTATGTTTGGTGTTATAATGATGTTAGTCTAATGTTGATCGAGGTGGAGTTCATGTCAAGTGATTTTTGATTGGTCCTCGGTTCTCTTATATAGATCGTTCAAGGATTAATTTGGGGGTATTTCTTTTTTCAGTATACCTAGGCATGGCTCTTATACTACATTTTGGGTGGGGTCATAAACCTCAAAGATATAGTTTTATGTGGATATTTGTGTTGTTGTATTATCTAATATTTATGATATCTTTACATTGGTGATGACATATTTTTTAAAAGGTAGTTTTGATTTGGAAATATTGTGGAATATCAGGCCAGGATGAACCATGGTTTTATATAAAAACCTAGTTATATTCATTTGATTACAGTATTGTATGATGACTTATATTTTCTATCCTGATTATATATTCAATAAACAATACTCTTCAATCAATTATATTTACATTTGATTCAAATTCATACTAGATTAAAATTTTTATGAATATTTGAATTATGTTTTGTTATAACCTTTTCTATTATTGAAAATGGTGGGAATCAGGAAAAACAATGCCAAAAACCATGTGAGGGACAATGTGGTGATTTCCATAATGACATCCATAATTCCTTGGGAGGTGGAGTTCAAAATTTCATAGAGATAATTACCCAGTTATTTTAGGATATGAAAAATAACCCGAACAATGTGGAACGCCCTCCTTCACCAAAACTGACCAATTAGCTATCATTTTATTTATACAAAAACCCCCCACTAACATTTAATGGATATTTTGATTTACTAATCATAGAAAAGTGAGTCAACTACATGGATAATATCTTGGGTTTGCTTCATAGTTTTGATATGGAGAAGGTGACTTCATCAGTTTCTTATCTTAATGAAGAGGTCGACCAATAGTGAACATTGATTAAGGAAAACAAGCCAAATAATGAAATAGAATAGTTTTAGTGGGAAGATTTTGCGAAAATGATTCATAAAAAGTATTCCCCTGAAACTCTTTATACCTAGATAGAGAGATAATTAACATAGCTGAGGAATAGGGATGGTAATCGGTCATGGCTTATGAAGAAAATATCATAGGGGTTTCAAGGTTCTCTTTGGGTTTTTATCAACAATGATTTCCAAATTGATACATTAATTAGTTGATGAAAACCTCACTTTAAAAAGTCTATATAAATTATAGACTTTGGGATTTATGAATATTTTTTACATGTTATTTCAAATTTTATTTGGAGTTTAGAGATTGAACCTCTGGTTATGGTGATCAGAAAATAAAGATAGATTTTCCTAAAGAAGGATCTCATGAAATAGGTGGGATGAAATATCAACCACTCACATGTAAAAAATGTTGGAAGAATCATCAAGGTAACTTCATAAATGGGATTGGGAAAGAATATAAGTGTGGTAGAGAAGGACACCATGATCAAGAAGGTCAAAGAGGCATAGAGAATCTGACCGATACAATAAAGGAAAGGAGAGAACCACCCATGGTACAATGGTAGAACTGGAGGGAGAAATGGATATATGAATCAAAAATTACTTAACTAAGAGTCCCCAAAGGTAATAAACATCATTAACCAATCAATAAAAAGGATAAAGTTATGTTTTATTCCATCATGATTGCTAAAGTTGATCTGTAAAATTATGTCGTACAACAGACACTTCTGATTCCCTGAAGAATAGAAAGAAGTATTATTGATTCTTGTTCTATGGCTTCCTTTATGTATTGAATGATTTATAGAACTATTGAACCAAATCCACAAGACCATGAAGTATATATATATGTAAAAACAAATATTTTTGGTTTCATTATAACCCAATTTTTGGATTTTTCTTCTATTTGTGAATTTGGGAATATTCTAGCATCAAATGTTGTGATATATCCCTTGGTGGAATTTTATAATACAATATGGATGGATTGGATCTTGTTATATAAAGAACACATTAACTACTAGGAAAAGTAAACATATTTTTATATTCTGAACTTTCCTGTGATCCACTAAAAATAAAATGATGATTATGTATCCTTTTTGGAATTTTTGAAGAGGTGTGGGTGTTGATTCTATGTGAAGAATTATACCTCAGTCAAATAGTTGAGTCAAAGGAAGGAATCAACATAGGGTAAATTCCCAAATTGGGTAATACATTGATGTATTTCTGAAAAAGTTGCCCATAATTCCCCCAGATTTTATGTATAGTTCTTAATAGAACACTTACTCGGAGCTACACCTATCCTGAAATTACCCTACAAGATGGCCTTTATCGAACTCAAGGATTTAAATAACCAATTGTAAGAGAATTTTAACAATGGTTTCACATGACATAGTGCGTCACCTTGGGGCGACCCATTTATCTTTTGGATGAAGAAGAAGGATGGATCAATGTGTTTTTGTATCGATTACTTGGATCTCAATAAAATCACTATAAAGAATAAGTATCCTCTTCCAAGGATTGACGACTTGTTCAATAAATTATGTGGATATCATTTCTTTTTAAATGTGGATATTCCTTCTAGATATATTTAACTAAAGGTTAAGAAGTAATATATTAAAAATACTTCCTTCTATACAAGTTATGGTCACTATGATTGTCTAGTAATTCCCTACGTACTTACTAATTCCCTCTAAAATATTCATTGATTTGATGAATAATGTCTTAATAATTTACCCTGAAATTTTTATAAGTGTTTATCGATGATATTATCATCTACACTATGAGAAAATAGAAACATGAAGAACATATAAGGCTTTTGTTGGGGGTAGTGATGAAGGAGAAGTCGTACACTATGTTTAGAAAGTGTGAATTTTTAATGTATCAAGTCATATTCATGGGACACGTGATCACAAGTGAGGATATCTCTATGGACCCCTAACAAAGTGGTGGAGAAATGGCCCAGACCCACTAGTGTTACAAAAGTATGTAGTTTTATTTGATTTGATGTGTACTATCGATGTTTTGTGAGAAATTTCTCATGATTTTCTATCATGATAATTAAGATAACATGGAAAGGTGTAAAGTATGTCTAGAAGGAAGAATACGAGGAATGAATAAAGGAACTGTATATAAGGTTGATTGCTGCACCTTTACTCACAGTATAAAAAACAAGAGGAAGTAATGTGATATAAAGGTATTATTAAAATATAGGCTTGGGATGTGTACTCATGAAAAGGGATAATGTGATAGCATATTCCATATGATAGTTTAAGATAGATGATTAGAACTACTTTACACATGATCTAAAGCTAGCAGCTGTGATTTATGCCTTGAAATTTTGGCAGCACTATCTCTATGGTGAAAAGTGGGACATATATACTGATTATAATGGCCAAAATAATATATTAACACAAAATAATGTCAACAATCATCAAACGATATAGTTAGATATGATAAAGGACTATGATTTCTCTATTCATTGTCATCTTGGAAACACAAAAAATGTAGCTGATGATCTTATTAGAAAAGAATATGTTACTCTCTCCATGATGTGGATTGATAAAGAACCTATATTTATGGATATTAAAAGGATGGATTAGGAAAAAATGATGGCCAAAAATACATCTTATCATTACCAAATTATTTCCCAATGATATATTTAGGAGTATATTAAGGAGGAACAAAAGGATGGTCTAGAGTTACAAAATAAATAGAATTAAGTAATGGAAATGAATCTTTGTGAGATCTATACTAATTATAATGGTTACATTAGGTTTGGAATGTGGGTTTGGGTGAATTAAAAACCAAGTTTAAATTATAATCCATTAGATAATGCACATATGTCAACATTCTCTATCCATTCTAGGAGTAATAGGATATACTGTGATCTTCGAGAACACTTCTGGAGGGATAACATGAAGAATGATATTGAAGAGTATATCTCAATGTGATTATTATTAAAGAAAGTTAATTTAGAATGAAAATAGTAAAAAGGGATGATGTAACCATTTTCTATACCCATTCAGAAATTGGATAATGTCACTATGGAATTTTTCACTAGTATCCCCAAGAAATCTAAACGAAACATTGCAATATGGGATGTGGTGGACTCTCTCACAATGACTAAAAACATTGTCACTATTCAGAAAGATCTCTAGATTGAAAAAAATTCTATGTTATATGTGAAGAAAGTGGTGAGACTTCTTGGGGTTCAACTCTTTATTGTCTCGGATCGTGATCCAAGGTTCTTGTATAAATTTAAAATAATTATTCAACACTTGTTGAGTACTAAATTGAGTTTAAGCACAACCTACAACCCCCAAACTGATGGCCAATGATAATGGACTGTTCAGAAACATGAGGACATTATAAGAGCCTGCTCAATGTAATTTTATGGTTTTTGGGATAAAAATATACCATTGGTTTATTTCTCATACAACAATATCTTCCAGTCGAGTATTCATGTGGCTCCATATGATGCTATATACGAAAAGAAATTTAGAACTCCCACTTGTTGGGATAAATTTATTGAAAAAAATCTAATATGAAGTGATCATGTGTTAAGTATGATAGATAAGGAACAAGCCATCTAGAATCACATTAATCCTACTCAAATTCAGGAAAAGAGAAACACTAACAACTATCGAAGGGACATGTAGTCTAATGTTATAGATAAAGTCTTCATTCAAATATTACCAGGGAAGAGAGTCATGCAGTTTGGAAAGAAAGGGCTGGTTAGCCTAAGATACATTTTCCCCTTTGAGATCCTTGTCCCCAGAGGAAGATTGGCCTACAATCCTTCAAATCATACATATATGGCACACATTCATGACGTGTTTTATGTATCTCTTATTAAGATGTACATACCATAACCCTTTCATGTACTACACTCAAAGGTTGTATGTAGATACCCGAAGCTTGACGTACATGGACATTACATTACTTTAGAGGAATACTTAATACATAACAAAAACAGAGACACAAGGATCGTAATAGTTTAGTGTCTTTGGAAACTTGGAACATAATCTTCTAATCGTGGTGAAAGATCCTCAACATCTCCAATAAAGATCTTCCATTTTTTTATACCTAAAACATTTCTTTATATCCTGGGGAAAAGAAAACATAAAAGGGTGAGCTAAAATGCTCAGTAAGGGTAAACAAAAGAAATATCAATCACATCCTATTCATAAGAACATAACATTTTGGAAATCTTAACCTGCAAAAGAGATCATAATATCATAACATGGGATAAATCATAGTAGTGAAATGTAATACCAATAATAATAGCATAAAACATGAAACTTTGTGGCATACACACATAATCATAGAGAATAATTTCTTATTAGTCAAGACTCACTGCCAAGACAATCTTAGTGGACAAAGTCCATTTCTGAACCGAGTTCACTCCTCGTTTTAGTCCTGTTTCGCTGAACCAGTTTAACCTGTTGTTCCATACATTTCTATCTCATGAGATATAAAATCATTACCCAATGCATTGGAGGGAGATATAGGTCCCACCCATCACATAATGATACCATTCTTATGTGTTCCACAAAATCATAAACCATACATCATATAATAACCCATGTAATAAAAATGGGAATCTAAAACATCATGACATCATAAAACAATTCATATAAGATAGATGAATTCATAAAAATAATTCCATCACAAAATAATCAAATCAATTTAATAATAGGGATAAAAACAGAACACTTTTATTATCTTAGATGGAAATTAATTTTAATAGAACACTCGAACTCCATTCTTGAAAAAAATATCCTTTCTACTTCAAAAACATTTTTTCCTTCCTTAACATGTCATAGAATTTTAAACTAAAAGAAGTTGATTAAAGATAAACTTGAAAACTTGTAAGGGAATCTTATTGGAATTTTTTTAAAATCCATTCATTCCGTATAAGTTAAAAGAAAGCATTCTTCTCGTACTTTTGTCAGAAAAGCCAAAATGTACCTCATAAGAAAAACGACAAAAGATTCCTTTCATATCTTTTACTAAAAAATCCCCGAAGGGTAAAATTTGATATAATCTATTGTAGAAGGATATAAATATTACATATTTAGGAAACATGGATGTGGATGATAAAATACACCCCAGTAAATACCAAAGAATAAACAATCTCAGATAAAAACGAGATTGTGATATTTCCCTTACCTTAGGTCTGATTTTCTTCATAAGTGTCCGAACCTCCTATGTAATGATTTAATTAATGTCATTGAATTATTAAATAATCATATTAATTGTTATGATATCATATATGGTTCACTTATAACTTTATATTACCTGTTCTTTTGTAAATTTCATGTTAAAGAGCGTTTTGCGTAAAATTGTTTCATTTGTCGTCCGTGTTTTGACTTGTAATTATTCATATGATTACTTAGATCATTATTACTTAATTCAAGAATATAAAACATGGTTTATATATAATATATATTCAGAATATACATATATATAATAAATCAGTAAATGGAATGATATAAACCGTTCATGGAGACGGTAGGTCGTACGTACGCATGAACGCTGTTTTCATTTCCTTATTGAGTTGAATGGAATTAAGTAGATGACATACATATATATACACATAAATAGAGTATCATTATTATGTAATATATTTCATGATTACTTATTATATATACTTTATAATCATTCATGAATGGTTATAGTGGAGAATGAATCTCATGACGTCGTGGAGACGGTAGTCCGTACGTACGCACGAGCGATGATATAATTCTCAAGATCATGGGATTGTATTGGAGTGTATTTACACTATTTCAGAATCAATATCACATTAAAATAATCACATATAGTTATTATTTACACCATTATACCCATCCAGGTAAGGTTGTGGTGGAAAATAGATTTCACCACGGCTTGGAGACGGTATTCCGTACGTACGCACGTGCGGTGATTTCGTTTTCTGTAGGATGGATAGATGGTGAAATAGGGTTGGTTCATAATTATAATAACAGATCAGTATATGAGTGATACTGATGTTATTACTTCATAATTAAACAACCTAAGAATAATAAGTGGAAGAAGAAATAAAGTTGAATGAATCGGTAATGGACATTACCTCTTCTTTGAAGTTCTTCGTTGAGACCTCCTTTTAGGGTACTAAAATAGGTCCTTGAAGAAGACCAGAACCTCTAGGATGTGTCTAGGGAAGTGGAGAGGAGAAATTGGTAGGGGTTGGCTGAGCTTGAAGGCTCAATGTGGTGTCAGGAAGAGGGAGGAGGAGGTTCCCTTTTATAAGGGAGGAGATGGGTACCTTTGGAATAACTAAAACTATTATTTTATTATAAAGTCAAATTCGGTTTTAAATAGCTCCAAATTGATTTATTTAGAATCTAAGGTGGGGATGGGTCGAAATTATCTCATACAATAGAGATTAGACAAGTTTAGGTTCCTATTTTAACCTTATCATTTAGATTTAACATTAAGTTAAATAATTTTACTTTTACCGTGTCTTCTTGTGTTCTTATACTATAAGGTTAATAAACATACTATAAGAAGCCAAACGAACCCAAAGTTGTTTATTATTAATTTATATAACCCTATCTATTTTATTTGGCTGAAACATAGATTTTTAGGAATAAAATAACAATTAATAATATAATATTGTTTTTAAAAACTATTTTATGTCAATTTTGACACTATTTAGTAATTGATTTTTGTGAAAATCATAACAGAATTATTAGTTCTATAAAGATAATTAAATCAATAATAACATGACATAGTAACCTATAAAATTAGTTTAATTCCTAAAAAGTCTTAAATTACATTTATTTGGGTATTTATAACATCAATTATGTCAATATTTCATTAATAAGACAATTACTGCATCATTTTGTGTCATAATAAATGATAATTATTTAATCCCTAAAAATTATAAATAAATTCCTATGATGTAGATAATTTTATTATCCTTCTGTAGACTATTCATGTTCTAAGTTTCATGAAGTGTATCACTAAATAAAAATTATTATACTTATAAGATTTAATAAAGTGAAATGTTGTCACATTCATTGGTTTTAATAATAATTAAATTACTTTCATGGAAAAAAGTCCATTAAATGAATCAAATCCAACCCTTAGGTGCTATGGGTCTACTTTTAGTCATCCAATAGGATTTTGAAATGTGTTAGGGTAATTTTATAATATTATATTTACCCTTAATTACCCAATTTCCTTTAACTACGGTAAATAAAATTTACCGTAGTTACTATTCATAATTCCCAAAAATAAAAAGTATCTTATTAACATAATTTGGATATACTAATTGAAAATATGGAATCCATTTTTCCAAATTCAACACACAAAAGTTGCAGAAATTAAATTAAAATTAATCCCGTTGTCGAAAGAAAACGATTTTTTCTTTAAAACATTGCAAAAGATTGAATTGATTTATCCTACGAATTCAAGGTAGAATCAATGCTAATGACATAAATTATATTAAATGGTAAAAATATTTTCTATTTATACTTTAAAACCATTCAATATTATAATTTTACCACATAAGATATTACGATGAAAAAAGTTGTTTTTAATTAAAATATAGCGTGTTTTTGCTAATCATTAAAATATGAAAGTTATCAGAATAAAATGAAAAATTTATCCAAAGTAAATTTTTATTTCTTGATTCCAAATAATAATTTTATTTTATCAAATGGAACTTATAAACATTTAAAAAACTAGATTTAATGTGGGTGTGCCATCAAAAGGCGGCAAAACTGTATTTTTTGAAAAATACTTATTTTACCCGAAATATTTATTTTTTTCTTATACCATGTTATAGAAAATGTGTAAGATAAATAATAATGTTAGAAAATTAAAAATTTAGTTAATACTATTAAAAAATGCTAGTTCATAAAAATATTATAATAATATATTGTTGTTTAGTAAAACTCGGTATTGCGTACAACAATCGCTATCAGGGAAGGTCGCGATTGCGTGTAATGGAAGCCAAGTCAGGGTTGCGTGTAGTGCATGACTCTTTTGTTGTTGCTTATAACAAAATCCAACCATATTTTATTTATACATTGAATATATATATATACACACTCAATGTTGCATAGTATAACTTCTATCAAATGAACTTGAAATTGTGTGTAACATGAGCCAAGAATAGTGTTGCATATACTGCAAGCTAATACGGTGTTGCATATGGGAAACATAATCTTGCTGTATCGTAAAACAAAAGATATGAATGAAATTAAAAATAATGTATCTTATAAAATCTCAGGTTGTTACATTATATAGTTGAAATATTTTCTCTCTTATGAGGAGAAAATGGTTATGATTATGGATAGAAGCGATAAGGTTATTGAAATAAGAAAATACACTTATTCAAATTGATGTTAATGAAACATGAATTTTAAGAAGTGACTTGGGATCCGGAGGAGGTGGTGAATGAGAAGTACCCATATCTATTTGTTTAAATCAAATTTTCACGGGAGAATTTTCTAAAGAAGGGTAGAATTTAGTGACCCCATATTTTATCAATGGAGTTTCAAACTTCTAATAATAATTTCATATATTATAAATCACATAAAATCACATGGATACCATAATACAATCTTTATAAATAAATAATGAATGAAACAAATATATTTATTAGAAATTATGGAACCTATTCCGATAGAATAGTAACATGAACTTTGGAGTAGTAACACGACACTTAGGAATAGCAAACCATAAAATAGAGTATTAACTTAACCTTTTAAAGCATAAATAATATTTAGGAATCTTATGAATGAAAATATGATATATTTTTTTCATTGAATGGTAAAAAATGTTTTAATAATGATAAATTAAGTGTTGGAAATTTTGTATGTACGAAATATTTGATTAATTTTATAATTTAGAACTATATTTAATTTCATTAAATGTATTCATAGATTAATATTTTCTTTCTTATGATTATAATACAATTTTATGAGACCGTAATTAATTTTTCAAGTTAATAAAAAATGAGTTTTAATTTTAAAATCATTGTTATTTGAGTAAATTATTATTTCTATTAATAATTAAATTTAACATATATAGAAAATTGTTTTAATAAAATGAATTATATTTGTGAATTATACACATAAAATTTTTAGGGATGATTTTTTTTGTATTTTTCTAAAATGTTTAACTTTTTGGTGAATAGTAAAATGCGCTAATTTTTGGTATATAGAAACTATAATCTAATTACACTATTAATTAAGTCATGGATTATGTAATATCAATAATATAAAACTCAGATTAATTATTTTTATTTATGAAATGATTATTTTCAAACTTTTCATATTGTTGAGAAAAAATGAGAAACTAATGAGTATAATAAAGAGAAAACAACACTCTCTTATTTACTAAAGGCAACCCCTAAAAACCTCTTTTATTCATATGTCTAAAGCTCTAATACTTTTCAAAATTCTTATTAGGTATCTTCCAAAGACCATACCTAATGTCATTGATCCCTTGGTCTCATAAAAATTCAAAAAACCATGCCCTAAAAAGGTTCTCAATGATGTGATAATTAAGAGGTAAAATACTCATCATTTTTTAATTTATTTTTCATTTATTATCATATCCTTAACTTCTATTTATAAATGTTAATGATAAATCAAATATCACTAATATACTGTAATTTTTTCATGTTAATGTATGATCCATCATCAAAACCCTATCTATCTCGCTTTTATTCTGAAAATGATATCATTTCTCATGATGTCTCTTTTTATCGAAATCATTGATGATACATTTATGTTAGTACTAGAAGACTACATACCATAAGAGTGGGGGGGTGAATCAATATATAAATGATTTTAATCCTCTACCCATTTGGATCTTGTTTCGCTGTTACAAAAAACTCTCTTTTCTCTCTCTCCCATAGAAAAGTATAAACAGAAATTAAATCATGCGCATCAAACAACAATTTTTACTTGGTTCACCCTCGCTGGGCTACGTCCTAAGAGCATACACCAGTGATGTACCAATGTACCAAATCCACTCTTAGATCACTGCTGTTTACAATGGTCAAAGCAGAATCACTATGCCTTTTTTTTATAACTAATCACAATATGAAAGCTTACTGTTTTATCAATTGAAGTGTGCCGAACACTTCTTTAGAAGACCCACTCATAGTTTATAGACCGATAGGTATCATTAATTGAATTAATACCTACATCCTCAAATGAATGTAGATTCTCTATTAATGTTCTAATTTCATCCACGTATGAATACCTCTTGACCACAAAAGTTTACAGGGATTCATAAAATTTTACGCGCAGCTCACACTGCGACTTGCGCATAATTCCAATGCCCTGCGCCCAAAACTGCACTTTTCACATATCATCAACAATTATGTTCAACATCCATTTTACGCATAACCTGAAATATTATGCACAACATCAAATTTTAAAGGCAACCTTAACTTTTGCGTGCCACTTCTAATTTTTATGTGTGACCTTAACTTTTATGCACAACACCAAATTTTTCGCGCAGATCCCTTTGCATATTTTTTAGGCACATCACTAATTGGAATTTATCTATGTCTTGAGATACTTCAAATTTCGTGATAATCTAATATTTATAGGCAAACACGAACCCTGTGTGAAAAATACTCCTTGAGTGTTTAACAATCATTGAGTGCGAAAACACATCTTCTGTGCAGCATCGTATTTTGTGCATTGTTCTAATATTCCACACACCTCATGCCTTATACATTTTTCAAGCTTCTGATCTTGAAAATCCTCTTGCACTAAAAACTCTATTCCTCAATTACTAAGACCTTCCTTTTCCCACCAAAATATTTTTCAAACAATGGAAAATGACGCCACCTTGTATCTTCTCTTTTTGTACCGCCTCCAGATCATCCATTATTTTGTCGAGGTTCTTCTATCAATCAGGGTTTGTCTAAATAATCTGTTGAACTCAACAAGTCAGCACAGATTCCCCCATTGTCAAAAAATTTAAATTAGAAACCCAAATTATCAATAAACAAAATAGAAAGGCATGCATTTTCAACAAACACAACCAACCCAAAAATGCTTCAATGAATCCTTGAAGGATTTTTTTGTCCAAAAATTTTCATTTTCCTTTAATATCATCAATTATATTCATAAAAAAACTATAATGGTAGTTAAACAATATAAAATATATTTTATAAACCTTTTTATATTATATAACTAATTTATTTACATGATACTAAATTATAAATCAAATCGAATTTGTTGTGATCGAAAGCCACCAAAATTAACACAAATAATTATCATTAACTATTTATCTAATTAGTCATTCTAATTACATTTAACCAAATGATATATATAACAATTAAAACTATTTGTGTTCAATATTAATAAATATTTTCAATTCTATTTAATTATATTCATTATACATAAACTTTTAAACACATATTTAAGTAAATCGTTCATGAAAACCAAGAACCAAAAACATACCCTAATGATGAAATTAAACTATATTACCCATATAAAACCCATAAATTATCTTAATAACAATTTAATGAATAAAATATATTTTTAAAATTCTATTTATTTTTAAATTAATTAATTCATATTTATCATCTAGTATATTAATTTGAATAAATCACTAAGATGCAAGGTAAGGGGAATCCTCAAACACAACTCTCTATCTTTGGGATTTCCCTCTTTCATGCCATTTTTAGTATTGAGGTTCTTTTAGTTTTCCTTAAATATAATTTATTTATCCTTCCCTTTTATTTTCTAGATATTAATGATTTCAATTTGATGTTACGAAAAAAGAATATATTTTTCCAAATGAAATATTCCTTCTAAAAACACATGTTTTACTAATATTGATTTTGGTTCTTCTTCACAAAAGAGAGATGATTATAATAACAATTATGTTATTCAATTTTTATTTTGGGAAACTCAATGTTTATCCATGAGTTTATGTTTTATTAACCCATTTACATTACATGAGATAATTTATTTCCAAGATTGAAATACATTCAATATTTCATGCATGATAATATAACTGTTATGATTTGATGGGTGCACCGAGAATTATATATAAAAAGTAAATGTTATGATGTGAAGAGTGAATATTAAATTATATAGAGATCAAATTCATTAGGTAATTTTATTAGTATCATGAGATAAACTAAAATATGTGTGAACATAATTCTATCTTTGTTCACAACTATGTGTGGTAGTTGACCACTAAGACTTGATTTTTTATTTTTATGTATTTCCACATTCCATGCCTTTATCTAATTCTTCCTCTCATGATTGTGATGAATATCTTTTCTTATGTAATAATTATTATGATTATTCTAACCCATGTTTTATGTCTATTATTCATCCTCTTAATGGGAATTTGTCTCACCTCATCTTTGGATGTATATCCTCCTGTTAATACTTGTATAATGGAAAACAAGAGGGACAATAAGTATATAGAGAAGAAGAAATTAAAATAAATTTTATTTTTTATTATGTTAGATTTATACATGGTCTTAATTTTCCCAAGACACTGAACCATTGGAACTTATTTGTGTAATTATTTTATGTTTTTCGCCTTTAAAATTATGTAATAAGATATGTATGAAATGTAGGGACACTATATATATACTACCCCTTTTTCATATAATAGAATGATTCCCCCATACAACATAGTATTTTATGTTAAAAAATGAATTATCTCAACGAAGGGGTTTATCTAGAAAATTATCACATGGTAAATGTTTTATTTTTATTCTCTCTTTCTTTTGTTATTGTTAACATCATCTGTAAAAATCAATTTATTGTAATCATTTTTCATTGAAAATTTGGTTTAATGGATACATTCATGGGTGATGGATATTATTGTTTCCTAAACCATATAAAATTTATATATATAGTGTTTAATTTGATAGTTAGTTAAATTGTTGGGGAAGTATTTATAATTTTTTATTCTTTATTCAGTATGGATATTTGATAGGGAATATTTTTTATTAATTAAATATATTACTCAATATAAGGAATTTTTTGAACTGGTACTGACGGGTGCATCAAAAACAATATATAGACCCTTGATGCATCAATATGTTCTTAGGAGACAAATTAGTTGTCCAAATTATATGGGTTTCTACCGGTAGTTTTATACTATCTTGTGAACTGTCATGACGATATATGTTTTCATGTTCCTCAGGCATGATGTCCAATAATTAAACATTCCCATCATTTCTATTTTAGTTATTATTGATCTTTTTGATATTATCCTTAACATCATCTATAGATATAGTTCATTCTCAATTTATATAAAAAAATTCAAGTATCTCAGTTAAGTACATTTCTATATTGATTATGTCTTATCTAGTTATTTAAAAGACGTGTTCAGTTATATATATATATTCATGTTGTTTATTAATATTTATTTAGGAATTCTTATATCGTATACTAACTATTACTGAGAATTTTAGCTCACCATTATTTTGTTTCCTTTCCCCAGGATATGAAGTTGAATTCATGGAATGAGTTTCAGGGATGTAGTTTATTTGTATTTTTTATGAATTGTTTTTTATTTTATATTTCCCAATGTAATATGGTCTCATTTAGGTAATCTTTTTTAAAAAAAAAATTCTAAATATATTGGTAGTTTTGGAGTTTATTCCATGTAATCATGGAAATATAAAAAATTAAGGCACCATCTTTGGTCTTCTAGGGTTGGGGAAATACACATATCTTCATGTGAAGGATGTGCATCATAGGCTTTGATGGAAATTTTTTCCTTTAAAAATTCTAAAATTAAAATGGGATGATGTCACTATATAATTTGTAATTGGATTACCCAAGACCCATAAAAATAATGATTCAGCATAGATGATTATAGATAAACTATTTATGGTATACCAACTATTTCCTTTAAAAAACCATCACTTACGATGAAATTTTTAGTCTCTACGTATGATATATAATTCAATTACATGATGTTCTCAGGAATATTTTAATTCAGATAGATATCCTCATTTCACATCCAAATTATTTCATGGTATTCAAATGGATCTAGGATCCTAGGTTATTCTACACATATCCTATCGTCCTCATACTGATGTCCAATCTGAATGGATGATTTAGATTATATAGGATAAGTTATTATCATATGTGAGAAATTTTTTTGGTTCATGTGACCAATATAAGAAACATAGAAAATTTTAATATAATAATAGCTTCTGTACATCGATCCCGATATCACATTTCGAGGATTTATAAGTTATGAGATTTCATTACCCACATTAATGTATAGTGGAAGGTGAGTCATCGCTTATTGGACCTAGTATTTTATTGGATATGTCTGAGCAGGTTCAGTTGATCAAGTGGAATTTGGTGATCATGAGGTGAAGAAAAAAAATTTATAATGAATAGTGGAGATGACCTCTAGAGTGTGATGTGGGTCATCAAGTTTTACCTTTGGCGCCACATAGGTTGGGGAGATGTACTGTCTGGAAACATGTAAAGATAAGGAACAATTTATTTGGATTATTTTTTATAGTGGAAAGATTCTCTATAGTAGGGTATCGACTAGTCCCTCCAAATTGATTTAATTCCAAGAATTATGTGTTTTAGGTGTCACAACTTCAGATGTATTGTCCTCGACCTTATTATAAGATTGAATTTTATGATACTGTCATTGGTGTAGATGTTCCCATTAAGGAATATCTCATAAAAATTTAGAACCATAGTAAGAAGTATCTCTAAAGAAATGATATACCAATACATTGACTGTAGTGGCACCATGTGAATGTTAAAGAGGAAACCCAAGAGAGTGAATATGATGTGTAAGAACAACGGATAGACATGTTCACTAATACTCTATAGTGATTCTAAGACTAGCTCATAGATGAACTATTATATGGTGGGTAGGTTGTAAGGCATCGTCTTTTCCATATAAATCCCTCATAAGTTTTGGCTAAACCTTTTTAGTTTATTTTCTTTCTTATTTAAACATTGGTGGTCAAACATTTTCTTTTATAGTGGAGATATTTCTCTAGGAAAATTTACCTAACTTTTGTAGATGTATGTTCTTTTTGAATTAATTCAGTCCAGGTATAAATGTGTATAGTTAATATGAGGGTTTTCCAAGGGTTTTAAAGGCTTTAGAGGCGGTCTGGGTTTATCTAATGAAATATTTGTTGCGTTTCTATTTATGGACACATGGATCAGTTTCCAAGAATAATCAATGAACATGATTAGATCATGAAACATTTACACACTATGAAACTAGATCAGGTCAATAAAAGGTCAATTGGGAAAATGTTAACTAATGGGGTTTCATTTTTTGGGATATCTTTTAAATTGATAAATTCACATCTTGAAAGGGGTTCTTGTAATGAATAACTATGGACCATTAGTTTTAAACTACATTGTTCATATGATTTTATTTTCATCCACTGTAAAAACCATTATATTAATCCCTAGGATGACACTAATAGATTTTTATTAATTTATTCCATTACATAAGTCTTAGTTTAGCATTTAATATATGTTGATATCCTTCTATTTATTATTCCCCTTTTCATGTTATATTCACTATTATGGTGGTAGGATCAGCTGACATTGGTTGAATGTGGTTTAGATCTTGACGTCTGTTTGATATAGGTTTTAATTTTGAACTTCTTTTCCACATTTCCTAATTAATGTTTCATGTTGAGATATTTTCTTCGATATAATGATAAAGGTAGGTTGTTTATAACAAAGGATGTTGGCATGTTTATAATTCTATAAGTATGTGTAATGTTATGTGATTGTGATGCAAGAATATGTGCATTAACTAATAGAATAATGGGTGGTGATAATAAATTGTTTAGATTTCTCCTTGGGTCCATTTGGATCCAATGGTTTTGAAACCTAGCTTGAAGCTACTCATAGGGTGATCTTACCCTTAATAAACCGAATTATTTTCTTAAAACCAGAATTAACATGGGATTAGTCATTAGTTTATTATTGTCGAAGGATCACTAGGTAAAATTGATTACATTATAATTTAAATTAAAGTTACGCTTTATTCTGAAATGTTTTTATACACAATCATGCTAATAGTTTAAAATTTAACTTGATTAATGAAAGGAAATTGAAAGATAAAAGGGTAAATTTGTGAATTGACCTTTGTGTAACATGATGTATTTTGTTCTATTCTTTCTTTTGTGACCAGGGTTGTATGTTATGATGAAATTCCTATAAAAAGGGTGTGGCCCGATTTCTGTAAAATGGCTATATAGATGAATTGGAATAGTTAGAGAGATATGATTTGATATATGGTGTGGGAAAATTATGTTGTAATGTTTATAGATCTTGGATCAATTATGTTGAAATGCATATCTAGAGGACATGGTCTAGTTATGAAAAAATATTAATATAAAGTGCTTAACCTGAATATAATGAAAAGATTACACAATGGTATTTTCCATGTTATATGATGATGACATGGACATGGGGATACAGATGGAATGTTAATGATATATACTCAGAGTTATTGAGGCACAATGACGATGATGAGTGATTGTTATATTGTATTAATTTTTAATTAATATAAACGTTTAGTACTTTATTAAATCCATCTACTATGAATAGTTGTTTTTTTTAGGCAATGGTGTTTACCTACTCAATTTTACACACAACCTATTTTGGAATATGTTTAGTATCTAGGTATATTACGTGGATTTGGGTTTTGATATGGAAAAATTACCTTATTATTGTTTTTTTCTAGATGGGTTGGATCTTGGAGATAGAACCAAAAAGGATTTTAGAAATGGGGTCTTTTGATTTTTTTGACTTGGTCTTTTATCTGTATGACTTCTAGCATGTCAATTTGATACATTTTTCCATAAAACTACACATTTCATTATTATTTGGTTTACCTGGTAAATATTTTATCTTCTAGTTTTATGATGTATTGTTTTTTCTATTTTCATTACTATGCTATTTATTTACATCCATTGTATTGAAACTATGTACCACAAGTTATAGATTCACCACTTGATTCTATAAACCCTCACAGATAGTTTCTAGACTTTGGCATAAACTAAGGGACATTAGAGGTCCAATAACTGACCAGATTTGGCTATTTGAGAGAGATCTGGATTGGGGGATGTTACAGTGTGCTATCAGAGGATCAGGTTTTTCTTTTACATTGCTTTACAATTTGAGAAATGTAAAAAGCAGACAATGATGTGATAGGAATTAGTAATGAGCTTGTGCATGGGTGTATCTAACCAATCTATAGGGGGAAATATGAGTACCTAGGGATGGTATTTTTATTACTATTATTCATTATTACAATTGATGTTATTTCATATAGAGAAATTCACATGTTTTGTGATGTTATAATTTCTTTTGACATGTAATCATGGCCCGATATGGTATGATATGAGTATTCATGCATCAATATAGGAACATTAGTATATATATTGACATTCATTTTCAATAATAGGGAAAAATTGATTTTATGTGATATATTTTCATGTATGAACTAGGAAATAGGATACATATTATACCAGATTAATGAAATGAAGGAACAATTATTTCATGATAATTCACTTATTAATCCATGATTACAGAGACCATAATCCAATGGTTCTCTATTTTTCTCACTTGTTGATTTTGACCTAGATGTTATATAGTTTCCAAAGGAGTGTACTTGTCTTATATAGAAGATTCATCCGCCTCATCATCAAATTTTTTTTAGGAGAGAATCTATCTATACACACCTACTATAGCTATATCGGAGCTTCCTATAGATCATGTGGACTATATGGATTTTTAGCTTTACGAAAGCATCTAGAGGTTCATGAAATACCTGTAAAGGTATATAATTTCACTATACCATTGACATATGAGCTCATGATATAGTTTTATTTGTAGAATCCAACAAAATTCACTTGGGAGGGAGGCCCCAATGCGTATATGTTGAGTTAGTCTATATGATATTCAAGCACACAGAGACCCCCATAACTAGGAGGGTGAATCATACTGCATACATGTAACAACTGGGCCCTAGTGACAGCACATACACACTGCCTTAACACGAATGTTGGGTCCTGGCCTTCCAGGTACCACAAGTTTCCCCGTAGTCTTGGGGTCCCCATCATGGGGCCCACCCACATTCCCAAACAGGTCATCTGACTAATGATAGTGCCAACAGGCCAACACATGTCCTTTCTAGTGTTCTTTTTCCTCACTTGCACAAACCCTAGAAAACTTCCCAGAAGGTCACCAATCCTGATCACTACTCCAGTCCAAGCACAAATAACAGTGGATTTCTAATCAGACAGGCTCCCAAAAAGAAAGGTTCACTATGTTGAAATAAGTCATATCAATTATTCATTTATCCCTTTGTCATTTGGGGGTGTTACAATCACCCCCATTAGAGAACAATTCCTACATTGTGGGCCCTACATATCAACCCAGGTAGTGCACCACACTTAAGGCTGGGTACCACCTCTGATGCCAAATGTAATAACTAGGCCCTGGTGACAACTCATACACCCCACCATAACATGGAAATCAAGTCCTTTCCCACCAGGCACCTCCAATTACCTTGTAGACATGTGGTCCCCACCCTGGGGCCCACCCACATGCCCAAATGTGTCATTTGTCTAAGGAAATCACCCACATGACAACACATGTCCTTTCCAGTGTGCTTTGTCCTCACTCGCACACACCCTAGGAAACTTCCCATAAGGTCACCCATCCTGATCACTTCTCCAGGCCAAGCACACAAAACTGGGGATTTCTAATCAGGTATGCTCTTGAAAAGGAAGGTTCAACTTATTTATATGAGTCATATCATTTAGTCATGTAACACTTTATCATTTGTGGGTGCTACAATACATGCTCAATAGACCTAACAAGCATTGGTGGTAAAATATAGAGAAATCATGATAGTAATATGAATTATCTGGTAAGTACTTCACATTTAATTTCATGAGCCACTTCTATCAGAAAATGATGATGGATGAGAAGGATCCTAAGTACGTAAACTAAAAATAAGAGTTAATGATAGTGATGGACTAATTTTGATGTTTCAATGACTTTCAATGGTTTTGGACATATTTATAAGTTGATGAGAAATCTATGTTGAGGTTTTTCAAGGATGTGTTCTCTATGAGATCATGACAGAGGTGAAAAATTTTAACTTGAGTATAATTTCTATTACAATGAATCAGGATGTCATCATGTAAAGGAATATGAGAGAGGCCCCATGCAGTAACCAATTTGTATCATTTGGTTGATCAAGTAGCACTAATTCTTCTTGAAAGAAACTCTGCTACTATTGTAATCACAAAAGAAATAGTATCCAGTGTAGTCAGGGATGTTGGTGGCTATCTCAAGATCATGTTTTATTGTGCAGATATCGGTATCCAATGTGTGGTAAAAATAATCCTTAGTTTCTGAACTAAGATTTTGAGTGCTATTCTTAGGGTAGGTTGGGACGCCAATAGAGTTTTTGTAGGAGAATGTAGTAGATGAGTAATGAAAGGTGATCATGATATATTCCAGTGTTTGGGAAGGACTCAGAAACCCATTAGTAGAGTGGTATCTATAGTTCTACTAGACATTCAAGTAGGCTTAAGGGATGTGGTAACCCAATTCTGAAGTGAATGTATGCAACGCCATTAGTTTGTTGTATGTAACCATTGTTTATGAAAATTTATGTGTTGAAATTTTTGGGGTAGATTTCGGTGGATGTTTGGGAGATTTTGGGAAGGTTTTTGAATTTATTGGAATCCTTTTAAAGGGAGCACGACTTGAACATGGTTAGGGGAAACCGTGCAGGTTCTCTATGAAACCATGTAACTTGAAGAAGTGGGCCTTGTCATGGATTGCACATAGTTTTTCTAATCGCATGTGGAGGTTGTGTGGGGTGTCTTATTGAGGTAGTAACATGCACATGGGAAGTGAATGGTTTTACAAAAAGTGTGATCTAACCATGCGTGGAATAAAAATATTTTCTTATAATTTTGGATCACTAGGGATTTTACCTATATCCTCCAGTTATTCTCCCATACAAACCCCTCTGGGGATTCTTGGTTATCAATGGTTACCAGATCTCTCCCCCTCATTTTGGAAGGTATATTAGGGGGTTTCTTTGTGTGGTTGATGCGATTCTTCCCATGTAAGTCTCCTCTCTTGGTGTTTTAGGGTTTTCTCTAGATCAACATCTCCCTCTCTATCAGTTTTCTAGATCTACATCTGTTTCATATATATATAGGTTTTTTATTTCCAAAAATTATGAAATTTGGGATTGGTGATGATAGGGAAGGTTATCTAAGGTGGTTTAGTGGATTTTTTACCCATATTTGTGTGTGGTTTTGTGGTGGGTTGATTTCATCAAAACCCTAAGGTAGTTGCATTATTTCTCGACTCGACTTTTCTAGAAAATGATGCCTTTATGAAATTAATTGGTTTTAATGAAATTAAATTTATAATATGATGTGAGAATCTCCATGGAATCCCATGTGGTGATAGTTTCTGGATTTTGGGTAAAATGGGATATTGTTAAAAAAGGGTGCATTTGTATGTGATTTTAAAATAGGCAATTTGTTTGAATTATGGTAATTGTTTGATGATAGGTGAATTTATATGAAAATATTGTTTATTGAAATTTGCTTTGGTATGGAAAAATTGTTTATGGGTGTTTTCAATTAATGTTTGATCTTATTAAGATATTTTTGTGATGGAAAATGTTGTTTCATATTGTTGTGGCCATATTGGTGGATTTACATTTTATTTTCATGGGAATATTTACTTGAATTCAGATGGATGTAAAGTGGGTGAGGAGTATAACTAAAAAATAGGGGATGGATAGTGGAAGGAAGGGACACTATCAAAGATAAGCGGTTGGGAAGTACAACAAGATTTTGAAAGTAGTGGGAGTGCTGGGAGGAGAAGTTCCACTGTGATAGTTTTCCGGTTTGGTCAGGTGAACCTATATAGTTATGATTTGTTGGGTGTTTCTATTCAAGGTAGAAATTGTGTGCCAATATGAATTGGTAAAAAATGGTTTATATCAAGGTTCTTTTATTTCTATTGTATTGTGGTTAGTTGGGTGGAATATTTCTTGGTAAGGGTGTGTTTTTGATCATTGGAAATGGTTGCACTATTTTTGGATATATTGAAACTATTTTATGTAATTGGGATAACGGTTTTATCCTAGTGGTGTGTGTAGAGAAGTAATTTAGGGAAAAACCTACTGAGTATTTGTACTCACCCCCTGCTTTGGCACTATGGGGCTTTTGTATATGTTGTTTTCTAGGACACAAGAATGGATAAAGTATCTAATTTTTCTAGTAGTTCATCATGTTGCTTGGATGGTTTTGTGGTGCTTAGAGCACGGAGCATGTCATGAAGCTGTGGAGTTGTGTCATAGATTTTTAGTTGTTGATTTTGTAGTCTTTCATTTAGAACTATGATTATGGATTACTGTGTCATGGATTTATTGGGCTTTTTGTTTCATTGACTTTCAAAAATTATTTTCAAAAATAATCTACTAATGGATGGTTATGCCTTGTTTGTTTTCTTATTTTATCCAAATGGAAAATAATTCCCCAGTATTTCTTGACACCCTTGATATTTATTTCCATCCTTTGGCGCATTGGGAATATCACCCAAGGCCAAGAAAAATCTCACCACCTTCTCAAGCCATTGAGGAGTTTTAGGGACATTATATATGGTTTCATTTTGTTCAGTCCTAGACATCCATGTTTCTTTGGTTCATTGGTGTTGATTCTAGATCTTGGTGATGGAATTCATTGTTGGTATATGCCTCAAGTTGATATGGTAGTAAGGAATATGAATATTGAAGCATGAAATGTATAAAATAAAAGGATGTAGCTAACCGTTTTATGATAAACATCATGTTACTAGGGATTTGGGTATATAAGTGTTCTAGAGACACTTATAGGAATTAGAAATATTATTGTCATTGTTACAGCCTATGAGACGATCATGACATACATGGTAAATGTGACATCCCACTAGGATGAATATTTCAGTGGAATAGTGATTCATGATGAGATATAGATATAAGGTTTTTTGAAATATCTGGAAATTATTTTCAATTGTGAGAATCTGAAATGTGGATAGTGTAGTTTTTTGAAAGTGGGTAAACATTAAAAATATGGGGGAATTTTCAAAATGGTGCAACATAAGAAATGTGATTTTGTGGAAATCTAGGTTGTGTAGTTGTAATGTAATTTAATTAAATGGTAATCATTTTCTTTCTAATGGATCGAGAATTATGGTTGTTTATATATTGAGAGAAATGGTATCATGTAGGCATCATAGAGACCAACCGGTGGTGGTTACTGAAAATGTGGTTTCACTCTAACCCCACGTTAAAAGGAAGATAGGGTAGAGTATAGTGCATTCTTTCTAAGCACTAAAAAGTGGGAATAAAGTAGACAAACCAAATCATGTTGATCATGATGTTCAGTCCCAAAAGTAGAATCCACCCATCTTTAGGTGTGATTCGAATCTGGAAATGGTAGAAGCATGAGTAAACAGATTTAATAGGAACATAATATATTGGGAACACTGGTGGAGATGAAAGTGAAACTATAAACATACATATTGTAAGTTCTTTCCCTTTAGTGGTTGATGTTGGTGTTCCAAACAGGAACAGACCATTATATGTCATTGGAGGGTTTTGAGGAATTTTCTAATAAATAATTCTACCCTCATACATTCATAATTCAATGTAAAATCGATTTGTTCCATTTAAAGTAAGAGAACATATTGGTAATATAATATATAGATAATATTATCAACATAGTTTATTTTTCACCCAATGTGGTGGGTAGTACATCATTGAAGGCATGAATTTTAGTTATTTGGGGGGAAGATGTCTTGGTAAGGCTGTGTTTTGGATTATTTTAAATGTTTGAACTATTTTTTGATTTATAGAAACTATTTTATATAATTGTGCTAACAGTTTTATCCTAGTGGTGTATGTAGGGAAGTCGTTTGGGGAAAACAACTGAGTATTTTTAATCACCACCATATTTGGTACCTTGGTACATTTGTAGATTTTGTTTTCCAAGACACATGTAAGGTAAATCATCTCATTTTCTAATGGTTCTTCATGTATCTTGGATTATTTTTTGGTTCTTGGAGCATGATGCTTGGATTAGACATGTAGAGTTGTGTAGTATATTTTTAGGTGTTGTTTTTGTAGTCATCATTTTAGTACTCTGATTATGGATTACTGTGGCTTGGTTGTATTTGTATTAGGGTTTCATTGAGTTTTAAACATTATTGTCATGAATAATTTGGTAATGGTTGATTATACCATATTTTGTTGTTTGGTTTATCCTGATATAAAATCATTCCTCAATTTTTCTTGATGCCCTCAACATTTATTGCTAACCTTTGGTGCCTTGGGAACATCACCTAAGACCACATAGCATCTCACCACCTTCTCAAGCCAATGATGAAGGGGAAAGTTGTTACACTATAAAATATAGAGGGAGTATCACATGGAAGTCATACTAAAGCCTTGCTCATAAGGGTATGTCAGTTGTACACTACGCAGTCTACTTCTGCTAGTTTAGATGCAAGACCTTATACTGTTAGTGGTGTGATTATTGTAATATCTACTCTTTTATGTTTTTTTATATGGGAGAATTTAATTTCATTATATATATTATTTTTGAAAATGTTTATTCCTTGGTTTTGGAAATCATGGAGGGTGTCTAAACCAACAACACACCATTGGGTGTACGGTTAGAGAAATCCAAACATTGAATGCCATATTCTCTAGAAATTGGTGGTTGTCAATTATTTTATCAAATGCTTATGATATAAATGATTTGTTTTTAATTGATTCATGGTATGTATAATCTAGTTCTATTCTAGGATCATATCAAGTATTATTGGAGTAGATTTTCTTTTCTATGTCTTTAAAGATGAAGTTATTTTCACTAGGGTGAGTGGGATCTTTAGGCTAGTCATTCGTAAAAAAATTAAGGTAGATTATAAAATCTGATATCTAAAACATTTGGTATTGTTGTAGATAATTTTCTAATGTATCGGGATACATTTAATATATTTGTAGACCATTTTCAATTTTTCATTCCAAACGAGTTCTACGACTTACCTCCCAAGTGGGAGATCATGTTCATGATTGACTTGTTACAAATTGAAAAGCTGGTTTCTATCCATATATATATGATGGCACCAGCAGAGATTCATGAATTTAATTTTTTTTCTAAGATCTAGTACCCAAGGGTTTTAAATTTCCTTTTACATCTCAATGTGGTTCTCTAGATATATTATCCAAGAAGGTAGATGGGGATTTTTGATTGTGTGTGTCTATCAATGATTCATCCAAATGAAGGTTGAAAAATTGTATCCCCTCCTATTTATCGAAAATATCATCAACCATATAAGATATTCCAAGATATATATGATATCATGATAGCATAATTTTATGGTGTGATCATCAGACATAACTTGAACAACATTTTTTGTAGGTATGAATTCTATGAGTACATAGTGATGTTGTTAGGTCTAACAGATACACCAAAATTATTCATGGTGATAATGAATCAGCTATTTCATAATTTATTGGATTTTTTTAGTGATTTTCATCAATGAAATTTAAATTTACTCCCAATATATAAAATATAATTCCCAATATATTTACATCATCAAGAGAATATTTATTGATAATTGACTTTACGCTAAGCTAACGAAATGAAATTTCAGGTTTGATAATGTGCCCTTCATAGGTTATTTTATCTAGAGGATGGAATATCAATGGACCCATAAAAGGTTCCATTCATGGTATTATGGGATAATACCAATAATATCTTCAATATTCATATATTCTTGGGTTTAGCATGTTATTGTCTATGTTTTATACAAGACTTATCCCATATAGTAGCAATAATGTTCGAGCTAACTATAGAATGAGGGAAATGTATTTGGATGGATTATTGAGAGTGGATTATTACTGTTTAAGGGTAGGATATCCTTAGTATTAATCCTCATCATATATGTGAATGAAAATGATTATTCCATATATTGTTACACACCCATTGTTTTATTCAGAGCATTTTTGATGACATAAGATCGAGTAGTTTCTTATGGACCTAGATAACTGGGAAATCATGAGAGGAATTATTTTACCCATGATATGAAGTTATATATGGTGGTACACATCCTAAAATTATAGAGACACTATATTTTTTTGGATTTTATTGGTGTACATGAAGAACAAGATCCTCACGTACATATTCTCTTAGCGAGACATGAGACTCTAGTGAAGGGAGACATCATTTTTGAGGCCATGACATGGAATAAAAAGAAAAAGGATGTGTAAGAGTATTGTGATTAATGGTGGGTAATATCACTCATTTCAGATATGCATCATGATTTTTATGATTCAAAATGGTGAGTATATATGACTTCAAAAACTATTATAGATCTGATTTTCAAACAGACCAATACAGAGAATATATCGCATTCAATAGAAAATTATACTTTCCATGAATGAGGAATGATGTTTTGTGAATCATGGATCTATATTTAACTTGTTATAATGTGAAGGCCAAGAATCAGAGGCATTCTAGGATATTTAAGCCTTTTCTTATTCCAAAATGGAATTGGGATGTTGTCTCTATAGAATTTGTAATCTGATTATGAAAGAAAAGATGAATGAATGGTTTAGAATATGAGATAATATATCATCTTTTAGTGGTACACCACATATTTTGGATCAGGGAAACACTCACTATTTGTTATATGTATAGTCTCTACATATGAGAGATAGTTCGACTTCACCGAGTTCAGAGAAATATAATTTTTGATAGAGATCATTGTTTCACATCTTGGTTCTAGAAGGGTCTTAAAATGTTCTTGGTTAATAGGTTCTAATGAGTATGACCTATAATAATTAAAATAATTGGAAATCTAAATGAATAATTCAGATTTTAGAGTATATGTTATGTGATGGTGTGATGGATTTCCATTGTTTTTTGGAGCAACATATGTAACTTGTATAGTTTTCATACAATAAGAACATGTAAGAATTGATCAGGAAAACACCTTTAGATGATTTCTATATAACATCATGTCATTCACCTATCTATTGGTTGAAGGTAGGTGAGTTTGCACATGTTGGACCTAGCCTCATATAGGAGACATATGAGTAGTTTCAATTGATCAGGAGGATGTTGGCGACCACAATGAGCAAGTAGAAATATTAAACTACCTAGTGTAGACAACCTATGAAGTTTGAGGTGGGTAATATTGTTTTCCATTATGTTTCACCTATGTTGGGGAAAAACCATATTACTAAATAGGGTAGCTATAACCCATGTTTTCAAGGATATTTGGTATAGTGGAATGTGATTTTCCATTGGTGTAATGATTCTACCTTTCATAGAGCATTAGTTCCAGGACCAATGTGACTAATTTTTCACACTTTTATAGATATAATCCTGTCCATTATCATATGGTAGGTGTTGAGGAAGTAAAACATAGTGTATATGAAACTTTTGTGGAGTATCTACTACAGGTTTTTGGGACGTAGGGAAATGTATCTATAGGTAATGATCATTCTCTAGTTCAAGTGAAGTGGAAACATGTGCGTGTTCAATGAGATATCTGGGAGGAGGGTCTCTTATTATATTTTAGTGGCCAGACGTGTTTGTTGGGACCCACATTTATTCATAGAGTAGATCGAGGAAAAGTTGTTATATAATGGGTAGTTTTTAGGATCCCATCTTTTCTAGGTTATGTCCTTCTTCAGTTTTTCTTGAACATCTTTAGTTTTGTTCTCATTTATTTTTTAACACATGGTGATCGAAAATTATCTTTTTGGTGGACATATTTTTGAGAAAAAATAACCTATAGTTTAGGAATTTATTTTTATTTGAATTAATGAAGTCTATTTATATAGGTGTCAAAGGATTTTGAGGGTTATCCATGGGTTTGGAAGGAATCAAAGGTGTTTTGGGTTTTTCTATAGAAATATGGATTTTGTAAAATGTGTTGGACACTTTTAGGATATGAATTGTTTATATGATTGGAATATTTTTTTGGGCTCCAAATATAAACTTCTTCAGATCATAAATCATTTACATTCATTGATAATGGTTAACATTATGAAAATGTCGATGATGTTAATTTTAACCAAAGGAGACCAATTTTTTAGTGTATCATATAAATCAAAAATTCACATCTTGAAAGGGGTTTGTATCATGAATAGAGTAGGACCAGTTCTTTTAAGCATTTTTTTCATAAGATATTATTTTCATCTATCGTGAATCCCCATTTATCAAACCCTAGGATTACCCCAAATGATTTTGGAGAGATTTCTTCCAATCCATATGTGGTAGTCTAACTTATAATCTCTATTGAGTTCATTCAATTAGTTTTCCCCTTTTATTATGTTGTTCACCATTATGACTCTAGGATTTCTTGTGTATGGATGAATGAGGTTTTCATCTTGATGTATATGTGATATAGATGTTCCTTATGATGTCATTTTCTTTTATTAATCACTATTCTTTTTAGTTGAGAGAGATTCGTTAATTTTCTACATAGAGGTGGGTGGTCTATAATAAAGACCATTGCTCCATCTTCAATTATTTTGTATGAATATTACTTCATTACACTAAAGAGAAGTGTGTTCTAACTAATAGAATAATGGGTGATGATCATCATGTATTTGGATTACTCCATGGATACCTTCAGATCTAATAGTTTTGAGATCTGGGTTGTGGCTACCCATTTGGTGAGTGTACCCTTGAACAAAAATGAACTATCATTGGTCATAAAACATGAATTATCATTACATGAGACCATATGTGATTTCTATAGAAGGGACACTTGAAAAAACGGAATACTTGGTTATCAAAAAGGATTTTATACTATTATATGATATGGTTGTGTACTCTGGCATGTTAAATCTTTAATACATATCTTCATGAATGAAGGTGAATTTGAAGATAAATGGGTAATTTGATGAAACAAACTTTGTGGCTCATGATGTATTTTTTTATATTATTTTTTTAGGGTTCCAAGAATTTCATATAAAACCTTACATGATTTGAAGCATAATTATACATCAGAGTACAATCCAAGGACCGTTAAGTCTAATGTCTTGGAAGACTATGTACATAAAACTTAAAACATGAAACATGGGGATAAAAAAAACTAATTTATTTTATCTCCATAAAGGTCTCGTAACTTCATTTGAGTCCTAAAATCTGTGTATGGTACCCTTGGAAAAACATGAAGAAAGGGATGATCTGAAAAGCCTTATAAGGGAATGAACATAAGGATACATCTCAAGTACATGAGTTAGGAGGGATGACATAATGATAAAAAAGAATGGAACATATGAAATCATATTATATAAGCATGAGATAATATAAACATGGAACCATGTAAATGTGGTAGAATCATAAGTCATTTCTTTAGTACTATTCAAGGCTAATTTCCAATCATGTTTTCCATTTTAGTAAGGGTCAAGGAAAACCACCAATCTTGTTTCACATCACATCTCATGAGACTTAAATTTATACAATGCATTACAGCACCATCTGGGCGTAGCTATCTCAAAATACTCATGAAAATTTATTACACATAAATAATATTTCAGCACAAATAATCATACATAATCAACCATTCATAAACATAATGGAACCAATGGAATAAATTAGGTACCCCAAACCTGACATAAATCTTAACCAATGGGTGTATAATTAAAGATTCCATGAAAGAAAGTGATTAGAACATGCATGTACTTTCATAAGGTAAACTAGTCATATGACATGGTAAGTGATGTGAAACATGAGTGAAAACATATAATAAGTTTAATTGAGAAATATTAGCATTAAAACATTTTTGAGCGGTTTTAAAGAAAAACACTATAGTACATTAAAAATAGAAAAGGGAACAAACATTAATATAAATCTAAAAGTGAACCAATAAGGATTTCATAATAAAAATACTGATTCTATAAAGAAAATGTTTGCTTAAAACAAATTATATATTCTACTTGAATTGGGTAAAAATTTAGGAAGTTCCCTTAAAACAAGATTACTTATCAAGGGGTATCGAGGTGGTAATCACTAAAAAACATGTATATACCCAAAATATAATGATGGAAGGATCTTGGAAAATGAGTTTGGAATATATTAATAGTATTTAGAAGTTTTACATAATTATAAAATACATCTTAATTTGTGTAAAATAATGATAAAGAAACCCGAAGGAGTAAATGAGGTTCGGGTAGAATTCATTACGGATTATAGGCATGGTATCAGGTGTACCTAAAGGGGAATTGAAGAGAGAGAATGGGGTTTATCATAACTTATACATTATACGGGAAGTATTTTATAGGTGAAAAATAATACCCCATAATAAGGTATCATAGGTAAAATGGCATAACACATAGGACAATCTTAAAATAAAAGTTAAATGTGGAGGATCCCTTAACTAAATTAGAGTGGTTTCCTCCATTTGTTATTAATGATATGAATAGAAAAAATAGGGTAATTAATTAATAATTCAAGAACCTCTTATATATTTAATTGTTTTATTATATTCATTTCAAGTTCATTCATAACCGTTTTTATTGGTTATGAAGTTCAATTTCATTGTTTGGGCTCGTTTGATTACTTGTTTTTTAATGACCAGTTCACTTATATATATGTTTGAATAAACATGTAAGAATAAATTGGTCTTATAGAAATTAATTTATATTCTATTAGTAAACATCCAGGAGAATAAATGGTTTTAAATTTATTTTGTTTACATAGAGTGAAGTCGAATTATTATATAAAACCAAAGTACCAACTATTTTTTTAATTGGTGGGTTTGATTACAAAGAACATGTTTTTATTTATAACTTAATAACATATTTAAAAAAATATTATAGAATCAAAATAGGTTATATTACATATATATAATCCGGTTAAACCATTACAAAAATGATTTCATGACCCTATTTAATGATAATAATAGAAATTGATAAACTGTTATCCTTGAATATGCAAATTAGACGATCTCAAACGGTGATTTCATTTCTTTCAAAAAAAATGTGGGAAAAGGAGAAAAGATAATGAAATATCCCATCAGAATAAAAACAATTCTAGTACATGTATGTTACTGGAGTTATCATACTATTTGGTTGAAGGGGGTGAGGAAAGAAACAAAAAAGAAAAGAACTTAATAGAAAAGAAGAAATTGGAAAGAGGAATTTACCTCTTGAGACTTCCTCCTTTGAGAACCTCTTAAGGGGAAAGGTTTTTGTATATTGAAGTGGCTAGGTGATTTTGAACGTGGGGGAGGAGCATTGGGAGAGATTTGGGTAGAATATTGGAAAACAACAGGGCTTGACAGGGGTGAGGAGAAGATGTAACAATTGGTGGTATTTATAGTGGAGGGTGGAGGGTTTTCATACTTTCTTAATCATTAGTTTATTATTTCCTCACAAGATAAGGAATAGTCATTATTCCAAGACCAAGAATAGTAATAAATGCACGTAATTTTGAACCAATTGGGATTATATTATCAGATCATCATCAATTACTGAATAAATATCTTATTTATCATTTATTGTGAATTATTATATTTTTCTAATCATAAAAAATTCATGTATTTTAGAAAAATCTTGAAAATTCACCCTAAACATTTTTCAACATGTAAAATGAATTCGATTTGGCAAAAAAAAATTCTATATATTATTAGTTTAATATTTAATTAAAATCGTAATTTATTATTAAAAACTATTTTTAAAACATTTTTTTACTTATTATAAAATATAGGTATATCATAATTTTAACTTGAATAATATTTATATACAATCATAGGTTAGGTTACTATTCATTAGGGTATATTACAATTCATAAGGGTATGTTACTATTCATAAGGGTTAGATACTATTCACCAAATATTATGTTTTCCTTATCGGAATCCAAATAACATATTGATCACAACCATGAATGTCAGATTTTTAAAATTCAAAACAGTGAAGTGAAAACCCATTGCTTAAAAGTCACTTAGAACTTAGTAGTTCATTATATTGTGTTTTCGTGTGATTTGATGACATATTTATGGGAAGGGAACTTCCATTGAAAAACATTGGGTCATTACATTCTTCCCCACGTATGAAATTTCTCCTTCGAAATTTCATTTTACATTATACTCTGTAAACAGGTGAGGTTACTTCTCTTTCATTGCCTACTTCGGTTCCCAAGTAGCTTCTTCAATCTTTTTGTTCCTCCATAAAACATTAATAAGGTGGTTGGTCATGTTGCATAAAACCTTATCTCGTCAGTCCAAAATCTTCATTGGCTGCTCCTCATAATAGAGATCATCTTCTAGATGCACCACCTCTGAGTTCAGTACATGTGAGGGATCAGGTATCACTTCCTCATGAGTGATATGTGAAACACATCATGAACTCGAGCCAAATTCAGTGGATGTTCAAGACGATATTCCATGGATCCTATGTTGACAAAGATCTCAAAGGGAAAAATATACCTTGGGCTTAACTAACTTTTTTTTCAAACTGGATGACTCTCTTCCATGGTGATATTCAAAAGAAAATTTATCTCAAACATCGAACTCCACGTCCCTTAGACGGTTGTCGGCATATCTCTTTTTCCAAATCTGAGAATCTTTGATATTTCATTGTATGACATGAACCTATTCTGCCATATCTTGCAAATGATCGGGTCCATGTAACTTTTGTTCTCCAACATCATCCCAAATAGTTGAATTTCTAAATCGCTTTCCATATAGAGCTTCATACTTATCCATTTGAGAACTTGATTAGACACTTCTTTTTTATGATCACTCAACCAATGGGAAATGTTTATCCCATCCACATTTTAATTCTACAGAACACGATCTTATCATATCTTCAAGCATATGAATAGTCCTTTAAGATTGGCCATTGGTTTGGGGATAATAGGTCGTGAAAAAATTTAATTTAGTACTCAAATAATGTGGAAGACTCCTCCAGAATTTAGATGTGAACCTTGGATCATGATCCGAGACAATTGAGAGTGGAACACCATGCAGTGTCACCACATCCTTCACATATATTTTTACAACTTATTCAAGTGAGAGGTCTTCCTAAATCGTAATAAAATGGGTAGTCTTAGTGAGTCGGTCAACCACAACCCATATCACATTATTTCCCTTCGACGTCTTTGGGAGACCCCTGAAAAAGTCCATAGTGACATTCTCCCACTTCCACATGGGTATATGCAATGGTTTCATCATCCCTTTGGAATTTTTTCGATCTTCATTAACTTGCTGACATACCAATCACCATGATATATATTCCACAATCTACTTCTTCATGTTATCCAACCAGAAGTGTTCTCTGAGATCACGGTACATCTTGGTACTCCCAAGATGGATAGATAATGTTGAGTTATGTGCAATGTCCAATAGATCCTTATTTATCCCGGGTGATGATGGTACACAAAGCCATGTTACAACCCAAATAAAACCATCATCATTGATATGAAACTCTTTTAGATTCCCTTTTTTTACTGTATTAAGCCTCTTTTGTAACTCCATATCATCCCTTTTTGCTTACTTAGTCTTCTCTTGAATAGATGTTTGGACAATAATTTAGGCTAGGTTAGATGTATCCCCTGCCCTTATGATTTCTAAATCTATCCTTTTAAAATCCATGAAGATAAGGTCTTTATTAATCCGTAACATGGATAGAGTTGCAGGTTCTTTTCTTCTTAGAGCATCGGCTACCTTGTTCGCCTTTCCAAGATGAATTTCAATAGTGAAATAATAATCCATTATTATAACTAAGAATCTGTTTTGATGCATGTTGAGATCCTTTTGTGTGAAAATATACTTTAGGCTCTTGTGGTAAGTGTATATGTCACATTTCACACCATAATGGTAGTGCTGCCATATTTTGAAGGCAAAAATCACGACTTATAGCTCTAGATCTTGCGTTGGGTAGTTTTTCTCATTGATTTTCATATGCTGTGAGATATAGGATATCACATTAGCATTTTTCATGAGTACACAACCAATTCCTTTCATTGAAGTAACTATATATATCACAAAACATTCTCCACTTTTCAGTAGTGTGAGTACAGGTGAAAAGATTTTCCTTCTTTCTAGCTCCTTGAATCTTACCTCACATTATTCCTTACATAAAAAATTTATACCCTTCCATGTCATCTTGGTCATTGGGTTTGACAATCAAGATATGTTCTTTAAGAATCGTCGATAATACCCAGCTATACCCAAAAATCTATGGATCTCCGTTACAGAAGTTAGCCTGGGCCACTTTTCAATTGCCTTTGTCTTAGAAGGGTCCAATGATATCCCTTTTCTGGTGATAATGTGCCCCATGAATGATACTTCCTCCATCCAGAACTAACATTTAATGTACTTTACATTCATCTTATCTCTTTGCAAAGTCTTTAACACAATATTCAAATGCTCCCCATGTTTCTCCTTGCTCTTGAAGTATACCAGAATATCATAATTAAAGGCTACATTTTTTTTCAAGGTAATCTTTAAAGACTCTATTCATTAAATCCATGAAAATTGTTGGAGCATTAGTGAGTTTGAAGGGCATCACTGTGAACTCGTAATTTCCATACCTCATTCGAAAGGCATTATTAGGAATATCTTTCTTACTCACCTTTAATTGATTATATCTCGATCGAAGGTTCACATTTGAGAAAAATAATAGGCCCCAAGAAGTTGTTCTCACAAATCATCTATTTGTGGTAGGGGATACATGTTCTTTACATGATTTTATTTATATCATGATAATCAATGAATAGGTTCATTGATCCATCATTTTTCTTGATGAAGAGGACAGGAGCACCCCAAGGTGAGGTACTCGGGCATATAAAACCCTTCTATATATTCTTCTGTAACTACTTTTTTAGTTCTTCTTGATCTACGATGGCCATTATATAAGGTGTATTTGATATGGGTAAAGATACATGAATAAGTTAAATTGTGAAATCAACCACTTGGTTAGAATGAAGACCAGGAAAAATTCAGGGAATACATCAGTGTAATACATCATGATGGGAATGTATTCAAGAATGATTAACTCCTTTGTATCAATCATTTGAGCTAGATATTATTTCTCATATTTCAATAATATCCACACATGAGACGATGATTCTAAAAGAGATCCATCATCCTCTTTGCACATGTAATGAATCATAGGATGCTTCGAGATGTATTGTTTGATCTCCCTTTCCTGAAAGTTGATGTTGGAGTTGTACAAAGATAGACAATCCATGACTAAGATAGCATCGAACTCTATTAAAAAAAGTAATATAAGATTTTTTGTGAGGTTCAGTCCAAAAATGTTAACAAGGGAGGAGTTATAAACCATTGATGCAATTATTTACCCATTAGTTGTTCTCACAGATAAAATTTCCTCCAAATTTTGAGGAGGTGTTTGAATAGTTATACTAAACATGCAAGTTAAGAATGAATGAGTAGAACCAGAATAAATTAGTATGTTCTCTATTCGTGAATGAATAACTAGCATACTTATCACCACATCATTGTCTGGATCCACCTTAGTAGTAGTGATAACATAAGCCCTTCCTTTCTTGCCTTGGATGTTGTTGTTTATTTCCTCTGACAAACCTCGGATTGGGAAAATTGTTTGCATAATTCCCATGATCCTTGCAATTATAACACTAAACTATAGTATGAGTATTGATCTGAACCTTATTTTCTTCTTCAACATTAGCAGGACTTTCACACACCTTTGGCAGTTCTTGGCCATATGACCAAACCTTCCAAATTTAAAGAAATTCTTGGTTCCCTTCAGATAGTTACCTGGATTCTTCTTCAAACAATTTTATCAAGGGGAAATGTCATGCTTCTTTCCATCGTGGGATTTGTTTGACAAACTACCCATGATATTATCAATTTTCTACTTCATTTCACTAGGCTCATGAGACCGCTGAGAGTCTCCAATCTCCATTTCCACCTTGAGGGAACAATAGAAAATATCCTCATAACTCTCAATGTCTTGAATCACCGATGATTTATGTAGACTCAGCATTTGTTCGCTAAAGAATCTATCCACCATGCTTTTGGTGATCATGAAAAATTTATGGGCATACCTTACAATCCTTGTAATGTTTTCATCATACGCCTCAATGGACTCATCTTCCTTCTGATTGAGTCCAAGGGTCTCTCCTTTCATCTTGAGATGGAGGGTTCGAGGGAAATATTTGTTGAAAAACATCCTCTTGAATTTATCCCAATCCATCGAATCAATTTATCCTTGTGACTTTGTATTATTGATCAGTGTCCACTACTGATCATCTTCCCAATCAAAATAATAGACTACCAGTACAATGTTCCCTTATTCTGAGCACTAGAGGATAGAGAATATATTTTTAGTGGAGTTAGTCCAATGTTTTGTGTGGAGGGTATCATATGATCCACTAAACCTGGGAGGCCGTTATCACATGAAGGATTATATGGGAACTTTCTCTTTCCATGGAGGAGGAGGTCATTCCACAAGATTCGAGTTATTATTCATAACTTGAGCCAGATAAGAAAGTACTATCATGATGTTTTGATCACCTGCTCCTATCATATCAGGCATATCATTAGGGAAATCATTACATTTCCTATCACATTGGTTGTCGGAGTGTGTTCTTCTATTTAACTCCATTTACATAGAAAAAGAATGTATAATTAATTGTATTGAATACTTAGCCATTGATCATAAAAAGTAATCTTTTAACATAAAAGTATAAACTTATAAAGAATAATTAAATCCTAACTTGTGATTCCTTTGGATTAAATCTAGGTTATCCTCGACATATTTATTGACTTATATTCTTTTGGGCCTTTTTTCCCTTAATAATTATTTGTACTAATTTCATGAATCTACCAAAGAATATCCCCCATGAGTGCCGTAACAAAGAGTGAAACAAGGCCAGTTTTCTTGTACCACCATACCTCTGGCCAAGCTCGAAATTCTTTATTGGAGTCTTCACTCCTAGGTACATATGTGCTAGTGTCGCCTCAACCTATTCGTATCCATACAGGGATGTATTTTGATTTTAAACCACTTACTCTATACTTACCAAAATTTTTGGGATGTTTTATTATACTTTTTCTCATCCTTAAGGTTCTATATACCTAATCTCCAAAAAAACTAGACCATCCTATGATACCAACTATAGTGACCCAATACTTTTATATATAACATTACATTATTTTAAGCATAATTATACATCAGAGTACAAGCCATGGATCTTTATGTCTAGTGTCTTGGAAGGCTAGGAACATAAAACATAAAACATAAAACATGAGGATAAAAAAACTTCTTTATTTAATCTTTATAAAAATATCCAATCTTCCTTTTGATCCCTTACATCTTCATAGGGTACCATGGGGAACACATTAACAAAGGAATGAGCTAAAAAGCCTAGTAAGGGAACAAACATAAGGTTATATCTCAAGCAAATGAGTAAGGAGGAATTACATAATGATGACAAATCATGGAACACATGTAATCACATAATATAAGAATGGGATCATATAAACATGGAATCATATAAATGTGGCAGAATCATAAGTCATTTCTTTAGTATGGGTCAAGGCTAACGCCAATCCTGTTTCTCATTTTAGTATGGGTCTAGGATAACCGACAATCTCATTTAACATCGCATCTCATGAAACATAATATTTCCCAATGCATTTAAGCAATATTTGGGAGCACCCATATCAAAATTTTCCTGAATATTCTTTTCACATAAGTAATTATTCCACACAAATAATCATACATAATCAACCATTCATAAACATATGGGTACCCTTGGAATGAATTAGGTACCAAAACCATGACATAAATCATAACCAATGGGATTATCATGAACGTGTCCATGAAAAATGGTATTAGAACATAAATGGATGTTAATAAAGAAAAACAGGCATATAACATGGTAATAGATGTTAAACATGAGTCAAAACATGAAAAAAAAATTATTTGAGAAACATTATCTTTAAAAAGTCATTGTGTGGTTTTAAGAAAAATACTATAGAACTTTCAAAATAGAAAATGGAACAACATTTTATATAAAACCATATGTGTACCAAGATGTTTTTATTAATAAAAATACTGATTCTATAAAGACAATATTTTCATAAATCAAATTATTGAGTCAATATTAAATTGGGAAAAATATTTTGATGTTCCCTTAAAACAAGATTGTTTATAGGGGTATTGCGGTGGGAATCACTAAAAAAACTTGTATATCCCAAAAAACTAATGAGGGAAGGATCTTGGAACAGGATTTTGGAGAATATAAACCCTATTTATAAGTTGTACATAAAAAAATACAAATTCATTTGGGTAAAATAAAGATAAAGAAACCTGATGAAGTAAAATAGGTTCAGGTAGAATTCATTTCAGATCAATGGCATGGTATCATGTGTAACTAAAAGGAATTTGATGAGGGAGAATGGGGTTTATAATAACTTATATATTATTAGGGTTGTATGGGGGAGGTGAGAGATAATACCCATCATTAGGGATCACACGTAAAATGGCATAACATTGAGTACAATCATGAAATAAAAGTGAAATGGGGAAGATCCCTTACCTTAATTTTGGTGGTGTCCTTCACTTTTTATTAATGACATTAATATAAAAATTAAGTTTATTAATTAATAATTCTATAACCACTTATATATGTAATTGGTTTATTAGTCTTTTTATGTTCATTCATAACTGTTTTGATTGGTTATGAGGTTCAATTTAAGTGTTCAGACTAGTTTGTTTACTTGTTTTTTAATGACCGGTTCATTTATATTTATGTTTGTATAAACTTGTAAGATGAAATTCGTTTTCTATATTTGAATTTATATTCTATTAGTTAACATAAATGAGATTAAAAGTTTTTAAATTTAATTTTTTTACTTAGAGTGAGGTTGAATTTTTATATAAAACCAAAGTAGCAATTGTTTTTGTTAATTGGTGGGTTTGATTACACAGAACATATTTTGTGTTATGACATAATACCATTTGTTCAAAAAGAGTACAGAATCAAAATAGTATATATTACATATATATAAACTGGTTGAATGATAACAAAAATTGTTTCATGACCATATTTAAAGATGATTATAGAAATTGATAAACTATTGTCCTTGAATGTGCTAAATTAGCATATCTCAAACGCTGCTTTCATTTCATTCAAATAAAAGGTGGGGAAAGAATATAAGATAATGAAATATCCCATTATCCTAAAACCAAATTCCATTAAATGTATGTTACTAGTGTAATCATACTATTTGGGTGATAGGAGGTGAGGAGAGAAACAAAAAGAATAGAACTTAAAAGAAAAGAAGAAATTGGAAAGATGAATTTACCTCTTGAGACTTCCTCCATTTGAGTTCCTCATAAGGGGAGAGGATTTGGTATATTGAAGAGGCTAATGGAATTTGGACATGGGGGAAGATCTTGAGGAGATATTTGGGAAGAATATTAATAAGGAACAATGCTTGAGAGGAGTGAAAAATAAGAGGTAAGAATAGGTGGTATTTATAGTGTAGGGGAGGTGGTTTTTCGTAATTTTTGAATCATTGGTTTATTATTTCATCACAAGACAAGAAATAGTAAGTATTCCATGTCCAAGAATAGTAATAAATTCCCGAGACTTCAAACCAATTGGGCTTAGATCAACAGATCACCATCAATTACTCAATAAATCCCTTTTTATAATTTATTGTGAATTATCAGATTTTACTATTCATAAAAAATTCATGTATTTTGGAAAAATCTAGAAAATTCACCCTAACCATTTTTCATTTATAGAATGAAGTCCTTTTAATAAAATATTTATAAATATGATAAATTTAAAATTTAATTAAATCTAAATTTTATTATTAAAAACTAGTTTTAAAAAATTCTTTTACTTATTCTAAAATATAGGTATATTTTACTTTTAACATGAATAATATTTATATATTATCATATTTCAGGTTACTATTAATTTGGTTATATCAGAATTTATATGGGTATGTTACTATTCATATGGTTAGGTTACTATTCACCAAGAATTACGTTTTTCTTATCAGACTCCGAATAACATACTGATCACAACTGTGAGTGTCAACTTTTTGAAATTCAAAACACAGATGTGAAAAACATATATTTAATGGTAACTTATCACTTATTAGCACATTATGTTGTGTTTTCATTTGATTTTATGACATATTTATGAGAAGAGAATTTGTATTGAAAAACATTGGGCCGTTACCATTATGAATTGGTTTGTATGTTATGTTGAAATTATTTTATAGAGGTAATGACATGGTTTGGCTGAAATGATTTTATAGAGTACATGGCCCGATTAAGGTAAAATGATTATATAAAGGGGATTTTCCAATTATGTTGTAATGATTATAGGGAATTTCCTTCTTATGCTGAAATTTTTATATGGATTACTGGTTATGGTTCTGATAAAATTATTATATAAATGGATTGGACCAAAAATACTAAAGTGATAATGCTGAGGGATTTTCCTAGTTTTGTGATTATTCCATAGAATTTGTGTAATGGTTTTCATGGTAATGCTACATGCATAGTGTTATTCTAGCATGGTGTGGAATCAGTTTAATTTTAATTTTTTATTAATTGATTAATTAATAATATTATTTATTTTTTATTGCATGCACTTACTATGATACTGGTTTTTAGACATGTTTCTATCAAACTACTATGCTCCACTCACACGCAATTTTGGACATTATTTGGTACCCAAGAAGATTAAAAAGATGTGATTTTGGACAAGGGAAAATACCTTGTTCTTGATTATTTCCTCTTTGACGGGTTAGAATGTTGGGATGGAATAGATCATTGATTCTGGAAAGGTGTATTTTGAGTTTAGTTTTCTTTATCTTGAACTTCCATCTATATTATTTTCAACATGTCATTTAGGTACATTTCATCCGAACATTACATGGTCTATTATTTTAAATTTTTATGTGTTTTATCCTTTATCTTTTAGTGGTATGATGTACTATTTCATCGATTTCCATTTCTCTGATACTTTTTTATTTATTATATATCAAAAATATTTACAAAGGGGTCTAGTCTCCCCAATATGTTTTGTATACCACTTCTTCTTTTCGGAAACCTCTAACATATTGTGTGGAATACATGAGGTCTTGTCACTGACTTGAGTTTTTCACATGAGAGATATATAGATCCATGGTACATTACAAGTTTTAAATCATGTGATTGGTTTGGTAATATATTAGATATTATGATATGTATATATCATTAAACATGTTATATAAATAACATTTTAATTTTTGTAATTTCATTTATGAATAGAATTAAATAATTTATAAAAATTTATAGGTTATGGAAAATGGTATTTTGGGATGAATATTTAATTTAAATTAGAATTTAATGATTATTTATTGATAAATTGATTATAAATTGTTAATTAAATTATGATGATACATTTATTAACTATTTTACATAATAGTAAATATTATTAATAAATAAATTTATAAATTAAATGTAATGAATTTTAATTCAGATATAAAATGTTTTAATGGAAATCATTTGAGTAATTTATAATGTATATATAAATTATAAAATAAGGAAAACATAATAGTGTTTATTTTTAGTATTATGAATTTATCAAAGTTATTAATTTTAAATATTATAATTATACTGGATTCTATTGGAAATTATTTAAACCATAAATTCTTTTTTATAATTGATATGATCTAGATTTTAATAGTATTATGTATGTTTTATTATGAATATTTACATAATATATAAATAGCTTATATATAATGTTTATATTAAAAATAACCTATATTTAAAGAAAATTATAAATAAAAGTGAATATGAAGGAATTCATTTTAGGAATAAATATAAATTGATTATATTTATTTAATTATGCCTCAAGTTACTTTTTTTTGTTATGTATGAAAATGGAATGTATATTTTCAAGTGTTCAATAGAAACCCAAAAAAGTGAGAAATAATATTAGGTATACATAAAAATGAATGATTATAAACCATTCCATGTATGATTAAACCCATTGGAACTATTTACCATTCAATGGTACAAATGATGGTTAGAAATATATCATTCAGGCTCCACATGGATGGTATCCTAAAATAGAGTATCCACTTTTCCCAGAACTTCAGATATTCATTCAGGTTGATGATACCTTAATTGGATCCTCCAAGTATAATTTTTACATTAGTGTTTATCCAATATGATTAAATTTCATTGATTGTGACATGGATATTTCATTTAAAAATTTTATAATTATATTCTTCTAATGATAGAAATAAAAAATATTCTTTCTCTATTTGCTTAGAGTGTAAAAAACGTTCATTACAACACACAAATATTTTTTGATATATTTCACTTTAAATAAGTGTTATGTCTTAAAAATCTTATTTTACACAAAAAAAGGTTTAAAATAATTTGGTATACTATAGAAATATTTTTGTCAATTGTGTTTGTTATTATCAGGAATCATCCTATATATAGTGGTACATCAATCCTCTAGATAGTCCTAACATAGGATGAATGGAATTGTTGATCACCATCGGATGGTAACTAGCACCTAGAATCATCAAAAATGCCAATAGGAATGGTTTTTAAACTAGAATAAATAAAAAATATAGTCTATTAGATAATAAAACAATAAAAATTCAGTATAACAAATGATCCTCAAGGAGAAAAGTATCCCAGTAATAATGATAAAAAATAAAATGTAAAACATCATGAAAAATACAATGTAATACCAATCCTAACAAAACTAAAAGTCTCCATGTAATGAGTGTATATCAACTCCACTGGTCACCGCCACCACCCAAGGTCCCATGCCCAAGAAAATCCATCACCTCCATGTTGTGATTTCAATTTTTTATATATGGAATAACAATTTCTAAAATTACTTGATAGAAAATGTAGGTTATGTAATAAATAGGTGAGTACGATTTCACAAATTTTTACATATGTTGTTCTATTTTATATAAATAAATAAATTATTCATTTTTTTAAAGTAAATTTCATGGATTAACATTTTATATTTTCAATCAAAATATGCTTTCAAAATAGGTAGTGTGTAGGAATATCAAAACATGATTAAATCAAAAAAAATTAATTAAATACATTAGTAAAGAATTTCTATCATAACTAGCATGTAATAATTATGTAAATGCTAATGACCTTTTCATACTCTCTAATATATTCTAGTTTATTTCTACATGATTCTTGAAAAACTCATTCAATCAAAATAGATTGAGGTTTGTGTGTCTGTCCGTAAGGCTCAGGCCGTCATGATACACTATCAAGACCCCATTTATGAAATAATTTTAATTATGATTTAGATGGAGTTTTCATCAACAATCCTTTACTATGGAGTCTGAGTCCAGGTCTCCTTGTCCCATTCAGCCACTAACTACCCAGTATCACATGTGTTTTCAATCAAATAGTCATCGTAAAGTCATTCATTTGAAATCAATTAATTATTCAACCGACCAAATTCAAGTTTCAATATTTCATTTATATTTAAAAACCAATTCATTAGTTTTCATCATATTAAAAAATATCAAAAAAAAATAATTCTTTTAAATATATTTTTATCAAGAATCATCAAAAAATCAATCTCATTTCAATAAAAAAATTCACAATAATAAACCTTATATACTCAGATCAATTGAAAAGTTTTTGTTTCACATTTCACACCTTTTAAAATCCAAATAATATCTTCCCAATTTCATGGAATTAAATTTTAAATAAATTTTGAATAAAGAAAATAAATCAACGTATCTTGTATTGTAAAATCCCTATAGAACCAGATACTTTTTATCCGAGGATAAAATGATTAATCACTCGAGACATGAATCAAAAATGGAGAATATAATTTTAGAAAAATCTAAGTGGAATCCCCAAAATAAAAATTTATCAAATAAAATATCCAATTCATCAATAACATGAGTGTTTATCAATCTAAATATAGGAGACAAGAGAAGAAAATTGGGATCCCAAATCCACTATAATTCACTTATCAAATAGATATTAAACATGCCCACTGGTTCTCTAATATGATAATAAGAGAAAATGGGGGGCGGGGAAACTTTTCTCTTGTGATCATCAAAAAGATAAATAATAAGACTAGGGTTGAGTGTGATGAGCTTACATTTATAATGGAATATTTAGAATTTTAATTATAATTGGGGGGGGGTAAAAAGTTATATTCATGGTTTTTTGGCTTATGTTGCGTTGTTATTACTAACCATAAACCTAATCATGCTACCTCACTTGGAATATAGAAATGATGAATGGTTAGAAAAATCATGCATTAACTGTGTGCTTTGTTTTGGGCCACATGAACAAGGATTGAGGTTTATCCACATGCTTTAGACAACAATGTGCCAACAAGGATTTCCCCTTTTTCAATGGACACATGGTCATGAGAGGAGGCCACATGGGTTTCTCTAAGAGTGATCTACCCTCAAATGCATCAAGATATGGAAAATGGTTTTCAAGATAAAACATATGGTTATCTCTAACCATGATCCAAATATGCATAACAAAAAAACATCAACAAATATCCAATTGTCACCAGAAATGACCCAGAACATGACTGATAAAAAGAGTGATAATAATAGGGGTTAATTTTACCTGAATGTGAAAAATGATACGTTAAACTCTCCCCATTAATTTTTTCTCTAACAAAACATTTTAACAAGACTCTATTTCAAATAGATGGTTATTTTATTCCTTCATCACTGCCTTACGATCCAATGTATCATGAGAAACAAAACCATTCTACCATATCACCGGATCCAAGAATACGAATTCTACATGAAGTACCGTCATCTCAAAATAATTAATCTATATTGGTTTCTATGTAATAGATTAATCTAGTCCCACAACTTGGTCCACCATAATAAATACATTCCCTTATTCATATAGATACATTATAACTTATAATATGTGACATACATTATAAATCAATATCAATGAGGGGTTAAAGAAATATTTTATTTCAAACTTCCAATCAAATAAGCCAAATAATATAACCCCATGTATCTTGGAGAAATCATGCCATGTTTTCCCTGACTTCAATGGTCTAACCAAGGTGAAACACTGAAGAAAATGAACCAACTGACTAAAAATCCAAAGGGTGTCAATGATGATCATAATAAGAATTATATTGTATTTAAACCACCACTATTATATTTCGAATGGAATAACTATTTTTCATCTATTTTACCATTACATGTCCAATAAGAGAGGTTTCACCAAACTCAGTCAAACAGAATAGATATTTTCATGGGTAGCCATACAATGCCTCGATGGGTTCTTTACTAATGGATGATTGGTAACCATTTAATAGGAAAACTAAACTAGTACCAAGTGTCTATCCAATGATACACAAAAATAAATAATCAAATCATTGATCATGACTTCAAGAATCTATATAGCTCATTTTAATTTTTCATCCATCTATGAATCATAAGTTCTACTCAAGCTTACCTAGGATATCATTTATATTAAGATTAATATCAAAAAAAGAGAAGTGATATGGTTATCCTTATTAAAATATATAATAGATAAAACTACATACAATAAAACAAACTCTTACAAATAGATATTTCTTAAGTCCTCAACTTTGGTTAAATAAAAAATTGGGATAATGTGAACGGATTTGGTCAGTCAAACAATCATAACCCGTATCACATTCTTTCCTTGAGGGGTAGGAGGAAACTGAACTAATAATTTCAACAAAATAATATCCCACTACCATGTTAGAATAGGAAGGGGATGAATTAGAATCAATGTTTTATGGTTCTCAGTCTTGACATGATGGGTTTTATAATATTGTGAAGCCAAATCAGTAGTGTTTTCTTTCATACATGGGCACCATAATTACTTAAACATGTAATATAACATAATGAATGTACTATGGTGTACGACCCATTGGTAACTATTGTTATCACCGATAACATATTTTCTCAAATGAGAATGTATGATGTACAATTTTTGAAAACATTGGAGACCCTTATGAGAAAATGATGACACACATATAGCCTTTTCTCAATAAAAATAGTTTTGAATTCTATATAATTAGTCATATAAATGTTTCTCCTAAGTAATCACCTTGTTAATAGAGTATATGGAGACACAATAATTTTACACAAAGTACAACATGATACATAAACCTAAATAATCATTAATACGGAAAAAAGATCACAAATTCCTTTTATTCGAAGACTATCTTCATATTGCTCAAAAAAAAACATAAACATGGAGAATCTATTTTATTTCTATATCTAAGAAATTAGAATCTATTTATGAATTATAAAATTCATGAGATAACTTTGGGAATAAAAAATGAAATGGATGAGTTATAATACCAATAAGGGAATAAAAATGACAAGGAAACATAACTTATGAGTATAATGTATTAGATAATATCAAAAAAGATATGGCACATGAGTAATCACAAAGAATCATAACATAATGAACCTGGCATCATATGTTAATGGTATCATAGAAATTGTGGTGGAAACATAAAACAAGATATTAGCATAAGTTAAGGATAATAACAAAGACAAAATCATAAGGGGAATAGAGTACCATAATGGATTAGGTCGAATCCCTAAACACATTCATGATGTATCTTAAGACTAAAAAATTACCCAATGAATTCGAGGGATATATGGACACACCCATCAAAACATTTTTATGATCTATGTGTTATACATAATGAAAATAAATCATAAATAATAACTAAATAATTACCCATTGAAACCAAATGGGTTGTATGATATTTCATCATATCATATTCAATGAAAATTCATAATGAAGGAATTTGTTAATGAATTTTAAGGTGTGTATTACCCTATAAGAAGAAGATATAATGAACTATATATATATATTACAGACATATATTCATAATTATATGTAATCCATATCTTTAAAGGTTATTTTTATTAATGAAAATATTTTTAAAAAATAATTTTGAAGAAAATAATCTTTTCATTTTTAGTAACATAAAAGAATGTCATCTTATATTGAAAATGATTTAGAAATATCACATTAAAAATTTCTTGGCGAAAATATCTTCTCCATTTTGAAAAATTTTATTTAAAATATAAACAAATACCAAAAATTAATGAAACCATTTTAACTGAAAATATAATTTGAATCATAAAAGTGAATATTTAAAATAATGAGTGGTCATGATGAATGAAAAGTTACATTCATGCCGAATCTTTTAAAAAACAAATATTCATTTCACAATTTTATAAGAAAAGGAAATAAAGTACATTTTTTTAAAAATAATGGAAATATTCCTTTTAAAAAAGTTATAATTACAATTATTTTTAAGGATGAAATCACACTATTATAGTAAACCATTTTTCAAAACATTTTAAGAACGATAGAGTTTGTAGAAGAAAAATTTTCAACCAGAAAGAAAGATAAATTCACATTTTCTTAAAATTTGTTTCTATATAATTTTATGTAATAAAAGTGTAGAAAATGTTATTATTTCTAGAAAACATCCTAGATAACCATAGGATAAGAAACATAAATGGTTTTATTATATATCTGTCACATAATTTCCATTAATTAAAATTAAAAAATATGAAAACATAATTAAAATTAGATTGAAACATAAAATCTTATTGATCTGATAACATTTGAATACTAAATTACCATAAATTATGTAGATTAATTGTAACATAAAATATAATTATTTATGAATTATTCATGGTATAGTAGGTAATGGGGCATTATATTCACCATTAAAAATAAATTATGTGCACAAAATAAGACGTGTCTTAAAGAAGGAAGTTCTAAATGAATCCCTTATAATGTTCATATCATTAAGGTGAGAGTAAATAAATGGGGTGATCATGTGTAAAAATTATATATCCAAAAATATAAAAGTTTATATACAATATAAATCAATATTCATTAATTTCAAACATAATTTTGGAATTATATAATTAATGAATTAGATGTATAATCCAATTAATGGAAATTGACATAAGAAAAGTATTTCCTTACACTTATATTTAGTTTATAATCATTTAATAATTTTTATAGTGGTTATAAAAATGTTATAAATTATAAAAAATCATATTATTATTTATGATATATAATATCATATTTTTATAATATATTATAAACTGTTTGTTAATATTGTTTCATTATCACTATTATTTCGGGAGTTAAATGTTTTGTCTTATCCAATACATTTCATTGTGAATGTTTTATATCATGAACATAAGTAATATTTAAATAAAATACATAATGATATTAATTATATATATAATTTATTTTCCATTACATACATCTTAATAATCATTTTTTAGTTTTAACAGGGAAAATTAATCACATCGCTTCATGCTGATGATAAGTCATATGCACACATGGGTGACATTATCATTTCCTTAATAGGTAAAATGGAAAGGAAATAAATATTATATTATGTTTTATGAATAAATATAATTTCATATACATCACATATATTATTTAAAATTTTCCTTCTTCAACTTCCATGTAAATCGTTACTGAAATATGAATCGCATCCCCTCATGAGGTGAAAGTCTTTTGTATAGATGATCGACTTTATCATTTTTTCAATAAGTGATATGGTTACAAATTGTATGATATATTTATTTTCCATAAATATTAATATAAATTTAATATAATATATTAATATAAAATTAAACGTTATTGCCTTCCGTGTAAATCAAAAGTGAAAAATGGATCACATTGCTTCACGAGGTGGTGGTTTGCCACACACACAAACGTCATTATCACATTCTCTACAGAATATAATATAAGAATCTATATATTATTTTATGATTCAATAAGAATAATTTTATTATAAATATTATATATATATATATATATATTAAATAAATCATCATGTCCATCCACCACAAGTGGTGATGGAAAACAAATTACGTCGGCCCACGAGGTTGTAGTATGCCGCCCACATGATCAATTATTTCATTTCCCATTTGGGGGTGGAGGATATGCTTTTAGGTACTTAACATAAGACAATAAAATATAATTATATTTAATATAAATATTTTAATATATCATCATGCTTTAAAAATATTTTAATGCAGTGTAAGAATAAATAATATATAATTCATGTTTAAGGACATTGCATCTTCTTCGGACAATAACTTTATGTTTAAACAAACATACTTCAGAGGTTGTATTTATGATCAAACAAATGATTATAATATTAGGGTATTGGATTTATTTTTCTATTTGGTTAAGTAATTTCCAAACCAATGGGTATTGGATGGGTGGAAAGGGGACCAAAGGTGGTGGCCTTTTATAAGTGGGGGAGAAGACCAACATGATATTTTTTAATGGAAAGAATTATACCCTTATTTTTTGAAAAAAAAGGCTCTAAAAATATCCAATTTAGATAATTGTAAGAGGTATGTTCTAAATATTACCATAAAATAATAATTATATATGTTTGGGTCATTTTAAACCATTATTGTTTTTTGTTTGGCCCCTCAATAAAGTTGTTTTTACCTTAACTATGGTAAATTTTTTTGTTGTTTTCAATAATCATTATGTTAAAAATTAATTTAAAATAACAAGATAACATAAATTATTTGGATTAAATATATGGAATTATTTTTTTTAAATTATATATTCAGAAATAGTACAATTTAATTTAAAATTAACCCCATAAACATATCGACGAAATGGGTTTTTCAAAAACATTTACAAAAGCTTTAAAACGTTTTTCTATTATAATTAAATATTAAATTAATTCAGATCACCAAAATTATTTAAATAATAATATAGATGAACTAATTTTACATTATATACAAATTATAATATAATTTACCTTTTAATATATGTTAAAAAAAGGAATCTATCAACAACAATAAGTATTGTTAACTATTCATCAAAAATAAATCTTTTTATAATATTTAAAAAAAATTCCAAAGATAATTTTGTAATATATTTTTATATTATGATGTTTATTTTAGAAAATAAACTTACTAAAATTGGTAAAAATAAATTTTAAATCATGTGTATAGAGCATGACAAATCTTATATTAAAAAAATTTAGTTTTTTAGAAAAAAATTCTTTTCATTAAAATGGTTATTATTTTAGTTTTAATCAATAGAGAACCATTTTATTTATTTTATAAATGTGTAAAAATAAGTTTCATAATTTATTATTCATGTTCATACCATTCAATTTAATAGATATGTTGTGATGATAATGTTTAAATGACAATATTTTAACAGAGTATCATGTTTCATTTAAGATCGATGTTGTGTACATCATAAGCTATCAAGGATATTAAATTTATTTTAAAAATTATAAAGTCTCAAGGTTTTACATTAAAATATAGGATTATTTTTTCAAGTCATATACATGATCTGACGTGATGTTCCTTTTTTAAAATATAATCTTGTTACATTATATCCCATTCAATAAATTGTTCCCTTACAATTAAATATTCATCTAGGTAATCGGGGGTTTGAAATTTGAAAATAACTTTTTTAGAAAACAACAACATAAAAATGGTTAGTAAAACTTTCTCTTCATATGAGATAAATGGTTATATGAGTTTTATCCATAACAACACATTATTAGGTTCCATTATATGAGAACATTGGTGGGAAATGAATATGTGGACATAGAATAGAATACTAACACCAAAAGATTAATAGAGTGATATAGATCCTTTATCCCAAGAATAATAAAGATCATAAGAAAGTAAACAACCACAAAAATATAATTATCTGATGGATTATAAGACAATTAATTCATCATATATAAAGTTAATTGGGTAACATTTCTATTCATTATCCATATCCTATAGTTGAGGTATTTTTTTTTTCTGATCATGATTAAGAAAATAATAAAATAAAATTTCTCGAAATCATTTTATTTCATAAACATCATTTCTTCTTTTAATTTTTATTTGATAAATTTCTAATTTAACTCTTCTATAAATAAAATGAATATAAAATATGAATTTTTTCAGAATCACTAAAATAATGTTTTAATATATCATAAGATCCATAAAAGTGTAACACGATATGCATCCTATATTTATTAAAACAAAAAAAATCACAAGTTATGCTAATAGTAAAAATGTATACGAATATATTAATATACAAAATTCAAAAATGAAACCAAAGTATTATCATAGATCATTATTTAAAAAATAACCTCATATCCTGAATAATCTCAATAACCAGAACATGAAATACGGTTTTAGTCTCAAAGTTTATCTCTTACCCTTTCAACACAATTCTCAAATAATAGAACATAATTCTTCCCAATTAATTATTTACATTAAACCAAAAGGTTATATATACATCATATTCATAAAATGTCCACAAAAATAACACTAGTCATCCAAAAATCAAAAAACAGGATCATATAATATGTTTCTAAAAAAATTAATATTTAACGTTTAAACCATCTATATAAAAACTATATCATACTAACTAGTAAATAAAAAAGGCTGGTGGTAATCATTGAACCATTATAATCCTTCAGTTGTGGGTTTAAGACCTGCATCCTTTGTTAATGTGATTTTTTTCAACCTAGTTTTCCAATTATCCTTTTTATAAAACTATTAAAACATATATGTGATGATCATTTTCATAATTCACCATAATCCTATAATATTTTCATGAATATGATTATCATATTCAAAAGTGACATTAATTATCAAATTATTTTTTGAACCCTAATTATTTCTATACAACTCATTCATTCCAAAAAATAAACTAATTACCTCAACATAAAGCACATCTCCAAGATTTTCTTTTCTAAAATTATGTTTTCCCCCATTGAGTATAAAATTTCCATAAAATGACCTCTCTAGGTCATTTAATATATTATTGAGCATGCTCAACACAAAATTTCATTAGTAAAATACCTATATATATATAACAAAAATAACATATTTCTTGAATTATAATAAATAAAATTTCTATCATTCAACATAATTATTACTCAATTAAATGGGATTCATCATCATATTACTTATAACTCTTTACTTTTATAGGTCTTTTTTAGTATCCTTATAAAAAAGAAATAACATTACTCATACAATCTTGTTGGTCATCTTCATGAAATTTCCCCCCAAAAAATCGATTTTAATTATTTATATACGTCCCAAGATTAAAAAATTCAACTGTTGATGATACCTTAGGGACACCATTATTTTAATCATCTATGTTAAACAAATATTCGTTTTTACCTTGGTAATTACGTACATTATTACATTATTTTATACACAAAAATCAACTTCTAATTCATCTGATACATTCACATAATTGATTCTTTCAACATTTTTGACAAATATGAAACCAAATATTCTCTCCTCCGTGGTCTCCACAACCTAAACTCTTATATAACTATATATTTGTCTTATTTGGTGAGCAAGAGGGTTGGTTAAGGTGAGTATTTCTAATCATATATCATGATAACAGATTAGGAATAATTACAATAACCTTCACTCTAGTCATCATCCCATTTGGTTTCTCATCGACACATTGTTTGTAACAATCAATGCTAGACTAGTTCTTTTTTGGTTCCCTCCATTTGCTAAAACCGTAAATCATTATCTGAGAAATAATATTCATATTGGGAAACAAAAAAACCACGAAATATTATTTATAATATGTCTAAATAATGACACCTTCATTTAAATATAATTCACCTTAGATTTATTCATGTTCATTGATGATCATCATCTATTAAAATCCACCACTCTTTTTTGTAAAGTGTTTGTGAGTTTCCAAATAATATCTCACATGTGTGTCAAAATAGGCATGCAGTGAGGACCATTATTACATAATAGGTAATACTCAATTCATGATTGAAATTATTTTTTTAGCTTTATCACCCTTAGGTACATCTCTATATCCAATTGTTTTATTCAGGTATGGATATAATTTCTCAGAAATAACTCACTCAATACTTCCAAAAGATTATATGATATTTATATATATAATATTATTTTTATACTTATCCCTAGGGTTCTCACTAAATTTTTATCATCCTAGTTTCATAGATAAACTAAACCTTTCCTATGATTCCATGTCTGGTGGCCCAATCGTTTTTCACATTTTTTGAAATGATTCTGAAACATAAAAAACCATTAATAATATACATAGATCATAAACGAATAATTTCCGTTGTAGAGTAGTTTTATATTACATTAAATGAAACATAAATAAATAATATTTATTTTATTATCCATAGAGAGCTCTTAAAATTTATTTCTGCTCCTAAAAACTACATGGGATATACCGAAGAATACATAATGAAATGGATTATTAAAAAATTTAAGAGAATACACATGATAAAGAAATATAGCATATGATTCTTAGGTATAACATGATATCATCAAAATGAAGGAACATGAGTAATCACATGGACGAAAAATGTAGACGATGTGTTGTCATTAGATATTGAAATCATATGAAATATAGAAGAAAAAAATGTGACATAAGAATAAGTCCAGGATAACTAATAGGACAACCTCATATGGTGGACAGAGTTCGTATGTGGCCATGTTTTGATAAAATTTTTCGACATAACATATTTAATTTAACTATTTTATAGTAGTTATAATAATTTTTTATTTCATAATTTTTCTTTTTTAATTATTATTATTTAAAAAAAATATGAAAATAATGTTTTTATGATTAATAAATTCTATTTTCATGCTTTAATTATATATCCTTTTAAATTTGAATTCATTATTTTAATTTTATGACTATTTTCAAAAAATTAATTTAGTGCTACTGTTTCTTGTTCTGTTAATTGAATTTATATTATTTATGTTTTTGTAATTAATTAATAAATAAATGTGATGTTTTTAATTTATTTTATTTAAATAATGTAATAATTAGTTATAATAAATTAAAATTTAATTATTTCATAATTTTTATCCTTTAATCATTATGTTAATTATTTAATAAGTTTATATTTTAAGCTCATTGTTTTTATATGTTAATCTTTTTTTAACTTTTCAATTTATTTACTTTGAATTTATTACATTTTAATATTTTTTTTATTTTTTTATGGAATGAAGATTATTATTTTAACAGAGGTTTTATTATTAATTCAATTAATTTAAATTGGTTGTGATTATAGAGGCATTAATATTGACATTTTATTTCTTTCTAACAACATAGCTAAATTTGAAGATATCGATCCACAAATCCAATTGATAAACATATTCAGTCACCTAGTTAATATTTCTTGGGATATGACATAGAAAAATTTCAATAGATTAATGTAGGTATTTTTATATAAGGATCCTCATAGCCAAGATGCCACAGTTTCCACATACCCAAATGTTTAGGCATCCCAAATGTTTTCCTGGTCCATATATCCATTTTGAGAAGCCTATAACATATCCATATACCTTAGTAATCATGTGTCCAAACATCATAAGTCAATCATGTATTTTAATTAACATAATTATTTATCTCTAAAAAAAGAATAAAAATTGAGTACAGATACAGAGGATTACTAAACCATCATAAGAAATCCTGATTTCCATTCATCGTGAAGCTTCCCTCTTTGTTGAAGACAAATACACACCTATGTTACTCAGATTCACTACCATTGTGAACTTTCTGGAGATGGTTTTATGTTGAATATCCTTAATGATAGTGAAGTCATCTATCATAACCATTAACTATTTCTCAAACTATGAACACTGTCATTGGAGAAAATTCACAATCATCCCAAACTGTAGATTGTTGAGTTAAACAAACCACTAAAGGTGATAGTAGATGAATTTGAGCCACCGTTTCCATTTCATGACAACCAAAATTGTATTAGGGATATGATAATGTGGTAAAAGATTTATGTTCTTCTATGTCAATGATATATGATGTCTCTATGTTGTGATCACCACCATGATGATTGAAGATGAGTGAGCCTGAACTAGTATCGATCATTGTTTATTTTAATCGATACCCAATATCAGTTTGAGAATATGTTCATCAACTTATTTCAAATCATGGATGATCGATTTTAGTCGAACACACCCAATCCAAGTTCAAATAATTCATAATCATGGATATTGATCAAGAATAATGATTTATTATTATGGTGACTAAATATAATTTTATGAATGAGAATAAAACTGGTTCTCGGTGGTGTGATTAAAAATGGAACAATGTATATTTTAAAAAAATATGGATCTCTATACTGAGAAGTAATTTGAATTTCTAAAACAAAAATTAAGAACTAATTTCATAGATTTTTAAATAATACACTTAACAGATCTAGTATTTTGTGGGAATTGATAAGGATGAATGAATGTAAGAAATATTAATTTGATTTTTGTTCGAGCTTCGATAAACTGGCTTAAGGATTAAGAATCTTGATGTCACATTATTTTTTTGGCATGTTATCACATTGAAGATAATGTCGATGTTGTAAATTTTCTCTAGGTTTCACAATAATTGAGGATCACTGGACACGTTTATTTCAACTACATGGGGAAGAATATTTTTCAATGCATGTGATAGAGTTATGTGTTAGTGTATCAGAACAATTGGATTATCCACCTGATTTCCATTTACTCATTTTTATCCTAGAAATTACATATGGAAATAAATTTATTTTATAGTTCTAGTGGATCTCAAAATGAAACATTATCCAAATATGGTGGTGTATAAAATTTAATGTAATGGATGGAGAGATTTGGAGGAAATCAAAAACACATATAGATATTTCTAAATATGAATTATTAGAGTGAAAAGTTGAGGACGTCCAATGGAATTTCTACCACTTTTGATATAAAGGAAAATTGAATGTTATATTTAGTATGTGAACATAAGAAGACAGTTTTTTATTGTCCAGCTCATTTATATTTGATTGGAGTTTCTTTAAGATATATTATTTTTTGACCATATAATATTTTATCTCTCTATGTTTTTTGTAAATTTAAATGCTGATTGAAGTTTAAAGATTATTTTTATTTCATTTTTTATTCATGTATTCTATTAAAATTCATTATCAACACATATCATATCAAAGTGTATCATTCTTGGAGGGTTTACTATTAACACAATCTATTTAGGAGTTTGAGAGTTGACACCTAATAAAATACGGTTAAAACTAAGATTCTTAATTTTAAACATGACATCATTTCAAACCAAATTAAATTCCCTCATTAAGATAACAATTCATGCATAGAGAGAGTTTTTATCAAATATTTTCACGAAATGAAAAACGATTGATCCATGAGGACTACTAGATTTGTCCACCTCTCTCTGTTAATATTTCCTACTCATTATGCACTATTTTCATAATATTTCATCTATTTTGTTGGTTTTCGTCATTTTTTTATTTATCACTTTTTCATATTTCAAAATAGAATTTTGTTTTCATTTATAAAATAAAAAACTCATCAAAAAAGAATAAAAAATTTAAAATGTATAAATTTAAACAAATTTTAACAATTTAATGGATATAGTATAGTCACACGAGGATAAAATCCTAGTCCCTACAATACTATATTCCAATTGTTTTATTATTTTAATAATATTTTAAAAATACTAAAAACTCAATTTAATTGGTTCTAGTGATGAGAGGATGAAAAGGTGTTTGAAAAATATTAAAAAACATATTTCATATTTAAAAAATTATCATTTTTAAAAAAAAAATTAATGTCCAACAACCAAGAAAATTATATTTTTTTATAATATTAGAAATAAAATAGTAGTAAATGAGAGAGATAAACAAGTTTTGGAGTTCAAAAATCTTGAAACAAATATAATCCTCACACAAGGAACTCTAAAAAAAATCCTTTAAAATATAAAATTCTCCTAACTTATAAAATTTGGATGAACATTGAACACTAAAGGAGATCAATACTCCTGGTTTAGAGAAATATAAAATAGATGTTTTTGAAAAGATCACTCATGGTTTCTATTTGATATTAAGAGTGATTCATCATATACATAAAATTAATGATTTATCAAGAGAGGATCCTCACAATCACCTAAAATAATTTCACATGGTGTTTATCATCATAATACCCCCAACATGTAATTAACGATCCAATTAATATTAGAGAAATCTCATTTTCATTAAATTGATTGTGAAAACATGGTTTTGTTACTGAAAATCCATAACCATTAATAGTTGGCAATAGTTGATTAATATTTTCATAGAAAACAGTTTCAAAACCTCTAGGATTATCTCACTAAAAAGAGAAACATTTGGAATTAGGATGTCTAATGGGGAGACATTACAGGTGTATTTGGAGGGATTAGGGAATATTTTTAATTGTTTCCCTCATAACAATATTTTTTATCAACTCTTAATTCAATATTTTTGGGAACATTTTTATTAATGGTTAAGATAATGATATATGTTTCTACATGAGGAAACTTAGTTTATAAAACTCCAATTCATTATGTAAATATCATTTCAAACATGTCCCCAAATTCATTACAATTCAGTAATGGTAGTCTAATTTTTGTTACGCCTTCTATGTAAGTGTCTACATCCAATTGTTACAATATATATTGATAATCGATTAAGTGATCTTGTAGTCATGAGGAAATGGATATTGACTATCTCTGCTACTTCATTTCCCCAACCAAAAAGAGTATAACTTATTTAGAAGCATTGTTGTTTTTTTATCAAATGTTCATTTTCATGATATATTTTCTAAAATACAATAGGGGCCTGAATCATGTAATGGAATTTTTCATGGAAATATTTTCCGGAATAATCCAAAAAATAAATTTTCCCAATCAAAACATTCAAGCTTATAGAATTAATTAATATCATAATTTTACCCAATGTTAGAACAACTATAAAAATAATTGGTTGAGGCCTAATAAAAAATAAAATCAGAATTAATAGACTCGATCATTGGAAGAACAACCTATGTGTAATCATAACAAATTTAGAAATAAATATAATAGTAATTTCAAATATTATTTGAATCAATAGAATCAAGAGAATAAAATTAATCAAATAAATAATTCAAACCATGAAAACATGGTTAAAATGATACAAGACACTTCACCAAAAAAATTGTTTCTACAAAAAAACTCTACCCAAATAGATAAAATAGATACTAAAATTTTTAGTTTGAATAATCAATGAAGTTCTAATTTTCATTCATAATATGAAGTGAACCTGAGGGTAAGTGAAAATGTTAATGAAATTATATTTCTAAGTGGAACTAAAATTCAAAATCTATAATAAAAAAAAAAGAAACTAAGAAATAGTGTTTTCTAAGATAAATGAAAAAATATCTGTTGAATTACCAAACCACCTACTAATATTTTAAAACTACCTACTGAAGCTATTTTAATACCATCATAAAATTTCAAAGAACTTATTATACATTCACCTATTGAATTAGAAAAATCAAATAAGAAGATGGAAATTAACCTTGAAAGAACCTATATTTATTTTATAAATCTAATGTGCTCTTATAAAAAGAAATTCAATTTTTATGATGATCCTAAATTGTATAGTGATCTTCTAAATTATCCTTTTGGGAATCTCTCATATCATGAACAATTGTAAAAAACTAGTAGAAAATGAAGTATATAAATTTTTTATAAAAGTATATTTTAATATCCTTTTGTTATATGCTATAAAATAGATCCCTCATTTTGATAAGTTTCTTAATGATACACACACTTACAAATTGAAATTCAAGGGAGGGGAGAATGTTAATTTGGGAAGAAATGTTTTTCCTATTATTCAACACCATCTACCTATTATATTCAATGATCACTGTATCTTTTTTATCCCATGTATCATTAATAATCATCAATTTCAATATGAAAGTATTGATTTGGGGTCCTACATAAATGTGATTCCATATTATATCTTTCTGTCTGTGTAGGTGGGAGGGCTTAAAAAATCCGGAATTTTGATATTTCTAGAAAATTTAAGATTAGATAAGTTAGATGGAGTTAGCAGAGGTGTGCTGGTAAGGATAAAATATTTAATTTTCCTATGTATTGTTACATAAAAGACAAGGAATATTGTCATTTAAGTTCACATGCACCGTTAATTTTAGGAAATCCGTTCTTGAAAACAAATAGGGTAATATTTAATGATCATAAAGTTACGTTGTGTTTATATTTTAGAGGAAGCATGGTTTATTTATGTATCTTTTAATCAATGAAACACGCTATGAAAGACTATTCTACACAATAAGTTAACATGATAGACTAGTTTTGCACATAGTTATTCCATGATGTTATACACAGTAACCAACCTCTATATCCTTTTATAAAATGAAAATTCTCTTGAAAATGAACTATTTTTTTCAAATGAGGTTTTTGAATCTGAAAATTATGAAATCTGTTGTAAGATGAATATGAAATTAAATATGTATTTTTGAAAATTGTACACTATTTTTTAATTTTTTAACATTTTAAGATAAATTCTTTTTTTGTATGTGATTATGAAATATATGATGATATTTGTGAAACTATGAAATAAGTAAATCTGTTGAAAATTGAAAATTTTTTTAATAAATTGAATCTAAAATAGATGAAACTGATTTATATTCTATTTAAAATGACATAAATTCTATAAAAAAATATCATGGAAAAGTAACCTCATATCGATTTATATGAATTTGAAAATAATTTTACTTCAAATCTAGGAAATTATAATTCTCCAATTTTTGAGGATTTTTTACTGGATGAATACCAACTTAATAGACCCATAAAACTAGATTTATCAAAAGAGTATAAAACATTAACACTTGAACTTAAACCTTTTACTGAGAATTTTAATTATACCTACTTGTAAGAAAAACAATAATTTCAAGTCAAAATTTTTAGTGGGATATCTAATTAAAAAGAAAAGAGACTACTAGAGGTACTGAGGAAGAATAAAAAAACCATAGGGTGGTAATTCGATTATTTTCTCGAAATTATTCATTTAGTTTGAATGAATAAGATTCTTTTTTAGGACAATTGGAAACCTTTTTGAAAATTTCAGTGGACATTGATTCCAAAACATAATAAAATAGAAAAGAAATAGGTTATGACAATATAGTTTGTAGGTATAAATTTCATCATTTATGATAGTTTATGGGTATTTTCATCTCAAATCATTCCTAAAAAGGGTGGATATTTTGTTGTTATAAATGAATTTGACGATTTAGTTACTTCTTAATTTCCTGACAATTGAAGGGTATGGGTTGATTATAGAAAACTGAATTTAGTTACATTGAAAGACCACTTTATCTTTACTTTTCTTGACCAAATACTTCATTGTTTAGCTGGTCCATCCCATTATTTCTTCCTATATAGGTTTTCTAGGTACATACAATTTCACATATCTTCATTGGTCAAGGATAAAATAACTTTCACATATCCTTTTCGTACCTCTTATTATTATTGAATTACATTCTACCTATTTAATACCCCTTCCACCTTCCTAATAGGCATACATAATATATTTTTTAATTTTCTTGAGTAATGAAGAAAGTGTTTATAGATGATTTTATAGTTAGGGGTTTATATTTTGAAATATTTATAAGGATTTTAGGCGTTTTTCTAAGAGTTTTTATCAAAATTAACATTATTATCATCTTTGAAAAATGTTTTTTATAGTTGAGAATAGATTTTTTTTATTCCATAAAGTGTATAAGAATGAAATTTTGGTATACAAATATATGTATGAAATCAGTTCTAAACATTCATTTCATAAAATAGTGGATCATATTAGATATTTTACAGAGCATGATGGGTTCTATTAGAGATTCAGGACAGACTAAAATTTGGAATGTTCACCATTTAGTAAATTTCCTTGGAAATAAGTTACCATTACATTTGATGAGATGGGGAAGGAATCCTTTTAAGGAATCAAGAAATGCCTACATCCCCAAAAATAGTGCAACCACATTATTAGAGATTTCCTTTGGAGATGATGATTTTCTCTTTTGAAATATATTTATGACATGGTCACGAGAAAAGGATGGATTGAAAATATCATGTCATTACATATACTTCAAGGATTCTATATTCTTACCAATCTAATTACTCAAAAATTGAGAAGTAGTTTTTAGACATTATATTTTCCATTGATAATTTTAAAGAAATATTTTGGGATCTAAATTTTAGTTTGTTACTAATCATTAAACTATTAAATATCTCATGAAATGGTAAAATAATAACCTAGTCCATTTATAAATTTCTTATTAATATATGAATTTGATATAAATATCAGTGATAAAAATGGGATTTATAATATTGTGGTAAGAAATTTGAGTATGATACATAGTTTATTTTTTCAAGATAAATATATTTTTTTATCCTATAATATAAATGTTTTATATGGATAAGCTACATTCTTCTCTTGTTAACAAACAAATGTAGTTTTTAATTATTTTTATTTATATAGCAGAAAAACTATTCCACATTGGTTTTCCAAATAACATGTTTCAATACTTTTTTTTTGGGTCAAAAAAAACATGTTTAAAATGATTTTAAACTGTGGTGCATTGTAAGTGACAATATAATTGGGATATTCATCCCAAATTCCAAAATTCCTTCAGTTCGGTAATTTATTCATATTTTGAGCTATGGTGGGGAATTGGTTTAATATAGTAATCCTAGAAAATTTCTAGTTTCATGATTATTTTATCCCCCCATTTTAAAATATTTTTATAAGATTTTTTTGATATAACAATGCATTCTAATTATCAAGAAACATTTGACAAATTCATGATATTCCATAATGACCATTGTTTTTTTGTGATTCCGGTTATGTTTGGTAAATAGAATTCATGATACCTTTTCACAATTATATTTGATATTTTTACATTCGTCTTTCGGTGGACATTTTTTTGAATTTTATTAACGAAATTTAAACTATAATAAATTATATTAGGGTGGTGTCCCAATTCTTTCATAGTAATCTATTTTGTTGGTTTGGGGTGCCCATATTTATTCTCAAAGGCCATGCCACTAAATTATATATTATATCCTTGGTCTAATTTTAAAAAAATATATGGGTAATGTAATGGTTTCTAAACCCCATAATTCACAATCAAATGGAATGGTAGATGTCTCAAATAAGGATGTTAAGAATTTTATTGAGAAGACTATTAACCGTAATAGAAAATATTGGATATTAAAGGTTGAGGACACTCTTTGGGCATATAGGACTTCCTATAATACTCCAATTGAGATGTAACCATATATGATTCTTTAGAAGAGCTTTTCATTTTCTAGTAGAAGATGATTCTAATTATTTTTGGGATGTTAAATCTTGTAATTTGAATATATTTGATGTTATAAAATGGGTTAAGCAATGTCTGAAATATTTGGTAGTGATAAGGAATAATTATTACAAAAAAGAATTTATTTTTAAAGAGGAAATCAAGGTTGTACATGATAATATGATCTTGAACAGAGTTCTATATTGGAGATAATTTGTTGTTGTACAACTCCATGATAAATATATTCCTAGGAAAATTCATTCCAAATTGGATGGAAATTTTATTTTAATATGCATTTAATTTATGGTCTTGTGAGAATTAAAGATCCTAGGAAGGATTTTCTATTTACTTTTAATAGAAATGGGATGAAACTATTTATAAAAGTTAACACATAACCTTTAGGGGAGAATATTATACTATTGGAAGCTGAATATAATTCAATATATTAGGTTGTTTCTTCCCTTTATTTTTTATTTTGTTTGGAATAAGGTTGGGGGGAAGGTAATAAATTTTTGTTTGTGTTTGGATTATCATTATATTTATTTAGTATATCATTTAAGTGATATAATGGACTTAATATAATGGTGATGTTATTTATATTAACAACTAGTTTCCACTAGATTCAGCTATAAAAAATCTATTTGGGGCTTCCATAATAATTTATTTTCTTCATTGTAAATATGTATTACAATTTAAAATAATTAAGAGAAATTAAATTCTGAATCAACTTAATCAATATCCTTTTTTATATATTCTCATTTTATTATAAAAAATATAATATTTTAGGGATCTAAATGTTTATTTTGTTCAATATTCTCGAGCTTAAACAATGACACTCGTGACACTTTTTCATATTGAAAAAATGGATGGAATTATGGTAATTTTAAGAGGAATAAGATTATAATTTAAAGACGTTATATTTCAATATTATTCTCATTATCATGGTTTTAGAAATTATATTTGATCTAGTGTTTTTAGAACTATGTTGTTTGAAAATAATTTAAAATTGATAATATTAGTATGATAACAATTAATGTAGAAATATATCGGTTTCTACTATGAAATTTTATAATTTGTATTTAATTTTAATGTCATTTCATAATGGATATTATGTACATTGTTGAAAATCAAATTTAATTATTCATTGTACATGTGCTGATATACAAACATTTCTCTTCAACTAATATGTTTAAGTGGTTACTATTAATAGAATATTCTATATGATATGTGTTGCTATTTTTTATTTTTTAAAAATTCAATTATATTACATGTAGCCCTATGGACATGATATTAATATATAGAATTATTTAATACCTTTTATCTTTATAATGAGTTTTAAATTTTTTCTCCATCTTGGATTAAATAATGATTACAATGTTTTTTAGTATGTGGGAGTGATTTATTCAATGTAAAAATCTATATCACAATTAGAGCCTATTTAAATACCATAATATTTTTAAAATTAGATAATTTTCAGGTTAAAATGAATCATTTTCAATAGATTTAAATTTTATTGATGTTTTAGTTCTACGTAGCAACTTTAAGAAGTTAATTTTATATTACCCATTTGATTTGGTTGGATAAAAAATTTTCAATTACCCTCTTGAAAAGTGGTTTATTTTAGAAAAACATTATATGAATGTTGTATAATTATCATATCTATTAAATTTTGAAAATTTTATTTAAAATCATAATATAAAAATTTGAATGAATAGAGATATTAAAATCCTAATCTAGGTTCAACTAATTCATTTATTTTTTAATCTAATGGACGAGTTATTTATACTCCATTTAATATATAAATATTTTTCATTTAATAAGAGTGTCTATGTTATTTTTTTCACTAATTTTTATGATTTTGTTCAATTGGGGATAAAGGGCTGTTTGGATGTTTAGTTGAATGCAAATTTATTTTGTTTTGATCTGGAATCAAAAAATTAAGGTCAATCTTTTTTATAAAACATGAACCAGTTTTACACTGTAAAATACACTATTTATTTTTGTTAAAATATTTTCATTTCATGATAGAGTATGGGGGGATATAATTTAGAAGTTTTTATAGGACACCAAGTATTACAAATTTATGATTTATTTCATTCCAGTAAATTTGGATTATTATTTTTATAAGGAAAATAAAATTCTTTGTTTGGGGGAATTGATGTGGAAATAGTTTTATACAAAATTTCAACATAATATTTTTTATTTAATTATTATTTTTTGTTAAAATAATTTCTAAATTAGATATTTTAGCTTTGAAATTAATTTTTTGTTAAAATAAAATAATAATTTATGATTAATTATTTTTTATTTTTTTCTTTAATTATAAATCATAAATTTTTATTTATTTTTTATTTTTTATGTTTGTTTTTAAATATTTATTTTAATATTGTTATTTATTTTGTTGTTATGTTAATTCTTTTTCTATATTCTTGGTTTTTTGAATTTAATTAATTAAGGGATGGGAAAATTTTATTTTCCTTTATTTATATAATTTAAAAATTATTAACATTAAAATATAATTCATTATTTTATATATTTTATCCCAAAATTATTCAGTTAATTATTTAATCTGTTAATATTTTACAAACCTTATTTTAAAATTATAATCATTATTTGACTTTACAATTTATTTATTTTCAATTTATTTTATTTTCTTATTTTTTTATGTTAATAAATAATTTTTTAATGAATTATATTAATTTATTCGTAGATGTTTTTATTAATTTAGTTAATTTCAAATGATTTTTGTTAAAGATACATTGACGTTGACATTTAATTTCTATCCCTAAATGTAACTAAATTTGACGATATATAATGTTTGATCTAATTTTTTTTAAAAAATTTGTTGCATAGTTGAATATTCTTAGAATACCACATAAAAAATTTTATCTGGCCCAAAAGAGGGAATTTTATTGAAGGTTTCAAAAATCCAAATTTCCATGATTCCCACATAACCCAACACACGCTAAATCCATGTATATGTTTTGGGAACCCAATCACATAGTCGTTTTCTTTAATAAATCACATATATATATATTTAGGAAGTTGATTGGGTACATAAATTCATATACCAAAATATTTCTATGATAAGAATAAACATTGAGTGAGGATGTAGAGGCCTTCAAAAGCATCAAAAGGAAGCTTTATTTCTATTCACCATGAAGAAACCATCTCTGTTAAAGGAAAACCTATACCCATTGCACTTAGATTTTCTACATTGATGAAATAACCTATGTTAAGATAATGTTGATGATCTTGAATGATATTGAAATTTATCACCACCTTCTTCTTCCAAAACATGAACCAAGGTCACTATCATTTGAAAACATTCACCATCATCGTCAACTATAACATATGAAGTCGATTGAACTACTAAAGGATGTCACTGATAAAGTGAGGAAACCATCTCTATTTGACGAAAACAAATGAGACATGAAGATGAGGACACTAGTGTCCTTTATTTCAGATCTATATATTCTATGATAGATGAATTTTCTACCCCAAACTCAATATTATGAAGTTTCAATATGACCACGACTGAACCAATACTAACCTTCATTGATTCAAACTGGGACTTGAGATCAATTTGAGAATAATTTCATCTACTAGTTATGAAGAGATGGTAATATTTAGAAATCTATGAAACACAATTTGATTTCAAATGATTTATAATAAGGGTTATGGACCAATATTGATGATTTTTTATGACATTGACTGAATATGGTTTTATGAGTTGTCATTGGATGAGTTCTCATCAGTTAGATTCATAGCCAAGTCATGGATCTATGATGATAATAATGCATTTAATACAACAGACAAAAAAATCTAGGCATAAATAGGGAATGTGTTTTTGTTGTTCTCAAAGAAGTTATTGAATAAATATAATGTTCAGTGGGCACCGATAAGGATGAACAAACCTTAGTTATTTTCATTAGATTCCCCTTTGTGTTTCAATAAACTCATTTTATTATAGGGAATCATTATATAACTAGAATTTTTTGGGGTATTATATTGTTGAACATTAAAAAATGGTTTCTAATTTTATCATTTTTTACATGAAATGATGATCAGTGGTTGAGTTTTATTCATATACAGTTGGAAGAATATTTAGTTGGTCATGTGTTAGAGATTCATTTTGAGTGAAAAGGTAATTGTATTATTCACCTAACATAAATTTGGTGGTTTTTATTATAGAAATTTCACAGGTAAATGGTATACTTTTGGTGATAGTGACAGTTGACATAATACATTGGTGATACATGTTGGTCAATTTAATGGAAAATAATAGAGGTACTGTTCAAGAAGAAAAAAAATAGATAAATTTATTTTTGTAGTAGAATGAAAAGAGAAAATAGTGTAATATTTTCTGTGTAACTATTGAAGCTGATAATGTGGTGAATGATCAGGTGTTTTCTTCAATCTGTGATGATGAGAAACTAGTTTTCTAGTAACCAGATATTTTATATTTTATTGGAAATTTCTTTCAATGATTTTATTTCTTGATCATCTATTATGTTCTATATCTAGATTGTTGTTAATTTAATTTTGAGTTTACATTTAATTATAATTTTTCTATAATTTACATTAATATATATTCATCAACTTGGTGATCGAAACATATCTTGATGGGGTGTATCATTTATGGATTGTGGACTATTAACCCAGTTTGGTTTGGGGTTTATTGATTGGCACCTAATGAAAGAAGGCTAAAACTAAGATGTATTTTTAGGACCTTGAATTCATTTCTAACCAAATGAAAGCATTATTTTTAGATTTTAATTCACCCATAGAGAGTTTTATCAGAAAATATTTTCATCTGATGAGTAATGTCTGATCCATGTGTTCTACTAGTTAGGGACACAACTCTCTCTCTCTCTCTGTTGTAATTTCTTACTCGTTACACACTGTATTAACACTATATATATTATTTTTATTTTTATTATTTATCATAAAATCCCTTTTAATTATAAATTAGAATAATTTTTTACAATAATTTTAGTAACTTCAAACACAATTAAATAATATAAAATTATGAAATAAAAAAATTGTGAAAAATTATCCTCTATAATGTAGTCTCATTAAGAGACAATCATATTCACACCATTATTATAGTACATAGGTGTTAATATTTTAATGTGGTTTAAAAAAGACATAAAATTATTGATCCATGTACCATATTAGATTATATTAAATACCTAATCCCAAACACGACGTCTCATTAGACTAAAACATTATTAAATGCATTAGAGAGATATCTGGGAACACCCATCATAACATGTTCATGATTTATGTGATCCATAAAAAAGAAATCAATCATAATTGATAACATAAAAATTAACCATATAAATAAAATTGGTTGCAAGATCTTGCTTCATAAAATATTTAAATGAAATTAATAATGGTGGAATTTGTGAAATAATCGTAGGTAATTTACTACCTAGTTAAAGGAAGAGATAATAAATTAGGTACATATGTGAGAGATATATATAAATAGTTTGGATGAAATACATAACCTTTTATTGATAAAGATAATAAATAATATATTCAAGGTGATAATGACAGTTTTAATTTTACTAAAATCAATGGTTACCATCTTAGATGGAAAATGATTTTGAAATATTAGATTGAATGTTTCTTGAGAAAAATATTATTTACATTTTAAAAGAACATGTAAAAAATATAAAACATTATAAAAAATTGATGATTTTTTTTAAAATAAACATCATAACATAAAATGGAATCTTTAAAACACTGAGTGGTCATGATAATGGAAGAGTTTTGTTCATTCTAAATACATTGAAAACAAATATTCCTTTCAAATTTTTTAAAGAAAACCTATCTTTTTGAAAAATGATATGAAGAGACCTTTTGAATCATTTAAAATAAAATACAATTATATGTAAAAAATACTTTAATCAATCATAGTAATACCTTTTTAGAACAATTTTTATAAAAATGGATTTGTCAGAAGAAATATATTAGGTTAGATAGAGAAATGATGTTAGATTTTTTTAAAAAACATTATCAGAAATTTTATGTATAAAAGAGAAGAAAATGGTAATATTAGATTATGATTCCATGAATAATTTGAGGATATGAAAATGTAATGGTTTTATTTTATAATGATCTAATAATTTCCTTCAATATAAATTGATGCATAATGAATTCCAATTAAAATGAGATTGAAACCTAAACCCATACCACTTTTTGTAACCATTAAATCATAACAACTGAAGAATGAATTAGACTAACTATAAAATAATATGTCATTAGGTAGTAATAATTTATGATATATGTAATGTTTTATGTTATACACCATTTGAAACAAAATTGGTGCATAAAATAATTTGCCTCTCTGAGAAGGATGATTGAGATTAAACCCTTAAAAAGATCGTATTATTTAAGTGAGATTTAATCAGTGGAGTTACTTTGTGTAATAATTTTATAGAAAAAAATTTATATACTATATAAATAAATAAAAATTCAACTCATACGTAATTTTTTAATAATATAATCAATGAAATATATGCATTTCCCAATTAATAAAAATTGAGTTATGAAATCTTTTCCCTTGAACTTACCATACTTTTTAATAATTTATTATCATTTATTGTGTATTTAAACATTTTATTAAACTATATTAGAAAAATATTATTATTTATAATATCATATATGTTCCGTTTATAACAACTTATTATATATTCCTTAATAGTAATTTGTCCTTGTTATTGTTTTGGGTCTTATTTTCCTTGTCTCCACCTACATATTTCATAGTGAATGTCTTCGACCATGATAATAGTTTAAAGATACATAATCTCAAAACATATATTAATGTTATAAATATAATTTTTTTCATCAGGTATATCTTTATAATCAATATTTATTTGTGAACATAGTGAATTACTCACATCACTTCTTGGAGACCGTAGGTCATATGTACGCATGAGCGACATTATCAATTACTTAATGGTTGAAAGGGTAAAGAAGAGGATTGTATATAAATTTTAAATATTTAATTTAATTTCATATATATAACATATATTCATTATATTTATCCTTTTTTACCTTCTATGTAAAGAGTTTTTGAAAATTGAATCACATCTCCTCTTAATGCAGTAGTCCTTCGTACACATGAACGATGTTATTATTTAATAATTAGATAAAAAGGAAACAAATTATATGATATATTTCATTTATATAATAATTTCCATACATAAAATATAATATATAAGCATAAAAATAACCAATATTATCTTCCACGCAAATTGTATGTAAAAATTGAATCCCATCACTTCGTGATGATAGAGTCTTCCGTACACACAAACGACGTTATGGAAGCCTCTATGGAATGGATATTAAGACGTTTTATATGATATTATAATTTCATATTTATAATAATATCCTATATATAATATATAACAATTAGATACATAAGTATCTCAATCCAGGGGAAGTGGTGACGGAAAATGAATTATGTCGGTTCAGGAGACGGTAGTCCACTGTACACACAATCAAAAGGTTCATTGCTCATTTGATGGAGTAAGATATAGATGTAGGTTATTAACACAACATAAAAAGTGACATTATATTAAATATAATATGTTTATTATATTATATTGGTTTAACAAAATTTAAAGGATGTGTCAAATAAAATAATATATAATTCATGGTAAAGGATGTTACATATTCTTCTAACAACTATTTTTGGTTTGCATCACAATAATTTTTATGTTGGATTTATTAAAAGAAAAAACAATTAAATAATTACTAAATAAAATTAAGAAAGATATATTTTTTATAGTGTTTACCAATGGGTTTTTTATGTGTTTAAATGAGAAGAGAGTGGGTGTCTTTTATAAGTGGGGGAGAGGACACACTTGGTATATTTTAAAAGAAATAGTTCCACCCATGATTTTATCATTGAAAAATGATAAGAAAATAGGATATTTTAAAACAATTTAATATATAATAAATATATATTACTATAAAATGTTAATTATAAATGTTTTTGGTTATTTTTAACCCCTATATTTTTAGTTTATCATCTAATAATCCAATTTCTACATTAACCATGTTAAACAATTTTTTTACCATATTTAATATTCATTATGGTAAAAGACTATGTTGATATTATTAGTTAATATATATGTTAATTATTATTAATGAGGAAAATATTTATAAAAATTCAACTCAATGAAGTGAAAAAATATAATTTAAAATTAAATATCCAGGCATGATGAAAAAATCATCTTCTAAATAAAAATATTCAAATGTATAAAAAGTTATTATATCAGTATTTAATAAGAAATTGATTGAAAATAACTAAATCAGTAAAATTTTATTATAATAGAACTAATTATACATTAATAAATTTAAAATAAATTTTAATTTGTAAATAATTTAAACAAAAGGATCGTTTTCAATAAAAATCAATTTTTTCAATATTCATCAAAAAATAAATTCATTCAGATAATTCTCAATAATTAATCCAATATAAATTTGGCATGTAAATATAAAAAATTTATTATAAAATAAGTTTTCATAAATTGATTAAAATTAATATTAATTTACATGTCCATAGAGAAACTAATCTGTTTTTAAAGAAATACAATTTTTTAGAAAATAATTATTTACCTTTCAAATTGTTCTTTTCTTATTTCAAATCAATAGATAAACAATCAATTTAATTAATAAATGTGTAAAAAGTAAGTTTAAAAATTTATTTATTATTGATAAAAACCAAAACTTCAGTAGTTATGTAATAATGGTCATGTTTAAATAATTATATTTTCATAGAGTATTTTGTTTTGTTTGAATTTGTTATTGAGTGAATTACAAGTTACCGAAGAGATTGAATTTTTTTAAAATAAATATATCGAAATTTGTTATTGTATATCATTATATTCTATTAAAAGTGATTTATTTCATATAATCTATCCAAAATGATGTTCATCTTTTAAAATAATTGGATGTTATAGAGGAGGTAAACTCTAAAATTGATAGGATAATATTAGACTTGTCCTCCCAAAATCATAAATGAATACACGAAGAGATATCCACCAAATTCAACTCTTATAATGATTCTTTTATATCCGTGTTCTGAATATTCACACTCAATGTTCAAATAATAAAATTCCTTATTTTAGGGGTGTAGGTAATGTAACTATCAATGTATTTCAGGTGCTCTACCCATCATTTCTAATAGAGATTCAATTATTTTTTTGCGATGATATATTCTCATTATTATTTATCAAAATAGATGCTAATTAATAACTTGAAATGGAAGTTCCAAAAAATAATTATAGAAATACTAATGATCAAAATTTCAAGTCCATGAGTAGGATAATTATTGTGTAACCTATTCTATTAGGAACAATAGTCCACTATATGACCACCCTATATGACAACGTAGCCCATACCAAAATCTAATGCATCAAAGAAGACCACAATGCTCTATTAAAACTCTAAATGTGTCATCATTGAATAATAATTATAAACAAAAAATATAATCATCATAATATTTATGAAATTTTTTATTCCCTTAATATCTTCACTCCATTTTATGTTTGAGATGCCATTTGAGTTGGAAACATTAAGAGAAACTTGATTAACTAGTGGTAATACCACGATAAAGCATATAATATCTAAATCTTGAAACCATTGTGCGGTTGTTACCAATACATAACATTATTAACCATAATAAGATCAAGTAAAATACCATTTATTGAGATTAAATTTCTAAAATACTTCTATTAATGGATCCAAAAAATCATATTTCAATAGATTTATGACAAGTCAGTGATTTGAAAAACTTTCTAAAAATTCATTGAGATGATAAAAATGATACTATTCTATTATAGAGGAAATAAAGAAGTCATCCACAAATTCCACCATGAATTAAGAAAGAAAATCCTAGAGTATCATGCTCATTTGTTCCATTAAAATTGAAAAATAGTTGATTATACACAAATGTATAATAAGATATTAATAATTTCCATACCTACATCAGAAGTTAGTATTCACAATATCAAATTAATTAATTATCAGTTGCATATAAAAAGATCAAATATTAGTATTTAAGAACCACTTCTGATATTTAAACTATTCATACTCATCATAAATCAATCTAAATGAATACTTTATCATTATCATAACTCAATTGTGATTTTTTTTCATCAATAAAAATACAAATATTGTCATCCATTTTCATTGAAAAAAATAACTTGAGTCTCCCTTGGAGACACACTTGGGTGAATGAGGCCAATATCCAAAAAAATGTCTAATTGAACATTTAAATTCTTCAATTCATCTAGTTCCTTTTGGTGACAAGGAATTAATATATTATAGGAACCTTGTATCGAGTCAATAGAAAACACTGCCTCCCTCACTGATGTTAAACCAGAAAAGTCATATAGATCCCAGTAGGAAATTTTATGAGAACTATAGGTAGATCACTACTCAATGATTTTTGATCTAGATAAAATGAAAACACATATATCAACAAAACCATCTTTGAAATAGGACATCTGAAATTACTCCAAATCTGGTCCCATTCACCTTGGAAAACATCAAACATCTCATCAGGGGAATTAAATAAGGCCCATTAAAGATAACAGTGCATCATTTATCTATTGGAAATCTTCATATCCATCCCAATAATGAATTTTAATGGTTTAATAATGAGAACCAAAGTACCTCATATGAGAATGATATCTTACAAAGAGAAGAAATAGGAATGTCATGATAGACATTATTCTCTCTTCTTTCTAAGGGGCGTAGCTCAATCCACAAAATAAAACATAATATCCTTAGTAATATTTAGAAACTTCACAACAATTTTCAATATGAGTGAATGAGATGCACTAACATAAAATAAATAAGTCACTAAACATCAACATATATTGATGGTACGTCTCTTGGTCACTGGAAACACATCATCGTTCTTTAAAGACTCTTCCTATTCATAAAGAAGTATCATTCTGGATGCCTATGGAGGGAACCGATTAGTTCTTAATGAATCTATTTGAAACATAGTAATTTTATAAGTTTATGTTCCCTTGTTTCTATATGGTAATGAAAAGACATGATAAAACTTATATTGTTATCCTTAAATAACCTATGAACCTAAAATTTTTGGTTCCTCAACAAAATCTCATTTTGAATTCCTAGATAATGCACACTGAAATAATCTAAAAGGGCCTCTTCTAGAAACTGTATAAGGTTAATATTATTCATAAAATAATGATAAATAATAAGACACAACTTATTTCCACATTAATTTATAGTAATATAAAAACTACCATTTAAAGTAGATAGAACTACCACCAACACTGAATTACCCAGTAGGTCATGCTCATACATCGATTCTCAATCTATAATGTCTATATAAAAGTGTGATTTAGTATCAAACTAGATATTAGATATCTTATCGATAACCCATATCAACTATGTTTGACATTATATTCTGGTTCATTACTACCTTAGGAGAAAATGAAGAAAGGATAGCAAATTAGTTTTCATACAAAGTAACACGCTTCTCTCCTTTTTGAGGATTATAAACTCTATGGATGTTTCCAAGACCATCGGCTATGGATAAAAATAATCTATGAAATTGTACCTACAGTATTTTCACTGCTATAATTCGGGTTTCTTCATTATAAACATTGAATCCTAAAACCTTATACTGTAACACTCAATATTGTAGTCATCACATTACAACATTATTGAATATGGTGTTTCCACGAACTCAAGATGCATCTCAATATTTTTCTACCAATTATATACATATTGAGGAACATTATAGAGATTGAAATATGATGGTTTCATCTAATGAAACCCATGAGAATAATTTATAGTTTCATCACATCATTGTTACACTATCAAAGCATGAACCTGAAAGGGTGCAGATACCTATCCCAAATTTTGGAGAACATTTACCAATATATCAACCATATTATAGTAAACTAAATGGGTTTCAAGTATTTTTTCAAAATAAAATATATCTTGTGGTCTAGTGAATTTTCTTTGGGACTTCATACTACACAACATCAACGAGAGGCATAAAAACATTAGAAAAGATACTTATATCATAAAATTAGCCAATGGATATAAACTTATCAATTCAATCAAAAAAAATTGGATTTAAAAATACTCATATCATGTTTTGAAATGTAATAAAATTAGATTAATCATTTCCTCAAAAACACTATTCCCAAAAAACCAATATGACATAAGGATCACTATTATGACATTTACTTAAGAACACAATATTAACTACCACAAAAACAATTAAAATACTACAATCTATCTACCAGGACATCCCATACAATATTAAAACATCAATTAAATACACTGAACTCATCACTGTGGATTACATTTTTCATGAACTATCCCACATTTCTATGTAAACCTATACCTGTTCTTGTCCTAACATTGTTTGGAGAGCATTCTAGATCCCCATGGGTTGATGTCTAACACTTAGAATCATCATAATGGTAAAAGAAATGGGTTTTTCACAAGAAAATAATATAGAACTAGAAGATACAACAAAAAATAATTTTTATTACAAATTATCCTCAAGGTGAAAAGTACCAAAAGAAGATTTATAATCATCACAAGGAGAAAATAATCTGAATGATTACACAACATCAACGACATATATACTCAGGGTCCCCCAAAAAAAGTTACTCTCAACTCCATTAGACACCACCATTACTCAAGTACTCATGCTCAAGAATATTTTGTACCACCAAGTGGATATTTCCATCTGTGTTGACATTTTATAATAAATTATACAATCTCTCTATGTCAAAGGTAGGGATGGAGATAAATAGCCCAATGGGATTTAAAAACATGTTCTATAAGTAGTTCCAATACCAAATAACCATTTTATATTTAAATATGTTTTAAAAAATACAAGTCATTTTTAAAAGTTTTATACATTAAATTAAAACATGCCTTCAAATTTGGTTAATTGATGGTATATCAAAATATTATTAAATAATAATATTAATAAATCAAGGACATTAATAAAAACTTTCAATAATCACTAAAATTTAATAATCATGTCAATGTAAAGAACCTTATAACAATCACTTTTATATGTTATTTTTTGGATATTGGATCCCCATAATATTTAGTTAATAAACAATTCTAAAATATTGTTGAAAAATTATTTAAGTCATAGGCCATTATCAAAATCAATCACTACCATATCAGGGAAATCATGTGGGTTTTGGTTTCATTAGATTTTTCGTTTTATATCCCATAAAAGGGAGTAAGAGTCCAAAAATTCATGTCCCAATAATCCAGAAACTACTAAATCACATATGTTGTTTCAAACATTCAATAACTTAATCAATTATGTATAATTAAGTCATTTCAAATGAATTCTTTTTTCAAATTCCCAAATTCATGTTTCAACATTCCCATTAAATTTTAAAACCAAATATTTGTTATTCATCATGTTCATTTCATTCAAAATCATATTTAATTTAAATAATTTTTTTCATGAATCATAATAAAATAATATCAGTAAATAAAACTAATTTGAAAAAATCATTTCTAAAACAATCCATATGATATGTTTAAATCCTTTGAAATAGGTTTTGTTTCCCAATTACACACCTTTGAAAATAATAATCATATATACTAAATTTCAGGGATTTCATTTGAATGAAAATTTCAAATCAAAAACGAAAATCGTGGTTTCATGTTTATTGAAGAGCCTTATGGAACCACTTACATTTTATCAGATGATCAAATGATCAATAAACTGAAAGAAAAATCATGATTGGAGAATTAAAGGTGAGGAAGATCAAAGAGGAATTAGTGGAATAATATTTCATAAAATATTGTATATAATACATCAAAAGATAGGGAATTAAATATTTTCAAAGAAGTATATAAGAGAATAAATGTTGGATTCCCAAGCCTATAGATTTTACTTATCAGAGAGATATAAAACACATCTACTCATTATTTCATTAAAAAAATAGAAATTTAAGGGGAAATTTCCATCTTAAGAACCTTGAAAAGATATATAATTTGGTTAGGGTAGAATATGGGTAATTTATGATTTATAATAGGGGTTTTAAGACTTTAATTTGAATTCATGTTGGCATAGGAACCGATTTGAATAGTTTTTTGTGTTATGGTACATAGTTAATAATAATCGTGAACCTTAACATGTCTTTTGGAAAGGAATCCCGGTTTGACCACAATGTTAGACAATTATTTCTCTATCATTGACCACTACAAAAGGGTGTATGGTGTGGTTTTATTATTTTAAAAATTTTGTTCCAACTTTTTATTCCACTCTATCTATGGCTACACTATTCTGTTTGGAATGCCACATGGTTTTAAATAATCATATTGTTCAACCAGTACCTATAGAATGAGAATGTGGATAAATCCCATGGTTTTCCCTAACCATGTTCCAACCATGGAAAAACAATTTTTTTTTGAAAATTTATAAAATTTCCTATAAAATAATACAAAAAAGGCCCAATCATTATATTATCAAAAATTTGGCCAAAGTAGTTAAAAGTCGTCAAAAAGATGTTATAGTTATCACAGAGCTATTTCATTGGACGATATTAAGTGGTCGAACTAAATTTTGAAAACTTATTCATCACAAATGTATAGAATAAATTCACTAGTTTTCAGTTGATTTTTAACGAAAATAAATGCATTTGAAAATAAAATAAGATTCTTTTCTAAATTTTTTTTATCCATGAATGTATTTTTATATTAATAAATTAAATTAATAACTATTGAAGAATGATATTAATGAAATTCGAATATAAAATATTAAATAAAAAATTAAACATTAATTTAATGGTTTTTAATAATCAAGGAAAAAAATTAATTTAGTTTGATTGTTAAAGATGTGTTTTTATAAAAAATATTTCTGTGTTTTTTGATCTTATTTTAAAATAAATTAATTCTTTAACACGAAATTTAATCTGATAAAATGGTTTCTAAATTTGGAATGATCATGTAAAAATTTTTTAAGGTGGTCAATTTAATTTTCAGTCATTATTGACATTAACTACGGAAAAAAATAATTATTTTGTTAAAGTTCAAAATGGTGAATATATGCTTAACTAAAGATATAAAAGTTAAAATAACATAATGTAGGACTAAATTATATTGGTTTAGTTTATGTTGATCCACATATATATTATATTATTATTTGTATTTCCTTGATTTCACATTATCCTTTTAGCTCCAACAAGATCTTCACATATACACTCTTAGTTTCCATATCCATGACTATGAGGTGATGGTCATACAAAATGACATATCCAATAATCTAGTAGGTATTTTTTATATGAGGATACCTGAAAAGAAGGTATATGTTCTTACAGATATTTTTCATGTTTATTTTCTATTGAACCTCCTATAAATTATATATAACCATATTACCATGATGTAATCCATTTTGTTATTATAATGAGATATTGTTATATTAATGGAATAACTCTTTTCTATCTCTTTCCCATCTACGGTAAAATGATAACTTCACTCGTGTGTATGTCCGGACTACCACATCATGTGGTGATTTAAATAATATTTAATTAAATCTTTACAGGATAAGTAGCAGGGATATGTTTTGTGAATATATAATATTATTTTTATATAATTATGATTTAGTAGAGGATAATTATTATTTATCATTATTTTGATCTATCCATCAAAAATTTGAATCAACAATTATGCGTATACAATAATTTTAGTCACTATGATGTGATGTAATTCATTACTCATCAATAATTTATATTAATGATTATAAAATTATATATATAAAATATATATTATAGTTATAACCTGATAAATATTAATATGATGATTTAACCATGATCATTGTCCAAGGACTAGAACTATCAAACTAAACCATGAGTAAAAATGAACTAGTTTTCATCAAACTATTAATTTTAATGTAAAATTACATATAAAGTAAATTTTGAAATTATAAAGGAATGATAAATAGTATTTTATTTATTATTATTGATCTATAATAGATTTATAATAAATATATATTTATTATATACGAGTTTTGAATGCATATAAAGGAAGAGAGGAATTGACTTAAGGGTTAATGTTGCAATCAAATTTCTTCTCAGGTTTTTTATCTTAGATTTACATTTGGGAAAAATTAAATTATAATTATCCATTGATCCAAATATATTTTTTTCTATTGTTTTTATTTCTATAATTGTTTTTATCAGTTCCATTTTCCTATCTTTGGAAATTAAAATGACTGAGAAAATGTTTTTTAAGAAAAACCAATATTATTTTATCTTCGGTGAATTTGGTTTTTTTCCCTAAACATGTTCTTTATAATGTTATATTTAATCTTATTTTATGTGATGAAATTATTATTTACACTCAATTTATACATTATTTTGGTTTCCTTTCAATTTTCTAAATTTTTTTATTTAGGTGGTTTTTTAAGGATGTTATATATGAATTTTTACAAAAAAGAATGACATGAATATTAATTTTAATGATTACCAAAAATATTTACTTTCAAAACATAATGAATATAACATCAATTAAAGATTACATAAAATGTATATATGGTTATTTTCCAATAAATTTATCTTTATAGTATTCTGTGAAATTTGAGTTTTTCAGTACACAAAATCTTAGTTATATTTTAATTGTATTCAATTAAATGTTCAAATGATATCAAAGGTTTTTTTCCTCAATGTAGACCTACATTAATGATTTTTATTATTCACATGGTATATAATCTTATGATTCAATCCAATTTATTTCTATGTATTATTTATGATGACTATTATATAAGGATTTTTTTATGACACATATTTCTTTCCCATGGTTTAATTAAGTTATAATGGAATCATAATAAAACAAAATTTTTGAAAACGTTAAACTATGATGAAATGATAACACTTTTATTAAACTTATTTCCTTTATAATGAATGTGATATGATTAAGTGATGAATTTTTTTATGATTTTATGATAAAAATTTCTATAATATTATCTCTATGATGGGTGGTCTGTACATTATATATCTCTCCAATTGATTGGGTAAATATTGATATCTCAATATATAATATAGACAATCATGGGGATTTAACATAGTTTTATAATAGAATATATATATATTATGATAGTTTTAGTAGTGAACAATGACTATGAAAATAATGGATATGGGAGTGACCCCAATCCACAGTGATAGTCTTGGTAGTGATCATTGTATAAAAATATTTGTATATATGCTGATGTATATATTCCAATACTATTTCTTATGCTTATGATATTTCCCCTAGGATAATTATTTATTTTTGATTATTCCACACTATTATGACTTAGGATTTTTATTATAAAAATGGATTCCTCTATGATTATTGTTTAGATATCTATGACTAATTGGGGATTAATTTCATAACTTTTATTTTGATATTATATAATTATGATTATAATATTCTCACTTATGATCATTGGTTGATATCACCAATGTTTACACATATTTGGCATATGATATTACCTTTCTTTTGTTTCCATTACCTCGGTTATAATCCAAGGATTTATATAGTGTATTTTTATGAATTTTACTATCTAAGAAGATATTTGTGGGAGAATTTCTAGGTCTTTTATGAAATAATATTATTATGTATATAGTCTCCAAATACACTGAAGCATTATGGTTATATGGAGTGTATTGTTTTGATATGTATTTATTAATTATCTAAAATTATGTAATATTTTTTTATGTAATTATTTTATTTTTATAGTTGTTATGAGGGAAGATTTTAATTATTTTTATAGATTATGATTAGAGAAATTTGGGAAAACCATGAGTATAATTCTATGTATTAGATAATATTATGATAATTTGGTAATGTGGATGTTTTTGGGTTCCCTAAAAATGAAATTACCTGTCAGGATATTGGCATGTCGATGCAACTATGGAATAGATTGACCTAGTGGTAAACAACCAAAAAAAAGATATATGAGTATTAAAATGATATATACTCAGTGTGTGATGAGTTGGTCTAAGAATACATAGTTGGATAGACACTCATAAGGTATATACTTTTTAAATTCACATTTTGTTTTGGAAAAATTATGACGAATGATAAGATAGAAAATTATAATATTTATGATAATACATATTGATATGAGATAAAAATAATGTTTAATTCATTGATGTAAGGTGTCATAATTTATTACTTTATAATAATGATTTTTATAATAAAATTATTATTTATTATATTATTAATGTATGATACCCACACTACATTTTATGTTTTTTAAATGGATAGATCCATGAGGAGTAATTTTATGATGACCAATGCCATTTTACAAATTATATATTTCTCCCCTCATATCCAGGACTGAGACTAGTCACCTGGATAACTAGGGTGAGTGTAACTCCCCAGGTAAACAAAGAATATGACATTTTTACATTTATCCATATTTGTGAATAAAATATTAATATAACTTTTAATGGGACGCTATGCTCGATGGCGTACCCAATACACAACAACGAGTTTCTTGGGAATCTTTCGTTGCACTCTAATAATAAAATAATATTATTTTAAATTGTTGTTAATGCCTAGCCATTGTAATGGCAGGAATGAACAGAACTAACTAAAAAATGATTATATATGTTTGTCAAATATTTTTACTTTTTACAATAAATGTTAGAGGATTAAAAATGCGAATGAATCCAACTTTAAGCGTAAACATTCTAATATTCTTTAAATGGTTGATTAACCGCCTTTTGATGGAGAACCTCTTTTAAATACACTTTTTGAAAATTTTATGTGTTATATTTGAGAAAATAAAATTCTTATTTAGAATCGGGACATCATAATTTACTTTGTGTAAATATTTGGTATTTTTTCCGATAAAGTTCTTTTTTTAATGAATAGTGAAAAATGCTGTATTTTAATTCAAAAACTCTTTTTAATCTAATTTAATTATATTATTAGATTATATTTTGAATTGGTTTTAAAGTGAAATTAGAATATATTTTCACCATTTAATCCAATAGTGGTTGTTGGAAAAATTTCATCTTGAAATTGGACTTTAACTAGTGTCAATCTTTTGATACTTATTGTTTCATAACAACACGCTATTTGCTCTAACAGTGGGAATTAATTATTAAATTAATTAATGCAACATATATGTTTTGAATTTTGTAAAATAAACATCATTTTTGAATTCGGAATGTCAAATATAGCTTAGGGTGAATTTTTGGTATTTTTCTGAAAAACATCAATTTTTTATGAATAGTGAAACCACTAAGTGGTACTTAAAAAACTGATTTTTCATTTAAATGAAATTTTACCACCTCTATGTTCTGAATTTTGAAAATCCGACATACATGGTTGTCATTAAGAAGAAAAATGTGGTTCAATGGGATTAAAATAATTTTTTTGTGAATAATAACTTTTATGTTTTTAATCGCGATTAGAGGTAATTAGTATAATTTAAGGTAAGAATAATGTTTTGATAATATAAAATGACCTAGACACTTATCCTACCCTTATTAGATGTGTCATGGACGACCAATAAAATCCATGGGTCAACTTGGGGAACCCATGGAGCCACTTTGGAAGGAAAATGACATTAAAATCTTTTAATTTAATGTTAAAGTAAAAAATGTAACAAACATGAGTTATTTTACTAAAACAATTTTTACATGTGGTTATAAAAGTCCTATTTTTTACTATAAATAGTCATTGGAATGATAAACGTATTTCCTACATCATAGTATTTTTTTAATAATTTCTAGACATTATATAAATTAAATTATTTATGACATCATGATGATGCATCTATTACCTCATTATTTAACGATTTAAACAAAATGAAAATATAATGTAAAATCTAAGACCTACACTTGTCAAAAACCTATTGGTTGGGTTTATTTCGAACCCTTATCACCTTATCCAAGAATTATATCATTGTGGGACATTTAAAATCCGAAAATCATTTTAAAATCATGTAACATTTCTTTACTTTCCAAGAGTGCCCCTCCTCTCCTCAAGGAAGCCTTTTAGCTCAAACCAAAGGGAGTTACCCGATTTTAAGGTAATGTCTTCACTTGAGTCCTTTTGTTTTATTTTGCTTATCCAACCCCCTAAAATCTTTTTATTAATTTATTTTGTAACAAATACTGTATAATTAATATACTAGGATGTTTTCATAAGAAGGATTCGAGATACACTTTCACACACCTCTGTCTAATGGTTAATGAACATTCTGTTTCTGTGGATGGGGAATTACTGCCTCACGAAATGATGATTGTTCAATATTATTTTAACACCTTCAAAGGAGTCCATTAAGATTTAACTATATTTATATATGATATATAATATGTATATTTTTTCCTTAATCTTCTGTATTTTTCATTTATGGCATACCTTTATGGTTTCCATTATGGGTAAACGCGATATCTTCATTTTAGGAAGTGCGGAGTACCGCCCCCTCAAAGTGATTTGATTTGTTATTGTCATATGTGGACGTATAAAGGATATAATTAATGGTATTACATATGATATCCTACTGGAATTATAATATACATTTATATAATTATTGTTTAAGTCCATTGACTACAAAAAAACAAATAAATGAAAGTAGCGTTCATCCATACGTACGGCTTACCGTCTCCATGAACGGTACATTTCATTTCTTACCTCCAAATGTTATGTACTATTATAAGTACATATATATAATGGATATATATGTAATATATTACATCTAAATGATGGATATCATTTTGGAATTATAATATATATATCTCTCATTTTGTTTTAATTACATTAATATGACAATAAATGAATGTAGCGTTCATGCGTACGTACGGCCTACCGTCTCCATGAACGGTGCTTTTAACTTTTTATCTCCAAATGATATGGAATAGTATAAAATGAATATATACTGGATATATATGATATTTAAAACATCACTACTATTCTGGATATGAAGTACCTATAACTACAAGGAAAATTCTTTTCCAACAAGTTTGATTTTTAATCATGTACCGAACATCGAAAAAAACGTCTGATATGAACTCACTTTATTAACCAATTTTTATAACATTATAATATGTGGTATTTACTGAATAATAATCTTCAAAGTAGGTCCTTATGAAATTATAAATTGACCAAATTTTATTATTCAGGAGATTAATGAATGATCAAGTCATGTCGGACACGAGGTAAGGGATCATATTCCTCTCTTTCTTTTTTAAGTACACTCTTCTATGTCATTCCTTTTAAGCTCATATTTAGTATGATTGGGCTGTTATTTTATATTAATCCTACTGTAATTATTATGTTCATATGATGAGAGACCCTATTTTATCTCATCATTCCATTTTGGAAGTTTTGAGTGGCACCGTTAGGCAGCCGAATTTTGGTAAGAGATCTAACCTCTCTCATTCTTTTTAAGTACTCTCCTTTATGTCACTTCTTTTAATATACACTATTTTATGATGGGGGATGTTATTTTATATTCCTCTTTCTTTAAATTTTATTTTAATATTATGATAGACCCTATTTGATCTCATCAATCCATTTTTGGATGTTTTAAGTGGAGCCATTAGGCTGCCGAGTTTTCGTAAGGTATTTTTCATCTCACTTTTAGTCTCGTGATATTTATGCTACATTTGGCACCATTTAAATTGAGTGGTGTATGTAATTCACATTATTATACTCTTTGTGTAATATAATTTCATTTATGGGTATTTACATATTCATTGTATGACCCTTCTTCAATGGGGTGTACGTTTCGGAAGTTACCCAAGTCGGTAAGGGAACCTTTCACCCTCCCCTTTTTAAAAGACTTCTTTTGTTATGTCTTTTAATTCACATACTATTATGTTGGGATATGTTCTTATATATCCTCATTGATGTAAATTTTTTGTCCATGTGACGAGATACCCTTTTTATCTCTCATCAAATCTTTTTCTGAATTTTGAAGTGACGCCGTTAGGCTGTCCAATTTTTGAAAGGGAACTTATTAACCAAATTTTGATTCTTTGGGATAAACATGTACTCCTTGAATATGTCGTTCTATGAATATGTTTGAATGTCCTATGATTGTTTTACACTTATTATCCACTTATATTTGGTGTATTTGTTTGTCACACATAATTATGTAATTGATTTATCCTTAATCCAAGGATACCCGTCTTTGTATGGGACTTCGTCTCAATATCCTTTCATTGAAGAATATTTTGTTTTATACACAACCTACTTTTATACGGTGTATAAACCCCTTTATATTTTACATTTATCCAAAGGGAATCTTTTTATATAAATATTTTTACTAAATGACTAAAGGGAATGTTTTTGTCGTACGTATGCAGCGACAATGACTTCTCTGCCGCCGTGACCGTTATTTGAGTTTCGGCTTCCTCTACAAGCCATACCATTTTGAATGAAAAATAAATACCATGTTTTAATTTAATTTTATTTTGGCATTGAAAATAATTTTCATAATTTTTTTATATCAATGTGTTGTATTGATATGTTGTGATTGAAATGTGGAAATGTTATGTTTCCTTTATGCATGTTTTATGTGATACGATTCTGTTATGGTTAATGAGAATTATTATAAATACGGGTGGTTCCGTGATAAAATAATGGCGGGTGAGCCTGATATAGCTCTCCAATGCATTGGGTAACGCGAAGGGGTTAAACGTTGAGGTTTCTTCGAAGAGATTTAGGGAATATACTGTGATGGGTATTCCAAACATAACCAAGAGGGTTACTCCCTATGTAAGAATGTTATGAATTCCTAATTTTACCTTTAGGTCTTATTATTTATATTGTTTATTCCTGATTTGATGAGGTATTTTAAAATGCTTATGTTTTATGGCTAAAGTATGTTTTCATACATGGACTAATGTCTTCTTTTCATACTTTTATATCCCTTACTGAGGTTTTTATGCTCATCCCCAGTTTATGAAATGTTTTTCACATGTCAAGGGAAAGATGCATGATATGATGATAGTGTCAAGGAAGTTTCAAGAAAGAATCCATGTTTTATAATAAATATGCTTCCGTTGATGGGAATTAACGAATACTATCTTTTATGTAACCACATTGTTTAAATGTGGAATGTAATTCATGATTTATGATCTAATTCTCTAAAACTCTAATCCTGAAAAGATCCTCAATGTGAATTATCCATTTAATTCAATATTAAGTAAGGATTAATGCTAGGGCTTTATAGTTGGTATAAGAGGTCGGTTTAGATAACTTTAGAGGTTACGGTATTCTCTAGGCATAAGTGACATTACCATAATGGTTAGGATTTCAGAAAGAGTCCTATTTTTAGATAAAGTGAATGAGTAAGTATATATTAGTGTTTATCTTCCTCTTTAGTACATGATGTTTTTTTTGATATACTCACACTGACATTTTTGTTTTAGTGAATGGATGGATCTAGCAGGCACCAAAGTGACAATAGGTTTGAAGTAAACTATGGTGGTTCTCTGATTAAGAGACTAGATGAAATGGTGGATTCAATGAGGAATCTCATGGTTGTTCTAAACCAACTATCAATGAGTCATGATCAACCACTTGAACCATGGTGAGTTCTCTAATGCATAATGTACAAGATGACCAACTCGATGTGGAAGTTCATGTAATAATTATAATGTTAACCATAACGGTTTATATGATCCTTACTTTTTAGGTAATTATGGGTTACTCTATGATATGATGGAATATGAAAGGAAAGAAATAAAATTGGGGTTAAAATATGTTATGATTATTTTTGAAGATTTTATATTGTTTTGGGAAATTTTTTAAGAATTATTTAGTTTTGAAAAAAGGACAACACACAGATCGTGGGACAACCCGTCGCGTCGGACAAAGCTAAAGGAATCGAACCCACAACCAAAGTGCAACTGGTATTTATTGCCTACCACTGGACTACATTATGTCCTTGGTTAGTTTGACTAATTCGTTTTAGTTAGATGATTTTAGGAATCAAGATTATGTTCATTTTGGGTTATCTATGGAAATGATTAACCTATCATGGATGATGTATTATTAGGTTAATTACTGTTCAGTAGGAGACTTTAAGAGAAAATAATGTTATTTGGAGATAAGTGTTAATTTTATACCTTGGAAGACTATGTGATTAAATCCTTTAAATATTTGGATTTCAATCTTAGTTTGGTTTACTTTGAATAATTTTATGGATAGATGTTTATTGAATGGTCTTTGTTGAACTTTGTGTATTGTTTGACAAATTTTGGAGATTAAGAATAGATTTTTTTTATAAAAAATTATCCTTTTCAGTATTATCTGATCTCATACTAACATTTTGGTTTTAGTTTTAGTTAAGGTCTAAATACATGGGAAGTATACAGTTCTAATTTGGGGAATAGGAGATTCTCTAGAAGTTGATTATAGCTCTCTTAATGTGAACAAGTCATCCTAAATACTCCTCTTTTGGAGAAAATTTGAGTTCCTGTAAGAAATCTAGTAAAAGTTGAAAGTCAACATGAAAAGTAAGTATGTTTCATTATGATTTATTTAAGCTCAAAAATAAATTCCTCAATGAATAGTAACTTAAAAAAATGTTGTCTGTGAACTTTTCCTACTGGGGAATAGAATACTATTTAACCCATCACATGTTTGTGATTTTTTATGGTTAACCTTCTCCTAGACATGTTTACTATCACTCTCCCTCAAAACATGAACCTTTGTTTTTTCCACCATATCCAAGTTTTCCTACATGGAATCCTAGTATGGGTTAACTCGGGTGACCTTTGTACTTCTCTTTCTTTATTTTAAAGTGATTTTTTTACTGACTCTTATTCCGATGTGGGATTTTCAATGAAGATTCCAAGCCTAATTTTAAAATTGTGAGGATGTAATTCCCAAAAGGGAGGAAGGATGTAACACCCCAGGTAAATAAAGAATATGACAGTTTCACATTTATCCATATTTGTGAATAAAATATTAATATAACTTTAAAGGGGACGCTATGCTCGATGGAGTACCCAATACGCAACAACGAGTTTCTTGGGAATCTTATGTTGCACTCTAATAATAAAATAATATTATTTTAAATTGTAGTTAACGCCTAGCTGTTGTAATGGCGGGTATGAAAAGAACTAACTACAAAATTATTATATATGTTTGAAAATATTTTTAAATTTTACAATAAATGTTAAAGGATTAAAAATGCGAATAAATCCAATTTTAAGCGTAAACATTCTAATATTCTTTAAAAGGTCGATTAACTGCCTTTTGGTGGAAAACCACTTTTAAATCCACTTTTTGAAAATTTTATGTGTTATATTTGAAAAAATAAAATTCTTCTTTAGAATTGGTACATCATAATTTACTTTGTGTAAAATTTTGGTATTTTTCCAATAAAGTTCATTTTTTTAATGAATAGTGAAAAATGTTGTATTTTAATTCAAAACCACTTTCAAATCTAATTTATTTATATGATTAGATTACCTTTTGAATTGGTTTTAAAGTTAAATTAGAATATATTTTTACCATTTAATCCAATAGTGGTCGTTGGAATAAATTTTATCTTAAAATTGGACTTAAACTAGTCTCAATCTTTTCATACTTATTGTCTCATAAAAATACGCTATTTTCTATGACAACGGGAATTAATTATTAAATTAATTAATGCAACTTATATTTTTTGAATTTTGTAAAATATAAATCATTTTTGAATTCAGAATATCAAATATATCTTAGATTGAATTTGTGGTATTTTTCTTAAAAGCTTCATTTTTTGATGAATAGTGAAACCACTAAGTGGTATTTAAAAAACTGATTATTCGTTTAAATGAAATTTTACCACCTCTGTGTTTTGAATTTCAAAAATCAGACATACATGGTTGTAATTAAGAAGGATAATGTAGTTCAATGGAATTAAAATAATTTTTTGGTGAGTAGTAACATTTAAGTTTTTAATTGCGATTAGAGGTAATTTGTGTAATTTAAGGTAAGAATAATGTTTTAATAATATAAAATGACCTAGTCACATGTCCTACCCTTATTGGATGTGTCATGGACGACCAAGAAAATCCATGGGTCAACTTGGGAACCCCATAGAGCCACTTTGGAAGGAAAATGACATTAATATATTTTAATTTAATGTTAAAGTAAAAATATCACAAACATGGGTTATTTTACTAAAACAATTTTTACATGGGGTTATACAAGTCATATTTTATACTATAAATAATCATTATAATGATATAAAGATTTCCTACATCATAGAATTTGTTTTATAATTTTTATAAATTAAATAAATTAAATTATTTATAACATCATGACGATGCATCGATTACCTCATTATTTAATGATTTAAATAAAATGAAAATATAATGTAAAATCTAAGACCTAAACTTGTGAAAAACCTATTAGTTGTGTATATTTCGAACCCTTATCACCTTATCCTCGAATTATATCAATGTGGGACCTTTAAAATCCGAAACTCAATTTAAAATAAAGTAACATTTCTTTACTTTCTAAGAGTGCCCCTCCTCTCCTCTTATAAAAGGACCCCACATCTACCTCCTTAACCACACTTCCAAAGCCTTTGGATTGGGAAACCCCTTCCCATATTGTCTCTCCAAATACCTATATAACTCATAGAAGCCTCACTTTGTGCAGATTTCTTCCCAAGGAATCATTTGAGCTCAAACCAAAGGGAGTTACCCGATTTTAAGGTAATGTTTTCACTTGAGTCCTTTTGTTTTATATTGCTTCTCCGACCCCCTAAAATATTTTTATTCATTTATTTTGTAAAAACTCCAGTATATTCAATATACTAGGATGTTTCTATAATAATTATTCGAGCTACACTTTCACACTCCTCCGTCTAATAGTTAAAGAACAAACTGTTTCTGTGGATTGTGAATAACTACCTCACAAAACGATGATTGTTCAATATTATTTTAACACCTTCAAAGGTGGCCATTAAGATGTCACTATATTTAAAAATGATATAATAAGTTTATTTTTTCCTTAATCTTCTTTATTTTTTATTTATGGCATACCTTTATGGTTTCCATTATGGGTAAACTCGATATCTTCATTTTAGGAAGTGTGGAGTACCGCCCCCTCAAAGTGATTTGATTCATTAATGCCATATATGGGACGTATAAAGGATGGAATTAATGGTATTACATATGATATCTACTGGAATTATAATATACCTTTATAGAATTATTATTATATTCCATTTAATATAAAAAAATAATGAAATGAAAGTAGCTTTCATGCGTACGTACGACTTACCATCTCCATGAACGGTACATTTCATTTCTTATCTCCAAATGTTATATACTATTATAAGTACATATATATAATGGATATATATGTAATATATTACATCTAAAATATGAATATTATTCTGTAATTATAATATATATATCTCTCATTTTGTTTTAATTCCATTAATATGACAAAAAATGAATGTAGCGTTCATGCGTACGTAAGACCTACTGTCTCCATGAACGGTACTTTTAATTTTTTATCTCCAAATTCTATGGAATAGTATAAAATGAATATATAATGGATATATATGATATGTAAAACATCATTACTATAATGAATATGATGTACCTATAACTACATAGAAAATTCTTTTCCAACAAGTTCGATTTTTACTCATGTACCGAACATCGACAAAAACGTCTGATATGAACTCACATTATTAAACAATTATTATAAAATTATAATATTTGATATTAACTGAATAATAATCATTAAAGTAGGTCCTTAAGAAATTATAAATTGACCAATTTTTTTTATTCAGGATATTAAAGAACGATCAAATCATGTCGGACACGAGGTAAGGGATCCTACTCCTCTCTTTCTTTTTAAGTACACTATTTTATGTCATTCATTTTAAGCTCATTATTATTATTATTGGGATGTTCTTTTAAATTACTCCTACTTTACTTCATCTGTTCATAAGATGAGAGGCCCTATTTTATCTCATCAATCAATTTTGGATGTTTTGAGTGCCGCCGTTAGGCTGCCGAATTTTCGTAAGAGATCTAACCTCTCTCTTTCTTTTTAAGTACTCTCCTTTATGTCACTTCTTTTAAGCTCCTATTTATTATGATGGGGGATGTTATTTTATATTCCTCTTTCTATAAATTTTATTTTAATATGTTTAGAGACCCTATTTTCTCTAATCAATCCATTTTTTGATGTTTTAAGTGGAGTCGTTAGGCTGCTGAGTTTTCGTAAGGGATTTTTCATCTCACTTTTAGTCCCGTGAGATTTATGCTATATTTGACACCATTTACATTGAGTGGTGTATGTAATTCACATTATTATACTCTTTGTGTACTATAATTTCATTTATGGGTATTTACATATTCATTGTATGCCCCTTCTTCAATGGGGTGTACGTTTTGAAAGTTAACCAAGTCTGTAAGGGAACCCTTCACCCTCCTCTTTTTAAAAGACTTCTTTTGTTATGTCTTTTAATTCACATAATATTATGTTGGGATATGTTCTTATATATCCTTATTGATGTAAATTTTATGTCCATGTGATGAGATACCCTTTTTATCTCTCATCAACTCTTTTTTTTGAATTTTGAAGTGATGCTGTTAGGCTGTCGAATTTTTGCAAGGGAACTTCTTAACCCAATTTTGATTCTTTGGGATAAACTTGTACTCCTCGAATATGTCATTCTATTAATATGTGTGAATGTACTTTGATTGTTTTACACTTAATATGCACTTATATTTGGTGTATTCGTTTGTCACAAATAATTATGTAATTGATTTATCCTTAATCCAAGGATATCGGCATTGTGTGAGACTTCGTCTCAATCTCCTTTTATTGGGGAATATTTTGTTTTATACACAACCTACTTTTATATGTTGTATAAACCCCTTTTAAATTTAAGTTTATCCAAAAGAAATATTTTTATACAAAGAGTTTTACTAAAAGACTAAAGGGAATGTTTTTGTCATACGTATGCGGTGACAACGACTTCTCCGCCGCCGTGACCATTATTTGAGTTTCGGCATCCTCTACAAGGCATACCATTTTAAATAAAAAATAAATACCATGTTTTACTGTTATTTTATTTTGGAAATGAAAATTATTTTCATAATGTTTTTATATCAATGTGTTGTATTGATATCTTATTATTGGAAAGTGGAAATGTTATGTTTCCTTTATGTATGTTTTATGTGATACGATTATGTTATGGTTCTTGAGAATTATTATGAAGACGGCTGGTTCCGTGATAAACTAAGGACGGTGAGCCCAATATAGCTCTCCAATGCATTGGGTAATGCGGAGGGGTTAAACATTGAGGTTTCTCCGAAGAGATTTAGGGAATATAAATTGATGGGTATTCCAAACGTTACCAAGAGGGTTACTCCCTGTGTAAGAATGTTATAAATGCCTAAAGTTACCTTTATTTCTTATGATTTCTATGATTTATTCATGATTTGATGCGCTATTTTAAAATTCTTATGTTTTATGGGTAAAGTAAGTTTTCATACATGGACTAATTTCTTTTCATACTTTTATATCCCTTACTGAGCTTTTTATGCTCATCCCATGTTTTGGAAATGTTTTTCACAGGTCAAGGGAAAGGTTCATGATATGATGATAGAGTCAAGGAAGTGTCAAGAAATAATAAATGTTTTATAATAAATATGTTTCCGCTGATGGGAATAAACGAATACTATCTTTTATTTAACCACTTTGTTTAAATGTGGAATGTAATTTAGGATTTATGATCTAATTCTCTAAAACTCTAAACCTAAAAAGATCCTCAATGTGAATTATTCATTTAATTCAATGTTAAATAATGTTTAAGGTCGAGGCCTTATAGTGAGACTTTATATCATGTAGTGAGTCCCATATAGGGTGTGGGAGTGTTTCAAATTCAATTAATATTTAAATTTATCTCACCACCTAGCATGATTATTTTTCTAGATGGTTGGGATTACAATAATAAATATAGTAATACAGGGGGGATTCTTAGAGTAGAAAATATTCAATGAAAGAGTGTTACTATGAAATTTTACCCATTTTCTTACTTAGTAATAGTGGTAGAAGAATCGTTGTATCCTTTGTCTAGTGTTGTGGGGGTGTTTGTTTTTCCAATTATGTATCACCCCCTCAGATCCATGACTTATACTAATCTCTCAACTACTTGGGTTATTATCTTATAGTGTGTAGTGAGTCCCACATTGAGCATGGTGGCATTTCAAATGCTGTTAGTAAGTAATGTTGACTCCACTCCCTAATATGAGGTCATTCTCAGAGGGGAGGGAAACCTTATAAAAATATATTTCTGTGGGTGGTAAACCTAGAGTGTAAAATATTTGGTCCAATATAACTAGTGGTTGGATTCACCAATTTTCTTTATTACCAAGACCACATAGAACTATTCCTAATATAGATGGGGGTGGAAAAATGTTGGTGAATTTGTACTCCAATTTTATAATTTAATCCCTTTACATCTTAGACCTATTATAATCTTGATTCTATCTTTCTTGTACATATTATTAATTTTTTTAACCTAAAAACCAAGTATATAGTATATTTTCAATGATCACATTTCAGTAATAAACTCTTATCTTTTATGAAATAGGTAAATAGTCCTCGATCACACATGTTACCATAATGAGTTACCTATTACAGTGCATCATTCTAAAAAATATTCAGAACTTGATGTCTGGTACCCTACACTCATGAGTGGGGACATAAAAAATTACTCTATTCCTAGGAAAATGATAACATTATCCAATTATTATTTCTTTATGGATATTTATACTTCATTTCTAGACAACATTCAACTAATTCATGTTATTAAAATAAGTAAGAATGTCCTCTACTAGATGTTACTTCTATTTATTTTTACAGTGTTGTTATGTTCTTCTCTTCCTTATTATTCTATTTTCAATTGCACTATATCATTCAATAAAACTCTTTTATTATTCACATGTATTCAGATAATTTCTCACAACCTTCTTCATATTCTTCATAGCAGAAAACTAGAATACTATTCTTCATTCACAAGTGTAAAAAAATTTCCCCCTTCTTTATTCTATTAATGAACTAAAAATGAAATATAACTATCACTTGGAACAACTTGGAATGTATAAAACCTTCAAAAAGTATTATATTATTTTTGTTTTCTTCTATATTCCATCAATATTATTTAGTTCACTTGAATTGTACTGGATTTACCTCCCATCTTCCTTATTGCACTTATTCATTAGTAAAAAAATTAAATATTTCTTCTTCTTCAATTCGAATAAAAACATGTGTGTGTGAATGGAAATCATGAATTCATGTCTCTATATATTCTTCTACGATAACAGAGATTATTATTTTTGAATCGGGTCATTAACATGATACTGGAATATTCTTTCTTGAATGATAATTTCTATAAATAACAACAACACCAACTATTTCTCTATAACAACCGAAAAATATATATAAAATAATAAAATTTGTAGTGTAATTTACATATTTCTTCTCTCTTATTAATTTATATATTCACTATCCCATGTGAATAATTCATTTGAATTTACATAATTAGTAGTGATTCAAATTCCATGGATCTCAGCCATCATGGTCTCTAGTTATATCCACAATCTTGATCATGGTATTATTCTCATAATGACCAAAGAACTGGTATTAAACACTCCCATGATCATATAAGTTATCTCATAACATCTCCTATGATAACCATAAATATTAGTTTCTTCTTAATATATAGTAATTAAAACACATTATAGAATATAGAAAAAATTATCCTTCAATGCAAATTAATTTGAATGCATTTAAAACACATGTGGGTATGTATAATTCTTTAATAAATGTGGTTTTGGATCCTCATTCATTTGCAGTATAGGATAATCTTCAAAAATTTCATTCATCACATTAAAATCCCATCATCATATTAACTATCCTACAATCATGAATTAATAAACCTCTGGTAGTCATGGATCCTCCATCAAAACAAGGGGACTGCGATAATTCTCTCAATTCATGCATGAAAAACAACTCAGAAATTCATTTTTTATGTCCTCATAAATAATTTCTTAATCTAATGCATCTTGAGTATCATTTTAGTTATTGTAATCTTACTTGGAATCTTTTGAATTACTATCCTCATCAAATATTAATCCTTAATTCATGTACATGTGATTAATATATGTATTGGAATAACATAAAAGTATAATTTACCAACAATACACAACACATATACTAATTCATATTATCATAATATTTATCTATGTATAAATATACAATATTTAGCAATTAATATATGTGTAAATTTATGAATTCATACATTTCATCCATTTTCCTATGAAAATAAATTCAAATACATATTCCGTTATCATATGCAGTTTTAAACACCTACATTTCTAGTTCTTGTACCCAACAAGGTATTAAGTTATGAAACCCATTCTTAGACAAGTTTATTTTCTTATACAAGATATAAAATAAGTGGTCAATTATTTATATTGAGCATGTATACATATTACATATGTGGTTATTCAATTCACAAACACTCTTCTACAATTTATATTTTTCCCACTTATGTTATTATTCTTTTTTTACACTCATTGTCCAATAAACACTCTTCAATAATCATGATCATATTTATCATGATATTAATATATTAGAAGATCAATTTACTTTTTTTCTATTTTTTCGTTTTATTTTCTTCAATTGATCTCTAATAAACCTTCTATGTGATCCTCATAATAGCTCTTCCTATAATGAAAATCATGGTCCCTATTTTTTCACTGGAGGATGTTACATGGTTTAATATTGATTTTTATATGAATTGTCATTGAATATAATATCTTAAGCCCATATTTATTCATCCATTCATCAACAACTATATGAAACTATATGAATCATCAAATGATAATTTATCTCAATTAATAAATTTATCTCAATATATTAAAAATAAAACAACACTAAACAATTCTTCCAATATGTGTTTTCAAATATTAGATTGATTGGACATAATTATTTAAATATATTCTTTAACAAGATTAGATTCATCATTATCCATCCAATATTAATTTTATTAGGGAGATTTCATAAAATGTTTTCTTCAATAAGATTGGATTCCTCATCATTATTTTAACATCCAAGACACTTCTTCTTCATCAATATATTGACATGCCTTATAAATCAATACTTAAAAAAATACAACTCACACAATGAATGATCAACAATATCACTTATATAACTTATTGGAAATATATTCTAAATGATGTATCAATATGTGTTTTCTTCAATCCAACTCCCCCCTCTTCATCAATTTTCAATTCCACATTCTTCTCCCCCATTATTGAAAAGAAATATAATATACTTTAGAAAATGGTATCAAATTCATTATTAGGTAATGATCGATAAATCAGATCAATAAAAGTCTACATGATCCATTTTCTATCTATGAAAAAATGGTTTTCTGTAAAAACAATTCCAATGTAAACTAAACATGATAAAAAATGAAATGATACCTTTTTACCAATTTCAAAATAATTCCAACCATTTTATGGGAAGATAACAATTTTGATATAAATATTCTATATAATATGTCATCTTAATACACATGTAATCAATTCAACCAAAAGTTCAAACATAATGATGCACAATGTGGGATTGACATTCCAGGAAACAACTCTAAATCCTTTATAGATAAATCTTTAAATTCCATTGATTTTAAAAAATAATTTCCGCCATTTGTGTTAATATACATTAAATTTTAGTATCCAATAATTATAGATAATGCATTCATATATTTTAAATGACATACTATTGAAACAAATTAAAAATCATCAGATGTATATAGAAGGAATATTTATGGTTTTGTTTTTATCTATATCCACTAGTCACCTCTAAAGGAGATGATCCTCATGATATTCATGTTGATTAATATATTTAATAAATATTCTTAAGGATCTTAATATCAAAAATAAAACAAAATTTATCAACTTCATTTGGAAGGATGTCATCCAATTCACTTTTGTATAATGTTTTGATAGTACACACATCCTTAATATTCATCAAATATAAACTTTTTCATGGATGGTTTATAATATAAATTGAGATATCAAAATTTGATGGTGGTGTGGTGGGGAATGTGAGTTTCCAAAACATGTAGTTATTTGGGAGGTTCAAGGTTCTATTCTGGGGTGTTTGCTTTCGGGGTGAGCCTCTCCCCAGAGACCTACCCACCATGATAGGTCACCCGGACTCATCTGTGCAGGAAAAATGAGGCGCAGACCAATTGCTGATAGATAGCTGTGACGAACCATCAATGTTGGGCCATTACCCTCCTGGATACTCTTCCATCTTGGCTGGAAAACAACTCCATCCCCAGCTAGGGTTATGCATTTGGGTGATACCCCTTCGTATGGGAGGGGGTTTTCTATGTGTGGAGGGTTTGAAAAGGCAACACTGGGAAATTCCCTTCTTAAAAAGAAAAAAATATATTCAATGGTGAATTATTTATTTTAGCTATCCATAATTTATATCCAAAATGTTTACTGTGGTTCCCCCTAGGATATAATTATTAAACATTATTTCTCTACATTATATGTAGAAATTCAATATATATATAATAAGTTAATAATGTTTCTCTTCTTATTCATCAATGTATACAGTACGGTGGGGAATATTTTCTCAACTATATTTCAGAATTTTTCTAAAATCTTCATTATAACACAAATGAAATTCAATTTTGATTTATCATGAGGCAACATGGATGTCATAAATTTTTCATCTTCTTTGTATGGATAAAAACATTTGTCAACAACATTATGATTACTGCAAAGGACCCTTATGTTTATGAAAAAATAGCTAAATCATTTTTTTATATAGTGAATTATTATTGTACATTTCACAGAGTTATCCTTAAAGACATTGAGTTTTTTTTGTTGATATACCATTTTTATATTCATCAATTTAATGTGGAAAAACTTATTTTCCATTGGAACCATCTTCCTATTGTCCCTAAAATATCTTCTATTATCTTTTTGAATATATTAAACTAATGATTAAAATACCATTGGTCACATTGGAAGTATGATTAGGTTGTCTAAATATATTACCAGGGGTTTATTTCTTCGATATACACATTTTAGATGATCCATACCACTTATGATTCATAGAATTGTTTTCAATTTAATATTAATTCTATTTGTTCTCTATGATCTATCATCAAAGCTATTTGGTGAGTTCTTGGAAGAATTATTGTTTTCAATATTATTTATAATTTATTCCCATGGTTTCTTCTTTTATCTTAACCATATTCTATGTGCGTTATTTTTCATGACATTTTGATTCATGCATAAATGTGGATAGACCATTTTATTGACCATAACCACCACCAACACCACAATAATCATTAAGTTACTTAATTATATTTTAATTATATATTGGTTTATTATTTTTTGAATGTTGATTATTCTTTGGCATACTACTCTTAGATATTGTCTTCCTTTTAGCATCTAATTTGTGTGGATTATACAATAAATCCTATGTATAAAGCATGATACTATTAAAAAACCAACATTCACCAACAATACTTCTAATTTTTTTATTAAATTTTTATTATCAATATATTTTATCATTTTGGTCTTATTTTTCACTAGTTGATCAGTTCTTGGGGAACTAGTAAATAAAAATCCTCTTATATCCACCATTTTCATGTTTTATTATTCACACCACTTTTCCTCAACTATACCTTAATATAATTTTTATTTAGTCTAAAAATATTTAAAAATATAGATTTGGATGAAATATAATAATTTTATATGTATGATACCTCATTTTTTATAGATATTGGGTAATAATAATAATATGATTCAATTATTTATTTTTTATATGTTAGTGTTTTTTTATCATCACAATTATCTATATAACATTTTGTGGTAATAGAAACTTTCATATTTTTTATGTTGAGTCAATATATTCCTTTTCAAGATTAACCAATTTAACATCTAATTCTAGATACCTCATACTAAGGGTGTTCATATAGTCATAAATCCAAAAAACTTTCTTTTTACAATCCTTCTTTATTATTTCTTGTTCATATCCATGTATTTTATTTCTTTCTTGAGGAAAATTGTCTTGTTCCTTGATTATTTTTTATTTCACATCCAAAAATTATTTATAAATTTTTTTAGATATTTTACTTTCTTCTAATGAACATATGTTTTATTGAAATTATTTAGTAGAATCAATATATTCATTGATTGTTTTAATCCACTTTTCCTTAAATTTAAATCATTTTTACCGAAATTCCTCATTCACTACTTCTATGAATCCTACCCATTTAGATATTTTTATAGTAGATAAAAATGTTTCTTGAGAATCCTTCTCAATGTTATCTAAACCATTATCCCGAAGAGTGATCTCATCCAACATTATTTCAAATAGTCAACAAAAAATAGAGACTAGTTCTTTGGTAAATCCATGAAACATTTTAGTTAATACATCAATTGAAAATAAATTTGCATGTCATTACTATTATTAACTCTTGCATACTCTTTAGTAATGTTTTAGAAATAAATAACACAAACATATTTATCACTTCAATTTCTTGAACCAACTTAGATATAATGAATGTCGAACATCATGGTAGATGTATCACCCACCTTGAATTTTCTATCCCCAGATTTGACTTTTTAAATATCATGGCATAGAGAACACAAAAATTAATCTTATCTCGATAATATTGGAAAATTATTAATCTTTATTTTATCCTTATAACTCAAATTAAATCTAGATGTGGGTATAAAAAAATTATAATTTGATACAAAAAAATTCTCTAGAAAAACATCACTATATTGCAAATCATAAAAGAAAATCAAATAATAAAAAATAAAATGACTTCAAATGTAGATAGTCCAATATAGGTTACCATGATCTATGATACCATTATAATGGTCCACTTAGAGATATACTAAACTATAAGGGGCGAATAAATTCTGGGGATTTTTTATTCAAATTTCTATAATCTGATCCCCTTACCTATTATACCTATTAGATATTTATTTTATAGTTATCTAAAATTTACATATTACATTATGACACATAAATTTTAAAAATATATTTTCAAGTTTCACCTATAAAAAATAAGGTCAGATTTTGGTTAAACTAGAATACAATCCTTGATCACAGAAGCCACTATAATGAAATACCTATTATAGCGGGTCATCCAGAAAACAATCATGAAGCTAATGTTTGGTACCATGCACTCAAGTTTGAGGGGGGGGGTGTCAAAATAATCTAGAGTACCTGTAATAGTGATAATTTGGTCAAGATATCAAATAAAATTAGGCCCATACAGATCCTATATAGATACTCGTAAAATTTATTTATTTATTTAATATTTCATGAAATTCTTATACTAAATTTGATATCTACTGATTATTGTAGTGATACCTTGTTATCCCCTTCCTTTTTATTCTATTTATATTTACACTGTAACAAGTTGTAAGACTCTATTTTTTTTATCTTATAAGCACAATAGTTGACAAAAAATTCTATTTATTTGTTGCAGAAAACTAGAATATTGTATTTCATGAATAGGTTAAATATATATTCTTCTCATATTTTTCTTCTATTATACTAGAACTACAAGGCCAAAAATAAATCTATGAAACCTAGAACATAGAAAACCTTATTATATTTTTATCTTATTCATAATTTTTTATTCATAACCTCTTATTTATTTAATTCACCTGAATTTTAGTTGATATATTTCACCTATTATTTCTTCATATTCTACTTTATTGTATACAATCTACACTATTTATTATTATTGTCTTTAACTCACTACATGTGTATGAGGATGAAAATCACATAGTTGATTTTGCCTCTACTATTTTTTAATATGTTCAAATAATCTATTTTTTATATATCATATCATCAACATGACACCAAAATATTTTATATTGAATGATATTGTTGATAAACCAAAAAAAAATTATTTCTCTAAAATGGAACTTATGTGTTTAAATAATAATATATAGTTGAAACATTACAAAGTTATTTACTATATCTTATTTATTTATTTATTCATTATCAAATAGGAATAGTTTATTTAAAGTAGATATATTTTTTTTCAATTAAAATACCTTAGATTTTAATCATCAAGGTCCTTAACTAGATCTACAATCTTCATCCATAACATCTTCCCATAATTTCTATATACTCGACATTATCATCTCCCATTATAATTAACATTATCACACAACATGTCTTATAGTAACTATATATAACAAATCTTCTTACACTAACTAATGTTCCTTCACCATTCTTTATAACTACCTCTTCAAATAAGTATAATTTCTATGCATTTAAAACACATATAAGTATACATTATTATATAGTAAATTAATTCATGGTTCACACATTATGTATAGAATATGATAATCCCAAAAACTAATTCATTAGTAACCTTATTAAATAGACTTCAAATTTATTAGCCTCTGTGAATGAATTTATGAAATTTATATAGTTATAAAACATATATTGTGTCTTTAATCACTGGGTACATTGCCTTATTCATTAAATATATAAAACTCATACATGAATTTGATCTTTATGTATATCTTAATCACGAAATTTGATTAAGCCTCTTAATAATCATTTCATTAAAGGTTATATTCATGGGTATCTTATAAATCATTCTCCTAATCAAACATTTCCCATGAATTCCTTACATAGGATTCATATATGTAGTAGAATAGATAATGTGGTAAAACCACGTATATATTCCATCACACATCCAAATTCACATTCACATATATTAAACATCATGAATATTATCATGCATGGAAATAGACCTTAGTGAATCTAGATAAATTCATGCATGTTATCAATTTCAAAAAAATATTCATTATTACATATAGTCAATTCTATTATGTAGATTCATTCACCAATGTTTCCAATTCAAAAATGTCGTAGGTTATTCTAATATATAGTGCATTTTAATTCCAATTTATAATTATATAATAAAACCCATAAATTTTTATTTCCATATTTGGAGAATATATAAAAGATTAACAGATATTGTTTATAACTTTTTTAACTATCTTCTATACTACAACTTTCTCAATATTTTCCATTTCTTCATTGTTTAAATCGTTAAATAATATATTTTTAAGAATCATCATAGTCATTATCATGATATTTAAATGTTAATAGATCACCCAAATTTCTATCATCTGATTTTTCTTACCATATTATTCAATTGATCTCCAAGATGTGTTCTACATAGAACTCATGATAGGCCTTCTTACTATGTGACTCAATGTCTCTCTTTCTTCACACATATATGGTAAATGAATTATTATTAATTTTTATATACATAAAATATCTTCATCTCATATTTTCATAATTATTTATAAAAAACAGAGATAAAACTACTTAAATATTCAAATGGTTATCTAAATTCAATAATAGATATGTCTTAAAATCATCTGAAGACAATACTAAAAAATATTCAATCAAATACATTTATTTAAATATTAATTATATTAGAGAAAATTCATTGAATCACTTTTTCAATATTCATGATTTCCTAATCCTTTAAAAAATCATAATTTTATTATATATGATTCTTGGATTATATTCAAAGAAAATATTATATTCCTCATAATTCATTTAAAATACTATATAAATATTTTTATTTAACATCATTTCATTGGTTACAAAACATTCCATGGAAAAAAATACATCTCACACAAAGTGGGATCATCAAATACAATAACTATCCACATGTGAAAAAACATTAATGGGTGCTAATATGAAAATTAATACCTCTATGATTACCCAAATTTCTCAATCTAAGAATGATAACGTGAATCATATTGAATATTTAAATGTAAAAGTATGAAATAACGCACAAATATGATTTTTTAAAGATATGTCCATATTTCTTCTATGATTACTTCCATAAAATTATTTCTCAGTACTAGATAAATTGTATAGAAAAGATATTCCCCATGAACAAATGATTATACCAAAATATATTTATTTTGTCAATGTACTGTTTTGATGGTTAAGCTGATCAATGATGGGATATTATCCAGAATAAAAAAAGAGGTGGAAAATAACTCCATGATATGGTAATATTTTTAGAATATGTTTCTCTAAAATTATTTTCCTAAAAATATTCAATTAAAAATGTAATGTGAATATCTAGAACTAAAACATAAAGATAAAGAATCAATTAATAACTAAGAGGAAATTTTGACATAGCTTGCAGTTAATGATTATGGTTTTATGATTAACCCTGATAGAAAATTTTTCCACATACTTATTAGTTTAACATGAGGTTTCTAAATATAATTTTATATATGATACATTGATAGCTATGAACAAATTGTTCGATGTGATCTCAAGATAAAAATTAATTTTGAATACATTGATTATTATCAATGTTTTGAATATAAGAAGAGAAGGATGAAATTATGAATAAATTATAATAATAATACCTACGGTGGAACAAAAATTAATCATCCCTTATACTATAAATATGGAATGAAGAATATAATAAAATTATTTATGGGGTCTCGTAAATGATTTAAATATGGAAAATAATTACATTAAAAATTAATGTAATGTAATTTAATGAGTCCAATTAATGAAATAAATATAGGGATAGATTGAAAAAAGGTGTCACACAAACTCAAATGTTGTAATTAGAAAGATTATAAACATTCTGATGATCGGTTCATAAATTCAAGTGTTAATGAATGAAATTGGTTTTAGTAACCTCTTAAGAAAAAATGATTAAGGTAAATATTATGCAATCATAACTACTAATGTTAGTTAGAAGAATAATTAGGGTAAAGGTACAATTATAATCCAATATATAATAACAAAATTAATATTTTATCGGGGCTATATCCACTATTTTATATATAATTAATTTATTTAAGGGTATCAATTGACCATCTCAATGATTATATGTTGAATTATCATTGGAATTTTTTAATGGTATGGTGATCATAAATTAAATATATATATCCTCTCTGATAGTAGTTTTTGGGAATATAGTTCCTATAAATCATGTAATTCTACCACTATATGAATTTCATGTTATTTTGGGAAATAATTGTCTATATTTATATAGTTCTATTATTAATCACTGAAGATGGGAAGTCAAATTAAATATCATGAATGAAACTATATCAAATTTCATTTTGAGGATGAATATGAATATCCATGGAAAATTACTTCCATTTTATGATTTTGACTACTAATTTATGGGTGATATTATCTCAAATTGTTGGAGATATACTGAATATTGATGATGTGAAATTTTTTAAAATATTATGATGTTATTTATTTAGACTTCCAAATTCTTCCCCTAACTAATAAAGTTGAGTTTTCAATAGGACTCATATCTAGTAGTATACCTATTTCACAGACAGAATATAGAATGGTCCATTTTGATTTATAGGAATTGAAGAAGAAACTGTATATGAAACTAAAAAATGGAATCAAATGATTGATTTTTCACCATGGGGTTTTACTATTATATTTTAAGAAAAAAATTTGGTCAAGGAAACTCTTCATTTTTTATCAAGAACGTAAAATAATGACTATTAAGAACAAGTGTCCTCTACCCTAGATCAATTATTTGTTTGATCAATTACAAGGAGATCAATTTTTTTCTTGACTATAATTCAATATGGATATCTTTAATTGAGTGTCAATAATGAGGATACAACCATCATTGAACTCAATATGAAGTGCGTTCATTTTGAATTTAGGATGATTCTATTTAAACATACCAATTCCCCTTCTATCTTCAGGGATATAATGAATATTGTTTTTATAGGTTACCTCGAATAGATTTGGTAATATTTATAGATTATAATATTATATATTCAATGAGAAATGAGGATTATAGAGATAATTTGAGGAATATGTTGAATACCTTGATATAGGAGAATATATATAATAAAATTAAAAACTCTTAATTTTTTACATAGAAAATTTCATTCATGTATTATCAAAATTAATGGATGTAAATTCAATAGATCATTTAAAGATTGATATTATCGAGAAATGTCATAGAAAAACAATAGTGAGAGATATTTATAGTTTTATTAGGATGGATGGATTCTATTAACACATAGTTAGTGATTTATCATTGATATATAATCAAGTACAAAAATTAATATAGAAGGTATCCAAGTTCATTTGGATAAATGAAATTGAGGAAAACTTCACAGAGGAAAGAAGAAGGTATTTCAGTTACACTATTATGACACATCTCTATAGTGGAAATGGGGATGTGATTTACAGTGATTCATTAATGAAGGGAATGAGTTGATTCTTCACAAATATTGATATGGTGATTTCATATGCATAATGATAATTTTCAATTCATGAAAATATTTACCTCGAATCTCTATTTGGGGTACACAGTTGTGACTTTTTTTTTAAAAAAATATTTTAATTATACTTATAGTGAATGTTGTGATATATATACATATCATAATATCATGAAGTATATATTCACATGGAAGTATTTTAATATCATACAACAAATATTGTTTGAGTTGATTATAGTTTATGACTCATCAATAAATTACCACCATAGGAAGTTGAACAAGATGGTTAATGATATGGGTCAGATAGAAAGAATTATTTGTAAATTATAAGGATTAAATGAGATCTAATACTAATGAATTTATAGATTATGGGTCCTGAAATAATAATGAAATTTGAGAAATGATATAATTATATGATTTATTTTCAAACATACGTCTATTTAAGGATAAAAAGGCATATAGTGAATACATGGATCTATAAAAGAAGATAATAAGTATTCTTAATTTGAACCATGATTGTGATGGAACGATGAGGTTCATGAACTGATTATGTGTCCCATCAATAAATGATTTGAAGTATGTTTTGGATTAATATAATACTTTATCATTATTTATTCATATTGAAAATATGAATATATATATATATATATTTGTATTTATATTGGGGAAGCATAATAATGTAAATTGAAGAGTTTTTATCTTGATTCTTGGTAAGTCAAAAAATAATGTCTAGTGAGATATAAGTTTTTGGGAATATTAAAACTATTAAAAAACCAAAATGGATTGGGAAAACATCATCATATATTTCTTTATTTAACTCCAAAATATACCTAAATGACATAATTTTATATGGGTTGTAGTAGACCACACTAAAATTTCATCATATTTAATTATGGTTAGATAATTTTTATATCGTTATAAACATTATAGGATATAAATTAAAGTTGTTTCATTGTTTCATGGATCGAAACATTATATAATATCTTATTAGGATATGAGTTTTATCTACATATTCTATAGAAGTATTAAACAAGATTTGAATTTAGTGTTTAACGTTACCATTGCGTATCATTTTTAGATAAGTTGTTAGTATAAGAGTACTACTATATCCTAGAAGATATGTTGAGAGAATCTTCAATGGATTTTAAATGATTATGGTATCAAAACCATTCTCTAGTGTTTATTTCTTACAACAATATCTTTCACTCAAACATTCATATGTCTCTTTATAAATTATAATATGGTAAAAATTCAAGAACTTCATAATGTTGAGATGATGTAGGAGAATAAAAATATCGGGACCGCAGGTAGCTAGGGAAATGGAAGATAATTTTAAATCCATTCAGTAGTATATCAGGGCATCATGAAGTCGATAAAATTGTGTTACTACAAATCATTGGTGAGGTCGAGGCATTGAATTCAGTGAAAATGTATTTCTACAAATAAATAATTTTAAGAGGTCATAATAATTGTAAATAAGTTAAAACTTATTCCTAGATATATAGGTACTTTTGAAATTATTGATCGTATCTAGATGGTTTATTATCACATATAACTCCCACTAAATCTCTCTCACATTTATGATGTGGTCCATATATCTCTCTTAAGAAACCAAAAACCATCCCATTCAAATATAATAAACTCATAGGTCATAAAAATATAGACTCATCTTTATTTTCAGGAATAAAAATTTGATATTTTGTATTTAATTACAATGTTATTCAAAATAAGGCAACTCACCTAGTCCATGCTTTATAGTGGAACTATATATTTTTTGAAAATTTGTGGGAACTATGTGATATGATGATTCCGATGTATCCATATAATATTATATAAGATTGATGGAATCATGATAGAAATATTTTTAAATGGGAGGTCAAATGTATCACCTTGATATATTTGGATATATTTCTCTTTAAATAAGTGTCATTTATTCCGTATATTTATTTTCACAAAACACTCTTTTTAAATGAACCAAAATACAATATTGAAGTATGATTATTAAATTTTGTAGTAATTGCATAGTTTTATGTTTTACGAGTATGAATAAGTTTAAATAAATTATGAAGAAATTTGTTTCACATATTTCTAAAAATTATTTTTTATCAATTGGTTAACAATTAAAATTAAATAATTTTACCGTATAAAAGAGTTTTTTCACAAAAAAATTCAATTTTTACACAGAAAATGTGTTTGTATATTAATAAATTTAATTAATTGTTATTAATGAATTATATTAATTAATTATATAGATATTATATTCAAAACAAATACTTTAAAATCCATATAATAGTCATTAAAATGAATGGAATAATAATAAATTCACATGTTCATAAAATTGCTATTTTCTAAAGAATAGTTTTCATCGAATTTTGTGCGCTTACATTAAAATTATTTTTTTCACATATATTTATATAATATGTTAAATTTTTTTCATTATATATAATTATAGTTTTCATGTTTTCTAAGGATTAAAATTTCATTTTTGTTCATTATGAATAGTACTAGGGGATAAATTAATTATTATAGTAATGGTTTAGAGAGTTAATGGGGGGTTAAATAGAATATATAATGCTTAAAATAACACAAAAACATATCGAATTATAATTATATAATTATATTTCTTCCCAAACACATCTTATATTCTAATTTTTTCCCTTGGTTCCTCTTTGACTTGAATATGACTGTTATATTTTAATTTGTTATGTATTTACAAGAGTGTCACCCCCTAACATATAATAGGGAACCATCTATATTTTGTTTTCCACAACACATGTGACATTTATCTATAAAAATACATAACTAAATATTCTCCCAAAATCCATATCCATGACCATATGTTAATATTATTCCCAAAAGACGCACCCATTAATCGTTAAGGAACTTATTTAAAGAGGGTGTCTGAAGAAGAGTTATATGAGCTTAAAAATATTTTTCAAGATCTATTATTATTAAACTACATAAAAATGTTATATAACCATCTTAGCGTGGTGGAATCACTATATTTAAAATAATTAAATTTTTTAGGTTATTTTTATATTAATTTCTCCATATCCTTCCAATCCATTTCAAAATGATAACGTTGCTTGTGGAAATGTTAGGACTACCACCTCCATGAAGCGATGTGATTATTTTTTATTTTCGAGTTTAAATTTATGGTAATGTTTTCATATTTAATCGATATATATGATATTTATTATATAATAATATTACTATAATGGTGAATTATTATTTACCTTTGTCTCATTCCATTTCTCAAAAAGTGGAAACTCTACTTGTGCTTACAAACAAAATATAGTCTCCATAAATTGATGCAATTAATTTATCAACACCAAATTATATGAATTTAAAAAAAATTATATATAAAAAATAAATATGATATTTATTAATTTATTATGATTATTTAGGTGAAAAACAAGAATAATTTTCATGGAATAAACTGTTGAACTAATATATGCATAGAAATCAAACTAGTTTCCACAAAAATATTCTATTTAATGCTGAATTATTAATAAAATTATAATTATAAATTATAAATATAGTGATCCAAGATTTTTAAACACACACAAACATACTTATATTTCATCTTGTTAGATTAATATTCATTTCCTGACATTACTATCCATGTCAGTACCATTAATGTGTTGTGTATTTATAGACCTGGTTCAAAATCATTATATTTCATAAAGGATTGTAAGAATATGCCATAAAAATATTCCCACGCAATATTTTTCTTATAAAGACCATAATTTAATAAAATTTCTTATATCTTGTGGAAAAGAAACATAATAAAAGGTGATCTTAGGTTCTCAATAAGAGTAAAAAATGGATATATCAATTATTATTTAACCAAAACATGAGAATAAGGGTATGGGAACATCATATTATCAATTGAAATCTATTCCCAACATATTTTATATCATAATTATGATTCATGGAATAAATATTCATAGTTTATAAGATATGAATCAAAAAAGGTTTATAGAATACGATCCATGAGGTAAAAACATTGGTATATGGTATAAGTTTGTGACTTATACATAAGAAAAGAAAGTGTTAATCCCAACCTCTATTTAAGTCTATATAAAAAAGACCATATAATATCATAAAATATTTGAATGGTTCTCTTAGATATGAAATATTTTTGAGCATGATAAGTAGTATTCAAATCCTACATTAAACCCAAATATTATTTAATCCATCACTAGATCTTATAGGTAAACCATGAATCATAATAAGATATAATATAATGTTCCAATCCATCCAACCATACTAATTCCTTAATGTTTATTTTTGAAATCTCACTGGGAGATAAATATTCTATCATAGAAATAATGTGTCATAAATTTATAATGAGGTTTAATATAACTCAATTAGAATTATGGGATTTAGATTTTTTGTGGGGTCGGATGACAAAATCCATGGTGGTGTTTTTGCATTTCCATTATGATGTGATTAATGGTTACAACATCTCCTAGGGATTATATATATTATCATTAGATATTATACATATCATCTTTCGTGATAATACTCTTAAATATATGTCCTCATGTATTACAAACATAAATAATCATTCCAATCATTATACATCTTCACACTTCTAAGATTAATAGAGAATTCTGATCTGTGAGCTTAATCCAACATCTCCTTCTTTAATATTGTATACACTAGATACAAAAATTGTTCCTTGAACATATAATTCCATAATAATCATGGTTTATCTAAAGATCATTTATCACTTCCTTTATCCACTAAACTTATTTTTTCATTACCTCTTTAATCATCACATGGATAGATGGTTTAACACTCATTGGATGAAGGTAATATTTTCTCCATCCAATAAGATTCCAGATCCATCAATTAAAAATCCGGAAATATTATATCTTTTTAATCATTATCTTAGATAATATTTCATGGTCCTTTTGTATCAAAGAATATACCTACTTGTTAGCTTTTCAAGGGTGGTAATGTATTTAGTAGTTATAATCTTTATTCATCAAAAACTATCATCTGAGGTGTATAATAAAATATTTGTGAGTGAATATACAATTGATAATTTTATTATCATTATATAAATCACACATTTTTATATAAATATAATTCCAATATAATATTAATGAAAAATATATTATATCTAAATCCAAATCATGAGTTGAGTAATTCTGATCATGAGCCTTCAATTTTATTGAAATAAAAGATAAAAACATACCATTATACATGATTATTCATCCTAGTCCATTCATATATTCATTACTATAGATCGCAGACCCTTATCCATAGTAAGGTAGTGTAATCATAGCATCACTAACTAAGTTTCATATTAATTTCTTGAATTTTTCCTCACATTCAACTATACAAAAGAAACTTGGCTCTATTTAAAGTTAACATAATGAGTGGATTAGAAAACCATTGATAAATTATCCACAATGAATATATTATAGGAAGTTAAACCAACACATGTATGAATCTCATTCATATTAGTTTGTAACAAATAATATTTCATAACCATTTTTTTTTATGGATACACTGATAAACCCTTTCTTGAGATTATATAACCCAAAAAAGTATCCTTTTGAAGATAAAAATTACACATAGTAATTTTTTCATAAAAATTTACGTACTTAATATCTTTAGGAAAATGCCAACATGATCTTCATTCACCCCCTTACACTTGGAATATATAAGAATGCTATCTATAAGTACTACCACAAACTGACCAAGGTAATATCTTCAGGATATATTATTTAAATCCATGAAAATATCGAGGGAATTATTAAGAACATATAGAATCAGTATAAAATCATAGTTTACATCCCACATAAAGAAGTCTATCCTAGTTATGAATTAATTACTTCCCTTGAATTATAGTATCTATATCGAATATCAATATTGGAAAACATATTGAGATCCTCATAACTGATCGAAAAAATCATCAATATGGTGTATAATATACTTATTCATAATTGTTATATTTTTATGTTTTTTATATCCATTGAAAACATTCATTGATATATATTTATCCTTTAAAAAGGTAAATTGTTAAACCCCATGGTGACTCACTCATAAAAATTAATCTATTTTCGTGATTTTACTAGATTATCTTATACAATTCATACATGTCAAAAAGAGCTATTCTATATGGGGTCTTTAAAATATGTGTGTGACCAAGTAATAGTTATATTGAACAATCAAATTCATTTTTCAAAGGAAAGACATGAAAAAATTCTAGAAAAACAAAGTTATACTTTTTTACAATTAGCATGTATTTGAAGTCGATTTTCATCCATTCCATCTGAGATGAAAACCACTTCTAAATAGAAAGTATGAGCCACATAATTTGTGTAATTTCCCTTAGACCTTAATATTTATAACTTCAACAATACATGATCAAAAGTTAGTTTTTAATATCAAATCATAATTCCCCTCTATAGGAATTGATGTAGTATTTATGTAAATAAATCTAAGCCATGGCTAAGATAATATCTAATTCAATCACATGAAGAATAAAAATATTTATATGATGATATTTTACATCATATTAAACCATAAAAGAATCAAAGATTTGGGATTTGGCCATTATAACATTAATAGATTTTACATCAAATTAAATACCAAAAATGTTTGGTGGTATTTTGATAGCATTATAAATTTATTCAAATATAAAATAGAGTGTAAATCTAGAGTCAAATAAGTATTTATAAGTTCTAGAATCAATTTTAATCATAACTTTCACTATATCATTATCATACCCTACATTATAAATAGTGATCATGTGATATTTTCAATTTTATCTAGGAATAAGAGGTTTTGGGATTCAATCATCATTATTGAACTTTATGTTTGAGAACTATTTAGTATAATTCAAATAGTATATATATTTGAAACACTAGCATTTGGGTGGTGTATTCTATTGTTCAAAAAATCAATCATTATTAAACAACTTTCTTCCATTACTTAATCATTTTATTTCTTAATGAACTTCCATTCTATAGTTAAAAAATTTAAGAGCCCCCTTAGGAAAATTTATTCCATGTTTCCTTGCACCATATGAGTATAAAATAATGCTTATAATTTTCCTTTTATGGTTTTTAGAACATAATTTTGATTTCCATATATATTTTCTTATCAAAAATGTGAGATTTAAAGGCAAAAAATATTTATTTCTATAGTGATAGCACATAAAATTATTTCTTCATAGATATTGATATGCCTTATAGAGAATTCTTATTGGAGACCTGGTTTTGAGAAATTATAAAATTGGTCAACCTTATTTTCAAGTTAAATGATAATACCAAAAGTGTACCTTGTATGTCGTTTTAAATTATCCTCATTGGTATTAATGGACTCATCATTCTTATATTTAGGCACACAGAAATCCTTATACATTTTCCTATAAATAATTTGAAGAATGAAATTATATTGAGAAAAGATCCTAAACTCATCATACTCTGTGGATTTAATTTCTTTTCATTGCCTCATCTTCTTGGTAAGAGTCCCCCATTGATCAGTTTAACCTTCAAAATGTTAATCAAATAAAATAAAAAATTCATATTTTGAAAAATAGAGAACATAAAATATATTATTAGTGGTGTTAATCCATTTATCTATAATTATTTTATCAATATAACCACTTTTATAAGGTTTATATTTCTTCATGAAGGGCTCAAAAAAAATTGACCTCATTTTATAAATTGTAATTTTTTAATGGTTTACTATTTGAATTTTTTTGTAAACAAAATAAAAATATAAGCAATTATATATACCATAAAATGTATCTCCTCAAGAGGTTAATCATTGAATTTTAAATCATATTAAACATTAACATGGTTCTTTAGGTAATATCTACTAACTAAAGAAAAAATTCATAGTATGAGTAGCAATCATCATTGTTGGAAACTTGTTATAATGAAAACCATTAATTGGGTATAAAAGTATAATTATCTTCTTCTCACATTCTATCACATTAGGGTTAAATTTTTTTATCTCTTATCATCATTGATATGACCCCATTAAATATTTTTTTAAATTAATTTAACCCATGAATATCCTCTATGAGTGTCATACCAAGTGCATAATAAGGGAACACACATCCTTCATAAGAATGATGGATGAGATATAATAAAAAAACTAATTATGAGGTTATTTCCCCTAGAATAATCTCTACCAAACCCCTGTCAACATGTATTATATTTAAATTAATTAATATCGAGGAAAATCACATCATATAATCTTTAAAAAAGCTTCAGGATTTTATCCTATAAATAGACTTGTCCTAGTTATTTACAACAAAATTTCTCTATTCTCAATCTCCAAAGATTAACTAAACCCTTGAATTGATACAATCTATAGGGACCCAGGTTTTTCAAAAATAGATATTATGTCTAATTAGTTGAAAATTCATTACATAACGTTAAAATCCATTAAATAAACATACCAAATTAGTGTCTTTGGGGAAAAGATACACAATAGTCCTATTTCATGAAAGGTATCCAGTATCTCCCATAATGATCATCCCATAAAAAACTTTTCAAAGATATATAATACATAGAATGATTATCTTGATAACATGTTTAAAGGAACATAATAAATGGAGAGAACAAATGGTCATTAACAGTAACAAAGTGAGATATAAATTATTATATAATTGTAACATGAGTATAAGGTTATGATAACATCATCCTAATATCTGAAAACCATACTCAAAAATCATATATAATAATCACGAGTCATGTAAAAAGTATTTTATGTTTATAAGACATGCATCGTAATGTATTTAGATAATATAATCCATGAGAGAATAAACATGGAATAAGGTATAAATTTTTGGAATACACATAATCTTAAGAAATCATTTCCTTAGTCAAGGATAAGTGGAAAGTCTATTATAGTGGTGTATGTTCACATCACATTCTATAATATCCATGGTGAAGGTTTACTCCCAAGACTATCATAGTAAATAGATTCACGTACTGAATTGGATTCACACACCATTATTTTTAGGATTATATAATGAGATTTCAATATTTATCGATATCATTAGAGGGATATATAATTATAGTCTATACCAATTCAGAATAAAAATGATATATATGTATCCCACAAGATTATAAAACATTTATCATAGTTTAACCCATGGAAAAAAATGGGTTTCATAAGAAATTTATTATTTTATAAGATGTTTAAATGTAATAAGTTGAATATAATTTCATTATAACTTGTTTAAGTAGTAGGAATGAAATGTGTTTCAAATATTCATCCATAAATCCTCTTCATAATCCATCCAAATATTGAAAGATGAGATTAACATTTGATATATCATGAGTGATTCATAGGTAACATAAAATTATTTTATCATAGATGAAAATTTTCATTAAAAGGTCTCTCGAACATTTATTAATGAAAATCAATTATTTAAAATCATACAAAGTCCAAAATATTATGGAAAAAATATGTCTCTAATAAAACATGGAATCTTGTAAATGAATACTCAAATTATTGAGCGGTCAAGGGGGTGTTATAAACTTTTATTTCTATGTTTGATAAAACAAATATTCCTTTCAATTTTATTGAAAAAATTTCAAATGAACATTATTGAGAAAATGATGAAAATTTTACATTAATTTTTTTTGGACAAATTGTACAATAAGAAAAAATAAATTTAACCAATTATCTTAGAATATAAAAACATTATTTAAATTTTTTAATAAAAAAAATATATATAGATGGAATTTTATTTTCTACTAAAGAGTGAAATAAAATCAAATTTTCATAAAAACATTCATTAAGTAAATTGAGTTCTTACCATGAATAATAAGAAAGGAAAATATAGAATATTCAGAAATAAAAATAGTTTATTTAAATTCATGTAATTATTTAGGGACATTTCATAATATTTTACTATTGTAAACCTATTCATAAATAGTTTTTATAAACATTCAAATTATAACGAAAAACATTTACAACAATTTTGACATTTTTATAAATAACTTTAACCTCATGTATAGTAAATTTAATTTTATTATAATTCCTTACTATAGTCATTAAAAAAGTTATAATATCATATTATGTCCAATTATAAAATATTAACACTAATATATTAATAATTATTTATTATAGTCATCATTTTTTGGAGTTAACTATTTTGTTTTTCTTGAGAATTTTGCGTCAACATTTATGGTCATTGTACATTGATAACGTTTACATCATCTCCAAAATAGTATTCATACTTTAAATTCCATATATATATTCAATATATATATATTCAATATATATTCATTGATATTCATCTTTAAATTGTAGTGATAGAAAAATTAAATATAATGTTCATGGAGAGGTATGTTGTATGTATGCATAAATTATGTTTTCACATTGAGCTTGATGCAATGATATAAAGGTAGATACAAATTTAAATTTCAAGAATCCTTATTATATTATATAAATTTATTAAATATATCCTTTTTCAATCCATTTATATAGTGAATAAAAAATAGATCAAATCACTTCGTTGAGGTGGTAGTCCACACAAACACATGATCGACACTATCATTTTCATTAGGATTTGATTGTAAGAAGGTAGAAATGGTATTACAATTATATAATAATAATTATATATTAAATTATATATATTTATATATTATAACAATATTAATACAAATTAATGAATATGGTTATTGAAAATTAATTTTATCGCTACGCAGATATGGTAGTCTTTATGTGTACAGGAACGACCAATCACTTAGCATTTGATAGAATAGAGGGTTGAATTTTTTTTTAATGATAATAATAATATTATAGTATATTTAGGAAAATTAATTTATTATTCATGATTAATAATATAGATTCATTGGAGTAGAAGAACATTCAAATTGAAAGAGGTCAGGTAAGATGATTACATATTCTTTGATAGGGATCCAATAGACCCTTTCTTTGTAACCAATATATTAGTTTTTTAAGAGAACTATAACCTCTAATTTGTGGATAGAAATGTTTAGATGAGTGTTTTTTGGTTTTTTTGAGATATAAGTCTGAATGTTTTATATAGAATAGTAAGGAGGAGTTCCTTTTTTATGTATGAGAGAAGATAATGTTTGAATTCATTAAAAGATTAAAAAATAATAAAGTCATTATCAATCCATACAATTTAAAATTTATTGATATTAATATTTTAGAGAGAATAAGCTCTAAATATTTCTATTAACTAGGACATAGATAGTATTAATAATAAAATTTACCCTTATCTCTTGGTTTGACCCCTGATAAAACTATTTTAACCTTAAATATTGTGATGATTTTTAATATTTTTAATATTAATTATAAAAAATAAAATTAAGGTCTCCCAAATAAGAAATTAGAAAATTATATTTATAAATATTATATCTGTTTTATCAAATTTCATCTCGAAAAGTGGAAAAATTTATTTTGAAAATAAACTCTCAAAATGTGATGAAAAACAGTTTTCAAGAATTTTTTTTCATAAATATAAATAGAAATCATTTCAAAAACTAAACGTAATTATTTACAGTGAACATAATTTTAAAAATAATACTACAAATTAGATAATTTATCTTCATAAACGTTTTTTTTAAATTTCCTTTAAAAATTCAATAAATTAAAAGATAATATTCTTTAAAAACAAGAATATTTCTTATTAATATGAAAATTATTAATTTGAGAATATTCTCAAAACATCACTATATAACAATTATTACATGTTTATTTCAATAATGATTTTATAATTTTAAAATAAATTTTCCAAAATTTTGAAAGAATTTTTTATATTATTTTCATAGAAGAAACAAAAAATGTTTTTTAGGGAAATGAATTTTTTAAATAATAAAAATAATTTAGTAAATATTTATTACTTATTTTTAAATATATATCCCACTATAAATGATTTATGAATATTTTTTAAAAAAATTATTCCTATTCACACCTTTAATTTAATGGATATGTTATAATGATATACTATTTTATTGTTCATTTTGACTCATGGTTGCATGTATCTAATGTTGTCTATGAAATTAAATTTATTTAAAAAGAAATAAATCATAATATATTGTGATGTTAAAATAATTTATTGATAAAAGTTTGTAATTTAATAATATATTTCAAATATATATATATATATATATATATATATATATATATATATATTACACGATATTTTAATGCATATGAGTCAAGATTTTCCTTGATGTAATCCTTTATTTTATAATATCATTTTTAGGATTGTTTATATTAAATTACCACCACGTGAAATTATATAATTCCTATAATTTAATACTCATATATTTTCTTATCCTATTTTTATTCATATATTTCATATCTATTAATGTCATTTTCCTATCTTTGGAACTCAAAAATATCCAGGAAGTGTTCTTTTAAAAAAATCAACCTTATTTATTCTTTGATCAAAGATCCTTTTCTTCCAAGTCTATGTTCATTAGTTTTATTTCAAGAATTATCTTTAAAATTTTCGAATATTTATTTAAATCCATTTTAACTATATTTTACTTTAATTCAATTTTTTAATGAGGAATTAAAAATCAATGAGGTTATTCATGTCTTTTAATAAAATGTATAAAATGAATATATGTATTAACATATTCCACAATAATGAAATTTAACACAATTATGAATATTATTTTACATAATGATTGATATAAATGTAACCCTATTTATTTTAAAATAATTGTTTATTCCTAATATTTTGGGATTTTTTATTTTAAAAAAACTGAAGTAATGTTTTTATATTTTCAACGAAATGTTAGAATTCCCTTTTACTGATATTTTTCAAAGATGTAAAAAAACAATTATGAATTTTTAAAATTATATATGGATATTCTCTTATGATACCACACACTTTTATTCTCTTTATGATTTATGATGAAGATTTTTTTAGGATGATTCCATGAAACTCGTTTCTTTCCCACATGTTAAATTTTTTATAATAAAATCATTAAGAAATTTATTTGTTTTTCATGGGTTATATATTAATGAAATGAATAAATGATAATAAAACATGTTTCCTTTAAATGGTTTATATATTTACGAATTGAGTACTGTTTATTTGGTTTTGTGGCACAAATATATATGCTCTTCATTATTTTATTTCTGGGTCAAGAATTATATATTTCCCTAATGAATTGGGTAAAGATTGCAATATCAAGAGATAACATGGAATAGAATGGGGAGTGAACCTAGTTTATTAAGGGAAATTTTCCATTATGAGATACTTTTTACTGATCCTTGAATAAATAAATTATTATATTAAGAGTGATCCTAATATCTTATGATAGTCTTGGTAGTTAATTTCTATTCTAATATGTGTTCCACAAACTTATGTATTATTCTTATGATATTTCTCAGTGATCATTATTGATTATTGATGATTCCAAAATATTATGATAGAAGTATTTTATTATGATAAATACTTATACTATTATTCATGATTATTTTTATTTTAATGATTGAGTATTGTTTTTGTAAGTTAGGTTCATATCATCATACACTTCTTCTAATCTTATGGTTACTTATGGTCATTAATTGATATCTCAAATATTTACCCATACTGTGAAACTAATATCAACCTTCCATAGGTTTCAAATAATCTTGTTATGAATAAAGGATTAAATTATGGTACATGTAACACCATGAGAAATTATGAATTTTTTAATAAATTTAATTTCATTAATTTCATTAATTACATGCAACACTACAGTTTAATGAACCCTAATATGACATTTAAATTATAATTTGATGATGACCACTATATCTAATCAATTAAACATGTAAAAATTAATAGTAACAAATAATATTAAAATATTTTGTATAATTGTTTAATATAAATAAAACATATTGATAAATAATTCTTAAATTTTAGAAAAGCGTTTATAATTTTGAAAAGTATTATTTTCTCAAAAATAATTTTATTGAATTTTATGAAAAAACAATGAAAGTAATTTTTTCACTTTTAAAAATGTTTTTTGAAAAAATAAACCTTATTATAGAAATATATATTTCAAAATTATCTTATAATAGATTTTTTATTGTTTTTTGAAATAGAATAATTTTTTAATTAAAAGTAAGAAAATAATATTTTTTAATAAAAAATAACTTTTCATTAAAATAACATACAAGTCAAAATTTATTTTAATTTTTTATAAAAGTAAAACTATTTAATTATATATTTATTAAAACAATTTAGTACATTGAATATTTCTCATATTTAATCTTTATATTGAAACATTTATACTAATGAGCATTTTTTCTTTAGAAAACCGCTCTTTTGTCACATCTGTATGATAAATTTTAAATTAAAATTTTCAATTATCTGAATTTAATTTTGATAAATTTTTTTTTCTAATTTTGAAAAATAATAACTAATATTACATAATATAATTTAATTTCTTTTTTTTCATTGTAAATATTAAAAATAGTAAAAATTAATTACTGTGGTTAATGTTAAAATGTGTTCATCAAGGGGTTCAAAAAACTTTTAAGGGAAAAAAATTCATTATTATTTTTAAAAAAAAAAATCTAATTTTATAATAATATTTATTTCATATCATCGATAAGGTCTGATAATGGCCCTTTTTTCATGTGAAAAAGGTTTTTTCACATTATTCCTTCCAAAAGATGCATGCATGTCCTCTCCCACACATATAAAAGGGCACCACCTCTCTTATCCAATTAACACTTTTATGAACATTTAGTTTGTCCAAAACACACTAAAAACATTCTATAATAACCTAATAAATACCTATATCCATTTTTTATTATTAGTATAAAATATGAAGGCTGTTTTGTGAAAACCTAAGGAGGTTTTCTAAAGAAGAGTTATGCTCCTTAAATGAGCATTTTCCTTTTATTTATTTTTCAATGTAATTCAAATATTTTTCAATTATTCTGATATAAAAACAAAAATATATATCATTTAATTATATTTTATTATTTTAATGTCATAACCAAGATTCACATACTCTTCTAACAAAAGGAAAACGAAATTTTCGATCATGTGTATAAAGGACTACTGTCCCACAAAGTGATGTAATTTTTTTCCTTCACCAAATATCACGAATGGATATAATGGTAGAATTAAAATATTTATAGGATATTTATGAAATAACTAAACTAATATAATTATAATATCACATATAACTTATTATTTTACATTCTTTTGGTATATGATAATGTTGCTCGTGTGTACGGTGGATTACTATCTCGTGAAGCGATGTTATTCATTATTCTCTTATGATATACATAGAAGGTAAAAAGGATAAGTTTAATTAAAATAATTGATATATATATAAAATATAAATTATTCTATAGATTTAGCATATATTTTACCCATATCCCATTCATTATTCTAGATAATGAAAACAAGGTTTATACATATGTACGACCTACCATCTCCACAAATGGTGTATTATGCTTTATATCTATAAATTTTATAGACTACTATAAACACATATATGATTAATATATGTTTATATAATATTTTTTATCATGTTTAACATTATTAATATTATCTAAACATTATAATAAGTATAAGTATAAAAAATATGGAACTAAAATATACATGAAAAATGAAGGAGATATTACCCAATACATGATTTTAACAATGAATTATTAAGAAAAGGTAATGAATGGTTTTAATTAAATCATATATTGTATGATACATATTATTATGGTTCTATATTAAACATATACTACACTTATACTTTTTATAGAATAGTTTTAAATGTGTATGATGGAATTTGAGACTTAGGGCAAGGGATTTTTGTCTCAATTTACCTTCTTTGAGGCATATGTTATCTTATGAAAATCACTTATTTTAGGAGGTTTACATATTTTCCCAATGTAATTTTATATCCTAAGTCTAATTATATCCACGATAGTTAATGTTTCATTTTAATTTATGTTTTAATGGGTTTTACGTTTCAAAATTTACCAAAATAGTAAGAGTTTGATGTTATAATCTAATTGTTTATCCGGATAGATTATGATTATGAATAAAATTATAAAATATTTTTATATATTTCAAAATAACATCATCAATTTTATTATACTATTTTTTTCATTTAGAATATGTTTTTTTCTTTCTTTATCCTCCCTCTATATACTTAATATTCCTAAATATTGTTTTTAAAGAAACCAACATTATTTATCTATCTGGATAAATTTTTTTCCTTATAAATTTTTTCTAATAAACATTAAATAATTTATTATTGTTCATTTTCTATTTTATAAATTCATTTTAACACATTATATATTGAAAAAATGTTTTAAAATTAATGTTCAAGTCATTTTCCAAACAATGCTTAATTAGATTTTACCAAAATTGTTAAAGGAATCATTAGTTTACAGTCTATGACATGAATATAATTTCATGCCATCCTTGAAACTAAATGTTTCAAATATTTCTTTATTATTTTAAAAAAAAAAATTCAAATAAATATATTTCCACATTATTTTAGGAATTTTTAGTTTTAAAATGTTATTTTCAATGAAATTTTATTTTCCTCATGAAATGATCCACGTGCTTTTATTTTCAATATCATTTTCTATATAAGAACACTTCCTTTGATGTTATATAATATTCACTGGTGATATGATATAATGAGACCATATTTATTATTTCTCTCAACGGTTTATTCCTATGATGAAAAGATCCTTATGAAATATGTTTCTTTTCTATATGTTATGATGTGATGAAATTTGTTATGAAGCCCATTATTTTTCAAGGGATATGATATAGTTATTGCTTTATGATCTTATATCATACGTATTTATGATTTTGATTATGTTTTTGGTGGGACCAATATCTCCCTCCAACGCATTGGGTAACAATAGATATCCCTAGAGATAATTATGAAATATAAAAACTTGATTCAATCTTTATAATGTAACACATGGACCAACATTGATGTCCATTTGGTTATGTGTGGACCTTATTTCATGTACATAATATTATTCAGGGACTTTCATTCATGTCCATAAGGTTATGTATGGACCTAATTTTTTGTCCATAATGTCATCTGTTAACCTACATTCGTGTATATATTCTTATATGAGTGACAAATATCATGTAACTAACATAATGAGTAAAATTATCCCTATATAAACATGTTTTTAATTTTTAATGATTATGTATATGCCATAATTATACATCTTATTCAAATTTTATGCTCTCATCGATCAATTTCTTTAATTACATTATGATTCATGTATGATGAACTACCACAATTTATTCCATGATTAATGTTTATGATATAAGATTTGCATAATATAGTTTCAATATGTTATTCTCATGTTAACATACCATTATTCTCTTACTATGTTTATATCTCCAATTTTTAACCTTACTAAGATTCTGATTTCACCCTTTCTTTTTATTCCTTTCCCCATGTTATGAAGAAAGGTATTATATAAGATTATTCTTAGAAGGATTCTAGACCAGAAAGAATTAGTTATAAAAGAAGTATTTCACCTATAATGTAGTTAATTATGTTTCCATGATTTGGATGGAACTAGACCTAAGTGATTCCCAAATGGATAGTTATTTTCAATAATGAATATTAATCTATTAAGATGTAATATCTATTTATGAAAATATTGGGATACCATATTTGGAATTTGGGAAATTTTAAGTTATCATTTGGAAATAATTATGAGAAAACATTAGTGAGAAAAGTAGGGATGGGATCAAGTATTTGGATAATATCTTGAAGCTTTGGTTTATATGATATTATGTGGTTTAACTGCTAATATATTCCTTTCAATATACTAAAATTGTATTTGGTTCTAGAAAATATGTTCTTAGCAGTAATAAAAATGAAAAATTCTTGTCTGGATTAACTTAACCCTTACCTAGTATATGAAAATGGGCCTCATTGTGCAACAGTATTGACACTATTGGGATATATGATTTGGTTAATTAAATGTTTCTCTAAAAACCATTTTGAGGGATTTTAATATATAACAATCTATATTAGCAAAGTAAAATACTAGTTTCTCATATATTGAAATAATGTTTTTAGGATCTAAATATCCTATAAATTAATTTTTAAATCTATGTGTTATAAAACTGTGATCAATATTTCTCACACTATAATTTTATGATTTCGTTTAGGGCTAGAACCTAAAGAAATTGTGTTAATTATTAATGAAATGGGAAATTTAATGATTATTCTCTTCAGAAAACAAATTATATTTATTTTTTAATGAAAAATATTTTTTCTATTCTCACACAACATTAGTAATCATTGAATCATGCTGAACTACAAAATGAAGACATAAATGAACAGTTTCATGTGATTCCATTATGAGGTAATGCACAAATAATTTTAGAGATTTTATTTATCCAAATTTTGTTTAGTAGTAGACTCATACCACTAAAAGGATAATTTCCATACTCTATTTTTTGTAGAATGAAAAATTCATTTTGTTTTTTGTCATTTGAAAGGTGATGTGGATAAATTATGGACTCCTATAAGCAATATATGAAAATGAATGTAATTTCACTCTATAGAGTGGGATGAGATCATGATCTTATTTTTTAGTAATAGCATCCCTTGTATTACTTGTAAAAAATGGATAAGTAATTCATCAATATTAAATAACATGATGATGATTCTATTGGAACTTAGAAAGAAACTATTTCATGGATTTTGCGGTACCCTTCATATAAAATCATCCAACATTAAATTAAGGTTGATCGATTCTTTAGTGGAATAAAACTAATTCCCCAAAGTGTTTTATTCATAAGGTAATATGTAACCTATAATTAAATTGGACTATGTGAACTAAAAGTGGAAATTGAATCTAAAAACCCTATTGAGTTTGGTGATTATAAAAAGAGTATGGTGTTCCATGGAATCTAAAATGATATGTCACACTAAGGTAGGAAAATGTTTCGAACACCTACATGCCAAATATGTATGAAAGAGCACTCGAGTGAATACCTAAATGACAAAATAAGGAGTTTCAAGTGTTGTAATCATGGACATAGAAAAAATAATGTATAATTTGTTTGAAGAATTCTGTCATTGTAATGAATTGAGAGGGATTTCAATAGAATGAACCACCCACACTCCCTTATTTAAAATTAAAGAATAATAGGAATTATATTAACTATTGATCATATTCAATGGTTAATGATGGTGATCAATGTTATAATCCTCTTAAATATATGGAAAAAGGTAAATCTCATCTGATCATTATTTCTGATGAGGGGTATGATAATGGCATGGTGAACGGTACACTGAGAATCCACTCTAGAACTACTTATGTCTAATTTGATTCCAGATTTACCACTCATTTAAATCTGAATACTTTTCTAAGGGTGTCACAGTAACACCTCAAGGAATATATGTTGAATTAGTAATGAAAAACCCTAACTTTATGATGGACAAATCACATATATATGATTATTCTCAAGTTCAATTTTTTCGGAATGTGATTCATTAAAATATATTTATTCCCACTTTGGTTAAATTTTATGTTATATTGGGAATGTATTATATTTATCTACATAAATCCCACATCAATTTCAAATTAAGGGGAGTCACATTTGATATCTCAAAACAAGCCATGATCATCTATTAGTGCGATGATAGATATGAACTTCTAATGGATATCACAACCATTATATGGGTCTTTATTGACATTTTAAAGGGGAATTTTTCTTTCATATTATTGGTGAGAAACACAAAATTGATTACATGCATATTTTTCACATGTTTTTTGATGACTTTCTAGATTTTTTACCTACTATTCAACCTAAACATGTAGTTGTGTTATCAATATAACTCATACCTATTTTCACACCTATTCTAAATACTCTATATAGAATGGACCTGATTAAGTTGCAAGAATTGAAGGATAAACGTTGTCAGAACCTAGATAAGTGATTCATTCAACCAAGGTGTCACCTTCATGTTCCCTTGTTATTTTTGTTAAGAATAATGATTGATAAATGAAACTATACATTTATTATCAAGAACTAAATATGATTAAAATCAAGAACAATTATCTACTACATTGTATTTATGATATGTTTGATGAACTGTATAGAGATTAATACATTTCAAATATTTTCATTCATTTTTATATCCTTAATTGATGGTTAATAAAAGGATATAATCATGATAACATTATATACAAGGTATGGACACCTTGATTATATAAATATACCGTTATGTCTTACTAATTCCCCTATTATCTTCTTAGATTTAATGAATAAATTATTTGGAGACTACCTTGATCATTTTTTGGTAATATTTATAGATAAAATTATCATATATAAAAATATAAAGGAATAGAATGAATATAACTTTATAATTGTAATAAATACCCTAATTAAGAGGATAAAATATAAAAATCCACAATTTCTGAATTTTGGCGACAAAAGTTTTAATTTTTTGTCACATATTCTCAATAGCGTGTACATAAATAGAACCATCAATGTAAAATGGAATTTAATGTTATCCATGACCAACCATTCTGATTGTAATAAACATTTTTGTTATTTTATATTGATATTATATATGGTTAATGGTTAATTTCACAATAATATCTCATCCAGTCATCATGTAAACATGAATGGTATAAATGTTCCTATGGGAAATTGAATGTGTGTGAAATTTCATGGAACTGAAGATAAGATTAATTAGTCTGCCTATGATTACATTACCCAATATTAGAGTATGGGTTGTAATCTATAACGCTTTATTTAACAAGTTATTATGTTGTGTTATTAGAAATAATTTAATGGTTATATCTTATGCCTCAAGAAAACTAATGGTATATGAGAAAAATTTCTAAACTCGTGATTTGGAGTCATCTATGGTATTTTTTTCATTAAATATATAATTATATTATGGAGAAATTTTAAATATATATACTGGTCAAAATGGGTCAAGTATATATTTACACGGAAAGAGATGAATATAAACTAGAGAATATGGTTGAGCTAATTAAATATTATGAATGATCAATACATTGCCACCATGGAAAGTGAAAAAGGTGGTCCATACATTGATTCAAAATCATCATACTAGTTTATCTATGATAAATATCACAAAATATTCAATTTTTATATATTTTTAATGGATGGATCACGAACATTTGATATAAGTGTGGAAATATTGACTTTCTCAAATAAGTGTTCATCAATCTATCTATTCGACGAAAAATTAGCTCATGTGGGATGAAATGGAGTTTCAAAATAAAGGGTAAAATGCTCCAGAGTTTAACCTGGATCATGATATAATTATAAGGTTCATGAACCATGATTGTGTTTAATTTATAAAATATTTGAAGACAATTTAATTATAGGAATATTATATTTCATAATTATCAAATCATCGTATAAGAAAAAATTATGTACAGTGATTTGGAACAAAACTTCTAATGGGATGAACTGATGAGAGATATTTTAGAGTTTACATATCATTTCATAATATGTCATAATGTTAAGTCTAAGAGACAAAATACTATGGGGATGTTTCAACCATTATCTATAACCAAATGGAAATGGAAAAATATCAACATGAATTTTTAATTGGACTACCCATAACATATAAAGGGAATAATGTTATATGGGGTATAGTCGATCTCCATAAAATGTTATCACACCTCATCACAATTAGATATTAATTATCTCTGGACGAGCTTTCTATTATATACATTAAGCAATTGGTATGGTTTCAGGGAGTACCACATTTAGTGGTATCAGATAAGGATTCAAGGTTTAGCTCGATGTTCTAGAAAATTGTTTAGAAAAGTTTTGATATGATGTTGAGCTTTATAACTATGTATAATCCTCTAATTTATGGTTAGTCTAAGAGAATAGTTCAAATCATATAGGATATTCTATGATCTTATTTTTTTTGATTTAAAAGTAAGATAGTATCAACACTTTCCTCTTATCAATTTTTCATACAATAATAGCTTTCACTCATGAAATTGAGATAGATCCTTATGAATATATATATTGAAAGTGTAAATTACAATGTATTGGGATAAATCTAGAAAAATGAAGCGTATTTATACCTCAAATAGTTCAAAAAATGGAAGAAATATTTAGATCAAATCAGCATCATATGAGGATAGTTCAAAGTTGGTAATAATGTTATATTGATAATCACTGATGTGATATGGAATTTAATGTAGTTGAAAATGTGTTTCTAAATAATTTATTCATTAAAAAAGGTTTTTATATTTTGGAAGAACGATAAAATATTTTTTATGTATATAATTTCCAGTTAAATTTGTTATCATATCACTATGATATCTTTCTAATTGGTTCTTCTACTAAATCTCCCTTGAGTTCAGGATGTCTTCCATGTATCTTTTCTGAGGAATTATAATCATAGTCCATCACATATACTAAACATAGAAGTCATTCCTTTTGATCTTGGTATTTTTATGAGGAACAATTATTGAATATTTTGGGTCTCATATAAAAAGTAATATGAAATAAGACCACTCACCTAGTTATTATTTTTTTAGAGAAACCACCTATTTAAAGAATCTATGTGGTAACTTGAGGATATGATGAGAAAACGTGTCCTCATTTGTTTGAATCATATTATTGAATTTAATGTTAAAATTTCTTTTAATTGTGGTCAACTATAACACCCTACGTTTTTATGAATTATTATTTTTAAATAAATTCTCATTCATCTATATCATGCGTAACATGCAAAAATAAGTTTTAATGAACCACAATATACAATTTTTCTCATTATATTAATGAAACCATAATCTCCTATATGGTAAAAATGGATTCATGAAAAGGATTATAAACCTTTAAAATGATATTTATAATGGTTTTATTTAATGAAAACATATTCCAAAAAAGTACATAATATTTAGTAAATTTATTATTTGTTTCAAAAATATAATTTTCTAATATAATGCTATTATTAATTTTTAATAAGAAATATTAAATATAATTTTCTCAAAATTTAGATTATTTATTTTTTAAAAAAATTAATTTTTAAAACTAACATTTCAAAATTTTCATTGAGTAAAATTTTCATAATTTTTAGGAAAATTTACCTTTTCAATCAATAATAAAAATATTGATTTTTACAAAAAAAATTGCATTTTCCTTCAAAATATTTACAACATAATTTTCAATTTTGATATATTTTAAACGAATTTGTTTTAACTAATATATATATTAACCCAATTTAGTTTATTGGAATCTTTTTCATATTCAAAATTTATTTTTAAAAATTCAATAATTCAGAATTTTCCCTTTGGAAAACTGGTATTTGGTCGAGTCTTTGAGATTAATTTTAGATTAAAATATTTTAATTCAATGAATTAAATTTGGAAAATAGATAATATATTAAAAATTATAACATATATTGTTATATAATAATGTCAACCTAATTTTTCATCATAGTGAATAATAACAAAATTGTAAATATTAATTACTGTAGTTATGGTTAAAACAGGTTTATCGAGGGTCAAACGAAAATTATAAGGGGTAAAATGGACTAAAAACTATTACAACTCCCATTGGATCGATATATAGGCCTTATAACCTATATTTCATTATAATTTCCCATTAGGGACCCTTTTTCCATTTGAAAATTGTTGATACACTTTATGGCTTTAAATAATACATGAGTGTATTCTCCCCCACTCAGAAATGGAACACTATATCCTCTACTCTTCACACATCCAAAACTATTTTGTTTTCAAAATACCTACCCAAATATTTTACTTAATTATTTAATCACATAAAATATTCCATGTCTTTATTATGAATAAAAACTAATAAGTATTTTTGGGTAAACACAAGAAGGTTATCTAAATAAGGTGTACTCTTTTTAACAATGATTTATATTTTATTTCTTCTTCCACCACCTTAAAATATTTTTTAGTTATGATTAAATAATAAAAACTAATATCTATTATAATTATTTTTATTATTATAAGGGAAAACCCTATATACACCAGTGCTTTCATCAAATGGAAAATGAAACTATCGATCATGAGTATGGCGGACAACAACCTCACGAAACAATGTAATTATTTTCCCATCAAAACCTATCAAGGATATATATAATGATATATTTAACATATTTATATGATATTTATGAAATAATTATACATATTTAATTATAATATCACATATAACTTCTTATCTTCCCTTATGTGGGAATACAATAATGTTGCTCTTCTATACGGTGGGCTTCAGCCTCACGAAGAGATGTAGTTTGTTTTTCAATTATGCTTAACATAAAAATTGATAAAGATATGTTTAATGATAATCTATTATGAGTTTTAAATAAAAATTATTTTTTAGGTTAAAACATTATTTACCTTCATTTTCTTTCATCCGTCAAAAAAATTGAAACAATGTTCATGCATATGTACAGCTTACCATCACCATGAAATATGTTTTTCATTTTCCTTCATTAAATTTTATGTATTAATATAAATAAATATATGATGAATATATATAATATTTTGATAATAGTTAACACTCTATATATTATTTAACCATGATAAAAAATAAAATGAACAGAAATACCAAACCAAGACCTATATGAAAAAAAGAAGTTATTACCCAAAGCACAAATTTAATAAGGAATTGTTAATAAATTGTTAATGAATAGTCATTAATAAATAATATAAGTATAAATATAAATATATAATATATAAATATTCAACTTAAATTTATTAGTTAGTAGTTTTTATTGTCTATGAAGGAAATTAATATTTATTTTTAGGGATTTTTATCTCGATTTCCCTTTTATAAGACATATGTTACAGTGTAATCCAATCTTATTTTATAAGGGTTATAAAAACCCCCATTGAGATTTTATATCATGGATATAATTATTTTTAGGATATCTAATGTTTCATTTTATGTTTTTATTTATTTGGGTTTATGAATAAAATGTAATAAAAATTATACCGATTTAATGTTACAATCTCATTATTTATCAATATTATTTATAATTATGCTTTAGATGATGAAAAATTATGATCTAATTAACAATAAATTATTCTACTTTCTTATCCATTGTTTATTACTTGAGAATACATTTATTTATTTTATTTTCCACTCTTTTTGCACATAAGATTCCAAAATAATACTGTTAAAGAAAACAGAGTTTATTTCACTCTTCAGTTGAGAAACCCCTTTTCTACCATATCGAGGAATTATAAAACTATTTTAATTTTTTTAATATTAATATATGGATATTTAACTTAATTTTCACAATTTTTAATATTTTTATGAAATTTTTTAAAAGTAATCTTTATGTGATTTTCCCAACAAGTCCTATTTATATTTTACTTCAAATTTGAAATGAATAATTATTTTAACTTCTAAAACATGTATATTATTTCCCAACATCATGACCAATAAATGTATTAAATAGTCCATCCAAATTGTTTAGATTTTTTGTCAAGGAAAATAATTTCCAAAATTTTTTGTGAATTACTAGTTTTAAAAATATCATTTTCAACAAAATGTTATTTTCCTCAGGAAATGTTCATAGTGATTTTATTTTAAAAATAATTTCCATATAAGATTAAATCCTTTGATTTTAATTATAATTAATACGGTATATGGTCCAATGATAAAACATTTATTATTTCTATGGATGGTTTGTGTTTATTATGACTTGAATTTTATGAATCTAGTTTATTTTCCACAGGTTATGCTATGATGAACTGTGTTATAAAGCCCATTTATTTTCATCTTTTCTGATATGATGAATGTTTCAAGATATTTGGGGGAAATTATATATTATTTTATTTATAGTATGGGGTATCCTATATCTACCTCAAATGAATTGGGTAATGATAGATAACTCATGAGAAAATTATGTAATGTGTGGACCTGATTTCATGTTTGAAATATTATGTGTTGACCCAATTTCATATCCATAATGTTATATGTAGTATTCATTTCATATCCTTAAGGTTATTCATGGACATTATTCCATGTCTATATGGTTATTCATGGACCTGATTTCAAGTCCATAACTTTGTTCATGGACATGATTTATTGTCCACATTTTTATACAAAGACCTGATTTCATGTCCTAACATAATGATTGAGATGATATCTATTTAAAAATGTTCAAAATGTGGTACAGTTGTGTGTTTGAAAAAATTCTATTTATTATACCAATGTTATGATCTCATGGATATTGTACTTTTATTCCATTGTGATTAAAGACTTATGAACTACCATGATTTACACCATGTTGACTAGTTGTGATCTATGATATGTTGTGTATGGATTTCAAATGTTATTGTCATGTTCCCATACCATTAAGCTCAATTTATATTAATATAACCCATGTTTACCCTTAATGAGTTACACAACCTTTATTTCATGTGTATTTATAAATGAATTTTCTGGTTCAAATTATGTTATTAATGATAAAATAAGCCCTTTTAAACTAATTTATATATTTAGGTTAATTTTCAAGTAAACTATTAAATTAAAGAAATTGATGATTATTTTTTGAATTTATTTTTGGTTTTTAACATGTTTTGAGTTATGTATATACTATTTTATAGTGAAATTTCTTTAAGGATTATTATTATTATTATTATTTAATTTTGTGTTCAATTTTATTAATTTTATATTTCAGCTTAGATTTAACAGATTAATTATTTTTGTAAAATTTAATTTATAATACAATGATTTTAATTTAGATTTTAATTCTTTATTAATTTTAATATTCATTTGGTTTTAATTAATGTGTTACATATTTAAATAAATTTAATTAATTTATCAAGTAATTTTGTAATATTTATAATTATATTTCTTATGAATCTAAATATATATTTATTTGTTAATATATATATATATATATATATATTTATTTATATTTATATTTAATTATCTATATTTATATATTTATAATTTGGAATGGATTTATTTTAATTAATTGATTTTAATATGTTTTTGTTTTTAGTTTCCATCAACATTGTAACTAAATGAACCAACCACCACTATGTGGATGATATCAATTTTACAACCACATGTCAAACATTAAAAAGATATTCACATGTAATATTATTTCTACACCCACAGAAGAGACTTACGAGGGGGTTGACATACAAATAATCTAAGACTCACCCATCTACCCAAATTCCCATATAATCATTTACTTAGGATACCACATATCTATTTTCTGTTATCCCAGAAAGAAGAATAGTTTCTAGGAGATGCTTGAACATAGCCAGCTGAAGTAGCATGGACATTTATATGATGATGTTAATGAAGATCTGAACTGGAGTTTTGATCATGGATGACGATGATAATTTAGTGATGGAATTTGGATAAATTCCGATTGATTTATTTCTCAGTGGATATCTATATTAAACCACATTAAAACATTCACAGATGATGATTACATAATGATGTTCAAAATTTATTTAATGTCTTAGTTATGAAAATAATTAAGATGAAAAAACCATGATTGTCAATCCATTAACTGATACCAAGTTTATACAATCAACTATATCAGCTTAGAATTTAGGTAAATCATTTGAAATTAAAATTTAAGATATATCTTTACAAGTATAATGCTCAATTCCAAAGAATCCAAGAAAATACATAGACCATATTGCGTTGCCCCATTATGATTTGTGAGGATTTTGATCAGATCTTAATCATTCGACTGAGGAAGAAGACATTTTAGTTTCACTTATTCAAAATGATACATCTTTAATTATAGGGATTACAGTTCCAAATGAGTTGAAATGAACTGTGAATGGATATAAGAGGGTATTTTATGAACGAAGATTGAATTTTCAGGATGGAAATTTGAAGATGGTTGTGATTTCAATTTCATGTTTTATAGAAGATTTGTGTTGTAAGTATTTTGTGTAAATAGGTTTGATGTAAATTTTACTTTGAGGCCTTATCATTCCCCCACATATTGGATTCAATGATTTTTGGTTGAGCATGAATTATGCATAATGTTACACCAAAATAAGATGAATTCTCGAACAAACCAGCTTCAAAACAACTCCATTGAATAAATCATAGCCTAACCAAGGCTAATATAGATTGGGATGAATTAGGTAAAATGGGTAATGTATATCGAGGGAGGCTGACTTGAAGTTATATGTTTCATTATTTAATGGGAATAAATGATTTTTGGGAATGATAGTAAAATTTAGAACAGTGCAAGGTAAGTTTATATAGATCACTAACAACTGTGGGAGTAATGTCTTTTCTGATAAAAGTTAGCTTGCATATCATGATAATGATATAATGTTTATAATTTTCCACATGTATGTGTTATTCTATCCTATTTCCTTTGTAAAAATTTTTTTTCTTTTATTCTCATCAAATAGATTATAATGATTTTTTAGGACAAACTTTTGGACCCCTTCATGCTATGTTTTTTTATTTTCAATATCTTCTATATATTCTTTTATTCATATCTCTATTTTATAATATTATCAGTTTGTGAATAAAATTGTTTGTGTGTTATTATATAATCTTTTATTCGTATATGATATCCTGATTTTGTAAATTGAGGAACAATTGGAGGAAATATTTCTAGGATCCAAATATTTAACCCTCTGAGAGATTGATTATATTTTTGATTATTAAATTCTTCTTTACTCTTTTTTATATACAAAATGTATAGTGAAGGAATGTGATCATTAAATCATTTGAAGAATGATTTTATACCTTTTTCATCCCTTTTTTATTATTTAACTTCTACCCCTAGAAGATTAAAATAGCATCAAAATAGTGTTCTTTTGATTTAAATAATTTTTGATGATTTCTTTTTTATAAAAGACAATATGTAATAAGGTTATTTGATCTTCTAAACAATTTTAAAATTAGGAGAGCACTCATGTAAAAAAATAAATTTTGTATTTTATTTTTCACTATTCACATAGATGGGTGTGTTAATATTAATACATAGATCACATAATGAGTGTAATTGAGTATTAGTGATTTTATTATTTTTTCGGTTAGTGATAGGAAGTAGAGAGGTATAACCTGGAATTGGTTTATTCTCACTAATTTATCTTCTTCTCATATTTTTCATATATAATTATTCTTTTAGTTAATTTTACCTTATTATTATTCATTATTGATTAATTTTTTCATTTAATTTATTTTAAATATATGAAAGCATACTAATATTTTGAAGAAATCATTGACATTTACAGATTTCCTCCATGAGACTGACCCCTAGGTTACCCACTAAGCTATATCTGGCATAAAACCTATATTTATCTTATATAGTTTAAATGAAAATCTATATAAAATGGCACCATTAATTAAGATAAAATTCTTGAATCCTCCACGATATCTAGTATCTTTTAGATCATTACGTTCTTCTTCACATTTGGTAAATTTTGAATACAAATTGAGGAGATATGACCACACATTCATTCGCAGGATTGTTTTATACTTCCTTATTATCTTTTCTCCAATTTTATATTTTTTCTATTTCTTATCCTAGAAGAACAAAATAGAATCAAAAGAGAGGCATTTTGATTTAATGATATTGTGATGATCAATTTTTCAATAAATAATTTATGTGATAATGTGACTTGAGATTTTGATTCGTTATACAATTAGGGGAGAAATCATGTTCATGAATAAATTCAATATATGATTGTTCATTTTTATAGGAGAAAGAGGTGTTTTGTTGGACATTGATCACTAGTGCAGTGTAATTGATTTGTTAGTGATTTTATTCTTTTTGTCAATGATATGTAGTAGAGTTGATCAACATGGAACTCGTTTGTTCTCACGAAATTTTCTCCTTTTATTTTGATTATTTTTAACTAATTTTTTTTATATTTAATTTTATATTATTTTGGGTAATTTATGATTCATGATTTTTTTTATTTCATTTTAAATAAATAAAAATATAAAATAATTTTAGAAGTGTCATTTAAATAAGCACACTGTCACCTTAACACTCACCCCCCGTACTGAGTTAGATACTAATATATATTTAAAAAAATATAAATATATTTTTCATAACTAAAATGAAATGATATAAAAATTTATCACTGTTTCTTTGGAGTAATGTTTTTTATTTATTTTTTTATTTCATTTTTTTAGTTAAAAATATAAAAACCCTCGAAGTTGAAATGAGTTGGTAAGTTTCATACTTTTATATTAAGGGAAATTTTCTAAATTTTAATTGATCAATATTTCCATGAACTTATTTAAGATTATAAGAATTTGAGATGACCTACTATAGAAGACCAATTAACAAATATCAAGAATTATGACATATTTATATTGAATTTTATCAAAAGTAGGGTCACAAAGAAAAATTAATCCTTTTGTTAGTTTATGAGGAGATTGAAATAAAGATTCCATGTGAAGATAATCATGTAAAGAATTTATTTAGATTTGTATTGATATAATCGATGTAGAAATTATATAATATTAATATAGTTTGGAAGATCATTTTCTTTATTTTGATTACTATGATGATTTCAATTTCACATTCTTTTATAATGAATTTTCCACATTTTAGTGGAGGTAAAATCTCAAGAAACCCTTGTTTATCCTAGTAAAGATACCAACTATAATGTGGTTTATTTTGAAGAGAGTCTGGAGGAGGTTCACTACATAACTATGGACTTGGTCACACTCCCATGAAAACATACTATAATTGAGGAAGAGTAAGCTGACCAAATTTAGTGGGTTTTTTATTTATGATGGACTCTTTTCTTCTATTTGATTTTCACTTATATGTGGATATTTTTGACAATTTTCCCCAATTAATGGTTCAATACTATCATATAAACATTGGTATTACCTAGAGGGACTTGAGAAGGCTGATAATACAACTATTTAGGAACTCAAGGATATCTTGAAACTCATTGAAAAAATCAATATATGTGATATTAAAGATTCTTTTTTTAGGAGACAGTTGAAGTGGAAGAATTTGATGAGGGGTCTTTTGAGGATACTCGTTTATCTTCCAATATTTATATTATTTTATTAATCAATTCAATTTGGAAATTGGTAGTGTTTATTTTATTTTTATGGATTATTTTGTTTTTTTGTTTTTGGTGCATGTTCCTCATCTCTTACTCTAAAAATACTTTCACATTAATAATTCAATTCAATCAAAAGAGGTGATGGTTAATGATTTTACATTAAAAATGAGGGATTTCGTAAAAAATATTTTTTTGTTGGTGTAGGGAACCAGTGTGTGAGACAACTAACTAAAATGACAAACATGTGGTTGTTTCTAAGAAAAAATATACATCCACCATTTGATTAGTGATAAACCAGAGGTTATCTTGTTGTGAAATGTCTAAATATAGTACCTCCTAAAGGGTTAATCACAATATTGTATTATTAATTTACTTTTAGTTATTTGTAGTTATTTTTCTTTTCAATAATGAAGGTGTTTAGTTTATCATCTATGAAAATAATAAGGTAGTAGAATTTTTTATCTTGTGATAATCCAACATTGGTAACATTTTTATTACCAATAGATAATAAAGTTTGTGTCCTTAAACATTTTTAAGTGTATAATTTCCGATTACATATTTTAAATAATGTTTGGGATAGGGTATAAAATATTTCAATAGCTCTATAATTTTTTATTTCTGAAATAAATGTTAAGAATGTTGCCAAACCTAATTTTCTTAAAATATTCTATTCTTTAGATAAATAATTAATTAATATAAATTTTATATATTATTTTATAAGTGTTTTTGTGAGCATTAATGGTCATTTTGTTGAATAAAAAATAAATTTTATTTTCAAATATCAAATGATTGTGCATATGGGAGGAACATGAGTTGAACATCTAAAACATATAATATAGTTTTATCATGTTTGAAATTAAATTTTTTTTTCTAAATATTATTATTTTCTATTTATATAAGCTGGAAATTTTCAACTATAGGGACCTTCTCAAAAATATATGGCAGTAAAATTATGTAATTTAAGTGTTAATGTTTCTCACCCGGAGAGTAATATTTCAAATTCTGTAACATTTATTTTACTTTTTTGTTCAGAAATATACTTCTTGTTGCATACTGAGTAATAAATGATTTCATAGTTTATATTCAATTTCTTTTACATGCTAAATTATCCATTTTAAACCAAATAATAATTTATTCTATTTTAAATACCTTTATTTCTAAATTTGTTCAATGTATTATATCCTTGGTTCTTTATTTAATTCTAATTTGAAATTTAGAGGGTAGAAAAAAAATATTTTTTAAAATCTCTACTATTGTGATTGAATTGTTATGTAATGTCATATTGGCGATCATGTGCAAGATGTGATTGCTATTTTTGTGTGTAAAAATATTTCTTTTAATTAACGTATACTCCTCATACATGTCTAATTATCTACTTAATTGTGTATATTTTTAAATATTCATATTGAAATCTTTTCCTCCAATGCTTATATTAAAAATAGGTACATTTTTTAAAAAAATATGGTGAAAAAGACATTAGTTTTTATTGAAATATAATTCATTAAAATTCCTTCATAACCCCCCTAACAATTTTCAATGTTTTATATTTTTTAGAAAAAATTTTGAAATTTTCACTGGAAGAATGTTTTGTCTAAAATTTGAGGGTTCTCATCCCGCTTTGAAGTGGTTAATATTTAATTCATATTGGATTAATTTATGTAAATATTTTACTATTTACATATTGAATAAATTTATTCATGTAATATCATGGTAAAATGTCAAATGATTACTATTTAAATTCATTTTTTAATTTCAATTTAACTCATAAGATATGCATCAAAATGGATTATGAAATAAAAATAATAATCCTCAAAGAAGTCATTCTTTAATTATTTTATTATTTATTCTCTAACTTTTAGATGAGTTATTTATTACATTAAAAACTACCAATCCACCTCATGAAATGGTTAGTATATTTTTTATCAATAATGAAATTTTGTGAGTATATTCACATGTAGGTAAAGAGATGTTTGGACTTTCAGTTTAATAAAAAGTTATGTTTGTTAAATTCTATTTAAAAATTTCAATTAAAATATTTTTTTAATAGTATCTAAATTTGTGTTGAATAAATTTATTTTATGATGGAATTCATATTTACTACTTAAGAGAATCCAGGAAGGGGAAACAATATGGAAATCAATTCTTAGTGTTATTTGAGCCTGCTCACTTTGAGATTTATTTACAATAATTGAATGTGGCTAATTTGTTTCATGAGGACATGAACTATATTAATTGTGGTGGAATTTTATGTGGAATTTATTTTATGTGTTTTTTCAAATCAATTTTGTGTTTAAATTATGTTAATAATGATAAAATATTCCTTAATTAATTTATTTTATGTTTATAGGATATTTTTAAAGTAAATTTTCAAATTAGTGAAATTTATATTCCTTTTGGTATTTTTTGTTTGATTTTTAACATATTTTGAGTTATGTATATATTATTTTATAGTGATGTTTGATTTAAGATTATAATTTTTATTTTATTTATTGAATTTTGTGTTTATTTATTTAATTTACTTTTTTATATTGGTTTTGATAGATTATTTTGTTAGTTAAATTTTTATAAATAATTTAAGGACATTATTTTTTTATTTAATTATTTATTAATTTTAAACTTCATTTGCATTTAATTAATTAATTATCTATTTAATGTAATTAAATAATTTATTCATGTGATTTTGTATTTTTGAAAAATAGATTCGTCAATAATTTAAAATTGTAATCATTTATCAACATTTTTTTATATTTATATTTTTTCATTTTTATCTATATTTTAATATTATAATTTATATTGATTTACTTTTATTATGTGACTATTATGTTTTTGTTGGCAATTTCTAGCAGTTACATAGAAAAATGAGCCAACAAGCATTATGGGGCCAATTTCTATTTGATACCCACATTTCCATCATTAAAATGAGATCAAGATAGCTAATTCTCTATACAACAATGAAATTTATTTATAAAGGGGATCACATACCTGAATTCTAATAGACTCTTATATACCAAAATTATTATGATAAAAATTATTAGTGATACCATGTATCCATTTTATTTGCTTCCAAATAGATGAATTATCTTCAGTGAGAAGATATAACAAAACCAACTAAGGAAGCCATAATATTGATCTGATGCCGCTAAAGATGAACAAAATGACATCCTAGATCGATAATAAAGATTAGAATTTTTTTGATGGAATTTGGCTGAATCCTAATGGATATTTTGTTTGACCTACATTATCACTTTTGACAGTGATGATTATCGATTGATTTTCATTATCTATTGAAGGTTCCAGACATCTTGAGGTTGAAGATGATTAAAATATATTCCTCAATCTACAAACTGATATTGAGTTAATCAATCAAACCACATAGAGCCTCCACTATTCTGATTTAAGATAATGATTACAATATCCACACCATTCGATCATTAAATATGAAAAATTAGGTTTTTCTTATTTTTATTAATACATAACAATTGAGGGAGCCTATTGTTCTAACTGAAATAAGGAGAACCAAAAATGGATATGTGACACTATTTTATCTGTGGAGATGGTTTATTGAGTAATGAAAATTAAATATGTAAATGAATTAAATTTTGAGTATTAAAGAAGATTTTTTTCACTGGTATTTTATGTATACATGCTCATGTTGAGGAAAACCTTGAGGCCTCATTAATTCCCTTCACATTGTCTAAAAAGGTTAAGGTGTTGAATGCATTATTTTTGTTACTACATCCTGATGATTTAAATTCTCAACCAATGTATCATGAAACATACACTATTGATTAAATATGGGTCTAAATAAGGATGAAATGGATTATGATGCGTTGATAAACAACTGTAATGAATTCCTATTGAGATTTACTTGTGGTAAACTTTTTTATTTGTTGAATGGGACTCAAACTTAGTTTTATATGAAGGTTTAATTTAGAAGTGTACATGTGAACATTCTAAATACAAATAAAGACTGTGGGATTAGGATTTTTCAAAGGTTTTTAGCTCAGGACACATGAGGAGGGTGCAATGTGGTGATGTTTCCACATGGATATGTTATCCTCACCTATTGTCTTTGTATGTATTTCATTTATCTAATTTTCATTAAATTTTTCATGAATATTCTCTAGGTGGGGATTAAGAACCACTTCATTATAATTTTTTTTCTCTATCTTCTCTCTCTGATTTTTTCTTCTCTATCCTCTAAAATCTTCTTTGTTTTTAAATAAAATGTTTTTTGTGTTTTTATGTCTTCTCATATCCATAATTGGTCTTTTATATCCCATAAATGAGGACTATTTTATAGTTCCATATCTTGGAGGTGAGTATTTAATCTTTATAGAGATGGAGAATATTTTTAACCATTAAATTATTCTTCATTCATGGTAAATTTTTATGTTTAAGTGAGGAGATTGGGCTGCATACTCATTTTCTGCATAGTTTGATACTTTCTTATTTTATTTTCATATTTATCATATTCTTATAATAGAGGATTGAAAGTGAATCAATTGATATATTTTGTTATTTAATGAAATTATTATGATCACTTTTTCATTGGATAATGTTTTTGAGAATTTGATTTGAGCTTGTGATTCATTAAAAAATTATGGGACAACTCATGTACATTAATACATTTTATATATGAGTGTTCTCTATTTGAGGAAAGAGAGGTGTTTGTGTCATGAAAATTACCACACAATAATTAGAATTTATTTTTGTTGACATTATTATTTTTAAGTAAATTATGGTCACTAGATTTTATTAAGAAGGATCTAGTTTAATCCTAATTCATTTTCTTCTTTCTTTTTGTTTCTTTTTCCCTTCTTTGCTTCTATGTTTTCATTTCCTATTCTTATTTTTCTTTCCTAATTCATGTTTTCTTTAACTACAATTGAAATTGTTGAAAATACACAAATATTTTAAAGGATTCATTGTGATAAACATACTACCTCATTGATACATGCCCCTGGGATAGCCACTAAGCTATATCAAGGGAATAAGATAAATGTATTGTTGATAGTTCAAAGGAAATGCTATTAAAGAGATTCTGAGATCACCCTTTATTATGGTTCTATTACCTAGGTTATAAAGAAAGATATTATGCATGATAAGTCTAAGAAGGGTTATATATATGGTTATAGAACTTTTATTATTTTTAGATTTATTTAACATTCATCTAAAATGATGTAATATTAATATAGGTAATTATTGGTTCACCTCATCCATTAAATATTTTTCATCACATTTTCTATTGTATATCCTTTCACCACTAACTTTTCCACCTATATTACTAAATAAATCCTTAGATATTTACATACATGTTTATATAATTTCAATACTGTAAGGAGAAATTAAAAATTATTGATAATTTTATTTATTTATAAATTATTCGTCATTTTTTATGACATGTTTCAATATTTCAATTATTAATTTAGTTATTTTATTCTATAAATTATTCAAATATATAACTATTATATTATTAGTTTGTGTATTAATTATTTTAAATTGTTGATTTTGTATTATAATTATTTATACACATACCTAAAGAGTTTCATATTATGTATTCTAATTGATTTAGTTTTCATCTACCTTGAATTTCAAATATATTGTATTATGATATTGAATATTTTTTTATTATAGTTTTTATGTATAGTAGTTAAAATTGTGATGAATATGTAGTCTCTTTTTAATATTGTCACCTAATTTAGAGGGTCTTATGGTTAAACTACTTACAAGTGTGGATTTATTGAGCTTTTATAGAAATGTGGGGTTTGACATCTTTCACTCCAAGCATACATTTTTCGGGATTGTTAATGAGAACTGATTCTTGTACTTCACATTAAGTGGTTTCATATATATTCTAAATCATATTCATTTTTATGTGTATAAAAATATGTAGATTTTAATTTTTTTTAGCCTATCCAGATTTGGGTTGTATAAAGGGTTACAGATCTATATGTTTTTTATATATTTATTCAGTTTTTGAAATATATGCTCCAAACTAAATCATTAGAAACATGAATAAATTAAATGGTAATTCATGATATAATATAGTTATATTAAATCACCTTCAAAATACCAAGTGTTATATTACTTAAAAATTGATCATTTTTCGAGACCTCAATCATCCAATTTTGTTGGTACATACCGAAGTAGCAAGCCCCAATATTAACATGTTTAATTAATGAAAGAAATGATGTGATCCAAGGAGTTAAGATCATCATAATTGAAATTTTATATTAGTTTCAATTATATATGAAACCCATAATACTCAGTATAAAATGATTTTCATTTTCTAACATTGGTATATCGGTTGGTAAAAGTGACTTTTTTATTGATAAAATGTTTTAAAAAAATATATTTCCTTTCACTAATTTTTTTTATAAAAACTCTATCGCTAAATGTCATTAAAAATGATAAATAAGTTTTGATACAATTATTATAAAACAAAAAAATGATATATCAGTTGGTAAAATGGTTTAAAAATAAATTCATATGATATATTAATCTTTTTTTAATAAACATTAACAATATTATACTTATTTTAGTTTTATTATTAATAAAATTGACATATATGTTACTATAATAAATAAAAACAAATAATATTAACTTATAATTTATTTTTAATGACACATTCACATTATATTTTTTGTTGGTAATTTTTGTTGATATATTTTTTATTAATTTTTTCTTTTAATAAACCTAATAAAATTTCTATATATTACATATTTATTCTTTTCGATAAAAAATAAAAAATGACAAAATAAAGAAATAATTTATCTTATAATTTTAAATATTTCATAACGAATATATCCCACTAATTGTTATATATCATAAATATATATATACAATAATTCCCTAATGGTTATAACTCGATACTCAATAATTTTGTCTTGTTTATAAATTAATAAATTTCAAAGTATTACACAATGTAAATTTCCAAAATTGTTGCAATTTTCTACTATGCATTAACTCTCAAAAATATTTCTAGTATAAATTACTTCTCACAATCCATCACCACTATCACTTGCTAAAAAAATATAGAAATGATTCTATAAAATTGGAATAAAAATTAAGAATATAGTATGAAGCATGTAACCATAATATTATAAACGAAAATAAATAAATATCCATAAAAACAACCATATCTGATTGTACCATTTGAAATTCAAAGTGATAATACCAATGTGCTATGAAAATAAAAATGGGTGTTAATTGTTCAATCAGTATCAAGAATCCATGAAAATTGATGTGGGAGTTGAATGAAAGATAAAACACCAGAATACCAAACCAACAGTTATAGTTCCATGGGAAATCTCAGACTCATGAAATAATGTAAAAACAATTTATTAAAAAATAATTATATTTAATTCTAAAATTAAATCAATTTCTTGATTATTATTAATTCTAAAATAAATAACATCATTTTTCATACAATAATAGTCCAATTCAAGCATGTAAAGATCATTTTCTATAAAGAAGAAATTTAGTCAATATTCACAGTATAAACAAGAGTGTAAAATAATTATATAGAACACAATTAATGGGAATGTGAAATCATATAGTTTTATATAATTTTTTATGATATAAAAAAATATAATTTATCTTTAATTTAAAACATAAAGAAAAAAAGGCATACAAAATGAATATATCTACATAGTTTTAATTTATGTTATATTAGTAGAAATCCGACAATGGTCCAGGTAAAACTGTCATGCACGGTATTCCTTATTATTCTTTCTTGTTCTTAAAAAAATTACAAAAAAATAGAATGTACCACCCTAAAAACCCATTATCTTGATATAGTAACTATATAAACATGCTTGGAACAACCCAACTGCTCAAAGAAGCTTCTATTTGATTCTCTAACAACCGTAACATTTTTCAATTGATCCCCTTTTAAATGTCAAACTATGATCAGATGTTGTCAATCATTTATCTAGGTGTGTTACATACACTCAGGTATTGGGTGTGGTATATTAGGATGGGCTAACTATCGAACCATGGTTTTGGCCATTTGAACATCATAATTGTGTTTTCCCTCATATGTAGTCACAATGGATTTTAGGTTTACTCAGATCCTATTCTATGTGTTTGATAATGATTCAACCTAGGTAGGTGAACTTGTATAAGATTCATGTATACGGGTTCCCCTTTAACAAAATATTCTCTATATTTATTTCACATATATGCATAATCCAAAATATCAACTTTACTCCATGTTTTCACAGTGATCTAGAACATTATAATTGTCTAGTGAGAAGATTCTAGTTTTGAAATCCAATTCACTATATTTCGTCATTTAGAATTAACCTTTTATTTATGTTTAAATTTTCTATGTGGTCATTTAAATTATATCATAATAAATTATATTCCCTGCCCATTAATTTGACACAATACATGTCCAATTTTTCTAACCTTTAAATAATTTTAATGAACCAAGTCTCTCTCATATTTTTGAATTCTCAAACCAACTATAATGGAGTTCGTTAACTTAGAACTACTCTAGCGAGGAAGAACCTCATAATCATATCACACTTTGGAATTAAAAATCCACAAACTCTAGCTTGTAACATATCATTCCCATGATCATAACATGAATAGTCGTGGAACAAAACTAAGAGTATCAGATAGTTTCATTGAAAAAAATTTGCGCTCTCCATTTATTACGGCATCAATATAGTAATAACCATGTAGAATTTAATTAAACATATGTTATGATGAAAACCAATAATACTTCTATGAAAAACACTTTATCATTTCACTAATAAATCCAAAACTAGAAATCATGTATAGGGAAAAAAATAAATTTACCAAGATGGGGCCTTTGGATTAATGATACACAATCAATCTTTAGTCCATATTGAACCCAAGTCACAACTAGTGGAATTACCACTATAAATAATCAATTGTTTCTTCTAATGTGTGTTGTATCTTCATTTTCATACCCAACGAGCCCAAAATTAGCGTCTATATCAACAAATTAGATCCTGTAAACTAGTAACTCAATAAAATACATAATTAACAACCTTCATTGAACCCTATATATCAGTATAGCATATACATGATTTGTAGTGGATAAACATATGTTAAATGATGGCCATCCCAGTATAGTGTGATGAATAACAATGAACTATGAATCACTAAAGTGAAGATAATTTTTTTAGGAAATAGCCACATCAGTTTGGGTTAATCATGGTGCCAGAATGATTTCATGTAATCATTGAAAACATGATACTAGACTTGGGTTTCTTTTATAAATTGATAAAAAAATTACCAGATAGATAAGATTCCATACAAGATAATAATAAATATGGGAGAATTAAATGATGGGATATTGTTTTTAATTGTTAATGAAATTGTAAAATAAATGTATGAACAATAATTTAATGTGGATAGTGGTTGGATGAGGAGGCATAGGTTTCATACACACAGTTTCCCCATAGGGAGAAAAATATGAGACATATATTACACAGTTAGATTAAAAATGGAGTTTACACATCGAGTTTACAAACAATGATCCCACATAGAGATTACAAATATATATTACACAATGATTTTATAAAAAAAGATTTCATATAATTATTACATACAAATTAAACACACTCATGAATTTAAAATAAAAAGTAAAAACTAATATTACACATAGTTTTCTTATACATAAAACACAATTCACATAGGGTCTATACACTGATTTTATATAATTTTCACTCATATAAATAATTTTATCAGATAGATCACAAACTGGGGGTACACACTGAGTATATAATGTGTGTTTAAGTTGATTTTTACACACATTTTACACCAAAAAGACATTGATTTTACAAAAAACACACATTGATAGCACACAGATTTTAAAAACTATTTTTATAGACAAATAGTACACACTGTGTTTACAAAAACATATTGTACACTAATTTTACAGAAATAGGGTGAAAACATAGATTAGACACATATTTTAAACAATGATTTTTTACAGTGTCTTCACACATGGATCATTACATAGATCATGCACTATGTTTAGAGACACATAATTGAATTACACATATTGAGATTCCATATTTCACATTGAAGTGTATAATAGAAAGTATGAAAATCCATTTATGGTGAACATTCCAAAATACAATTTTTTATAAAAGTAATCTTATTATCAAAGAAATTACTGGTTTTAAAATACCTAATATAATTCTAGTTAACTGATATATATTTCTAGGACCACAGATAGTAGTAAATGTGTATGCCCTCAAAAATATAGTATCTGTCAGAGTGGATACTAATTTTTAATAAATTTTTTAATAATATTAATCTAATGTGTGTAAACAATATATATTTAATAAATGTAAAATTTATATTATAAGTTTATTTGTTTCTAATGAAAAATAAATGGTATATATATTCTAAAATAAAACCATCAGTCAATAATAGATAAACACCACTAGCTACAATGACTAAATTATTTCCAACTAATTAATTGAATTTAATTTATTATTCATGAATTCACTAACATGTATTATCACATAAATGAATGTATGTAACCTAAAAAATAAAAAATAAAATAGCAATTAAAATTAATTATAAACAAGGCCTTGATTAAAATACAGTAGAGAATTTAATATTGGTAATACACATTTAAAATATTTGTGTTTTCCTAACATGTATTTTAATACAAACAAATGAGTTTCATAACTTGTATAAGATTTTTATATTATCAATATATATCAAATAACAAAAGGGTTAATAGTTTATATACTAATCACAATATATATATATATAATTAAAATTTGGTTCCATATATCATGAAAATACAATGAAAATAATTGTGTGGGAATGTTTGTTTTATGGAAAAAACATTCAATTCACGTTGGAATTAACTTCCATAAACATTAATGCATGAAAATATAATTATAAAAACAAGAAAAAAATATTACAGTTAATAAATCCTATGATAATTTTGATTAAGGAACCGAATATATAAATTCATAAATCGTCCCACATCTATCTCATAAATAATAGCAAAGAAAATTTAGGCCTAATTAATTAACCAAAACATGAACACCCATAAAAAATGTACCACTCAACTTCCCATTTTACTCCCACCTCTTATATTCTCCCACACTCATTTCCTCAATAATTTTGTGTCATCTCAAACAAAAAAATATTAGCACTATACTTCTTATTTTATGTCTTTTGTTTGACATCATTTATTATTTTTTGGTTTAAGTTAATAAATAAATGATTTGTATAATTTATGTTTTGAAATAACATATATTAATTTTATAAATCTAATATATATATAATGCATATCATATTTATTTTTCATGTAACCACTCATTAGAATGAAAAAAATACAAATACATATCAAAATTATAAAACCAATAAAAAATTTCATTCCTCGATTATGCACTTAAATACAATTGTTTAGAAAATGTTAATAACATTAAGAATAAACTAAAAAAATAGTTAAATGAAAAAAAATCAATTATTCAATCAAAAATTGGGAATATTTATTTAATTTAGTCGATTTTATAAAAATAACACTCTTACATATCAAATGGTTTTCATAATGATACATTGTGAAAATAAATTAAGAAAATAAATACATGAACCACTATTTTGGTGTGATTAATATATAAGAAAAAATATTGACATACACTTTTAAACATATATATTTCTTATATAAATCCACTAAATCATCAAATTTTAATTTGTAAATAGAGATTATATATATATATATGAGAGAGATAGTGAGAGGGAGTGTGGGGGGGGGGGTACATCCACACATTCATCCAAAATTATATTCTTTGAGTAGGATGGTAGATAGTCCAAAACTACCTACTGAATCTGCTCTATACTTCCATAATAATTAGTAAATAAATAAATAAATAGGTCATGTAACTCTATTATTTTCTTGGTGAAAAAAATGTTTTACAGTATCCAAAACATAAAATAAAAAATTTCATAGTAAACTCATAGATTATAACAGTGATGAAAGTATATGATTTAAGAATGTTACATTGTGAACTTTGAATTATACATACTCCCAAAGGTAGTGAGAAAACATACTCATAATGGTACCAAGAACACTAACATACTTACAAATTGTTATAACCCAGAAAGGTCTAAAAACACTATTATTTGAAGAAGAAACATACATTGGTAGAAAACCCTAAACTATGTTTCACCATTTTATAAGAGTACATGTGGATAATGTTCATAAATAGAATACACATAAATTAACACAATGAAAGTATGAAATGATAACTCAAAAAAATTAAAAAATTATGGTATTTACAAAATAATATATATAATAAATTTGTGTTAACTAAATGATTTTAAATATATTCTTTTTCATTCTCTATGTTTTCTTTCAAAAAGGTTTCCCGAGATTCACCAACTTGTGTTTATCTCATGGTGTTTTGTTTGCATCTAATAAAGTAATCACATCCCTGTTCCGTGATGGTTATCCCAAGTTCTAGTCCTTGTAGTAGATCTACCATCTAGTAAATGTAAAACAAGTGAAGTGTGGTGGTTTTATATCTCATAGAATTTCCCTAGGTGATACAAGATATCCCCAGCTAGGGAATGTGTGCCTCCAAATCTTACCTTGACCTCAACTTCTTCCCTCAATATGAGAAATTCCTTCATTAGATTTTTATATCCCATTTCTCTACCTACTGAAAACATGATGGAGTGTCTCGATTGATGCAAGCCGTGGTCATCTCATTCACATATGAATCTGTAATATTACATCCTAAATGTATGATTTAGTGACAATATCTTATTTTTATCAGGGTATTTATGCCGTTAATGGATATGAGTGATTGATCATGGTGAAGGAGGCCCATGACCTTGTAGTTTAAGCATATCTAGAGATTAAATAATCCAATGGTGATGGATGTATATATGTGTGTTGTAGTGAAGACTATTAAGAATTATTATTTCCAATTGATGTAGTAATCTTTAATAATAATTCTTAATTATAAATAACATTGTATTTGTTATAAATATATATATTTAATTTATCTAGAAATAGTTAATAATTATTAAATTAATCTTATTTTAATTCATTACATAATAGTATTTTTTATTGAAAAATAATGTGTTGATATTAAATTGTTAATAAAATTTATTCAATTAGGTATAATAATAATAATAATTGACACTTTCTCATACTATATTTTTATACTGGTTAAATATTAATTAAAAATATGAATAATAATATATTCATTCACTAATAAAGAAATTTTTACTATAAGTGTGGTAGTGCAACATATTTTATTGATATTAAAATATATATTTGTGTAAAATAAATAATATCATATATATATATATTGGAAAAAACAATTTGGAATGAAAAATTCATAAAAAAAATTATCTTTTGGAACTAATGATTTATACCAAAAAATATATTATTTCAACCAAATTTATATTGTGATAATTCAATTTTTGTAGTGAGTTAGGATACCATAAAAAAGGTGTAGAGTTTATCTATATGATCGATTTAATAATAACTATCCACTTAACCATCTAAATGTTATATATGATATTATTAACATGGATTTATACATAAATTAATAAATTGATGAGGCTCTTTCCAAATAGGGGTCATTGGTTATAGAAATATTTTCTTGTCCAACTAATGCATATGATGGGTTTAAAAAGGATTATAATTTCAGTGGGATATTAATGTGTATATTAAATCAAAGTAAAACATGATTCTCTTCTCATAATGTATTTTATTTTAGATATAAATGGAATCATCATCATCTAACCTAATATTAAGATCAAAGTTAGGGAATGTAAAAACTTAAGTATTGAAATATCATAGACTGGTAAAATAAAATATTTTTCATAAATAAGAAAGAAGATTATATTTATTTGAGTAACCCCTTATAGAGTAACCAAATATTGAATTTTTAAAAATTTAATCTAGATGCTTCTGATAATCATAGAATGATTCACATATGGATTCAAAGGCATTATATTCAAAATTACCTAAATAAATTTAGTCTTCATTCATAATATAATTGATATGATAATGAATTGGATAGGATAAAGGATTCATTAAATCTTAATATATAAAATTATTTCACTAAATAATCATTATTGGATGTGTTATAACATTTGTGAATAAATTTAAGAAATTTTTACCCTATATTCTTAATTTTTGTGTATAGATGAACTAGTCCAGAGACTTAAATGCTTAAACACTGTATTAACATTAAAGTGGGTAAAACATAAAACTAGAAGAATTAAAAATACTTGGAAACCCCAAAATTGTTTTTTGAAAATCAATATTTTTAATTAAAACCAAATAGTAATTTAAAATTTATATGATATAAAATGTATAATTTTCAGCTATTTCAAATATACTAGTGTTAAAAATCAAGGAAATATTTGATGAGGCTTGTTTTTTACATAAAAATTTTTAATAAAAGGGTTATTGGATCATGAATTTCAATAAAATTCCATGCATAGATGGATCTATATAAAAGAAGTGTATTTCAACTTAAACTCTCGTACGTGATAAATTTTTTTTTATAATCAGTCAATTTTTATAAAAAATATAAAATGCTTATTTTAATATACATAGTTTGTGTATCATTATATTTTATGAATACTATAAAAGATGGTAATGTTAAAAATGTTTTATCCGAGATCATAGTGTTTATCTTAGATATTTGTTAACATGGTAACGCCACCATTTAACCTAATATTTTTTTAGATTAAATTATTTTTTAAAAGTAAATATCTAATATAATATAATACAATATAATGAATGGATAAAATAGTTTATTTTTATGTATTCATAACAATATAAAATAAGTGTTTTTTATATAAAATGTAGTTTGTGTATCTCATCATAATATTTTCAAGAAAATTTAATATCTAGGTCTCTAGAGAAAGTATGGTTGGGCTTCGTGAAGAAAAAAATTATAATCCAGAAATGATTATTCTTGTTAAATTTACATTGAATACCAAATTATATCTAAAAATAAATTAGAATTTTTTTGAAAAGAAATTATGTAAATTTATATATTTTTTACTAAAATGATCCAAAGAAAAAAATTTAATGGGAATTTTTACAAATGTGATGATAGTGATCCACTTAGAAAGAGTTTTATATATATAAAAAATATATTGACATTATTAAATTTGATATTTTGAAGTAAATGAATTTAATACTCATTCATTTAATGTCTCGTATTATTAATGTAGTATTTTTAGATATTATATGTATTATTTTTTTAGACCAGTTACTGAGACTACATATGATTTCAGTACCTGGTGTACCTAAAGTAAATTTTTGAAATGTATAAAAAATATTTAAAACCATGAGCATGCAGTTTTCCAGAAGAAATGGAATAACCCTTGAATGGGGGATCATATCAAAAAATTGAGAGCATTTTTGAGTTTTGAACATTGGTTTAACCATAGGCACCACATAACCATTGTTGGTGTGTGATATTTGTGAAAAAGACATCATTGTGGTAAATAAATGAAATAATAATTATTTTTAATTTTGATTAATTGATTATTTTCTCCTATAAAGGTATGGCTATGTTATTTCATCAGGGTTGGCCCCATAATCCCTAGTGATTCAAAAAACTGTTAGAGAGATTTATTGATGGAGGATGATAGATCAGGATCAGATCATGGATCACAATGGAAACATAGTTTGTATATCTCATCAAAGAGGGAAATGAAATCATTAATCATCGATGATCATTCCTACCTATAGGTAGGATATTGTACGTTGTGATTTATATCATATTTTTCAACTGGGATAAACATGGATCAATTCCATAAAAGGAACTGATATAAAAATCTTTGATAGAATTAATTTGATTGAATTGTTTTTTTATTTCATTTTAAAACCTATGTTTATCCATTTTCTTCAATAGTGGATCGAGGTAAATGAACAAATAACAAGGATAATTCATCACATTTTATAGATTATTTATTTATCTCATATTTCTTTATTTTATCTTTATTGGGATTCATTTTCGAAAACAGTTCGGAAAATACCCATTTTATGATCATTGAGCTACCATTCATTAATGGAACATAATTAAATCATTGGTAAAAATGTTATGGGGATTGTGGTTTGAGGATTAGGGATGATGGATGATAGATCAAGGTAGAACGAGATCAGATCAAGGGTTATTTATTTTCTTGAGTGGTTCATAGAAAATCTCATATCAATGGTGTTCTTCCTAATGCATTTCAACTTTTAGAATCTTGATAGAAAGTGGTAGAAAGGTGAAGTAAACCTATATTTGAGATCTATGGACTGATTCCTAATGTAAATCAAGGAAGAAGTAGTGCATGAGAATGAATAGAGTAGAATCCTATGGATCTATAAAATTCAAATAAACACGACAAGTAAATCGGGGTTACATGTCATATTGGGCCCATTCTGTAATGACTAGTGTTTTCCGACAAAACATGTTACCCCTATCACAAAACATGTTTCCCTTTCGTGTTTACCCATTGTGTACATTAGGAATACACAATCATGAGAAAAAAATTCACATCCAGAGGTAACACCATTTATGTGGAAAGAGCATGGCCTAGTATATATAGCTTTGTACACATACATGTCCACTGTACAAAGACTCCACCAGAAACCAATAGGACTATTTCATGTGTCTCCAAACACTATGTAATTCTTGTAAATTCCATTTATATAGAGACTTACATGTCGTTTGAGGAGTTTCTACATTGATGATCTTGGGGATAGATGAGAATACCATTAATCTCCTTAAAGTTTTTTTGTAGCTCATTACATCCATAGTTTTGTCTAGTAAAGTTTTATTGTATGAGCTAGTACATTAACTTGAGGGTAAATGTGACATTACATCCACATCATAGTACTTTTATCGCCTCTAAACGTGAGTCTCTGATAGATTTGTGGTTTTCCTCCATATGATTGGAGCGTGATCCTATACCATCCTTGTTACTTATATGGCCTTTGTGGAAAACATTCGACCTCCATGAGAAGGGTGTTAATCCTCCACCTATCAATTATTATTGGTAGGGTTTGTGGTATCGTTGACATACAATCCCTTTCATAGCAGGTTGGTTCAGATTAGGTTCTTTCTGTTCCCTAATAAGGATTCTCATGAACCCCATCTATGTATCAAGGTATTATTAGTCCTATTAACATTCTTGGTTGAGGTCCAATTGTTTATAAATCATTGTGTATTTTTTCTAATGTTTTCACTGCATGGGGAGTGGGTTCTCTCTAAATGATAGTTTCATCAAGTAGAATCAGGTGACTGATAGTTGGTTATGACAACCTGGTGGAATGGTATATTTCATGAGTATATCTAGTCATTGATATTATAATTTGAATTTAATATATTTTATTTAGCTGAATATACATGGTTCATTATGGTTATTACCTTAGTGGTATCCTACAGAATATTATTATGCTCATACCATCATGAAAATTTCCCAGATGTGACCTATCATATACTGGTAACGACCCCTTTGATAGTGTCCTAGTAGGAAAGGGAGTGGGTTGAGCATATTTGGATCTCGTTATACCAAGGTATTTTTCCAGCTACTTCAATTTGACTTTATTCATTTACTTTTTATAGGGAATGACTACTTCATATATTTTTATTTGGATTTTATTTTTCCATTTTCCCATTTTTAGTACATTACTGTCGTACTTTATTGGGTTATTGTAGATGTATTCATGAATATTATCTATTGTTTTAAATTTCTGAATTGTGTGGGATTGGATATATGTATTTGTGTAATAACATTATTGTAGTTCCTCCCATTCAAGAGATATGCCTACTCAGTGCTGGACACCATTTTTGGCCTATTGATGTTGGGCTTCGGGTAGTCATGGGTCGGACCTCAGTGGGTCATGTCATGAGAGAGTGGTATCAGAGCTAGCTAGTTCTACCATTGGATAGTAGTATGAAATATTTTTTTAGGGAAATAGGTCTTAGTGATTCTATATTGGTTTTCATGGCATGGACTCTAATTTTGGGGTGGTTACTGACGTATTTGTACACTATGACTCCAATCACCTACCTTATGACTCAGTACATGTAAAAATTGAATGTAGGGAAATTAATTTTATACGAATAATTTTGGAATAGTTTCATTTTACATTTCATTATTAATAAATATCCCTAGATATACTCTTTAAATTGGGTACATCATGTGTAATTTTAATATTCCTTAACACAAATATCAAGACATGATTCCATTTTGTCATCACAAGGATGATCTGGTTAGTGATGAGGCATCAGTTCATGGACAGTTCGAAAATTCGAACCTCATAAGGGTTCCCTAGCTACACCACCCCTTATTGAGAAGAAAATTGCACTTGAAAAACCAGCTTCATATGTACACATATTGATTATGTTTCATGAGTTTCAGAAAGAGTGACCTCCCATGGTTTCAGGTTATCTGAACCCATAGGTGGCTATCGACTGGCTAGAGGTAGTCACTCTCATTTTATACCATGCAAGGTTGCCTCCAGATCAGAAGGATTTCCCCACGATGAGTCTATTTCAAGGATCTACTAGGCGATGGTGGATAATTTTGACTTAGTTATATGTTGATACACTTTTCTTCTTGTCAAAAATTAAGCATTTCTTCAGAGAGGAGTTCTATTCATCCATGTAGTTATTGATATGAATACTGAAGCTTATAGATCCACAACATGGTAGTATGGCCATGGAGAAATACCCAACGAGGTATTCAGATCACTCACATTACTCCAATAATATTTTACGGTATATGTCCATTTGAGATCATACATTTGATTAGGGAATATACTGGGACATTTGGACATTAGTGGTTTCCTATTACAGTCCTACCAATGCTAGGGTGATTGAGAAATACTTAGTGTAAGAGAGATTTCTAGAAGAGTTTTCACCAGATGTGGGATCCAGTAGTGGAAGCTATGTACCTGATACCTTGGCATTAGTTAGACAAGGATAGACACATGGATCCATGTGTTTCAAATACTTCATGATGTGATATCGAGACACTTGGTCTGCAGTGTAGAGATCTCAGGGTGGAACAAATCACCCAAGGTAGAAGAGGTGTTTGTGCTATGATGGTTGGGGAAATCTATGTTTGGATTGTCATACCCATCTTACAAATTATATTGAAATGATCAATAGACCACTGAGATAGATAGTGGTGGGATCAGGGTGGTCCACATGAAAAATGTTGTGCTAGAGGAGTTGGCAGGGAATCATGATATGGCCATAGGTTTGATCTCTTACCACCACCACTAGATGCTCCACACCAGGATTAGGGGGTTGGTGAACATGGATGAGCTAGATATAAGCTACGGATACATACTAAACCATGTATTTATAGATTATATGAGGTATGATCTATGATTTTTCTACAATATATTTAGTATTTATATATACAAGTGAGAGTTATTCCTTCATTTCCACTTATCTAGTTTGATACATAGAGATTCTTGTCGATCCATTTTCTCGACCCCGGTAGTTAGAAACATTGATAGGAATTGAATCAGTGATTTAAAACTTCTTCCAATGTTTCAATTTGATGATTGGTGGTGAGGGTTCTATATAGTATTTCTCTATTGTAGAAATGATGCCATATAGTGTCATATTAGGTATGGAGTGGCTATTCACAGTTCATATTAAGATTGAATGTTTCAGGAGAAGGATCTGGTGTGTGCATAGTGAAGGAAAAAGGATTTATTTTGTGGGTGAAATGTAACCCTTGGAATATTATAATGAGGTCATACATAAGAGAGTACAGCTGATTACTCATCAGTTGGCTATCATGATTCTTGACGTAGTGGATTCATTGGGCAATCAGTTTCCTAAAGTGGTGGTAGAGTATGAGGAAGTCATTCTTGAGGATGACCTAGGTTTAAATCTCCATCTAGAAATATTCTTCTACATCAACATACGTCCATTAAAGGCACTAATATCTTCAAAAACATATAAAATGGAACATGTAGTACTTCGATAGCTGAGGGTAATGTTTTAGGAGTTGCATAACAAAATCCTTGTAAGATCTTGTGTTTCCCCATATGTAGACAGATGTTAGATTGATTTTATTTATAGACTAATAATGCTTGAATCTGGTGATATTGATGAATTATTATCCACTAATGAGGATCGATGACCACTTTTATCAATTGATAGGGATGTAATAGTTCTTGAAAATTTAACTCATTTCATGAAATCACAAGATACTATTATAGGATGAGGATATAATGAAGAGAACATTAAAATGTCTCTATGTCCAAAATGAGTACACAATTATGTTTTTTGACATGATAAATTCCCCAATAGTGTTCGTTGGACTCAATAACTAGATATTCCATCATTCGTTGACTGGTTCATGAAAGTCTTCATCAATGATGTCCTTGTATATTAAGTTTACATGGTGGGGAATATAAGACAATTGAAGATGTTCCTAGACACACTCTGAGAGTACCATCATTATAAGAATCTCTCAAAGTGTTAGTTTGGGATTTGAGAACACCACATTATAGGACATGTCATCTCGGATGCTAGAGTAGAAGTGGACATGGAGATGGTTGAGTTAGTGCTTTCTTGAGATCTACCTAAGAGTGTTACCGTGGTGATGAGATTCCTTAGGTTGTCATGGTACTATCATAGGTACCTTACATGACTTCTTTAGAGTGGAATCACCCTCGATAGCTTTGACTCAGAAGAAGAATCCTTCTGTGTAGACAGAAAGGTGCTCAGTATGCTTTTAAGAGCTGGGCCATAGTTTGATTAGAGCTCCGATCTTGAGCTTACCAGAAGTGGGTGTCAAGTATGTAGTGTTATATGATTCATCAGGGACCAGAAATTGTTTTGTTCCAATGTAGAGGTATTTATTTATTACATATGGTTATTTATAGTTAAGACCACATGACTATAACTATGCGACCCATGATCTTGAGTTAGCATTGGTAGTATTATATTTTAAAATGTTTTGACACTACCTGATGGGTGAGATGTTTATCGTGTACTGTAACGACAAATTCTCATGTTTATATTCTCATAGAAGGATATTAACTTGAGATATAACTGATGGATAAAGTTCCTCCAAGACTATGACTTGATATTTTCTATACATATAGGATGTGTAAAATGGTGGATGACACTGTGAAAATGACATCTTTCTCTCAACAATTGGTCAAGGAATCAGAGTAATCACCCTCATTATTGTTTTCATTTGTAGAAAAGGACAGTGATTTATATCTCTAGTAAATGTTTGTTACCCTACCAGCATAAAAGTGTTTAATGGATTCTTGGTGAGGAGATAATTACATGAGACCAAATATATGCAGATATCAATAGGAAATGATCTTGTTGAATAATTTTATGGTGGGGATAATGATATCATTTGAATAGGATAGAAGAAGGAAACATTGATGTTTGAGGAGGAAGTGATGAAATAGTTTCTTATATTCTATTTGCTGATGAATCTAGGTGTGGTAATGATTTACTAGGACCTCAAACATTAGATTTGGTGATCCGAAATGATAATGTGGGTTGTAATGTTTTCATTTGGATGCCTCAATTTTCAGTAGGTAAAGGCTGATCATGTCACTCTAGTGGGTTTAGAATCAAAACATTGAGGTTCCAGGGTGGAAGTGGGATGGAATATCTATATAATTTATGTTGGTCTTACCATGTATGTACATGTAACATGATTTCATATAGATGATCATATACTGACTCTCCCAATAACCCCTTCCTATATATTCTAGTGTAGATTTTAGTAGAGAACTTGGGGAGCCTCTACGTGGTGATGAAAGTTTGAATCCATGGGGATTCAATGACGATCATATCTAACTACGATTCTTCATTAAATTCTCATTTATAGAGGGGTTTTCCAGAGGAATTTGGGACCCCGTTGTTATTTATCACAATGTTTCACCCATGACTGATGGCGAGACAGAGCAGACTATCCTAGTATTGGAGGACATGTCGTGAGATTTCATGTTGGAAATTGTCCATAGTTTGGAGTATAAGCTTCCCTTTGTGGATTTTCCATAAAATAATATCTATCGATCCACCATTGGTATGGATGAATTTTGATTAATTTTGTGGATGACATTATAGGTCACCACTTTTTTGGACTAATACTGTCGAGTCAATACTCACGGTCTTGGAGATTGTGTGAGATACTATAGAGAAGGTGATAATAATCTAGGATTGGATGATAACTATATAAATCCATCATAAATGCTATGTATATCAATGGGAAAGACATCTTGAGTTTATGGAGGGAGGCCATGGGTTATTTAGGGTCTCACCATGATATGATTGGGGAGATTTGGATGTGCTAGCATGTTATCTACCAGATCTATTGGTCCCCTCAAGATACTACATAGAGTTGGTGAGGTGTAGGATCATGATTTCATTGGGAGATGTCCCAGGCTCAATTATAGTTACTTTTTTCATATATTTAAGTAATTTTTAATTTGGTTTTACAATTGAATGAGTTTGGGTGAAAATTTAGAATTTTGGATGGAGGAGGGCATGCGAATCTTTGTCGTATCATTTTACCAAACCATGTTCCCTAGCCAAACAAACCATGAAACCCAATATAGAAGAGAATTTCGTGGATGATTAATGGCTTTTCAAACCATTCCCTCTAGAATAGATGAATAGGTAAGTTTCACAGTATGGAAAAATGTTCTCCCCTACCCAAAAAATAATACATGCAATTAAAATTAACTCAAAAATTATATTTTAAAATTGATTAACCTGAAAATTAACTTTAAATAGACCCCCACCCAACCCCTCAAATTTTCCATAGATTTTGGAGGCTCTCTAATTATTTACTAAGGCTCCCAAACACTTTTCTTGGATAATTGAAGAGTGAATTGAATATATATACTATACCTAGTAATAGAATCTAATGATGTGTGCCTTCTGTATTCTCTCACATCACTCCCTCATATTTTAGAGTAATTATATCCTTTCTCTTCTCACATATCGATATGGGATTATTGTTACATCATCTAGAGTTTGAAAATCTTTTTTTAGCTTGAATTAGTTTTTAAGATCCAGATCTCATTCTATATCAATGTTCTTCTCAAATTGGAGATTTCAGTTGTAGATTTATCTTCATCATTTCTGAGGTTGGTAGTCTATTATTAAAATATCAAATTATTGATTTCGATTATGTTTTTTGTAATTAGAGAATTTATTTTTTATGATTATAAATTTTGTTCCCAAATGTTAATTAATTAAATTATAAGATTAATTAGTTATGTAATAATGAAATCAGGGATATTTTGATTGGGTGTATTTGAAAAATTAATTATTATATTAATCAATGTCATAAATGTAACCATTGAATTTTTGAATTAATTTAATGGATTAACATGATAAAATATTTATTTACTTATTTAATGGGATTTATTTAATCAATTAATGGTTGTATCATTTACGTGATAAACATGATTATTTAATAATTTAATTAATTAATGTATTTTATGTCATTAATTTATTTTTATATTAAATGAAGAGATTTCCATGATTAATTAATTGTTGAATTAATTATAGAAATTGATTTTATTAACTAATTAATTAATTAATTAATTAATTTATGTGATAATGATGTTTATGAACTTGATGGGTTAATTGATGAATTAATCAATGTGATGTCATAACACATGTGAAACTGAGATATTCAGATATATGTGTTAAATTTGTGTGGGATATGGATTGAGGCCCCAAATACCCATATGTGTTAAATGTGTTTGGGATAAAGACTGAGGCTCTAAATACTCATATTTATTAAATGATTGTGGGATAGGGATTGATGCTCCAAATACCCATATGTGCTAGATGTGTGTTGGACATGCACTCAGGCTCCAAATACACATGTGATGTTGAGGTGCGAGAAAGGGACTATGGCTCTAAAAATAAAATGGATGTTAAATACGAAGCTCTATTCTCATATTTTTGAATTGGACTATGGATCTAATTGGTGATGTTGTGAAATTAGATAATGAATAATAAAAATGGGATTTCGATATATCATATTCTTTGGGGATGGTTTATTTTTTAACATGGGCCAACATTGGTATGGTGGTTTGGGTGTCCTAGAGAACCCAAGGGTTTATGTGGTTAAATACAGAGTAATTAAATAAATGTAAATATTTAATTTATTTCTTTTATTTTATTCCTTATAAAAATGGATACATGAATATAAACTGGAAATTTTTTAGAAACCATTGTTGGTGGCCTACTATGTTGTACTCACAACTTACTCAGGATGCCTGATCGGTAACAAAATAGATTTCATTGTTCTAGGATAAGATATGGGAGAGAGGATTTGATAGATGACTGAGTCGGGGTGGATCATCGATGAGGGAAATGAACTCAGATACTTCATAAGTTTTTTTAGTTTATATGGATTATTTTTCAGACCAAGAAATAATATTAAATGAGATTATGAGGCCTCGTGTGACCCTAATAGATGCTTGAAATATATAAATTAAATTAAATAGTACATGCAAGAAATTTTCATTAAAAAATTTAATAAATTCAGAATGGGGGCCCAAAGAAATAATCTGAGGGAACCGTTTAGTTCATAATGCGGGTTTTAACCTAGGCGTGATATAATCATTATTGGCGCAAACCGTCTGTAATAATTCAACACAAGCATAAGTGAAAAAAATTAAATAATAAATTTATTTTGATTATTTTTATATATAATATTATCTCATTTAAATATATACTCATGATATTTCATCAGGGTTGAACTCTCAAACCCTAGAGATTCATACAACCATTGGAGGGCTTTCTCGATGAACAACAATGAATCAAGATAAGATCATTGATTATTTCACCAATAGAGTTTTTGGACCATAACAAGGATTTCAACATAATCGTTATTATTTGAAAATCAAAAAAAATATAGGTAGGATGTATTTATTTGGTATATCAATAAGTTTTATTAAAAACAAATGAAAACTGATCAATTCCATGAACAGAATTGATAATAAAATCATTGGTATAATTAATCTATTAGAATCATTAATTGATTATTTTTCTTTAAATCCTATACATTTATATAATTATAATAAAACAAATAGATGCCAAATTAATAATGGTTTAGGTTAATTACCACCGTTTTATGACTTATTTATTTCTATCCAATTTATTTTTTTAAACATCATTGGTATTTATTTTGGCCAACAGTTCGAAAAATACCTAGTTTCTATATGTTGTGTGATCATTATTCAACGAAACATATAGAAATTATTGGTATAGAATGAAATTGTGGTTGTGGTTTAAGGATCAATGATTATGGTGTCTTGATCGAGGTATGATGAGACCAGATTAATGGTTCTTCTTCATCCTAGGTCGCACATATAAAATTGGATGTTAGAGGTTTTTCTCCAAATGTATTTAGATGGACGGAATCTATTGATCAAGTGGGGGAAGGGATTCATAAAATAGGATATATGATCTATGCATTAAAGTCTAGAGGAAATTCAGGAGAAAACAGCACTTATGGATGAATGGATGGAAAAACTTTGGATCATTAAAATCCTAATCAAGAGAGTGTGTAAATAAAGACTACATGTCATCTAGGGGTCGTTCAGCAGTGGTTAGGGATTTATGACGAAGAAAATTATCACAAGAAATGTGAACCCTTTCACATGATGTGTGGAACTTCCTAGTGGTTAGGTAATTCACATTAGGAAGTATGAAGACATTGGAAAAAGTTCATGGGAATAGGTAACATCTTGTACGTGGACATGGACATGGACTACTATACACGAGTTGAGAGACAGAAACAACCACCATACACATACATGGACAGATGACACGTTAAGGGTTTTGCGAGTTTGTACACAACATGTAATTATGATAAAAACTATTTATATGAATATTTACATGTTTTTTTAGGATAATACCTATAACATACATGGGGATAGATGTATACTCCACATACCCTGTTCATGATTTTTTGTAGATCTTCATATTCTTAGTTTGGGGCTATATAGGATGTGTGTGTTATATGGTCCATTACCGCAAGGGTACACTGTGTAAATACAACTATATCATAATATTTTTATACCATATAGATTTAGAGTCTTGAATAAATTTTTCATGCCTCTCCACAAGTTTGTAGTGTGATCCTTTATCATCTGTATTCCTTTGATGTGGTTTTTTGGAATCAGTGTGACCTCCCTAGGATGGGTGTTAATCCTCCTTCAAGTCAGTCATGTTAGTAGGGTTTGTGTTATCTTTGAGATATGATCCCATATGTATTAGGATTATCTAGATTGGGTTTGTGGTATCCCCCGTCAGTTTTTGGAATTACCCCTATTTTTGTATCGGGGTCTTCTTAGACCAATTAGATTTCATAGATGGGTCTTAATGATCTTGACCAATTTAACAAGTGTCTTTGATGGTAGAATAACCCATCGAGTGGATTCACCTATAAAGATAACATATTAAATTCTAATCATGTGGATACCGGTTACTAATTACCCCTTAGTGTTGTGGTGTATTTCATGTGTATATCAGGGGGATTCTAATATACATTGATTTTTATATACAATATTGGGATGAATATACTTGGTTCTAGGTGTTTAGTGTTTTCATTTTTTCTTTCTGTGTATTATTATACTCTCCCTATATAGTATTTCCATGCGTGTGAAATGTATTATACATGTTAATGGCCCTTTTGCGGTGTCTTGGAGGGACATGGAGTAGGTGGAATATAGCCAGATCTTGTTAGACATTGGAGTTTTTCCAAGATCCTACATTTGAATTTATTATTTATCTTAGATCAGGTTGGACTCCTTACATGTTTTTGGTTGGTCTTTTATTTGGACACTTATTCATTTTCAATAAATTATTTTCAATCATTGTTGTGGGGTCTTATATGTATGAATACATTGTATTCAATTTTTTTCTTTTCATTATTTAGTGGTCTTGGAGATGTGTGTGTGTGTATATAGGAACTTCAGTCTAATTCCTCTCATTTGTAGGATATGCCTACTCTGCATTGTTTTCTAGTCCTTAGCCAATTGGAGGTGGGACTCAGGTAGTCATGGGTTAGACCGTGGTGGGTCGAGTCTAAATAGTTAAAAGATTATATCATTTTGAGTATGATTTAAAAGACTAACCATTATTCATAAAAAACATTCATCATTGATGTAACTCCCCCAAGGGGTTTAGTGGGAGGGTATTATCTTATTTTCACATATTTATCTGGGAATAATTAAATATACATGGAATGAGATTAACAAATACCTAAAATAAAGAAAATATAAGTCATATTTTATGGTCTATCATAATGGTTATAATTAGTTGGGAACATATGTATATTTCAGTTAATATTATTAAAAATGTTTGAGAATATAAAATTTATCATGTTATAAAAAAATACAGTCTACACTTTATCGTTATTTCTTATTGGTTGTATATTTTATGTGTTATAAAATAATAATTAATATCATAAAGTATGGATTTGATTTACCAATAATCCATGTTCATTACTGAGTATTATAGGATTTGAATAAATTTTACAATTACAGTTAGTATAAATTTATTTAGATATGTGAAAGATTAACATGAGGCAGAATTTTTTTTTATTATACATGAATTCATTACAATACCACATAGAGTGCCATAAGCTATGATATTAGTGTACTAGTTTTGAATATTTCATTTTCATATTTCCCCAAACTTAAGGTTGGAAAAATTATTATTATGAGAACCATCATACTTTGATACCATTCTTATACATGACATAAGGAATAAATAATTAGTTATTAGTTTGTTATGTTATATATTATTTCATGGGCTGATGATTAAAAAAGATTATTTTTTTCCTCTCATATGATGACTATGTCATTTGGGCCCTTGATTGAGTTATATTGAAGGATTTTACAATCATACCAAAATAAGTTAAGTAATGTTCTTAGATATTTAGGTGTACGACATGTCATGTGTTCATTTGGTAAGATGAATGACATATGATTTACTCATAGAATTAAGAACAAATAAGTATCTTTATGGGATTGAAATAAATTATGTACTATTGTCACTCAATAAATAAGAAAAAGAGAACATATAAAAATTCATACTTTTATACGATAAAAAAGTGTACATGAGTAACGAGATACATGTGTTTTATAGAGATCTCTAGAGATAAATTTAAATAAGGACTACTATTGATTCTTTTCTATAGGTCATGCCTTGATTACATATACAAATTCAATAATTAATATTTTTTTTAAATCTAAAAATTCTTTTCGGGTCAATCTTTTTTGTTGACTGATTGGGATTGTGTTTTTTGAAAATCAGAGTGCTTATAAAATTTTTCATAAATACTATCCCGAAGTATATTTGAATTGATATTTACATGGTATTACATTTGATGAGATTCATGATGAATTTTTTAATATATTAACCAATGTTTTAGAGAATATATATAACATATTTTTTAATATGGTTTCATAAGTTATTGTATATGATACAATATAAATTTAAATGGAACAAAGATTATAATTTTATAGTGAAAGTGGGATATTGACATAGATATTACCTAAATAAATTATAAACCAGGATATGTTTTTGGATATAACATAATGTATTATATATTCATTTCAAAGATCACGAATTTTATAAAGAAAAATAATATCATATTCCTTGGATTATGGGATATCTTAATTAAAAATATGGAGATATTGTGCCTCAAATTTATGAAGTCAAATTGTATTACATAGATATATTATAAAATAAAATTATAAGTGTTATAATAAGATAATTAAATTATATCGTTCATGTTGAACCCATTAATTTAACATGGTAAAAATAATTATGAGACTAATTATTACATATCATCCATATTATTTTTGAATAATAATTTCAATTATTGGTAGCTTTTCCAAGGTTTCGGTATGGTAAAATCTCTACAGATAACATATCAAGAAATAAAAGTACAAATGTTTCAAGAAGATGTTGGTGCTAGAGTATAAACAAACTCCCTAATTTTGTATGACCAGTGATGCTTTGTTTATATAGTCATAAGGTACACTGACTTCTTCTTTTTTATCATGGTCATTACTGCACACCCCCCTTCAATTTGTTTTGTTTCCACATGCACACTGCAACCTCATAGTGTAGCAGATTCAGCCACTTTGGGTGGGGTGTTTCATTTTTCATACCTACTGAAGACTATAGATCATAAAGACATTTATTTCCTGGAGTTGATGCACTCATAGTTTGATGTGATTGATGTTCTTTGTAATATCATCATGTTTTTCTCTCAATTTTATGTTGGTGTAAACTCATTACACCTCGTGTATGTCTCATAACACTTTTGATATATTAAATTTCATTGGTGTATAAATTCAGTGACCAATTCATGTCTCATTTTGTGATAAGAAAAATTATTCCAATTTTTTGATGAATGGAAATATCATTTATATGAAAAATGAAAAATGGGAAAAGGGTTACAAATGATTGTGATAATTGAAGTTTAATATTATTTTTTTTATAATGAACAATTAAATAAATTATGTTTGGGGAGTATCCCCAAGGCCTATAAAAATAGGTCAATGTCCCTAGAGATGGTGTATTTTATTGTTTTGAATTTTCCCAAGTGAAACTATCTTGTTAGCATTCCATATATTATAATATATACTAGAATATAATTTTCATGTGAGGGATCCCACCATAGTGTTAGTTGATTTGGTCAGTCCACTGATATGCACCAATGGAAGGAGTCATAATGATTTTTCACATTAATCTTCATCATGAATTAGATAGATAAAAATAAAAGTTGGCTCCTTCATCAGTATAACAGTCAAATAATGCACATTTTATTTATATACATAGTTTAAGTTTTCATTGAATGAGGATCTTGGGATTTGAGGTTTTTATGTTCTTCTATTGAATTGAACAAGTGTTTTTGATCCCTTGAAATATATCAACTTATCCATTCAAATCCTTTTCCACTATAATGACCCTTTAATTGGTAATTTGGGAAATTCTTAGTTCTTATCCTAAATATTTATTGATTTTTTGAACTCTACTTCAGTGTATTTTAGATTATGACAATATAAACTTTTGTGGCATATTATTTATGTAATAAAAATAATGTTCAAATTTAAAACCATTGCCAGATCTATATTTCTAGTCCCACTGGTGTGTCTTATACCCTTTATTATTAAATTTTTTATATGGTCTTTTTGCATTCATACAACCAATATTTTAATTATAGACATCTGTCAGTATTGTATTACTTAAACAAGGTAGACTCTCCCTATAATCATAACCATATTTAGCCTAATTTCTCTATTCCACTTGAAATATATCATCTCAATTATTTTAAAAAACATTATATTCTTCTGTTGTAAAGGCATAAACATAAAAATTCCAAAATTACATGGTTACTAAAAATATTAAAACATGTAAAGTCTTATGAACATTAGGTATAGATTTGAAATGAATTATTGAATCCATTAGATAATATTACCCACAATTTCCTACTTATTAGATATTGTATTTCTTCACAAAAGTTTATTTAAATGATTTTGTTTCTGACTCATTCGTTCGGGCGCACACGTCCATCTGCTTGAGGACGAGAGGAACTATTTTGTAGCCCATCATTCCCACTTTCCAAAGGTGGGTGGCATCCATTTCTTGTTCAGCGAAGTCTACTTCTTTGATCGAAAAGAGATAATGAGATCTCGGTTTTACCTTCCGTGGATTCCTCCTCGGAGGCCGTTACCTAGTCTGCGTCTCCCTTATAGATTTAATACGTTGTTCGTGAAACTCTTCCTAGTGCCATATCTTCATGGATATCTGTTAATTATGTTACATTTACCAGGAAATTCCATGGGGTCAAGTCAGGGCAGCAACCTACAGTCGAGGGAGTAGTCACGTTGGGAATCTCTAGCGCGTCTAGATGCTGGTACACTGGTGCGTCTGTCTTTGATCCTTTATTATAGGTCTTATCGAGGGCGTGGAAGCACAAGGCACCCCACATTCAATGCAAGGAATAGTATTCCCTAGGAATGTCTATGAGGTTTTCCTTAGCTTACCATGTTTAACATAGGGTATGCCACATGTTTAATGCCCAGTGAGGATGGATTGGACTGATCGGAACACTGACTGCTGTAGATCAGGTGACTGTGTCTCTTAAAGGATACACTAATATAGGTGGGTTGACGTGACCCCATAGGGATGTGGAAGCCTGTGTAAAAATCAAGATGGATGATGCATGGTTAATATAAATGGTTGGTAAGTGGGATGGAACTGTCATGTGGACTGCAGTAATATTGGGCTTGAGTCTCAGGAAGACTTATTACATGTCCATGTGGCTGGGAATCAACGTCTACGTAGTTCGGTAGAGCGATGGGACTCCTAATGTGGTGACCCATTAGAATGGACATGTAGATGGGACCTAGAAGAAGTGAAATCTCTGAGTTTGGGAATGACCTTCCCGAGACACATAGGCTCGAGGGAAAGGTCAGGAGATGAGATTGAATTGGGGTGTACACATAGGACAATATCCTGATGATGTATATGGGGATTACATGTGGAAAGAATCCTAAGTTGTTCTGACCCCACTAGGACAGACCAAAGATGTGGGTCCCAGCTAAGGGGATTACAATGGCTTTCCGCTGAATAGGAGATTCAACGGGTTACCACTGATTGGGATTCAAGGACATACCACTAATTGAGGGACGCAACGGATTACCGCTTCATGGGGGTACAACAGCTTTCTGATGAATAGGTTTTGCAGTTTAACATCATGTAGGACGAAGGTGAACGGACGTGAATAAGGAACTGTGGTCTAGAAGTATGGTGTGGGAGAACCGACATGAAGGGGGGTTGGAATGACCATGTGTTGGGATTGAACCATAGAGAGCCTTCCTACATACCTTTCCTTAGCAGAGATCAATGTCCTCATAGTTTGGAAGAGGTGTGGGGCCTACACTCTAGGCGGCCTGGATTGTTGGTGAACTGATGTGAAGGGAGGTGGGACCAGTGGCTGTAGGGCATGATCCTCAGGGAAGCCTCTTATGTATCATTCCACGACAAGGATCCAAGTCCTCATAGTTCAGATGGGGATGTGGTGCCCCGACATGAATGTAGTTGGGTCCGATGGTATAGAGATTAGACCTTATGGATTCTTCCTACATACCCTAACATAGTAAGGATCAAATTCCTCGTAGATCAGAAATGGGGAATTGGTGCACCAATGTGAAGATCGTCGGGACCAATGGGTGGTGGGATTGAACCTCTTGGAGGCTTCCTACATATCTTTCCTTATCAAGGATCGAAGTCCATGTAGTTCAAGTGTCATTGTGTGGATTACACCCTAGGAAGAATGGGGAGGATGTCATGGTCAATGCTTATTCTAAGACCATGTGAGTCAATCTCGGTGTGGTAAACAAGAGGCAGTAGATACCTGATGATCACGTTGTGAAAGGTGTATCCATCGGAAGTGGAATGGGGAATAGATATGGTACGTTTCCCAAAGAGGAAATAGGGGCTCACGCATGGTTCACCGCCTAGGGAGATAGATAGTGGGACTTACTCCAGGATGGAGGCCCAATGGTGATAAAGCCTAGTGGGAGAGGTATTTGGAACCGAAGAGTGTAGGAGCATCGTTCCCCAACATGCCCTTTGCAGGACTTTGGAACCGCAAAATAAAGGATGAGTAGGGGTACTACCTCCTACAATAAAGGCTAGGGTGATTACACCAAGATGGTTTCCCTTCCCCACGGACAGGCACATCATTAGCAAAGATGATCACACTCAATGTAAGGAAGATTTTACTCCCATTTAGACGAGCGTGCGTAAAGAGTGTCCATGTTAGGGTTCCTCCCGTATGATGTGTTGGTCAAGGTAATAGTTGAACATAATTTGATAAGAATGATGGTTCTTGGAATTTCAACGCCATGATGCTATGATGAGGTGGGTTCACTTCGCACCCCTTGGATATACATAACTGGTACCCTCTACACCGTGTTGAAAAGATGGGAGATGCAATGTCGTGACTGGGGGTGTCGAGAGGTGATCCCGTTGGGGGTTCCACATTATCATGGATATGAAAAGAATAAATAGTCGTTAGTGTGTCTATGTGAAGACACATGAGGTGAAGAACCGGAATGTGAAACATCGCCCAAGGGACTTTGATGTTACCTCGTACGTGCCTAGAAGGTTGTACGAGAAAACTGTGTATGACGTAGATGTTCAGGGTGTAAGAGGCCCCCAAAAATGATGTCTTAAAGGAAATTGAACACATGAAAAAGTGCACACCCATGGAGGATGGGTTTCACAAAAATGTAGTAGTATCATGAAATGGTCAAGGTGAGGGGTCTTGGAGGATTGTGTGCAATTAAGGGTAGTTTGCGAGAAATTGGAACGTTTGCACAAAAAATACTGGGCTGGCATGAAATTTGAGGATTGGAGTGTAAATGTGGGGTCTAGGTATTGTGCGCAACTGGATGGAATTTCATGCAAGGATTGGGGTTGTATGCAATTGGAAGGTCTGGCGTTCAAGGTGTGGGGTGTGCCCAATGAGGGGGTTCCGTGAAATTGGAAGGGCTATGTGCAAGCAGAAGGGATTGCACACTGGGGACCGGACTCGAAGGGATTTGGATGTGGGTTAAGATAGAGGGGTCTTGCATGAAGGCAGATCCTTGGTTGACCTAGTTCAAAAAATCCCATACCTGAAAGCCATATTTTGTGTGCACAAGAGCTGGATTTCACACAAGAGATACATATCAGATTCATTAGCTTTCAAAAGTCAATGGGGTGACCTTCTATTTATAGGTTCTCGGGGTCGGCAGATCATCACAGAAAATAGGCCCGTGGGAAATATTGTGCACCATCTTCAGCAGCGTGAATGACCGAACACGCGGGGGCAGCGGCGCGCAAATTTCCATTCCTTTGTGGAAACGATTCACAGATCCCATAGTTTTCCATGTGAGAGAGATGTTTTTCATGAAACTCTGAATGTTTTTCATGTTCCCCCTATGGGCCCCCCAGAATGGATCACCGGGTCCAAATATAGCTTCAACATGTCACGTTAAAAACTACTTCATACCGTGAGAGCTTTTCTGTGTCAAAAAATTTTTCCTTGGAATTAGATCGTTGAGGGGACTCAAAGGTCGGATTCCAAGGGAAACCCCGAGATGCAGAACTCCCTGGGGCCCATGCGCACTAAAATTGGAGCTGGCGCATAAAACTGATGATTGGCCCATAATCCACTTTTCACACGCGCACGAAAACCCATCTCTGCACCTATAAAATTCCTCACGGGTCCCTCGTCCATACATATTTTTCTCACGTGACAATTCTTGATCCCTCATGAGCGAAAAACATTTGACTGACTTGTGCGAAAAATCATCTAGGTTGCGCATAATTCCCCAACATCAACTATCATTATATGCACAGACCTGGGGTTTCCATGCCAAATTTTATTTTATTTTTGCGCCAAGACCAATTTTTTTATGCCAACTTCTACTTTTTTGCACAGAATCTCTGAGACCTCAACAAAAGAAGTTGGATGTTAATTAGACTAATGCCGAGAGAGAAGTTGCATTCGCTGCTCGAAGGGATGAGATGGTCACCAACCCTGACGTTCATGGTGCTCGAAGGATCGTGTCTAGAAACCATCCTCTTTTCAACATGTTGACCCCTTCCCAAAAGGATTGTGCACTTTCTGAAAACATTCTAATATGGGACTTTGGTATCTTGGAGGAGGTACTCCTACGAGGGTTTGAGGTCGACACACCATGGCCGTGGGTGACCCACGTGGATGACCATCCTCAGTATAATATCACCAACAATGGGCATCCTACTAGAGAAACTGGACATATGGACATTTACGTTCTAAATACCAAGACCAGGACCATCTCGGGGCGTGACCTGGTTGTGGAGGATTCTAGGGCCCTTTATGCATGTACCTTTCGTTAGACTATTACTGATGAGACGAATGTCTGGATATAGGATTGAGACCTAAGGTCTGGAGGCAATTTCACCAGTGAATGGGCCTAGGCGTATTGGATACGCCAGAAGTGTGACCAGTTTGGGTCCAAACTGCGGCACATTAGTTTGTTTGAGGTGGTATAAATTTTGTAGTTTCATTTTTACCATCAACATGAGCTCTGGCCAAATATGTTCACTCGATGGACCCCGAATACAAATATCATCCATCTTCACCATGGAGAAGTTGGTATCCTCCTCTAAGATGTCCATTGAATCGGGGGTATCCCTTTGGATGGGAACTAGTACGATGAATTCCTCCCGAAGAGTAATATATGGGGGGAGGATCACGAACTCATATGCTAACATGGAATCTGTTGGAGTTGGATAAGGAAAGGCTGGGGGTTAAGGATTTTCTTGAAGGACATCGCTTATAAGAAATGGTTTAGCTTGTTCTTACCAACACATCCAAAATTCATGATTTCAGGGTGAGGGAGATGGTGTCTGACTGCGACACAAAGGAGAAAAAGATGATCGTATTAGAGGATCTTTGAGGTAGGGGAATACCAGTCGTGGGTCCTTAGTATAAATGAGATTCGGGATCCGAACTTCCAGTACGTCGGATTTATCGCAACCTTCCTGAGCTGGTGGTTCCTACCAGTGAGGGACACACAGATGGGAGTTCATCATACGACATTAGTAATGGCTAGCATCATGGCTGTGAATCAGAATTCCAATCAAGTGTCCCCATGTTAGCCCATTTGTACGCCATTCTATGGAGTATTTCGAGAGGGGGCTCACCGAGGAGGATCTGTGGTCCCTTACAGATCTTTCATGGATGGATCACGGCCCATTGCGGAGGATATACCTTTCCAAATTCCATTCAACCTCCATGTAATGAACTGTGACCTTCCTTGTTCAATATTTTTGGGTTTATGTCATTGACACTCAATGAGGAGGGAGTAAGAATCAATAAATTCAATCATGGAAATATCACTTTTAGCCCATTACCCACTCTGACAGGACATATTATAGACAATCTAAAAGGCTCACTCAAGCAAAGGGAATACTTCTAGGGCATCAGAGGTGGGGTACATGTGGCCTGCATTGATGGGAAGATCTTTTGTGAGCCTACGTTCCATAAAGATTCACTAGGCAGTTCGTATTCCTCTAGCAGATGCTGAAGAAAGTGTACATAGACATCGAGGAGGAAAGGCACCCCTGCATTCTATGCCAAATGTCGTTGACGTTTACAACCCATGGATCTAGTGACAACATGAACTTTCCACACACCGTTGTTGACGTTGGCCTCTCAACTGAATATGCCGAACATTGGGCCATATCATTCCCTAAAGAACATTTTACAAAGTGAGTTAGGAAACTCAAGGTAGCCAGGGTAGATCTTTCATGGCGAGAGAGCAGACAGGGTGATGTTGGGGAGGAATGGTCGGAAGCATATCAGGAAGCTGGGCTCGCATAGGCTGGGATATCAATAGAAGGGACATCACAAGGCGTGGGCACGCCCTCGTCAACTAGGGAGAGTGGGGCTCACGGAGAGTCCAGGGAACATCCCAGGAAGCAGATAAGGTATCTACTTCAAACATCTGATGACACAATCTTTCTGGCTCTATGGTCGGCCAGGATGACCCTATGAAAGTCGATGGGTACTGAATCCCTCTGGAAAAAGATAATATGAGATGTACTCCTGTTTCTAGAGGTCTGGATCATTCGTATTCATGAAATGGTGATCTTTCATCGTTGGAACACATACTTGATGGTCATGGACGTGTATACATGCCAGTGATGTCGACGTGAAGAACCATCACTCTTGGTGAAGGTAATGCTTGACCAGGGGCATGATCCTGACAAGATTTCGTCTGAGGATGACAATAATGACAAAGAGCAAGAGGGCAGTGAGATGTATGGGGACGAGGAAGAAGTATAAGGTGAAGGGGGTGAAGGAGAAGGTGAAGGAGAATGTGAACTTGTAGGTGGAGGATCTCAAGGGGTGTCCCACCAAGGGAGCCTTCGGGAGAGTGCAAAGATCATTGGCTGTAATATGGATATAAATTAGAAACATGATGTTCATCTTAGCCCTTATCTATCCTTTCCCACTTCATTTTTTTGTAACCCTCTATCAGATCACCATATCCTGTTAAGGGGAATATTGGCACCGACCAAGAATCTCCATCAGAAGGGGTGGAGGTAGTGCCAATAGAACAATGGGGGGACCCAATGCCAATTATCGAGCTGACGAGTGCTGAGGGACCCTCTACAATGACATATCCTAGAGTTGATAGAACACCATAGGTTGAGACTTTGGGCTCTGGTATGTTCATTACTTCAACGCTAGTATTTACAGTCGGGGAGCTCAGTTAATCAGGGTGTTCATTCCTAGTGCAATAATCCCATATATGGAGGCTCTTCGGGCTATCGAATCTAGGTCATACATGATTGATTCAAAAAAAATGTTTCTTCCCTTTCAGGACACACTTCTCAAACCGAGTCGGCCCTGACACTTGATGAGGAAAGATTGGTGGAAGTAAGAAGTACTAACATCAGGGCAGGGCGGAAGTTGGTGAGGGATATACCAATACTGAGGCCAGAGAGGAAGGTCGCCCAGGCATTGAAGAGCCTAACCCCCGGTGAAGAGTAACCAAAGAAGAAGATCCTATTGCTGGTCTCTTGGCTGCCTTCCCTGAATAATGGTCTGAAGATCCTGAGGAGATAGATAATTTTGACTCAGAGGCTGTCGAGGAGAGCTAGAAGACGTGGCACAAAGAGTGGAAATGTACCAAGCACTTTCTCAGTCCTCCCTAGACATAAGGGAAAAAATGGTTTCGATTTCTCCACACCTGGCTATGCTTTCTCTGTGCTGGAGGGGCAGATGCTCATCATCCTCATTCGACAGTTCGTGACTATATGGCCGAGAATATGCACAAGAGAAGTTGATGCTCCGATGTTTCCTAGTGTTAGAATGAGTCGCGGAGTACCCAAGAGTTCTTGGAGGAAAAAAAGAGGCCCAACTCCTTGAAGAATAGATGAATAAAAAGGAATTATTCATTGTAAACTAATCAAAGCTTGTGGATCAGTTGAGGGCCCAGCTGGTGGATGCCCAAGAGCAGCTCGTGGAAGCGGGTGACCAAATGACTAAACGTCAAACTAAATAGGAATAAGAATATTCAAGGGAAAGGTCACTTTGCACTGTGGCCACTAATAAAGAGAGGGTTCTATGGGGGTGGGAGGCAATCCTGGAGGTGACAAGCCAAAAATTAGTGGTGCTGGATTGATCCATCCAAGATGCTGATCCCTAAGGGCCCTGTTTTGGTCGAACTCATAAACTCATTTCTCCATACATCTTATTATTCGTAACTACATGTATGGATAAATTTATTTACTTGTTCTATTTGTTTAATTCATTAAGCCATAATCCTGAAATAAATAATAATACATTCTTAAGATCACATCGGTCATACCTGATGTGAGAAACAAGGGATCATGGTACTATTACTTTATTTAAACGTGGGAGCGCCAATCATGCTTCGAGCATCCAAGATTCGAATAACCAATATGAATTTCTATGAAGAAAAGGTAGAGTCTCGATTAGAGTATGATTAACTCAGAACAATTAATGAGCCATCTTCCCTATGTGCTCTAGTGCACAAGCGGGATAACACTAGTGGTGTTGGAAGTCAATCCGAACATAAGGGAATGGAATGTGTGAATTATGATACCCCAGATTAGGAACACTGTAGGGATGGTGTGACAATAAAAGATAATTGTTGACCACGTTCGAAACATATTATATATATGTAATTATCATTAAATGGCAATGACAAATGAGGTCTAACCGCTGACCATGTTCAGAACAAGTGGTCTGACTCAGAATGTCACCGATTACTATACTAGAACATTGTCCCAGGATAGTAGGCGAGCCATAGGAAAAGCATCCATACTGTTAGGGGGTCCCTTTAGATGTGAAAGAGGATGGGGGTCCGAATAAAGGACACGCAAAGCGTGGAAGGTGGAGAGGTGGTTTCTTCGAATAGAATACAATACTTGTAAAATTACACCACTGTGGTGGAAACACGTTAGGTCGACTCATTGGTCTGATCATGGATCATTCCTACTTTTAGAAAGGACCTCTCTGGCGAGGAAACTATTGCTTCCCAATGTTATCATGGGGAATCCTTGACTTTTTTTAGGGTAACGGTGCATGATTCCCCAAAAGAACTCGTCCATGGGGCTGAAAAATATGGAGGTCCTGATTTGCAATTCTTGGGGCTGCACTCAAAGGTAAGATTCCTGGGAGGTCCTACATAACCCATGAGGATGGGAATCAAGCCATACATAGTTCTGGAAGATTATGTGATGTTTAACGTCGTATGGGAAGGACATTGAGTGATCTTAGTTTATGGTTATAGAGCTCAAGTTAGGGATTAGTAAGGAATGCAGGGGACACATGATGAGGTAATTATGAAACCTGACGTGAATAAGAACATAGAGTCTGATCACAATGTGTTCCTTGGGGAAGTGTTTAGGTCAAGGGACCCAACAAGAATGTTATGTTGGGCCTGTGTAGAAGTTCTCTGGCATTTATACATATCTCGTAAAAATGAGAATCAAGCCGAATGTAGTTATGAGGGGTTTCCTGGTAAGGTACCAGTGCCAGGGAAAAAAAGGTGTGCAGGTCTGACCCTTGAACCAAAAGAAGCGGCATTTGATAGGGCTTGTTTGTCCTTTAGGGTGAATAGAGGCATTTTTTTGTGAAACAATGGTCCAAGAGTAGTGAATCCAGGCATAGAAACACGAATCAATCCAAATAATGGCATTGTGAAATGATATGGTGTTTGACCGATACCAAACATGATGTCCCTTGAGCAAGGACAACATAATGCAGTGCCATTTTTCATCGTGTGGATGGGATGATACTGCCACAATTAAGGGTCATGTGATCGGACCAACCATGATTTTTAATGTCATGCAATATTGACATAGGAGAGATGAGTCTAAACGGGGAATGTACATGGTGTGATAAAGCATACCCGACATGCATGAAGAAGATGTCCACATCACCCCGTGCATAATTACGAGAGAGAAACATAAGGCTGAGAGGGAGGAATAGATTAGGGGGTAGAAATCATGGTATACTAGATGTCAATTGAGCTAGACCTGAAGACTAGATTTCCAGGTCTTCCTACGTATCCCATGAGAATGGGAATCAAGCTGTACGTAGTTCTTGAGGGTTCCATTTAACATCAGGTAGGACAAAATATAGTTCAATTTCATGAAAGATAGTAGGTAAGAGGTACTATCTCCTATAAAGGAGATTATGTGGTGTGATAATTACAAAACTGATGTGAATTAGGGAAGAATCCCATACACTCCACATCGCGCGACCATATAAGGGTCGGGGCCTAGGAGGAAGAATAGAGAAGATGAAAAAGAGGAACCCAAGTTGGACCCAAAGACGAGATGTCTAGGCATTACTACATATCCTATGAGGATGGGAATCATGATGTACGTAGTTCTTACAAAGGTGAAATACGAAGAGATCTTAGTTTAAGGTCTTAGAGCTTAGACCATGGAGAAGTGAGACTATTACAAGTAAGTACAGACCTTAATCCAATCCCTAATCCGACCTGAGTTGTACTCGGTGTAGGAAACAAGACAGGATGAGATATTTGCAACATGTAGAATACATACAAAGGGGATATCGGTGTGGAGACCCGAATTATTACCTTATCACGGAATTTTTTCCTCTTAACGTACGGATGCACCCTGAGGAATAATAAAAAAAGTTTCAAAGTTCTACTTGAACATGAGGAGGTGGAGAAGGATGTGAATTGTGTAACCGACATTTTAGGATTAATGGGTTTTCATGATGATGGAAGATAACTATTGACCATGTTTGAAACATAGCATCCAAATCGTGTGACTTGAGGTTGGAACAACAAATGAGCGTCGACCGCTGATCGAATTCGCAATGCGGGACATCGATAAATTTTTTTCTTGAAACCCTTGAGGTAATTGTCCCATGATGGTCAGAGGACCCTTGGTCCAAGAATCCATGAATTTCTGAGGTCCCTTTGGATGTGAATGGTGATGTAAGCCCCAATTAAAGGGGAACACCAAGCATGAAAAATGAGCGAAAGCATGTCCGGGTATAATCCAACGACTTAGGAACTAAACCAAAGTACTCTTGTGAACATTGGTGAATCACTGAAGAGGATTGAGGGGCTGATCTTGGGAGAGTACAATTTGAAAAGATGAGTATGGAATAAGGGGTTGGAGAACCCTCAGGAGGAGGAGGTAAATGGAATGGTTGTTACGAAACCCAAAGTGAATGAGGACATAATCTCACACCACACCATGTACTCCTCTTCCTGGGAGAATGTAGGCCAAGTGGCCAAGATGAGGATGGACCCAAAGACTAACCGTCCGGGCAGTCCATTGTATCTCATAAAGGTGGGAATCAAGCCATATGTAGTTCTTAAAGAGACATAGATAGGGGTAAGATACCTCAATGAGGGGGGTGTACAGAATAATGAGTAACCCGACGTGAATGAGGACTTAACCCCATGCCGCACCATACAACCCCAAGTGAAGGATGGGGTCGAAGCCTGAGATTGGGCCAGAGACAAAATCTTGTTTCTAGATTGCAGTTTATCGTCTTGCAGTGAAGACGATAGTGATATTTGTTTAATGTCATTGATACTGAACCATCGAGGATAGTTTTTGACCAGACACTCAATGCAGCATCCAACCTTGCGTGACCAGAGGTCATGGAAAACAATTGGGCATCGACTGCTGACCGTATTCGAAATAAGGGACTTGTATAAATTCATTGTCTGAAACCATCGAGGATGTTGGTATGAGATTTCAAGAGGACCATTAGTCCTAGTATCCATGTCATTCGGGGGTCTTTTCGGACACAGAAGAACAGAAACCCGAATGATGGGGCTGACGAAGCATAGCAGGGTCAGCGCTCACAGATGGGGCATAAGTGGAGAAGGAATGTATCCTGGGGATTTTTGTGGAGTGGCTATATAGCTTGACGTGAATAAATATGAGAGTCCCTACCACACTGCAAAATCCCGAACAAGAACTTGGGATGAGGGTATGAAGGTGTTAGGGGACCTGAGACAGGGTTCCCCATCCAAATTCTATCATATGACCTTTTATGCAGGTGCTACCTCATCATAGCCCCTAAAACCATGTTAGTAGTTCTCGGTGTGGGAGACAAGGAGTATGACTTGTCTCTAACCATTACATAATGGTCAGATATCTAGCATCACCCAATGGAAACTGCGGCTTGACTATAAGTCGGGTGGAATGAACCACTACACTCAATATTTGGGACCTACAAAGTGGTGGTAATGACAAATGATAGCTATTTACCATGTTCAAAACACATCTTTCATATCATGTGACCTATAATTGGAACAACAAACATTCATCTATCAATTTTTGTATTCGTAACATGAGACATGCATCAAGTAATTGTCCAAAGCCCTAGAGTACATTCGCCTAAAATAGTTAGAGGGCCCTAGGGCCAAGCATCCATACCATTTGGGGGTCCTTTCGGGTGTGAAAGGATATAGAGTCCCAAATAAGGGGCATGAGTGAGGAATAAGTTTTCCAGTGTATTTCAATGTCAAGTGTGACGATGAAAAGGTGGAAGTCTCTAGGGAATGGGAAGCATGATAGGATTATGATGAACTCGATGTATATTGGGGAAAAAGCTGGCATCATTCCATTTCTCATATACCAAGGAGAGATTCTATAGTTTTGGGGATGTACCAACAGAGAAATTTCTGAGCATTCATATGTTTCCCATGAGGATAGTAATACATTCATACATAGTTCTTACAAATCCATGCAGTTTAGCATTGTGCGGTGTGGACGTGGGAGAATGGAATAATGAGGAAGAAGCACATGGTGTGTTCATCGTAAATCTGACATGAGAAGGGCCATAGAAACCTACTCTACACCATGTATGGACCCCCTAGATAACTATACCCAAGGGGGGTAGTCAATGTGGAACGTTCAGGGGATGGACTCAAGAAAAAATGTATGAGCGTTCCTATGTATCCCATGTGGATGGGAATCACTCCATACGTATTTCTAAGAGTTCTATGCAGTTTAATGTCATGGGGCCAAGACAGTGGGGAGTTTAAGGTCACGTGGTACCCGATAGTTTAGGGTCTTGGAGGACTGGATATAGTTTGAGGTTGTGTGGGACCAAGCAGTTTAGGGTCATGTAGGACCCAGCAGTTTAGGGTCATGCCGGACCAATTGGATCAGGCAAAGTATTTCTTGAGAAACATGGCATTAGTGGTGGGGGGGTTATATGCTATCCATCCAAAGTTACCAGGGAGTACACACCATTGGGTTAAACCTTGGAAATTATATAATTTCATTCCCATTCGGCCTCCAACAAGGGTGGTTTCTTGCCGGGTATCATTGGTGTCCGGAGGGAAAATACCAAGTCACCTTCCAAGAATGTGTGGAGGCAAACCTTCTTGTTGAATTCTCTATCCATCTTAATCTGATGGCTTTCTAAATTGTTCATGGAATGGAGCCTATTCTCATCAAGTGATTCCAATTCGGCCAAATTAATATTAGCTACTTTATATGGCGCCTACTGATCATAGACCATTGTGAGTAATGAAGGCCACTAAATCTCGATAGGCAGGATGACATCAGTTCCATACACTAGAGAATATGGAGTCACCTAGGTGGAATTACGAGTCATTTTCTCATATGCCCAAAGGCTGTTGGGGAGCATGTCTGGCCAAATATTCTTGTTCTAACTAACCATTTTCTTCAAAATGATGGAGAGGGTATTTTTGAACACATCGATTCGCCCATTTTCTTGTGCATGGTAGCGTGAGGTATGGTTATAATGGATGTTGTACTAGGTGTAAAACTTCTTCAGCTCGGCCACTCAGAAGTTGGTGTCATTTTCGGTGAGGATGGTGTGAGGGACACCAAATCGGTAGATGATATTGGAGATCACAAATTCAACGATGGAACAGGCCTAGACCTCTTTAAGTGGGACTGCTTCTGCCCACTTGGAAAATTTGACTGTTGCAGTCAGGACGAATCGAAACTAGCGATCTATCGCGAGTGGGTATGGTCCCAGGACATCAAGTCCCCAAACTGCAAAGGGAAAAGAGTACTTGGTACTGTGGAGAGGCTTCGATGGTTGATGCACAAAGTTGGAATGACCATGACACGCATGAAACCTCTTAGAAAAATCTATACATTCATGAATCATAGAGGGGAAAATGTACCCCAGTATTCAGATCTGATGGGACAACTTCAACCCGATCCGATGGGAACCGCAGGAACCGACATGAACCTCTAGCTTGACGTGAGAAATATCGAATCCTTGGATGGAATGGAGGAGAACACCATCTAACCCGCACATGTAGAGGATCTTCCCAAGACGGGGACCACTCTGAAGGGTAAAATGCAGCATGTGGTGTCAGATTCGCTTACACTTGGCTCGGTCTACTGGGAGAATACCGTGTTGGAGGTATTCAACCAAGGGTAATCTCCAATCAGGAGTCGCTTCAATCCCTGCTTCCGGGAGACCTGGGGGTCCTGATGTGGAGGCACCATCCGTGTAATGGCTTACCTGTGGGCTGTCATCATCATCTATAGTGATGGTAGAAATGACTCTCTGGTGTGCCACATGGATAAATAGATCATCCTACTCGGGCTCTTCAAGTGATGCAGAAAAGCTGGCCAAGACATCAACTCAACCGTTCTGAGATCGACGGACATGAATAACCTCTGGACCAGACGAGAACTGGGCCATTAGCTGGAGAGTGTGTTCCAGTAATGGTACGAGCTCTACCTTCCTAACGACATTGTCACCGTTTTTCTTCATCAGGACTAGTCAGAGCCCCCTTTCACATGAAAATGGGGCACGATGATTTCAATAGAGAGCTCAAGGCCAGTGATGAGAGCCTAATACTCCACCTCATTGTTGGTGCAGAATTCTGACAATAGGAATGAGTATAGAATAATGGCTTGTGCTGGGATAATAAGGACGATACCCAAGCCTACATTATTGAGTCTCGGATCATTGAGCCTTCTGCCGATGGGGATTTGGGATGCACCATCGAAATTCATCTGCAAACACGAGATTGAATGATCTACCTAGAGGATTGGCTCATCAGAAAAATCAAGGTCCATAGACTGGTCTTCGTGGGTTGGATGAGCATCGAGGAAATGTACCAATTCCTGACCCTTGATAGCCTTCTGAGTCACGAACCTGATTTCAAACTACTGGATGATCACTGCCCACCATGCTTGTCGGCCTGTCATCATGGGACAACATATAATATACTTCAGTGGCTCTAGTCGGGACACCAGCTCTACCTCGTGGTGCTACAGGTAATGTCGCAACTTCTTCATGACACATACGAGTGCCGACAATCTTTTCATAATGGGGTGGGTATCTGGTATCCATATCGAGGAGCATGAGGCTGAGGTAGTAGAGGTTGTTCTCCGTCCGCTCAATGTTCTTCTAAGAGAAAAGGGCGCTGAGAGATCGTTCTAGGGTAGACACATAAAAGACCAGAAGCTTCTCAGAAATAGGTGGCATCAAGACTGGAGGCTGGAGCAGATACTTCTTGATTTCCTCGAAAGAGGCCTGGCACTCTTCATCCCATTCATAGGTTGTGACATTCTTCATGAGCTGAGAAAAGTTCTTACACTTGAGATCTAGATTCGCAATGAATGGGCGTATATAGGACAAGTGGCCTTAGAAGCCTAGAAGCTACCAAATATTTCTCAGGGGAGAAATATGGCCAATGGCCTTGATCTTCTGACGGTCAATCTCGATAAACCGATACCTGACAAAAAAGATGAAGAACTTCCCAGAGGTGACACCAAAGGGACATTTCAATGGGTTCATCTTCATGTAGCGAGAACAGAGGAAGTCGAACTCTTTCTCAAGGTCCATGAGATGGTCCCGGTGATGTAGATATTTGACCACCAGATCGTTCATGTATCATTCCACCAATGTCCCGAGGACTGGCTAGAATATGCAGTGCATGCCCCACTTATAAGATGTACCTGCATTAGTTAAGATGAAGGGCATGACTTGGTGACAAAACATACCTTGTGATTCCCTGAAAGTTGTACACTCATTATCCTCAGGGGACATTCATATCTGGTTGTATCCGGAATAACCATCCATGACGGAAAGGTCTTGGAACCTATATGTAGTGTCAATCATAAATTCCACACTGGAAGGGAAGAATCATCCTTCGGGCACTTACAGTTGAGATCTCTAAAGTCAATGCAGACTCTGATCTATTCATTTATCTTTTTTACTGGCACAATATTGGCCAGCCACCTGGGGTACTGGACCTCCTTGAATAAGTGGGCTATGATGATCTTGTAAACATTGGCCTCAACCATGACACCGTGGAAATGGTGCATCTTTCTAGGAGGCTGCATAAACCCGAGATGATTTGTTGGGAGGCCGAGGCATTGGATGGACACTTGAGGATCTAGTACCTGAATCTAGTCATTTATCCAGGAAAATATATCACAATGTTGTTTTAGAAAAATTATGTATGGTTGTTGCCCCTCAAGGGGCATGGCAGCACATATCAATGTGGGTCTCAGATATGCCACCCTATCGATGTTCACCATTACCAATTCATCATCTGTGGTGAAGATTCCCTCTTAAAAGGCGGGATAGCATCCGCCTAATACTCTTATTTAATTGAGTAGGAGGGATCCCTAGAAGGTGGCGCTTCTTCTGGGTCGGTAGATCCTGAAGAGAGGCTAGTACTAGCCTGAGCGACGGATATCATTGCATCAAGAGATTCTTCGGGATATGGTGGATTTCTAACATGAGCTCCTTCGGCTATAATGATTCTAGGGCGGAGAGTGTTTCCGTCAGAGTAAGATGGGGTGTGAGGAGCACCATGACAGATATCAATGGGGACATAGGTAGGACCTCCGCGGGTAGTGATGGAGTGGGTAAGATCTCTTCCGGAGCCAGTGGGAGCCTGGGGAGGAGATCCATGCTTATTCCCCCTGGTGACGTCCTTGTGAGGAAGCTTGTCATAACAGTCTGGCTAAACACGGGTAGGACCTTCATGCTAGGCGGTGGTAAAGCGAAGCTATCCCCCACTCCTCTAATTACCGGGGAGAGGAGGACCTTCACCAACTTCCACATGGACATGGGGAGGGTCCCCACATTGTAGAGTGATCAGATGTGAAATGTCTCTATACCTGTGGTCTGTGGTAGGAGGAATGACTCCATACCTGGTGTAGTGGGATGGGAGAGACTTCCGTATTGAGTATCACTTATTCGGGGAGGACCCTCATCTGGATTGAAGGTGGAATTAGGGGGATCTCCATGTAAATATTGGAAGTAGGTAAGACCTATGTTATCCATTGTAGTGGTACATAGAGGACCTTTGTATTGGGTGTTATTTCCATGAGTTAGTCCACAGGGACACTGCCTGGGCTACTGACTAAGTGAGTCGACTCAGGCTGCCCGTGGGGTGGTTGGGCCCTTGATCCAGGTCGGGCATACGGAAATCCCTGCTCAGCGTATACAAGAAGTTGTTGATATGTGTGAGCCATGGATTGGGCTACAATAGTCACTAACGTTGACACCCCTTGGTAATCATCCTATTCGTCTCCTGCCCGATGATGGAATTGGGTCAGATGGACCAGAGCCGGTGGGGAAGGTACGTGGATTACCAGCTTCTTGGCTAGTAAAACTGGGCGGCAGTGCTGATGTGGCCTAGTGGGGGCCCTCACTGGGATCCCCTTGAATAGGACTCTGACCGAGCTGGCCCAGATATCCCTTAACTCATATGTGTAGGGAAGGGAGTCGTTGAGGCTTTCTGGGGATAGTCTCCCAAAATGATTATATGTTGGAATGGGGAGAAGTGGCTCCCTGTGCGGCCCTTGGGGGTGGTGGTGTCGGTGAGGTGCAGATGCCCCCAGATCCAGGCAGGCCATATCACTTGTAGGGATGATCCCCTCATTCTCGTAATGGTGCATGAGATCATTGATCACTCTCCACTGAATTGCCTCAGAGGGGGATATGGGGCGTGGGCACCCCATGACCATAGGTGTAGAGGATGTCGTGGAATATGCAAAGCCGCGCTGGACTGCCACGTTGGAACTATCCCTACCCCTGCATCGCTGGGTGAGCATTGATCGAGTTCCAGATACAGCAACATGGTTCCTGAAAGCAGGGAGATTAACTCATCAGTTCCGAAAGGAAAAGAAATCGACGACCAGCGCCCCGACATCATCCCGTCTTCCAGGACCAGTATTAGGGGTCCACACTGACAACGTCTCAGATTGTTATTCCCCATGCTTTAACCACCCCAACATCTAGTGAGTTTCATGCTAGGCACACTATTCGCTTGCCAAGACCCAGCACCGGATGACTAGATCCGGTGACATGCTAATCCACTAATTCCTCAAATGCTACTAAACTCCACTTTGAGGAGAATAAATTCACATCAGGTTCACCATTTCTGTTTCTGATTCTTTTTTTGGGGCGTGCATGCTTCCGTCTTCTTGATGATGAGAGGCGTAATTTTGTAGCCCCCCATTCCCTCTTTCCAAAGGTGAGCAACATCTATCCATTTTTCACGGATGTCTACTCCTTAATCAAAATGGGAATATGGGATATCGGTTCCTCCTTCCATGGATTCCTCCTCGGAGCTCGTTACCTAGTCCTTGTCTCCCTTATAGATTTAATACATTTCTCCTGAAAATCTTCCCAGTGCTATATCTTTATAGAAATAGGTAAATTACGCTGCTTCTTCCAGGACATTCCACGGGGTCAAGTTAGGGTAGCAAACTTCGGTCAGGGGAGTAGTCATGTTGGGAATCTCTGGAATGTTCGGACTTTTGAACACCAACATTTCAGTCTTTGATCTCTTATTATTGTGATTCTAGAGGGTGCATAAGCCTGAGGTATACAGCATAGAATGCAAGTAATCATATGCCCTAGGCATGTATCTGAGGTTTTCTTCATCTTCCCATGTTTAACACAGGGTATGTCACATGTTTAACGCCTAGTGGGGATGGATCAGACTGATCGGAACACTAACTAGAGAGGATCAGGTGAGTGTATCTCATTGATGATACACTGATATATGTGGGTTGACATGACCTCACCGGGATGTGGTGGCCAGGATAAAAATCAATATGGATGATGGATTGTTAATTGAAATGGGTGGTAAGTGGGATGGAATATTCATGAGGACTATGTTAATGTTGGGATTGAGTTTCAGGGAGACTTCATACATATCCTTGTGGCAGGGAATCAATGTCCGTGTAATTCAGTAGAGAGATGGGAAACCTAAGGAGGTGACCCGTGAGAATGGATGTAGATACGGGACACATAGAAAGTGGATCCTCTGGGTTAGGGAATGACCTTCCCATGACTCATAGGCTTAAGGGAAAGGTCAGGCGATGATCATGAATTGTGTTGTACCATAGGACAACAACATGATGTTGTATATTGGGCTTACACGTGGTAAGCCGTCTAGGTTGGTATAATTCCACTAGGATGGACCAAAGATGTGGGTCCCAGCTAAGGGGATTACAACGGATTTACACTGAATAAGAGATGAAACAACTTATTGGGGATTGGGATACAATGGTTTTCCGATGATTATAGGATGAAATGGATTACCACTTCATGGGGGTATAACGTCTTACTTATGAATAGGGTTTCTAGTTTAACATTATGCGTGATGAAGGTGAACTGAATTGAATAAGGACCTGGGGTCCAGATGGATGGTGTGGGTGAACTGATGTGAAGGGTTGGTCAGAATGACCTGGTGTAGGGCTTGAACCTCTGAAAGGATTCCTACAATCCTTTCCTTAACAATGATCAATGTCCTCATAGTTCAGAAGGGGTATGGGGATTACACTCGAGGTGGCCCAGAGTGTTGTTGAACTGGAGTGAGGGAAGCCGAGACCTATTGTTATTGGGCTTAAAACTCGGGGAGGCTTCCTACATACCTTTCCTTGACAAAGATTAATTTCCTCATAGTTCAGATGGGGTTGTGGTGCACCGAAATGAATGGAGCTGCGATCAGTGGTATTGGGCTTGGAACTCGTGGAGGCTTCCTACGTACCTTTCCTTAGCAAGGATCAAAGTCCACGTAGTTCAAAAGTGGGGAATTGGTGAACCAACATGAATATCTTCGGGACCCATGGGTGGTGGGCGTGAACCTCGTGGAGGCTTCCTACGTACCTAACAATAGCAAGGATCAAAGTCCACATAGTTCTGGTGGCACTGTGGGGATATACTCAAGGTGGCATGGGGAAGATGTCATGGTCGATGCTTACTCTAAGCCCATTTGAGTCATGCTCGGTGTTCGAAATAGGAGGAAACATAGACCAGATGATCACGTCACGAAAGGTGTATCTTTGGGATGTGGAATAGGGATTATGCATGGATAGGGGCCCAAAGCGTAAGCAAGGGATCACGCGTGGTTTGCAACCTAGGGAGATGGAGATTACAACTTAATCTAGGATTGAGGCCCATTGGTGACAATGCCTAGTGGGAGATGGATTTGGAATAGAAGAGAGAAGGAGCATTGTTCCCCACCATGCCCTTTGCTAGCCTTTGGCACCGCAAAAGAAATGAGGAGTAGGGGCACTAGCTATTATAAGAAAGGAATGGGGACTTACATCATGATGGTTGACCTTCCACGTGAACAGGCGCCGCCTCAAGAAAAAGGATATCATTCCATGTGAGGAATATTTCACTCCCGTTGAGATGACAGGACGTAAAAAATGTCTGTGACGGGGTGCACTGCGTATGATGTGTGGGGCGGGGTCATAGTTTAATGTCATGTTCTGAGGACGATGGTTCTTGGATGTTTAAATTCATGCATCTCAGATGAGGTGGCTACACTCTGCGCCCCAAGGACATATATAACTGGTACCCTCTGCACCATGGTGAAGAGAGGGTACATGAAATGTCATGAATGGGGGTGTTAAGAGGTTATCTCATTGGGGGTCCACATTAGTGTGGCTTTGCAAAGAATCAATATCTGTTAGCATGCCTATTTGAAGACTCATGAGACGAAGCAACACAATGTGAAACATTTCCCAAGGGACTTTGAAGTTACCTCGTACTATCCTAGAAGGTCATATAGAAAAATAGCATATGACGTAGATGTTTAGGGAATAAGAGGCACACAAAAATGATGTCTAGAAGGAAATTAAACACATATGAAAGTGCATGCCCAAGGAGGATTGGATGCGTGAAAATTTAGTAGCGGGAAAATCCTGGGGTGAGGGGGCCTAGAGAATTAAGCTCAATTTTGGAGGGTATGTTTGCAATTGGTGCGTTTGTGCATCAAAGACCCAGCTGGCGTGAAATTGGAGGATTGACACATACAAGTGGAGTCGAGGTCTTGTGTGCAACTATACGGAATTGAGAGCAAGGATTGGGGTTGCGCACAATTGGAAGGGCTTGCACGCAAGGAGTGGGGTGCACAAAAGGAAGATACTATGTGAAATTGGAAGGGTTGCATGCAAGTGGACGAGATTAAACACATGGAAGGAGACTCGATGGGATTTGGACACGGGTAAAGATAGAGGGGTCTTGTGTGAAGGTGAACCCTTGGGAGATCTGGCGTGAAAAATATCATACCTGAAAGTCATCTTTTGGGCACACGAGAAATAGATTTCACGCAGTAGAGACAGTTCAGATTATTTATCCATTAATAGTCGAAGGGGGAGACCTTATATTTATAGGCACTCAGGGTCAGCAGATCCGCGCGGAAAATAGTCCTTCATGAAATATTGTGCACCGGCGTTGGCAGCGTGAAAGACCTAACGCATAGTGTGACGTCGCATAAATTTTCGTGCCTAAGCGGAAAACATTCGCGGATCCCGCAGTTTTTTACACGAGATAGATTTTTTTCATGAAACTCTAAATGTTTTTCGCGCACCCCCTCTGGTCCCCCTAGAATGTATCACTGGGTTTAAATATGTCTTCTCCTTGTCACTTTAAAAACTACTTCAGTCCGTGAGCATTTTTCGGCATCTACAGATATATTTTCATTATTCAAGGTCAATCACCATAAATAAATATTGATTCAATTTGTTTTTCTTATAATAATGGTGAAACATAATAATCATTAGGAGAAGTTTAATGAGAATATAAGTCATAATAAATTGTATAAAAGTTAATAAAGTCATTTTTAAATGGAAATACATGAAGACTTTTGAAGAAGCATATAGATTAGAATTAATCATTTGTAAGATTATATATTTACTCAGCCATTAATTAACTTATTTACTCCTGTGAATTATATCCCAATGAACAATAATGTAAACTCATGATTAGGAACAAAAAAAGAATAATTAAGATAATTTCATGGGTCATCATACTCATATAATCTATATCCAATCAAAATTACTCATAATCAATCGTAATAAAATTACCTAACAAGTTAATTTCAACATAACTATCCAATATAATAAATCATTAACCAATAAATTAGATGGGTGTTTATCTGGACCACATGTCATTATCTATTAACATCCAAAATCTAGATGTGTCCCATATAATTTGGTTGAATTAATGATCTCTTTACGTATTTATGAGTTAATAACTTTAAACCCAATCATTGTGACTGGTTAAGGGATTAATCTATGCTAAACCATTTATCTCACACGTTCTCACATGAATTCATATGAAATAAATATAAAAGAATATAAGGATTTAAATAGTTTAACCTTAATGACCTTATCTTTATGATGCTTGGTTAAAAACCCCATCATAGATTGACAATTATAAATAGATGTGCGTTCACCACAGAAAACTATGATTTTATTAATATTGAATCCCACTATGATTCTTATTTTTATAAATATTTTAAACCCTTGTCATTGTTTCTCCATAACATGATTAGTCATACACCCCAACCAAACACTCTTATTTTAAAAAATTATCCACGTATATAATGTTCTCCTTATATTTATCGATTATTATACTACACTCATTAATGATAGTCCATGATGCAAATACAAGATCATGTTTTCACTTGTAAAACTTCAACAACCCTAGTAGTGTACAATGGTGGTCACCAATACAGGTCACCAAACTCACTATAAATCGTAATGAACATGGGCACTTCTATTCAATCAAATATTTTGGTATAAGGATATATTCTATTGAAAAAAATATCTCCAAATTTAAAATTTTCTTCACTCTATGATACTAGAAATTATCAGGTATCTCATTATTATATTATAACACTCGAAAACAATTTATTCTTTTCACATGTAAATTATACATTCAAAAAATCTATCATTAATATTATTCTTAGTATTTTATTTTTAGAAACTTAATAAATCACTAAAATATATAATATAATTAATTTAAATTTGAATAATTTTTCAAACCTGAATCCATCATATAATCTCAAAATAAAAACATTCTTAAAAGGTGTGGGATTATGTGAATATAAAATATAAAAAATAACACCTAATGATTCAATTGACTGAAAATTCAACTCATTTATCTTATGGATACCATAAAATAGAAATTAAAACATTTTTTATCAATTGACATCAAATAATTGATCAAGAATTATTTAGATCACATGACTTTTATCTTTTAAAACTCAATCATCATCCACATGTATATCACTTAAATATTAAGTTATTTCCATAATTATATTATGAATGAAATAAGCATCTTTTAAACTATCTATAATCTCCATCCATGTGTGTAAGAGATCATGTAAGTCACATGGAAACATTTTTTTAGAGTTTTGAAATCATCTCAGTACCCCATAATAAGAAAAAAACTCACTCTAAATTAAGAACAACATGTTCAATAATGTATCAATCCCCATATCAGACCTTAATTTTTTTCTAGCATTGAGGGGTTTATAGAAAATTCAAAAAGAGAGGAATAGAATGTTCTATAATAGAAAATTTCTTAGACGTACAGTTTTTTCCAAAAACACACCCAAAACTACATGGTGGTCATTCTATCCATTTGTTGGAATCATTAGGTCTACACTATATTATAGAATTCAACTTCAAATATGTATTAATTATTCCACTAGTTCTTATTTATTCACATCATGAATCTTAATATATGAAGAATATATGAATTTTATCATCGAATTACATCTCTCTTTTATTCTGAATTCATCATCTTTAAAACCTATGAAAACCAATTTTTCAATATTTTATGACTTAAAATTCATATGATCAGTTTCTATGATCCAAATACATATTCTCCATCAATACATAATATTTAAGAATATGTAATATGATCAGTATCAATGTTGTACACTTTGTAGTGAAATCTTACGATATACTAAATTCCATATCTTGATGACTTATGAACCAAAAAAGTCAAACAAGGAAGTCTGATAGTGTGGATCAATTCATAAATTCACTCATGAATTATAAAGGAGAATTTATATGTTTTAGAGTCATATGATCCCACTTATTTCATATGATGAGGGAATTTGAAATTCATTTAGTTCCAATTCAACACTTTTAGACTTATACAAATTACTATAGGATTTCTTTAGAACTTATAATGACCTTATCAATCTTCTCATAACTTCATCCAATGTATCTTTAAAGTATGTTTAGTATACATCTTGCTAGAATCACAATGGATGAATTCTCCATTGCTTCATTTCTACCATATGACCAACATGAAAATTCCTTATTAAAGGATGTTGAAAGCTATACATAATATCCAATAGTTATCCAAATTTTTTGATTTTAAGTGATAATAGCTCCATTATAACCATTTATATATCCATGGAGTTCAACACACATAGTAATCACATGTATTGGATTCCTTGAATCTATCTAGTGATGTTCCCTAAATCAGCATCACATTCCAGTACATATTTTCCATGTACAATAATTTAATCTCACTCATCCTCATGGAACCAAAATTCAATTAACTTTTCATGAAACCAAATCTAGATAAATAAATGTTAAAAATATTTAAAATAAACATATCTACAATCCAACGGGATATATAAATCTTACTATTATTATTTTTTGTCAATCCACATTCAAATTTATTAATAAATGTAATTCTTTTATCCTTTTTTTACTTCCCCCTTTTTGAAAATGAATACAAAAATAATATAGTGGACTACATAAACATTAAATTGAATATTTAAATAACTAATTATCCTGAAAAAATACTAACAATAACATTACAAAAAAAATTCAATAAAGGATAACACTGTATTCACAGTTATCCAATAGTCTTAAGTTCATCTACTCTAAGTATACTGTGGAAAACATGGGGCTGAAAACTAGAGAGTGTTCAACATGAAATTAGGGATATACATAAAATACCTAACATGTGATATAAACTATGTTTTACTAAAATAAATATCTCATATGTTGAATAAAATTTTTATCATAAAGATACGTAAACTACACATATCTCTAAAAACATGTCAACAATATAGTGAAAGATCCATAAAATACCCTTTTTATCATGTTTTCATTAACCAACAAAAATTCATAATTTTTTTTGATTAAATCATGATATCGGTATAATGTTTTATTTTAATACCATTTCTATATTTTTGAATAATTATCTATCATTTCACGATTCACTACATGAAAAAATTAATCTCATTTTGATCTCTAAGACATATTGATTGTATCTTAGCTGGATCCTCTTAATCAATATCCAAATTCACATTCAAATATTTAAAAATATTCTCATGATAGAATAACATTGTCTTATAATTATTAATCTCATTAATGTTTTTCACTTATTTATGGACATATGTTTCCTCCTCAATAGATATATTTGTGTTCTAATTATATATCACCCAATTAATTTTTTTGAGATGTGTATTATTAAAAAGAGATGCTTCCAAATTAAATTTTTATACCCAATAATATTATTCCTATCTTCATTATCATCACTACTTTTGGAGTCAACCCTTCATCTCTATCGAAAAAATAGTTGACTTCATCATCAGATTCGATACTAGATGATGACAAGATATCCTTCTACCTTATGCTCATAAAATTACACTTCTTCCTAGTAAAATTAACCTTATTAAACCTATATTTTTATTAGATTATTTATTCCTAATCTAACAATAAATCAATATAATTCTTTATAAATTCATAAGAATGTTGTCAAATTTTATACAAATTTCAAAACATGGGAAATTTTTCAGCTTTTGAATTATAGTAGACATTTTAAAAGTTCTTTGAAATGAGGAATATAACATTATTGATGTCTTCATCATTAGCCTCATCATTAGAAAAACTAGCTTATATGACTTCTTCATTTATGAATCTTCCTATACTCATGGCCTCTATGGCTATATCAATATTATAATTATTCATGAAAGATGATTCCATTCTTATTTATTATGCAATGATAATATAATTAAATTAATAAAAGGAATGATCTTTTATACATTCATATGTTGAAAATTTGGTATAAGATATGTTTCATAAATTTCGTATAAGATAATTCACAATGGTATAATGATATATTTTCTCACTGAATCATTATATGATGCTAACTATCTCATTCTAGATACTAAAGTTATCATCAATACTCCCACTATTATTTATTTTAATATTTTTCAATCCTAAAAATGAAGACATGATATTTTCCTCTTTTTCCTTAATATTAAATTTATAACTAATTATCAGCTTATCCAAAATCCCCTTAGTAGTTCTGAGCCCCAAATTAATGGTTAAAAATTTAATGAATGATAAAATATTCATTCATTTTAGGCCCTACCATAATTCTCCAAAATTATCTTTCCATAAAGTGTCATAGAATATCCATCCCTGATGAGTTTAAATCCAACTATAGTATTATCTCTATGTACTAGGATAAGTGATAGGAGGTAAGGTAGAGTTATATTCCTATAGAAATGATAATTACTTCAATTGAATTTAGATGCACCACTACTATTGACCAAAATTATAATATTTATCCTCACAATCATTATAGATAACTCATAGGGGGAATCAACTCAGTCATTGATTGATGTTCTCAAATAAAGTTGGTCACTTTGTTAAAAAGGCGTGAATTATTGATCTCAATTTTTTTGAGTTGGCCCTTTTTATCCCAATCTATTATATATGAAAAGTGAGTAATACATGTTCAAATAATTATCCAAAAATTTCTCTCTAATATGTAGATGACGGAAAGGAAAAGAAAATGTGGAATTACAATGTCCATCTATAATGAGTAACTCATTTTCATGTTCAGTTAGATACCCCAAAAATATATTATACATTATAATTGTAAGAAGATACTCTATGGAAATACAAATTATGATCAATAAATAATCTCGTTTTGTTCCATCTTCTTGTATCCAGTTTACACCCCAATGAAAATTCTTCATTTATGTGATTGGTTATACACACCATCCCTGAATTAATCTCTGTAATAATGATCAAATTGTAGAAATACCACATTCTATGTAACGCCCCGACCCCAGTTACCTAGAGTCGGTGCATTATTACATAACATTGGCATGATCACAAGAAAGATCAAATCTCGAAAGACCGATTGGTTTAGTAGCCTTGAAAACACTAGATATATTCATAAGTCTTACATTACATCATAAAATGAAAAACTACTACAACAACATATTGTCTCCATAAACCAAACTCATATTCCCACATAATATCCCTGCAGGTCATTCATAATTTACTTCATCACTTCCTGGGAGAAATAAAACATAGGGAAGGGGTGAGCTCAAATGCCCAGTAAGGATAACAATATAGCGGAAACTTTCATAAATAAGAATAAACATTTAAGGCAATGTATACCTAAAACAAAAGCCTTTTAAACTTGAACATTTAACATAGTATGGCATAAATAAAATGAAATAATTCCATTTACTTATTCACATGGATATTCTACTAATCGAATAATCATATGAAAAATCAATAACCACTTTCGTAATGATGGAATGCATAATGCTAAACTTTAATTTCTTTTCAAGGCCTCATCCCAAGACCTTGGGGCTAACTGTAACCGGAACCCAACCCGGAGTGCCTCTAATAACCGGACACAACCCGGAGTGCCTCTAATAACCGGACACCAACCCGGAGTGCCTCTAATAACCGGACACCAACCCGGAGGGCTTACTTTTACTAGTCCCTAACCTGGAGGGCTTACTTTTACCAGTCCCCAACCTGGAGGGCTAACTTTTACCAGTCCCCAACCTGGAGGGCTTACTTTAACCAGTCCCCAACCTAGAACATACTTGTCCAACACATTCATAGGAAGTAAATATTATAACATAAACATTCTTATTGGAACTAGCATACGAAATGTCAATACATTCACCATAAACTATGAATGGTATAAAAATAGCACATCCACAGTAAACATATCACAAAACCTTCAAAACAATATAGAAGTTTTGTATCATAATAAATCAACATCAAATAATCTTAAAATCCATCAAAGGATGTTGACATAGATGAAATCAAAATTATTTTTAAAGAAATATATCCTTTTATTTTGAAATCATTTAAGATCCATATAAAATCAAACATTTTCTTTGAAAATATCTTATAAGATTTTAAGGGAAGCTTTGAAGATTTTATAACAGCAGAAAATAGCCGCACCCGCCGTATAAGTTAAAAAAACATTCTTACCTTAATTCTGTCGAAAAGGTTAAAAAGGACCTTGTTTTGAAAATGACAGAAAGATTCCTTTATAAACCCCTTATAAAAAGTCAAACAAGGGTATAAATGACTTTAACCCATATTCTTGTAAATAATAAATATGTTTTGAAATACATTTCGAAGAAACATGGATGTGGATGATCAAGAAATCCCAGTAGATTATTACGTATATACAACCTCGGATAATGAAAAGATTGTGAAATAACCCTTACCTTGTACTTTTCCTTGGTTGGGGTAGGTTAACCTCCTGTATAATGGTGAAATAATTGTTATTAAATTATACAATAATCATATATATTAATATGATATCATATATGATCTTTTAACATTGATTTGTTAATAATATCTTAGAATTATCGTCGTTTCGGGTGTTAAATTACTCATTTTCTTTTATATGTTTTGTTACATAAGCCATGTTTGGTTGTATCTTATTCATATCCAGAATGATATCACGTCCTTAAACATCATTTTTAAATCATCAAATGATAATTATACTTGAATGGATACGATGGATAATGAATCTCATCGCGTTCGTGGAGACGGTAGTCCGTACGTACGCACGCGCGAAAATATCATTCTTTTGATATTAAAATAATATATCAATGGACGGTATATCATATATACAGAATCATTAACATGTTATATTTATTATTTCCATGAGTTACACATCATTATTATACCCATCCAAATAATAATATATTGAATAACAATTACACCACGACGTGGAGACGGTAAGCCGTACGTACGCACGTATGGTGACATGTTATTCAAAGGGTGGATAGAATACTGAATATGGTTGTACCATATTTATAATAACATCACAGTATATGTGAGATACTAGTGTTATTATTTTAGAATGGTAAGAACAATGGAAGAAGAAGTGGAAGAAGAAATGAACTTGGAGAAGGGTGGTGAAATCATTACCTCTTCTTCGGGTTCTTCCTTTTGATTTGATCAAAAGGGCTCCATATGTTGGCTTTATGATCAAAATAAGGCCTCTAGGTTGTATTGAGGGATGTTGGGAGAGTATTTGGGCAGAGTTTGGCCGAACCAAAAGGCTTTGAAGGTGTGAAGAAATGGGAAGGAGGAGTGCCCTTTTATAAGAGGGGTGAGGGGCACCTTGGGAAAAGCTAGAGATATTAGTTTATAATAAATTCATAATCGGTTTCCAATGGCTCCAAAGTTGAGTATTCAAAGGTTAAGTTGGGGATGGGTCGAAAACAACTCAACCAATAGAATTTAGACAGGTTTGGGTACTTATATTAACCTTATCTTTAAGTATTAACTCTAAGATAATTAGTTTCACTTTTACAATGTCTCTTTGTATTTTTATATAATATGGTTAATAAACTTACTATATACATCCAATCGACCCCCCAAGTGGTCCATTAATGATGAACCTATCATTATATAAGTCTCTTGGCCGAACCTTAGATTTTTAGGAATTTAATATCAATTAATAATATAATATTTTTTTTAAGAACTCTTTTATGTCAATTTTGACACTATTCAATAGTTGATTTTTGTGAAACTCATAACAGAATTATTACTTCGAACAAAGTCAATTAAATCAATCCTAATATATCATATTATCCTAGAAAATTAGTTTAATGCATTAAAAGTTTCATATTATATTTATTTGGGTATTTATAATATCAATTATTTTAATTTTTCACTATTATAGTAATTACTGCATCATCATTGTGTCATAAATAAAATAAATTATTTAATGTCTAAAAATTATAAATAAAAAATAATTATGTATTAAATCTTTTTAGATTTCTAATGAATATTTATAATCTAAAATCCAACTTATATAACTCTATATAACAATTATTTTGCTAAAAATATATGCTTGTGTCATTTTTGTATTCATTTTGACTTAATTAAAATAAAGTGTCATTATCACTTACAAGTGGATCCATGGGGTCCCAAAACAGACCCATAGATGCCCATGGTCGACCATGTATCATCCAATAGGGTTAAGACACGTTTTAGGGTAATTTAGTATTTTTATAATATTATTTTTTAACCCTTATTTACCGGATTTACCCTTAACCATGGTAAATAAAATATTTACCGCAGTAATTATTCAAAATGTCTAAAAATAAAAGTTACCTATTTACACAATTTGAAAATCCTGATTCGAAATATGGAATCCATTTTTCTAAATTCAAAACACAGAAGTGGCAGAAATTAATTTAAAATTAATTCCTGCTGTCAAAACAAAAAGCGTGTTTTTAAGAGATAATAACTATCAAAAGATTGACACTTGTTTATGTTCGGTTTAATTGTAAAATTATGTCTAATGACCAACATTATATTAAATTGTAAAAATATATTCTAAATATACTTTAAAACCACTCAAATTCATAATTTATCACTATTAATTATTTTGATTAAAAAAGTTGTTTTTAATTAAAATTTAGTAATTTTCACTATTCATCAAAATATGAAAGTTATCCGAAAAGTACCAAAATATCACCTTAGGCTAAATTAGATATTCCGAATCCAAAAATGAAGTCCATTTTGAAATATAAAATATATATAATTTTAAAAAGTAGGTATTACTATTCATAACGGCTAGTTTGATTGGTTGTTAGAACTCGGTGTTGCGTACAACACACGCTATCGCATTATTCAAAGAGAAGCGTACCTTAGAAGCTTGGGGTGTTACATTCTCCCCTCCTTCAAATAATTTCGTCCTCAAAATTTCTAGAATACTATCGTATGAAAAGACTCGGGTGGTTCTTCATCATAAGTTCCTCGGGTTCCCACGTTGCCTCTTCCATCTTATGATTTCTCCACAAAACTTTTACCAGACGCGTCGTCCGGTTTCTCAGTACATGTTCTCTTGTATCAAGAATCCTGATAGGATCTTCACAATAAGACAGATCGGGTTCCAGTTCTATTCCTCATAGGTGAGTACATGCGTTGGTTCAGGCATGTATTTTCTCAACAGAGATACGTGGAACACATCGTGAACTTTGGAGAGACTTGGCGGCATTGCCAATCGGTAAGCTACAACCCCAATTCGTTCTAGAATTTCGAAAGGTCCGATGTACCTGGGACTCAATTTACATTTCTTACCAAAACGTATGACTCCCTTCCACGGAGATACCTTCAGAAAAACATGATCACCGACTTGAAATTCCAAATCCTTCCTTCGATTATCGGCATAGCTCTTCTGCCTACTTTGAGCTTCTCTGATGTGATTTTGGATTACTTTCACCTTTTCCACCGTTTCCTCCACCAGTTCTGGGCCTACAAGTTTTCTTTCACCAACCTCATCCCAACAGGTTGGTGTACGACATCTCTTTCCGTATAACGCTTCATATGGTGCCATCTGAATACTTGAATGGAAGCTATTGTTATAGGAAAATTCTACCAGTGGTAAATATTGATCCCACATACCCTGAAAGTCAAGTGAGCAAGATCTCAACATGTCTTCTAGGGTTTGAATAGTCTGTTCTTATTGTCCATCTGTCTGAGGGTGGTAAGCAGTGCTCAAATGAAGTTCAGTATCCAGGGATTTCTGAAGACTTTTCCAAAATCATGAAGTAAAACGGGGATTACGATCAGAAACAATCGATAGAGGAACTCCATGAAGTCTCACAACTTCATTAATGTATAGTCTTGCTAGACGTTCCAGGGGTAGATCTTCTCTTATAGCAAGAAAATGTGCTGACATGGTAAGACGATCAACAATAACCCATATTGCATCATTCCTTCTAGGAGTCTTTGGTAGCCCCATGACAAAGTCCATCGTAATATTGTCCCATTTCCACTCCGGTATGGGAAGAGGTTTCATGACTCCTCCAGGCTGTTGCCTTCCAGCTTTCACTTGTTGACAAACCATACATATTGACACAAAATCAGCAATCTCCCTCTTCATGTTGTCCCACCAAAAATCTTCCTTCAAATCTCTATACATTTTTGTGCTCCCAGGGTGTATAGAGAAATTGGAACTATGAGCATCATCCAACAATTCCCTTTTTAGATCAGGTAAATCGGGAACACAAAGTCTCTTCCCGAATTTCAAAATTCCATCTTCATATAAAAAGTCTCTCAATCTCCCATCATTCACAGCTTTAATCTTCTTTTTGAATTATTCATCATCGGTCTGAGAGCTCTTAATCTTTTCTAGTAAAGATGGTTTGGCAACCATTTGAAAAATCATTGATGTTTCACCTTCCCTGGTTATTCCCATGTCAATCTTCACTAGATCCATGAAAATTGGATCCCTTGCAATTCTCATATTGTTCAAAACTCCATGGTCTTTTCTACTCAAATCATCTTCCACCTTGTTTGCTTTCCCCGGGTGGTAGTGTATCGTGAAATCATATTCCTTGAGTAATTCAAGCCATCTCCTTTGCCTCATGTTGAGTTCTTTTTGTGAGAAAATATACTTCAAACTCTTGTGATCAGTATAAATCTCACATTTTTCATCATAGAGGTAGTGCCTCCATATCATCAAAGCAAAGATCACAGTTTCTAACTCGAGATCATGAGTAGGATATTTTTGTTCATGAATTTTCAACTGTCGTGATGCATAGGCAATAACTCTATCATTCTGCATAAGGACACAACCAAGTCCTTTCTTCGATGCATCACTATAAATAACGAACCCATTATTCCCCGATGGTAGAGTCAATATAGGAGCATTGACTAATCTTTTCTTCAGTTCTTCAAAACATTCTTCACACTCTATTGTCCAAACAAATTTAACCCCTTTACGTGTGAGCTTCGTTAATGGGTTAGCCAATCGGGCAAAATTCTGGACGAAACGTCGATAATAACCTGCCAAACCAATACAACTGCGTACCTCAGTTATACTCGTAGGTGCTAGACATTCTTGGATTGCCTTGGTCTTAGAAAGATCAACAGATATTCCATCTTTAGAGACAATATGGCCAAGAAAAGAAATCTCCTGAAGCCAGAATTCACACTTGCTAAATTTACCATATAATTCATTCCTCCTCAGAGTCTTCAAGATAATGCGCAAGTGGTTTTCATGATCTTCGTAGGTTTTGGAGTATACCAAGATATCATCAATAAATACCACCACAAATTCATCGAGATACTCCTTGAAAACTCTATTCATCAGATCCATGAATACAAAGGGTGCATTAGTCAATCCAAACGGCATTACAGTAAACTCGTAATGCCCGTACCTGGTTTGAAATGCTGTCTTTGGAATGTCTTCCTTCTTTACACACAACTGATGGTATCCAGATCGAAGGTCAATCTTTGAAAAGTATTGACCTCCATGTACTTGGTCAAATAAATCATCAATACGAGGTAGGGGATACTTGTTCTTTATCGTTACAGCATTGATTTCCCTGTAGTCGATACATAACCTCAGAGATCCATCTTTCTTTTTAACAAAAAGAACAGGGGATCCCCATGGAGAAACACTAGGGTGAATAAATCCCTTATTACTCAATTCCTCTAGTTGTTTCGTTAGTTCGACTAACTCTACAGTGGCCATTCTATAAGGGGTCTTCGATATAGGCTTTGATCCAGGAATCAAATCAATGGAAAACTCAACTTCTCATTCTGGAGGATGTCCAGGTAAATCTTCCGGAAATACATCTAAAAATTCTTTCACAACAGGTACATCCTCCATTTGAACATTCCTTTCCTCACCGACAGTTATTTCATCCTCTTCCTCCCCAATAATTGAATTAAGTTGAGCTACTTGGGGTGGATCTAAATAAGAATTAGGTGGTGACGATTCTGCTCTAAAGATAAGGTGTTCCTTATCATTATCATCAAGAATCGTAACCTATTTCTTCTTACAATAAATCTTCGCATCATAGTCCGAAAGCCAGTCCATACCGAGGATTATATCAAACTCAATCATAGGTATGACGATGAGATCAGCAGATAAAGAAAATTTATGTGCTCTAATGGGGACTGATTCACAAAACTTTGTCGCAATGATACTTCCCTTAGGAGTTTTAACTGAAAACTCCCTTATTAAATCAAATTGTAAACATCTAATTTTCTTAGCAAACTGGGAAGATATGAAACAATGCGACGATCCAGAGTCAAATAATTCATTTTCTAAACTTGAGAAAACCATTAAATTACCTGCCACCACATCTTTTGGAGCTTCTACCTCTACAGTAGTGATAGCATAAGCCTGGCCTTGATCCCTTGGCCTTTTCTGAGGTAAGTTCTCCTGATGCTTAGGACATGCATTTCCATAATGCCCCATCTCCCTGCAATTGTAGCACTGAACGTTGGTAGCTTCCTTCTTCCCCTTGCAATCATGAGCTTGGTGGCCTTTTTCACCACACTTGTAACAGACTCCCATTCCCTTCAAGCAAGTACCGGGATGTTTCTTTCCGCATTTACCACAAGATGGATATTCAACCTTTCCCTTCTTCCCCTTATTTCCATTCCCAGATTGATCAGCAGGTCTCTTCTTCTCTTGCTTTTCTTTAAAGTCATAAGACTTAGAGAATGCCTTTTCGGTCTTGATAGCACATGAGACAATGTCTTCGTACGATGAAAAGGATTGTGAGACTAATGCTCGACGGAGAAATGGTTTTAACCCATCAAAGAAATGATCAATCTTACTTCTTGGGTTGCGAATATAATCTCCAGCATACCTTGCTAGCCTTGTAAAGTTAGCCTCATACTTTGTGACATTCTCATCCTCCTTTTGTCTCAGACTCAGAAATTGCCTTTCCATATCTGCTCGATGGTCGTGAGGAAAGTATTTTTCTAAAAACAGATCTTTGAACTCCCTCCATTCCATATTTGATACTTCATCATCTTCCTTCGTATTTTGAATCAATGACCACCATTGATCAGCATCTCCAGTGAGGCGGTAAACTGCCATGATAACTTTTTCCCTTTCACTGCTCCCCAAAGCCAGAAATATTTTCTCTAGGGAATTTATCCACTGCTCGGCTACTAAGGGATTTGTATTCCCATTGAACGTTGGTGGTTGTTTCCTCATGAATCGATCTAACATTGATCCTCCACGCTGCGGATCAGGGTGCTCCATACGGGTAAGGTTATTATTCATAACCTGAGTATGTTTTCCCAGTATGGTGATTAGCTGATCGGCACCAGTTGCATCACCAACCCCACTATAATTATCTTGAGCAGGAGGGAAATCCCTACATGGAGTGCGTTCATTGATACGGTTTCCATTTCTTCCACTAGGCGCCATTTCTAAACAATGGCATAAACTAGGTCAGTTTATGAATCATAATACATAATCCCATACTTATAAAACACTTAACATAAATTGAAATATTTATGGATATAATCCATAATCATAAGAATGTTTTCATTTGGGAAGTATATACTCATAATCCCTTCAAAATGATTTGTAATGAAAAATGAGAGTTATCCTAAGAATACCCCCCAGGAGTGTCGTAACCAAGAGTGCAGCAAGGACCGTTGTCGTGCACCAGTTCCCGTTCAAGTCTAGCTCAAAGCGGTGTTTTCGGGTTTTACCCCTAGGTACATCTGTGCCAGAGCCGCCTCTACCTGCTCGTATCCAGATAGGGATGTATTGCTCGGAAAACTCACAAAATCTCTACAATACCAAAATTCTAGGAAGTTCTTCTATACTAATCCTCAAAGTTTATCTTAGGTCTACGTGCTCTAATCAGAGTTTATCTAAATCTAGCTTCCAAGGTTTGTACTAAACTTCCTCTAATACCAACTTTAATGCCCCGACCCCAGTTACCCAGAGTCAGTGCATTATTACATAACATTGGCATGATCACAAGAAAGATCAAATCTCGAAAGACCGATTGGTTTAGTAGCCTTGAAAACACTAGATATATTCATAAGTCTTACATTACATCATAAAATGAAAAACTACTACAACAACATATTGTCTTCATAAACCACACTCATATTCCCACATAATATCCCTGCAGGTCATTCATAATTTACTTCTTCACTTCCTGGAAAAAATAAAACATAAAGAAGGGGTGAGCTCAAATGCCTAGTAAGGATAACAATATCGCGGAAACTTTCATAAATAAGAATAAACATTTAAGGCAATGTATAACTAAAACAAAAGCCTTTTAAACTTGAACATTTAACATAGTATGGCATAAATAAAATGAAATAATTCCATTTACTTATTCACATGGATATTCTACTAATCGAATAATCATATGAAAAATCAATAACCACTTTTATAATGATGGAATGCATAATGCTAAACATTAATTTCTTTTCAAGGCCTCGTCCCAAGACCTTGGGGATAACTGTAACCGGAACCCAACCCGGAGTGTCTCTAATAACCGGACACCAACCCGGAGTGCCTCTAATAACCGGACACCAACCCGGAGTGCCTCTAATAACCGAACACCAACCCGGAGGGCTTAATTTTACCAGTCCCTAACCTGGAGGGCTTACTTTTACCAGTCCCCAACCTGGAGGGCTTACTTTTACCAGTCCCCAACCTAGAGGGATTACTTTAACCAGTCCCCAACCTGGAACATTCTTGTCCAACACATTCATATGAAGTAAAGATTATAACATAAACATTCTTATTGGAACTAGCATACGAAATGTAAATACTTTCACCATAAACTATGAATGGTATAAAAATAGCACATCCACAGTCAAACATATCACAAAAACTTCAAAACAATATAGAAGTTTTGTATCATAATAAATCAACTTCAAATAATCTTAAAATCCATCAAAAGATGTTGACATAGATGAAATCAAAATTCTTTTTAAAGAAATATCTCCTTTTATTTTGAAATCATTTAAGATCAATATAAAATCAAACATTTTCTTTGAAAATAATCTTATAAGATTTTAAGGGAAGCTTTGAAGATTTTATAACAGCGGAAAATAGCCGCACCCGCCGTATAAGTTAAAAAACATTCTTACCTTAATTCTGTCGAAAAGGTTAAAAAGGACCTTGTTTTGAAAACGACAGAAAGATTCCTTTATAAACCTCTTATAAAAAGTCAAACAAGGGTATAAATGACTTTAACCCATATTCTTGTAAATAATAAATATGTTTTGAAATACATTTCGAAGAAACATGGATGTGGATGATCAAGAAATCTCAGTAGATTATTACGTATAAACAACCTCGGATAATGAAGAGATTGTGAAATAACCCTTACCTGGTACTTTTCCTTGGTTGGGGTAGGTTAACCTCCTGTATAATGGTGAAATAATTTTTATTAAATTATACAAGAATCATATATATTAATATGATATCATATATGATCTTTTAACATTGATTTGTTAATAATATCTTAGAATTATCGTCGTTTCGGGTGTTAACTTACTTATTTTCTTTTATATGTTTTGTTACATAAGCCATGTTTTGTTGTATCTTATTCATATCCAGAATGATATCAAGTCCTTAAAAATCATTTTTAAATCATCAAATGATAATTATACTTGAATGGATACGATGGAGAATGAATCTCATCGCGTTCGTGGAGACGGTAGTCCGTACGTACGCACGAGCGAAAATATCATTCTTTTGATATTAAAATAATATATAAATGGATGGTATATCATATATACAGAATCATTAACATGTTATATTTATTATTTCCATGAGTTAAACATCATTATTATACCCATCCAAATAATAATATATTGAATAACAATTACACCACGACGTGGAGACGGTAAGCCGTACGTACGCACGTATGGTGACATGTTATTCAAAGGGTGGATAGAATACTGAATATGGTTGTACCATATTTATAATAACATCACAGTATATGTGAGATACTGGAGTTATTATTTTAGAATGGTAAGAACAAAGGAAGAAGAAGTGGAAGAAGAAATGAACTTGGAGAAGGGTGGTGAAATCATTACCTCTTCTTCGGGTTCTTCCTTTTGATTTTATCAAAAGGGCTCCTTAGGTTGGCTCTCTGATCAAACTAAGGCCTCTAGGTTGTAGTGAGGGATGTTGGGAGAGTATTTGGGCAGAGTTTGGCCGAAACAAAAGGCTTTGAAGGTGTGAAGAAATGGGAAGGAGGAGTTCCCTTTTATAAGAGGGGTGAGGGGCACCTTTGGAAAAGCTAGAGATATTAGTTTATAATAAATTCATAATTGGTTTCCAATGGCTCCAAAGTTGACTATTCAAAGGTTAAGTTGGTGATGGCTCGAAAACAACTCAACCAATAGAATTTAGACAGGTTTGAGTACTTATATTAACCTTATCTTTAAGTATTAACTCTATGTTAATTAGTTTCACTTTTACAATGTCTCTTTGTATTTTTATATAATATGGTTAATAAACTTACTATATACATCCAATACACCCCCAAGTGTTCCATTAATGATTAAACAATCATGATATAAGTCTCTTGGCCGAACCCTAGATTTGTAGGAATTTAATATCAATTAATAATATAATATTTTTTTTAAGAACTCTTTTATGTCAATTTTGACACTATTCAATAGTTGATTATTGTGAAACTCATAACAGATTGATTACTTCGAAAAAAGTCAATTAAATAAATCCTAATATATCATATTATATTATAAAATTAGTTTAATGCATTAAAAGTTTCATATTATATTTATTTGTGTATTTATAATATCAATTATTTAAATTTTTCACTATTATAGTAATTACTGCATCATCATTGTGTCATAAATAAAATAACTTATTTAATGTCTAAAAATTATAAATAGAATATCATTATGTAGGAAATCGTTTTAGATTTCTAATGAATATTTATAATCTAAAATCTAACTTATATAACCCTATGTAATAATTATTGTGCTAAAAAAAATATGCTTGTGTCATTTTTGTATTCATTTTGACTTAATTAAAATAAAGTGTCATTATCACTTACAAGTGGATCCATGGGGTCCCAAAATAGACCCAAAGATTCCCATGGTCGACCATGTATCAACCAATAGGGTTACGACACGTTTTAGGGTAATTTATTATTATTATAATATTATTTTTTTAACCCTTTTTTACCGGATTTATCCTTAACCATGGTAAATAAAATATTTACCGCAGTAATTATTCAAAATGTCTAAAAATAAAATTTACCTATTTACACAATTTGAAAATCCTGATTCCAAATATGGAATCCATTTTTCTAAATTCAAAACACAGAAGTGGCAGAAATTAATTTAAAATTAATTCCCGTTGTTAAAACAAAAAGCGTGTTTTTAAGAGATAATAACTATCGAAAGATTGACACTTGTTTATGTTCGGTTTAATTGTAAAATTATGTCTAATGACCAACATTATATTAAATTGTAGAAATATATTCTAAATATACTTTAAAACCACTCAAATTCATAATTTATCACTATTAATTATTTTGATTAAAAAAGTTGTTTTTAATTAAAATTTAGTAATTTTCACTATTCACCAAAATATGAAAGTTATCCGAAAAGTACCAAAATTTCACCTTAGGCTAAATTAGATATTCCGAATCCAAAAATGAAGTCCATTTTGAAATAAAAAATATATATACTTTTAAAAAGTAGGTATTACTATTCATAACGGCTAGTTTGATTGGTTGTTAGAACTCGGTGTTGCGTACAACACACGCTATCGCATTATTCAAAGAGCAGCGTACCGTAGAAGCTTGGGGTGTTACATTCTACTCATGAATTATCCAACAGAACTCAGTAATAATCTTTATACATTGTTACTTATTATCCGGTTATCTAATGTACACAATTAATAAATTAATAAGTATATAATTGTGGATAACACTAGTGGTCTTAAAAACCACTCATGAAATTCCCTTTCATTGGATTATAGTGTAGAAATCATCCAAGTATCCCATGATTAAGAAAACACTCATTAAAAAATAAATATGGAATATTCTATAATGTGGTTCATCCCATGTAAGACCTTTTCTAGTTTCTATTAGAGAGGGATTCTCATAATATTCACCAAGCGTGGACCATGGAATTTTGTAATAATTCATTTAACATAGGTAAATTTTTTTCTTGAAATTCCCTCCACTATAACATGGTGTTCATTATATAACCATTATAGTATCATCATTTCATTTATTTGTTGAATAATGGAATTTAAAATATCAGTTAATTTTTCAAATGGATAATATTTATCTTCAACTGAAATCATTATCCATAAATAATTTCTCATTTGAAAAATATGATCATATATAATTTTTATTTATAATTCAAGATTCATAAAAACCTAAAATTCTCGTGTTTACAATTTTATGAGATTAAACAATTTTTATCCATATCTTACCCTCCATATATGTTTGAAGATGATATAATAGTAATAAAATTATGATGAATCTCAAAGTATTATGATGGAACCAAGATAAATACACTAACAAATGTCAATCAAATAAAATCAATTTTGTATGATCATAAGTTAAGTTATATGATCTAGTAATACACATATGTAAAAATATTATAGTCATCTAAAATCATATGATGATTTATTAAATTTATAGATAAACATTTTCTAATATCCCATGGAGTCTTATGGTGAATTCGTAGCTTACAAAGTCATATGATCCCATTAAATTCATAAAATCAAATAATTTTTTTATAGTTCTAGATCATAAATTCAAAACATATTCAAATGACCCATGGAATTATTCCAAAATACTCTAGGTCATCCGAATCCTTTGAAAAATTAACCCAAGTTATCATTACACTCGGTTCAATAAACATCAAACTTAACTTGCCATGGATATATTCTCCATTATATCAACTTTTCCCTCTATCCATATCCAAACTTCTTTATTATCTGTTTATGAAATCTATACAAAATATCCATTAGTTTTCCATCAACATTAATGATATTTAACCCAAATCCATCAACACATTTCATATCGTTATGATGATATGCACACAAATCATCATATTTAAGGGATCTGTTGAATCTATCCATCCATGTTCTCTAATGAAATAAAAAAATTTACCTTCTCTTTTACAAGTTAAATGGATGAATATCACTCATACACATGGATCCAAATTTGACACAACTTTTAAGGAAACAACTCTTTCTTATCCTACTTAAAATCTCATTGGAAAAAATTTATGATCAATTGAATGAAGAAAAAAATATAATTTCGAAGAACAATAGAATTAAAAACCACATATAATCTTTTATTATCAAACAATAAGCATAATAAATAATGTTTACATGAGAAAAGAATATAAAATATACAATTTGTTAAATAAATATATAATTTGAGGGAATTTAAAGTGATGCATTGAATATAGATGAATAAATATCAATAAAAATATGAGAAATATGATTCTTATATAACATTACAGAAAGTTAGTGTTGAGAGATATTTGTTGATATAATAAAGGAAATTATTTAAGAGGAGCCCCTTACTTCATTCCCAGATGATTCCATATTACATTTATTGTATAAAAATTAATTATAATGTATTATACAATATTATAATTCAAAATAAGTTTTTTATTAAATTTTATATATGTTTATTAATTAATTTAAAATAAAATTTAAAATCTATATTTTTTTATGTCAATGGTATGTGGGGTTATTAAAATTTTATAATATTAATAGTTTATAATTATACCCATATAAAGATAGTTCCGCTACAACTTGATAGTTTAAAAATAAATTGGGGTGATTTTTATTAAAATATAATGTTGATAGTCATGATATTTTTTCATCATTGTTGAAATTTCATCTTCTCCATATTTTTTAATATGATAATAATAATTTTGAAGAAATAACTATTTATATTTATAAAAAAATTATTATTTTTATCATTCGTATGTATATCACCAAGAAATTTTGAAAATATACTTATATGAATAAAATAATCCATAATAGTGAGTTATTTTTAACCCATTGGAATAGAATTAACTGAATTGAAAAATAATAGTGATTATATAAATTATGAAAATTGTAAAATGAAGACCTAATCAACCCACTATTACATATGGTTGTATAAGTATTTTTCAAATATAGGAATTATTCAAATAAAATATAGATTTAATATAAAGGTGGATAAATATTAATTCAGCATCCATGTGTGGCATACCTATCTAAAAACAGTTTAAAAATTTTAAATGGAAATTAAATAAAAAAAGTTAAAGAGATAATGAGTATAATTAAATTTTATATAATATATTGTAATTATTTATGTGCCTGATCATTAAAGAATGAAATATATAGGATTGAAAATTATTTTTGGACACCATGGGTATTCTAAATATAATTTATCCATACTATAATAGAAAAATAACGTAAAGTATATGACTGAAAAATGGTAAATCATACATTCATCCATCATTAATACATTTAAATTGATCTAGTCTTTTGTTTTGAGAAATGAATTTGTAAGAATGTCAAGAATGAAAGAACAGTACTTTTGATTATATATATATAAATAATGTTTATTAAATTCCAAAATAAATGGAATTGATTGAGAAGAATTATAAAAACCCTTATTTATAAAGGATTTCAGGGTTATTCTTTAAAATTGAGTTTAAATATATCTTAAAAATATTAAAACTCATGTTATAATAATTTATCATATATTAATTACAAATTTCATCTCTTAAATTTTCATATAGCTTTATCCATTGTAAATATTACAACTATGACACAAAATTTGACTATTTTGTTGTTATGAAAGCATGTTGTCAAGATTGTATAATCATAAGGATGAACATTTGGTAATATAAATAATTTTTTATAATTAGATTATAAATATTTGGTATTATTATTTTATTTTCAAAAAAATTAAATTCTATATGTATATAATATGTTTCATATCCTTCTATATTAAATTTTAATAATAATTAAAATTCTATTTAAACTCAATTTATGAATTAAAATGGAGTTCAAATGTTTTACTCAACCTCTTACCAGATTAAATTTAATTATTTCCAATAAATGTAATGAATTTATATAAATTACATATTATATCACATTTAATACCATTATCATGTGACCTCTATCATTCTAAACATAAATTTAATAAGGTATTTTAATGTTTAATGAAAAAATTAAACTGAAAATTTTAAAAAGAATATAACTCCATTAATCAGATATTAATAAAATGATTTTTTTATATTTAAATTGATTAAATGCTTCATATAAAAAATAATTTAAAATATTTTTTATTTTTTATCAATTATTCTAAAACATTCTAGATGCCTAGAAAATAATGTGTATTAGTGTTCAATTTTAATTCAAACTGTTATTATTAATTTTTAAGAGGAATTGAAAATAAAATTTATCATTCAACTTATAACCATGAAAAATTAGAATAATGGCTATTAAAAATAAAATATTTAAATCATATAAAACAAAAATTGAAATAAAAATTTTATTTAAAGTATTTTACAATGATTTTTACCAGAAAATTTATTCTATATCATTTTTATTTATTAAATCATGTATCTCTAATTATTGAATTAATAAAATATATTCTATATTATTTTTATATAGTTATTCAAAATATATAATAAATTTTTTATAATGCACTCTCTTAATATTAATGAATAGGTTTTAAAATAAATCTAATAATTTATTAAAATGATATTTCTTTGAAAACCTAAAATTTATTTTTAAACTGAAAATCACACTATTATTCCATAGCATGGAATTTAATAATTATTCTATTGTCATTATATTATACATCATTATAAATTTTTAAAACTATAATAAGTCCCCATATATAAAAAATCATATATTGAATTATAAAAATAATGTAACACCCCGACCCCTCTGGGCTGGAGCAGGTGAATTACTTGTGATTTTGGAATTGTTATAAGGAATAAAAATCCCAAAGGAATGATAATATTGGTAGTCTTGAAGAAACTAGATACATATATGTAACATAAATTACATTGAAGAAAGGTTACAAGGTACAACACATAACAAAACTAAAAACTGCATCCATAAGAACTCAATACGCGATCTCCTCTTTGTCACTCGTTGAAAGTAAACAATGAAATGGGTGAGCTCAAATGATCAGTAAGGGTTAAAATTAGTATAATAATGAGTAAAATAATAAGTTAATCAGAATCAATCTGACATAATCAATATGTCATAGTTAATAAATGAAAAACTAATGCCATTAATAAACTGAAAAAGAAACTGCATCCATAGAATTTTTCATAGTGAAAACCTCATTGAAAATTATAGTAACTGGTAATGAATAATGAGAATGCTTATTAATTGGATGTCATATATGTGGAACATGAAACCATAATACTTTTAAAATTGTTTGGTTCTATGGGTATAAACGCATCTGATTTTTTTAAACAAACTCGAAGGGTTCGTTGCCGACTGATTTTCTTAATGAGACCTACCGATGCATCAAGGGGATATAACGGGCCCTACATTCCACTGCATGTCCAAATAATTCTTTATAAATTTTGTCAATACAAGATAAATATTCCTTTTCAGTATCCTTATAGAGTAGAGTATACAGATTTATCAATATTTCCATAATTAAAATAACATCCCAAATAATCACTGTATGTAAAATGGTATACAGTTTTTCCAAAAAAAACATATCAATGATATGAGATTATGTATATTCAATATTAATACAATTTCAAATGTAAAGATATCTCAAATGGCCAGTAGTTACACCACATATGTATTATTAGGTTCACCATACAAAGTTGTCGCAACAAAATAGTAGTCGAGTCAATGTCTCTTACCATAATGTAATCAGTCGAATCATATGACCAGAACATAATAATACTCAAATGAATAATTGAATAACATGAATATAGACATAATCATGTTATTATATATCAAATTTCAGTACGCATATACCACATACCGTAAATATGTGGTTAACAAAGAAAATCTTACAGAAATGAAAGTGAGATGAGAAACCCCTTACAAACATTTTGGCATAGTAACGAGTGTTCTTGAGAGGGAATAATGAGAGGTAAATGGTTATACCATTATTTATATATCATAATGGAATTATGGGAAAGTATAGAAAACATACCCCATCATTAGGTATTAAAAATAAACGAGCACAACACAGGGGGGATTCTTGAACAAAAGTGAGATAGAGGATCCCATAACTTATGCACGAAGGTGTTCTTGATTGTTCTTAACAACCTGAATAATCAAATTTAGAATTATTAATTAATTATTCCAGAACATAATAAACATGTAATTGATCTATTATAACCTTATTATGTTCATTAATGTCCGTTTTGATGGGTTTCAGATATTCAATTTTATTGTTTTGAAGAATTTTTTACATGTTTTCATGATTTTTTTATTTATATTGATGAATGGAAGTTGGTTTGAAATATGGTTAAACATCCAGAATTGTTAATATAAATTATTAATGACATTAATGAGATATAAATTATCTTATAATGATTCCGGTTATATACCATGAGGATGACACATTCGATGAGTTAAAAAATAAATGCTTGAATTTGGCTTGGCAGTTTTGTGCTCAATAAACTTGTTTTGTATTATTATTCCATATTATGTACGTTTAAAGATTAAAGAACATTAATCATAATAAAATACATATATTATTTCCTGGTTAAAACATAAATATGGTTTCATGACCAGTAATGATGGAACAATTGATAAACAAAACTTCGTCGTCCATGAAGGTTATAAATTGGAACCTCATGGATGTTGATTTCGTTTCTAAAAATAAAAGGGAGGGGGTAAGAATATTGATGATGGTTCTTCCATTCACATGATATAGAACAAGTATATAGATGATAATGGAGTTATAATGATCATTTTGATAGATAAGATGAGGTGAGGATAATAAATGAAGATAAATTCCAATGAAACTAAAAGAAAAAGAAAGGTTGTTTACATCTTGAAATAACTTCCTCGAGAACCTCGTTAAGGGATGGAATTTTGGTCTTTTGGAAATACCAAGAACTTCCTGGTCACGGGGAGTGATTATGGAAGGGTATTTGGGAAAAACATTGATGATCTTCAAGTCTTAGAGAATTGAAGATAAGAGGGAGTGGTGAGGGGGTTTTATAGTGGAGGAGGGGGGGGGGTTAATTTTTGAATATTTAATTCATTATATTATTATTTCCCTCAAGACAACCAGTAGTGTTATTTCAAGTGACCCTTAATAGTAATAAGTTCATGTGAGTTCGAACGAAGTGGCCTTACATCACATATGATGTCAAAAATTGTGAATTTTAACATATAATTTGTATATATGGTATTTTATCGTATTTCACTATTCATAAAAAATTCTAGAATTTCAGAAAAATCACAAAAATTTACTCAAACGAATTTTTAACGTGTATAATTAAAAAATGAAATCCATTTTTAAAAATTAATTTTTTAAATATTATTAATTTAATTTTTAAATAAAGTCATAGTTATTTCGAAAAATAACAATCATAAAGGTGCAATTAGTTTTATTTCTCATTGAAAAACTAATTAAGATCTCATTATCTTAATTAATTAAGAAAATAAAATAATAATAATATTTACTATTCATAAGGTTCATATTACTATTCAAATTACTATTCATAAGAGTGTGTTACTATTCACTAAAAATCAAGTTTGTTCTATCAGACTCCAAACAACTTACTGATCACAACTATAGAAGACTATTTTTCGAAATTCAAAACATTGAAGTGGAAAATTTATATTTAATGGCTAGGTTTTGACTATCTCCTAAATAAACTAGTTTTTTTAAAAGGAACATAGTGATGAATAGAATGTATTTAAGAGAAACATACAATAAAATGTTTGGGGTGCTACATTATTCCCTCATTCAGAAATTTTGTCCTCGAAATTTTATATATAAAGCCCACCAAAAAGATTTGGGTGGTTATTCTTCATGAAATATTTTGGATCCCATGTTGCTTCCTCTATATTCGGGTTTCTCCCAAGAACCTTTACTAGACTAGTTGTTCGATTTCTCAGTACCTACTCCCTTGTGTCAAGAATCCTGATAGGATTTTCACAGTATGCCAAATTCGGTTCATGTTCTATTTTTTCACATGTGAGTACATGTGTTGGGTCTAGCATGTATTTATTTATCAATGATACATTGAAAATATCATCAACCTTAGAGATATTTGGCAGCATCACCATACGAAAAGATACAACTCCAATTATTTCCATAATTTCAAATGGTCTGATGTACCTGGGGCTCAGTTTCCCATTCTTACCAAACATAAAGAAACCCTTCCATCGAGAAAATTTCAGAAATACATGATCTCACACTTGGAATTACAAGTCCTTTCTATGGTTTTCAGCATAGTTCTTCTGCGTACATTGGTCTACTTTAAGAAGGTCTTATATTTTCTTCACCTTTTTCGTGGTCTCTTCAATATGTTCTGGACCTATATGTTTCCTTTCACCAACTTCATCCCAATAAGTTGTAGTTCAACATCTATTTCCATATAATGCTTTATATGGAGTCATTGGAATACTAGAATGGAAAGTATTTTTGTAGGAAAATTTCACCAAATCCATTTATTGATCCCATATACCTTGGAAGTCACAAGAGCATGATCTCAGCATGTCTTCCAAAGTTTGAATAGTCTTTTCAGAATGACCATCAGTTTGAGGGTGATACGAAATACTCATACGAAGCTCAGTATTCAAAGCCTTCTGGAGACTTTCCCAGAATTTTGATGTAAACTAGGGATCTCGATCAGATACAATCGATATAGGTGCACCAAGAAGTCTCAAAACATCATTAATATAAAGTCTTTCCAAGCGCTAAAGTGGTAAATCCTCTTTTAATGGATGGAAATGTGCTGATTTGGTGTGAAGATCAACAATTACCCATATTGAATCATTGCTTCTAGGTGTCCTCAGTAGTCCGGTGAAAAAATCCATCATAATGTCATCCCACTTCCACATAGGAATAAATAGGTGTTGCATCACTCCTTTTGGATGATGTCTCTCCGCCTTTAATTGTTGACAACTAAACACCTTGACACGTAGTCATCAATTTTTCTTTTCATATTATCCCACCAAAAATATTCTTTTAGATCTCTATATATCTTGATGCTACCTAGGTGTATAGAGAAATTTGAGCTATGACCATCATCTAATAGTTCCCTTTTTTAGCTCAGGTACTGATGGGAGGCATAACCTCTTCCCAAACATTATAACTCCTTCGTCGTACACCACATCAGTCAGTCTCTTATCTTTAACTGCATTAATTTTTCTGTGCAAATTCACATCATCAGATTGAATTTTTTTATCTTCTATAGTAACGATTTTTTTATCAATCATTTGAACGAGAAGTGATGTTTTCCCTTCCTTAACAATTCCCATATCCATCTTTAGTATATCTATGAACATAAGATCTATTTCAATCTGCATTTGAGATAGAAGGCCATGATATTTCATGTTTAATGCATCTTCCACCTTATTCACCATTCCTGGGTGGTAGTGTATTGAAAAATCGTAATCTTTGAGTAACTCGAGCTATCTTCTTTGCCTAATGTAGAGTGCTTTTTGTGTGAAAATATATTTCAAACTCTTATTGTCTGTATAAATCTCACATCTCTCTTCATAGAGATAATGCCTCCATATTTTCATAGCAATGATTTCGGCTGCAAAATCAAGATCATGAGTTTGATAATTTTTCACATGGGTCTTCAACTTCCATGATGAATAAGAAAAAACATTATCATTTTTCATAAGGATGCAACCTAGTCCATTTTTTGATACATCACTGTAAATTAAAAATCCATCACTTCCAGATGGAAGAGAAAACATTGGAGCCTTGACCAATATGTTTTTCTATTCATCGAAGCTTTCTGTACATTCTTTTTTCCACACAAACTTAACTACATTATGTGTGATCTTGGTTAGAGTGTTATCCAGTCAGGCAAAATTATGAACGAAATATAGATAACAACCCACTAAGCCAATAAATTTGTGTACCTCAGTTATGTTTGTTTGCGTGGTCCAATCAAGGATTGCCTTTGCCTTCGTAGGATCAACAAGGATTACATCCTTAGAGACAATATAGCCCATAAAAGAAACTGATTGAAGCTAGAATTCACACATTCTAAACATCCCATCTTATTTATTTATTCTAAGAGTTCTCATAATAACTTACAAGTTATTCCCATGGTCTTAATATCTTTTTGAGTATACGAGGATATCATCGATGAACACCACAAACAAGATATCAATATATTCCTTGAAAACTATATTCATTAAATCCATGAAAACAGAGGGTGAATTTGTCAGTACAAAAGGCATCACTGTAAAATCGTAATACCCATACCTATTCTGAAATGCTATCTTTGAAATATATTACTTCCTCAGACAGAACTTATGATATCTGGATCGAAGGTCAATCTTCCACAAGTATTGTGATCCATAAATTTGGTCAAATAAATCATCAATATGGGGCAGAGGTTACTTATTCATTATTGTAATAGAATTGATTTCTTAGTAATCAATGCAAAGTCTCATGGATCCATCTTTCTTCCTGAAAAAGTGGACAGGGGCTCCCCATGGAGAAACACTAGGTCAAATTAATCATTTTTCACTAAAATCCTCAAGTTCATTCTTTAGATCTAGTTATTACACAGTGGATATTCTATAGGGAGCCTTTTATATAGGTCTTGCATAATGAATTAAACCAATTGAGAATTCAACTTCCAACTATAGAGGATGTCTCATTAAATCCTCTAGAAATACATCAATGTACTCTTTCACTATGTGTACATCTTCAATATGAATATTTCATTCCTCGTCCATAGATATTGGTTTATCTTCCTATAGAATAATTGCATTCAGTAAAGCTATTGGGGGTAGTTCTAGATAAGAATCCGGTGGTGATGTTTCTTCCATAAGGGAAAGGTATTCTACACAATTTACAAAAAATTGTAACTTCCTTTTTCTTAAAATTAATATTCGCATCATAATTTGATATCCAATCCATATGGAGAATTATATTAAATTTATACATAGTGCATATTTTGGTGTCTGGAGGGGGACTAGTTGACAAGAATTAGTTGCAATGATACATCCCCTAAGAGTTTTTACTGACAACTCCTTTATTAAATCAAGTTGGCTGTATCTAATTTTCATGCAACACTGAGAGGATAAAAATGGATGCAATGATTCAGAATCAAATAAAATGTTGTCTAAGTTTGAGGAAACAATTAAAGTACCTAACAACATGTCACTAGGAACTTAATCCTCCGTGGTTGTAATCCCATAGGCTCTATCTTTCACTTATTTTGTGCTTCTCCTTTTCCTTTGTTATCAGAGTACCACTTCTTATCTTTGTTTCCTTTGAAAAAATTTGATCTAGAAAATTACTTCTATGTTTTGATGGCACTTGATACAATTTCATCATATGATGAAAATGATTGAGAAGCTAGTTCCATTCGAAGACATGTCTTAAAACCATCAAAGAAATGATCAATCTTGTCTGCTTAGTCACGTACATAATCCAGGACATACCTGGCTAGCCTTGTGAAGGTAGCCTCATACTCTGCAACACTATCTTCTCCCCTTTGATTCAAGGCAAGGAATTTCCACTTCATTTCAGTTCGTTTCTCATGAGGGAAATATTTTTTGAAGAATATTTCCTAAAAATTCCCCCATTCCATATCATCTATATCTTCTTCTTTTGTGGTATTTTGAATCAGAGACCACCATTGATCAGCATCTCCCTTGAGACAATATACTACCAGTACTACCTTTTCATTTTCATTGCATCTTAACGCCATGAATATTATTTTATTGGACTTGATCCATTGATCAGCAACCACTGGATTAGTATTCCCACTAAAAGATGGGGTATTTTACCCCATGAAATCATCAAATACGATTGTGGAATGGATATTTGTTATAACTTGAGTATGTTGTCCCAATATGGGCATGATCTGATCTAATCCAATGTTGATTGTGTTGACTTTCTCAGTAAAGATATCCCTACCTTTCCCATAATTATTGATTATCATTCTTCCATTAGATTCGATTTCTAAATAATGGGATACAATATATTAGTTTATGAATCTCAAATAGAAAATCACTCAACGTAGATTGAAATTCTATGTATAGCTAATCATATAAACATTGTTCCTCTGAGGAAAAATTTACATTAAACTCCTTCATAATGGCTTGTAAAGAAAATTTGAATTATCCTAAGAATATCCCCGAGGAGTGTCGTAACCAAGACTGCAGCAAGGCCCATTATCGTGCACCAGTTCCAGTTTGAGTCTAGCTCAAAGCGGTGTTTTTGGGTTTTAACCCTAGATACATCTTTTCCAAAGCCTCCTCTACCTGCTCGTATTTAGACATGGACATATTGCTTATAAATATCCACATAATATATTCCTTACCCAAATACTAGGACATTATTTTATGTTTGTCCTCAAATACCACCTTAGGGATTTGTTCCCTACTATACATTTCCTACAATAGTTTCCATTTTTCCTACTAAACATCCTTTGATACCAACTGTAACACCCTGACCCCTCTAGGCTAGATCTGGTGCATTACTAAGGATATTGGCATGGTTATAAGGATTTAAAATCCCAAAGTAATAATCAGTTTAGTAGTCTTTAAGAAACTAGATATATTGATGTATCGAAAATTACATTGAATAAAGGTTACAAGGTACAATACATAACAAAATTAAAAACTGCATCCACAAGAACTCAATAAACGATATCTTATTTGTCACATGTTGAAAGTAAACAATGAAAGTTGTGTGCTCAAATGATCAGTAAGGGTGATAATTGGCGAAATCAGGAGTTCAATAATAAGTGAATCACAATCAATCTGACATAATCAATATGGCACAGTGAATAAATGAAAAACTAATACCATTAATAAACTGAGAAGGAATCTGAATCCATAGATTTTTTCATAGTGAAAACCTCATGGATAATAATACTAACTAGTAATGAATAAATAGAATTATTATTAATTGGAAGTCATTTATTTGGAACATGAAACCATACGACCATAAAAACATTTTAGTTATATGGGTAGAAACCCATCTTATTTTTTGAAACAAACTCGAAGGGTTTATCACCAACTGATTTGCCTCATGAGAACTACCGATGCATCGAGGGTCTATAGAGGAACCCACCCTCCACTTCATGTCCAATGTATTCTTTATACATTTATTAAATACAATATAAATACTCCTTTTAAATGTCTATATAGATTAGAGTATACATATTTATCAATATTTCTATAATTAAAATAACTTTCCAAATAAACATCGTATGTAAAATGGTATACCATTTATTCAACAAAAATATCCTTGATATGAGTTTATAGATATTAAATATAAATATAATTTCAATTGAAAAGTTATCTCAAAAGGGCTGTAGGTACACCACATAAGGATTATTAGGTGCACCACACAAAGTCTTCACAACAAAATAGTAGTTGAGACAAAGTCACTTACCACAATGTAATCAGTCGAATCATATAACCATAACATTATAACCCTCAAATGAATAATTTAATAACATAAATATAAATAGAATCATGTAATTATATATAAAATGGAAGTAAATAATAAACTTTTGATTCAATAATTAGTAATTCCAGTACCTAATAAACATGAAATGGATATGTTATAACCTTATTAAGATCATTAATGTCATTTTTGATTGGTTTAAGAGATTCAATTGTATTGTTTTGGAAGCATTTTCTTACTCAGTTTCATGATTTGTTTACTTGTATTCCCGAATGGATGTTGGTTTGAAATATGGCTAAACATCCATAATTGTTCGTATACATTATTGGTTACTTTAATGATAAATAAATCACCTTATAATGATTCTGGTTATATAAGATGAGGATGACTCATTCGATGAATTAAATAATAAACGCTTGAAATTGGCTTGGTAGTTTTGTGCTCAATAAACTTGTTTTGTATTATTATTCCATATTATGTACGTGTAAAGATTACGAACAATAATCAAGATAAAATAGATATATTATGACCCGGTTGAAACATAAATAAGGTTTCATGACTAGTAATGAAGGAACTAAGGATGAACAAAACATCCTTATCCATGAAGGCAATAAATTGGAAGCTCATGGACGTTGATTTCGTTTATTAAAATAAAAGGGAGGGAGTATGAATATTGTTAATGGTTACTACATTAAATTTTTATAAATATAGTATATAGATGATACTAGAGTTATCATGATAATTTGGATATAGGTGGTGATTAGAGGATAATAAATGGAGATAAATTCAAATGAAACTAAAAGAAAAATAATAGTGTTTTACCTCTTGAAAGAACATCCTCGAGAACCTCCTTAAGAGAAGAGATTTTGGACTTTTGGAAGGACCAAGAGCTTCCTGGTTGTGGGGAGTGATTATGGAAGGGTATTTGGGCATAAAATTGAGGAAATTCAAGGATTAGGGGAGTGAAGATAATAGATATTGGTGAGGGGTTTTTATAGTGGAGGGGAGTGGTAAATTTTGATTATTTTATTCATTATTTTATTATTTCCCTCAAGACAACCAATACTGTTGTTTCATGTGACCTCTAATAGTAATAAGTGCATGTGAGTTCAAACCATGTGGCCTTACATCACTTATGATGTAATAAATAGTGTAATTTAACTGATAATTTGTATATATGATATTTTATCGTATTTCACTATTCATCAAATGTTCTAGAATTTTAGAAAAATCCCATAAATTTAACCTAACCATTTTTCGACGTAATGAATTCAAAAATGAAATCCATTATTCAAAATTATTTTTATTAATTTAATTTTTAAATATAGTCATATTTAATTCGAAAAATAAAAATTTTAAAGGTTCAATTAGTTTTATATCTCATTTAAAAACTAATTAAGATCTCATTATATTATTTCCTTAAGAAAATAAAATATTATTATTATTTTATATTCATAAGGGTCATATTACTATTCAAATTACTATTCATAAGGTTATGTTACTATTCACTAAAAATCATGTTTGTTCAATCCTACTCCAAATGACTTACTGATCAGAACTCTAGATGCCCATTTTTCGAAGTTCATAATATAAAAGTGGAAAATTTATCTTTAATGGAAACATTTTGACTATCTCCTACATAACCTAGTGTTGTTTCAAAGGATCACAATGATGAATAGAATGTATTTATAAGAAACCTACCAAAAAATGTTTGGGGTGAAACAAATAACATTATGTAACCATTTATTAATTAAATTTTTATGTGATGAAATAAACATATATATTGTTTTAAATAAAAATAAAAATATATATTAATAAATAATATAATTTAATAAAATATGTGTTATGAAACCCACAACTAAAATTATTTTTTAATAAATATATCATTGTTATGTTCCCCTAAATAAAATTTCCCTAAATTTTTTTACCCCTTGGTAAACATGTGGGGATTTTTTTCATTCACATTCTTGTCACATTCTCATGTTGCTTCTTAAATCTTGTGATTTTTCAATAAATCATTAACTGAAAATGATTACTTATTTTCAGTACTTTCTCTATACGATTTTAAATATGAAAATGTTTTTACCTAGTGGAAATGATAATTATCCAACAACACTACTTTATGGAACAATATATTTTACTCATTAGGTACATATATATTTAATAAAGAAACATGAAATGAATTATATAACTGAGATAAAAATATAAGTAATGATACATTATATGTCCTTTCTCCCACCTTCTCAATAATATCATATGGATCTATAAGTCTTGGAATTTATTTTCATTTTGACTAAAACACATCACACATTTCCATAGATACATTATTGGAACAATGATCTTCCACCTAAAATGAATGATCATACCTTCTATGTTTTTCACAGATATTTTAAATACATTGGGAAGCTCTCTAATTTTGACGGACCAATTTACCTTTTCAATGATCACATTCACCAATCCAGGTATGAAAAAAAATTATCCCTATATCTATAACATAATGGTCTGGATTACTAATGATTTCCATGTATGTCATAATAAGATTCGATATATATTATAGCATTGAAACTATTTTTATAAGAATATTAAACTAATGAAAAATGATGATATCAGCCTATATAATAATCAAATGATAAATCCTAAATTATATCCTCTATGGTTTTAATTTCCTTCCTTTGTTAGTCATCTATTTGAGTAATAAATGTCTTACTAAAATTTAATTCAGTACCTAATGATGCTTGAGCTCCATTAAAAAATAGAGGTAAACCATATATCATGATTTGGAATAATAAAAAAAGGAAATCCATATAAACAAAAGATTTCATGATGATATAGTTGAGAAAGATAATTTAAAGATATATTATATCAAATTTTAATAAAATAATTATATTTAATCAATTGATTAATAATAACCCATAATGTATTATTTCCATGATTTTTATTTGAAAATGAGGTTATGAAATACATGGTTATATATTACCACGTCCATTCATGAATAGAAAATAGTTTAATCATTTCTTTATGTTATTTACATTCTGTTGTAACCAATTCAAAAAATATTATTTAATGGAAAAATAAAAAATATATTAACCAAATTCCATAAAAAATATTCCAAATGATCCCTAAAAAAATTTTATTCCTTTTTTAATGGAATATAAAGAGCTATATTATTTACTCAATAATTCCATTTTTAGTTAAGAGTTATTCGGTGATCATAACATCTTTCTAAAACTGATGACATGTTTTCCATCAGTATTAGACTCATATAAATTCCCTTATATTATCAAATTTATCAATTCTTTCATTTTATGATCTTATTTTTATATATAATTAATTATACATAAAAAATATAATTGTACAATTACATATAAAAAATGAAAAAAGGCTTTAACCATAATAATTTCTAATCAAATTTTCCTTAACTGATTAACTAATAGAACAGTATCCAAATGTAACATGTTTAATGTATTACCCCCTTTCGTTTCAATGACTTTAAAACCTTGTTAATTTTTACTAGATGATATTGAATTGTATGGTAATAATATTTTAATAATAACAAGCAGCTTATTTATTTCACGTTTAAATTTTTTGAGTTAATCTATATTTCAACCATTTATGATCCATATATATATATATATATCAAATTATTCCATATATAAATAAATTTTATAAATTTTTAAATAAAAATTTAAAACTATATGTGCATGTTCATATGTATTGTAAAGTTTCTTATGGGGATTCAACTCCCATGATATATATGCCTTTATTATATCATTTAACACCATAATAAAACAATGACACATTATTGAAGTCTCACTATAAATTAAAAAGTATCAATTTTTGAATGATATGGATTAAACTAGAGAATTAATAAATATTATAATCATTTCATGGAAAAATTATTCAAATTCTCTTATAGAAAATAATTTTAATTCCTTTTTATTTAACACAGTTAATGGATTCTCCAATGAGAAATGACTTCAAAAAACTCTCGTTAATAACCCAATAATCCATGAAAGGTAAATGTATCTTTCCAGATAATTTTTATATAAATATTTTCATATATTTATTACTTATATTTTATATAGTTATATTTATTATAAAAATATTAGAAAATTAATCACCCAAAAGTTATGAAGCTTTATTTCAAACAAAATTAAATTTTTATGTATTATATGGTCTTGTTTATAACATTTATTTCCAAATTATATAATTTTAATTTTAAAAAATGAACATCATTTCTGAGTTCACTGAATCAAATTTATCTTAATATTTTCTTTTTAGAATCTTTTGAAAAGATGGATTTTTCAAAGAATAGTGAGAATACTGATTTTTATTAAGAAATTTATTCTGTATTAAATTATTAACAAACATTAAATATATTATTATTTATTTATAAATCTTAATTATGTTATTTTTTAGAATAATCCAATAATTGTATTTTTAATGAATTTTATACATTAATATAGTATAAAAAATTTCATACTTCAAAAGGAAATGTTTCTGGAAAACAGTTTTCATCGTGTTCTTTTGGTTTATTTTTAAATTAAATAATAAAAATTATTTTTAGTATTTTTCAAAGTTTCATTAAATATTTATAATAATGGGAAATAATGTTTTTAAATAATTACTTTTTATTTTTGATTAAAATGAATAGTAACCTTAGTAAATTTTTAACTATAGTTACGGGTTAATCATGTAATTAAATTTAAAAATAAAATGTAATGGACTTGAAAACAAAACTATTACATTACTTAATTATATTTTATGAGTCCATTTCATACATAATAATTAAATATTCATTTATTTTTAATTTTTTCATTTGGAAGTTATTAATACATTTATAAAGTTTGATTTGAAGAAATGTTAATAAAATTATAGTCTTGTTTTTAATAAGTACAATACTTTTTAAATATGGATAAACATTTTATATGTTATGTTATAAGTAATTATACAAAAAATAAGTGATATATAATCATAGTGGTAATTTATTTTTTATTTTAGTGAATAAATTGTTTCCTTAAATTATTACACAACGATGATGCGGTAATTATTCAATTAATGTAAATATAAAATAAAAGTTATGAAAAATATTAAAATTATAGTAATTTTAAATAATTATTGTGTTCCCTGAATTATTATATAACTATAACATGATAGATATATTTTAATTGATTATATTATAAATCATTGGTTGTCTTGATGTTATAAAAATAAAAGTAAATGAATTGTTCTAAAATTGATATTATTGATATTTTATGACAATAATATTTTATTAAGTGATATAAAAATACTAAAAATATTATATTATTTAAAATGAGTTATAATTTTATTTAAATACACTATTGTCTATTTATGTTTTTTTATTTTATAGTATCATTGTTAACACTTAATGTGTAGCTAATTTTAATATTGCAGTAATTGTCAAAAAAGTTAATGAATGTTTAAAATAGAATGATGGGGATGAACATATGCTGAAAACATGTAAAAATTTTATTTTATGAGATTATTTATTCTCATAATCATATTATCTTTTAAAAATATCAATTTAGATCCCATTGGACATAAAAAGTTATTTATACTAATTTAAAAATTATAAAATTCGAAAATAACCCCTCCCCCTTCTTATAAATGGGAACCATTTATTCTCCTATAATAATACCTAAATACTCTTTTAGTTCACAATATATCTACCAAAATCACTTCCTAAAATCCCTCTCCAAATTGTATTATTCCTTTTCTTATAAGACCAACCTTATATGGATTAAGTTGTTAATCAAAAGAGACTTTCCAAAGAATATGTATTGTTTTTAATCACATATTTTAGTTTTATTTATTCAACCACCTCCATAAAATATTCTTCCAAATTTCAAAATAATAACACCAGTATCCTCCATATATTAAGATGTTATTATGTCAATGACATAACATATCTCTATATATAACATCTATCTGATGGTAAATGAATTTATCATTTTTGAATACGACATAATACTGGATCGTGAATCGATGTAATTCATTTTCCATCACTGTATCTCAAGAAGGGTTATAATTATGGATTTAATATATATATATATATATGATATTGACAAAATATTTTTAATTATAAAAATATAATATTTTATTTACTAATTTACCTTTTAATTTACTAATAAATGATAACGTCGTTCGTGCATACTTATGGACTACCACCTCCATGAAGCGATGTGATTCATTTTCAATCACCACATCACATAGATGATATATATAAGTTGAATTTAAAAAATAATATTATATTTATAAATTTTTTATTGTTAAATAATGATAATATTATATTGTATATATTTTTATACTGATCATTGAAAAATTGAAATTCTACTCAAGCATACATTCATCCTACCATCTTCATGATTGCAAGGTAGTTCATTTTTCAAAACCATATTTCATGAATGGTTTTAAAAGTGCAATTATTACATAAAAATGATACTTATTTCATGATTACTATTCGATAGATGATATAATAATAACCACTTTTACCATAGTCAACATACATATTCTATGTTGGACTTAAGTATCAAATATCGTCAAAATATATGACGTAAACTTAAATGATTATGTAATTGTATGTTATATAATAATAACTGATATGATAAGACTAATAAAATTTAAAAATCATATTATGAATGTAATTAATTTTAGCGTCCCCAACCTGGGAGCCGGTTGAAGAGTGCCCCTAGCTGGGTTGGCCACATAACCTCAAACGTATCTCCCTAAACACTAGAGGTTTACGTCTGGTTGCAAGGGAATTTTTTTGTTAGCGGGGGAGACACTAATCTCATATGTAATTGGTATTATCCCTAGAATAATAATACAATTAATGAAAAATAGTGGAACAATATAAATAAATAAACTAAGACAGAAGCAATATGAATAATCCAACTGAATAAAAATCAAGTGTAGAAGCTCAAAAAATATTGTCATGCTATGATGTCTATCTAAACTAAAATCATGTAAAATAGAAACCCATGCATACTATAGACTAAAAATAAAAGACAGAATGTGAAACAACTACATCACGTGTAAGCCTTGGTCCTCTACCTCAGTCTCTATCCTAAGAATCACACTTCCCTTTGTCAATACCAACAAGCATGTAATCTACTCAGGTGTCCACAATGATAAAAGGGGTTGTGAGATAAAATCCTAGTAGGTCGGTACCCATGGTGTCTAAAACATTCCATTTAGTGCTGTAATAAAATGCAGTTTGTCATTATATATTAAATTTAGATAATTAACTACGTGTAATAAAATAAATAACTCGCCCTGGGTTCCCAGCAACACTCGTCCCCAATCACCTACTTCAACCTAAGTTTGGTGTATGATGAATGTTTCTATAACATTCAGGATGCACACACCAAGATATATATATATATATAAGTCAATAAGAGAAAGATAAGATAAGGAAGTGGCACACCCTCAAGCTTGTGCATTAACTAGGGGTCGAAATCATGTGTCAACTAGGTGTTTTTCGACATATCAGAACATTATCATAATTCTAAAGAGGCTCATATTTACATTAACGTAAAACTTCAGTGCGTCATTATTAATGTTCAAGATGAGATTTTTAGTATGAGATCATCCCAATGGTATATCTACAGTTCATCATTCAAATTATCCAACACCATCGACCTCGTCCAAGGCAATCTTCCGAATGACTAAATATCACTCGATGCATGGATTTACCATGAGACCACCCTGATCCTGAAAAAATGGGTTTATTATCATCTGATGCATGAATAGACACATTTCTAGTGGATCCATCCTTGACAGGGCCCTTTTGAAACTATTATCACTCATAATTATTTATAAAAACCAGGGAATTGTGGGTCTGGAAAAGCCTAAGACACTGCCCCCGACGTGTAGAGGATAACTAGTCAAGAACGAAGGGTCCATGTGTGGACCTTAATATGGGATACACCATCTATAAAATTATTAAATTTAATAAAAATTTCACATTATCATATATGAAATAGCATTAAAATGTAATTTCATCTTGAAATCTAATCAGACCCACTAGTGCAACACAAGGTATTACTTTAATATTGCAGCTTAAAATATTAAGGATGTAGATACTGTATCTTCACAAGTAGATGAATAATCCTTTTAATAAATAAATAAATAATTTAAAAAATAGCAATAATACAATAATTCAAGGTTCATAATTTTTCTAAAATAATTATTTAATGTAAACACAACAAAAATGGGTTGTGCAACACATGCAATTAAATAAATTAAATGATTGGGCTAAAAAAATTATACCCACTATGTAGGCACACCCAAGGGGGTGTCTAACCATATTAAAACAATTTAAACAGATTAATTTATGATAAATATGGATGGAATAGTTAGTTGAAACAATTAAATTGATAACATTGGGTGAAATTGAACAACGTTGGTAGGCACCGATGAAGGGCCCAACCGTGTGTTTTTATAAATCACAAATATAATGTTGAAAAGTGAGAAGAACCTCTACCATATGGTCATTAATGATTTTATGATATGTGGTAGGAATTTATTTGACCTAAAATGGGAGAAAATAGTTGATTTTTTTAAAAAACCATAATATAGGGTAAAATCATTCCGCCAAGGACTATGAAAATGATACTCAACAAAAATAAACGATTACAAAAGTGTGAGATTAGCCAAACATTAAGGTTTAAAGCCCACCTGATAGAAAATAAAACACATAAATAATGGAGGCATAGAGATCTTCAGAAGGAGTAAGAAGGTGGTGAACCACCTAGGGAGAGGGGGAGGCACGATGTGGGAGAGAGAGGAGAAGAAGGGATGATAAAAAAAGGTAGAATAAAAAAAGAGAAAAATAAAATAAAAATAATGAGAAAAATAAAAAAATAAAAAGGGAAAATAAAATGAAAAGTAATATATAATAAAAAGGATCGAAAATGAAAGAAGATAAACATAATAAAAATTGTAATCTCTCACATTAATTATTTTTACTTTTTCCATCAACCCCTTTCTATTTTATTTCTAAATGTATTTTATCCCTTCATAGATTATTTTAAATATTTTTTAAATATATTATTATTTATTTTTAATATTTTTTAATTATTTTTATCCTGAACAGCATGAAAAATAGTGATATAAAATTTTTCAAAAATCGACTATAACTATATAAATTATTTAAATAACTGCATGGGACCTGATCTGGGGTGTGAAAGTGCATGCCCTAGGTCTCTTTATAAAATTATACAATAAAATTTAAAATTGTACATACTTGATTAATGTCATGACATTACAACCCCCCTTCTTAATGACAACTCATTCTGAAGTTTCCCTTCTGAGGGTAGTGGGAAATCATCATAGGACAGTTTTTTCCACTATAAATGTACATTTGTCTCTCGTTCCCAGGTCTCATCTTGAACACTTTCATGTTTCCATAAAACTCGGACTAGTGGGACAGACCTACCTTGGAGAACCTTCATGCTATAGTTGACGATGCAGATCATATATTATTCAAAGGATTCATCTACCTCAAGCTCGATGTCATCCGAGTCAAAATAAGGAGATGATTCAAGATGATATTGTTAGATCTGAGATACCTAGAAAATGACATGTATGGAAAAATAACTTTGAGTTAAATGTAACTAATAGGCCACTTGAGTAACTCTATCCACTATCTTAAATGGCATGATGTATCTTGGTGACAAAATTCCTTGTCTATTAATCCACATGTGACCCAACCTCAGAGAAACACACAGAAGGATCTGATGTCCCACCTCAAATGCCAGAGGACTATGATGATGATTGATATAAGACTTATGTCTTGACTGAGTTATATCAATACACTTCTAAATCAACTGAACTTTCCATGAAGTCTCTTGAATGAGATGGGGACCCAAAAGAGATGCATCTTTTACTTTGATCCAACATAAAGGTGAATGGAAATGTCTACCATAGAGGGCCTCAGACAGAGCCATTTTAATTATTGCCTAAAAGCTGTTATTATAAGTAAAATCAACACGAGGTATATTCTTCCCCAAAGACCCTCTAAAATCAAGGATATAAGCCCGTAACATATCATATAACACTTTTATAGTTCTCTCCATATTCACATTAGTCTGGGGGTGATATGCAGTACTCAGAAGTACCTATGAGCCCAACACCTTTTACAACCCCTACTAGAACCGTGAAGTAATGCCATCATCTTTGTCTGAGACTATAGAATGAGGTACACCATGATATCATACTATCTCCCGGATATACATCCTTCCCAAATCATCAGTTGTAAAGGTCACCCAATTAATTAATAATCATGTAACCTTGGTCAACTTATTAACAATCACCCATACATAATCTCTTTCTAGATCAGATCTTGGTAATCCTATAAAGAAATTTGTGGTGATGGCATTCCATTTCCATTCAGGAATGGATAGAGGCTGTAGGATTCCAAACATGTTGTTGGTGCTCTCCCTTCACCTATTGAAAGGTGGAGCACTGATTGATTAAACCTACTATCTACTTTTTTATACAAGGGAACCAATACTATAGAGACATGTCTCTGTACATATTGGTTAGCCCAAGATAATCTTCCCAAATAGAGGTGTGAGGTTTCTTCATGTCCACTTCCCATATATCCAATGGTACCAATATATGGCCACAGTAAATGAGAGTTTCACTTCCATCAACAACCTAAATAGGAGGTGGGTTCTCTCCATAATGCATTCCGTCAAAATGATCCCCTTAGTATCAGTCATCTATTGCCTATGGACTTACTCTAGAAGAGATGACATCACTGTAAGAGCTACTAGAACAGATTTCCCATGCTATTTGCGAACCTATAGATGTATCACAGTAAACGAGGTCATCATCTTTCACTCACTATTGGATACCTAAATAGCATGTTTCTATCTCTTGAAACTCAATCCATCTATCACTAAATTACCCTTACATGGGTTATAAGCAAGAACAATGTCGAACGACATCAATTATTTGACCAATATCCACTACCTTATGGTCAAGTCTCATTGAGTGGAGATATATTTTATGATTTTATGAACCATGTAACAAACGAACCATTCACCCAAAATGTATTATCTCCAACAACGTTGATCAAGAACCATATCTTCTAACTCAAGGTCATGTATAATATACTTCCACTCATGAGGTCTCAACCAATGGGATCCATAAGCCACGACTCGATCACATGAAATCAAAACTACACCAAGTCTGATTCATGAAGCATCATAGCAAAATATATATCTTTTTTCTAAATTAGGATGATTCAGGATCAGATATAAGGACAGTCTTGCATTTATCTTCAGAAAATATTTTTCACAGGGTTCTGACCAGATAAAATGTACAATTTTCATAGTTAGGGTCGTAAGAGGCATAACTAAGCCAGAGAAATCTTGGATAAAACACATGTAATAACCATCAAGACACAAGAAACTGTAGATGTCAATGAAATTCTTGTGATGCTCCCATGAATCTACGGCACCCACCTTTTATGGGTCAACTTTTACTCCTACATCATATTTAATATGACCTCATAAGTGACATTTTCCAATCCAAAAGTGGCATTTACTAAGATTAGCATATAGTTTATTTTCTCTCAATGTACTCATGATAATCTCAATATTGGTTGCACGGTCATTTTTAGAACGCGAATACAATAAGATGTCATCTACGAAGACTACCAAAAAGGAATCAATATATGGGTGAAAAACTTAGTTCATCAGAGCCATGAAGACTTCCAAAACTTCTGTGAGGCTGAATGGAATAACCAGATACTCGTACAGGCTGTAACATCCCCAGAATGCAATACGTGGTACGTCCGTTAGTCTCACCCACACCTGGTGATATCCCAACTTCATAACAATCATGTAGAAAAGAGTTTCTCTCTAATGTTGGATGAAGGGATAATCTATACAAGAAAATGGATATCTATTCTTTACCATGAGATGGTTGAGTCAACGATAATCCATGAATAAACTAAGGGTACCATCTACCTTCGTGGCTAAAAGAATAGGTGAACCCCATATCGATGTGCTAGGTTTGATAAATCCCTTATACTCGAGGTCTTCAACTTTCTTTTTGAGTTCCTGTATCTTTATTTTTGTAATCCTATAAGGAGTAATGGAAATTGGTTCTACACCTATAACGAGATTAATAGTGAACTCCGCATACTTAATAAGAGGTAATCTAGAGAAATCATCAGGGAATACATCCGTGAAAAGATCTACAAATTGGGGGAATTTAACTACATGTGTTCCCTGATCCCTCGTGAAGAGACTTTCTAACTCAGATGTCACTCTACCCAGCCCTGCATATTTAGGCTTATCTCGATCATACTGCATATCCCATTCTCTATTATAGAGATATGCATCTGCCTTAGGGGATGTAAAGGACAACTGATGGTGATAAAAATCCACTTGATCGTGATAAAGAGAAAGACAGTTCATGTTGAGAATGACTTCGATAATAGACATATCGAGGATATAGAAATGTCAAACAAAATTGTACCCATGTATATCAATGGGGGAACTATTGGCATTGTCGTATGCTCTCTTTCCTAACTCCTATAAGAGTGTCTAGATACATGATGCTACAATGGTACTCAATTAAAAAACCAAGACCTTAAACAAAAACAATTATAAAAAGGGTGTGATGTGCTGGTATCAAAAAGAGAAGATACTAATGTAGAGGCTACTATAATAATACCTATTACTATAGATGTTAATTCACTATGATTCTATGGTTCTTATTGTATTGTGTACATGTGACATGAACCACTACCCTGAGACGCTTCCTGGTTGGCTTGAGCAGGTCCACTATACTAACACTGATAATCTAGAAGTTGATTTTCCCCGACCATGACCTCCACCATTACCTCGACCTGATCATCCGATGGAAAAAAAATCCAATCCTACAATGGAGTCATAGATCCCATACCTGATAGTGGTGTAGGTGCATATCCCCTACCACTATATGTTGAAGAGATATAATGGCAAAAATGCAGAAGGTTACCCATTCTACTATAAGCTCAGAACTCCTTTGGGTCTCTCATGCACTGTATCTTCTTGTTTCCATGTATTCCGGATTGATCACATGTGACATAGCTGTCAAAATTTACTATATGTCTTGGATTTCCCCCACATACACTTTCAGAATGGTGTTTCTTGCTGCCAGAAGAGCCATCTCCCTGCATCGGAACTGAACCGCCCTGGCTCACCAGTTCAGTTTCCCTAACATTAATATTCAAAATTAGTGCCTGATTTAAGATCTCTATTATAGTTTTATAATAGAAGACATTCTCTTGAGAGTAGATAGTATACTCAATTCCATCCTCAAAACCCCTCATATTAGTCTATGTGTCTCTAGTTAGAGATGGGGAAAACATTGATGCTTTGTGAAATGAGTAGAACAGTCTAACACAATCAAAACACCACGATGAAGATGTAGGAATTCTCATGCATGATCATCTCTCAGAGTATATGGAAATAATTTATCATATAATTCTTCATGGATGTTGGACTAAACCATGTCACTGGTCTGCTAAGCCTAAGAAACAATGTCCCACCAGTTCTTGGTGGAGTCATAGAGCATGTAGACTATAATTTTGACCCTTCACCTTAGAAGCATCTCGAGGTGGTTAAATATAGAACATAAGGATTCTATCCACGACTATATAGCATGAGGGAAACCACTCGTCGATAAGGTGGGGCTAATACGTCAGAAAGTCCAAAATGAGGTCTCCTATAGATGGGAAAGGTATGAAGATATTCTGAACTGACTAAAGAATCATATGGAGGCTATCCCTAAACTGAGCATTAGGGTTGCACAGAAGATTGGTAGGAGGGAGTACCATAGGGGGCACTATAAGAGGTTCGACTGGTGGTTTATGACCCACCATATCTAGAATGTTCTCATTTCCACTCTCCCAAGGAATGAATCGAATACATCATGGTGACATTGGTCTACAATTTCCAAACACACACCTTTAGAAAAAATGTAATGAAGATGAGGAAAATATGTAAGGTTCAAAAGATATTAGTTAAAAGTCATGCCTATGAGCACGACATTATGGGGAACCTGCCTCAGGATCCATGTTTCGGTACAGAACAGAAAACATATGAGGATTTATAAACAAGGTCTATTGTCCATTAATAGGTCATGTTAGGTTAACATATTACAAACTACAACAAAATTATATTTAACAAACCAAAATTTAAAAATATTTACCACTAATACCAATAACACTCACATGAAAACAAGAAAATTCATGTTGAATGTAGATGTAGAATCGAAATATGCATGTAATTTTAATCCTATGGTGCCTAATGTGATGCATGAAATGTATTTCCCTCATATCATCGGGATGAAATGGTAAAAACCCATTATCTCAAAAATAATAGTACTAATAATAATGAAAAACAATTGAGTCATCAGACAGTGAAATCATATCAACAATAAGAGGCATAATCACTAACTGAAATCCCAACCCATGAATTTGGGTTTCCCCTATATATGGGTTAGCTACGTCCAAGCTCATGGTACATTCCAAATACCTATATCCTAGTCTTTTATCTAACCCAAATAGTATGACAAAAAGAAAACCTCCCTCTGATACAACATTGTAGCATCCCCAACCTATGAGGCACTTGAAGGGTGTCCTGAGCCGGGTTAGCCACATACCCTCAAGTAAATCTCCCCAAAAACCATAGGCTACCGAATAAAATTGATATCCTTTTTCATGTCTGAGGGGGGATTTATACCCTAATAGGTAATAGGTATTATCACAATGAAAGTAAAAAAATTAATGATAAATAGGAGAAGCATATAAATAATTAAACTATAGAAGAAGTAATATGAATTATCCAACTGATTAAAAATAAAGTGCAGAATCTCACAAAATAATCTCATGATATGATGTCTGTCTAAACTGAAAGGACAGAGAACAGAAACACAAGAATACTATAAACTATAATGTTAATAAAAAATTTGAAACAAATGCATCACAAGAAAGGCTTTGTCCTCCTCCTCAGTCTCCATCCTATGCGTTATGAAATAATCAAGCATCATAAGAATCACACTTCCCTTTTTCAATACCTATAAGCATGTAATATACTCGGGTGTCAATGATTCCCGATCAGGGTGTGAGATAAAATCCAAATTGGCTGGCACTGATGGTATCTAAACCATTCCATTTCATTTAGTAATAAAACATAGCGTTTCATTATATTATAAAAGTAGATAACTCACAAAGCGTAATAAAATAAATAACTCGACCCGAGTTCCCAATGGCACCCATCCCTAATCACCTAATTCAGCCTAAGTGGGGAGTCTGTAGGATGTGTTTGTAATATTAATGATTCAAATATACTTATATATAAGCCCTAAAAAACAAGTTAAGACAAGGAAGAGGCACAACCCAAATATTGTGCTTTAACATGGGGTCTAAATCATGTTTCAACTAGGTGTGTTTCAAGATACCAATAAAATATCAAAATTCTGAAAAGACACAAAACGGAATTAATCTAAACCTTCAATGAATAATTACTAATGTTCAAGTTTATATTTGGATTTTGAGCCAATCTTGAAGGTATCTCTATTGTACATCCTTCAAATTATCTAATAACACTGAGCCTATCCATGGAAATATTCCAAAAGACCAAGCATCACTCGAGGAATGGCTTTACCATGAGTATGTCCTAATCTCGTAAAGGGTATGAGTATTATCTATGTTTGGAACAACCACATTTACAATGGATCTTTCCTTTATTGGTACTTTTGGGACTGGTATAACTCATAAGTATTTATAAATACCTGGGAAGTCTCGGCCTAGGAACGCCTAAGACACCCTGCCAATGTGTAGAGGAAACTAGTAAGGAATGGAGGGTCTAAGGATGTCCCATAATATGATACCCACCTTCTCTCTACACAATAAATTAAATTAAAATTTTATATTAGAATATATTACATAGAATGCATATGTAATTTCACCTAGAAATCTAAGCAGATACACTTGTGCAACACATGGTATTAATTTAATATTGCAGTGTAAAAACATAACGAGGAAAATAGTGTGTCTACACAAGAAGATAAATTCACTTTTTCATAAATAAATAATTAAACACAAAAAACTTCCAAAAACCCTTCAATTCAAGGTTCATAATTACTCTAAAATAAATATTTAATTTAAATGGGAAAAATGGGTTATGCAACACATGCAGTTAAAAAATTTAAATTCACAAATTAATGAAATTTATACCGACCATGTCGACACATCCAAGGTGGTGTTCAAACATCATAAAACAACTTAACCAAATTAAATTATGATAACTAAGTATTTATTTGTTTTGTGAAATAATTAAACAGAAAATATTTGTAGAAATTGAAATAAGTCGGTAGGCACCAATGAATGACCCAACAGTTCATTTTTATAAATCACAACAAAACAGAGGTAAAGTGATTATTAACCCTACATCATGGTTTCAACTGATCCTATAATCTAATTAAGGATTTTATTTAAGCAAAAACGAAAGAAAAAAGATGAATTTTTTGAAAACCCCAATATAGGGTAAAATCCTTCAACGGTGGACTACGCGAAGGATGTTAAACGAAAGTCTATGATTCCAAAATCACGAGGTTATCCTTACCTTAAGGATTACATCACACTTAATGGAAGGGAAAAAGATGAAAATGGAGGTTTGATGATATTCTTAAGGGGAAATAAGGTGGTGCGCCGCCTAGGGAGAGGTGGAGGCGTGATATGAGAGAGGGAGAGGAAGAGAGGAGAAAAAGGATAAGAAAAAAGAATAAAAAAGTAATGAAAAAGAGAGAGATAAAAGTAAATAAAATGGGAAAAATTAAATAAAAATACTATAGATAAAAAATTATGGAAAAATAAAAAATAAAAAATAAAAAAATGCTAACCTCCCACTTTAATTACTTTTACGTTTTTCGTAACCACCATTGTATTTTATTTCAAAATTTATATTTTTCCCTTATTCATTCATTTAAATTTTCATTAAATCTATTATTATCTATTTCCAATCATTAATTAACTATTTTAATACTTAACAATGCGAAAAATCACGATATTACATTTTTTATAAATCCACCGTAGTTATTTAAATTATTTAAATAGCTGACCGGTACCTGTAGTGGGGTTTGCAGATGTGCACCCAGGGTCTCTTTAAGGAATTAGACAAACAAGTTTAAAATGGTCTGTACTATATTGATGTTGGGGTCAAAAAATAATTAACACACTTTTATTATTCATATATAAAAACATTGCACATGCTGATTTTGACTCAAGGTAAGGGACTTTGTTTTATAAATCATCTATTGATGTTTCTCATCCAACTATTTTTCTTCCATGAACATATTTTGAAGAAAGAATTATAAATTTATGTATATATACATTATTTAATTATACAAAAAATTCTTTCTATTTTTAAATTATCTCAATGGATTTTAAAATTATTTTTTTATAGATTGTTCTTAATTTCATTACAAAAATACAAAAAAGAAAATTCTATTTTAACATTTAAAACAACAATGTCCATTCCCACCACCAAAATAGTAATTTGATGTCTGGATTATAGTATGACCCTTCATTGCTTTTTAATTAAAACCCAGTTTTCCATTTATTTATGGGATTTGTTTTTTGAAAACTGGGTTTTGAAGACAATGAATACATCAATATATGAAAATGAATTTTTATAAGTGAAATGAATGTTTCTTTGATGCAATCATAAATATGATATTATTATGTTATGGTCCTTTTGAATTTTTTTTGATGATGAGTGATTCCATTATAAAATGAGGTAAGGTGATCTTGTTTGGTTTCCAATGAATTGGGTATATGGATGTTGATAAATGATTAGGTTTCTTCTAATATAATATGGGAATAAATTATGATGGTTACTCCAATTATAATTAGGATTTTTATTTCAAGTGTTAATGTGATGGTTACTCCAAGTATAACCATCATGTTTATTATATGTGTATCCATGATGTTTAATCCATAAGTAATAGTGATATTTAAATGATTCCTTAAGATATCTACATCATTTATGCATACTTTCATTGGAGTTTTACAGAAATCGTATGTCTTCACAAGTTAAAGGAAGTATATTATACTTCTTAATGTTGTAATGTACAACATTAATAAAAAATAATATTATTTTCTATGATTTTAAAGAATACATACAAATTTTATTTTTCCTTTAATATATCGTATGAATTGTTTTATGAATATATTTGGATGGAGAAGTTTATTTAATAGCTAAAAAAATATTTATTTTGTTTGTCAATGTTTATTTTTAAAAATGAAAAATTTTATAATTATTCATCAACTAATATTTTCTTATTTTTTAATTTCCCTTACTATGATTTTTGTGTTCATTCCACATTTTAAAATTCACTTTATAAGGCTTAAGGATGTATAGGGTAAAGGAAGAAGTCATGTTGAAATTAATAAAGGTTTGTCATGAAAAAAAAACTTTTTTCATTTAGAAAGTAGTATATTATGGGAAAATGAATACTTGTTAGACATTTCCACTATATATATAGAGTTTTTATATAATATTTATTACTTAACTCTCTAAAACTATTAAACAAAACTATAGTTTGGAATTTAATAATTTGAATTAAAGTTATAGTCATCAAAATTGGTAATAATTACGGATGGGTCCTTATAGTTTATATAAAAAAGGTTTAGATATAATTATAGGTTTTCGAAAATGTTAATATAAGACCATTTGAATAATTTACATTATGTGTATGTTAAATTCATATATAATTTTAAGATTACAATATTGTTTAGCCAAAACTATTTTTTCTAAATGGTTTTCCTTGGAGGAAATAAATAAGATGAAGTATAAAGGCACTAAGGGGACATTATCCATCGAAATTAGTAACATACAATGGTTTTAATGGAAATAAAATTGTTTTTTATGGAATATTTTATTAATATTATAGATGTCAGTGGTATTCATTCCATAGATCAACCCGATTTACCATAGAGGAATATATATATTCCTGAACTTTTTATGATGGAATACCCACTTGAATTTAATGGATCATTTTACCCAATGTTATCTTAGTTATATATTAAATAACTATAAATGATATTTAATTTCAGGGGTTATTATAACCATCAAATGATAAGTCTATCTATTTATTATATTAAAGTTGAAGCAGAACAGTGGGGGTCGATGATCAAGAGTATCACAGATAGAGAAGAAATTTATGACTCAGAATGAGATGACATTATGAATATTTTTGATGATAAATATTTTCCTAAAGAAATTAGACTAGTGATGGGAATAAAATTATAGTAATTTCAATAAAATCAGGAATTTTCAATGTCCGCATATAATGAAAACATCACATGGTTATCATGGTGTGCACAAAATTTTAAATGTGATATTGAAATGTAATTAATTATTTTTATTATGGATTCAATCCCTGATTTCAAACATAATTGACTTATTCTGTATTCAATGATTAAAAGACAGTTATGAGATGGGATAAGAAGGAAAAAATTTATTTTTCTAATGATCATTATTACATTTAAAACCATCATAAAAAGTATAACTACATGAATGAAAAGGGGAGAATGGATTGACTAAATATGATCATAAGAAGATTAGGTTTTTAGTTTCTAGGATTTTTAGGAAAAGTTAGGATGGTGAATTCTCGTTTACGTATGCTCAGTGCTTCATAATTGGTAATATTAGGCATATATATCATAATTTTGATGAAAATTCATTGATAATGGTTTCACCAATTGTTATAAAAAAATAATAATCTGTTTTAAATATAATGATATAGGTTATTATGCACATGAGTGTTTGAGGAAGAACCCAAAAATGAGAAACAACTAGAGAATAAGTAGAGAGGTGTGATGAAATTTTTATAAATAACTTTAGTATAAGTTAGGACATCAAATTAAGTGGTATCTTGTATATTGACTCTTTATTCAGATTATACTAATGTATTTGTTGATTCAGGGTCTATGCATTATTCCATTTTTTGAGAAAAGTATTTGTAAATTGGAAATTATACCATAAGAAATGAAGTTATACCTTATGGTAAAAATAACTAAGAGAAGTATTAAGTAAAATTATTATTATAAAAATTTTGTTATCTTTTTCTATGAAAATACTATACTTTCATAAATTTTTTTCCTTATACTAGGTGAGATTGATATTCTTATGAGTATAGATTGAATTTAGGTTTACCATACTAAATGTATGAATCCATATCTTCTTTCAGGAATGTTTTTTTCTTTTTCTAGACATTTTTGAGGAAAACAAGAAATTCCGAAAAAAAAATTAAGTACATGCCATGTACTTTATTTGTACACGCTATGTACTTTTTTGTCGCAAGAGGGCGTGTACTGGCTATGAAATGGCCACACACATGGTCGTGTTGGGTGACGTGGAGGCCGCCTAATGTGGAGTATTGAAATAGTAAGTACATGTCATGTACTCCAAAAGTACACAACGTGTATTTTGTTTTTTTATCATTAAATAGACTGGGGTCATGTATGATCGCCAGAAGTGTCTTCTTCTAGGTCTAATTCGATAGACATAAACCGTATGGAACCAAAACTTCTCCGAGCCCCTGAGCCTCCTTATGATCTCTGAATTGACTGTCGTTGTTTGAGTTGGAACCATTATGGTAAGCTGTTCCTTCTTCTAGGGAATCCTTTTCCAATTCCACATATTTTCCATGTTATCATGGGTTGAATATTTTAGACGCTTTTTAGATCTTTGACATTCCAAATAGATTCAAGCTTCGAGGATCATGTATAGTGATCTCCTAACACCACGGTAGGTGGTTTGTGCCTTTCCTGTCCAAGTATTTGATTATTATGTGAAAATTCCACCAGTACCCTTGAACAGGGTAATGCATGTTTACCGTTTTACCCCTTTTGTTTTCCTATCATGATTGTATTCTTGTTTATAGGTAATTTGAATATGAATTTGTTTTATTGATACTCTTTGGATGTGTTTTACTCATGAAAGTTGTTTTTATTACCGTTTGGTCATGTTTAGCCTTTGGTCATTTACCAGTTTTCCATGCCTTGTGGTTGTAGGATGGGGTGTTGTTTTCTAACATGTTTGACATGTTGTAGACTGGTTAGCGAAGTATTTCTGTAGGTTTAATTTTTCATTATAACATTATTATGTATTGACTTACACGGGGCTGTGAAAACCTAGTGTTATAGACTATAAGAGGATAGACAAAGTTGTCTTTCTCAGCAAGTCTTTGGAAATTATAGACTATAGGAGGATAGACCGAGTGAGCTTCCTCAGAAAGTCTTTGATCATTATAGACTATAAGGGGACATATCGAGTGATTTTCATTATAGAGTCTTTGTTTTACTTGAATTACCTTGAACCACTCCAGGCTATTGTAGGAATTGTTTGGGTGAGATTCCTTAGAGAGATTGGGAACATCCTGGGGCTATAAAAGGAATTGACTGAGTGAGCATTATCATAGAGTCCCTTGACTGTGGGCATATAAGGGGAATTGGCCTCGTGTGCTTCCTCAGAGAGTCCTCGACTACCTTAAACTATAAGGGTAATTTATCGAGACTGCTTCCTCCGAGAGTCTTTATGAATTATTGTGACAGAACCAAAGGGGTTAGGCTGAGTGTAATACCCATAGGGTTACTTGTGCTCATTTGGTAGGACCAGAGGGGATAGATGTGGGTATTTCCCAGAGGTCTACCTATGTGTGTTATCTACTTCTTGACTTTGGACTATGGATTTTTACGGCTGTGTACTTTCCTATTTACTACTTTTGTACTTTTACTACAATATATTCACTGACTATTAGGCACAAATCTTCGAGTGGTTTCATACTGGTATTTAGTCTCATAACCTGTTTGGGTCATGCTTTTGGGACCAAATAGATTATATTGTTGCATGTATATATAAGGGCCAGCACCCTTCTACTTTAGGTACATGATGTGTTGTGGAGTTGGAGAGTAGGGGACCAAGATTAGGCTTGTGATGCGGATGAGATGTTTATCTATTTATTTTGTACATTAGTTTATTACTTTTTTTATTCAGCATTGTGATTTTTTTGGCTGCATTCATAGACATATTTTTCATGCATCATTTATTATGCATTGCTCAAGTTGTTTATTATCACAGTCTTCCGATGTTTACTATTGATGGATATTTACTGCTTCTCCTATTATATGTTGTTTGTCTTTTGCTATGTAACTCTGTCAATGAGGGTATAGTTTATCCATTATCACACCCAAGGCCCTCACTACTAGTCAGAAGCTTCTGGCATTTGGGGAAATGCTCTTGAGGCAATGTGACCAACCGGGTACGGGGCGCCTCTGGGTGGCTTCAAGAACCGGGATGTTAAAAAGTGGTATCAACGGAATTATTTTCTCTTAACTTACCGTTTGGATACTTTATCCAGGGATAGGAAGGAATAGGTACTTGGTAATAAGATATTGCAGGGAGTTGTTAATCCATGTACATGGAAAAGCCAATCTACCTCATTATTGAAAATTTTTTACTTTCACAATTTTATGGTTGATTTGATTTTCACTGTTTGGTGAATCACATTTATTGTGTTGTTACTGTTGATGATATTGAGGTTCTATTTATATCACGACCCGATGAGATGAGGGTAAGCCATCTCATGCATCATATAGGCACTTTCTAGAAATCACAAGTCATGCATTCTTGCCATCCCATTTAGGATGCATTAGCGATTTCATGTTGTTGCGATAGATGTTGTGTAGAATATGCATTTTGTTATGATAGATGCTTTGATAAAGTCAACTGATGTTTGATATGGTATTTTCTGTGTATTTATTTGTCTGGATGAACGCTAAACATTGGTCTTTGAGGTATTATGGGCCCTCATAGACAAGAATTTTGTGGATCATCAGTTTGATGACATGTTATAAATTGTATAATATGACAAACATTGATTCTCAGGGAGTATGAGCCCTCACTGGTTAGAATTTGGAACCTTCTAGGTTTTTTTAGTGTTTTTCTAGGCTCTAGAGTATTTTCTGAGGCTTATTGTCTGGAAAAAAACCCAGAATACACACCGTGTAGTCTTGACTACAAGCCGTGTGTTCTTCTGTTTTGGAAGAAATAGTTTTTCAAAAGTACAATCCATGTACTTATGTACATGTCGTGTTGTCTCTAACCATGTATTAGGCTATTTGGGCAGAGACACAGGATGATGAAGTCCTTGTGGTAACACGTCGTGTACCAGTTTAGCAAATCGTGTATCCTGAATTAGGTAACAGGCCGTGTAGCTAACAAAACAACTCGGTTGAGTCTCTACTTATACACGCTGTGTCCATATTGAACATGTTGTGTAGTCTGATATCAGTACCTGGTCGGGTCACGAATATCACAGGTTAGTGTTATCCTTTCTTAGTACGCACCATGTTTCTTTAGAACACATCAGGTAGTGTAACCTAGGTACACAAGCCATGTCACTAACAACACAAGTTGATGAAGCTTATCTAGTACACGCCGTGTCTACCTTAAACATGTCGGGTAGTCTTGTCTTGGGAGAGCCGTGTGGCATAACTATGTAGAAGGACCTTGGCAGGGGAAGAGGATTCAAGTGCTCGGTGTGTGTTTAGAGAACACGCCATGTGTTTGGGGTGTTACCCAACCAGTTAGGGAAAAAGTACACGCCCATGTGAATGACTTCTGAGAACATGTTGTGTAGGAAATGTACACGCCATGTAGTTATGCTTTGTAAACCATGAGTTATTTCTTCCTCCTCTTCCATTATAACACTCCTTGTTTTCAGTAAATGATATCTTGATCTAATCTATGTGTTTGACCATGCGGAGTCATGCCACCGAGACTTCCTATGGTAGTACGCCAGTTTCCAGACGGTGGTCAGACACCAACTATGGATGATCAGGGACTTCAAGCAGATCCTCCTATTATGCCAACCTTGGAAACAACCATTATACCAGGCACAAGTGGTGATGCATAGTTCATGGAAGGCTTTCTAAGGGTGATGCAGACTTTTCAGGGAGTGACATCTCATGCCCTGTTGATGGAAAAATTGACATGGGTTTTCAGAAGCAGCATCCTCCTACTTTCTCAGGGGATAGAGGACCCAAGCATGTTGAATCATGGATAGAGGCCATGCTGAGAATCTTCGATCATCTTCACATACTTCTATAGAAGCGGGTGAAACTCAATACCTATATGATCCGAGACTCCACCAAGAGGTGGTGGGAGGTGATCTATAAGGTGGGACACCACCGTAATATGGCTTGGGAGGAGTTCCAGTGTATCTTTTACAATTACATCCACCATAATACCTTGAGGGCCGATTGATCCTAGGATTTAATGAGCATGGAGAAGGGTACTATTTCTTTGTTGGTCTGTTCTTCTCGCTTCATGGAGCTGTAGTGTTTCACACCTATTATAGTAATTGATGAGTTATTCCTCGATAGGATGTTTGAGGATGATGTCTAGAAGGAGATCCATTCCCAGGTGAACATCATCTGGTTGACTTTGATATCTTCTATTGTCAACTTGGAACTATTCACTGAGTGAAATCATAGGTATTCTGGAGTAGCTAGCCAGGGCGATTCGACATCTAGAGTTAGTGTTCCTCTTACTGATAGCAGGAAGCAACGCTGGGAGTCTGCTCGAGGAGATTAGAGTAGGTGGGATGTATCTTCAAGAATCCAGGTAGTATAAAACCAATGCGGGAGGAAAAAGCATACTAGGCCTCAGTTATAGAGAGATTCGATGGAGTGTTGTACTTTCAGCAAGTTGGGACATCTCTAGCACTTTTGCCAGTTCTTCTCTCCAGCAGTTTGTGAAAGGGGTTCCTCTATGACTCCTCTTTTAGGATCAGCGCCACCAGCTTCTCACCAATCTGGGAACTGGAGATCTTCTAGCCATTCGGGCTGAGGTGGCGGTCATGTTCGTGGAAACTAGTCACATGGTTTTCAGCGACATCATGGTGGATCAGCTTAGAGTAGTCAGGCAGGGTCACAGGTCTGTGGTACATTATATACTTTTGTAGTGGAGCAAACCAAGAAGTCGCATGATCCCAGACCTTATACCATTTGAGGTATGATATTAATAGCCTCAGTTTTGTCTTCTTCTCTTTTTGATACAAGGGTTTCTCATAGCTTTCTCTCTGTTTCTTTTGTGGAGAGCCTTGGGCTCAACATCTTTTCCTCTACCAATATATTGACGTTATACAGACCATTGGGGACTACAATGTCAAGTGTATGTCAGTGTAAGGAGTGACCTCTAGAGGTTAATGGGTGTAATATTCTATGGTGCATTTATTTCCTAGAGATGACAGGCTACGATATCACTCTCGGGATGGACATGCTAGTTCCCTTCTAGGCAGTCATCGACTGTTATCACCGCAGGGTGAGATTCATATCACCTGAGGGTGGATCTTTTCTTCATTGAGGTGGGTGGGATGTCCATGTGAGTAGAGAAGGACCCAGGTATCATGTGTAACGCCCCGAACCCAGCTACCCGGAGACAGTGCATTACTTCGTAACATTGGAATGATCACAAAAGATCAAGTCTCGAAAGACTGATTAGTTTATTAGCCTTGGAAACACTAGATACATTCATAAACTTTACATTACAATATAAGGTGAAAAACTACAATAAAAAAGTCTCCATAGTCCACACTCATATCCTCTCCTGACTATCCCTTCAGGTCATTCATAAATTACTTCTTCACATCCTGGAAAATATTAAAATATTGAAAGGGGTGAGCTCAGATGCTCAGTAAGGATAACAATATTGCGGAAGCTTTCATAAATAAACATAAACATTTAAGGCAATGTATAACTAAAACAAAAGCCTTTTAAACTTGAAAATCAACATAATATGGCAAATTAAAATGAGATAATTCCATTTACTTCTTCACATGGATATTCTACTGGTCGAATAATCAAATGAAATATCAATAACCACTTTCATAATGATGGAATGCATAATGCCAGACTATCATAACCACATAGCCAAGGCCTCGTGCCAAGACCACAAATAAGATTTTGTCAAGGCCTCATGCTAAGACACTAGTTTGTCTCATGAGACCTACCGATGCATCGAGGAGCTATAGCGGGATCCACCCGTCACTTACTAAGTCCAATGCATTCCTCATATGAATGGGGTTAAACATATCATAAACCATAACATAATCGTATCACATAAAACATGCATAAAGGAAACATAACATTTTCACATTTCAATCACAATATTTCAATAAAAAACATTGATAAAAACGCATTCAAAACCATTTTCAATACCAAAATAAAAGAAAGGTAAAACATGGTATTTATTTTTCTTTTAAAAAAAGGTATGGCTTGTAAAGGAAGCCGAAACTCAAAAAATGGTCATGGCGGCGGAGAAGTCATTGTCGCCGCATATATACGGAAAGAAAAACATTCCCTTTTTTTCGTTTAGTAAAATTCTTCGTATAAAAAAGTTTCCTTTTGAATAAACGTAAAATTCAAAGGGGTTTATACACCGTATAAAAGAAAATTGTGAATAAAACCAAATATGCCTCAATGAAAGGAGATTGAGACGAAGTCCTTAAAAAGATCATTTTTAAAATAAAATAGATCTATTATGTGTATTCACTATAGTTACACATAAATAACATAAAAAATACAAAATAGGACATAATAATATCATGACATAATTTGAAAGTAGGTGATTAACCCAAAGAATGGAAGTTGGGTTATGAAATTCCCTTACCTTGCGTCCTGTCCTGACTCGACCGTTCTTTAACCTCCTGAATAATAAAATAGAGTTAATTTCTATTTACATAAGAACCTTTTTCATGTTCATTATTCCCTTTATATCACTTATTACCATGTTATGAACATTATGTAATTATTTATGTTAATAACGGTCGTTTTTTCGATCTTTGGTTCTTGAGTCAAAAATAAACTTCTTAAAATTACAAGTTGTTCATGTGGTGAAATATCCATTATATACAGAATTATATTAATGATATAGATATCATATATATAATATATATACAGTATATACATTCATTTAAAATATTACGTAACATTTAGAGGTATGAAATGAAATGCACCATTCATGGAGACGGTAAGTCGTACGTACGCATGAACGCTACTTTCATTTCTATTTCATATTTAATGGAATGAAATCATAATGATATAAATGTATAATATAATTCCTGTATAATATCATATATAATATCATTTACTCCATCCTTTATACATCCCACATGTGGCATTAACGATTCACATCACTTTGAGGGGGCGGTAGTCCACACTTCCTAAAATGAAATTATCGTGTTTACCCACAATGGAAACAATAAATGTATGCCATAAATGAAAAATACCGAACCTTAAGTAAAACATAAACATATTATATATCCTATATAAATATAGTGACATCTTAATGTCCACCTTTGAAGGTGTTATATGAGTGTTGAACAATCATCGTTTCGTGAGGCAGAAATTCTCCATCCACAGAAACCGTATGTTCTTTAACCATTAGATGTAGGAGTGTGTAAGTGTAGCTCTAATACTTCTTATAACAACATCCTAGTATATTGAGGATACTGGTGTTGTTACAAAAGAAAGGAATAAAAATATTTTAGGGGGTTGGAGAAGAAAAATAAAACAAAAAAACATTAGAGAAGACATTACCTCAAAATCGGTTAACTCTTTTTGATTTGAGCCAAAGGCTTCCTTGGGAAGAGTTCTGCCCAAAGTGAGGCTTCTAGGAGTAAGAGGGGGAAGTTTGGAGAGTATTTGGTTAGAGTTTGGCCGAGCCAAATGGCCTGAAAGTTTGAATGAGGTGGTAGAGGTGGGGGCCTTTTATAAGAGGAGAGGAGGGGAACTCTTGGAAAGTAAGGAAATTTTACATTATTATACAATTCTTTTCGGATTGAAAAGGTCCCACACTTATATAATTCGTGGATAAGGTGATAAGGGTTCTAAATCTACCCATCCAATAGTCTTTGGACAAGTGTAAGCCTTGTATTGTGCATTATGTTTTCATTTTATTAAAATCATTAAATAATGAGGTCATTGCTGCATCATAATGATGTCATAAATAATTTAATTTATTTAATGTCTAAAAATTATAAAAAAAATACTATGATGTAGGAAATCGTTTTAGCTTACAAATGACTATTTATAGTCAAAAATATGACTTGTATAACCCCATTAAAAATTGTTTTAGTAAAACATTTCATGTTTGTGTCATTTTTTTACTTTAACATTAAATAAAAGGTATTTATGTCATTTTCCAACTAAAGTGGATTCATGGGATCCCCAAGTTGACCCATGGATTTTCTTGGTCGGCCATGGCACATCCAATGAGCGTAGGACATGTTTCAAGCTCATCTCATATTATTAAAACTTTATTTTTACCTTAAACTACACTAATTACCTCTAATCGCGATTAAGAACATAAAAGTTTCTATTCACCAAAAAAAATTATTTTAATATCATTGTACCACATTTTACTTCTTAATGACAACCATGTATGTCAGTTTTTTGAATATCAAATCACAGAAGTGGTAATATTTCATTTAAATGAAAAATCAGTTATTTAACTACCATTTAGTGGTTTCACTATTCATCAAAAATTGATGTTTTTCAGAACAATGCCAAAATTTCACCCTATGCTATAATTGATATTCCGAATTCAAAAATGAAGTCCATTTTGAAATAGAAAATTTCTATAATTTTAAAAAGTGGTTATTATTATTCAGAACAGCTAATTTGATTAGTCGCGGTGTTTTAGAACTCGAATTTGCGTACAATGCAAGCCATTGCATTATTGAATGAGAAGCGTATCGTCGAAGCTCGGGGTGTTATATTCTCCCCTCCTTCAATAAATTGTGTCCTTTCAATTTGAAAATTTTTTCTTTGAAAATAAAAGGTTGAAAATCGAAAATACGTTTGTGTAAAACCCACATCAGAAATAAGATTAATAAAATTTAGCCTTAATAAGAGGGAAATGGAAATAAGAAAGTCACCGCCAAATTATGATCTCGATAAAAAGAAAATTGGTGGAAATTAGAGACATATAATTGGAGGAAAACGTAAATATTTGTATGGAGTGATTGAGTTCATCAATCACAATCAACTGTCAAATTGAGGGCCTCAAAGCCTTCAATCTATGTTGATTTAAAATATCACCAGTTCAACAAGACATAAGGTATTAGGATAACACATTTTTTTTGTTTTAATATCCCTTTACTAAAGTTTAAGAATTAATTTATTCATTGAATAAGATATAGGTATATATATATTTATGCTTGACAATTAGAGTTTCAACCTTCAACTCATCTTTCACTCAAAAAGATAATAGAACTCAAAAATATTATACTTATCCTAATTGTATAAAGTTACAAATGTTAACACATACTATTTAGATTGGTAAAATTATTTTTTAATAACCAGGGACTTCCTGTAGGCTAGTGGTAGGAAATAAAGGCCTGTCGCACTATGGTTGTGGGTTCTATTCATGCAGCTTTTTCTGACGCGACGATTATGCCCCACCCTTCAGGTTGTCCTTTTCCTAAAACTATAGCATTATAATATTCCAAAAATAATCTTCATAAATTTTTTAACCTTAAACAATACTATCCAAAGATCAACTTAATCCACTCCATCCTTTAGAGTTATCCAAAATACCTCTATCCAGATATTCTCTAAAAGGTCTCTTAATTCCAAAATCAATTGTAACATCAGATTACCCAAATAATTTAAAGTTTCTCTTATTGTCACATACTAAAAATATTATTACCTTCATCATATTAAAACCTTAATGAAAAAAAAACAAGTACTGCAGTACAATCCTTATATATATCACACTATTATTATAACCAGAATATAATCCTTGAGTCCAAAAGCACCAATACATTAATTATTCCACTTCAACTGTAGTCACAGCATAAGATTGTCCTTGATCCCTTGGCCTTTTCTGATGTAAGTTTCCCTGACGCTTAGGACATTAATTTGCATAATGCCCCATTTCCCTACAATTGTAACATTCAACATTGATAGCCACTTTCTTTCCCTTGCAATCACGCGCCTGGTGACCTTTTTCTCCACATTTATAACAAACTCTCATTCCTTTTAGGAAAGTACCAGGGTGATTCTTCCCACAATTATCACATAATGGAAAATCCTTCTTTCCCTTTTTCCCTTTATCTGTCTCTAGTTCCACCGTTCTCTTCTTCTCTTGCTTTACATTGTTGTCATAAGACTTAGAGAATTCCTTTTCTGTCTTGATAGCACATGAGACAATATCTTCGTATGTTGAGAAAGATTGTGATACTAAAGGTCTACGGAGAAATGGTTTTAACCCATCAAATAAACGATCAATCTTACATCTTGGGTTACGTATATAATCTGCAGCATACCTTGCCAACCTTGTAATGTTGGCCTCATACTTTGCGACATTCTCATCCTCCTTTTGTCTCAGACTCAGAAATTTCCTTTCCATATCTGCTCAATGGTCATGAGGAAAGTATTTTTCTAAGAAAAGCTCTTTGAACTCCCTACATTCCATATTCGATACGTCATCATCTTCCTTTGTATTTTGAATCAATGACCACCATTGATCGACATCTCCAATGAGGTGGTAAACTGCCATGATAACCTTCTCCCTTTCGCTACTCCCCAAGGCGTGGAATATTTTCTCTAAGGAGTTTATCCATTGTTCAGTTACTATCAGATTTGTACCCCCATTAAATGTTGGTGGTTGTTGCCTCATGAAGCGGTCTAACATTGATCCTCCACGTTGCGGATCAGGGTGCTCCATACGCGTAAGGTTATTATTCATAACCTGACTGAGTTTTCCCAGTATGGTAATAAGTTGATTAGCACCAGTTGTATCTCCAGATCCACAATAATTATCTTGAGCAGGAGGGCAATCCCTACATGGAGTGCGTGCATTGATACGGTTTCCATTCATTCCACTAGGCGCCATTTCTAAACAATGGCATAAACTAGATTAGTTTATGAATCAATATACATAATTCCGTACTTGTAAAATACATAACATAAATTGAACTATTTATGGATATAATCCATAAAAAAAATTTCTTTGAGGAAGTATATACTCATAACCCTTCATATTGGTTTGTAAAGAAAATGAGAATTATCCTAAGCATATCCCCCGGGAGTGTCGTAACCAAAAGTGCAACAAGGCCCGTTGTCGTGCACCAGTTCCCGTTCGAGTCTAGCTCAAAGCAGTGTTTTTGGGGTTTACCCCTAGGTACATTTGTGCCAGAGCCGCCTCTACCTGCTCGTATCCAGATAGAAATGTATTTCTCGGAAAACTCACAAAATCTCTATAATACCAAAATTCTAGGAAGTTCTTCTATACTAATCCTTAAAGACTATCTTCGGGCTATGTGCTCTAATCAGAGTTTATCTAAATCTAGTTTACAAGGTTAGTACTAAACTGCCTCTGATACCAACTATAACGGCCCGACCCCAGCTACCGGATTCGGTGCATTACTTCGTAACATTGGCATGATCACAAAAGATCAAGTCTCGAAAGACCGATTAGTTTAGTAGCCTTGGAAACACTAGATACATTCATAAACATTACATTACAACATAAGGTAAAAAACTACAATAACAAAGTCTCCATAGTCCACACTCATATCCTCTTCTTACTATCCCTGTATGTCATTCATAAAATACTTCTTCACATCTTGGAAAATATTAAAACATTGAAAGGGGTGAGCTCAGATGCTCAGTAAGGATAACAATATTGCGGAAGCTTTCATAAATAAATATAAACATTTAAGGCAATTTATAACTAAAACAAAAGCCTTTTAAACTTGAACATCAACATAATATGGAAAAAGTAAAATGAGATAATTCCATTAACTTCTTCACATGGATATTCTACTGGTCGAATAATCACATGCAATATCAATAACCACTTTCATAATAATGGAATGCATAATGCCAGACTATCATAACCACATAGCCAAGGCCTCGTGCCAAGACCACAAATAAGACTTTGTCAAGGCCTCATGCCAAGACACTAGTTTGTCTCATGAGACCTATCGATGCATCGAGGAGCTATAGAGGGCTCCACCCGTCAATTACTAATTCCAATTCACTCCTCATATGAATGGGTTTAAACAAATCATAAACCATAACATAATCATATCACATAAAACATGCATAAAGGAAACATAACATTTCCACATTTCAATCACAAGATTTAAATACAAAACATTGATAAAAACGCTTTCAAAACCATTTTCAATACCAATATATAAGAAAGGTAAAACATGGTATTTATTTTTCTTTTAAAAAAGGGTATGGCTTGTAAAGGAAGCCGAAACTCAAATAATGGTCACGGCGGCAGAGAAGTCATTGTCACCGCATATGTATGGAAAGAAAAACATTCCCTTTTTGTCGTTTAGTAAAACACTTCGTATAAAAAAGATTCCTTTTGAATAAAGGTAAAAGTCAAAGGGGGTTATACACCGTACAAAAGAAAATTGTGTATAAAACCAAATATGCCTCAATGAAAAAAGATTGAGACGAAGTCCTTAAAAAGTTCATTTTTAAAATAAAATAGATCTATTATGTGTATTCACTATAGGTACACATAAAGAACGTAAAAATAAAAAATAGGACATAATAATATCATGACATAATTTGAAAGTAGGAGATTAACCCAAAGAATGGAAGTTAGGTTAAGAAATTCCCTTACCTTGCGTCCTGTCCTGACTCGACCGTTCTTTAACCTCCTGAATAATAAACTAGAGTTAATTTCTATTTACATAAGAACCTTTTTAATGTTCAATATTCCTTTTATATCACTTAATACCATGTTATGAACATTATGTAATTATTTATGTTAATAACGGTCGTTTTGTCTATCTTTGGTACTTGAGTCAAAAATGAACTTCTTATAATTACAAGTTGTTCATGTGGTGAAATATCCATTATATCCAGAATTATATTAATGATGTATATATCATATATATCATATATATAAATTTTATACCTTCATTTATAATATTACGTAACATTTAGAGGTAAGAAATGAAATGCACCGTTCATGGAGATGGTAAGCCGTACGTACGCATGAATGATACTTTCATTTCTATTTCATATTTAATGGAATGAAATCATAATGATATAAATGTATAATTCAATTCCTGTATAATATCATATATAATATCATTTACTCCATCCTTTATACATCCCACATGTGGCATTAACGATTCACATCACTTTGAGGGGCCGGTAGTCCGCACTTCCTAAAATGAAATTATCGCGTTTACCCTTAATGGAAACAATAAAGTTATGCTATAAATGAAAAATACAGAACCTTAAGTAAAACATAAACATATTATATATCCTATATAAATATAGTGACATCTTAATGGCCACCTTTGAAAGTGTTATATGAGTGTTAAACAATCATCGTTTCATGAGGCAGAAATTCGCCATCCACAGAAACCGTATGTTCTTTAACCATTAGATATAGGAGTGTGTAAGTGTAGCTAGAATACTTCTTATAACAACATCCTAGTATATTAAGGATACTGTTTTTGTTACAAAAGAAATTAATAAAATGAGTTTAGGGGGTTGGAGAAGAAAAATAAAACAAAACAACATTAGAGAAGACATTACCTCCAAATCGGGTAACTCTTTTTTATTTGAGCCAAAGGCTTCATTGGGAAGAGTTCTGCCCAAAGAGAGGCTTCTAGGAGTAAGAGGGGGAAGTTGGGAGAGTATTAGGGCAGAGGTTGGCTGAGCCAAATGGCTTGAAAGTGTGAATGAGGTGGTAGAGGTGGGGGCCTTTTATAAGAGGAGAAGAGGGGCACTCTTGGAATGTAAGGAAATTTTACATTATTATCCAATACTTTTCGGATTCTAAAGGTCCCAAACTTATATAATCCGTGGATAAGGTGATAAGGGTTAGAAGTCTACCCATAAAATAGTCTTTGGACAAGTTTAATCCTTGGCTTGTACATTATATTTTCATTTTATTAAAATAGTTAAATAATGAGGTCATCGCTGCATCATAATGATGTCATAAATAATTTAATTTATTTAGTGTCTAAAAATTATAAAAAAAACTATAATGTAGGAAATCTTTTTAGCTTTCAAATTACTATTTATAGTCAAAAATATGAATTGTATAACCCCATGTAAAAATTGTTTTAGTAAAGTGGCTCCATGGGGTCCCCAAGTTGACCCATGGATTTTCATGGTCGGCCATGGCACATACAATGATTGTAGAACATGTGTCAAGCTCATCTTATATTATTAAAACATTATTTTTACCTTAAACTACACTAATTACCTCTAATCGCGATTATGAACTTAAAAGTTACTATTCACCAAAAAAATTATTTTAATCTCATTGAATCAAATTTTAATTCTTATTGACAACCATGTATGTCGGATTTTTGAAAATCAAATCACAGAAATGGTAATATTTCATTTAAATGAAAAATCATTTATTTAACTACCATTTAGTGGTTTCACTATTCATCAAAAATTGATGTTTTTCAGAACAATGCCAAAATTTCACCCTATGCTATAATTGATATTCTGAATTCAAAAATGAAGTCCATTTTGAAATATTAAATTTCTATAATTTTAAAAAGTGGTTATTACTATTCATAATGGCTACTTTGATTAGTCGCGGTGTTTTAGAACACGAAGTTGCGTACAATGCAAGCCATTGCATTATTGAATGAGAAGTGTATCGTGGAAGCTCGGGGTGTTACATCATGAGCTAGGAAGATTTATAGCCTAGATTTATATTTTTATTCTGGATGACCAGGGGACTTCACACTTAGACTTTCCTGCCATCAGGGAATGTTTTAGTGATGTATTTATGGAGGACTTTTCATGTTTTCCTTCGGAGCACGAGGTATAAATCTTGATTGAGCATGTGCTTGGAGAGACACCAGTGTCTATTACTCTTTATAGTATGGCTACACCTGAGTTGCAAGAACTCAAGAAGAAGTTGGAGGAGTTGTAGGCAAAGGGTTTCATCTGACTCATTACCTCTTCTTGAGGTTCGCCTATCCTATTTGCGAAAAAGTTAGATGGTACCATAGGCTTTGTTTGGATTATCATATGTTGAACGAGTTGATGGTCAAGAACCAATATCCCTTTCCTAGTATTTATGATCACTTCAAGAGGGTTCAAGGAGCATCGGTGTTCTTGAAGATTAACATGAGGTATGGTTATCAACATTTTCACGTAAGACCCTCTGATATACCTCTCACAACCATCTAGAGTAGGTATTGTCATTAATAGTATATGGTTATGTTGTTCGGTCTCATGAATGTGCCTACAGTTTTCAGGGAACTGATGAACTTTGTGTCCCATCCGTACTTGGATTCTTTCATGGTGGTCATCATGGAGGATATTGTGGTGTACTCTCAAACCCGACACAACCATGCCACACATCTTGAGATCATTTTGAGTCAACTGAGGGAGCATCAGTTATATTCTATGCTCTCAAAGTGAAACTTTTTGATGGGCCATATTCACTTCTTGGGTCATGTTATCTTAGAGACATGTGTATTAGTTGTCCCAAAGAAAGTGAGGGTAGTATCTTCTTCAGAGTAGCCGAAGAACGTCTTTGAGGTGCAGAGTTTTCTATGGGTATTTGGATACAACAAATTCCTTATTCAAGACTTTTCATGCTTATAAGAACTGCTGACAGGTCTATCTAAGAAGGGTGTGAAGTTCCTGTGGTCAGATTCTTGTGAGTCAGCCTTTCAGGAGATGAAATGGAGTTTGACTTCAACACCGATAATAGTCATTCCAGATCAGGCCAAGAGCTATACAATTTACTGTGATGGTTCAGGTATCGGGATGGGAGTTGCACTTATTCAGGGAGATGGAGTCATTGTGTACGAGTCTCAGCAGTTGAGGCCATAAGAGAGAAATTACATGACACACAATTGAGAGTTGGCAGTAGTTGTTCATGCCTTACACTATTGAAGATATTATCTTTAGTAAGAGAATTTTAAGGTTTTCACTGACCACAAAAGTTACAAGTACATTTTCACTCACCGTGATTTGAATTTGAGACAGCAAATGTGGGTCTAGTACCTTCAGTATTTTGACTTTGAGATTGCATATAATCTGGGGAAAGGAAACACAGTGGTTGATGCATTGAGCAGGATGACTCAGATACATGCAGTTCGGAAGGACAGTAGTGAGTGCCAGCTTATGGCCCTGTTCTCTAAGATTAATTTGGAGGTGCATGATAGATTGGGGAAAAAATTTGTCTCTTCTATAGCTGTTACCTCTAATCTTCAAGATCAGGGTCGAATGAGGAAACTATCAGATTCTAAAGGCGTAGTCCTAAGGGAGAGTGTGTCCAGATAGAACCTTATTCCTGGATAGACCATAGGTGAGGATGATATCTTGTGTTTCCAGTGGTGCGTATCGGTGCCAGCAGATATACATGAGGAGCTGATGCAGGAATTTCATTCCTCATTTTTGGCAGTTCATCCTGGCATTACCAAGATGTATCATGACCTACACATTCATTATTGGTGGCCAAGTGTGAAGAGTGATGTTGCTGGTTTCATCTTGATGTGTTCCACATGTCAGCAGTTGAAGGCAGAGCATTAGTGACCAGTTGAGATTTTGCAGCAGTTACCCATTCTCGAGTGGAACTGGAATGATGTCATGATGGACTTCGTGACTGGTTTGTTGAAGTTGCTTCACGGTAATAACACAGTATGGGTTGTCATTGGCATGTGTACGAAGGTTGATCACTTCTTACCGATCAAAGAGACCTTGGGTGTTGATAAGCAAGGGTGGTTGTACATCCGAGAGATTGTACATCTGCATGGACATCCACACTCCCATGTTTCAGAGAGGGATTCATGTTTCACTTCTCGGGTCTGGTAGGGGCTACAGAAAGCTTTGGGTAAACAGGTGCTTTTGAGTACATCATACCACCCCCAGAAATATGACCAGTCCGTGCGTATGATTCAGATGCCTAAGGACATGTTCCAATCAATCATTCTGGATTTTGGTAGTTATTGGGAGAATCATTTACCTCTTGTAGCATTTTCCTAGAACAATAGGTTTCAAGAAACTATTCAGAAGAAACTGTATGGGGATTTTTACAATAGGCCATGCCGATCACCCTTATATTGGATGAGTTAGGAGACGAAGTTTTGATGGGACCTCATCTTGTTCAAGAGACCACTAATCAGAAAGAGTTGATTCAAAAGAGGATGTCTATTGTGTAGTCTTGTCAGAAGTCTTATGCTAATCAGCGGAGATGACCTCTAGAGTTCGAGGTCTGGGATCAGATTTTTCTATGTGTCACACTGAGGTTGGGACACAAGAGGATTAGGGGACAAGGTAATCTTTCGACGAGGTACATCGGGCTGTTTGAGGTGTTTGAGAGAGTTGTGCCAGTTTCCTATCAGTTGAAATTACCTAGAGGTACCGAGCTATGCATAAAATTTTCAACGTTTCTCAGATTCGACATTATTTTTTATACCTGTCTCATACTTTCCATCCCGAGGATGTCGAGTAGGAGGTGGAAGCATATTTTAAAGAGCATCCTATCCGGATTTTTTATCGTAGTACAAAGGTTCTCCATGGCTGGTTTGTTTCTCTTGTATGCGTGATATGGCATCACGAGAGTGTAAAAGATGAGACTTGGGAGAGGGAGGCCGATGAACGAGCACATTGGATGGAGCTGTTCGGGATTTTTTCTTCTACGTCATGCTATGGAAATTCAGGGATGAATTTCTTTAAGGGGGGATGTTTTTAAGAAACCATATCTTCTTTAAGTATGTTTTTTCTTTTTCTGGTCATTATTTAGGAAAATAGAAAATTATGGAAATTTTTGGAGTAAATGCTGTGTACTTTATGAGTACACGCCATGTACTTTGTTGCCGCAGGAGGCTGTGTTCTGGCCGTGTCATGGCCACACACACTACTGTGTGGGGTGACATGGAGGCTGCCTAAATTAGAGTATAGAAACAGTAAGTAGACATTGTTTACTCCAATAGTACACTATGTGTATTTTGTTATTTTTAATTAAATGGACCGGGGTCACGTCTGATTGCGAGAAGTGTCTTATTCTAGGTCTCATTCGACCGAGAGAAATCGTATGGCTCCAAAACTTCTCCAAGCCCTTATTCCTCCAAATGATCTCTAACCGTCATCGATTGCATTGGAACCGTAGTGGTAAGCTCTTCATTCTTTTAGAGCATTGTTTTCCAATTCCTCTTCTTTTCTATTTTATAATGGGTTGAACATTTTAGATGTTTATGTAGATATTTGATGTTATAAAGAGATTCAATCTTTGAGTTTCATGTATTGAGATATCCCAACACCAAGGTAGGTGGTTTGTGCCTTTCCATTCAATTTCTTTGACTATTATGTGAAAATTCTACAAATACCCTTGAACAGGGAATTGTGTGTTTACCATTTTACCCCTATTGGGTTGATTTCTATGATTTGGATGTGTTTTTCCCATACAAGTAGTGTTTACGACCATTGGATCCTATTTATCCTTTGACCATTTACCTGTTTTCTATGACTTGTGTTCATAGGATGGAGTGTTGTTTTCTAACATGCTTTGGATGTTGTAGGCTGGTTAGCCAAGTAATTATATAGGTTTACATTGGCCATATAGAATTACTATGAATTAACTTACCTGGGGCTATGAGAACCTGATGTTATAGACTATAAGAGGATAGACCATGTGAGATTCCTTAGAGAGTCTTTGAAACTACAGACTATATAAGGATAGAACGAGTGAGCTTCCCCTGAGAGTCTTTGGACATTATAGACTATTGGGGGATAGACCAAGTGAGCTTCCTCATAAAGTATTTTGTCTTTATAGAATATAAGGGGACATGCTACGTGAGCTTCCTCGGAGATTCTTTGTTTTACATGAATTACCATAAACCTCTCCAGGATATAGGGGGAATTGACTAGGTGAGATTTCTCAGAGAGTCGGTGAATGACCTGTGGCTATAATAGGAATTGGATGAGCGATATTCCTTATAGAGAATCTTGACATTGGGGATATAAGGGTAAATGACCTCGTGTGCTTCCTCAGAGAGTCCTCGACTACCTTGGACTATAGGGGAAATGACTGAGAGTAATTCCTCAGAGAGTCTTTGTGAATTCTCAGGACAGAACCAGAGGGGTTAGGCTGAGTGTACTACCAAGAGGGTTTCTTATGATCGTTTGATAAGACCAGAGGGGATGGATATGGGTAATTCCAAGAGGGTTACCTTAATGTGTTAACTGCTACTTGACATTGGTCTATGGATTGTTACTTCTCTATACTTTCTTGTTTATAGATTTCTGTACTTCTACATACCATATATTCAATGACTGTTAGGCACAAATATTCAGGTGGTTTCCTAAAGGGATTTAATCTCACACCCTGTTTGGGTCATTCTTTTGGGTCCAACGAAATTATATTGCTGCAGGTATAAGTGAAAGCACCCTTCTACTTTAGGTACTAGACGTGCTATGGATATGGAGAGCAGGGGACCAAGCTTAGGATTGCGATGTTGAGGAGTTGTTTATCTGTTTATTTTCTATTTTGATTTAGTACTATTTTTATTCAGCATTGTGACATGTTTGGCCTCTTTCCTAGACAAATGTATCATGCATCTTTTATAATGCATTACTCGATTTGTTTATTATCTAAGTATTCTATTGTTTACTATTGATGGATATTTACTACTTATGATATTATATTTTGTTTCTCTTCCTCTGTGTAAATCTTCAAATGAGGGCATAGTTTCCCCACTATCACACCCAAGGCCCTCTCTAGTAGTCAGAAGCCTTTATGATTTGGGGAAATGTGCTTGTGTCCATGTGAACAACCGGGTACAGGGTGCCTCTGGGTGGTTTCTGGAACCGAGAAGTTACACTAAAAATCTATTATTGAGATAATTTATTTATTTTTCATAAATAATATTATTTTGAATATAATAATGAACCCATAATTTTTATTGTATATCAAGAAATAGGGAAACTATTAAATTATAGAGTTGAATGCTATGTTGAAAATATTATTATGAATAAGGTAACTATAGAGATCAGTGATGTTATTATGGAAAAATAATAACTAGGTGTTTTTTGGTTACTTTCCAAGAATTATACCTAATCAAGAATTCGAATTAAATATTGACTTTTTTCCTGATGATAATCTAATTTCAAGACCCCCATATCGAATGAATTAAGTTTATATTTTTTAAATGAAAAAGAATTTTTTTGAGTTTTTTGATAAGGGATTCATTCATCCCATCATGTCACAATGGTTTTCTCTTATTTTATTTATTAAAAAATATTTTTCCATGAGTAACTTAATTGATTATATAGATTTTAAAAAATCATTATTAATAAAATGTATCATTTAACTCATATTAGTGATTTTTACTAGCTTCATGGGGGTTAATATTTTTTGATGTTTAACATGTGATTTGGTTAATATTAGCTGAATGTTAAAGAATATGACATTTTAGAAATACTATTTTTGACTTGATATTGGAGTTATGAGTCTGTAGTTATGCCATTTGGGATATCAAATTCCCTGTATCTATTTTTAGATCTTATGGAAATAGTATTCCCTTGATATTGGGATATGTTTGTGGTTTTTTAATTTTTTATATCTTTATTTATTCATTAAATTTATGAGGATGAAGAAAAACGCCTATTGATTGTTCTTAAAACCCTAAAATAAAATTATTTATATATAATATTTTACAAATTTATTTTTTTCATAATAGATTTCATTTCATATAAAAAATAGTAAATAATGATAGAATAATAGATGGCCATACTAATAATAATGTTATTAATGAATGGAAAATACATATTAAGTTTTTGATATTCAAACATTTAATGCATTAATATGATATTACTAGTGGTTTGTTGAATTAATTTCATTGTTATCTATCTCACTGACTACTTAAACTCGAAAAGGAGATACATTTATCTAGATAAAATAATGTGATGAATATTGTTAAGAACTAAAATATATTAGTTAATGATGATTTTTTTTCTCATCCCTATATAAATGTATAATTTTTCATTTATATTGATACTTATTTTAAGGTTCAAAGTTGTTTAATCATGAAAATTATTAGGTAATGTATTATGATACATGGAAATTGAAACCACATGAGTTAATAATTTTACAGATGATCAGAAATTAGTTTTTGTATTTTTTCTTTAATAATTTAAAGACATCATTCATACGGAGATATGTGTGAAATATATATTATTTATAAAATTTTAAAGTATATATCTCTATATAAGTTTTTTAAAATGAGACAACGTAGATTACTGTAATTGAGAAAGGAATATGATTGCATAATTCAGTATCATCCAAGGGAAATTAAAATCTAACAGATTCTTTTAGTTAAAAAACTAATGTTGTATTAACAATGTTATATTTAGAACACCACTCTATGTTTAAGGATTTGTGTAATTTTTTCGAACAAATCATGGATAAAGTAACATCATACATCATGTTTTATATGTGAGTATAATAATCTCTATTAGAAATCATTAGGTAAGCTCAAAAGGAAGACTGTGATTTATAGGAAAAGGTATAATTCATTTAGAATGGTATGATTCCTAAATTTGAAATTGGTATAGATTGTATTTTGATATTTAGAATGAGATTATGTGTGTGTTTTAATTCCAATTTTATGTTATAATTATTGAGTAAATCTCATTGTTAACTATATTATGTTCATCCAAAATGTACTATGATGTACAAAGACAATAAATATTATTATTATTTGAATAGATTAAAATTTATCCTATTGAATTTAATCGAATATGTATTACTTTTCAATAGTTTAATGAAGAAAAATCATTAATAAATGGGTTTCTTCAGGATTTTACAATGATGTAATGGAAATGGTAAAATGTAATCATGGATTTCGTAATGGTATTTTCAAAGACATATCAAGGTAATAATGTTTTTTGAGTTATTATTGGTCGTTTAACTAAATAAATTAATTTATATCCCATATAAAATTATCTATATTTAGATCAGATTTCATTAATTTATATTATGGTGATATTTAGGCTACATGGAGTTTCACTCTCTATTTTATCACACTATGATATCAGGTTCTCTTTAATATTTTGGACATGATTTTAGAAGTCATTGCGTACAAAATTAAATTTTAGTGTAGCTATTCATCCTTAATCTAATGGAAAATCCAAATGACTGATTCAAACATTGGAAAAGAAGACTCATTCCTATTCAATGAAATACTATGAATGTTGGGATAATAAAATTTATTTAGTTTAATTTTCATATAATGAAATTTTTCATTCTAGTATATATATGGAATCCTATGAGATATAATATATAAAGAAATGCCAAATAATAGATTTTTAGGATGAATTAGTTGAAAGTAATATAATTGGACAATGATTGCTACAGTAAATTTTTGGGAAGGAAAAGGTAATTCAACAATATATGAGGAAGGCATAGAATATAGAGAAATCTATCCAGACAGCTATGGAAATGTTATTTCTAACAAAGGTGTTAATCATGTTTGTATTAAAGATTCCATATTGAATATTACTAATAATTTTGGTAAAAAGGGGAAGTTAAGCCCATAGATAATTGTAATTTGTGAAATCCTGGTGAATGTTGGATCAGTTTCCTAATAAGAGGGCATCCCACTAATTCTATCAGTGGTGCACATTCTTTTTTATGTTTTTATGTAATGAAATTATGTGCCAGATTTATACTATGTCTTGATCCTTAAAGTTGTTCTGTTGGATGAGAGTAATTATAATATGGAATAAACGATTAAGATTTAATAGCATATATACTATGTATTGTAGAACATGTTAATTATCCAAGATTATGTTTTATATAATGATTTTATAGTTGAAGAAGCAACATGGGTGTATGAAAATGCAACATGGTAATGGAATCCCCACTTGTTTAACAAGTGAATAAGATTTCCAAGACATGATTTCTAAAATGGGGGAACAATATATAAGACTATTTAATTTTTATAAAAAACCTCTTCATATATTGATTAGTAATTTTTTAATGAAATAAATTCTTTATAAAAATATAAGATATTTTTTGTGTAAAAAGGAAAAATATTTATTTATGACCAAAATAGATTTTTTTATATTATATATATTTATTTGAAATAAATATTTCCTAATTTTAGAATTTTTATTTTTAAAAAATAACCTCATGAATGAATTCAGAATTTCCAAATTATCTTGTTATTTATTTTTTTATAATTTATTGGAAATATTGATCTTTCAATAAAAAGTGAAAAATACTGATTTTTATTGACAAATGTATTATTATTTAAATTATTTATAAAGTAAAGATGTATTTTGATTCAATTAACAAATTTTATTAGTTATTTATGATTTAAAATAATCTAATTATGTATTATTAAATGAATTTCATACATGAATGTAGTATGAATACATTTTCAAATTCAAAAGGGCATTTTTTTGAAAAACTGTATTACATTGAATTTTATTAGTATCATTTTAATTTATATTAATCGACTTATGTATTTTTAATTTTTAAAAATTTATTCCATATTCATAATAACTGGGTCAAAATTTCTTAAATAGGTACTTTTTATATCAATCAAAATTGAATAGCAACATTAGTAATTTCTGTTACAACAATTAAGGTTAAATAGGATAATAAAAGTTAAAAATAAAATTATTAGGACTAAAAAATAACCAAAACTCATGACGTAATTTTAATTGATGGTTCTATTTAATTTATAATAAACCATGATTTGGTTATGTGGTATTTTTTCCACCTGGATGTTATTATAACCATTATAATACTTTCATTAAAAAATTTAAAAAATGTCACACTTGATTTTAATAACCATAATATTTCTAACATGGGGATAAATAGCAGATATTTTATATTATAAATACTAATTTTAAATTTCAAATATTTAAATAAATCATGGTAATTATTTTTTAAAATATTATCAAAGAAATAATTACCTTATTTTCTTACATCGCGCTAACAAAATAATTATTCAGTTAAGAAAAAGATAAAATAAATGGTATTAACAATAATTAACATTCTATAATTAGAATGAATTAATGTGAACTAATTTTTCTTATAAATCCATAACTTTTTAATGATATTGTAATTCATTAAATTACAATTCCTTGGTTTTTTTGATGTAATAAAAATAAAAGTAAATGAATATTTATAAAATTGGCATTGATGATATATTATGAAAATATTAGTTTATAAAATGATATAAAACATTAAAAAATATATTCTACTTGGGATATAGTTGATTAAATCCACCATGGTCTATATATAGGTCTTTTTTTATAGTTATATTATTAACCATTAACATCTATAAAATTTTAATATTAAAAAAACATTCAAAAGGGTTAATGAATGGTTACAAAAAAATGATTAGGGACAAAATATGGTCCAAATAGATCCAAATTTTATTTAATTTGGGTATTTTGACTGATAATAATATTATATTTTAATAATAACAATTTGGATCTATTTGAAAATAGAAATTAGTTTTTATTAATTAAATATTTTAGAAATTCAAAAAGTATCTTTCCCGTCTCTTATGAAAGGGATCCACTTATTAAAACACTTCCACAAATAAAAAACAATTTTTTCAGTAAATAACTACCCAAAACATTAATAAAATACATAAACTAATTTTAGTGATTTTTATTTAGGCACAATACTGACCTTATAGGTATTAATGTGTAAATAAAATGATACCTTCCAATGTAGTGGTATAGTTTTTAACCGCGTGTTTTCATTTTATTTCGTCATACACCATTTTAAAATATTATTCAACCATTATAAAAAATAACAACATCACCCCAAATATTTTTATATTTTATTATTGTAATGTAATAACCTATATCCATCTCCCACATCCATAAAATGTGAGAGTAATTCATTGGTCTTGTCTACAACGTACGACTTCCCCAAAAACCAATGTAATATGTTTCCCTCACCATCTCTAAATAAATTTTATAATGATGGATTTACTATATATATGATATAAGTGAAATATTTATCATTATTAAAATTTAATATATCATTTATTTTCTTAACTTTTTATTAAATAAAAATTGTAACGTCATTCATGATAATGTGTGGACTACCACCTCCATGAAGCGATATGATTTTTTTTTCACCATGTTACATAAAAGATATATATGTATAATTAAATAAATATTATGATATTTATGATATGGTGATAATTATGGAAATATAAAATACTATTTTACATCTTTCCACAATGATCCTTGAAAAATGGAAACATTACTCACGTGTACGTATGACCTATTGTCTCCATGATTATAAAAAAGTTCTTTTTTGTAACCATACATAATGTTTTGTTTTCAATGTAAAATTTATATAAAAAATGATATTTATTACATGATTATTAGTCTATATATTATTTAATAATAACCAATTTTACCATAGTTTAAATACAAATATCATTTTGGACTTATGTATCAAATTTATCAAAATTTCTGATAGAAACATAAATGATTACGTACATGTATATAACAAGGTAATAAATTATATTTAAATAATAATATACTTAAAAAAGGATCTTGATCGTAAAATATATAGTATAATTGTATTACTCATGAAGATAATTAATGCATGTGAGAATTCAAACTCATGGTAATGGCCTTTCTTTTAAAAAACATCCTTTAAATTGTCTCATCCAACTCATTTTTTCCATGTCCATATGTTTAAAAATATTAATTAAATGTATTTATATATACATAAAGAAACTATAAAGGAAATTTTATATATGTTTTGAATTTTAATAAATTGTTTTCAAAATGAACATTTGTATATAATTTTTTGACATTCTTTTGAAAATGACAAAAATAATTCCACATTTAAATATATATGGAAACAATGAATATTACCATTAACATTAATATTAATTTCTGTTTTGATTATATTATACACTTTCATGTTTTATTAAAATAAAAACACTCTTTCTATTTCTTCTGTGTTTTTTTGTTTTGATATTTGGTTTTAATGAAAAGAGATATATCAATATCTGTAAATGATTTCTTATGGGTGGAAAGAATGTTTTTTTGATGTAAGATTATATGTTTGATGATAATGTTATGGTTCCTAGTTTTTTTTATGATGATGGGTTTTCCATTCATAAGATGAGGTTGGGTGAGACCATTATAGGTCTTAAATAGATTTGGTATAGGGATGAGATTAGTTTATTTGGTTTTTCCTATGATAATATATGAATATACTATGATGTTTATTCCAAGTATGAAAATTATGGTTATTTCAAGTGTAACTTCGATGGTTACTCAAAATATAACTATAATGATTATCGCATTTTTAACCAATATGGTTAGAAAAGATATAATAGGGAAATTAAAATGATTATGAATGTTGAATACAAGATTTACAGATGATTTATATGGGTATTATTTAATATAGTATTATTTCACAAGGTAATGAAAAGTATATGTTACTTCATAAGGTTGAAAAGTATAACATTGTGAAAATAGATATTATGAATTTTAATGACACATTTTTATTTTTATTCTTTAAATAGTATTTCATATGTTTTTAATAAAATCGTTGGGTATAGAAGGAGACTTCTTTTGTGTGAAATGTTTTATTTTATTCTCATTGTTTATTATGAACAAAACATAAATTTTTATAACTATTGATGGAATAATGAATTCCTGATTTCATTTTATTTCAATTAATATGTTTTTTATCATCTAATGTTTAAAATATCTTGGGATATAAGTATGGGTAAGGTAAAGGAAGGATTTAAGTTCAAATTCATGATAATTCTTAATTAAAAGAAAATTTTGTTCATTTAAAAAGTTTTATATTATAGAGAAATTGATGATAATTAAAATTTTCCACATTGTATATATATTTTTTTATATACGATTTGTTACTTAAGTCTATAAAAATTTAAACCTAAATGATATTTGTGAATATAAGAAATAGAATTATTGTTTAAAGTAATTATAATATGTAATATTTATGGGTGGCTCCTTATACAAAAAATAATAATAATTTAATATTTTCTATTATATTATTCTACTACGTTATTTTTAATAGGATCCACTCTCTATCAATATTAATTACAATATTCTCATATAATAAATTTATTTGAAACCAAACCTCACATTTTATAAATTTTACTTGTAAATTACATTCACTTAATGTCTATAGAATAAACCTAATTTTTTTCCAATATTTTCACGATGTTTTTTATATATTATAATATCATTAAAAAAAGAAAAAAATTTCAAAACGATTATCTAATTAATTTATTCATCAAATCCATAAATAAAATTTTTGTATTCATTAAATCATATGGAATACCTTCAAAATCATAGTGTTCAAACCTCATACTAAATGAAATGTTATAAAAATTCTTTTCCATTAACTCAAATTAATGATATCTGAACTTAGGACCAATATTTTAAAAATTCTAAAATCCCTATATTTAATTATTCAAGTCATTATTATAAGAAAAATGATACTTATTACTAATATTAATGATATTTAATTCTCTAAAAGAAATAAAAATACTCATTTAACCATCTGTCTTCTTAAAAAAATAATGCACCATGAGGTAAACTTATAGGACGAATGATCCATTATAAACAATATATTGTAATTTATTTATCAAATCTAATCGATTTAGTGAATCAATTCAATAAGGTGGGTTTGAACACTGATTAGCTTTGGTAACAAATTAAAATATGGTATTACACCCATGAATAAAAAATAATACTTAAAAATAATATTTAAAGACAACCAAATATTCAATTACCTTTAATACATCATTAAATTGGATAATTATAATAGTTCAAATAATGTGTTAATGATAAATTTAAGCCATATATTTTATTAATTTACCACATTCTTGGTATGTTATGAGTGGTATGAATTCATTTATAACTATAAACATTTTTACAATTTGAAAATTAAATGTAAATTCATTTTTTTCTAAATTCTGTATTATAATGATAACCTAAAATATAATCTATTTGTAAAACAGTGTTAAATGGACATATTGACCTGAAAATAATATTTTTTTGGTAAACTTATATAATATATAAATATAGTAAGATTAAAATAAAACCTATTTTCATTAATACCTTTAATGGATGTTTTTACTTGAATTTATAATTTTATTTTTCATAATGTTGACCACAAGGATACTATTTTTTCAAAAAATTTAATTAGTATTTATTTTTTTATAAATTAAAATTATTTAATTAGGGGAAATATATATGAAATTTACACATAGATAGAACTTTAAAAATCTAAAAATTATCTCACTTTAATGATTTCTACAAAATTTAGAGTCTGAGAGGAATTCAAATATTTTATATTCATATTTCCTTTTTTGATTGTTTCTCTATTACTTCCCACCTTTTAAATTCCTTATACATGATGTTTTGAGATATATAAGAGTCAAAAAACTATATTTTATTCATTTAAAATAGTCGAACAATATCTTAAAAACTCTTAAATTCTTTTTCTATTAAAGCCCATATAAATATACTTTTAAACTCATATAAAAACATTAAATTTTACTTTCATATCGAAGAAAAAAAATCATTCCTTATAAATCTTTGTAATATTTATTCAAAAGTTGTAATTTATCCCTATTCCATTTTCATTAACTATAGAAATTAAATTTTTATTCTATGTAGTTAGACAATATGAAAATATTTTTCAATAATAATATATTTCAATAACTTTTATTCAATGTAATAAATCACATTATTAGAATTTTTATTCTTTACTAGCAAAACAAACTGACCATCTTGACTAAAAATTTGATAAATTTGAAGACATTCCTTATAATGATATGGATATCCAAGAATATCAAAAATATTATATAAATAATTTATCAATCATTAAACTATAAACATATACAAGCTTTCTGTAATGTATCTGGATGTCACCACACAAAATTCATGAATCATCTATTATAGGTAAGTGTAAACGATTGAAAATGTTCTATGTTAATCATCATGGATGAAAAGATAATCTCATTGGTGGATAATTACATTCAATTCAAAAAATTACCTAATTGGTTTTTTTATATTTTTTGCATTTATTAACTGATGAAAATAAAACTTATGAGAAGGGAATGTGGATAAAATAATAAACTAAACATGTAGTTCCAATTTAACTGAATGAATAGAGGTAACAAAAGAAAGGGATTTCTCTATAGAGATTAATATGATGTGAACCTCCATTTTATTATATACAATTATCTTAATAAACTCGTTAATTCATTTGTGTGAAATCATTTTTCTCCCCTGGTTTAGAATGAATAGTTCAATAGATAGTTATAAAATACACTGAACATACATTTCATAAAGTGAAAGAGAATAGATGAAGAAGATTAAATTGAAATTTATAAAACCACAATGTTGATTACACTAACATTAGGTCATCCTCTTATTATACTAAATCAAATATTAATCAAATTATTGGGTTCAAAAATGGATTACCCTCCTAGAAAATTCGTCAGGTTTGCTACTCATCATCGCGAGTATAAGATATCATGGTGAAGAATTATAAAGATATGGTGAGATTGGATGTGTTTGTGTGTTTACGAATACAATAATTCAAACTTGAATCTTAATTTCATGACGAAAAAAACACAATAATAGGAAAATATAACTTTTTTGAATAACATGAAATATTAATTAAACTTCACACTTTTTTAATGAAAAATAACAATTCTTTTATTTTAATATCTCTCATTGGAATGTGGTGATTATTTCCTTTAATTTATTCATATAACATAATATATTATTATTAATAAAGCCAATTCATGATTTACATCATTGTAAATTCTTCTCTCTCATCACTCAAGGTAACAATTTGAACTAGAGTTGTGTTTATACATTGAATAAATGAAGCTCCAATTGGATTGGGATGCACCTATATTCTCTATTTTGTAAAGATATAAATCTCATTAATTCAAGAGGACTTTTCATTATGGTTTGAATTAATAATTTTTTATGGTTGGTGGTTAATAATGATTGAAATAGTAAGGCTAAAAAATAGGTTAACACAAAATCATAATGAATGGTATTCCAAAGTAAACGATCAATGGAATTATCCTTTATTAAAGTAAAACATCCACCACTTAACCTCAATTTAAATGTCATAAAAATTTATATAGTGAATGATATACTATATAAAATGTTTTCTATTTTTTCAGCCTATTTTCAAACAAAAAAATTTAAATTTCTCCATAGAACAAATATCACATCCACAATTTCAGTTCATATGATAAAATAATTGGTATGTTAATAATTATTTTAAATTTCGTTAAGCGAAAACACACTTATTTTTTATTTTTTTCAAGCTATTTTCCTTTTTCGTCTTTATAATTTTTTTTATTTTCACAATGGGTATTAATGGAATATAATAAATGATCATGAACCATTCCCAATATAAAAAAGAGAACCCAAAAATTATTTTATTCAATGTATTTCATCCCTTCCATTATGGATCCCATCACCCCACACATCATTATTAAAATATAATTCATAGTACATATAGTAGGGGAAGAATTTAGATAGTTATCTTCAAATTTTGATCATTCCCAGCGTGGGAATTCATTTTTTATATAGGATAAACACTAATTATTGTGATAGGGAGTTTCAAGGATAATGAACTATTTGTAAAAATTCCACAATCATATTAAATGTGACTCTGTTTAATCATAGCTTTGAAAAGTTTTAATTTATGATATAGTATGTGGAATGAAATTAGATCATTAATAAAATAAACTACTGATATAAATGGGAATTTTTAGGTCGAGAAAAAATCTAAGTAATGAAACCTAAAATTTAGGAAAATAAATTATTAATTGAAAAATAATAACAATATAACCCACTTAAATTTCTTATATTTAAATAATGAAAAAAGGTAGAGAAATTTTATATACATGAATCAAAATATTTCCACAACTCATGTTTCAATAAAATAATATCCTTTCATTTCCTATAATCATACAATTTTCCATATTAATCATTCTATTTCATTAAATTAGAAGTCTAAACCATGTTATTGTAGGGTACCTGTCCAATTTACTTCTCTTAGACTATTATCGTAATTAAAAGAGTATATGTGGAATGTAAATTCTCATTGAAAGCTCAAAATATATTTTAAAAAATATATAGAGTTAAGATAATTATAATTTAAATTTAAACTACCTTTCAATGAAGCTCTTGTCTCATTCCATAATAATTACTTTATGGGTGGGATTGTATTGTTCCATAATCATCATGAACATATAAAATAATATTGGTCATGAAAATGTTAGGAACTTATCTTCAATGCACAAAAATAATGGGAGTGGGGTGGGAAACATCCTATTATATTACTATAAAATAGTAATAGATAAATAAAAAATAAATTTAGAGAAAATATAAAAAAACAAAAAAAGGGATAAATCTTGGTTTGAACCCCTATGTGGGTACTAGGTAATTTAGTTCTCTTGATGGGAGGCAAAATATTTTATCCAAAATCTAATTAGGGTTTGAGTTTAGTTTGTTTAAACCTCCAAAAATTACATATTACAAATTTCAATCCTATCCTTTTATATATATGGAATCCATGGATAGATCACAGAAAATAAACCCCCATGAAAATAGAAATCATTTGACATGTTCTAGGTATATTAAATAGGAATTCCCATTTTCATTATATTTCTACTTTCTTAACATCATCTTTATTTTCATATTATGTCTTCCAAATTTTTGTATCAATTGAATAATCCATGGGACACCAATATTATAATTCTATTTCAGAAAAATTAATACATATAGAATCAATAACATTCTATTACCCTTTAATGTATGAATCTTTTATCTCTGTTTCCCTAATAAATGACATATGGATTAGATCTTGTTCTCCCTCAAATAAATGATTAACATGTTCAGAGAAAAAAATGTGTTCCTCATCGAGTGAATATTTTTTTTATTATCATGTAATTCAATCCATGTGTTGTATAATTATGAAAATTCAAAACATTCATTGGTGGTCCTAATTTAATATTAAATAAATTCATTTAAAAATGATCAAAATAAGATCATATCCCTGTATTGGTTCAACATTAATTTAATCTTTATGGGAACAGTAAGCTTGGAATTCAGTAGTAATAGATGGATGAAGGAACCCATGATCCTCTAATATTTCTTCAAACTAATAAGGTTGTTTATTCTTCTTCCATGGATATAGAGAGATATAGTTGTACTAATTATACTTCTTTAATGATTAAAAGACAATGATGTGTTGTAATACATTCATATTTCCTGGAAAATTCATCCAAATCATTTTCATATCCTATATTAACATCAGCAATAAATTATTTTACATAATCCCATAAATACTAAAAATGTCGGTTTTGATCTAGACTATGAGATGGTTAAGAAATCGTTAGTATTTCAGTAATGTCTCAAACACTTTAACATCTTCATAAAATTGCGATGGACTAGAAGATAATATTATTTTTAATCAACCACTTCTTCATAAAATGATATAAAATAGAAACGGAACTCAATAAATTCAATGGACAATGGATTCAAAAATTAGTTCATTAATGTCATCCCTTAGACTATGTATATGTTATTTTAATGCGTTCTCACCATAATTCAAATGGAAAACTATTTTCTATTTTATATAAAATAAATTAATTGTGTTATCTATAAATAATCCTGACTTAGACATTGTTTTTTAAAATAAGTATCTTTTTAATAAATAAGAAAAATAATAGTAATTGAAAGGCCCCTGGTCTCTTGAAAATGGTGCCCAGTTTTGACCCACCTAATATAGCATATAGAAAAAGATAAAGGTTTTTCCTAGTAGTGAATAGTAGAGGACAATATTTTCCTCGCTTGAGGATATTTTTAGTTTGTCACCCAATATATATAATTTACTATTAAATTGTTTATGGGTGTATTGAATTTTGAGAATAGAGAATGATAAGATAAGAATTCTGATGAAAAACTAATCTAAACATACAGACAAAATGAATAATAATTAATGATTAATAGGGATGAATGTTATTTCTAATAAGATTTCATTTAATGAGAAAAATAAATATTTGGTTTATTATTAACTTAGTGAAGACACACCATCATATGTGTGAAAAAAAATTCTTCCCCATTTAATAATATATTGTGCACTCAAAAATCAATAAGTATACAAAAAATTCACTTCCTCAATTGATAGAGAATGGTGATAGATAAATATGGAAACCATTATATCACTACAGTAAGGATTTCACTCATATAAGGTCATCCTCATAATAACCTAATTAAAATATTAATCATATACTTGGGTTCAATGGTTGATTACTCCACAAGGATAATCCTCTTGTTAGTAACTCATCAAAATCTCATAGACATCATAATTAATAGAGAGGGAGGGAGGGAGAAGGTACACATAAATAAAATAATTAATTTGAATTAAATTAAATAATGGAATATAAAATATAATACAATAATTTATAAATTCCAGCTAAATTAGACATTGAATTGGTTGATTCACAGGTTTTGTTTTTTTAATTTTTTTCTTCACAATTGAATGGACTATATTTATAGGAAATAGTTTTCACAAATTTATGGCACTTAGATCCCATAGTATCTCCTCTAAATATGTAATTTTTATCTCCATTAATTCATTAAATGTTTCCTCTTTATATTCCCATGAAGATGTTATTTTCAATTATCTTCCTCTAAAAAAAGATAATATATCTTTCACTATATAAAAATTATGTATCTCCAACCTCAGCCTTATCTAGATTAAATTTTCCATCATATTTCTATATAGTTAAATTACATGATGTATATAAATTGATAGTATCATTGGATCACATTTTAATTGTCATTTTTAATGGAATCATCTCAAAAGTTATAGGTAGAAAAAATTAAAGTCATTGTAGCTGATACAACAGTGACAGTAGTGGAGCTTGATGGAAGAAAGTGAATCAGAAGAAAGGAAAGAGGTATGAAACTCCATGAATGGCTGTATCTCCTTTATTTTAATTAAAGGAGAGAATCACCCATCCTTTTATCCCAATTAATTATGTAAATTAAATTACCCATATTATATTTATAAAATTAATTATACATAAAAAACAATAAAATCATATTGAAATTCAAATTCAAAATGATAAAATTTTGGAATGAAAACTAAGTTCACTATTTAACTACTTTTGAAACAGTTATCTATATATAATTTAGTAAATTTTATAAATTAATCCAAGGATATATAATATATTCATGTTTATTTGATAAAATAAAATATTTATCAATTTGAACTGCAATCATTTCATGTTGTTAATTTGATTGATTTTGGCATTTTGATAACATCCAAATTTATTCACACTATTAAAATTTTATAAATCAATTATAAAATATTAATAAATTAAATGAATTAATTTATAAACACTCATTAAATAAGAATTAATAACTATATCATTCTAATAAAATCATAAATTAATTATTATTACATTTGAAACCCCACTTGAACATCAATGAATTTTTTTCCTATGATTTTTATCTAACATACTTACACATAAAGTTATTTAAATTGTACTCTAATACCAAATTTAATAGACCAAATATCACTATAATATAAATATATTCTTATAATAAATATTAACATATGTAAATCCAAAGACCTTAAGGTTTAGTGTTTTAGGGTATCGATAAATTCTTTATATAAAATGACCCACACATTCTCACATAATATTTATAAATTTTTGTCCATAAATACAATTTCTCTAAATGATATATTTATTTAATTAATGAAAAATAACTACGACAAATTATTTATTATTATATTATCAGTACTCATACATAAACCCTATAAAAATAATTATAAGTCATGTTGTGAACATATAATTGTTAATAAGGTGTATAAAAATCGATGAGATTTAATTGTCCATGAAATATATAAAAATTAACAAACAATAATATATAAAAACATTGAACTTCTATAAGATCATAAACATATATTAAATCATTATATCAACTTACTTACTCATAGAAATTATATCTAATTATCACAAAAGGTAACATCATATGAAATCAAAACAAAACAGAGGGTTCACTATGAAATTATACTCACATCACCCCTAAACACTCATAATCACCTATAATGGGATAACATAATTAGTTAATTCCAATATAAGTTCTTTAATGTATAAATATATACTCAATACATTGATTCTATATATCCTAGGCCCACCATTAATCAGCTATAATTAACTAAAAATATAAAATGAATAAAAAAATATTTATTTTTTAACCCATATGCTTAAAAATCAATGTTAACCGAAGAAAATATATTCAATGAAATAGAATGGGTTAACACATTCCTTATTGAGTAGAAAGTGAAATAGAAAAATAAAATAAATATCCATAAATATCAAATTATATAATTATAAAAAAATTATTAGATAAAATTATAGAGAGAGACTGATATAAAGTTGCGAGAAACTTATTAAATAGTAGATGAAAGGATTTAAGAGGAACCCATTACTTAAAATATTTTTATGTTTGAGTTTTCATGTAAAAAAATAAATTATATTAAATTATTATAAATTAAAATTTTAAAATTGTATTATTATATAATTATATATATGTTAAATCATTTAGAAATATATTTTATTATAAATTTAAAGGTCTATATCCATGGTATTTGTGGTTGTCAAATTTTGATTCTCTTCTTACATTATAATTACAACCATAAAAAACATGTTATCATTAAATATTTTGATTTAAAAAATATACGAAATTTTTTTATAGTTATTTAATCTATATTAATGATATTTATTACTTATTGTTTAAATTTTATACTCAATGGATTATTTAATAATAACTAAATATGTTGGGAAATGTTTTATTTATATAGATAAACATGTACGTCAATTTATCAATCACTTTTAGTGATGAATAATAATATAGGATGAATATGTACTTATATAATTAATGAAATATATTTCATTAATTTATTTCAAAACTATATAAATATATTTAATTAAATATTAATCGAATTTAAATTAAATAAATTATTATAATTAAAAAGTTATTACTTAATCAACCCATAATTAAATATGGCTATATAAGTATATATACACTATAAGGAACAATATTTATACCAAGATGATTTTCCATAAATGTAAATGATTATGAATAACCCATCCATGTTTTGTATACCGTACTCAGATGTGGATTGAAGATAAATAAAATATAAGAGAATAAAATAAATTTAAAATAGAAAGAAAAATGAAATATATTTAAAAGTTATGTTTAAAAAGTTATTATTTCTGTTTTTAACATTTAATAATATAAATAAATTATTAACGTTTATTTTTTAACCTCAAGAATCTTTTAATGTTATTTTATCCTTACAAAAACTAAACAAAATTATGAAAAAATGAAAATTGAAAAAAAGAATAAATAATATAATCATTGATCCTTAAAACAATAACTTTGATCAAAATGTTTGGTTACAAAATTACTTTATTATAATTTCATAAACAAGAGTAAAACTTGGATAATATTTGGAGACAGAAAATGAGATAAATTTCTTTCATCAAAGGAATGATTTTACAAGTGATACGAGAGCCCCTATTTGTATAATTTTTGAAGGTAAATATTGTAAATTGAGTATGAATATATCATGAAATTGTTTCGAAATAATTTTATAATGTTTAAATAATATATTAAAAAGGATATTTGTCATATAATATCAAGAATATCCTTATTTATTATCAATATTTTCACAAAGTCACCATTTTTACTTATCTTATGTTGCACAAGCACTGTATCATCATTGCAATAATATATAAATTATTATCCTTAAATACTAATTAATGTTTTATTAATGATATTATAGTTAATTGATATAATTATTATTTTATAATATAAATCACATTAGATATTTTTTTATAAAAATTATTATCACTCTAGAAAAAAATTTAATAATAAGAAGTATAATTGTTTTTTAACTAAAATTATGAAACTAAAATGAGTTCAATATTTTAAAACAACCTATAAAAAATTTGAAATCAACTATTTTTTATTATAGATTAAGTTTTTTTATGTATATCTAATATTATAGTAGGTTATATGTTATTTTAAAGTGATATATATATTTCTAGTGGAATATTTAATAGTGGATTATAATTTATATTTCAAACACAAAATTTACATTTTAAAATTAATTCAGTTCTACTACACAAATTATAATCAAATGTTATTTGGGAATTAATTTTTATTAAAATATTATATAAAAAATATTCATGTATATATTATATATTTATAAATGGTTTTAAAAAATTATAGATACTAATAGATTAATGAGTAGTAGAATTGAAGTAGAATTCAAACTCTTTATTAATTTTTATGAATAATTAAAATTTAAATGTGTCACTCAAATTATAACCAAAATAAATTCAATAATAAAATTTTAAAATATAAAATATAATTGAATAAGAACAAAAATTGTAATCAAAATTTCATTTTTAATATTTTACAATGATTATTTATGTGGAAATGTGATATTAAATCATTTTTATTAATTTTTATCCTACCACTCTATTTATACGATTTTTAAATAATAACATCATTCTAAATTTCCTAGATTATGAGTGAAAATATAAAATTAAATTTATTAAAATTAATATATAACATTTAATAAATATAGTTGAAACTAAAAATATCAACTTAATAAAGTAATATATATAATTTAGAACCACATATATTTATTTTTAACTAAAAAATAAAATTTATGATTTATAATATTTTCACCCAAATATTTTGTTTTTGACTTTTAAAATGACTACTATATATACCTTAAAATGATTAAATGAGTAATATTTAGGATGAAAGAGTCTCAAACATAATGAAAAACCCAAAAATGAGATGATCATGTGTTACATTATTTCTCACACATTATGACATGAAGCTTCATAAAAAATGATTCTCAATCCATTGATGTGGTTGTGAGAGCCTCCTAGTTGGAGTAGGCCATAGATTCCATCCATTATTTGATAAATCATTCTTAAAGTCTTCAAATTTGTTTTTCATCCATTTTAACCACTTTTTAACTCGGAAGAAACATTCGATAGGTAAACCCAATATCAAAGGGTGTGATTAAATTTAATATATTCAATTTGATAGATCGTGGATCCAATGTAGATATAAATGTAAATATTAATGGTTGTTTTCTATTATAAAATTCACGGAGGAGGTTTTCAAAAGCCTGTGATCATACTTAGAGTCTGAAAGTGTTCCATACATTGGCATGATGATTCATGCCTTATGTTAAGCCCCTAGATTCTAATACTCAATTGAAGTCTATATACACACACCACATAGGAAGTAAACTACGTTTGCTTCATTAGTTTTTCTAAACTATGGTCCCAATTGAAATATGATGTTCTCAAATATATCTACATGTACTCTAAGAAAAATTCTTGTTCACCTGGAGCCATACGATGGCACCTAACACAATTATGGGTGGTTACTTTTCAAATTTGGGAAACCATGATTGTGTTAAACTTTAAAATATTCCTCAACATCTATATTTGACACTCTTGAGGACTCATATGAATGAGACAACACTCTAACTCACAAATATCTATTTTAAATACTTTATAAAATTATCAAATTATTTATGATATTTCTAAAAAACTAAAGGAGATACACTCGTCCATAAATAGAGAAATAGAGAAAACCATATCCATGAATTATTAATTAGAGTCGCGCATATGTCCTCATAATTATAGATATTTTTGGGGGTATTTATCAAGGCACCCAATATATCCCCAAAATTATCCTTACTCAAGATAACCCAAAAGATCACTAATATGACATTATCACATACTAAGGAACCCATTTTCTTAGATCACAAACCTCAGTTTACATTCTCCAATGTCTCATATGTGGAAGAATTTTTTAACCGTTAACCCTTATATATTAAATGAACTTTATGGGAACCATTATCCTAGATCATAAACCAAAATATTAGTTTTCTCCATGACCTCAAGGTCGCACTAGGATAAATCAATATAGCGATTTTCCTCCCCCTGTTAAGATCCACAACCAAAAAAAACAAAGCTGGTTCATACCGTAGGGGATCCACACCCATCATTGATCCATAATATTTTTCATTAGTTACCCATTGAATTTTTATGTTTGGTAAATAGGTTTTAGTTCCTGTTACTAAAACTCTTATTCCTTGAACATAATTATTCCTTGAGTTAAAATTATCTTCTTAGTTTCTATGAAGTCATTGAGTTCAGATCCTCATCCAAATTTCCAATTAATTTCTTATGTCAGTACCCACTCATGTATTTCTTAAATTCCTTGATTCAAGATCCTCATTTAGGGTTCCCAAAATTCATAGATTTAATATTATCCACATGGATATCAAAAATTCCTTGTGTTATGACACTCCACATGATTTCTTGGAATTAAATGTGACAAGATTTATACTAGGTTCTCATAATTCAAAGAGTCACCATAATACTTCTGGATGACTAAATTGTTTTGATTTTAAATTCTATTCTTGGTTTCCTAAAATTAAAAGAGTTGATATCCTTATATTAGTTTCCCCAAATTACTTGAGTCCAAAATCTATAATTTGTATCCCAAATTTCATAATTTGATATTATTCCATCTATTTCCTCAAATACCTTACATAAAGTTACTCCTCTAAAATACCATGAGTTGAGACAATCATATTGGTTTCCTAAAATACATTGAGCTTTCAGTTGAGATCCACTTCACGGTTCACAATAAATCCCTCACTTGACTCATTTTAAAGGGTAAACTAGAAAAGTATGCTTCATTGTAAGTCCCGCACTTAATCATTTATAGGTACCATTCACCTAGTAGTCTACCACATTGGACATTATGATTCTTAAAAGCGTTCATATATGTAGTAACATAATATTGGCCACTATAATCACAGTGACATGAAAATAATAGTTATCTTGTGCATTGTTTTGTGGAATCAATATATTTGGATTTTGGATCCATTCATAGGGATATGTTGTAATTCCCTTTTATGATCTCAATCCCTCCATCACAACACTTCATTCCTCATTTTATATGATTATTATTCCTCCTAAGATGGTGATAGATTCTATATTTCCTTCATATGTGATGTAAAAAAATATAGTAACCAAATACATGGATCAATTGAGAGATAATATAATATTATTTTTGTATTATATCCTCTTGAATACATGTTTTTAGTCAATTACAATCATCAAAAGTGTAATAAGTTTTTTCACTAGGAAAGATTTCACATGAAAAGTTATATATATATATAATAGTATCTTAAGAAAAAATTAAGATTATTTATTTGATGATTTTACATGTCATTATATATAATGAGGAAAAGTATTACTATTGAAAAATGATGATCATATCCATTGATAATTCAAGGATTCACCTAAAACCCAAGATAACCAAAATATTTCTTTTAAAATTGAACTTCAAAAACATACTCCAGGAAAAAATATTTTTTATGGTTATCATAATAATAGATATCATTAAAAAAAATTTAAATTAATATAATTATCAATATATAAAATATCTAATAATAAATTATATATAATAAGAATCATTATTTAACTTTTAATTAAATCAATTTTCAAGTCAGTAAATATTTATAAATTTACTTAAATTACTATTTTTAATGGATATTTCTGGTAAATGTATGTCGAGAAAAGATATACTATAAAAATTTCATATATAAATAATATTTAAATATATATAGATACTTATATTATGTCTTTAATATTCTTTTTACATTTCATTATCTTATTGACATCTTTATGTAATATATATTTTTTAATTATATTAAATCAAAATTTAAATAAGTCATTCTAATAAACTCATTTATCCTCTCATATACTAACTCATTATTACTTGAATTCTACATAGATTCTAGTAATTTTATATCTTTATCCACCCCCTCATCTGATAGTATGAATATTTTCTTGGTCTACGAATATGTCCAAGTATCAAATTTAAAGACAATTTTTTCATATTGATTTAGTTCATAACCTTGTAATTCATTATTATCATGTCTAATTATCCCACACATAAAATAATAAAAAATGAAATATGTTCAAACTAAAAACTAGTCTAGTTCTAGATTGTTCTAAAATTTATAGTTATTCTGTTTGAAATTAATTTTTAAAAAATTAATTATATCATTGAAATATATATGTGTTTGTAATGATAGAAAATTTTCTATTTCTTATTCCATAAAATTTATAATACTAGTTTTTAAATAATTGACTATAAAAAATTAATTTTTAGGAATAGATATCCATTTATATTGAATAAAAATATTTAATTCCTTGATTTCAACTCAATGGGTTCCAATTAATCAATAGATTCCTGAATGCTAATCAGTGGGATATCAAAGTAAAATGTCCCTTCATAAATAACCCACCATTTTAATATTCAATAATATAGTTTTATTATAAAATATATTTTTTCCATTTTTTAAATATAAACACTATTTTTCATTTCTATAAATTTTAAATATTGAATGTAATTCACTTAAATTATAATATTTAGTTGAAATAAAAAAAATTATATGTAAAATATTGTAAAAAATTCCTTTTAAAATCACCATCATCATAAAATGGAGTAAGAATTGCATCCCTACTAACATTATTTAATTTTAAATCCAAAATCATAGGAATTATAAAATCCATTCAAAAAACCCCCACACTAAAGTAAACCACATCTAGAAAAATATAATCCATGTTTAGAGAAATAAAATATATATCCCTGAAAGATCATCCCATATTCACCAAATAACATAAAAGTTACAAAAGTTCCATCCTAATTCACTAAATACTAAATAGAAAATATAAAATAAATGTTAAAAATCAATTTTTCAACAAATGAAAGAACTAAATAAAAATAATCCAAAAGGAGAACCAGCAAGAATAAGTGGTAAAGTAACAATGTATTCAATATAAAAACAATGTTAAACATTCCTAATAAATCATTGACCAGAAAAAAAAATTTGTTTAAAAACCTAATAAGGATTAGGTTGTGGTATAAAAATCAACAAAATCCTACTAAAAATAACATAATATAAAAAAGTGAAGAAATTATGGTGAAAGTGTGATGAAATTATTGTGAAATAGATGATAAATAGTATATAGATTTAGGGAAACTAGAATGAAAAGAATTTTACAAGATGATACTAATATTATAATAGAATTGATCACAAAGGTTCTGAATATAGTTAAAGAGATGACTGAATTACCAAAAAATCATTAGATGAAAAACCTCAACAAATAAATATCCTATGAAGTTTAATTTAAAAAATAACTTCATATGAGTATACTTATTCATTCAAAAGACTGAACCAAAATATTTTTCATTCAATTAAATTAGATTTAGTTTCAAATAATAAATATGTTCTACTATTCACCTATTGGTACATGGAATACTTTGAAATAAACTCTATAAGAATATAAAATGTGAATCTCTTGATAAAATTTATCAAACGTCTATTATTAAAATAAATTAAGTTCATTTAATGAAATCGTGAAAACAATCCAATCCAATTTCGTTAAACCAGTCATTTTCATATTATATAAGTATCAAAAACATAATCATTCCAAAAAAATCATATCAAAATAGTAGTATATGAAGTAATAGATAGAGAAAAGGAAAATAATCTATTAAGATATTCTTTTCCCCCCGGATCTGATCTCCACTAAATTGTTGTACAATGTATTATCTATGCATCTATACAACTCAAACTCAATCGCATGAATCTATGATGTTTGATAGGTTGCGTAGGGGATCCTCTTCTTGAGTCACATAGGTTATCGTCATATGTCACATGATGACTCAATTCTCAAGACTAGTTTCACAAAAATCATCTCTGGCCATTACCTCAACAGACTCCAAATGGTGTTCATGCCACTATAGTTATTCATCATCACATTTATTAAGTGAATATACTTTAACTGAACATGCTCATCCCATGTAGGTTTGGGTTAGGAAAAAAATATTATCACCCCAATGAATATCCAAGCGTGATACATTCTCTTGAACCCTAATGTAATATCAAATTGCTTCAAAACATCTCCAAAGCATCATTCAAATAATGCCCCACCATCAATTTTTTTTTCAATTAGATTTTTGGTATTCATATAAATTGATCTATTCTATATTCCGTTAAGTATATTTACTATATGCCGTACACAAGATATAAAGAATAAAAATACCATTAAGTAGGATTGAGAGACTAAGGCATATCCATCTATGAGACATTAAATATGGATTCTAAATTTATGTGAGCTGAAATTTACATTTTTGTGGCCAAAAATAGCATATGAATACCCAAACATAGGTCTAGGATTAAAGATCTATGTTTCCATAAGAATCATCCTTAGCTCATGTCAACAACCCTTAAGAAACACTCTTTTATTTGATACATAAACTGCTAAACACCTTCACACTAACATAGAACCTCACCATTGACCCTTCTACGGAATAAAGAAGAATTAATTTACCTTATTTGACTGTTTTATACATTTAAATATCATTTATTCTTGTCGATTTATCATTTAATAGTTCTAAATCCTCCTCTCCAAGCTGAACATTGACTTCCCCACACAAAATGTGACATCCCTGGTAAATAAAGAAAATAATATTTTCATATTTATTAATACTTTTAGATTAAATATTTATTTTAATTTAAAGGGGATTATATATTTGATGGCATACCCGATACCCAACAACAGATTTCTTTTAAATCTTACATTACACACACCATTGAGTTATACTAAAAAATAATACAATAATATTATTATTTTAAATGGCAGTTAATGCATAGCCATTTTATTGGTGAGAATAAATAGACCTAACTAAAATATGATTATATAAGTTTGTTAAATGTTTTAATATTTATCCAAAAAAATTTAGAGGCTTAAAATGTGAATGAATCTGATTTTAAGCATAAATACTCTAATATTCATTAAAAGGCTGATTTACAGTCTTTTGATGGAGAACCCTCTTTAAATATAGTTTTTTACTATTATATATGTTCTATTTGACAAAATAAAATTCTTCTTTAGATTCAGGAAATTTATATTTATGTCGGATATAATTTTGGTATTTTTCTAATAAAATTCCTTTTTTATGAATAGTAAAAGATACTGTATTTTAATTCAAATCTGCCTTTTAAAAAAATTCATTAATATGCATAGATTTTATTTTAAATTGTATTTAAAGTTTAATTAGTTTATATTTTTTCCATTTAATCAAATTTTGTTCATTGGAATTAATTTTACTTTGAAATTTTACATAAACAAGTGTCAATATTTTGATAGTTATTGTTTCATAAAAACATGATATTTGTTTTGACAACAAGAATTAATTTTAAATTATTTAATGAATCATATATGTTTTTAATGTGTTAAAATAGAAATCATTTTTCAATTTGGAATATCAAATATATCTTAGGATTATTTTTTGGTATTTTTCTGAAAAACCTCAATTTTGGATAAATAGTGAAACCCCTTAGTAGTAGTTAAAAGAGTGTTTTTTTAATTCAAATGAAATCTCACTGCTTTTGTGAATTTAATTTCAAAAATCTGACATACATGGTTTTTATTAGTAAGTAATATATGGTTCAATAAATGAAAATAATTTTTGGTTAATAGTAACCTTTCACTTCTATTTTCTGCGATTATAGAAAAATAGGGTAATTTAAGGTAAAAATAATTTTATTATAATATTTAATTACTTTAAAACTTGTCCTAACATTATTAGTTGAGTAATTTACTACCATGGGAGTATTTGAGTAGATTTTGGTACCCCATAGAGCCACGTAAGATTGATAATTACATTTTATATTAATGAATCTAAAGTTAAGTAAAATATGAAATAAACATATATTTTTTTGGTAAATAAATTTTTACATAGTGTTATATAAGTTATACTTTCGACTATAAATATTAATTGTAAATCAAAAAAATTTCCTATATCATTTTTTTATAATTATTAAATATCATATAAATAAAATTATTTATGACATAAAAATGATGCAGGGTTTACCTCATTAATAAATGATTTAAATAAATATGATTATCAACATTAAAATAATTTACAAAGCATATCCAATTCTTATTGGATGATTTTATTTCGAACAAGATTCATCATATCTTCTACGTTAATGATTTTTAGATGTTTATAAACCATATATATGTTTATAATAAAATATCATTTTCAAACTTTCTAAAGAGCCCCTCCTCCCCCTTATAAAAGGACCCCACTTCTAACCCATTCCTCACACCTCTCAAGCATTTCATTCATCCAAAACCCGACCAAATAATCTCTAATGATATTTCTATTCCACATAAAAGCCTTACCTTAGGAAGAAGGCACATAAAAAATTCATTTTGGTTCATACCAAAGGGAGTTACCCGAATTAAAGGTAACGATTTCTCTTAAATTATTTCCCATTATTTTACTTCCCCAACCCCTAAAATCATTGTATTAATTTATTTTCAAACAAAACCGGTATCCTCAACATACTTGGATGTTGTTACAATAAGCATTTGAACTACACATACACACACTCCCATCTAATGGATGATGAACACACTGTTTCTCTGGATGACAAACTAATGCCTCACGGAACGATGATTATTCAAATACCCCCTACCGCCTCTCATGGTGGAAATTATTATGGAACTGTATTTTTATATGATATATATATTATGTTTCTGTTTTATTTATTGTTCTGAATTTTTTATTTATGGGATACCTTTTTGGTTTCCATAATGGGTAAATGCAATAATTTCATTGAGGAAGTGCGGACTACCACCCCTCAAAGTGATATGACTCATTCATTCAATTTGTGGGACATATAAAGGATGGATTTAATGAAATTATATATGATATTATACTACAATTATAATATAACTATGTATTATTATGTTTTAATTCCATTAAAATATGAAATCGAAATGAAAGTAGCGTTAATGCGTACGTACGACTTATCATCTCCATGAATGGTGGATTTCATGTATTATATCAAAATGATATGTACTATTATAAAAACATATATAAACTACATATATCTAATATATATTATATATAAATCAGTAATATCATTATAGAGAAAATGAAATTTTTACTACATGGACAATTTGTAATTATAACATGTTCATTTATAACTCAAATTCCGAACATCGACTAAATATCTGATATGAACTCAAATAATTAACTAATTGTTATTGAAAGGTAATAAGTGATATTAAATGAATAATAGTATTCAAAAAAGATTTTAAGGAAGTACAAATTTACATAATTTTTTTATTCAAGAATAACTCTAAACATACGAGTCAAAATGGATATGAAGTAAGAGGTTTCTTATCTCACTTTTAATTCCACGAGATTTCCATAGTTCGACTCTTATTTCTTGAATGTGGTGTATTGTAAACATCCATTTGATATATATTATCATGATTCTATATACATGGTAATCTATGATTCATTTTGTGGTCATTAACTTTTGGTCATATGAATTGATTGTTTACAACCTATTAAGGGGTTTTCATATAACCTTTTATTCCCATGAGATTCATGATATATTTGTCATTATTTCCTTTTGTATAGTGTATGTACTGACCATGATTGTATTATTTGTGTAATATAATTTAATTTTTAGGTATATAAATATTCAGTGTATGATCCTTCTATCATGGGTTGTATGTTTTGAATGTTACCAAATCGGTAAGGGAACCTTTCACCCAACTCTTTTAAAAGAAATATTTTTTTGTTATGTCTTTTAATTTAAGTCTTATTGTATTGGGATATGTTCTTATATATACTTATTGCTGTAAATTGTATATCTATATGATGAGAGTTCCTTTTCTCTCATCAAATCATTTTCTGAATTTGAAAGTGACGCTGTTAGGCGGTAGAATTTCTGTAAGGGAATTTCGTAACCCAATTTCCATTCTTTGGGTTGAACTTCTACTTCTCGATTATGCTATAAATATATGTGAATGAACTATGGTTATTTTAAACTTAATATCAATATATATTGGGTTTATTTATATTTTTTACACATAATTATGTTTTTAACTTGTCCTTAATAATATGATCTTTGTAAGGGAACCTTTCACCCTCCTCGTTTATTCAAAGACGTCTACTTTGTTATGTCTTTGGAATTTACATTTTTCTTATGTCGAGATATCTTATTTTATATCCTTATTGTTGTAAATTTTATTTCTATGTGATGATATTTCCTTTTCACTCTCATCAACTCATTTTCTGAATTTTAAAGTGACGATGTTAGGCTGTCGAATTTCTGTGAGGGAACTTCATAACCCAATTTACAATCTTGGGGTTGAAATTCTACTTCTTGATTATGTCGTGATATGAATATGTGTGAATGAAATCTAATTGTTTTACAATTACTATCCACTTATATTGGGTGTATTATTATTTTTCCCACATAATTATGACATTGATTTGTCTTTAATTTAATGATATGATATATGCAAGGGACTTTGTCCCAATTTACATTCCATTGAGACTTATTATTTTTTATATATCAATTAAAATTTATATGGTGTATATACTTCCTTTTGACATATTATATCATTAATACCTTTATTCTCATGATATTATAACATTTTGATTATTTTTATTCCTTAATTATTTGTATTCAAGCGTCTCTCATTTGTTTTGAAACTCTTTGACTAAAACATTGTATATATGTTTTAAGGATTTAATCTTAAAAATATTTCTAATTATTTTACATATTTTAAAAATGTTTTATAGGATTTATTTAAATGTACATTATAGTTTTAATATGTAAATTCTATTAAAATATTCAAAGTGGTATGGGACACATTGATTCAAAAATCACATTATGAAATGTTTTAAATGGGTTTGGTTATGATAATTCAATGATTATGTCAATATCATAACATGATATATTGTGATTGCAATGTGGAAGTGTTTCATTTAATTTATTCTTGTTTTATGTGTTATGATTATGTAAACGTTCTTGGGAATTGTTTACATATAAGGGTGGTTCCGTGATAAACAAAGGGCAGGTGAGCCCAAGATTGCTCCCCAATTCATTGGGTAACGTAATACAGGTAAACATTAATGTTTCTGCTAAGATATTTATGGAATATACTGTGATGGGTATTCCAACATTACTCCCTATGTAGCTATGATATCTACAATGTATGTATTGTATGGTTTCCATAAGTTACCAATATGATTTATGATTTATGTGTGTTATTCATAAATATTATGATTTTAGGAGGTATGTTATAATTGAAATGTATGGTTCCATATAGTTGTTTTTATTGATGGGTTAATGTTTCCTTTCCTTATTTTGTAACCATTACTGATATTTTTATGCTCATACTAAGTTTTGAAATGTTTTTTCACATGATATAAATATGAATAGGGTCAAAACATGGATCAAGGAAAAGTCATTCTATCTAAAACATGGAACTATACATGTTTTTAATAGTTTTTATTTTATAAAAATGTGGATACTGAGTAGAAGTGTCTAATTTTTCATTTTTGAAATGTAATGTAATAGTTATGGCATAATTCTATATAACTCTAAACCTGAAAAGATCCTCAATATGAGTTATTTATTTAATTCAAGATTATGTAATGTTTTAATTTTCGGTCCTTATAGTTGGTATCAAAGGTCGATTTAGATAACATTAGAGGTTTGGGTGTTATTTAAGCATACATCACATAACCATAATGGTTAGAATAATATAAAGAGTCATAGTTATTTTGGATAAATTGAATGAGTTTAAGATAAAATGAATAAGTATATCATAGTATTTACACTCATCATAAGATATTATATGACGATTTTACTAATATACTAACACTAACCATTTTGTTTTTATAAATAGTTGGATCTAGTAGGCACCAATGTAACAATGGATGTGAAGAAGATTGTGACAGTTTTCTGAATGAGAATCTAAAGTAAATGGGCGCTGTAATGAGAACTCTTGTGGTTATTTTCAACATACTATCTAGAGTCATGATTGAAAACCATAACCATGGTGATTTGTATAAGGAATCATATATGGGAGATACAAGTCCCTATAAAAGTCCAGGCAATAATCATTAATATAAGTATGTAAAAATTCCTATGTATCATCGATGTGGAATAAAACCCCTTGGAAAATGCTTTAATGGGACGAGAAGATGATATAGATGTGAGAATGAAGGTCATAAATCATGAAAATTACATGGAAAAAGGAAGCATATAGATGACTCTAGGAAATGGAAAGAAGTTATTTCTAAGGGATCAATTGAATGTTTTAAATGTGGTGTGCATTGTCATTATACAAATATATGTCCTACGAAGATGTTTCAGGAATAGGATCACCAGGATCATACAAAAATATGATTACCAATACCTAATTCCATTCCAATTGAGGATGAAGAAACTAACAATGAACTGTGAATGGTATGAAATATTTATTAACATATGTTTTGACATTATTGAATCTTAAGATATGATTCATGATTTTGTTTGTAGGAACGAAGTATTTCAGAATATGTTGGTAATGAATGGTTAATGGATCATGAAAAAATTTTAATGAGTAAAAAATTAACATATATATGATTAAAGAGTTACGATAGATTTTAAGATAATAAAATTTTTAAAAGTTTTAAATCTCTCTTGATGATGGGATTACATTGGAAGATGTTTTATAGTATCTGTAACCCTAATGATTGTTATATGAAAATGTTATTCATGGAATAATTATATTTTTTTCTGAGTAATAGTGGAATTTTATTTTGAGAGAATCTATGTTTTTCTTATAGACATACAGTAATTTGGGTTTTTTGTGGAAATGATTATGCTATCATAGAGAATATGTGATTTGGTTGATTACTCATCAGTATGAGACATTAGAAGTAGTTGATTTATATTTGGTGATAAATGTAAATATTTACTGTGGAAGTCCGTGTGACTAAATCCTTTTACGTTTTTTCTTACAATCTTAGTTTGGGTTATTTCAAATAATTTTTAGAACAATTGTGTATTTTATGGTCTTTCTTGAACTTTGGGTTCTTTTTGTTGAATTTTGGAGATTAAGAGTAGTATATATTTTTATAAAGGATTATACATTTGAGGATTATCTGATCTTGTACTAACCTTTTTGGTTTTTGGTGATGTATAAAGGTAGGGGAAATATATATTTCATCTTCTGTGGAACATGTGATACTCTAGAAGTTAATTCATGTGATTTTGATGTGACCAAGTTTGTTTTAATACTCATTATTTGGAGAAAAGATTAGTTTTTGGTAGAAACTTATTAAAGGATGAAACTCTAATTAAAGGTAAATATATTTTTTTATGTTGTTATTCTATGTAGTAAATGAATTCCTCAAAATTATGAAAAATAACTTAAAACAAAAAAGTTATTTTTTTACATTTCCGACTTGGTAATCAAAGACCATATAAAAGATCACATGTTTGTTATTTTCTAGTGGTTTACATTCTCCTAATCATGTTTTCTATCACTCTCCATCAGAATATGATGGTTATTTTTTCATCCATATCAATTTTTTCCCTACATGGAATCCTAGTGTGGGTTATCTTGGGTAACCTTTGTATTTATTTTTCTTTATTTTAATGTGATAGTATTATTGACTCTTTTTCGGATGTGGTACTTTAAATGATGTTTCTCTACCCAATTTTTAAATTGCATTGATTCAATTTCGAATAGAGGGGAAGGATGTAACATGATAGGTAAATAAAGAACATTAAATTTTCATTTTTATTAATTTTTGTGGATCAATAAATAATTTTATTATAATGGGTATTCTATTTTTTATGGTGTACCTGATACCCAACAATAGGTTTCTTTGAAATCTTACATTGCACACATTGTTGAGTTATGGTGAAAAATAACATAATAATAATGTTATTTTAAATGGTAGTTAATAAATAGACGTTTTATTGGCTAGAATGAATAGAAAAAACTAAAATATGATTATATATATGTTAAATATTTTTACATTTATCCAATAAAATTTACAGGCTTAAAATGTGAATTAATCTGATTTTAAGCATAAATACTCTAATATTCATTAAAAAGTCGATTTACCTCCTTTTGGTGGAGAACCCTATTTAAATATATTTTTTGTTGCTTTTATATCTTATATTTGAAAAAAAATTATTCTTTATAATGAGGACATTAAAATTTACCTTTGGTAAAATTTTGGTATTTTTCTAATAAAATTCATTCTTTAAGGATTAGTGAAAAATACTGTATTTTAATTTAAAACTACCATTTAATATAATTTATTTATGTTTCTAGATTATGTTTTTAAATGGTTTTAAATTTTTATTATATTATATTTTTAACATTTAATCCAATTTTGGTCATTTTAATTAATTTCACTTTGAAATTGGACATAAACAAGTGTCAATCTTTTGATAGTTATTTTGTCTTAAAAACATGCTATTTGTTTTGAAAATGGGAATTAATTTTAAATTATTTGATGAAACATATATGTATTTAATTTTTTAAAATAGAAATTATTTACTAATATGGAATATAAAATATATCTTAATCTGAATTTTAGGTAGTTTTTCTTATAAAGATCAAATTTTGATGAATAGTGAAACCACTTAGTAGTTGATAAAAAACTGACTTTTTCATTTAAATGAAATTATACAGCTTCTTAGAATTGAATTTAAAAGTCAAACATACATTTCATTATTAGTTAGTAAAATTTGGTTCAATAAGATGAAAATAATTTTTTGTTGAATAGTGACTTTTGACTTATATTTACAGTGATTGAAGGTAAATAGAGTAATTCAAGGTAAAATAGTTTTCATCATATTATATATTTACTTTAACACTTGTCCTAACCTTATTGGTTGAGTCATATATGACCATGGGTATCTTTGGGTTTATTTTGGGACCCCATGTATCCAATTAATAATGATAATGATATTTTATATTAATTAATTTAAAGTGAAGACAATAATGACATAAACATATATATTTTATTAAATAAATTTTTACATATGGTTATATAAGTAATCATTTCGACTATAAATTTTCATTGGAAAGCTAAAAATATTTAATACATCATGTTTTTTTATAATTATTACACATTAAATAAATAAAATTATTTATGACACAATAATGATGCAGTGTTTACCTCATATATAAATGATTTATATAAATAAGATTATAAATACTAAAAAAATATGCAAAACCTGTGCAGTTCTTATTGGATTATTTTATTTATTACATGAGTCATATTATCATCTACATTTAATATTTCGGACCTTTTTAAACCAATGATATGTTTATAATAAAATAACATTTTCAAACTATTCTAAAGAGCCCGTCCTCCCCCTTATAAAAGAACACCACTTCTAACCCATTCCTCACACATCTCAAGCCCCTTATATCATCAATACCCTTCACAAATAAGATTTAAATATCCCTATATTTGACATAGAATCCTTAGCTTTGTCATAATACACTTTAATATTTCTTTTTGGTTCAAACCAAAGGGAGTTACCCGAATTATAGGTAACTGTTTCTCTTAAATTATTTTCTATTATTTTCCTTATCCAACCCCTAAACACTTTTAATTTCTTTATTTTCTAACAAAAATAGTATTCTCAATATATTATGATGTTTTTATGAGAATGATTTTATCTACACTTACACACACCTCCATCTAATAGGTGAAGAACATACTGTTTCTGTGGATGGAAAACTAACACCTCACGAAACGATTATTGTTCAAATACCTCCTACCACCTCTCATGGGGGCCATTATGATGGAACTGTATTTATATATTATATATATTATGTTTATGTTTTCTATATTATTCTATATTTTTTATTTATATCATACCTTTATGGTTTCCATAATGGGTAAATATGATAATTTCAATTGAGGAAGTGGGGAATACCGCCCCCTCAAAATGATATAAATGGTTCATGCCATACGTGGGATGTATAACGGATAGAGTTAATGAAATTATATATGATATTATACTGTAATTATAATATAACTATATAAAAAAATATTTTCATTCCATTAAAATACAAAATATAAATGAATGTAGCGATCATGCGTACGTACGGCTTACCATCTCCCAGAATGGTGCATTTAATTTCTTATCTCCAATAGATATGTACTATTATAAATAAATATATAAACATGATATATATAATATGTATGATATCTAAATCATGAATATAATTTTGTAGATAATGGTCTTTTGACAACATGGACAATTTGTAATTATAAAAAGTTCATTTTTAACTCAAATTCCGAACATTAAAAAAATGTCTGATATGAGAAAAAATAATTAAATAATTGTTATAGCAAGGTAATAAGTGATATAAAAGGAATTATAAACATTTAAAATTTTCTTATATAAATAGAAATTAACATAATATTATTATTCATGAAGAACCCAAAACATACGACTCAAATTGGACACGATGTAAGGGGTTTCATATCTCACTTTTAATTCTTTGAGATTTCCATTGTTCGCCACTTATTTCTTTCATGTGGTGTATTATATACTAAAATTTGATATATATTATCATGACTATTTATTCATGGTATTTTGTGATTCCTTTTTTTACTATTAACTTTTTTTATATGACTCGATTGATTATAGTGTGGTAAGGGGTTTTCATCTCACTTTTTATTCCCATGATATTTATACTATATTTGCCACTATTTTTTATAGTGTATGTACTTCTCATGATTTTATTCTCTGTGTAATATAATTTAATTTATGGGTATTTATATATTTATTTTATGATCCTTCTTTCATGGGTTGTATTTTTCATATGTTACCAAATCTGTAAGGGAACCTTTCACTATCCTCTTTTAAAAGAATTATTTTTTGTTATGTCTTTTCATTGATATATTCTTCTGTTGGGATATGTTCTTATATATCTTTATTGATGTACATTTTATGTCCATGTGATCAGATGTCCTTTTCTCTCCCATAAACTCATTTTCTGAATTTTAAAGTGACTATGTTAGGCTGTCAAATTTATGTAAGGGAATTTCGTAACCCAATTTCCATTCTTTGGGTTGAAATTATACTTCTTAATTACGCTATAAATATGTGTGAATAACCTATGATTATTTTAAAATTATTATCCACATATATTGGGTGTATTTTTATTTTTTACAGATAATTATGTCATTGATTTATCCTTAATAATTTTATCTTTGTAATGGAACCTTTCACCATCCTGGTTTATTCAACGACATATTCTTTGTTATGTCTTTTGAATTTACATTTTTATTATGTTTGGATATTTTCTTCTACATCCTTGTTGATTTAAATTTTATGTCCATGTCATGAGAGGTCCTTTTCTATCTCATCAACTCATTTTCTTAATTTTAGAGTGACTCTGTTAGGCTATCAAATTTCATTAAGGTAACTTTGTAACCTAATTTCCATTATTTGGGTTGAAATTCTACATTTTGATTATGTCGTGATATGAATATGTGTGAATGAACTATGACTGTTTTAGACATAATATCTATTTAAATTAGGTGTATTATTATTTTTCACAAATAATTATGCCATTGATTTTTCTTTAATCTAAAGATATGATCTTTGAAAGGGACTTCAAATCAATTTACATTCCATCGATACTTATTTATTGTTATACACCAATTCACATTTATATGGTGTGCATACTACCATTTGGCATATTATATCAGAAATACCTTTTTTCTCATGAGATTATAAATTTTTGATTAATTTTATTCCTTAATTATTTGTATTCAAGCATCTCTCATTTGGTTAGAAAATCTTTGACTAAAACATTGTTTTAAATATTTTAAATATTTTTATTTGAATTATTTATCATTAAGTTTCATGTTTTAAAAATTGTTTTAAGGATTTATTTATATGAACATTAATGTTTTAAAATGTTAATTCCATTAAAATCTTCAATGTGGTATGTGACACTTTGATTCAAAAATATATTTATAAAATCTTTTAAATGGATTTTATTTTGATAAAGCATTGATTATGTCAATATCTGAAAATGATATATTGTGATTGAAATCTGGAAATGTTACCTTTACATTATGCATGTTTCATTTGTTATTATTATGTAAAGGTTCTTGGGAATTGTTTAAATATATGTGTGGTTTTGTGATAATCATAGGGAAGGGGAGATTGAGATAGCTCTCCAATTCATTGGTTAACGTGACAGAGGTAAATGTTAATGTTTATCCTTAGGGATTTAGGGAATATACTGTGATGGGTATTTCAACGTCACTCCCTATGTAGCTGTGATAGCTATAATGTATGTATGGTATAGATTCCAAAAGTTACCATTATTATTTATGATTTATGTGTGTTATTCATAAATCTTAGGATTTCTAGAGGTATGTTATGATTAAAATGTATTGTTTCATTGATTTGTATTTATTGATTGGATAATGTTTCCATTTCTTATTTTATAACCCTTAATGAGATTTTTAGGTTTATCCCAAGTTTGTAAATGTTTTTCATAGGACATAAATATTAATATGGTCAAGGATGGTATCAAAGAAAAGTCGTGCTATCTAAAATATGGAAATAGACATGTTGTTTTTTGAGAGTTTTTATATTATAAAAAAAGGATACTGAATAGAAGTGTATTCATTGTAATTTTTGAAATGTAATGTAATAGTTATGTCCTAATTCTCTAAAACTCTAAACCTGAAAAGATATTCAATGTGAATTAATTATTTAATTTAATATTATGTAATGTTTTAATGATGTGTCCTTATACCAGAACACTTGACCATAACACAGGAAACTAATTGTCTTCTAAAACATCAAAATAATTGGTGAAGTTTTTTATCAAACTCAAACATTCGTTACATATTATCCTATCTAGGTTAAAATAGATAAAGATACTTTTATGTTTTATCTTTATTAACAAATTAATTCAGGGTTTTCTTCTTCAACATGAATCAACATCATTATAAAAATTTAACAACCTAGAATTTCATTTGAGCATTTAGTTTAGAACATCACATATATTCAATTGATTCCTCCTATATGGTGTGTTTATAATTAATGAGACCCCATATTTGTATCTATTTTTATATTATAATCATAAAATTAACCATCGTGCAACATTATGTTTTTACATGATAAAAAATGTTCATTAAAACTTTCATGAATCATCTTCAGCAGTATCAAGTTTCAGCATCCTGATAAGTTTAATTACTCTTAAATAATTGCTATATTTAGTAGTTTATCTATAATGTAGTATTGTATATTGATCTTGTGTTTTATTTATCATAGAATTCATCCCTGATCAGTTCCTTAATCAAAACTATTTCTCAATAAATCTTAGTTCGAGGTCAATGGTATTAATCATTGTTTTAACGTCTTGGGCTCCAGATTTTCTGCTATTTAGAGTTCAGTTTCTCTAACAGTTAGTCCCATCACGAGTTTCATTTTTGGTTACTCGTTAATATGGTTGATTGACCATTTTTTTATTATGTTCACCTATTCACACTAGGTTGGGGATTTTTTTGGTCATAGTAGGTTGGGGATTTCTTGGTCAACAAAGTCTCAAGGTCACCCCTCTATCAAGGTATCTTATACATGGTAGGATAAGAAATCCACTTATAGTTGATTACCAAGAAAATTACAATATCCTTACAAAGGATCATATTTCTATATGACCATTACCTAAAAAACTAAAATTTATCAAAAAAATATAAAATGATTAGTTAATTAAAAATATGAACTAAACCAATTCCAACACAAATTTAAGCCCTTAAAATATTAAAGGTGAATTAAAAATTAATTCTCCAAATAATTTAATTAAATAATAATATGTAACTATAGATGATTAAATTGTGAAAATAAATAACTATAAATTATATGAAAAATGTGTTTTCAATGAAAAACAATGAAATGTTATTATTAATGTGGATGTTTTGTCCAAGCATAAAACATTTGGTAATTTAAACAACAAGTACTCAAAAATTAACATGATATTCATTAAATTCCATATTCAATAATCAAATATCCAAAATTTATTAGTTTTAAAATAAAATATAATTTTAGAAATAAAAACCAATTAAATTCAATAAATGTTTGTGAAAAATTTAATCAAAAATAGGCCACATGAAATTCCACCACACATACAATGTTTCTTGTCCTCAATCCATCTATTAGTCAAATTACGTGGTGAAAAAGAGGTCTCAATAATTAAAAGCTCATGTTCCACAAGATTTCATTTTCAAAAATATTTTTCCCTATGTGACCCCTCATGTTTTAAATATTAATTACTAATAATAATTCAATGGTTCTAGTAAATTGTTGGTTTTTATTATTACAGATATGATTGAACCAAATTTTTCTGAAATGAATTAATCACATATAAATGTTTATCCCACTATTATATACCCGAATAAAATTAAATATAGATTAATACACACATAAAAATTATAATATCAGAATATATTTAACACAAAATTGGATGAGTTGGATATAAAATTTCATAGTGGAATGTATAATCTATACAATAGTGAAATAATAAGAAGAAATGGGTGATAATTTCACTATGGATTATGATTTTTTGTTTCATAACCAATTTATAGAAATATCATTTGATTTTAACTCAAATAAAAATTCATGATGAAATTTATTATAAAATGAAATACTGCTTAAATCTTATCAAATGTAATTTTTCTCAACTTGGAATTATTGTGACATTCTCAATTAATTACATTAGGTAATATATATTTTCCTTTTAAAATTTGAAAACAATTATTCAATCATTTTGAAAATAACTACCCAATAATAATTCATAATTTATTCTAGAAAAGTGGAATTTTTTAGAGAAACTATAGGGTTTCTGCTATGAAATTCATTAAAGTATAATAGGCACATTTCAATACCTCTCCCCCACTCTTAAAACCAAAAACTGTACTATATTTTGAATCAATAAGTGAGAAAAGAAATTAACACATTATGTCCAATGATATTTGGAAATACCAAAAGGTGTCGTAATATTTTAGGATTTCCATTGAAGCTCATAAATCATTTTTCCACACAACATAGTCAAATAGATTCAAAAAATGATATAAATACCAATTGGTCTCTACATGATAGTTTTTTTTTGTAAAAGTATATGTTTCTAGTTAAATTCAAAATAATTATATGTATCTTTAGTTACAATTATTCTAAACAAATATTTCATCTTTCACATGTCTCTTATAGAAATAATATAACAATTAAAATTACAAAATCTATAACAATATTTATGAACAAATATGGTCTGTAATAAAATGTGAAAAATTTAAAATAACCAATCCCATTTGAAGAATATTTATCATTTTTTAACATACACAGATGAATTATATATTTCTATACTTGATAAAGATTCATGTATTCTTAATTGTGGTTCATATATAAAAAAAAGTAACACTAGTGTTTAATGGAAAATACCAAAATGAACTATCTACCATTGTTTGAGTGAGAGAGCATGCTATAATAAATAGTAGTTGTAGATTATTTTATGTCATCCATAGTTTTTTAAGTGAATACATGATCAGTTTCCTTTTTTATATATTCAATTTTTATTTGATCAAATACATCGGAAATTTTATTCACCACTTTTAAAATTTTGATTAATTCATGGAAATATCATGTTGATTCTTCTTGTGATTTATCAAAAATTGTATTGATCATTTCCTCTACAAGTTTGGTATCTTGTTCATTTAAATGATTGGTTGATTTAAATTACAATATAGTTGGATTGACCAAATGAATACTTGTAGTGACAGTCATGTGGATTTCTCTATATAGTCATTTTATAGATTCCATATCCAATTTACCATACAGTTGATCCAAAAATTCTTATGCATAAGTTAGAGGTAGCCAACATCATTTTTTATGGTTGGTATAGATAAGTTTTGAAACTGATTTGGAGATTTTTATTTTCAATTAAATCTATAATAAAGATCATAAAACAATGGGTTCCATCCCATGTTGTGTAATGTTTAGAGCCTTCATCCAAACGTACCATTTGAATATAACCACGATGATTTAACATGTATGATTTATTAATGATTTTGACTTCAAAATTTTAAGAGGAAATTATACTAAATTATCCCAACACATAAAAAACACAATAATATATAAATATTTATCTAAATAACTATAACATTTATATTGTTAAATTTTTACTCATTAATCTTTTTATACCTATATTCTCACTATATAGACATGTGATTGATTACAATAACCTATAAGGTTCACTACGATGACCAAAATAAAACATAAAGGGTAACCACACACTTGATGTAGCATACTAGGTAATAATCAAATAACAATATTACATATTTTTTAATATTTTGAATTAGATAATAATTTTACCTTAAAAGGTACACTATTTCAGATCACGTACCTGACACACAATAGTTTGTTTCTCTAAAATATTGCATTGCACACAAGACTGGGTTTAATGAAATAAAATATTATTAATATTATAAGTTTAAGTTATATTTATAGCATAACCATTAGAATGATTGGAATGAACGATGTTATAAAAATATTGGAAATTGGGATTACACATGTTTATATAATGATTAATTGGATAGAAAATAAATTTAAAATAAATTTAAAAAATAAATTAAATATAAAGGATTTGTTTTCATGAAAAACTATTAAAGTTCAAATAATTATGTTTATAAAATAATTAAATCACTCTTGAAATTTATATTAATTAAATATAAATTCAATATGATTTTTAAAATTCATCTTATATGTTTTCTAGACATGATTTAAGAAGAAATCCAATTTTATACATAAAAGGAGTAGTTTTTAAGAAAGGCATTTCTAAGGCCTTCTAAGGGAGAACCCATTTTAAATACAGTTATAGAAATTTTTTTCAGTCCTAAAGGAAAAAATAAAATTCTTCTTTCGAAGAGGGAAATCAATATTTTTTAAGGTTTAGTTTTTGTTATTTTTTATGATAAATTTAAATTTTTAACGAATATTGAAATATACTTCATAATAGTTAAAAATAAATTTTTTTAATTTAAATAATTATTATACAATAAACAATTTTTAAATTTCATTATAGATAAATAATATATGTATTAATCCTATGTAGGTCATTTGAATAATTTTTATATTGAAATTAGATGTAAAGACATGACAAAATATTGAATGTCTCTTCTATCATCCTTCTCACCACGTCTGCGTTATCTATGTTAGACCTGATTTAAGAACATTAGAGAATTGAATTTTCAAAAACATATATACATTCATGTAACTATTTTGAAAAAATAGGTCTAATAGGGTCAAAATATATTTTCTTGATTAGTATATTTTCAATTTTATTGACCATAGTTAAGGGTAAATCGGGTAATTAAAAGTAAAAATTATTTTTTAAAAATATAAAATTACCTAATAACCTATCTTAATTTTATTAGATCAGTAGGTATCTACCAAAATCAACCATATGATTAAACAATATCCTTTTTAATCCACTTGGTTATGAAAATTACTTTTATTATATTTTTTTAAAGATGTGTCAAAAATGTTATGCTTATATTTTAAATAACAAAGTCAATTTCAATAAATGGTTATATAAGGTAAATATTTGACTATATATATTCCTAAAAATGAAAAAATAGTAACTACATCATAGTATTTTATTTATAATTTTTATAAAATAAATAATTAAATTTTATTATGACATAATGATGATAAAGCAATAAATATATTAAATGAAGAATTAAATAAATGATATTAATAATTATAATATAAATAAAATTTATATATTTGAGGCCCTAAAAAATTTTATGTATGAATCTCATAATTTAAAAATAATATAATTTAGGTTTTTCAATGGAATCAGGATTTTATGAAATTTTTAAGAAGTCAAGTAATGAATACTGTCAAAATTGTAATAATTCATAATTTAAAATATAAAATATTCAACTAAATGTTAATATATTTATAAAAATATATTATTCATCCTAAAATTTGAGATACATATAGTAATTTTATTAATTACACATTAATTAGTCATTCGGAATAATTTGATAATTATTTTAACTCTAAAAGTGTATACTACTTGATAAAATGTTTTAAAATAAAAAGAGAAGAATTAAAAATAATTATAATCTTGTATAATTTTTATTGTTTGACTATATTTACACCCATTATGATAATATATTTGAAATTAATGAGTTTGGGACCATTTGGAATATAAAATGAATTTATATTAATTTAATACTTTTAATAATTTCAAGAGTACCCCTCCCCTCTCCTTTAAAAGGAAACCCATTATTCTCTATTAATCACACCTAGAAACATTTTTATTTATAAAAAATCTTCCCAAAACACATCCTATAAAACCTCTATTCATTCATGCTTCCTAATTTTAGGCAGAACACCCTCCTTAGAGGTGTTAAGGTGTCAGAAAGGTGGTCATCTGAAGGAAATATAATGTTTTTATTTATGTGATTCTGTTTTTTTTTCTTATTACACTACCATCCAATATTTTCCGTCCATGATGGAATAATAAATCCAGTATTATTAATATAATTATATTTTATTATGTTAATATCTTAAAACCAAATCCACTTCAATTAAATGGGAACAAAGTTAATCATTGATGTGTACGTCTGAACTATCACACCACGAACCGGTCCAATTTTTTCATAACCGTATCTCATTAATGGTTATAATAAATGAATTAAAGATCATATGTGATATTATTGACTTATTAAACATTATTTGATAGTAATATATCAATAGAGTTCTTACTTTCCTTATGAAAAACATGATAACGTCGTTCATGCCTACCTGTGTAGTATCGCCTCCATGAAGTGATGTGATTCGTTGTTATTCATTACATCACTTGTATGATATATATTAGTATATTTAAATTATTAATATGATATTAATGATTTTATGATCATTATATATATATATATATAATAATATATACATTATTTCTATAACAATTAATGAAAAAATGGACAACGTTACTCATGCATACTTATGGTCTATCGTCTCTATAATTATAATTTTGTACATTTTTCATAACATTAATTAATTTATTGATTTAAATGTATAATTTATTTATAAAAATGATAATAAAATATTTAATATTATTGTACATATGATATATTTATGACAACATGGACTATTGACATCATACCCTATTCATTATTTACTCAGGTACAAAATATCAAAAAAATGTCCAACATGAACTCGAATAATTATCTAATTGTTATAACATCGTAATTAATAATATAAAAGGAAAAATTAACATTAAATGTTTTTGAATAATGTATAAATTAACTTATTTTTATTATTCAGGAAGAATAATAAAGATACATGACGAATCATACACAAGATAAAGGAATTTGTGTCAACCTCCTTTCATTGAGTCTTTTCTTGATGATATGCACCATTATTATTTTAAAAATTGTATATACATCCCCTATTAAATTATAAATCATTATTATATCTATACTCATGTTATTTAATTTTTTGTGAAATGTTCTAATTTCATGTGGCATATAAATTAAATGTTCAAAGTGGTATGGTACCCTATGAATGTTTACAGATTTATTTTTCATAACTTTTTATCTATGTAAATATTCTTGTTATTATTTTACATATATAATTATATTGATATAAAAGGATAATAAATAAAATTTAAGCCTATTATTAATTTTATTCAAATTTATTCAAAAATGAATCTTTTAATCATTTTCTGTAGAACGTTTTGACAGAAGAATAAGGGAACGTTCATTTTATCGTATACGGTGACAATTGCTTCTCCATCTCCATGACCATTATTTGATATTTGGATTCTTATACAATAATTAATATTTTTTAATATAATGAAATCACTTAATCAATTTTTTGGGATTTTTTATGGAAAATGGTTTTGGAAATTGATTGATTTTTTCAATATCTTGAAATTATTTCTTATGATTTCTAGTTAATATTTATGATTGATATATTAATAATTGAAACACATTATGTGTTATGATTATATAATAGTACCTAGGAATTTGATGAGTGGTTTTGTGATAAACTAAATACAAGTGCTTCCACGACAATCCAAAGATAAAATATTCTGTGATAAACCGAGAATGGGTGGTTACATTATAACCTCTAATGCATTGGATATAGATGTAAGTCTTATGGTTGTTCCATTTCTAGGAGTGACATGTATGGAAGTAGACTGTATGGTTATTCCTTTTAAGTATGATTATGTCGTAAGATAAATTTATATGTTATATTTTATTTCATTGGGTATTATGGTAATATCTTTATTATATAACATGTAATCGTTTAGCATATATTCAAAGGAATGTTTTTACTTCTTATTAAAGGTCATATGTATTACTTGATGAAAAAATTATTCACAGGACTACAAGTTTTCACAACACTAACTGTTTTCCTTCACTGTGTATCCCTTATTTTCCTTTTTATGCTCATCCCATGTTTTGGAATGTTTTCATGAAATTTACGGGATAATAGAGTCAAGGATGGGATCGAGTCAAATCTATGATGATTACACATGAATGTAAACCATGTTTTATATTAAAAGATTTGGTTTTTGAATGAAATGAATATTGATGTTAAAGTGTCTACATTATAATATTCATGTTTTTATTTTTGAGTTATAGAATAATTATATAATGATATAAAATTAAAATATCATCTATGTGAAATAAATTATAATTCTTGATTTAACTTAAGAATATGTGTTGTTTAAGGATACGTCCTTATATAGGGTTTTAGAGGAAGTTCAAGATAACTGTATAGGGTATGTGTTATTTTTGAATAAGATACAAGTTATATATAACCAAATCGATTGGTATATTAAAAATATTAATAGTTATTTTAGATAAATTAAATTATTTTAAATATGTATATGTTATTTTGTATCCTCATCATAATATAATATATAATTATTTTATTAATATAATCACAACAACCTTTATGGTTTTAGTAAATGGTTGGATCCGACAGGACCAATGTAACAATGGATATGGAAAAAAATGTATTGGTTATATAAAGACAAAACATAATGAAATTGGAGCTTCAATGAGAACTATTATGATTATTAGAAACCAAATATTATGAATCATGATTAACCATTTGAACATCGGTGACTTTTATAAGGAATCGTATATAAGAGAAGCAAATCATTGTGGATGTTCGGGTAATAATATTAATAGTATGTATATACAAAGACATGTTTTATATAAGTAGAAATAAAAAATATTAAAATGTTTTAAGGGGGAGGGAATTTTTTATAGATGTGGTAATGAAGGTTATAAATCAATAACCTTTTAAGAAAAAAAGGAACCATTCATTTGACTCGAGGAAAGGGAATGAAGTTCTTTCTGAGTTATCGATTGGATATATTAAATATGGAGAGAATGGTTATTATGGAAATCAATGTCATATGAATAAGTTTTAGGAATGAGATCATCAAATATATACAAATATATTTTTATAAATACTTAATTCTATTCCTATTGAAGATGAGGAAAATGGAAACGACATATGAATTATATGGATTATTTCATGAATCATGTTTTCATATTATTGAATCTTGGAACATGATTCATGTTTTTTTTTGTGGTAATTATGTAATAAGCGATAATATGGGAAGAAATTGTTAAGTTATCATAATGAATATGGCATGATTAGGATGTATATATCTTAAGAATTCAAGAGTTATGTGTGGTGTATGGATGATAAAATGTCTAAATGTATTAATTCTCTTTTGATAATGGGATTACTTTCGATGACTCTTTCAAGTATGTGTAACCCTAATTTTTGTTATGTTAAAATTTTATTTGAGGAAGAAATAACATTTATTTTTTAAAAATAATTATAAATGAATGAATAACCTTCAGTTTTTATATGTTTTTTGATTTTGAGGAAATTATAGGATATTACATTTTGGGTTGTATAATGAAAGGCAATAGATATAATTTAAGGATAAAATATGTTATGGATAATTATTAGTATTTTATCTCATTATTGGAAAGTTAAAAAATTATATTGTTTTAGAAAATGGAGACCACTCATAATGGGTGAGAACTCGTCACATTCACGAAGGCCACAAGAAATGAACCCAAAACTGAAGGGTTAGAACACTTTATCGCATACTACTGGACTACATGATGTCCATAGTCATTATGATTGTTTATTTGTTGTTTAACAAGATGAAAGAACAATAATAATCTTTTATTGAGAATTTATATATATCAAATGGATATCCTTGGAATTGGAAAATGATTTTTTTTCAATTGATAACTATTATTTTGGAAGACGCCCAATATATTGGAACCTTTATATGATTAAGGTAAATATAACACAATGGGATTTTAATTAAGGAGTAAAGATTTAATTAATTTTTGAATGAATCTATGATTTTAAGTGTAATTATGGGAATTGGGTTATATATGGAAATGAGTAATCTATAAATCAGAATATGTGATTTGGTAAATTTCTTTTTGGTATATGACATTAAGAGTGGTTGATATTATTTCAGGATAAATGATAAAATTTATCTCATAAAAATATGTGATAAAATACTTCTAAATTTTTATTTTCAATCATAGTTTGGATTATTTTCAGTAATTTTAAAGACAATTATTTATTGAGTTGTATATGTTTAAATTTATGTATCAATGATTAATGTTCATGATTAATGTAGTTTTTTAACATATAATGGTTTATTCATTTTGGATAATGATCTTATATTATATTAACCATTTGGATTTGGTTAATATGTCATGACATGAAAAAAATAGTTAATATTTTGTGAATTATGTGATTCTCTAGAAGTTGATTAAGGTTTGAAAATAGTTCATCTCAAATACAACTAATTTATAGAACAAATGAGTTTATGGTAGAATTGATTAAGGAATGAAACTCTTCATCCATGGAAGTATATTTCATTATGTTAGTAGTATATGTAGTAAAATAATTCTATAATTTAATTAAGGGGATCATAAAACAAAAACAATATCCATTTATATTTATTAAAATAAAATCAATTAACATTTAACCAATCACAAATTTTTGGTTTTCTTACTGTTAACTTTCTATGAATCATATTGTCTATCACTCTACATTAGAACATAATGATTCATTTTCACCCACATCCATGTCTTCCTACATTTAATAATTGTATGTGATACATCGGATGACCATTTTAATTAAAATTCTTTCTTTAGAAGTGGAGGTTTTATTGACTCATTTTGTTGTTACATGATTTAATGAAGTAATTTTGAAAAGTAAAACCGCAGTTTCAGAGCCCAAATTTAGAACCATGAGGATAAAACTTCAAAAAGGGAGAAGGTTATTATGTACTATGTAATTCTAGAAAAATACAATTAAATATTTATTATTATTTATGAAATAGATATTAATTTAACTTTAATAGGGTTTTATGTCCGATAATGTACCTGACATGCAACAATGGGTTACATAGAAATCTTATGTTAAACACAAGATTGAGTTATACCGAATGAATTATTAATATTATAATTTTAAGTTATAGTTATCATGTAACTATTAGAATTGAGGGAATGAATGATAATAAGTAAATTTTGACAATATGATTTACACATTTTTTTATAGATATTCATTGGTTAGAAAATAAATTAAAAATGGAATTAAAAAACCAATTGAATACAAAATATTTGTTTATGAAAAAAAATTATGTTCGAATAATTGGGTTTATAAAATAATCAAATAACACATTTTCGGTTATATAAATGAAAAAGAAATTCAATCTGAAGTTTAAAATTTAATTTATATATTTTATATAAATGATATAAGAAGAAATTCAATTTAATACAAAAAAGAGTATTTTTCAAAAACTTATTTTTACCACCTTTTGATGGAAACCCATTTTCAATCAAGTTAATGGATATTTTATATGTGGTATTTAATAAAATAATGTTTTTATTTAGATTCAGAATATCATATTTTACTTTCGTTGAGTTTTGGGTATTTTTCTGATAAATTTTATTTATTAAATGAAAAGTGAAAAATACTAAATTACTTTTTCAAGATGATTTTATCATTTAAATAATTATTGTACATTAAATATTTTTTAATGAAATAATATATCAATAATAAATTTACTAATCCAATATAGTTCATTGGAATTATATTTAAATTGAAATTACATATTACTACTTTTTAAAATTTTAAATGTCTCTTTTACCCGCCTTGTCTTCACATTTGAATGAATAGTGTTAAACCAAATTTAATCTCTTTTATGAATTAAATTCTCAAAAGTAGGTATAAATTCTTATAATTTTTCAGAAAAATATTGTCTAATAGGAGAAAAATAATTTTTTGTGAATAGTAACATTTGAATTTTATTTAGAAGGGTTAAGGGTAAATCCAGTAAATAAATGTAAAAATAATTTTATAATATTAAAAATTACCCTAAAACATTCTCTAATTTCATTGGATGCGTTTATTTATACCAAAATAAACCGTAGTCCAAAATAATTACTTTTTTGATCCACTTGGTCAAGAAAATGACTTTTATTTTATTTCATTTAAAGATTTGTGAAAAATGTTATACTTATATTTTGAATAAGTAAAAATGTTTTAATATGGAGATATATAAGTGGTATATTAAACTACAAATAGTCCATATAAATATAAAAATATAAACTAAATCAAGGATTTTTTTTATAATTTTTAGAAAATAAATAATTAAATTTAATTGTGACACAATGATGAGGAAAAAATAGATTTATTAAAGGAAGAATCAAGTAAATGATATTAATAATATTAAAATAAATATAATTCGAAATATTTTATTTCATACACAAATTGAATAGAAGAATTTTACATGTTAGGAATGATTTAAAACAATGTTTTTGAAGTAATCAAGTAGTTATATTTTTTTATGTAAAATAATTAAGTGTCACAATTGACATAATTCATATTTTATAATATAAAATATTATACTAAATGTAATTAAATTTATTAAAATAAAAAAATTATTCCAAAATGTTTATATTCCACAAATAATGTCATTAATGGCACATTAATTTGTTTTTTTGCATGATTTTGTAATTAATTTTACTCTCAATGTGTAAATTACATGATAAAAAGGTAAGAGATAAAAATGAGATAAAACAAAAACAATAATGATTAATTTTTTTTAAAAACATGTATAATATTTATTTTATAATTAATGTTTGACACATAATAATTATATAATATAAAAAATAATTAGAATGGGACAATTTAGAATAGAAAATAAATATATATTATTTTAATACTTTTTATAATTCCAATAGTGTCCCTCCCCTCTCCAATAAAAGGGAACCCATTCCTTTCTTTTATTCACACATAAACCCCCGGTTGTTTCGTCACATCTATTCTAAAACCTTCCTATAACACCTCTCCACCTTCTGGAAAAATTATTTTAGGTATGAAACCCACCATAGAGGTGTTAAGGTGTTAAGAATTATGACCATCTAAAAGAAATGTCATGTTTTTATTTAAGTGTTTATATTTTATTGCTTCTTCCACTACCTTCAAATATTCTTAATCCATGATGAAATAATAACTGTAGTATTATCAATATACTATGATTTTATTATGTTAATATCATCCCTTAAATCCATATCCACTTCTATTAAATGGGAAAGGCACTAATTGTTTTTGAGTACATGTGAACTATCATCTCCAAGAACTGATCTAATTACTTTTCCATAACAGTATTTCATGAAGGGTTTTAGTAAAGGAATTAATGTTAATATGTGATATTCCTTACATATTAATTATTATTACATAAAAATTTATTAATTATTCTCGTAATTTCCTTGTGTAAAAAAATGATAATAACATTCGGGCGTACATGTGAACTATCACCCCCACGAAGTGATCTGATCCATTTGTATTCATTACATCACTTGTATGATATATATAAGTATATTTATCAGATTAATAATATATTAATTATGTTATTATAATTATGGAAATATAAAATAATACATACCTTCTTTCCATAATAATCAATAAAAAATGGAAGACATTACTCATGCGCATGTACGACCTACTGTCTCCATGATTAAAATGTTGTTCATTTTTCGTAAACATACATAATGTTACGACGTAATATTATAATTTTTAATTAAAAATATAATAATTTCATGAATATTATTCTTTAGATGATGGAATTATGACCTCATGGACTATTTACATTATATCATGTTCATTTTCAACTGATGTACCAAAATGTCGACAAAATGTCTCACATGAACTAAAACAATTAAAAAATTATTAAAACATGGTAATTAATGATATAAATTGAATAATAAACATTTAATGGTTTTAAAAAAAATTAAATTTACCTATGATTATTATTCGTTATGAACAAAGATCATACATGATAAATCGAACTCAAGGTAAGGGTCTCTGTATCAATCTTCTTTTTATTGAGACATCAATTGATAATATGTGCCTTTATAATATTATAAATTCTATATAAATCACCTTGAAATTAGGTTTCTATATTATATCTATACTCATGTTATTTAATTTTTTATTAAAATTTTATTCTTTCATGTGGCTTATAATTTAAATGATCAAAGTTGTATGTAAAACTTTGAATGTTTAAGTATTTATTTTTGATAATTTTTCTCCATGTCAATATTCATGATATTATTTTACATATTAATTTATATGGATATAAAATTATTATAAAGGTAATTTTTTATATTTTTAATTCCATTAAAATATTTTATAAAATTAATCTTTTTATACTTGTCATATGAATTTTTTTTGAAAAAAAGGTAATATTGTTTTTATCATATATGGAAACAACTTCTTCTTTGACGCTATGACTATTGTATAATATTTGGCTTCCTATACGAGGATTAATTTTCATAAGGAAAATAAATCACTTATTACTTTTTTTGGGTATTTTGGATTTGAAAATGGATGTTGAATTTGAATTATTATTTCAATAACTTGAAATGATTTCTTGTGATTGTAAATTAATACCTATGATTGATATGTTGATAATTCCAATCTGTTATGTGATGTGATTATATAATTGTAGTTAAAAATTTTATGGGAGAATACATGATAAACCAAATATTCATGGTTTCATGATAAACTAAAGATTTTTCTTTCCAGGACAAACCATGAATATGTGGTTATGTTATAACCTACAATTCAATTGTTATAAAAGTTGGTTGTATTGTTATTCCATTTGTAAGAGGGAAATGTATAGAAGTCTACCACATGTTTATTACATTTATTTATGATATTTACTAAAAAATTATATTTTATATGTTCTTTCCTTGGGTTTGGTTGAAATTTATTTATTATAGAAAGGGTAATCATTGAGATTATATTCAAAGGTATATATATACTACTCCTTAATGGTTAACTGTGTTACTTTATGAAAATTTATTAATGGGTTTTCATTTTTTTCACTCGACTAACATTTTCCTGCCTTGTGTATCCATTACTAATATTTTTATGCTCATCCCTAGTTTTAAAAGTATTTCACATGATTTATGGGATAATAGAATCAAGTATGGGATCAAAAAAAATCTATAATGGTTACACTTGAAATGAAACCATTATTTATTTTATAATTTAATGTTTTATGAATGAAATTAATATTGATGTAGAATTGTCCACATTAAAATATTCAAGTTTTGATGTATGATTATGACCTAATTATCTGAATCCCTAAAATTAAATATTTCCTCAATGTGAAGAAAGTAAAATTATTGAATTAACCAAATATTATATAATTTTTATGGATGAATCCTTATAAATTATGTTCTCAAAGTCTAAAAAAATATATGAAATAAGTTTATAAACCAACTCACTATATTAAAAAATTAGTTGAAAAAAAGTAAACATAGATTACTCTCACCTAATGTAATAAAATTCATATATACCAATACACCTTTAGAACTAATCAGCTAACTCCAATGAAAAAAATATTTTGAAAACATGTTAAATATCAACAAAAATAGTATTAGTCATAGTAGGTTAGTAACTATCAATACAAAAAACCTATTTAAATTAAATTTTACCAAGTTATTTATTATAATTTATGATAGATCTAATATTTTCTATAATTTTTATACGTATTTTAGTTATTTAATGCAACCCAATTCATAAATTTGAGCTTATTTTTTCATTTTTTGATTTATGACGTGTTTTAAGCTAAAAATAGAAAGTTACTTAAATCTAGATTTTTAATATATTTTCACATCATGAATACTTCTCTCATTTCATTAAAACTATAATTCCAAATTGAATGATTCTATTTTTAATCCATGACTTATTTTCTTCAACTTTTTCTTATTGACCATGAGATAATTAGTGAATCTAGAGGCCTTAAAATTCAATGAAGATGAATAATTTTTCAAGTAGATAATGTGCACCTTAAAACTGTAATGGAATCACATCTTTGCCTACATATATCAAATTTTTTTGACTACACCTGGATAAAAAATGTGAATCAATGAGGCATTCCACCATTTATTTACATGAAATTTGGTAGTCACTAATGTGGCTTTTTAATGAACTCAATTAGAGTATGTTTCCTATAATTTTAATCCAGAAAAAAGTAGTGAATAAACAATTCATAACTCGTACATGAGGTTGTCAATTATACTGAACATTGGAGGGGGTTTATGAATGAATCTGTGGAATAACATTAATGAAGGATCTAATACATGAAGAGTCTTTAATTAGGGTCATTAATGCATGATATGTGAAATTTGGAGAGTCTTCTTGGATAGAATAAAGGAATGGAGAAAAAATGACATAGCACTCTTACAAAAAATCTAAATACACTGAAATTTTGATTGTAGACACCCATGTAATCTATTTAGAACATTCATGAAGGGATCAATTCATGATGCTATCATTAATGTCAGATTAAATTCTATAACTTTTGGAGGAAAAGTTCTATCTATAATAAGAGATAAGCTCCCACTATTCAAATCATTCCACTAAATACCCAAACTATCCGAGTCACCTAGGGGAGGAGGCCAATGGACATTTAGGATTTATATTATATTATATTATATGTTTTATATTATCATGTAATGCATTCATATTTTTTATATTAATGTGTTTCCCTTTACATATTATTTTCTTCTTTTTCCTTGAATTCTAAATCTCATTCTCACTCTTCCATATTTCCATTGTGAACCCTATTCTCTTTTCCAGGGAAAGTGACTATCTCAAGCCATGGACATGGGAGAGGATTCATGGGGTTCTTCATTATTGTGAAAAAATTGAAAATGTTTTAAATCTATTTGTGGTGAAGGCATGAATATTACATTGGTGTGGCGATCATACACTATAACACTATTTATAAATCCACTTATTTTCATTGATAAATATATTTTCCCTCCCCAATCATTTGATAACCCTTCATACTATAGGGTTGGTTTTTCCATATGGTTTTAAATAATATATAGTGGAGCTATATCTTTTAGGAATAACATAATCTGCTAAGGTGTTATCCTATTTGACTATTATAAGAGTTTTGGTTTGTTTTTCCAGACACATGATAAAATAACACAGTAAATAAATCAAGGAATTTTAATTCATTAATGAGGTTTCACTAACTGAATTATAAAATTGAATGTAAATAATAATTAAATAATGAATGAACACGTGTTATCAAATTATGGACCAAGACCTTTCTATCTCATATTCATCTTCTATGCATCTACATTTAGATTTTAATTATTAATTTCAATATTATAATTGAATATTTACAAAACCATTAAAATCCTTGATTTCAATAAATATTAGAAAACCAAAAAAAATTATAACAGGTGAACTTGAATAAGTGATTGAACTGGCCACAACACTTCTCATTTGGGACAACCCTAGTCAGCCAATGTGCTGCGTTAGTAATATAAATTTTCATTTTCCATTCCCTATGATAGGAGTGCATCAAAACGTGAACCATTTTTGGGGAACTAAAAGTTTTTTCAATCACCTTTTCAAAATTCACATTTTTTGAAATATTTTGTTTTTTTTTGTAATAAAAATCAAAAACAAATCTTATATCAATGATGTATTTAAAATCGAATTATTATGCCTGTAAAGAATAAACAAATGTAAAATATAAAGAATCAGAAGGGGATTATAGATATATAAATAACCAAGTGGATATGATGAGAAATAATTTAGATGATATATTAATGAAAATGGAATGATAATTTGACTATTTTTTAATTAATAAGGAAACTCGATCCTGAATCAAAAAAAATAACCTGAGGTAGTGGTGGAAGAAATTTTACTACTCATTCTTGAAGAACCATAGGATGTAAAGGTGGAGGTACCTAAAGGCTCATTCATCCTACCTCAACCAATTCTACCACAAATAGTTGAAAAGGGCGATGAATTTCCTCTTGAAAAAGATGTGGGAGATCAAAAGCAGTTGGATGAATTTTGGAATGAATGTGAGGAACAACTAAATCTTCATGAGCCTTGAATAAAATTAGATCCAACACCACTAAAATAGGAAACCACCAAAGTGGGGGAATTTGATATTAAAATGGAGTATCCAAAATACTTGCCTTCATCCCCGGGGAGTCTACTACAAGAGTAACTTACCACTAAGGCTGAGAATGAATCAGATTAAACATAGGGCATTGAACAATTATTTTACTCTATCTATTCTGATTTTATGGAATCTAAATTGTACATCACTCCATTTTTCTTTTATTATAAATAATCATACATTCTATGATATAACTTAGAAGAACAAGAATGAATTGGACATGCACCTATTGAGGAACATATGGAGCTCCCTGAATTCAGTGAAACTACATTGGTGGAGTCCCATCATGAAGAGATCTATGTTGTTGAGCCTATGGAAATCAAACAAGAGGCTGAAGTCTCCAAGAAGCCCACACTAGAAGATAAGATGGTTACAAAAGTAGAAAAAAAAGAAGAGGAGGTTCCAAACGTAATCCTACCCCCACCATGAAAACTGTACCACATTGTAAAGGGAGCATATTTGTTGTAATCTCTCCATGGAGACCTCCTCAACAAGAATAATGGAATGCATGCTGGGAATAACAACATGTTTTGGTTCATGTCAATGATGATCCACCCACCATCATATTATGGATAACATCTGGTACTTCCCATTGGAGGTAGTAAAAATTCATGGCCTTGATGGGGGATCATACCATGATTTATCTATACGTTCTTTTTAGATTGTTATTCCATTGTTGAGAATTAGTTTAGTATATAACAGAGTCCTACATATCTTTTTGATCATTAAATACAAGATCCTTGTTCTTAAGTGAGTAATTCCACGTTGTAGGTTTATAAATGGGAAATGAATTCCAAAAATTGGTGGATGAGTACAAAACATTTATATCAAAATGGAGTTCACTTTTAATTCATAAATTTTAAACTACACAAATTTTTTTCCAATTCATGATATTAGATTTAAAAAAAATGCATTCCCACACTTGAAAAAACCTCTACTTGACAGATCTAGGAGACATTATTTTTTTAGGAATCTAGTGATTCCATGTTTCAGATTTCAGGTTTAATTATACTGAATGTGTAAAATAGAAATTTTAATGTCTAAAGTGGAGAAGGGATATTGAAATGATGACTCATTATTTGAGGGACGTGGATTATTCATGTAAATAAATTTTCTCAACCATTTGATAATGATATAAATTCTTAAATTCAGGTGAATTGATTTTTTATTATTAATCAATCATTGAGTGATTTTATAATACCATATGTCTCATTTTTGGGAGGTTTTTCAGTAAATGTACTTCCTGTTTATTCTTCATAATTTTTAATGAGTGATCGTTCGTAATGTCACCTACCAGAATAGGCATTTGAATTTTATAAATATATTATTTTGAAAAAACGCATTTAAAATGACTGAGAATTATTTTGAAAAAATGATTATTATTAAACAAACACCTTTACATTATTCCATAAATATCTCATAGAGACCATGAATAACCTTTATATTAATTTTCCATGTATCAATCCTTTTTTATCCATTACCTCCATACTCTGGGTATTTTCATGAAATTTTAAAGATAAAGTATGGGGGTGAAGAGATTCATAGTGGAAGGGATTATATAAATTGTAATGAAATATTTTTGGGGTGTTATTGTTGGAATTAAAATGTTTGTGGGATTATTAATTTTACTCTATTTTTTTCCCCTTGAATAAATAAATCAAAATTAAAATATGAAACAAAATAATCAGAACATGGGATATGATTTGAGAAAACACAAAATCACTATTTTCAAAACTGAATATACTCTTATAATATTTTTTTAGGTAATATATGTGAGGTTTTATCTAATCATAACATTCCAAATAAATAAAAAATAAAAAAAATAGATGGTGCACAAGTCATTCATTATGATTATATTATCATTACCTTACACTGAGTTTTGGGGGAAGTGGGTGTTTCTACTCTGAAGGGGAGAATTTCATTACACTTTTACTTTTGATATAAATTATTTTCATTAAGGGATAAAAATTCTTTTTGAGATTTAATTTTGAAAGCATCAAATTCCACCATCTATAATCTTCAGAGGCATCTAAACAATTATTAAAATGTCCTCATGAGTTGTCTTTATAATGTAGAGAAATTAGTTCCTTTACATTTCTATGGATAAAGTCCATGTTCTCATTATTTGATCTTAAATCCACCAGAAATGTACAATTGTATATTAGAAAAAATATTCATGTGATGTAAATCATGAGTTTTCATGTTGATTAATAATTAATTGAGGAGCTTGAATGATGTAAAAGTGAAGTTTCATCATTTTCTAAAGGGGACAAGTAAAATACATAAATTGATAGTTTCATTGAATTTTTTGAATTAAATTGATAATTTATCTAGATTATTAAGGTTTTTATTTGACATTAAATATTGTTTGATTTAATTTATTTGGAACTTGAATATTGGTAACATTTGGTCCCTTTTAAATTTAATGTTGAGATGTTATGCATACGGGAAAACATGGTTTAATTGTGGGGGAATTGATAGAACTAATATTTTGGTAATTTTTTATATGTATTTCTATGATTTAATAAAAACATTAATCAATTTGATATTATATGGATCAATTCTGGGATTATGATGTTTTTCGATCTAAAAATGGAATGTTTCTTAAATCTGGATTTCTAAAAGATTTTCACATCAAGGGTATATTAGAAATTTCATTACAAATATAATTCCAAATTTATTGTGTATCGGGGACCCCACCACAATAATGGAGGCACATCTCAGTGTACACAACTGTAATTGTGTAAATTCAAACTTCATATAAAAGGGGACACAATGGTTTATTCTCTCATTAATTTACATGATGTTTGGTATCCATTAACATTGATTTTGATCAAACTCAATTAAGTGAATATTCCTAGAAATTTGTCCATAAATAGAAAAACCAATATAAAATTCATAAATTTTACATGATGTGTCAAATTACTCTGAAATTTGGAGGTTATTTATGAAAGACAATTTGAAACAAAATTCATGAAGTCTCTAACATGTGAAAAGACCTTTTTCTTGTTCATTAATGCATGATATGTGAAATGTAGAGAGTCTCCCTGGATAGAATAAATTAATGGAGTAAAAAGTCCATAACTCCCTCAAAAAGATTCCACATAATCAGAAATATTGATTGTATCTTCCCATGAAAATTATGAAGATCATTAATGAAGGACTCAATGTGTGATTCTATCATTAATAGGGGATACAACACACCAACTTTTAGAGAGAGAAAATCTTCCTACAAAATGATAAGAGATCCCCCTTTCAAAAAAATTCATTCCATCCCCACTCCATCATAGGCATCTTATAGAGGAGGAAACTTTCCATTCAAGATTTATAATTTTTTGTTTTCTTTTTTGTTTTCATTTATCATGTAATGCATTAAAATTTGTTTTATTACTTTATTTCCTTTTCCTTCTTCCATTATTCTTTTTTTTCAAACTCTAAATCTCATTCTCTCTATTCTATTTTTAAATCGTGATCTCTTTTAAATTTGACATGGAAAGTGACTAACTAGTGGAATGACCCTGGGGGAGTTTTCAAGTTGTTATTCATTGTTGAATATAAAATTGAAAATCTTTGAAATCTATTTGTTGTATTGGTGGGAATATTGTACACGTGCTATTGTCATCCACCATAACACTATTTACAAATACATCTATTTTCATTGATAAATTAATTTTTTTCTGCCCTCACATAGGCAAACCCATCATATTGTGGAATTGGGGTTTTTGTAAGGGATGAAATGGAATATAGTGGAGTCAGGTATTTTAGGAATAACATTTTTGGTTGAGGTGTTATCCTGTTTGAATATTGGAGGAGGTGTGTGTTGGTGTATTAGAACAATAATAAAATCACACACCCAATAAATCAATGAAAATGAATTTGTTAATGAGGTCTCATAAAATTAATTTTCAAACTGAATTTAAAAGATAATTAAATAATTAATGAACCTGTGTTATCAAACCCTATACCAAAACCATTTTAATAAATCTTAATTTTTTTGGAATCTGTGTTTATAATTGAATTAATCATTTCGTTATTTTAGTTTCATGTTTTCCAAAACCCATAAAAATATAATTTCCAATAAATATTAATAAAAATGAATTATAATAGGTGAACTATAATATGTGATTGAACTGACTACAAGGATCCACATTTGTGATGAACCTAGTAAGCCACTATGCTGCATTAGGAATATTAATTTTCTTTTTCCATTTCTAATGACAGGCGTGTGTGAATTTAGCCTAAAACAGTTCTCAACTATGGAGGCATACATACAATAAATTTCATATTTAAAACTCTCATAAATTGGATCACAAAATATAATAAGGAGTTATTATTTGACTCAAGGTTGGGATCAAGGGATATAATTTTATTAATAATAGGTTGCTGAGTTGGTGGAGAAATAACCTAAGTTATTCTCTCAGTGGGATGGGAATAATTAATTTTTCATACATTCATGTAAATAAAACCCATATCAAAACTCAAATTTTAAATAGTAATCAACACTAAATGGAACCAAAAAAAATCATATCATTGGGGAATGGTGATGTAAATTATTCCACAACTCATCATTCAACACTTCATTGAAAACATCATTTGGGATATAAAATACCTCAAGGTTAGACTTTTAATAAAATTGAAACTCTTCAGTGTCATATTTGTATTGAAGGTTTTGTTTGACTTTAGAGACATTTAGGAAAACAACACTAAAAAAAAAAAAATAATTCCTAATATAAAGTAAACCATATCATCAAAATATATTTCAGTAATGATAAAATTATTGGGATGCATAATCTACCCTACATTGATTAATATTTAATTGACCCTTCTATTGGGATGAGTAACTCACGTAGCAATCAATTAATGACACACATCTATTGGTTTTTGTTTCTTTAAACAAAACATTTGAACTAATGAGGAATGTAATAAAGTTAATAATATCCACCAAGTAACATAATAAAATAATTTTCTTTTGTATTAATATCCTATATGGAAAGAAGAGGAATCCATTGACCTGTAATTTTTGACATAACTTATTTTGAAGTATAATAATGCATTCATCTGATAAATTGATAGTAGAAAACTCTTTCTAATCTCTTTTATTATCCATAAACATCTTATGAAATTTAACATAAGATGGTACCTTGTTTATGTATTCTATATAAGATGTATTAATGTTAAATGTTCTAAGCATCTGAAGTAATTTAAATAGTCTGGCACAAGATTATTTTGGACATTAATGGTAAAACTGAATATAGGGGTAAAATTATTTAAACAGTCTCTTTTGTCACCTTCACATCAGCATAAGCTTCATCATTCCTTGTTTTATTATTTTTCCCTCTTTCTTCAATAGTTTTTTATCTTTTCATGATTTATTTCATCATTTTTTATTAGGTTAGACCATCTGGTTGAGATTTATAGATTTTTTATTTCAAATATTTTTTATATTATATTTAATTACAACTTCTATATCATCTTTACATGGGAAAATCATAACTTCTTTTTTTTCTAGAAACATCTAGTGGTTAAATACAATAAATTTTATTTAGAATTAATTACTCTTTTGATGAGTAGTTATACATTATCTCTAAAACTCATATTCATATCCAATTATCCCATTTTTCCTTCATAGGTTGTAAATACTATACTATTTATCATCAACCCTTTTGACCATCAGCCAATAAATACCTAAATCATTATTACAATTTGAAGGATTTTCACATTTTGAAATATATTTCTACATAGGTTTGGGTACCAAGGTAGAGCTATAAGGTTTTTGAGACCCACTTGTTCTCTCCAAGATAGATCTGAAAGACTTTTATTTCCATTAATATATTGAGGTGATAAGGTTTCATTATTTCCATTTCACCATGACATATAGTCCATGAATTATGCACCCTCATTATGATTAAATGATAATTTAATATTGTTACAATATCTATTAGTTTATCCAAATATCCTATAACACCTCATGATTTTATGATATATTTATTGTTTTTATTTTTATTCTAAAATAGCTTTTGATGCACGCATCCTCGTGTCTAAATGTACCACATTATATTGTACAATAATATAAAAACCATTAAATTTGTTGAATAAATAATACCAACAAAATTTTAAAATATTTATATATATATATAAATTATTTAAATGAAGAAAATATTTTTTTAGTAAGGTCATTATATGCTTCTAAAAGGTATTTTGTCTAAAAATATTTGTGTACTACTTTTTTGAGAAAATAATATAAATAATACATTACACTGTTGTAATATGTATTCAAGAAAATAAAAATATTTTCTTATTTAATTTTATCAAAATTATATTAGATTTAATTATTAAAAATTTCTGAAAAATTGATATTTCAATGAATAATGAAAATATTAATTTTTATTGATTGGAGTCTTTCAGTTTCAAGAATTTACGAAGATCCTTTTTACTATAAGGGTATAAAATTTTTTTATTAGTTCATTTATATTATGAATAGTCCAATTTTGTTAGTTGGAATGAATTTTATTTCATATTTCAGTATAAAAACATTTTATTCTTTATAAAAAATTACTAGAGAGAATGAAGGCCATGTTATTTTTTTAATTTTGGATGAAAAACCTTTTAATTGGGTATAAAGATAACCTTACATAGATCATATGCCCAAATAAATTGGTTTAGTACATAGAGTTTGAAGGAATAAGGATCAGACATAGAAAAGACACCCATCCCTGGCCGATGATTTAAATTTTCTTCATAGAGCATAACCTATAATGTTGATCAGCAAGCAATTACCCATGAAGGACTACATGGGATCTTGTACCAATGGTGGATCCATAACCTCTAGAACATCTAATATGATGTTCCCTATTTATGAGATTTTTCTATAAACCGTATATTTGTTTCTACCTTAGATCTGAAGCCCATTTTTTCCTTTTCTTCCATCAAAGTCATGCTCAGCCTACAAAACATAGAGGGAATACAATCCCTCCTTATCCTTCTACCACCCATCTGATGTCTTCATCCATGAAAGGTCGCTATTAACGCCTCTATATGAGGTATTAGCCTCACCGTTGAGAAAATCTTAACCAACCACAATAACCACGAACCCTCTACCATCATCCCCTATATTCCACATTTTCATTGTAATCCCTATGTCAAATCTTTTGGGACTATAAGACACAAGTGCAATATCTACCACACCAAAATCTTTTTACACTAGATAAATAATGGTCCACTAAGAATCCCTCATCAATTAAAATTTTTATTGGACATGAACTAGTGTTTGGATATAGGAATGCAGGGTTTTTTTTACCACTATACTACATCCCCAACTATAGGAAAAGAATCATGAAAAAAAAATTAGTCACATTTTTTTTCAATTTTAAATTAAACTCCACAAATTTTATGAATTGATTGATAAGAAATTTATTTAACATTTTGAATCACAATGATCATTTTTTAAAATATATCCCTTTTATATTTCATATTATGAATCATAATATTGTAGAATATGTTTTATCTTGGTAAGGGTAAAACAAGTAAAATGTGGGTAAAAATTTCAGATAAGACTACAAAATTTATCTAGAACATACATTTTTAAAATTTTATTTGTTTAGTTTTACCATTATCATAAAATTATAAAACATATTCCCATATGGAGACATTTTTTTGAATATGTCCTCTATATGATTTTAATAATATAAAAAATAAAAAATATTACACTATATAAATTATCATCTATAATTTTTTTCATAAGGACACAAAGAGGTTATAATCCATTATCAATGGTTATTTGAAAGATGACTTTGTTTTTTACTATAGTAATTTATTTATAATATTTTGACTGAATATCATTATATTCTTACACAACACTGGTATAGTATTTATTCAATTAATTGAAAAATAAAATTAATGGTTCAAAAAATATTAAAAGTAATCAAATTCGGGTGAATTATTGTGTTCTATGAATTTTTCATGTAAATATAAAATGTTTTGGATTTTTGGTATGTTTTTCTTTGAATTAAATTTCAATCATGGTTACTTTATCGTCAATGTAAATGAATAGTTCCAAAAATTACATTGATGATATTTTCTAATAAAAAAATGTTATTAAATGATTTATAATTCATAAAAATCCTATATTTAGAGAAAATATTGTTATATAGTTATAAATATCAATAATGGTCCATTTATTTGTTAATTTTCCACTTATGGATGTATTCTTGACCCTTAATGTGTAAAAAATATTGATATTGTGGTAATTATCAAAAGGGTTAACATTGGCTTAAAACAAAGAGATCGGGTGAAAAAAAATCACCATATCTTGTAAAAATATTGTTTAATGATATTATTTCATGTTATTATAATCATTTATTATAAATATATCATTTTCCAACCACATGAACCTGAATATTAATTTATATTAATTTAGGACATTATGTAATTCCAAGAGTTATTATCACTTCACATATAAAAGGGACCATGTTATCTTCACTTACTCACAATGATTGAGACTTCTAGATCAACCAATACCTACCATAATTTTATAAAATATTCTTTCCCCTCATCATATAGATTCTATTTTTTCCATATACCATCCTTTAAATGATTAATTTTTAAGCTAAATGAGTTTTCTCAATGAATATGTATAACATTTAATCAAAAATTGTCAATTTTATTAATTATTATAATTTAAATAAATATATTGTATCCCTCATTAACTAATTAAATTATTATATTGAACATATTTAATTTTTACTATGAATATTTTATAGCTGTTATTAAACTATTTTAAATTACATGATAAAATAAAACATCACTCAAAAATGTATGTAAACTACCACCTCCACGAAGTGATGAATTTAATTCTTCACCCCGACATCATTTTGATGGTTATAATGATATAATTAAGGAATATATAGTATATATATATGTTCTATAAAGATTAATTATTATTTAACTTTCATTCATTTTATCCATCTAATAATAGTTACTTCACTCATACATGCATACAGACTACCTTCTCAATGAGGTGATGTTATTAATTTTTCATCACTAGTTTTTACGAATAGTAATAAATGATATAAAAGTATTACATTATATGATACTTATCCATAATTAAAATTATTGATATTTTGAACCCATTATCAAATATTAAGTAACTAGACAGCCAGACCCAAACATTTATAAAAAAAGAATCTATCACCCAGGACAATGACTTTAAAATATGATTTTTTGGAAACTATTGATATAATATTAGAAGTAAAAAATATATGTTTTGACATATAATATTAAGGTATTTTAATAAGTTTATAATGAATATATATTAATTATTAATGTGTTTTTAATATGTACAAAGAAATAAAATATGTGAGGAAAGATATTTATGTTTTAATCAATGCTAAATTGGGATTATATATGATTGAATTTCTATTAAAGATATTATATGAACCACATTTGAAAAATAATTTTAATTCTCATATCCTCTTATTAGTCATGGAACCCTTGTGTAACATTACCATTTTCCCCTTTTTGGTACTTAAAATTACTAGGAAATATATTTTGTGAAAAATAATTATTTTTCTTCATTGGTCAGGAATCCTTCTCCAATAAGTCTTTGTTTTCATCAAAATATTTTAAATAATATTTTAATATTATATTTTTATTAATTAAATTAATTTTTAACAATGTTTTAATATTTATAATAAAAATTCAAATAAATCATATTTCCATTTTCCAAATGTGGTTCATTAGGTTTTTTACCAAGAATGAAATAGGAATATTTGTCGTAACATACATGAAATGAATATAATTTATAATCATCATAAACTCTCAAATACTTGAATCTATATTTAAATTTATCTATATTTATTTTCAATATAAAATTTTCCCATCATATTTTGAACATTTTAATATTATATATTAGTGATTTCAAAATTAAAAGGGGACTTTCCTCAAGAAAATTATTAGTGATATATTAAAGATAATCTAATATACGATAACATCATTTGATGTTAATTGAAATTTACTATATATATAATTTAGTGATACCATAATAAATTTATATATATATATTTTTATAGTAATTATGAAATAATTTTATGAAACTTATTAAAAGTCCAGGACTTATACTATTACTGAATAATGAAATTTGTATGAAGCCCATTTCCATTCCATGGGTTATGATATAATGAGAAGATGAATGTTTCATGATCTTTTTTTAACAAATATGTATGGTTTTCATTATTATATGGGTGGTCCTATAATTATATATACCTCAAAATTATTGATTAAATCTATAATCACTGGAGATAGAGATGGTAAATTAGTTGATGTGCTGGAAAAACTATTGAAAACATGCTGGGATGTTTGATCAACTGTGGGAAATAAGTGGTGATTTATGATCTATTATGATATGATAAATGGGTTTTAATACCTAATACACTATGTTTTGATGGTATTTGTATATAACCATGAAAAATGGGATGGTTTCTATGAATATGATGGTGCCATAATTTTTTTGGAACACACTTCTGATTTTTATTTTAACTAATGGTTCTTGATTTATTTATAAGTATTCTTCACTCTTATTATTCATGTATTTTTAAATGATAACGTTTTTCAATGAATCATATTTTCAATCTATGATATATTTTTTATACACATTTTATGTTACGTCCATGATATCATGACCTTATTTTTATCTAATTCTTTAAAATGATCCTCGATTAATATCTCTCATATTTACCCATACTGAGTAACTGAGCTCACACATTCTTATGTTTCCTTTCCCTAGGTTAGGAAAAAAATTTAAGTAGGGTATGTTAATAAGGGTACACGTGATATTAATATTATATGAGATGATATATATAAACCTATTTAAAATAGTTATGTATCTAGTCTCTAAAAATACAAAACCATTATATTTATGGAATGGATCATAACTTTGTATATTGAATATTAAAATATAAAGATTCTATATTTATATATAAAGAGATTGGGTTTTCTCAATTAGTATAACATTTGGGTTTAATCCATATTTGATTATTTGGATTGGAGATCTTTGGTAAAAACCATAGGGATAAGACTAAGTGTGAGATAACATCCAAATGTTTTTTGGTAAGATACAAATTATGTGGTTTTCCTTGAAATACATATATGTATAGATGATGAATGTTGATGTTATTTTATAATACATTCATATTGTAAAAATTCTCCAAAAATATATTTGGTAAAATAATATATCAAACATCACTCTAGTTCATGGTGAATGTACTGTTATTGTAAGCTTATTTTGACACTCATATTGTAGATACTTGAATTTAATGAAAATATACAAATGATATATTCTGAAGAACTTGAATAAATGACGGAGAATAATATCCTAGGGTAAACATAAGGTGACAAATATTGATAATAAGGCGACATGTACATGACAACTAATAAATTTTTTTCATGATTAAATAAATACCCATTATGATGTTTGTTATTTTCACTAACTATTTTTATTTTATTGAAGTAATTAATATAAAATTATGAAGTTTAGGTTGTGATGGGAACAATAAAATATTAAAACATCTTATTTGAGTATAGTCCTAAGTAATAATTTATATTCATAGATTTCTCTAGGTATGGTCATTCATAACATCAATTTCTTGATGTTGAGTTTTGGATATAAATACAAATTTTATTATGATCATATCATATATTTATAGTTCCCCTATATTTGAGTTGTTTATATGCTACCTATAAATCTTATGAAAATTCATCTAGTCGAATTTTATATTACTTTAGTAATGTATTAGATTCATTTATATGGACTAAATATAAATTTCTATGAGGGAAATCCATATTTAATATTCTAAATGATCCTATGATTTTTATGGGTGTGAGGATCAATTCATATATTCAATGGAAATTACGTACATTATATGCATCCTGATTTATATTAAAAATGGTTTTTTGTCATAGATGGTTTAGTAGAAGCACAATATAAATGATATGCCTATTTTCTGAGACACTATTTATATTTTGGTAGAAGAAATCCTCGTACAACTCCAGTTCATGAAGTAGAGTTTTCAATAGAACTAATACATGGTGTTAAAACTATTTCAAAGACTTTGTATATAATTTCAACAATGGAGATGTATGAATTGAAGAATAAATGATAGGATAATCTTTATAAGGGATTAATTATTCTAATTTCTTGACTATTATGTGAATATATTCTTTTATTAAGGAGATATATAGTTCAATGTGTCTTTTCATTTATTATTGAAAACATAAAATATATTATTATCATGAAAAATTGTCATCTACCTGGTATCGATTATATACATTATCAAGTATAATAAGATATATACTTTACTAATTGTACTATATTCTTGATGTCATTAATTTATGGTTAATAATATGGATATTACAAATCACTTTTTTATGTGGTATAAGAATTATTAATTTATTGTGACTCTGTTTGGACATAACAATCCACCAATTATATTCATAGATTTAATGTATATAGTATTTATTGATTACATTGACATATTTTTTATAGTATTTATAGATAAAATTCATATATATTTAATTTAAGACGGATAAATTAAAGATCATTTGAAATTTATACCAAACACCATAAGAAAATAGAATTTGTATGAAAAAATTACCAAGTTTGAATTTTGTCTATAGAAATTTTCATTCTAGGGTTGTATGTTCTCATGTGGGGGCATATCAGTACGTCCTTCAAAGATATAAGTTATTAATAAATGTCTTATAGGAACTATAGTAATAAAAATACATAGTTTTTGTGGGTTAGCTAGATACTACTGAAATTTTGTGAGGTATTTCCTATAACTATCTAATCCACTCACCAAGTTGACTTGGAAGGCAGTTACGTTCCTATAGGTAGATGAATGTGAAGATAATTTTAAGGATATAAAGACAAGGGTGGTAAGTAAACATATGGTCACACTACCAAGTAGTGGATAATGGTTCTTGATCTATATTGATGCATCTAAGAATAGATTTGGATGTTTCCTCATGTATAATGATATGGTGATAGCATATGCCTTATTCCAATTAAAAATACATGAGAAAATTTATCCAACTTATGATTTAAAATTTGAAATTGTAATTTCTTAATTAAATATATAAGGGCATTATATTTATTATGTATAGTGTGACATACATATTTAATATTAAATATTAAATTATATATTCACACAACATAGTGTAATATGGACAAGGGAAGATAGTTGTAATTGATTAATGATTGTGGCTTCTCGATACATTTCCACCATCAGAAATATAAAAAATGGGATGATGATCTATGTCAAAAGCACAATGTTAGTTTATCCATCATGAGGATGGAAATAGATATCGTGCATAAGGTTTTGAGAAATGTGGATCTTGAAAACCTATGAATAGGGTGTTAAACAGATCCTTCATCAACGAAAGTTCAATAATATATCTATGTAAGGATTAATGAGGTACAAAGGAAGAATGAGGAACTTAAAACTAAGGACATAAATGTTCCTGAGGTCAGCCATGATTGTGATAAAATTATAATGTTCTAGAATAGATTATTTGTCCAATAAATACCAAATTTTGAAGAAGGAGATGTTGGATGATGATCAAATATCATCATTATCTATTCCACTTATATGTAATGAATTTTTATAGAGATCTCAAAGAGTGTTTCTGTTGGGAAAACATGAAACATATTTTACAGAGTATATATCTGGATGCCTGGTATGATAGTAAGTTATGTTTTAGATACAAAATTATAAGTGGAATTTATTACCATTACATATACCTGAATGGAAATGAGAAATCACTACCATATATTTCATCATCATTCTCCCCAAAATATTTAAAGGGAACTGAACAATTTGGGTTGTAGTCAACCAATTATGAAGTCAACCTTATTCATTTCTATAATATAATATTTATCTTATGATAATCATTCCTGAATAGACATTAATTAAGTGGAATGATTATGTGTTGTACCGCTTGTAATTGTATCTTATTGAGATCTAAGGTTTATATTAAATTTTTTAGGTAATTTCTTTAGGATGGTCTGGATAAAAACATAAGTTGTTGTACTAATTATCATCCTCATAAATATATTCAGTATAAGATAACCATTAAATTTCTAGAAGATAAGTTGAGAGATTACTCTATATATTTCAAAGGATGTGGGGAATAACACCTCCGTTTAGAGAAATTTTCATACAATAATGGATTTCAATGAAGCCTTCAGATATATCTTTATGAATCCCTATATAGTAGGAAACAAAATTCCTGCATATTTGGCTAAATTGAGATATATAATGATATTGAGACTTGATCATTATATGGATATGGAAGAGAAGTTTAGATCTATTCAATATCTAATAAGGGTATTATAATGTCAAAAAAAGTTATACTGACAATCTTCGATGAGATCTGGGGATCAAATTTCGTGATAAGGTATTCTTATAAATATCAACATAGAATGATGATTTTCCATTTGTAAATAAGGAAATATAAATCCTTAGATGTAATGTTCCTTTGAAAATATTGATCGTATTTGTTTGGTAGTTTATTTTGTGGTTCTTTTATGAAATCCTTATCCAAATCATGATGTGTTCCACATATGACACAAGAGGAAGCATACATTTGATACTTTTCAAAGAGTTACATGGTTAATTCCTTGTAATACTTGAACATATTTCTACATATGTATCCAGATCCAAGCGTTAAGACAACATGTGATCTTGAGGCCAGGGTGAAAATAATTAATTTTACAAAAGTATAAAATAATTATTATATTCTTTATTCGTTTTTTCTTAATGAAAATGGAATAAATTGTTAATAGAAACTCATATATGATATTTAATACCACGATTGCATCATGAAAAATATTTTTACCCTATTCATGACCAAAAATATTATGGGATGGGGGGTTCAGATATATCACCAAATGTCCATACTTTCAGTGAATTAATTATATATTTAATAAAATTAATATAATTAAATAAAATAATTCCAATTTCGATTAAATATCTAATTATAGTGATTTTATGAGGTCAAAATCATTATCTTGGGATCAGAAAGAGCTTATCCATCCAACTTTTGGCAGTGGATCATATTATACATTAATGGATCTCTCCATCAGAGAAGATTAGAGTGCAGTGAATGCAATGAATTCTTAAAATCATTGCAATGAATGTTCATCATTTAATAATTATCCAAACACCAATCAGGACACTCTAAACTATGGATTATTCCCTTATTGATTAAATTAATTGAGAAAAATCTTCCCTTTAATGATCTGTGTCAATTTTGGGATCCTTTTCAGGCACCGATGTACTAGTTTATTTGATTAAACATGGTTTTCTAACCATGGATAACCCCACTCATGAAAAATTCTCATGAAATCATGGAAATGATCAATTTTTTTACCTTTCCCCCTAAAAGGTATCATGTTATTCACTGGTTAGACCTCGCGGTCCTGATTCAATGTTATCGAGGGGTATTGTGCCCAATCAGACCCCCAAAATCATGATAAAACAATGTATGTTAAAAAGACAAAAAAAATAGCGATAAATCTTGGATGAATTTGGGCATTGGATGATATTTTTGAAAATAAAAAATAAAATCAGCCATGATAGAAGGCATGAAGCTTACACAGTGTGAGATAGTGCGTATGAATCATCAGAAATTGGGTTTTTGGAAACTTTTTAGCCAAAATCCACTAGTTAGAGATAGATTCACTAAAATTGGGTGGAATAAAAGATAAAATCAAAGGAAAAAATTCTAGATCATGTGTGAATAGAGTAGATCTGAGATTTCAGAAAAATCCTAAATACACACTGGGTAGTTTGAAGAACGCACAGCTTGTCAGGTCCGGGTTATGGGGTCAAGGGATTCATTGATTTAGAAGTATCAAAATCCAAGTGGGACCCCCACACACCATGTGATCTCATGATTTATGACTTATTGTGTATGTTGGGAGTACATGGACGAGGGAATTACCGAGAAATGCATGCAATAACGTACACAAAAATAGGGTAATGTACAAGATCATGGCTTGTGTTTCACGTACATGGACATGCACATAGGTGAGACCCCTAATGGCATGAGTACACCATGTATATCACATATATTTCATGCATTCATTCATGGTTGGAGAGTTTTGTACCTCTAGGGACTAATTTAGGGGATATATTAAGACTAAAAACCATGTGGGTTCCCTCACATGTTGTTTACCCCATGGTTCATATTGGGGAACTCCATGCTATTGTATCTCCATCATATGGACTCATATTTTGTCCAGTGAGTAGACTACCCTTAGTACTTTTTCACATAAAAGAAAATGGTAACCTGAGGTGTGGATTTTAGGATTTGATTAAGGATATTTCCAGTCATGTCACTTGGTTAGGATTTGCTCAATGATGGAAGTGCTCATGTAGGATAAACTAATGCATTGTGAGTGTAACCCTGAAGCTGGGCATAGCATGGGTCCTAAATTTATAGTGTAGAACCCTCTTTTTGTACTGGGAATGGGTCCTATATAGACTCATATAATGAAACCCTCCAACTAGGATGTGTATGAGTCATCTACCATTAGAGTGGTACCCCCATGTTGGAAGAAGACATGGGTCCTCTATATATTTCTATAGTGAAACCCTCTATATGGATTGAGCATTATTCATATATGATTATAGTGGAGCCATCCAGCTAGGTAGTTCATGGGTCCTCTATGGGCTATCAGTGTGAAACCCTCTAACTGGGTACGACACGGGTCCTCTATAAATTATTAGAGTGGAACCCTATGGTGGGAATAAACTCTAGGTCCTATTTCTATCCAGGTAGGGGAACCTCTAATTGTACCAAGAGAGAGGGTACTATATCTCAAAATATTGTCCCCTCTATTGTGTGGAACAGTGATAAGGCATTTCCTGACTTGGATGTTTTTTTCGTGGAAGATGTACAACAGTCTGGGTAACATTTTTTGGAATTTTGAAACTAATGGAAAATATTTACCTGGTATGATCATGATATGTAGATCCCCTTTCTCCATTTTTTGAGATTTTTTTGGTGAGAATGTCTATATATACATTTGTATCCATACCATTAGAATTGGTTACTCTTCTAAAATTTGTTTTGAAGATGCGTTGGTTATGACCCATTTTTATATGTTTATATTTCCATGGATGGATGAGGTTACTCTCAAAATATAGGTGTAAAAGACTCAAGGTGTAGTTCATATACATATTGTGTTGAGTCCTTGTTCTTGGATGATGTTACTTTTTCTTTTTATTTGGGCTTATCTGGTTCTTTTTTGATAAAACAAGTTGTTTCCTTCCTCCTGTGATAGATCTAAAACCCCATTCTGGTTTCATGGCACCATACTAGGTATGTTTATACTAACCCATGCATGGGATTTTCCAATAAATTCCATGTCTTATTAAGACAAAATATAGGGAGGTGAGGACTTCATAAGAGTTTAGGGATATTTCGTGCTTTGGACTATATACAGAGGTCATAGGTTGGAGTTTAGGAGTTGGTATCTCGCCATAGTTTAATTTATAAATTTTGTTTTAGTTTGGGACATATTTTTAAATTGGTGTGTATTTTTTGAACTTTGATTTTTTTTTCACTGTCAAAATCATGTAAACCATATAATATTTTAATTCTGGGTTTATATTCTAGTTGATTCATCTATTTATTATTATTCCTACACACCTCTTCATTGTGATGGTTGGTGTGTGCGTATACTACTACATTAGGAAAAGGACACCCTTTTAGTATAAGCCTTTTTGAATTTGTCACCACCCTAGACCAATAGAATTGGGCTTTAGGAAGTTATGAATTTAGCCTTTTTAAGGTTCGGGTAATGATATATTGGTATCAAAAAAGATTATTTCTTAGGATGATGTTCGGAGTAGTCCCCTTGAATGGATTTACTTTGGATTAGTCGAATCACGTTAATGTTTATTGAGTGTGGCTCTTAGTTTGGTGAATCTAGTGATGGAATGGGAAGCTGATGTATCTATTCACCATGACTGTGACCACATTCTTGTCGACTCATCACACTAACAAATTTGTTATTGGGATCAATGGTACATGCATCATATTGGATTGAGTCTTTTACTATCCTTCTTGAGTCATCTACCAATTATGGTTATATATATATATATGCTCATCTCACCATGGTGAATCTTGATTACATTTCAAGATGCCTCCACAATGACATTCTTCCAAGACACCAATTTTTTATCATAAGGATGATCCAATGAGTGATGAGGCCTTAGTTTTGGTTTCATCCAGTGAGTTTCTTCATCTATGTGGGTTGCTAAAAGCACCACCACCTATTGACTAAACGATTATACAACCCACGTAGGCTAAGTATATGAAGAGTCTCATCACAGTCCATGATTTCCAACACAAGAGGATGACAAGGTTCCACTGTGAGTTAGATCCCCATGAAAGATAGGATTTTCAAGAATCATTGTTCCATATCTTCATGCTATTTTAGACCATGAAGGATCAGGTGGGTTTTATAGAATCTATCCTTTTACATAGAGCTAATAGGTGCTTGTGGATTCCTATTATCTAGATAGATTATGAGTCTACACTATTGTGTCTTGACTTCTAGCAGTTGTTATGTGATGAGTATTACCCCTCCTATTTTCACTCAGTTTTAATTAAGGAGATTTTAAAGATAAAACATGGAGGGATGATGGTGGATGAGTAAACAATGAGGTTCAAAGACCATTATCGGTACTCCCTTGACATGATCCAACATGTATAAATTTATGCATTGATGTTTTAATAGTGTTTTCACAGATATGTCTATGACAATGGCGTGCTTTAGTGCATTCCCACCTATATCGGGTATTGGAGCGGGCACTACTGGAAGAGAGGTTTCTATCAGAGGGAAACCATATAGCTAGAACTTTCATTGGATGTCACATATCTAAGTTAGCGAAAGTATCTAGAAGGCACCAGTCGGTAGGATCTCTACATAAGATATCCTATCGTGATCATAATAAGATATATGGTAGTGTTTCATAGGTATAGTGTAGACAATCATTGATTCCTCAAGAGGGGTGATTCTTTCTGTAGAGAATCTGGTTTTGGACCTATTAGAATTTGTAATATTCCTATGGATAATTCCAGAGATAGGCGCGAAGACGGCATGCGATTCCGAGGCCCGGTGTGCCCGAAATTAATTTTATAAAAATATTAAGTTTTATTTATACTATGCACGTGACGTGGGTTTGATATCGTCTAGTCTGTAGCTCGTAACGAGAATCTGAGGGCATGGTTGCGTCTGGAGTGTGTCATTTAACCTAGGAAAGATGTGAACTTTGATGGCATGGGCCTGCAGTGAGAAAAGCCACCAGGGGAATTTTTTTAAATAAGTGGAAAATTTAATTTCAAGGGTCGACTCAAATAACTATTGAACGGAGTCTCAGATCAAAAATCCGAGTCTGTTGTTGCATTCAGAATGGCGCATTTACCCCAATTGTGACATTACCTTTGTCTGCATCAGGCATCGGGCGGAGGCAAGTCGGTAGCAAGAGATATTATAAAAATATAAATATCTCCCCCCATGGACGTGTGGTGCATAGTGGAGGAGGTTCCTCCTTCTCCATCTTCCTCTTCCCCTTATGACGGCGAATCGGTGACCAAATCTCAAGATCAAAGTGCCTTCGAGCTCAGATTTTGACGGCAAACATTCCTGGATCCTACAGCGGAAGCATTGGAGCACATATCAAAGCTATAACATTGGTGTTTCGCCCGTGAGGTAGGTGGTCTGAGTATTAATTCCCCCAATCCCATTTATGCCGATTGTTTCTTATATTTGTCGTTATAGCATTGAATATCGGGTCTCGAGGGTCATGCAGAAACCTCCGGATCAAAAAACGGACCACAGGGGTGATCCTGGCAGCCAGCGGAAGACTCGTTAGCGCGGCAACGCTGGCGCTGGCGAGTGGTGGCTGGCCACGGTGGGCCGGTGTGGAAATGCGGCAGAAGCCACTTGAAGCGCGGCAGAGCCATGGTCCCGTGGCAGGACGGGCCGCAGAGCAGCGGAGGGCTGCCGACTAGGGCGGGCTGGTCCGGCCCCTTTCTATAACATGAGGGTTTTAAAACCACTGTTTCCTGTTTCCTAGAGGTCGGATATGTGTGTCATCTATGGAGACGAGACCCTAGAGACGAGACGAACTCATCAAAGTGGGTTCGGGAGTTTTATGTTTCAGGATTGTGGCGCGGATATTGAAACGTCGAATAAAAGAATAATATATTATTATTATTCGACTTCAGGCCGTTTTATCTTCCACCCGGATCGTCATATTGACATGCCATCAGTGTTGTTGAGACCATGATGGTACGGTAGACTTTTCTTGTTGGTTTCTGGGTGTTGGGACCGAGTATGGGGTGTGGGCCCCATGAGGCCGGGTTTTGGCGTTTTCGAAAAAACGCATCTTTTCTGATGTGTGTCTATTTTAGACGAGTGAGTAGTCGACCATGTGTGTTTTTCAAGGAGGATCACAATGCTGCAATCCGTTCGATAGGTTTCGGGATCGAGGGGTGGGCCCCACCCAGGCTTCCTTTGGTGAATATTACCTTTTTCACTGGGGGTCTGTTTCGGACGAAAGAGTAGTCGATTCCATGTGTTTTTCTGAGGGGATCACAGTGGTATGATCCACATGAAGAGTTTGATATCTTTGTGTGGGACCCATATGGACTGGCTATGGTGAATAGTGAATTTTTAACTGGTTGTCCATTTCAGGCAAGTAAACAGCCTATACTGTGTGTTTTTTCCACGTAGATCGTGATGGTGTCCTCAGTATCACCCTTGGAGGTATATGGGGTGGTGTTGTGCTAGGTCACATGGGTTAGCGATATTTGGTCAACCAGGGGTTGAGGGTACTTCCTTGGTTCGTTCCTATGAGGGTTCTCACAGCATCACAACCTTTGTACAGGTGAGTGATCCTCTCGATGGTATGTTTAATATGATAGAGTTGTGGCATCCCTTCGGTGGGCCCGGTGTGGGATCCTCTAGAACCTCCTTAGATCGTGTTATTGGTATCGTTGTGACCGCTTATCTAGGGGCGGTAATCCACTATCTAGCTGATTAATCCCATAGGGTTTGCGGAATCATCAGTAATATGACCCCTTATGTAGTCGACCATGATCAGTATGGTTGTGGCATCGTCGAGTATACGATCTCCTGCTCAACATCTGTTTTTTAGTAGGGTTGTGGTATCGTTGGTTATACAGTCTCTTACTCAGCATGTGGTTTCGGTAGGGTTGCGGAATCATCAGTTCGATCCCCTACATTGCGATTTATACTAGATAGGTTTCTGGTATCATCGTGACCACCCTTATGTGGGAGATGATCCACTATTCGAGTGACGTGTTTCTTTACGAATGCTGGATCAGGTTGTGGTATCCCCCAGCGGATCCTAGTAGTGGTACACTATCTGTGAGATCTATGATTGCGAGATCAGGTTGTGGTATCCCCTAGCAGACCATGGAAGTGATCCCCTATTTGTGAGAACTTCATATAATAGAGCAGGTTCTGGTATCTCCAAGAGGACCGTAGGAGTGATCCCCTATTCGAGGAGTTTGGTGTTTTTGTTGTTTCCGCGAGGATTCCCCTGTGATGATACCCATTGAGCGTTATCTCTCAGGTAAGCGTCTGAGATGTTTTTGTGGACCCGATGGAGTGTATCTCTCGGATGAGTGTAATCTAAGATGATAGTGACCATGGAGTGTGCTCTCCTGGTTGTGAAATATTTCTGTTGATGAGGTCAGTACCTCATGTGGCTTGGTGTGTGAGCTGAGTATATCTGGATGTTCAAGGTGTATGTATGCGAATACAACTGGTTTGAGCTGACTAGTTGTGTTTAGTTGAGGATGGTCCCAAGATTGAGTTTCTCTCTTGTCTGGGATCCCTCTGAATGGGATGAGTGGACTATTTACTTTTAGTTGTTCTCTCTAGTTTTTGGTTTTTATGGTTCCTACTGAGTATTTTTATACTCGCCCCTACATGGGCTTTTCCCGCACATGTTTGTGTCTTGTACAGACCACAGGCCTTTCGACGGCGTCCCAGGAGGACCCAGAGCAGGTAGAGCTTAGTGAGTGGGTTTGACCAGTGTGTTTACTAGAGTTCTGCCAAGGAGCATACCGGAAGGTGTTTTGGAAGTGTTTTCCCCCTTATGGGCAGGTTGGACACTTTTTTAGATTTATTTTGGTGGGCCCTATTTTTCCATTTTGTACTTCTGTTGTACTCGTGTTGTGGGATAGTTGTATTCATGCATTTACTTTTCAGTTTTATATATCTATGCACTATTTCATGGAGGTGTATGTGGGTGAGTGTGTACAGGTACCTTAGGATAATGTCTCACATGTGTGTAATATAATAATCGACACCTGATTCCAGCCCCATGTCCTATTGGAGGCGGGTTTGGGGAGTCACAACTCGAGACCTGTTGGGTCGGTTCGTGACAGAGTGGTATCAGAGGAGGTTTCACCTTTGGGATCTTAGATCATAGCTAGTCTAGTTATGGGTATGGTTTTGGATAGAAATCAACAGTGTTAGGATGTTTTGAGTTCAGATTTCAGGCCATGGACTCTAGTGTTTGGGCGGCAGCCGACTTATCCATACACTAGGACTCTGATAACCTGCCTTTTGACTCAGGATGTTTGGACACTAGTCGCAGGGACATAATGGTGCATGCATCATATAAGACTAGTTTTTTGGGTTTCCCTTGTTCTCCTTGAGTCATCTCTCCAGATATAATATTTGACTATAGAGCATCTTGATTTTATTTCAGGATTCCTGCACGACGACAGACAGTGAGGGTTCCGTAGTAGGGTTTTTCTGACATTCCACCTCGTGTAGAGGCTGTGGACAGGGGAGCAGGTTCTGAGGCTGGACCTACATGTGGTCTGTAGAGACCCCAAAATTGACATGCATGGACATTACATTACTTTTGCGGAATACTTAATACATGACAAAAACAAACACCCAAAGACCATATTAGTTTAGTGTCTTTGGAAACACGGAATGTAATTTTCTAATCATGCTGAAAGATCTTCAACATCTCCCATAAAGGTCTTCCCCTTTTGGTTTTCTTACCTAAAACCTTTATTTATATCCTGGGGAAAGGAAATCATAAAAGGGTGAGCTCAAATTCTCAGTAAGGGTAAACATAGAGAACATAAAACAATCCATATACATTTGAATGCAAAATCTTGAACATGAAATCTAAACATCAAAATCATGAGAAAAGACATAAATCATGGAAGTACATAAGGAATATATCATAAAAGAACATCAATCATGATAAAACAGCATGGGAATAAAACATGTAATATTGGAAAACCATTAAGCACATGATATGATTTCCATAGTATCCAAGGCATTGCTGCCAAGACCTTCTTAGTGGAAAATTTCCCTTTCTGAATCGAGTTCACTCGTCTTTCCAGTCCTATATCACTAAACCAGTTTAAAGAACCGTTCCATCCATGTATATCTCATTAGATATAAATCTTTAACCAATGCATTTGAGGGATATATATGTCCCACACATCTCATAATGAAATCATTATTTTGTGTTCCACAAAATCATAAATCACACGTCATATCACAACCCATGTAATAGAATGGTATTCTTAAACATCATGCCATCATAACATAATCCATATAAAAAATGGATATCATTTCATCAAAATAAAAATAAAACCATGTAAATAATGGATACATTATACCTGAAACATAATCATATTAAATAATGTCATTTTAGATGGAAAATAGTTTTGATAAAACACTTGAAATGATTTCTTAAGAAAAATATCCTATCTTCTTCAAAATCATTTTCTTTTCAAAAAATGCCATGAATTTTTAAAATAAAAGGGTTTTGTTGAAAATAATCATGCAATCTTGTAGAGTAAGCTTCATGAAAATGATGGGTTATGAAAACATAAAAACCCTTTCTCACCGTATAAGTTAAAAATAACATTCTCCTCGTACTTTTGTCATAAAAGTCAAAAAGTTCCTCGTGTGGTAAAAAAATTAAGATTCATTTCATAAAATGTGGTAAAATTCAAAAATGGGTAAAATTAATATTAAACATACATGAAAACATTTTTAGAAAACATGGAAATGGATGATAACTAAAACCCCAGTAAATACTTACAAATAAACAATCTCGGATAAGAGCGAGATTGAAATAGTTATCCCTTACCTTATGTCTGATATGCTTCGTATGTATCCGGACATTCTATATAATGATTTAAATAATGTCATTGACTTGTTACAGAATCATATTCATTGTTATGATATCATACATGGTACACTTATGACTTTATATTACCCATTCTTTTGTAAATTCCATGTTAAAGAAGTGTTTTGGGTAAAAACATTTCATTTAGCGTACGTGTTTCGACTTGTTGTTCTTGATATTATTATTTATATCCGGATTTACTTAATTTCAGAGTGAAAAACATGATTTATATATAATATATATTCATCATGTACATATATATATATATATATATATATATGACAGATCGATAAATGGAATGAAATACAGCATTCATGGAGATGGTTTGTCGTACGTTCGCATGAACGCTGTTTTTGTTTCCTTATTGAATAGAATGGAATTAAGTATATGACATAAATATATGTATACATAAATCAAGTATCATTATTATGTCATATATTTCATTATTATTCATTATATAGGCTTTATAATCATTCATTAATGGTTAACATGGAGAATGAATCTTATCGCGTCGTGGAGACGGTAGTCCATACATACGCACGAGCGATGATATAATTCCGATGATCTTGTAATTGTATTAATGTGTATGTATAATATTTCAGAATCAATATTACTTTACAATAATTATATATATTTATTTATTTAAACCATTATACCCATCCAAGTAAGGTGGTGGTCGAAAACATATTACACCATAGTGTGGAGACGGTATTTCGTACGTACGCACGGGCAGTGATTTCGTTCTCCATAGGATAGATAGAAGGTGAAATATGGTTGTTTCAAATTTATAATAAAATATCAGTATATAAGTAATACATATGATATTACTTTATAATGAAACAACTAAGGAAGATGAACTAGAAGAGGAAAGAAACATGAAAGAGTCAGTAGAAGAGATTACCTCTTCTTCGACAAACCTCCTTTAAACTTCTTTTTAGGGAACTAAAGATGGTCTTTTGATAATACCAGAACCTCTATGATATAACCAAAGAAGTTTATAATAGTAATTGTCATCGTTTGGCCGAGATTCATGGCTCAAAAGGGTGTGGATTGAAGAGGGAAGGGGTGCCCTTTTTATAAGGGATGAGAGGGGAACCTTCAGAAAAACACAAAATATTATTTTATAATAAAGTCATATTCAGTTTATAATAGCTCGAAGTTGATATATTTCGAAGCTAAAGCTGAGATGGTTTGAAATCCTGTCAACCAGAATGTTTTTACAAGTTTAGGTTACTATTTTAACCTTATCATTTTGATTTAACTCTATGTTAAATAATTTAACTTTTACCGTGTCTTCTTAGTTTCTTAGACAATATGGTTAATAAACATACAATAACAAGCCAAACGAACCCCAAGTGGTTCATTATTAATATATATAACCTTATATATGTCATTTTTCCAAACCATATATTTTTAAGAATATAATAACAATTAGTAATATAATATTTGTTTTAAAAACTATTTTATGTCAATTTTGATACTCTTTGGTAATTGATTTTTTGAAAATAATAACTACATCATTAGCTCAAAAAAGATAATTAAATCAATAATAACATGTCATATTAGCCTTTAAAATTATGGAATTCATAAAAAGTCTCAAATTACATTTATTTGGGTATTTATAATATCAATTATTTAAATATTTCATTATTTAGTTAATTACTGCATCACTATTGTGTCATAACTAAATTAAATTATTTAATGTCTAAAAATTATAAATAAAATACCATTAGGTAAGAAATATATTTATCATTATAATGAATATTTATTGTCTAATTTGGCTTATCTATAACCCTATATGAAAAATGTTTTAATTATTAAACATTGATTTTAACGATTTTAACTCTTCTTTTTCATTAAAATAATAATTAATAACCTAATCTAATCCAAGTGGACCTAAAGGAAAATATTTTATCCCTAAGGTTTTTTTGTCTAATTACACTAATCCAATAGAATTAAGACATGTTTTTGGGTAATAATATTATTATTTTTATAGTTAATTACCTTATTTACTTTTAACTATGGCAAATAAAAGTAAAAAGTTACTATTCACAAAAAATTATTTTTATCTTATTGAACCACATTTTAATCATTGATATTAACTGTGTCTCTCAGATTTTGGAAACTCCACTCACAGAAGTGGTAATATTAAGTTGTATGTAAGTTTGTAAAAAGCTCCTAAGAGGTAGGTAAAAGGCAGTGAAAAGTTCGATAAAATTTTTTATATATCAAATTATTATAAGATGAATCCAATTAATTACATTGAACTTATATAAGTATTATGTATCCATTTGTACTGAAAATGAATTTAAATAAAATAAATAAACATTTAAATAAAAAGTCGGTTTTTAAATAGTAACCCAGTCTTTTAACTTTTCATCAAAAATTGAAAGTTTTCAGAAAAATACCAAAAATTGAACCTAGTCTAATTTCAATATTCCAAATCAAAAAATGAAGTCCATTTTGAGAAATAAAATTTCAAAAATTGGGTATTACTATTCATAATGGCTTTTTTATATAATATTTTAATAACATATCGTTGTTTAGTGAAACTCGGTATTGCATACAACACAGGCTATCGTGGAAGGTCATGATTGAATATAAAGCAAGCCAAGTCAAGGTTGTCTGTAGTGAATTATTCCTTTTTTGTTGTTTATAATATAATCCAACCTTAATTCATTTATACATTGAATATATATATACACTCAATGTTGCGTAGAATAACTTCTATCAAACGAACATGAAATTGTGTGTAACACGAGCCAAGAATAGTGTTGCGTACACGGTGTTGCATATAGAAAAAGCTAATTTTGGTGTCGAGTACAACAGAACATATGAAATAAATTTAAAATAATAAATCTCATAAAATCTCAGGGTGTTACATTCTACCCCCCTTAAAATGAATTTTTCCCTCAAAATTTGTCGGGGTTATAATTGGTTTATTACATGAGAGTTTCTTTCATAGAAACCCACAACATAAAAAATAATACCAAAAATTATCTTTAAAAAATAAAGTATAAAACATAACAGTTACCCAAATTAACTAATCAATGGTTTTCCATATAGGATAACATAGGTGAGAATATGGATATGGAAAAAAATCTAAAAATCAATTTCTGATGGAGAGTGGTGGAGGACATGGCTATGAAAAATCCAACAGTCAGAATGCCGTAAATTTGTGATGATATAAGGTACTGTCTGATTCGTTAGATATGAGGGAACTAGGACAACATTTTTGGATTCCAGATTATTTCACTAATGTTGAATAGTTTTTTAATTTAAAAAAATACTTACTTTATTTTGGTACAATATCACTGTTGTTTGTTCCATGAACAATTTCCACTTCATCTCTTAAAGAAATGATGTTGAATTTATCTTCAATGAAGTGTTAGCAGATCATGCGATAGAATTATAGGTCATTCTATCTGTCTCAAACATAAGGTTAGAAAAAGTTATCAAATATACATAAGTCCATCTATAGTGACATTAATCGTATATGGTTCGTAAAATGGACTTATAATTCATATATCATACCACTTAATATAATAAAACTAGTCTCTAATAACTAGTAACTTACTGTAGGACAGTGGTATGTGATAAAAGGTCCATCGCACTTCGGTTGTGGGTTTGATTCCCACAGCCTTGTCCGATGTGACGGGTTGTCGCTCGTCCTATGGGTTTTCCATTTTCTAAAATTATACTATTATAACATTCCAGAAACAATATCGAAAAACAAGATCTATCCTTAAATAATACTATCCTTTGTCCAACATAATCCATTATAATCTTTAGGGTTATCTAAAATACATCTATCCAATCTCATAGTATAAAGAAAATGGTTACTTGAGAGGTCACATAACAAGTATGTGAATACCATCATTTATCCCCCATATATCATAAGATATATCTTGTTGGTCAGATTCCAAACATTTGTATACCTTAATCATGTATTCTTTTGAAACATGAATTACCATATAACCTTAGTGAAAACATGAGTGCTGTTAAAAGTTAACTCTTTCCAGATACCAAAATCCCAAAAATTCTATATACTCAAACTGTGATATCACTTTGTCCTTATATCAGTCAAGATCTCATGAATACTATCAAAATTTTATTTTCTCTTTATCCCTTCATAATGCGCATATCATGTTCTTTCCAAAAATATCTGAATAACCTTTCATGGTTACCAGAACCATTCAACATATACTTTCAAATACTTTAGGAAACATAATTGTGTAACAATACTTAGATGTTTTTTATTCCATAGTACCATTAAATTACCTATACAACATTACTCTTGATAAAAATACAATCATTACACTAACTTCTTAAACAATTGACCAATCTTCAACACTTTCATCATCTCATATATCATTTGTAGTCACCTCATAATCATCCACATAAATACTACCCATATGACCATGCTGATTCTCTTTGCGAGAATTTCCCTTAGGGCATTGGTTTGCATAATGCCCATACGTTCCACATTTAAGACATCTAATCATTGTTGATGTCGTAGCAATACGATTATCCTTCTCCATGGTGTTAACTGAACCTTTTCCTTTGCACTTACTAGATTTGTGTCCATATTTTCCTCATCCAAAGTGTCTTCTAGTTCCTTTGAAATATTCTCCTTAATGACTTTTCCCACATGATTTACATGAGAGAAATTGAACTTTCTTTCCCCTATGATCATCATGAAACTCCATCATTCTCTTATTAGCTGATTCAGGAAACTTACCAAAGCTTAGATTATTGATCATATAATGAGATTGCTGATTAGGCATAATAACGATGTTTGGACTTCCAAATCCACTTTTATTTGGTTTCTCATGAAGAATATCATTCCATTGTCCATCATATCCTCCACTATCGTGAATCATCATGTTTCCAGCCATTTTCTAAAACCCAAAAAAATAGTTTGAGAGGAAAAAATCATGCTAGGGAAAAAAGACAATAAAGGGGGAGTACTGTCAATATCTATCATCTTAGGATAAATTCAATGATCATTATCATAATTATAGGACTATAACCTATAGGTAAACTTATCCTTAGAAAAATCCTCAGACATACCTTAGAAATATCTCTAGGGATTTCACTAAAGTTTTCGCATTCTAGTTTCCAAAGGTTAACTAATCCTTCGCTCTGATACCAACATTAGACAACCCAAACATGACATAAATGGATATTACATTACTTTTGTGGAATACTTAATACATGACAAAAAATAGACGCCCAAAGACCGTATTAGTTTTGTGTCTTTATAAATTTGGAACATAATCTTCTAATCATGGTGAAAGATCTTCAACATCTCCCATAAAGATCTTTCTCTTTGGGTTTTCTTACCTAAAACCTTTATTTATATCCCGGGGAATTGAAAACATAAAAAGGGTTAGCACAAATGCTCAGTAAGGGTAAACATAGAGAACATAAAATAATCCATAAACATTTGAATGCAAAAACATGAACATAAAATCTAAACATCAAAATTTTGAGCAAAGACATAAATCTTGAAAGTACGTAAGGAATATATCATAAAGAAACATCAATCATGATAAAATATCATGTGAATAAAACATGTAATTGTGTAAAACCATTAAGCACGTGATGTGATTTCTATATTAACCAAGTCATTGCTGCAAAGACCATCTTAGAGGACAAATTCCCTTTTTGAATCGAGTTCACTCCTCATTCAAGTCCTGTATCACTAAACCAAATTAAATTATTGTTCCAGCCATGTCTATCTCATGAGATATAAATCTTTACCCAATTAATTAGAGGGAGATATAGGTCCCAACAATCTCATAATGAAATGATTCTTTCGTGTGCCACAAAATCATAAATCATACATCATAGCATAACCCATGTAATAGAATGGGATTCTTAAACATCATGCCATCATAACGTAATCCATTTAAAAAAATGGATATCATTTCATCATAAGAAAAATAAAACCATGTAAAAAATGGAGAATTTATACTTGAAACATAAACATATTAAATAATGTCATTTTATATGGAAAATAGTTTTCAAAAAACAATTGAAATGAATTCATGAGGAAAATATCCTTTCTTCTTTAAAATCATTTTATTTTCACAAAATGACTTTCAATTTTAGAAGAAAAGGATTTTTTTGAAAATAATAATGCAATATATTAGAGGAAGATTCATGAAAAAGAGTTATTATGAAACCATAAAAATCTATTCACGTCGTATATGTTAATAATAACATTCTCCTCGTACTTCTGTTGGAAATGTCAAAAAGTTCCTCGTTTGGTAATCAAAAGTAAGATTACTATCATAAAACGTGGTAAAATTAAAAAATTAGTAAAAAGGAAATTAAACATACATGAAAACCTTTTTATAAATCATGTACATTGATGATAAAAAAACCCAGTAAATACATACGAAAAAACAATCTCGGATAAGAGCGAGATTGGAATAGTTATCCATTACCTTATGTCTGACTTGCTTCGTATGTATCTGAAAAATCATTATAATGATTTAAATAATGTCATTGACTTATTACATAATCATATTCATTATTATGATATCATATATTGTTCACTTATGACTTTATATTACCCGTTATTTTGTAAATTCCATGTTAAAGCAATATTTTGGGTAAAATCGTTTCATTTATCATACGTGTTTTGACTTGTTGTTCTTGATATTATTACTTATATATGATTTAATTAATTTAAGAATTTAAAACATGATTTATATATAATATATATTCATTATATACATATATATATATGATAGATCGATAAATGGAATGAAATACACCGTTCATGGAGACTGTAGGTCGTACGTACCCATGAACGCTGTTTTTGTTTCCTTATTTAATTGAATGGAGTTGAGTAGATGACATATATATATATATATATCCATTTTCCTTATTATGTCATATATTTAATTATTATTCATTATAAATACTTTATAATCATTCGTTAATGGTTAACATGGAGAATGAATATCATCGCGTCGTGGAGACGGTAGTCCGTACATACGCACGAGCGATGTTATCATTCCCATGATCATGGAATTGTATTTAATTTTATGTATAATAATTCATAATCAATATAAATTTACAATAATCATATATAGTTATTTATTTATATCATTATACCCATCCATGTAAGGTGGTGGTCGAAAACAGATTACACCACGGCGTGGAGATGGTATTCCATACGTACGCATGTGTGGTGATTTTGTTTTATGTTGGATGGATTTAAGGTGAAATATGATTTTTTCATATTTATAATAACATATCATTATATAATTAATACTAATGTTATTATGTTTTAATGAAACAACTATAGAAGAGGAAGTAGAAGAAGAATGAAACTTGAATGAGTCGGTAGAAGAGATTACCTCTTCCACGACGCACCTCCTTTAAACTTCTTCTTAGAGCACTAGAGTTGGTCTTTTGAGAAGACCATAACATCTATGATTTAACTAGAGAGGTTGAGTAGAGGACTTTTCAGGGTTTTTTCGAGCATCAAGGCTCAAAAGGGTGTGAAGAGAAGAGGGAAGGGGTTCCCTTTTTATAAGGGAGGAGAGGGGCACCTTTGGAAAAACATAAAATATTATTTTATAATAAAGTCATATTCGGTTTATAATAGCTCCAAATTTATTCATTTAGAAGATAAAGCGAGGATGGGCGGAAATAGTCTCAAAAAATAGGCTTTAGGGAAGTTTAGGTTACTATTTTAACCTTATCTTTTAGATTTAAGTCTAAGTTAAATAATTTAACTTTTACCGTGTCTTCTTATTTTCTTACACTATATGGTTATTAAACATACTATAACCAAACAAACGAACCCCATGTGGTTCATTAGTAATATTTATAACCTTATCTAAGTCATTTGTCTGAACTGAAGATTTTTAGGAATACAATAACAATTATTAATATAATATTTGTTTTATAAACTATTTTATGTCAATTTTGACACTATTTGGAAATTGAATTTTTTTTTTGAAAATTACAACAACATGATTAGTTCTTAAAACATTAATTAAATCAATAATAACACGTCATATTATCCAATAAAATTAGGGAAATTCATAAAAAGTTTCAAATTACATTTATTTGGGTATTTATAATATCAATTAATTTAATATTTCTTTATTAAGGTAATTACTGCATCACTATTGTGTCATAAATAAATTATATTATTAAATATCTAAAAATTAAAAATAAAATACCATTAGGTAGTAAATATTATTATTTTTCTAATGAATATATATAATTGAATTTATCTTATGTATATCCTTATATTAAAAATTTTTTAGGTATTAAACGTTGATTTTAACTATATTAACTATTATTAAATAAAATAATAATAAATGTCCTAATCTAATACAAGTGGAACTAAAGGGAATTATATTATCCCTAAAGTTGTTTTTGGACTAATTACATGTATCCAATAGAATTAAGACATGTGATAGGGTAATAATGACATCATTTTTACCCTTAATTACCCTATTTACTTTAACCGTGGTAAATAAAAGTAAAAATTTACAATTCACCAAAAATTATTTTTATCTTATTGAACCACATTTTACTATTTGATATTAACCATGTCTCTTGTATTTTCGAAATTCCACTCACATAAGCGGTAAAATTATGTTTTATGTTAGTTTGCAAAAAGCTCCTAGGAGTTAGGTAAAAGACAGTGAAAAGTTCAATAAAATTTTTATATATCGAAAATTATTATAAATTGACTCCAATGAATTACATTGAACTTATATAGGTATTATGTAACAATTTTTAAATAATATAAATTTAAATATAATAAATAATTATTTAAATAAAAAGTCGGTATTTAAATAGTAACCCAGAGTTTTCACTATTCATCAAAAATTGGATGTTTTCAGAAAAATACCAAACATTCACCCTAGTCTAATTTCGATATTCCAAATCCAAAAATGAATTCCATTATGAAAAATAAAATTTCAAATAGTGGGTATTAATATTCATAACAGCTAGTTTATATAATATTTTAATAACATATCGTTGTTTTGTGAAACTCGGTATTGCGTACAACACACACTATTGTGGAAGGTCGTGATTGTGTGTAATGCAATCTAAGTTAGGGTTGCGTGTAGTGCACGATTTTGTTGTTGTTTTGTATAATAGAATCCAACTGTATTTCATTTATTCATTGAATATATATAAATATATATATATATATATCCTCAATGTTGCGTAGAATATCTTCTGTCAAACGAACTTGAAATTTTGTGTAACACGAGCCAAGAATAGTGTTGCGCATAAGCTGTTGTGTATAGAACAAGCTAATTTTTGTGTCACGTACAACAGAAGATATCAAAGAAATTAAAAAGAATAAATCTCATAAAATCTCAGGGTGTTACATGGTCCGCCAGTTGAGCCACCACCCGTCGAGCAGTTGGATGTGCCACCAGTGCATAACTATGTTTCACACAGGCTGAGTGCACTGCACGAGTTCCAGAGACTGTGACCCCTGTTGTTTCAGGGTGATCCATACCCCCAGGCAGCTGATGACTAGATTGGGGCAGTCACCCGGCTTTTCTGACTGGTGAGGACACCCTCAGATCAGATGGTGGTCCTAGGAGTGAGCATTCTGCATGGTTCGGCTGGGTGATGGTGGATCCTAGTGACGCAGTCCCACAACATGGAGACGCTCACGCGGGATGATTTTGAGCGGCTCTTCAGGAAAGATTTATATCTGGTGATGCTGAGGTCAGTACAGATTCAGGAGCTTCTGCAGCTTTGGCAGGAAGGCATGACTATGTCAGAGTACTCAGTGATGTTTACAAACCTGTCATGCTACTCCCTGAATATGGTTCGAGACCCGTTCATTAGGGCTCGGACCTTTGAGCATGGCCTACGCAGAGACATCCGGGCAGGTGTGGTTTCCTTGTACCTGCTGACCTATGCTGGCGTGCTAGATCGAGCGTTGGTGGTGGAGAGATTTCTAGATGAGAAGATCCCCCCTATTAGTGTTGGTCACGTGAGAGTGGAGACGTCGGCATCTGGTAGCCAATGTCAGATGAAGGGGACTAGGCATGGGTGATGGTTCAGGAGGCGACCCCAGGACAGAGGCTCTAAGGCTCGAGGCTCACAGGGCTCGCAGGCCAGTTTTGGTCAGCTGTAGGATAGGCAGTGGTATGCTTGTGATGGTCAGGGACATCTTACTAGAGATTGTCCAACCCATCATGCTTCTAGAGGGAGTCAGTTGACAGACCGCCTTAGCAGAGGCAATGTCTCGAGCAATGAGGTTCGTAGGGCAGCAGACGTGATGATGGAGCTGGTTCAGCAGAAGGAGGTGGTAGGTGGTATCTGTTCCCACCAACCCCACCCATAGGTGGTCCACACCAAGCTCAGGGAGATGGTGGTCGAGGGAGAGGACATCTGCATGCCCTATAGGATTTTGACCCAGAGGCTCTGCGTTTGGATAGAGGTACACCTTGTGTGCTTTCTACTTTCTACAGTATTTTGATAGACACTATTTGGCGGTACGCTTTCCTTTTGGTTGTTTGCTTGAGTTTTGTTCAGGACATTGGTAAGACCCTGTTTGAGTTTTTTTTGACGTGCTTTGAATGCGTGAGGAAGATAGATCTTTCCCCCACAGAGATGTGTTTTTGTGACATGATCAAAACTATGTGGGCGAGTTAGTGCCACCCAAAAATGATAGTTTTGAGATGTGGTGGATGAGTCCCTTTGACATATGTGTTCGGGCATGGGTGATTGTTGGCAGACTCGCAATCGTGGGAGACCCAGTTGAGAGTCTAGTCGCTTTCCTTGTGCTAATGGATTTCCAGGGACGAAAAGTTCTATGGTAGGAAGGATGTAGCAACTTGGGTTTTGGACCTTCCAGACCTTGGAATATTCCTACAGATAATTTCAGAGCTAGGTGCAAAGACGACATGCGATTCAGATTCCCGGTGTGCTCGAAATTAATTATATAAAAATATTAAGTTTTTTTATATTATGCACGTGGTGGGGGTTTGATATCTCCTAATAGGTAGCTCGGAATGGGAATCAGATGGTAAGGTTGCATCTAGAACGTGCCATTTACCCTATATGAGGCCTGAACATTGCGGGCGCGGGCCTACGGTGAGAAAATCCACTAGGGGAGTTTTCATAAATAAGGGGAAAAGTTTACTTTCAAGCATCGGATCGAATAACTAATGAATAGAGTCTAGGATCGAAAACCTGAGTCTACCATTGCGTTCAAAATGGGGCGTTTACCCTAAGAGAGACCTTACCTTTGTCTGCATCAGGAATCTGGCAGAGGCGAGTCAAGACCAGGAGATATTATAAAAAAATAAATATCTCCCCCCTAGACATGTCGTGCGCAGAGGAGGAGGTTCCTTTTTACCCCTCCCCCCCCCCTTCTGACGGTGAATCGGTGACCAAATCGCGCCGTTAAGGTTCCTCCGTGCTCGGATTTCGATGGTGGACGTTCTAGAATCATGTAGCGGAATCTTTGGAGCACGGATCTAAGCCAGAACGTCTGCATTTCGCACGTGAAGTAGGCGGTTTGAGTTTAAATTTTCTGATCCCATTAATGTAGACTTTTTTTCGAGTTGTCATTGTAGCAGTAAAGATCATGTCATGAGGGTCATGCAGAGGCCTCCAGATCAAATAATAGACCACCGGGGTGATCCCGGAGGTCCACCGAAGACTCACCGGCGTGGTGGTGTCACCTCCAGTGAGTGGGGGCTGGCCATGGGTGGTCGATGTGGAAAGGCCACGGTGGCCGCCCGAAGCACAGTGGCATGGGCCGCAGCTTGGCGGCCGACTCGGGCGGGCCAGCTCAGGCCGGTCCAAACCCTTTTTATTACACAGGTGTTTTAAAACCCCCATTTCATGCTCCCTAGAGGTCAGATTCATGTGCCGTCTACGGCGACGCAACCCTGGTGATGATTCAAACCCTTTGGAGAGGGTTTGGGTGTTTAATGTTTCCGGATTGTGGCCCATAAACTTGATACATTGAATAAAATAATAATACTTTATTAATATTCGATTTTGGGTCGTTGTATCCTCCACCCGGAGCGTCCGATTGATGTGTCCTTAGTGGCGTTGAAACCTTAATGATAGGATGGACTTTTCTGGTTGGTTTCTGGGTACTAAGACCGAGTTTGGGGTGTGGGCCCCACGAGGCTGGGTTTTGGCGTTTTCGTAAAAATGCTACTTTTCAGCTGGGTGTCCGTTTTAGACAAGCTAGTTGTCGATCCGGTGTGTTTTTCTGAGAGGATTGCAATAGTGCTATTTGTTCGATGAGTTTCAAGATTGAGGCATTGGTCCCACCCGAGCTACCTGTGGTGAATAGTACCTTTTTCATTGGGGGGTCTGTTTCGGACGAATGAGAAATTGATTCCCTGTATTTTTTCAAGAATATCGCAGTGGTATGATCCACATGAGGTGTTTCGGGAGCATTGTGTGGTCCCCACACGGACTGGCTATAGTGAATAGTGCCTTTTTCACCGGTTGTTAGTTTTTGGGAGAGTAAACATCCTATCCTGTGAGTTTCTCAACGTAGATCGTGATGGTGGCCTCGGTATCAGCCTTAGATGTACACGGGGTGGCATTGTTGAAGGTCTCTTGGGTTAGCGACGTTTGGTCCAGTAGGTGTTGAGGGTACTCCCTTGGTTCATTCCTACGAGGTTTCTCATGACATCACAACCTTAGTATAGGTTTTTCATCCTCTTGATGGGATGTTTAATCTGATAAAGTTGTTTCATCCCTTGGGCGGGACTGGAGTGGGATCCTCTAGCACCTCCCTAGATCGGGTTCTTGTTATCACTATGACCGCTTATCCACGGGCGGTGATACCCTATCTAGCAGATTAATATCGTAGGGTTTGTGGAATCATCGGGAATATGATACCCTATATGGTGGGGTGTGCTTAGTAGTGTAGTGACATCATCAAATATTCGATCCCCTGCTCAGAATTTGGTTTTTAGTAGGGTTGTGGTATTATAGGTTATACGATCCCCTACTAAGCACGCGTTTTTGATAGGGTTGTGGCATCGTCAGTTCGATCCCCTACATTCCGAGTTATAGCAGATAGGGTTCTAGTATCATTGTGACCACCCTTATGTAGGCGACGATCCTCTATATGAGTGATGTTTTTCTGTATGAATGCCAGATCGGGTTGTGGTATCCCCCAACGGATCCTTAGAGTGGTCCCCTATCTATGAGATCTACAATTTACAGATCAGGTTGTGGTATCCCCCAGCGGACCCAGGGATTGATCCCCTATCTATGAGATCATCATATAATGGTGTGGGTTCTAGTATCCACTAGTAGACCCTAGGAGTGATCCTATAACCGAGGAGTTTGTTTCTTTTTGTTTCAGCGAGGATTCATCTGTGATGATACCCTATGAGCGTGATCTCTCGGGTGAGAATCTGAGATGTTTGTGTGGACCTGATGGAGTGTATCCATAAAAAAAGTGTCATCTGAGATGACAGTGATGATGGAGTGTGCTCTCCTGGTTGTGAACTGTTGTTGGTGATGAGGCTTGGTGCATAAGCTGAGTATATCTGGATGTTTATGGTTTATGTATGGGAATACACCTGGTTTGAGATGACTAGTTGTGTTTAGCCGAGGATGGTCATGATATGGAGTTTCTCTCTCATCTGGGTTCCCTTCTGGCTAGAATGAGCGGACTTTTGCCTTTCAGTTTCTCTCTTTTTTTTTGGTTTTTGGGATGCCTTGTGGGTATAGTTATACTCACCACTGCATGGTCTTTGGACTCACATGTTTGTTTCTTGTGCACACCATAGGCTTTTCGATGATGTCCCAGGAGGACCGGGTTCAGGCGGAGCCTAGTGAGAGGGTTTGATCAGTTTGTTTACTAGAGCTTTTCCGAGGAGTGTATCGGCAGGTGTTTTGGATGTTTTTTCCCTCCTTCTAGGAAAGTTGGACACTTTTTTAGATTTCTTTTAGTGGGCCCTGTTTTTCCCTTTTGTACTTATTATGTACTATGGTTGTGGGACAGTTGTATGTATGTATTTAATTTTCAGTTTTATATATCTCTGCACTGTTTCATGGAGCTATATGTGGGTGCGTGTGTACAGGTACCTTTGGCTAATGCCTCTCATGTGTGTGATAGCCTACTCAGTGCCTGACGCCAGCCCCTGGCCTATATGAGGCGGGTTTGGGGAGTCATGACTCGATACCTGTTGGGTCGGTTCATGACACATTTTTGTGATGGAAAAGGTCATATAGCATGTGAGATCCCTAGCAGACGTACTAAGGAGCACATAATGATAGATGATGAACCACCATAGTATATAAAGTGTCTTGATTATGTATCACTCAAGAAGGGGAAGGGTTTCCCTAGAGAGGTAGAGATATTAGAGGAGTATGAGGAGCTATGTGGTGTGGATGACACTCTCAGATCCATCTACTACCACCACAAGATGACGCAAATTAGGCATAGGTACCATGATATAGGGGCTATGGAAAACATCAGGCTTTAGATGATTATAAACCCTCAATGTATGAAATTATCAGAGGTATGATCTGTGAGTTTTCACCTATTTAATTTGTTTTATTATAAATAGGTTCCAACCATTCTTTTATCTTTATAATCCAAGTTCATGAGTGGTATATCCCAGTTGAAGTGCTATCCCAAAATCATTATCTTGATGTTCATACATGGAATGATTCTTCTATATCTTTTATCAATAGAAACTACAAGATATCACTTGGTGGAGATATGTTCATGTCAGAAAATTTACTCAACAAAATGGGACCCTAAGTCCTCATATTGGATATTGATTTGTTGTCCATAGTACAAGACCATATTTACTGCAAATGTAGATGTTTCAGATACCATTACCCTGATGGGTAGAGATTCACCTTTATGGGATATATAAATCTCATAGAGGGATGAGTTAGTTCTGCAAGCATGAGTCTGCAACCCATAACCCATCAGTTGACAAGTATATCCCTTGGTTTATCATACGCTTTAGGCATCTTTATCCCTTCATTTGTGGAGGATTTCGTGGATGTATTCCATGAAAATATTTCTGGACTACCTTTGAGGTGGGAGATGGTGTTTTTCATCGACCTGCATCCCGACACTACAATGATATCTTATTCAGCATATTGAATATACTCCTCCACGATTCAAGAGAAATAGTTGTAGTTTGAGAACCTTTGAAATAAGGTCTTCATTAGGCTCATTTTGTACCCCGAGGAACCTTCAGCATTGTTCAAGGCAAATTCAGATGAGATTTAATGGATTTTTATGGATTATCATCGGCTGAAATAAGTCATCGATAATTATTATGACCTCTATGACCAGTTTCGATGTGTGATATTGTTTTCGAAGATAAATCTTAGGTATGAATACAATTATTTTATGGTTTTTAATTTTGATATTTCAAATATGGAATTCTGATATTTCTATGGATACTATTAGTTCATGGTGATTCCATTTGGTGTGATGAATTCCTCCTTTGTGTTCGTGGATAAGATGAACCATATATTTTAAAAACACTTGGAATAATTTGTGGTTATCTTCATCTATGACATACTCATCTACTATACATCAAAAGAGGATCGTTTAGATCAATTGAGGATGGTTCTAGATTTGATTTGAGGGTACCAGTTATGTGGAATGCTCTAGAAGTTCTATTTTTTTATTTATGAGGATCACTTTTTGGGTAATGTTATTTCTTAATATGGTTTATATTTGGACCCAGTTAAGATATTTGTAGTCAATTTTGGGAGCCACCAAGTAGTGTGTCAGAGGTGTGGAGTTTTCTTGTCTTTGTGGGGGTACAATAAGAGAATTTTAGAAAAATTATCCAAGATTGTTTCCCATTTGACCACCTTAACATGGAATGGATATCTGTTTACATGGGATGAGAATTTCTAGGGTGACTTTGACAAGATGAGGTTGAGGTTAATGATTTATCCAATGATGAGACTGCCAAAAGATGTTGTGGAGTAAATAGTTTATTGTTGTGCCTCAAGAGTTTCCCTTAGCTACATGTTGATGTAGTTGTAATAATATATCTCATACTGGTTGAGACATTTGAGACACCATGATTTGAAATATATTACTCACACCTAGAGATGATAACGATAGAATTTTCCTTGAGGATGATGATGCACTACCTTCTGAGGATCACATTTTGGTTTATTCCGACCACCAATGTCTTAGTTATGACTTCACATGGAGATAATCAAACCTAAGATAATAGTTCAAGTTTGGGTTCCTATAGGACCATAAATTATAGATATTATATTATAAAGGAAGGTAATATGGATGAATATTCCTTTATATGGAAGTCCAAATATCTCTTGTTGTGTGAGGATTTGGAGAAGTTTTGGTCTTTACAACTGACCCTAGTGGAGTAGGGGGTGAAGCTTTTCTTCAGTCGATGGTGTTAAAACATCTATTTTTTCAATTGTGTGATAGATTCCCAGATATGAGACATCGAATGGGATATATTTCATTACCATATATACACATGAGACTCATAAGATGGATATTCTAAAATAGGGAATCACGTAAATCAGAAGTTAGGGTCCTGGTGTATGGATATGTCGGCCGTCGAACCAACACTGGACTCCCTGAACTGAAAACCACACTCACTATACTTAACACTAGTGATTCATAGAAAATATCAGATTCTCATGTTCAAAAGTGGAACTGAAACCTCTGATACCAATTTATCATCACCTGTCCTCCGGGGCCTTTGTCGTGACTACCGTAAGCCTGCCTTCCATAGGCCAAGAGCTGGAAACGAGAACCAAAGGCGTAATTCCATAAAACTGGGAAGGTATTGGCTTTATAACCTGTAAACATGCACACAAGAAAAAACATAGCGAGATACGAAACACTATGTAAAACTGTATAACAATAGAGTGATGAAAGTAAATGGGGCCATGAATAAAAGACCAACTATAAAGTACAAGAGACTGGAGGTACTAGTACAACTGATGAAAAGAAAAAAAAGACACTGGGTCATCCTTAGAGGTTCCTACCTGAAGGGTATGTATAGATCGCCTCTTCAAAACTCTATGTCTTCCAGTATAGTCCATGTACTGACAATACTTATGGTCCACCTCTGGGTACCATCCAATCTGGGTACTCTCAGTCTCAGTCAACACTGTTCGTCTTCTGCAACTAACACAACAAGGTGCGGGCATAACCCATGTAGTTGTGAGTATAACGATAATCAGTAGGGACCCCAAGACCCTCATGGTCTCAAAAAATAAACCAATGATAAACCAAAAATAATTAAATCAAAAGATAACCCTAATAAGGTACATGCCCATAAATATACAATAATTATCAAGTTATCCATCTAGATCACGAGGAAAACATAGAAAAACAGACTCATCTCAAACCAGGATTTTTATTCTAGGGATAGTATCATGTAACATCCCCAGTCACATTATCTAAACCTCAGATGCTGGATAACTCCTCCACTATCGAGTACAATTGGCATGCTGCGACACCAAGAGCACTTCCCACTAACCTTGGACTGCTGAGTTACTCCTCCTATCAAGTATCGTGGATCTGCCACATCACCAAGTACGCTCCCCACTGTGGGTCTGCCACATCACCAAGCGCTCTCCCCATCGTAGCCTGCTAAGGTACACCTCCTGTCAAGTATCGTAGGTCTTCCGTGACACCAAGGTACTACCCAATGTGGGTCTGCTGTGACACCAAGGTTCTCCCTACTGGACTAGTCGAGTCACTCCGAGTCAAAGCAGTTAGCAGTCATCAGGTCTCAGCCAGCTACTAGGTCTCCACACTATGTTTGCTCGTCTCTGGGAGGATCAACTCCACAAGCTATAGGTTGACACTAAAACTGTCATTAAGTCCCACAAAGAATTATCTCAAAGGTATTCCATGTCATATTGGTCTCAACGTAATCCACGGTGCGTCAATCAGACACCCAGTCTGTGAGTAATTAGCCATTATGTTCCGGGGGCCTGGTTGGATTCATGCTCAATCCAACCTGACCATTTCCCATCTCAGTCCAATAAATAGTAGGGCATCTCTCAAAGAGACCATTTCTCTACAAGATTTATAGAAAATATCATTGTTTGTCAAACAGGTCGACATGTTCCAATGTTATGGCCAAAATAGTGTAAGTGGGTTGCAGTGGGCCCGGGTCTGGTCTGACCCGGTTGGACCGACCTGGCCCAACTTGGCATGGGTCGACCTGGCCCAATAAAATGGGTCTTGCCCAACCCATGATGTGGTGAGGTCTGCTGGGAGGTCCAGCAGGCCACGAGGGCCGCAAGGGGCTGCAGAGCCGCGGGTGTCGTGGGGAGGTTCGGCCATGGGGGAGCTGTGGGGGCGTAGGGCCAGTTCGCGCGGGGTGCCGCAGGGGCATGGGGACTATTCGGCTGGGGATCCGTGTGGGTCGGGGGCTGGTTTGGTCGGGGCTCCACGAAGGGCATGGGATGGTTCGGCCAGGGCGCCGCGAGGGGCACGGGCGGCTTCGGCTAGGGAGTGATGAAGGGTGCGGGCCGGTTAGGCCAGGGCGCCATGGGGGGCATGGGTGGGTTCGTCCGGGGCACTGCAAGGGGTGTGGAATTGTTCGACAGGGGCACCGCGATAGGCACGGGCGGCTTGGGAGGTCGGCGGGCAGCATGAGCTGGGGTGGCTCGAAGGGCCAGAGGCGGCGCGGCTAGTCCAGCCGGCGGGGGGTGATGCGGACAGTGGGCGACGCGGACGGCGGGACTGGTGTTACTCGTCCATTTAGACTCAGCCAGTAGGTGACGAGAGCCGGGGCGTGGAGCTGGTTCGGCTCGGGGAGGCGTAGTTGGGCGAGGGAATACATCATGTTTGACCAGGTGGCCGGAGCGTTGTGGGGGCGGCGTGGGTTGCAGTGGTCATGGGAGGTGGCACCGTTGCCTTAATCACCTTCATACTCTTCCTTCATTCCAAAGAACACCGTAATGATGAACAACGGAGGGGGTCGGGCCACATTAGTTTGGCCCAAACCCTCCTCATTTAGGATTGTAGCATATGGCTCAACCAGAAAGAAGAACATCAAGCTTACATCTTCCCGCAACATTTTATTCCCAATTCACAAGTGAAACCATGTTAAGAATATGGTAAAGGTATTATAAACCAAATAATTTCACTATATTGGGTTGATACGTCGATGAGGTTGTGGGGAAGAAGATGAATCTTTGGGAAAAGACGGATGTCGGTGTCATTGTCGTTTTCATCGATTGTCGGTTTGTTTTAGTCAAGGATGTTCCTTGTCAGAAGAAGCTCCAAGGAAAAAGGTTGAAGGAGGTTGGCGTTCTTCGTTCGGATAATATGTTCTTCCTTGGCGTTCTTCATTCAGAGAATAATTAGTTCATTAGAGACCTTTCCTCTCAAAGCTCCTCCTCTCCCCAATTCCACCCAATTGCAAAGTATTCCACAATAATAGATTATACAATCTATTATTTTGATCATATAATTAAAAAATATTAATTAATTATGGTGGGTGTCATAATTAGAGCCAGTGGGTGGGCTCAATTAAATTGTGGTTGTTTTGAAGAGGCTCCCCCACATTTATTAGGGAGCTGAGGGTTTATCCAAATTAAAGGTGGGTTTCAAGGGGGTTTAATCCCATGTGGTCCCCACCACCATAACCTCTCATGGGAGGTTATAGTTCCGGTGGTCCCCACTTCCAACATCCACATGGAGGTTTTACCAAAAAAGAAAAAAAAAATCTACGCAACTTTTTTTTTATTCATTCATGAAAAACAAAAAATCATTCTTTCAATATCGAACCACTACCATCGAGGTAAAAGTCTCTTTAAGAGAATATCGGTGCTGCGAGATCAAAGGTGCCTTAGGATTTCAATTCCAAACACCGATTTAAAATTTACAAAAATCTTATCACACGTTCACCGAACGTACCCAAACAAAACATCTGAAATTCCTTCCACGCACTCTGGGACTCGGAATCACGCACCGTCAATTTTTTCAGACTCGTAAAATTTCTATTTAATTAAATAAAATTACATAGAAATTATGGGTCTTTATTATGAATCATAAATTATAATTAAATATAAAGATAAACAACATATAATTTTGTTTCATTACATCATTATTAACTTTAGTATATATATATGCAATCAATCATAAAACACATCATGGAATCCTAGGGAATGAAAAAAATGTTGTGAGAAATAATTCTTTGTAAGGGTATACATACAGTGGAAGCGGACATAAATATATAAGGAATAATCAACATGGAAAACTAAATAACAGAAACACATACCATTTAATTAATAACATAAACATGAAGAATGATATACCAAGAATAAGTGATGATAAAATAATGTTTTATAAATAGTCACATGATATTGAAACTTATCTGTTTATACTATAACTAATATAATAATCTCATGGACAATAATAACTAATATGAAAATGAGAGAAAACATAATTTCAGACATCATCACTATACCATCAAGGCCTCATGTCAAGACATCTTACCTGAATAGCTAATTTGTTGGCCAAATACCAAATCTAGTTTGTCTCAGGAGACCTACCAATGCATCAAGAGGATATAGCAAGCTCTAACCCTCACTTACTAAGTCCATTTCATTATTATTATGGAATGGGTGAATCTTATTAAACATAAACATTTTTTTAAAACAAGAATATAAAATGTTAACACATTCCTTAATTTATAAACATAGTCTAAACACATTTAGTGTAATATGGTGATGGTTACAAAATAGAACTTCCACAGGGAACTGATCATAATACATCCCTAAAAATAATAAGTATGGTAACATTACAACATATCCCTAGTAGAACACAAGTGAAAAAATTATTTTCATTGATGAATAGGAATACTATAGTAATTCCATTAAATTTTTTTTGAAGAAAATGTCCATTTAACTTTGAAAATTACTTTGAAAACAAAAAAATTCCTAAATGTTAAGAAAAAAAATTCATTCAAAAATAACCATTAATATTTTAAATTAATCGTGAAATAAATGAATGTTCATGATGGTGTTTAATTATATAAACAACATATAAGTTTAAAAAATTATTTTATATTGTTGTATAATGTTTAAAATCTACCATGTTTAGAAATTTAATATAATATTTCTGTCAATCCATTTTATAAAAAGTATAACATTGGTAAAAATTACCTTAATAAATCATTTTATAATGTCGAAAATATTACTAAACTTGGATATGGAAGAACAATGGTTCTTAACTAAAGAGAGAAATGAAGTTCATTTTTAAGAACATTATTTTTCTCTCATATATTATTAAAGAGAGGAAAATGATAAGAAAAAATCTACTCTCAACAAGAAACCATATCATTATAAAATTCATGAATTTATTGAAATATATATCATAATATTTAATTATTGGAAACATAATCGTGACCAATTATGATAAAAAATGAGCTTATCACATAAACTGTTACCTCATTGGAAACTTCTAAATCAAAATCCCCATTCAAGAAATTACATCAATTGAACATTTAAATACCATTAATATAAATGTATTCATGATCTATAATATTAAAATTAAAGTATATACACCCCACAAAATAACTATATGGGGAATATTCCATATATATCACGAATGTAATAGTGAGATGAGGAACCCTTACCTTGGGTCTGATTTCTATACTACATATTTGAAAATAATTTATAATAAATATAGACATATTATAAATATAATAAATAAACACTATATTATATTACATACCATATATGATTTATCTATAGTTGTTTATGACCCATATATTAACAATTCATTGATAAAATCACTATTTTGGTTTTTAATTATATCATTTTCCAATTATATTTCGGTTTGGTAATTTCAATCATTTTTGTTAAATGATGGTTATGTCATCTAAATAATTTTAACAATGATTTAAATATAATATATAATTATTATATAATTATTTTTAATAGTATATTGAATTTATTGATTGGAGAATGAGCTAAACTATTCATGGAGATGGTAGGTCGTACGTACGGTTGAACATTGAATCTATTTTTCCAAAAGAGGGAACGTAACAAAGGTAAATGTTATTTCCCAAACACAAAAAAATTAATTTTTCAAATAGTTAATTTATATTAATTAAATATAACCTTATTAACATTAATTTGATAATCAAATGAACAACATTTTTACATCGCTATATGAAGATGATAATCCACATGTACGCATAAGTGAGGTTTATATTTTCCAATGGGTTGCAATATAAGAAGGTACATGTGATTTTATAATTATATAACTATATTAATCTCATAAATAAAATTTATATTCGTTAAATGCATAATTAAATCCGTCTATGAAAGGTGATTATGGAAAAAATTACATCGTTTCATGAGGTTGTCATTCATTTTAAACACGATCGATGGTTTCATTTCCCAATTGATGGAAGATGATAGCGATATAAATTATACCATTAAAATAAAAAAATTACATCATATCCAAGGTTTTTATTTTTTCATAATATTTTATCAATATTTAACTGATTTAGAAGAATTTGTAAAAGGAAAATGTGTTGTATGAACATTGCCAATTTTTCAGACAACTAATATACATTTATATCTAAATCATTCGTAGATTTGATTATTATTAAAAACAATGAATCAATAATGTAGAGATATATTTATGGAATATATTTATGTATTTTTTTGTAATCAGAGGGCACTTTAATTTTTAATGGGATATTTAAGCGGATATCCATTTATAATTGAGGGGGGAGGACATGCTTGAATTTATTGAAAATAAAAATGATGCCCACATTTTTCACATTCCACAAGGCTACATATGGGTAATTAGAGAACAATGAAATATATCAGTTATAAATTAGGTTTTAAAATATTAATCATACAATTCAGTATGTCATTTTAACCATTATCCTTTTAGTTTAACCCATAGTAAACCCACTTTAACATTAACCGCAGTAAATAATTTTTTCTATTTTGACTATTCATTAAGACCTAAATTAAATTGGACTTATAATATAATATTAATTATTATGATTATAAATTTTTAATCCAATTTTTCATATTAAATTCATAGAAGTGTCATAATTTAATTTGAAATTAATTTCTCAGGTGTGATGCAAAAGTGGGTTTCAAAAGACGAGTACTCATAATTATAGAAAGTTGTAATATCAAAATTCAATATGAAATAGTTTCCAATGATCTAAATTTAATTAATTATAAAATAATTTAATTAGTTTTACATTTAAAATAATTTTAAAACAAAATGTATATTTTTAGTTTTTTAAATGATACTTTTTTTCAATGAAACCAATATTTTTCACTATTCAAAAAAAAAATCAATCTTCTCAGATATTTTTCAATAATTCACTCTAATATAAATTTGACATGTTAATTTAGAAAATTAAGTTAATATTTTGAATGAAATTTTCTAAAAGTGGTAAAAAAATTAACGTACATGTTTAAAGAGCGTGAAACCACCATTTTGAACAATATAAATTTTCAGAAAATATTAAGTTTCATTCAAGTGATTATTATTTTATTTATAAACAATATATAACCACTAAATTTACTTTATACATTTCTAAAACATATAATTTTCAATATTTAGTAATTGCTATTCATGCCTTCCAATTTTACAACTATGTTATAATGTTATACTATTTTACATTTCCTTTATCCTCAAGGATGATTTTATCACAAGATATTGACGAGAATGAATTTGTTTAAAATTAAATATATATAAAAAATTATCTTTTTTTTAAATACTTTAATCATGAAAAACACATCATCATATTTTTCAAAATGTCACCTCATGAAAATATTTGGTTAGTTCTTCATCACAACATCCTCAAGTTTCCACATCATCACATCTATATTTTCTTTTATACAATATACCTTTACCTATTAAGTCATTTGATTCGTCGCCACTTTTTTCTCTAGGGTTCAAAAAATGTATATGATCTTCATATTAAAATAGAGTCGGATCCAATTATATTTTTTCTTAGGTGAGAACATGTGTTTGGTCTATAATATACTTCCTTATTAGTGATATATGGAACACATATAATACTTTTGAGAGGATATGTGGAATTTCAAATTGGAATGACATAAATTCAATTATTATTATGAATTGATAAGACATTATGTTCCTGGGGCTTAATTTCACTTTTTCATCAAACCATATAAAAAATTACATTGATATACATTCAATAAAGCATGAGCTCTCATATATAATTCCAATACATTCCTCTAATTATCAACATAGATCTTTTGCATACTTTTAGCTACATTGATATGGGTTTGAAATGTATTTAACTTTGTTTTTTCTCCTCTACATTTTATTGACCTACAAGATTCCTTTCACAATCTTCCCCAAAAAAATCTTATGTAAGAAATAAGTTACTATATGATTATAAATTATTTTCATGAATATTTATGTAATGTGTGGATGAAAAATCAAGCATAGTTGAAATAGGTGTTCCATGTGGTCTTAAAAACCCATTAATACTGCATTGATAAATGAGATATTGAGTTAAGTCCTATCTTGTAGAAATTAAATTTGTAGATTTTTTGATCTGATAAATAATAACAAATATTTAATCATTCTTTTGTAGAGTCTATAGTAATATAAGGAAACATGTCATGGTAATATCATCCAATTTCCACATACAAATAGAAATATATTTCTTGACTCGTCAAGGATTTTGTATTTATACCTTCACCTTTTTAAAAGCAAATCATATTTTCAAATAATTAGAAATTTCTTTATTCATATTATCCCACAAAAATGATCCTTCATATATCAATACTTATTGGTACTACAATGATATATAGAGAAATTCTATCTATGCGAATCATCCAACAATTATCCATTCAACTCATGTTAGATGGGGAACATAGTTTATTTTTCACATATCATAATTACATCTTTAGAAATGAATTCTACCAATCATACCTCATTCAAATCATTAATCACCTTTTGATAAATATCTTTATCAGACTGAAGACTATTTATCATTTCTAACAAAGATGGATTATAAATAATTTGGAATAATAATGACTTTTCCACTTCCATAATTTTCGGAGACCCATAATCAATAAATCGGTGAACATAGGATGTCTTTTAATCCTCAATTTGGATAAGACTCCATGATATTTGTGAACTTTCTACCTTATTTTCCATCTCAAGGTGGTAGTTTATTGATAAATCATAGTCCATGAGTACTTATAGACATTCCCTTTTTCTCTTGTTGATCTCTTTATAAGAAAAGATTAATTTTATGATTTTATTATCCATGTTTATCTCTATCGTTTCACCATATAGATAAAATATTCAAATCTTCAAAGAAATGATTTTAGATTTCAACACAAGATCATGAGTTGGATAGTTTCATTTATCAATATTTTAACTTCATTGACGCATAGGATATATATTTTTCATTCTTAATTTCAAAAAAACCATGTCCCTAAATAGATGATTTATTAAATATTAAGAAACCATCTTTTCTTGAAGGAGGTTTCAAAATGGGGGCATTCAAGAATACCCTATCCAGTTCATCGAAAAATTCTCCACATTCTAGTGTCCATATGAACATAACCCCTTTAAATGTAAACTTAGATAACATGTATGATAATTATTTAAATATTTGAAAAAATCATGGATAGTAACCTACCAACCCAATGAAACTACGTTCATCTTTCACGTTTAATGGTGATGGCTAATCTTGGACTACCATTGCCTTTACTTAATCAGATTAGATTATATCATTAGAGACAATATGGATATTAAAATAATCATTCTAAATCTAGAATTGACACTTACAAAATTTTTCATACAAATAATTCCTTAATGGAGTCTCAAGAATGAAAATCAAGTGATTTTAATGGTTTTAAAATATCTTATAGTGGACCAAGATGTCCCCAAAAAAACCATAACAAATTTTACAATATTTTTCATTAATAGTATATCCAATAGATAAAATAATACATAGTGTATATTATTGAAAAATGTTATTACTATGGTCTCGTAATTTCTATACATCATACAAAATATTGTCTTTCATGTTTTTTCCTTCCTTAGTCATAATAGATTATACCCAAAACAATAGTCAATATTTGAAAAAAATTGAGATCAATGAAATTGATTGATTAAGTCATCTATATGAGGTAATGTATAAATTTTCTTAATCATAATAGCATCGATTTACCTATATTAATTGTATAGACTCATAGACCCATCATTATTTTTAATGAAATGTTTTGGAACTCCTAAAAGTGAGACACTAGGGTGTATAAATGATTTGTCACACAACTCCTATAATTTTTTCATAAACACCACAAATTGAAAAATGTCCATTCTATATGAACTTTTATATTAATCTTAGATCAAGAGAAAATCAATGGAAATATCAAATTTTAAGATCCCGACCACTTCCAGAGTCATCTCTGGCATTTTAGCACGTAATATTTGAATCTTTTAAGTACCTTTTATTTGAATTAGTGTCTTAGGGTTAGTTTGTGTGAAATTTTAATCAAATCTAATAGGTAGTCTATTGTGCACGGTTTGCGCATGGTTTGAAAACCCATGCCACCAAACTGTTCCAAGACTAAAAAACTGGATAGAAAGGTCTTCATGGTGTGTGCATGGTTTGAAACACCTTGTGATGAAACGATGAAAACCGTGTAAACCTGGACTGAGGGGTCTGCACGGTTGGCACATAGTTTTCTCTAACTATGCTCCTCTTCCTAGGAAACCATGCGTGTATAATTTAATATCCAAAAATATTTTTAAAAACCACTAGAACCCCCCTGAGTCCCCCATATTTTGACCTTGGATCAGGCTTGATGAATTCTAGGTGTTTCCAAATCATCCTAAAGAGATTCCAAGGTGACCCAAACACCATTATTCAAGATCTTGATCCCATACTAAATATCCTATCTCCTAATAGTATGTGGATTTCATCCCATTGTTTCTCTAGTTCATTCACTTTCTTTTCCAAATCATTTCCTCGAATATATCTACCATTTACTTGGATATAATTCTATAAGTTAATATTTATATAATTGAATGTTGATATAGATCTACATTTTCAAGATCATGACGCCTTTGATCTTAATTTTGGTTTTAGGGATTTAGATATGGGGCTTGATTGATGACATTTTTCTGGTAGGATTATGGGGATTTCCATTGGGATGACTTCCATCAAGAAACTAATGTAGGCTGTCTTAAACGAACTCCTATAGTCTTGGTTTTTTATATGTGAATGTGAATTTATGATTTTCTAGATTCCCTTGTTAAATGATTTCCAAAATTAATTTTTTTAGAAAAGTCGAAGTGAGATGCGCTGCCTCTATTTTTAATTGATGTTTGTATCATGGAACAAATGAATGGGGTTTTCCAAATAGATATTTTGGAGATTTGTTATGGATTGAGGTACGATAAATATGATATTGAATTTATTTTTATAATATAAGAAATTGGGGGATATTAATTATGAAATTTTGTTTGGCTATGTAAGATAATTAATTGTGAGAAATAATTATGTGCCATGATGTTAACTAAAGATAATTAATTGTGAGAATTAATTATATGCCATGATGTGATCTAAGATAATTACTTATAAGAATTAATTATGATTTTTGGGTTTTGATAGGGATAATTAAATATGAAGATTTAATTATGGAATGATAATGTTGTTGATTGATTAATTAATTGATGAATTAATTAATGTTTTTGTGCTTTGTTGATTATTGGATTGACTATTGGACCATGAAATTTTTAACAAATCATAGTATTAGTAAATTCATAATGAGTAAAATTCTTATAATTTAAAGAATGATTAAATGGAAGAGATTATGTGGTTCTAGACATGGAATTCTTGACCAATTAGAAGTTGGGACATGGACAAAGAATTCCTCCAAAATTGTTATCCTTGCTTGTGATAGGAATGACAACCTACACTGAATGAGAAGAGGAGTTCAAGACAAGACAACCTACACATAATGAGATTGTGGTGCTAGGAATGGGGAACTAAACCAAATGAATGACGATAATGAATGATGATTCAAATGAGATTGTGTTGAAAGGAATGATTACCTACTATAAATGAATTATAATAGTGAATGATGATTCAAATGGGAAAAATTAATTGAAAATATGAATAATGTGTTTATTTTTTATTAAATTACAATGTGACAAATTTTTAAATTATGCATTGTATTATTTCTTTATAAAATTGTACGAACTATCTTTTTACTAGACTAATTGTAGACATCGTTGGTGGTGGCCTACTGAGTTGTACTCACACGCTCTTTGGGATGCCTGATCGGCACTCGAGTGGATTTTGTTATTGTAGAACAAGATAAGGAAAATGCATTGGAATATGTTGTAGTTATGGAATGGAGTTTGGGAGAGGGGACTAGGAGTGGTTCAGGACCCGATTTGGAGTCGTTGGGTCTTTACATTGAGTTTCATTACAGAAACATGGAATTTTCATAATCATAGAATGTTTTCCCTTTCCATTGAGTATTGTATTTTCATGTTTTGGTAATCATATAACTCTAACGTTTTTGGATATTTACATGTTTCTGCACATTGTTATCGTAAGATTCTTCCATTGGTGTCTTATTCTAATAAAAGAGGTTATAGTCTCCCCAAGACTAACTCACATGAAAATCACTACTATTCATCACCATCTGGTGTATGTGGAGGCACCCTTGAGGGCATGTAGCCAACTAGCCCTAGGTAATGTTCAATGGATCCCGGGTCAGGATGTCACAAAGTGATATTAGTGGGTTTTTTTTTTCATTCCTCTTCCATTACCTTACTGTATGGGAAATGGTAGACATGAGAATATGATGAGTCGGGGATTGGTAATGAGCTCGTGTATGGGAGTTGCAAACCCATGTATGGGGGAAATTTTGAGTACTCAGGGTGGGATTGTTTTGTTTGTTGTTTTTTGTTATTGATGGATATTATTTCACCTGGGGTGACTCACTTGTGGTGTGATTTGATATTTGTTTTGAAAATATTTGATTTTCAATTCATGGCATAAATAGGCATGATACTTGATTATGCATGCATCATTCTAGGCACTCATGGTTGTTGTAACATGCATCATTCTAGGAACTCATGGGAAAATGTGTTATGTGTATGTATTTAACTTGAAATTTTTTCCTTGTTGTGAGATTGAAATAATTATGATAAATGATAATAAATGGGTGTCTAGTGGGATCCTTGATTGTTTAATTGACCATTAAAAATTAATTAATTGTTGAATTAGTTATTATGAGATAATGTGATTATTTAAAAAAGAATTAATTAATGAGTATGAATGAACCCTTGTTATCCAATACCTAGGAGTAGAATGGTTAAGGGTAGTTATAAGGCCTCGGTGTTGACCGTGTGGTTAGAAAACAGGGAAAGGACATGTGGAAAGTTGTTGTGTTAGTTTATCCTCTTATGTAAACCTTATAAGGTTGAGTTATATGACCAGATGCATGTGTTTTTCTTTCTAGGGGTATTCCTCCACGATGCTTGTTGAGGGAGATACTGAGGGGTATGGATCGTAATGAAGTTCCTGATAGAGATCTTGAGCCACCATGGGTGCAAGATGAGGAGAAATGAGAACAGTTCTGATATAACTTTTCTCGTTTCATGCAATTTCTGGAGAGAGACCCAGGGCAGGTTCTGAAAAGCATGTCTGAGTTTACAAGGGAGTTTCAACTACAACACCCTCTCACTTTTACTAGAGAGTGTTGACCTGAGGGAGATGAATTCTGGATTGAATTAATGTAGACTATATTGGACCATTTGGAGACTCTGACTAAGAGGAGGTACAAGTTGGATTCTTATATTATGTGGGGTTTAGAAAAGCACTGGTGGGACATTAAGGTATGATTTGGACAGACCGACAAAATGTTATTAATGGAATTTCCTAAGAAGTTCTTAGAAAAATTCTATCCATACACACTGGGGGAAAGAGAAGGATTCATAGTTTATGCATCTGACAAAAGAATGAATTTCCATAATAAAATATGCTGGATATTTCACAAAATTATAGTGTTTGTCTCTAGATTTGGTTGCAGATGAGGCTTCTTCAGAAAAAAGATTTCAGGACGAACTTAAGTGTGAAATTAAGTCTTAGTTGAATATATTTAGGATGAATAAATTATTAGTTGTGGATAATTAGGCTCTCATTTTATAAGGGAACCTGATGATGGCTTTCAGTACTAGAGAGTTACTTGGATGATCAGGGTTTGGGCATTTTGAGAGCAAGAAGTGCCATTACAAGAATCATAGTTAGGAATGTGTAAGGAAAGGTGGAAATTCAGAGGGAACAGTTTCACTAGATCTCTCTCATGTACATTGCCACTAGTGTAGTTGGCAGGGACATTATTGTGCACTTTGTCCTCAACCACCAGTGGATTTCCAATTTTGTGGCAAGATGAGACACCTAAATAAGTTCTATATGAAGTAGCGATAAGCTTTTGCAGAGAGAGTATCTACTCAGATTCATATTGTGGGAAGGGGGTCTTCTACACCATATAGGTTGGGAAGTTTTAGTTCTACTATTAGAGGTAGTATAAGCAGTAAATGTGGTTCTTCAAGGAATGGTCACTCGTATCAGCAGAGTGGTGGTACTCAGGGGTGTCATACGACACCATAGGGAAGATTGTACAGATAGTTACATGTGGTGTAGCCTACACTTATGGATTGAGAGGTTGGTCCATCCACATGGAGATTTACTATTCTAGTTGGTTCTACTTTATCTAATGCCTTGTTTGATATCGGTGCCTCTTACTCTTTTATATCTGCAAATATTGTTAATGGATTGAGCCAGGAGGTGGAGTCCATAAGCGGGGTGATGAATATAAATACACTATTCGTTCCATGTTATATGGTTATATGTTTATGCAAGGGATGTTCTATTGAGATCGTAGAGTATTGTTTCCATTGGGATATCTATGTCCTTGATATGATGAGATTCGACAAGATTACGGGTATGGAATGGCTAGTCTCATACCGAGACCACATAGACTGTTATCAGAGGAAAGTGACCATTTTATCTCCCGAGGGTGACCAATATTCCCTTCATAGAGAATGGAATATCCATGCAGGCCTAGATCATCCAATTACAGAGCAACTTGGAGAGATCACTTCCCAAGTTGCTAGTCTTTTGTGGGATGATGGGGGAGGAAGGCAAGACATCCTTCCCCCAGTGGTATAACTATTCCAGGAGGTCTTTCCTAAATACTATTTGGTGTTTCCACCTAAGAGAGATATGAAATTCACTATTTAGATCATGTCGGGGGCTAAGATAGTATCAATTCCACGTTACAGAATGGTACTGACTAAGCTTCAAGAGCTCAAAATGTAGTTGGAGGAGTTGGAGGAAAAAGGGATTATCCATCTAATAATGTCACATTGGGGATCACCTTTTTTTGAAAAGAATGATGAATGGAGATTAATCTTGTGTGTCATTTACCTAAAGTTTAATAAAATTTCTATAAAGAACTGATATCCTCTTATGCACATCGATGATCTATTGGACCAACTGAAGGGGCTTCTATATTCTGAAAGATCGACCTGAGATCAGGGTATCTTTATGTGAGAGTTCAAACATCTGATATACCAATAACTACATTCATAAAAAGTTATTGCCTTTCATATTTTTGTGTAATGCCATTTAGGTTGACAAATTCCCTAGCAGTGTTTATTTCCTTGGATGAACAAGATGTTTAACCCATACTTAGATCTATTTTTGTGGTGTTTCTGGATGACATCTTGGTGTACTCTAAGACTCGTGATGATCATTCCCAAAATGTTGACATTTTCCTGACTACACTGAGAGAGCACTGACTATATTCCAAGCTATCTAAATTTTAGTTTTTCATTAACTCGGTTCTATTTTTGGGGCACATAATCTCGGATGAAGGTGTGGAAATGGTCCCAGAAAAAGTTCGCATAGTGATATCATGGGAGAAGCCCAATAATGGTTTTGATATCTGATGATTTTTGTGATTATATGGTCATTACATGAGGTTTATCCATGAATTTCTCATTTAGAAGCACCGCTTACTAGTTTGAAAAAGAAACGGATAATTTTTTTTAGAAAGAAGCATCAAAGAATTATTTCCATGATTTGAAGAAGTGCTTGACATCATCACCAATTTTTATCTTACTTGAGTTAGGTGAGGAGTACACTGTGTATTGTGATGCTTATAGGGTCAGATGTGGAGTATTGGTGATGCAAGGGGATAGAGTAATTGTTGATTGCTCTCAGCAGTTGAGGCCATATGATCAAAATTACCCAAATCATGACCTCAAGTTATTAGTTGTGGTTTATCCTCTTAAAAATTGGTGACAGTATATTTTGGGTGAAAAGTTTATAGTTTTTAAAAATCACAAATTCTTGAAATATATATTTTCACAGAGCGACTTGAATCTTTAGTAGCGAATATGGATGGAGTACGTAATTTCCTTTGATTTTGAACTAGCATATACACTCGGGAAGTGGAATATTTGGGCTGATTCCTTGAGCATGAAAAATTGTAAGTAGGTTACATATGAATTGAGTGCAGAGTGGAAGAAGATGACTTTGCTGGCATAAATTTATATAGTGGTTCAAGAGATTTGGGAGAGGATGACTCTTGTTTATATAGAAGTGGAATCTACAGTCTTGAAATGGATCAGGGATAGGAAGTATACAGATGTAGATTGTTTTTACCTGAGGGAAATTTTTGACGGTGGGGAGGAATCTTTAGACAGGAAAATAGATTAGGATGAGATCATCTATGTGGAGAATCATGTTTTATGCCTAGGAGTATACGAGAGGAACAAATGTGATAATTTCATTCTTCAAGGTGGGAGGTACATTCCAAGGTGAAAAAAATGTATCGTCACCTATGACAAGAGTTTTATTATCCAGGTATAAAAATGTAAATAATAGGGTCCGTGACAAGATGTTTCTCTTGTTAGTAGGTGAAGGAAAATAATTAATGACCAGGAGGCCTTTTGAAAAAGTTTCCTATTTTTTAAAGGAAGTAGGATTACATGACTATTTATTTCATGGTTGGACATCCAATGAATCTTATGGATAATTATTCTATTTGGGTCATTATGGATCAGATAAGACAGGTAGCACACATATTGCCTATTATGGAAACCTTTACAATATTGGAGTTAGGATAACTGTACATGAGAGAGATAATTTATTTATTTGGGGTTCCATGGACTATAGTTTTATATCGTGATTCGAACTTTACTTCACACTTCTGGAAGTGATTACAGAAGGAACATGGTATATAGTTTTTTTATGTATGGCCTTCCACCCACAGATGGATAGGCAGTCAGAGTGTACTATACAAGTGATAGAAGATATACTACGAGCATGTGTGCCGGATTTTTTTGGTTCTTAGAAGAAGAACATGACCTTATTAGATTTCTCCTATAACAAAAATTATCATGAAATTATATAAATGGAACCATACAAAGATCTTTATGGTAGAACTTTTAGATAACCACTATGTTGGTTTGAGGCAAGATAGTCAGAGCCATTGGGACCGAATGTCATTTAGGTTACATTTCGATTTGGTGTAGTTAATTTGGAAATGTAGTGATATGGCCAGAGCATGCCGGAGATGTATGCCGATAGACGAAGACAACCCCTAGAGTTTACAGAGGGTGGTCTTGTATTCCTTATATTGTTTTCTAGATTGGGTCACCAAAGTATACAGAGACATGGCAAGTTATTTCCTAGGTTTGTGGGACCTTTTGAGGTGGTGGAGAAAATTAGGCCGGTGGCCTACCGTTTAGTGCTTCAACATAAATTCAGTTCTATACATGATGTTTTCCATGTGCCACAACTATGGAGGTATCACCCAAAATCTTCCCATGTGATTGATGTGAAGGAGGATGACCTCAAGATAGATGAGTCCTTTGAGAAGCAACCGATATGGGTGCTGGGTAGCAGTGATAAAGTGTTATGAGGAAAGACTGCGATCTTAGTTAATTTGCTATGGAAACATGGGGGTGTTCAAGAGGAAACATGGGAACACGAGGAAAACACGATGGATCAATGGAAAAATAAATTTTTATTAGAATGTTAGAGATTCTCGAGAGTGCAGCTCAAGGATGAGATGTTATAAGGAGGGGATATTTTAAGACCACAACCTTTTCCAAAGTCATCTCGGGCGCATTCTTATGAAATTTTCATATCATTTAAGTATATATGATATGGATTACTAGATTGGGGTGAATTTTGGTGAACTTTTAAGGAAAACTAATGGGTAGTGGGATGTGCACGGTTTGTGCATGATTTGACAAAATTTGTGACCAAATCGTGAAAAGTATGTGAAACTGGACAAATAGGCCCGCATAGTTTGTGCATTGTTTAAAAACCCATGCGTCCAAAATGTACCAACCATTAAACCCTGGATAGAAGGTTCCGCATAATTGGCACACGATTTTCCTTAACTGTGTGCCTTTACCTAGGAAATAGTGCGCACATAATTTAATATCTGAAAATAATTTTAGAAACCAACCGACCCCCTGAAGCTCTCATATTTTGACCTTGGAATGTGCTTCAAAAATTATAGTTTTTTTCAAATCTTCCCAAAAAGATTCCAAGGTGACCGGAACACCGTTCATTAAGATCAAGAGCCTGGATTGAAAATCTTCTCTCCTCCCGATAGGTGGATTCTATAATGTTACTCCCTCATTATGTCTGTTATATTTTTTTGATCATTTCATTGAAGATAAAAACCATTTTCTTTGATAAAAACTTATAAGTTATGATCTAGATCTAGGATATTGGATCACAATCTAGATTTGAAAAATGTTGATGACTATGAACATAATTTTGGTTTTAGGGATTTAGATCTAGAGCTTTATCGACGATATTGTGCCGCTTGAATTTTTGAAATTTCCATTGTGCTAAAATCCTCCAAGAAACTGAGGTTGTTTGTCTATATCTAACTCCCATAGTCATGGTTTATGATATGTGAATGCGATTTTATGATTTGATAGATTTCATTTATAAATGATTTCCTAAATTGGAGGAATTAGGAATGTGGAAGTGAAATGATTTTCCTTGGTAGTTAACTGATATTAGTATCTTGGAATAAATGATGGGGGTTTCCCAAATATATATTTTGGATATTTGTTATGGGTTGAGGTATGATAACATATATATTGAATTGATTGTGAAAAGATAATTAAATAGGGGAAATTATTTATGGAATTTTGTTTTTCTATATAAGATAATAAATTGTGATAGTTAATTAAGTTCCATCATGTTTGCTAAAGATAATAAATTGAGAGAATTAATTATATTCCACTATTTGATATAAATTATTTATTTTTGGGAATTAATTATTACTTCTTGGGTTTTGATAGGGATATTTATATGTCAATAAATAATTAGTGAATGAGAATGGGGTTGAATGATTAATTTATTGATGAATTAATTAATGGGTTCTATTCTTATTTTATTGTTAACATAAATAATGGACTTTGAAATGTTTTATTGATATTTGGATTAGTAAATGAATAATGTGGAAAATTATTATGATTTAATGAATGATTAAATGGATGATATTTTTTGGTGCTAGACATGGAGTTCTAGACCAATTATAAGTTAGTACATGGACATGGTTTTCCTCCTTAATAGTTATCCAATCTTGAGATTATGGTGTTCTAGGCATGATGACTGACACCGAATGTGAAAAGGAGTGATATAAAAGAAACCTACACATAATGAGATTTTGGTGCTAGGAATGATGACTTACACCAAATGAATGATGATAATAAATGATGATTCAAATGATATTGCAGTGCTAGGCATTATAACCTACTCCAAACGAATAATAATAATTAATGATGATTAAAATCATAAACGTGAATTGAAACTAGGACTAATGTGTTGATTTAAGATTTAATGATAATGTGATAAAATTTTAAATTATGCATTTAACTTATTTCTTCATAAAATTTCATTCACTATATTTTGACTGGGCTCATTTTAGACACCATTTGTGGTGTCCTACTAAGTTGTACTCACACCCTATTCGGGCAGCCTGATCGGCACCTGAGCAGACTATGATATTTTAGGAAAATATTTGGGCAATTCCCTATGATAAATTGTAGTTTGGGATTTATGCAAGGGAGAGGGGACCAGGCATGGTTTGGGACCCACTTTGGAGTCTTTGTGTCTTTATATTGTTTTTCATTATAGACACATGCAATTTTCATTTTCATAGCATTATTTACCTTTCCATTTTGTATTGTATTTGCATGTTTTGGTAATCATATGACATGGATTTCTTCTATATATTTATATGACTCCACACTTGGTTATTGTTATTTTCTTACATTGGTGTCTTATTATGATAAAATAGGGTATCATCTCCCCAAGACAAACTCACCAAACTCTCAATTCAAGTCAGCACCCTCTGGTGTTTAGGGAGGCGTGCTTGATGGAATGTTTCCAACCACCCTAGGTCACCGTTCTATGTCTCCTGGGTCGGGATGTCACACAACTTCATTCTCTATTAGAAGATTATGTAATTCCTTAGTAAATATATCAATGTATTCATGAAAAATAGGTACATCTTCAATTTTAAGAGTAAATTTTTAATCCATAGATCGTGTATTCCATTATTCCAAAATCAATTCATTAATAAGATCCACTAGTGGTATATGTAGACATGACCTTGGGGACAATGTAACCCTATAAACATAAAAAATTCCAAATCTTCGTCACAATTCATAACATCATTCTCCTTAAAATATGTTTTCTCAATATATTTTTATAGCCAATATATATCGTGGATAATATATTAACCAACCATAGGTATAATAATGAACTCAGTAAATAGGGCTTGTTTATGTGTTATAATGAGAACTAACATACACATCCTAATCGTGGCAAGACATCCTCTTGGACTCTTGACTGATTACACCCCTCTTAAGGTTCTACTAAAATATCTAATTTTATTAGAAAACATGTATAATATAATGTAATTTCAAAATCAAAAAAATCAAATAAAGCATTAATATATTTTATTTACGTGAGTAAATTATCTTCTACTAGATAATTCAGGAATCTGACCTCAACTATTTTGATTGCAAAATATTTGGTTTACTCACCATAAATATTCCAGGGGGAATTCCCTTGATGATTGGGACAATCATTATAATACTATATCATCTCCTTATTTTTTTATCATTGTACAAGGGATGATTCTTTCTTACCCATAAAATAATGATCATGGTGTAATTTCTCTCCCCACATGTAGCAAACTCACTTTCAAAGAATGCATGTTAAATGGTGTTTTGTCTTGTATATATATATATATATAAAAATATATTACAAGATGTTAATTACACCACTCGCAGATTACCTTATGTTTTATTTTCTTCTCTAGAATTCTCATGACCCCTCTTCTTATCTTTTATTAAATTGAATCCACATGACATAGATATTAATTTCTCTATCTTGATAACACATGATTCTATGTCCTCATATAATGGGAAGGTTTTGTATGCTAGTTTACATGGATCTATTTTATTAATACCATCAATGAAATTGTCGATATTAACCTTTAGATTATATATGTAGCCTAGAACATTTCTTGTAAACCATGTAATGTTGGTTTCATCATTAGAAAATTTTCCATCTTCCTTTTGACTTAACATCGAGAATTGTATCTCTATATCTATTCATTTATCATGAGTAAAATACTAATCTAAGAAATGTAAATTTAAATCCTTCCACTCCATGATCATTATTTTCCCCATATCATTAGTTATTTTGAATTAATGACCACATTTGACCTGCATCTATTGAGAGATGATAAACTAAAATTATAAAATTCTCCCCCTAATTACATCCCAATGCGATAAATGTCTTCTCCAATCAATATACCTATTCCATAGCTACAAATGGATTTTCAATCCCATTGAATGAAAGATGTTTCTGACACATGAAGTGTTCTAACATTATTACTCTACATAGTGGGTCAACAAGATACTCTATATAGGAAATTTTATATCTAATAAACTATTTTAGTTTCACCAATGTTGTTATAATTTTGTTATTTACCGCTATTTCTCCATATCAAACATTATTATAATTACAAGGATGGTAATCCCTACATAGATTTTGTTTATTGATATTGTTCACATTCCTTCAACTAGGCAGCATTATTTAATAATGTAACACACTCGTTTGGATCATATCATTATGAAACATAACATATAATCTCAAAAATACCTAAAATCATAACATAAATTGAAAATTTTTTGAATATATAATTTAATAATAATAAAAATGATTTTTTTGAGAACTTTTTCAAATAATAAAAATACTTTCTAATCATTCATAATGGTTTGTGAAGAAAGAAAGTTAATTATATTAAACTTATCCCTTGGTTCTATCAAACCAAGAGTTTAGTAAGGCTCGTTGTCATCCACCATGTGATAGTGAAGTCAAATACCAATGAAACTTTTTCAGAGATATTTCCCCTGGATACAACTATTCTAGAACAACATCAACTTATAGTGTCTAGATAGGGTTGTAATTATAGGAAAAACTGCGAAATCACTTTCTAACCCAAACATTATAATGTTACTTTATAGTTCTCTAAAAAGTATATCAATGTGTTATGTTTCAACATTATGGTTTCCCAAAATATATTTTCCTATGTTTATTGTAAAGACCCGTAAATTTCAAGGAATTTGTTTTTTAATTTTCTTTGGAATTTTATAAGAATGCAGCTTCTGACGGCACCTGATTCCGAGGCCCGGTGTGCCCGGAATCATTTTCTAAAGTTTGGCTCGGGTACGTTCAGTGAACGAACAAGCGGGTTTTTATAACTTTCGAACCGGTGCTCGGAATCGAATTTTGAGGGCACCGATGGAATCGCAGCACCGGTACTTGCTTAGAAACTCCTCTTCGGGAGTTGCGTTTGCTCGGGTGTGGTTTTTAATTTTTGGGATTAAAGTTAAGAAATAAAATAATTGTACGACAAACTTTATTTTATTTCACTTAAGCCACTTAGAAGCCACTTGAAGCCACTTAAAGATGCTTAAGCGGAGTTGTTACGGATAGAGTGCTATCCAAAAATATCTTACCCACTTGGTAGGATATTTTTGGGGTGGGGCCCGCATGAGCCCCACCGTTTCTTTTCCGCTAAGTAACGCACCCACGAAAACCCGTCATTATGAAAGTCAACTGACGCGTTTTTTTAAGTTCTAAAGGCACTAATTAATTAGGCAGTTTATTTCATTGAATTAATTGGGTGGTTTATTTCTTTGAATTGATTCTACGAATTAATGGGTCGTTACTTACCTTTTTTCCGTTCGTTGGCGTAATAATAAAAATAAGACCAACACCCACTTTTGGAGGATTACATGTTGATAGGTTTTGACAGAAGTTCTTGTGCCTTCACCCTTCTTCACGAAGAACGCGAAAAACACGAATAACGCGAAGAATGCCAGCCCCTAACGAAGCACACCGAAATCGACGACGCGATGCTGTGTGTCGCGACGCCGACGTTTCCTCTCCCGCGACGTTCTTCTGCGACGTTCCTTCCTCCGTGACAAAAACCATCGATCATCCGTTGAGGTGAGAGATTGCGGTTCTTTAATTTTACCTTGTGGTTTAAAATAACAATACAAATTAAATTTTTAATTAAATATTTTTGTTCTTGAACCTCGGGTTCGTCGATGCGACACCCTTCTGCGGCGACGCGACGCCGGATACCACGATGACGCGACGATCCCCACTATCCGTGAAGAATGCGCGTGCGGCGACTTGTCGAGGTAGGGATTTATTTGAATGTTTTATACTCCGTGAATGATTTCGTTCAAGGTGAATAACCCGGATAATAAGAAAAATTTTAATTCTTTAAAATTGTTTGGTTATGTTTCTATGTATTGTAATATCCTCCCAATTGTTATCGCCTAACGCGGAGGGTGCGGGCCAAACGAACACGACCCGGAAACCCTCCGCCATTCTTCATTGTTGTGCGAATTTTGCGGGTGATGACGAAACATGCCGTAGAGGTGATTTGGTGTTCCCGCAGTAAAGAACGGATCCCGGGAGGAGCAGCGGCGCAGATGGGAAGAAAAACAGACCACCGGAGCGACTCCGGTGGCCCGCAGAATTCGCCGGCGGCGCGGGGCGCCCTGGCGCGCCGCCGGACAGGGCCGCAGTGGCGGCGGCCAACGGACCCGCGACACGCGGGTCCGACTCGCGCGCACGGGACGCGGTAGCATGCCGTGTCCGTTGTCCCAACGCGGCCCGCTCGCGGGCTGCGGCATCTCCCGTCCGCGGGGGCAGCGCCCCGCAGCTCCCCGCGCGTCGCTCGGCCGCTCGGCCAAGCCAAGCCGGGCTGGCTGAGCCAGGCCGCACCACACCCTGGCCGGGCTGGGCCGGGCCAGCCAGGTCGGACCCGGGTCGGGTCGACCCGGTTCGGGCCGACCAGGACCCGTACCCCCCGTTTTCAGACCACTTTCTGTCAAATTCCCATATCATGAGATGTATACCTCCAAACGACGTGCCATCAGCGGAAACACGATCATTGGATCTAGGCAGTCGTTTCAGTATATTACACTCAAGGTTTCGGAGAACTTTGGGTTCAGCCGGGTTGGTTCATACACGAAGCCAACCAGGCCCTCGGAGTGGAAACGCTCATATCTTGAGTTCCGGACGTCCGATTGGCGTGCCGTCAACTTTGGTGGATTTATCTAAGTGAGAAAGATCTTTTGGAATACTCTTCTTGAGTTTTGGACATAGGTGGAGTGTGGTCGGGTTGGTTTTTCCTTGAAAACCTACAGGGCCCCGGGGACGAAAATGCCAATAACTCTAAGGTCGGGCGTCCGATTGACGCACCGTCTACGACGTTGAGTTCTTGTTGACAATACAAGAACTTTTGGATCCATCAACTTCAGACTTCGTTTCAGTTGATGTATCAGCCTCTTGGCTCGTGGAGCGGACCCTCCCGAACGAGCAAGTTGTGTACGAGAACCCTAGAGTTGGTTGCTACTACTGCTGTGACGATGATGAAAGTATAGAGATCCTCAGTGGATTCGACTGCGATGATGATGAAAACCGTACGAGAATCCTCCGAGACATCACCAGTGACTACTATGGTACATCTTGGGTTACGTCAACTCTGGGCTACATGTCTGTTGATGCATCAACCTCTTAGCTCTTGGAGTGGACCCTCCCAGAACGAGCATACCATGGGCGGATACCCTAGAGACGGTTGAGACTTGACGACTGCTGATCGAACGACTCGGTGTGTTATGTATAGCCCAGTGGGGAGCGCATGGTTGTAGCGGCAGACCCACGACAGAGGTGCGCTTGGTTGTAGCGGCATAGGGGAGGGCTTGGTTGTAGCGGCAGACCCATGACAGAGGTGCGCTTGGTTGTAGCGGGAAAGGGGAGCGCTTGGTTGTATCGGCTGACCCTCGACAGAGGTGCGCTTGGTTGTAGTGGCACATGGGAGCGCTTGGTTGTAGCGGCAGACCCACGACAGAGGTGCTCTTGGTTGTAGCGGCACAGGGGAGCGCTTGGTTGTAGCGGCAGACCCACGACAGAGGTGCGCTTGGTTGTAGAGGCACATGGGAGCGCTTGGTTGTAGCAGCAGACCCACGACGGAGGAGCACTTGGTTGTAGCAGCATGGCGGAGCGCTTGGTTGTAGTAGTAGGCCCACAGTACCCGATAGGTGGAGTACTACAGCAGTCCAAGGAAAGAGGGAAGCGCTTGGTTGTAGTGGCTTTACCTCTGTACTTGATAGAGAGGGAGTTTCCCTATAGCGGGGATCAACTTCATGATCGATCCTGTGTGGGTCATTGCGAGGGTTAGTACCTACAGATCCTTTGTGGGTCCGATGGCTTAGATGAATCAGTGGATACATCTGATCATCTCTAATGTCTTACGATGAAGTACCTGTGGGAGCTGAATCATGTGTTGAACTCTCCTGTGTGGATTTACTGTTTACTCTCCTTTGTGGATTGTGTTGAACTATCCTGTTTGGATTTACTATTTACTCTCCTTTGTGGATTGTGTTCAACTATCCTGTGTGGATTTACTGTTTACTCTCCTTTGTAGATTGTGTTGAACTATCCTATGTGGATTTACTGTTTACTCTCCTTTGTGGATTTTGTTGAGCTATCCTATGTGGATTACTTTTTCTCTCCTTTGTGGATTGTGTGGTGCTATCCTGTGTGGGTATATGTTTTTCTTTCCTGTGTGGACTGGGTTGTTCTTGGGCTCGGATGTTGGAGCCGAATGGGAATTGATGATTTAGGTATATGTTTGGGAATATAACAAAGCAGTATCGTTTGTTACTTCGAGATTGCATCTTTCCTTTGTCATTTATCCTTTGTGGATTTCGGGAGACCATCGGGGGTCTCGGGGTACCTACAGAGTAGCGTATACTCACCCCTGCACAGGCTATGCCTGCACTACGTTGTGTTGGTTGCAGACGACGGACAGCGCTGATCGTGGTGGAGGCTTGCGGAGCAGGACAGTACCTGGAGGTGGACCACTGGGCGGGACATACTCGGAGCGGACGGTTGGACCGAGGAGCTGTGGAGGCTATCTGTGCTCATCCTTCATGTGGGACTTCCAGAGGACGGCTCGACGCGGCGGCTTTTCTTTCAGTTTCTGTTTTTCCCTTCCAGTTGTACTTTACAATTGGGCTTGTATTTCCGGCCACATTTACTTTCATCACATCTTGTTACAGTTTTTACATAGTTTTTACTCTTTCCACTTGCTTACTCTGTGGTGGTTGTTTACTTTTCAAAGCCAATGCCTTCCCTGTTTACCGGGATTTACGCCTTGGTTCTAGTTGCCAGCCCCTGGCCTATGGAAGGCGGGCTTGGGGTAGTCACAGCACGGGCCCCGAGGACGGGTCGTGAGAAATTGGTATCAGAGTAGTTTTGTTCTACCGCAGACTCTGATCTTTCTTCTATGTGAAGAAATAGTGTTCAGCGTATTGGGTGTGGTTATCAGTCCAGGGAGTCCAGTGTTTGTGCGGTAGCCGACGTATCCGTACACTAGGACCCTGACTTCTGATTTCCGACTTAATGAACGAAAACATTGATTGCATGTGTGTTCAAGTTTTCTTTGTGATTACTTGTGTCAGCTCACCAGGTATACAGTTCTGACCATGGCGCACCTATTTCTTTTCAGGATGGCCCCACGGAAGCAGCCAGCTAGGGTTCCAAGAGTGGAGAGTGATGACATCCCACCGAGTGATGAGGCCTCGATGCAGGGCTCCTTGTCAGCAGAGGCATCGGCGGCACCTCTACCTGCTGAGCCACCGATGCTTCCAGCCCCAGCCATAGACGATGCACGTCACCTTAGTGCACTACATGAGTTTCAGCTCCAGCGACGGCTCAGGTTCCGCGGGGAGACTAACCCTCAGGCCGCTGAGGACTAGCTGGAGGCAGTTGTACGCGTTTTCAGATTAGTGAGGACACCAGCAGACCTCATGGTGGTCCTTGCAGCGAGCGTCCTGCACGCGGCAGCAGGAAGATGGAGGAGTTTGATGCTCCAGGTGCACGACGAGACACCTCTCCTCTGGATGGACATTGAGAGCATCTTCTGCTCTGTGTTCATCCCAGCCACCCTCTGTGCAGTGCGCATCCAAGAGCTGCTACAGCTACGGCAGGGCAGCATGACAGTGGCCCAGTACTCGGTGAGATTTACTGATCTCTCATGCTACTCCACAGATATGGTACGGGACCCCTTCTTTCGGGCCTGAACCTTCGAGTAGCGAATGAGGCACGAGATCAGGGCTTCGATGATCTCCCTCAACATTCCGACTCAGGCAGGAGTGTTGGAGCGATCCCTCTTAGTGGAGAGTTTCTTTGCTGAGCAGTCTCCAGCAACAGGACCCACCACTTGCCGGCATGCGGTAGAGTCTTCTGCAGTGGGAAGTAGACAGATGAAGCAGGGGTCCAAGAGGACTAGACCTACAGGTGGTCGACAGCATGACTCTGTATCGTTTGTGCGAGGCACTCGGGGTGGACAACGACTTGCCATGAGATGGCAGTGTTACTCCTGCGGTGGTATTGGTCACATGGATCGTGACTGTCCGACCCGCCTTACGGATGACCAGCGGATGGACGAAGGACCCCCCAGGCAGAGGCAGAGGTTCGATCAGGGAGGGCTGCAAGGAGCAGGAGGCCATGGAAGGGGAGCTGGACGTGCAGTTGGATGTGGACGACGCTTCAGGGTGTTGCCACCACCACCACCAGGAGGTCCACCCCGACCGCAGGGGACAAGAGGACATGGGAGAGCTTAGCTTCAGGCAGTTGAGGCCTACGATCATGGAGCTCCGGAAGCAGATGGATAGGAATGGAACTAGTGGATACGTCTTTTGTACTTCTAGTTCCTTGTTGCTATGGTGTAGTGTCTTTGTATTATGAGCTGCAATAGTAAAAGACGCTTACCTTTGTGATGTTATCATTCTTGTCCTCTTTTGTGTTGTTACTAAGAGGTTCCAGTTAGACTGTTTACTTGACCCTCACTTGTGAGACATCTACTGGAGGAGACCCAGTTACCACACACTGATTCCGATAGTGTGACTCAACCCTTGGAGACGAGAGTAACGGTTTGATCTCTTGGTAGTAGCGTTGAGGCCTTACGGCGTCTTCTTTGGTATGGATTTGTAACATCCATATCAGGATTGACTGTATTAGGAAAAGGAAGTGGTTCATCCAGGGGATGAGACCGGATTTCTCTTATAGGAAAAGGAGAAATCATAGCAGCTCTTGTGGGACCGGATATGGTCCAGGCCACGACAGAGAAGGTACAGGTCATCCAGGAGCGGATGAGGATAGCTCAGAGCCGACAGAAGTCTTTTAATGACAAGAGGCAGAGGCCACTAGAGTTTGAGGATGGCGACCATGTCTTCTAGCGGGTCTCACCTCGATGGGGTTTACGGAAATTTGGTGAGGTGTCTTATCGCCTGGATTTACCACCTCAGTTGCACAGGGTGCACGACGTTTTCCATGTATCTCAGCAGAAGAGATACATGCATGACCCGACGCAAATCTTTGACCATGGAGAGTTAGTCTTTGATGATGGGGGCGGCTTTTGAGGAGGTCCCAGTGGAGATCGAGGATCGACAAGAACATGTCCTACTTGGATGATCGATTCCACTAGTGCGCTTCAGATGGCAGCTCGGGAACCTCGAGGAGAGCACTTGGGAGCGGGAGGCTCAAATGCGTGCTCAGTACCGCCTTTGTATCCCTATGTTTGTGGTGAAGCTTTACGGGGACGTAAATCCCTGTGGTGGGAGTAATGTAAAGACCCGTAAATATCAAGGAATTTTTTTTAATTTTCTTTGTAATTTTACAAGAATGCACCTTCTGACGACACCTGATTCCGGGGCCCGGTGTGCCTGAAATCATTTTCTAAAGTTTCACTTGGGTACGTTCAGTGAACGAACGAGCGGGTTTTTTCTAAAATTTGAACCGGTGCACGTAATCTAATTATGAGGGAACCAATGGAATCACAGCGCCGATACTTGCTTAGAAACGCCTCTTCCGGAGTTGCGTTTTCTCGGGTGTGGTTTTTAATTTTCGGGTTTAAAGTTAAGAAATAAAATAATTGTACAACAAACTTTATTTTATTTCACTTAATCCACTTGGAAGCCACTTGAACCCACTTAATGCTGCTTAAGCGGAGTTGTTACGGATAGGGTGCTATCCAAAAATATCCTACCCACTTGGTAGGATATTTGTGGGGTGGGGCCTACACGAGCCCCACCGTTTCTTTTCCGCTAAGTAAAGCACCCGCGAAAACCCATCATTATGAAAGTCAACTGACGTGTTTTCTTAAGTTCTAAATGCACCAATTAATTGGGCGGTTTATTTAATTGAATTAATTGGGCGGTTTATTTCGTTGAATTAATTCTACGAATTAATGGGTCGTTACTTACCTCTTTTCCATTCGTTGGCGTAATAATAGAAATAAGACCAACACCGACTTTTGGAGGATTACACGTTGAGAGGTTTTGACAGAAGTTCTTGTGCCTTCACCCTTCTTCGCAAAGAACGCGAAGAATGCCAGCCCCCGACGAAGAACACCGAAATCGACGATGCGACGCCGTGTGCCGCAACACCAGCGTTTCCTCTCCCGTGAGGTTCTTATGCGACGTTCCTTCCTCCACGACAAAAACCTTTGATCATCCATTGAGGTGAGAGATTGCGGTTCTTTAATTTTCCCTTGTGGTTTAAAATCACAATACAGATTTAATTATTAATTAAATATTATTGTTCTTGAACCTCGGGTTCGTCGATGCGACACGCTTCCGCGGCGATGCGACGCCGGATACCACGATGACGCGATGATCCCCACTTTCCATGAAGAACGCGCATGCGGCGACTTGTTAAGGTCGGGGTTTATTTGAATGTTTTATACTCCGTGAATGTTTCCATTCAAGGTGAAGAACCTGGATAGTAAGAACAATTTTAATTCTTTAAAATTGTTTGGTTATGTTTCTATGTGTTGTAATATCCTCCCAATTGTTATCGCCTAACGCAGAGGGTGCGGGCCAAATGAGCACGGCCCGACAACCCTCCACCGTTCTTTGTTGTTGTGCGAATTTTGCGGGCGATGACGAAACATGCCGCAGAGGTGATTTGGTGTTCCCGCAGTAAAGAACGGATCCCGGGAGGAGCAGCGGCGCAGACGGGAAGAAAAACAAACCACCGGGGTGACTCCGGTGGCTCGCAGAAGTCGCCGGCAGCAGCCAACGGACCCGCGGCACGCGGGTCCGACTCGTGCGCACGGGACGCGGCAGCATACCGCGTCTGTTGTCCCAGCGCGGCCCGCTCGCGGGCCGCGGTATCTCCCGACCGCGGGGGCAGCGCCCCGCGGCTCCCCGCGCGTCGCTCGGCCGCTCGGTCGAGCCGAGCCGGGCCGGGCCAGCTGGGTTGGACTCGGGTCGGGTCGACCCGGTTCGGGACGACCTAGGGGGTCGGTCTGGGTCGGCCCGGACCAGGACCCCTCTATTTCAGACCACTTTCGGTCAAATGCCCATATCTTGAGCTGTAGACCTTCAAACGACGTGTCGTCAGCGGAAACGAGATCCTCGGATCGAGACGGTCGTTTCGGTATATTACACCCAAGGTTTCGGAGAACTTTGGGTTCGGCCGGGTTGGTTCGTACACGAAGCCAACTGGGCCCTCGGAGCGGAAACGCTCATATCTTGAGTTCTGGACGTCTGATTGACATGCCGTCAAATTTGGTGGATTCCTCTAAGTGAGACAGATCTTTTTGCATACTCCGCCCGATGATTGGACGCAGGTGGAGTGCGGTCGGGATTGTTTTGCTTTCAAAATCAACCGGGCCCCTAGGACGAAAATGCCAATAACTCTCAGACCGGGCGTCCGATTGTCGCGTCGTCTGCGACGTTGAGTTCCTGTTGACGATACGGAACTTTTGGATACATAAACTTCAGACTTCGTGTCTGTTGATGTATCACCCTCTCGGCTCATGGAGCGGACCCTCCAGAATGAGCTTGCTGTGTACGGGAACCCTAGAGCTGGCTGCTACTGCTGATGTGACGACGATGACAGTACGGAGATCCTCGGTGGATTCGACTGTGACGATGATGAAAACCGTATGAGAATCCTCCGTGACTTCGGCAGTGACTACTACGATACATCTTGGGTTACGTCAACTCCGGGATACATGTCCGTTGATGCATCAACCTCTTATCTCGTAGAGTGGACCCTCCCGGAACTAGCATGACATGGGCGGAAACCCTAGAGATGGTTGAGACTTGACGACTGCTGATCGAACGACTCGGTGTGTTACGGATAGCCCAGTGGGGAGCGCTTGGTTGTAGCGGCAGACCCACGACAGAGGTGTGCTTGGTTGTAACGGAACATGGGAGCACTTGGTTGTAGCGGCAGACCCACGACAGAGGTGCGCTTGGTTGTAGCGGCACAGGGGAGCGATTGGATGTAGCGGCTGACCCACGACAGAGGTGCGCTTGGTTGTAGCGGCATAGGGGAGCGCTTGGTTGTAGAGGCAGACCCACGACAGAGGTGCTCTTGGTTGTAGCGGCACAGGGGAGCGCTTGGTTGTAGCGGCAGACCCACGAAACAAGTGTGCTTGGTTGTAGAGGTACATAGGAGCGCATGGTTGTAGAGGAAGACCCACGACGGAGGAGCGCTTGGTTGTAGCAGCATGGGGGAGCGCTTGGTTGTAGCAGCAGGCCCACAATAACTGATAGGTGGAGTACTACAGCAGTCCAAGGTAAGAGGGAAGCGCTTGGTTGTAGCAGCTTTACCACTGTACTTGATAGAGAGGGAGTTTCCCTATAGCTGGGTTCAACTTCATGATCGATCTTGTGTGGGTCATTACGAGGGTTAGTACCTACAGATCATTTGAGGGTCTGACGGCTTAGATGAATCAGTGGCTACATCTGATCATCTCTAACATCTTACGGTGAAGTACCAGTGTGAGCTGAATCTTGTGTTGAACTCTGCCGTGTGGATTTACTGTTTTCTCTCCTTTGTGGATTGTGTTGAACTATCCTGTGTGGATTTACTGTTTACTCTCCTTTGTGAATTGTGTTGAACTATCCTGTGTGGATTTACTGTTTACTCTCCTTTGTGGATTGTGTTGAACAATCCTGTGTGGACTTACTGTTTACTCTCTTTTGTGGATTGTGTTGAGCTATCCTATGTGGATTACTTTTGCTCTCCTTCATGGATTTTGTTGTGCTATCCTGTGTGGGTATACGTTTTTCTTTCCTGTGTGTACTGGGTTGTGCTTGGGCTCGGATGTTGGAGCCGAACGGGAATTGATGACTTAGGAATATGTATGGGTATATACCTAAGCAGTGTCTGTTGATACTTTGAGATTGCATCTTTCCTTTTTGGTTTATCCTTTGTGGATTTCGGGAGACCTTCGAGAGTCTCGGGGTCCCTACAGAGTAGCTTATACTCACCCCTGCACGGGCTATGCCCGCACTATGTTGTGTTGGTTGCAGACAACGAACAGTGCTGATCGTGGTGGAGGCTTGCAGAGCAGGACGGTACCTGGAGGTGGACCACTGGGCGGGACGTACTCGGAGCGGACGGTTGGACCGAGGAGCTGTGGAGGCTATCTTTGCTCATCCTTCAGGTGGATCTTCTAGAGGACAGCTCAACACGGTGGATTTTCTTTCAGTTGCTGTTTTTCCCTTTCAGTAGTACTTTATAGTTGGGCTTGAATTTCCGTCCCCTTTTACTTTCAGCACAGCTTGTTACAGTTTTTACTTAGTGTTTACTCTTTCCGCTTGCTTACTCTGTGGTGGTTGTTTACTTTTCAAAGGCGATGCCTTCCCTGTTTACCGGGATTTACGCCTTAGTGCTAGTCGCTAGCCCCTGGCCTATAGAAGGCGGGCATGGGGTAGTCACGGCACGGGCCCCGAGGACGGGTCATGACATTTATACTAAAATTTCATTAATACAAACTACAGTGACTCAAGCCATATTATCGTAGAGTCGACGATTTCATTATTACATTGGAATAATGTATAAGGAATTAAATCATGAAAGACCAAAAAGTTTTGTCATCATCATAAACAAGATCAATACTTGAATCCTATAATATTTGTAAAAAAATAACATACAAAATTTTATTTTACTTGGGTAAACTGTTATTCTCCTTACTATATATCTGTATATTAATCATAAAACACGTTCTAGGATCCAAGGGAATGGAAACATAAGAAATGGGTATAAAATTATGCTCAATAAGGGTATGCATAGAAAATAATATATGATGAATAAGTAATTCATGCTTAATATGGTTGGGTAAATTATTGAAACACGTTTCCTTTTATCAGTAACTTGAACATGGATAATAATATGAAATCAATAAATACTGATCAAATTATGAGATATAAATAATCAAGAGTTCTTAAAACATATCCATGTATATTCTAAATAATCGAATAATTACATGGTAATCAATAAATAATCTCATAATAAGGGAATTCATAATTATGAACATTATAAATATAACATCAAAGCCTTATTCTAAGACATCTTACATTAATGGTTAAGGCCTTGTCCAAATACCCAAGCTAGTTTGCATCATCAGACCTATAATCCCATCAAGGGGCTATAGTTGGGGACACCGATAATTTACTAATTATAATGAAATACTAATATTATAGGGGTGCTATATAATAAATATAGACAATAATTTTTAAAATATATCTTATTAAATTTTAATAATTTCACCAGTAAATAAACACAATCATAATCTATTCGTAGTAATATGATTAATGGTGTAAAAATAGTACATATTTAGTTAATAGAATAATAAAACAACTGAATAAATAATATAGATAGTATCATTATAACATATTACTAAACAATTATATTTTAAAAAATTTATTTTTACCTTGATTAATAGAAATACTATGAAAAATTTATTAAAACATTATAAAAAATATTCTATTCATACTGAATAAAATATTCAATAATTTTTTTACAAAATATAAAAGAATAAAATTCCTAAAATATATCCATGAAAACACATCAATGAACAATAAAATTAATTACATTTCAAGATAGTAGGTACTTCCACACAAGTCATATAATTTTAAAAACATTCCTTTTACACTATTATAATAATATTAAAAAGAGATTCATTATGAAAATGACAAGATCTTTCATTTGAAAACATTCTGTAAAAAGTAAATAATATTTTAAATATTAAATAACTAATTATGAAATTTTAATAAAATATTGAAAACATTTTTAGAACTTTTTGATATTGAAGAAAAATGGTTTTCTACTGAAAAGATAAATGAAGTCAGGTTGCATTAAAAACATTCTCTTGGTCTCCATTTTTTTATAAATAGTGAAAAATGAGAGGAAAAAATGTATTCTACATAAATAACCATATGATATGAAAATTAATCAGATTTTTTGAATATATATCTTACTAATTAATCATTGGAAACTTAATCATGAAAAATATTGACAAATGATGAGATTGTAACATAAAATGTTACCAGTTTTTTAACATAAGAATCTTAATCCCCATGAAAAAAATAAAATAATATGATGCATTAAATACAATTAATAAAATTTATTCATGATTTAAATTATCAAATGATAATTATATATGTCACACAAAATAATGAAGTGTTGAATATAGCATACTTTTCACATAACTAAAAGTCAGACGAGAAACTCTTATCCGAGGTCCGATTTCCTTTTTGCATGTCGATAACTCCTCTATATTAAATATATTTTTATTATACATATATTATATAAACAAAAGCATATATTTCATATAATATATGAGTTACTTGTATTCTTCTATTATCATCTTATTATAAATTCTTTACCAAAAACACTATTTTGAGTAACAATGGCTACGTTTTTCATGTATGTATCAGATTAGTAATTTGGTTCCTTTACATTGATGATGGATACATAATATTAATAATTTTGAAAATAGTATAAATATAATATATAATAATTTTATAATTATTTATTATATTTTATAAAAGTTATATTTTATAAAATGTGGTACAATATTTCTGGAAATAGTAAGGCATATGTGGACCTGAATGTCCTTTCTATTTTTCAAACAAATAGAATATAAAAAGGGTAATATTATTTAACCATAATAGAACCATTATTAGATAAAATATTTAGTTTTTTATAATTAAATATATCATTATTACCATACATATCAAAATATAAAAGAAGACAATTTCACATCGCTACATAGAGGTGTTAGTCCACACGTACGCATGAGTGATGTTAAGGTTTTCCAATGGGTTGGAAGGTAACAAGGTACATATGATATTATAGTTATAAGAGTATATTAATTTAATAAATATAAAATACATTTGTTAAATATTTCATTATTTCCATCCATGATTGGGGGTGATGATAACTTATTTCCTCGGTTCATGAGGTGGTAGTGTGCTGTAAAAACAATCGACAGTTTCAATTCACATTTGATAGAAAAAGTGATGAATATAAATTATTCCATTTATATAAGAACGAATTATTTTATGATATATACCTGGGTTATTATTTCATCATATATATCAAATGTTTAATTAATTTGAAGAAGTAAAACAAAAACCCATAGTTAGGAGCTTAACCTCTTCTTGAAAAAACCACATTAGGTTCAAATTGAAATAATTCCTATATTGGCTTTCATATAAAAAAAGAACTATGGGATATGGTGAGGAATTTTATGAAGAGGTTTGGATTGGTATTGGGTGAACTAAACGGCTCTAAAATTTTAAATATTATGGGAGAGGGGGTGGAATTTTATAAGTGGGTGGCACAATTGGAATTTTTGAAAAGAAAAAGTGGGGACCATGTTTTTCACATGCCACAAGACTCTAAAATGGGTGATTATAGTACCCTGCAAGATATAAGGTTTGAATATTTTCATCCAATAGTAATTAGACATTTTTTAGTTCATAATAACTCTTATCATTATAGTTTAATCCCCCAGTAAACTTGTCTTATCATTAACCAGGGTAATTAATTTTTATTCTTTTTACTATTCATTTTGATAAAAAATTATGTTTTAAAAATCATATAGTATTAATTATTATTTTAAAAATTAAGGAATCCATTTTTAAATTTAATCAATGGAATAGATTGAATTTAAATAAAAATTAATTTTACAAATGAGACATAAAAGTATTCTTCCAATGAAATGTTTTCATTTTCATATAATGTTTTATTATAAAAATTCATTATTAAATTGATTACAATGACATAAATTTTATTTTATATAATATAATTTTACTAATTTTATTTTTAAAATAATATTAAAATAAAATATATCTTTGAATTCTATAAATTAAAAGGCAGCTTTAAATGAAATAAGTATTTTTCACTATCCATAAAAAAATTATCTTTTTAGAATAATTATAAAAAATTCAAAACTGCATAATTTGGAATAACTAATTTATAAAATGATGTTAATTTTTTAAAAATAATTTTAATGTACGTGTCTAAATCACATTGAAACCGCCTTTTTTTAAAATATAGTTTTTCCGAAAACATTTTTCCCACAACTAATTCTAATTTTATTTGAAATCAATAGATAAAATTTTAAATTATTTTGTAAATGTATATTACATATAAATTTAATAATTTAGATAGTATTATTCATGCATCTTAATTTATTGTCTAGTTTATATGAATATACTATTTTATGGTTCCTTTTTACTCATGGTTACGTGAATCCCAAGTTACCAAATAGAATGAATTAGTTTAAAAAAAGTACATAATATAATGTCTCTAGGTGTTAAAAAAATAAATTTGAATTTAAAAAATCAAGAAAAACTTTTTGCAAGTTCCACTTTAAGAATCTAAAAACAGAAAAAAAAAATAACCTATGCGAGAACAAAAATATGATGTTTTGAATTTTTAGATTTAAGAAAACAAAGAAGAAGTAGTGATCATAGGAAAAACTGTTTTCAGATTCTACACTAATATATATATATACCTGTATTTTTGTGTGTGTGTGTTTTAAAAACCTATTTCGGTCAATGCTCAGCCTTCCATATCAGTGATTACAAATTGGAAAAGGTTAGAGGATGTCACGAAAATAAAAAATATTGTGTAAACTTCTACACTTAAAAAATAGTGAATGTTTGAACTCATCGGAATGAGGGTCAATATATAAGGTATTATTTAATTATAATATACTGAAATAATTGAAGAATAATGTATGGTGAATTGATGGTTTTAACATAGATTAAATGGTCAAGGAAATGAGAGTTTGGTATAAAAATGCTTAAAACCAAACAATGAGGTAGGAAACATGCTAAATATTTTGGTTGATGTTCTCACTTATTTAGTTAATTAAAAATGCAATTTCAAATAAAAATGGATCAAAAAGACTAGAAAATTAGATCAAAAAAATGTTTATAATCTATGTTGAGAATAATAACTATTAGTGCATATGAATCCAGTCTTTTTCAAGAAGATTTATTTTATGATAATAAATAATTAATGGGTCAAAGTTCATCCGCAAATTATATGATCATTTATTTATGAATGTTCATTACTACAAGTTGCATATGCTCAATTTTTCAATTTATTACACTAATAAATTAATTCAAAATATCCTTGATATTGATATTAATTCATTGATACATGAATTAAAATCCAAACTTAATGTTGTGTAAATGTTATGGAAAAATGAATTATAGTTGTGAAAGAATCATTGAAGAATATAAAAATTATAAAAGTACAACAGTTGAATCTTGTCTGTGTGTTTTTGTATATTGAAGGAGTTAAACTATAAGAAGTTTCAAAAGTAAATAATTGAGATGGAAAAGAATAGAAAGAAAAGGAAAAATAATATATCTTCTATATTTAGTCAAAGTCCATATCTCCATGCTTCAACTTCATCCTTCTCTCTATTGTAGAAGCTCTTGCTCATGTTACCAAAATAATACAACACTGTTGCTCTCAGCCTTTTTCCAAGGATTAATTAATTAATGAATATATCTTTGTCTCACTATTCCCTACTTTTTGGAGATTCTCACAACTAAAATAGATACTCAAATTCATTCATAAATAAAAATTGGGAGTGGTTATTAAATTTCCCTTCTATAAACACTACATTACAATTAGAAAAACATAGTAATTGAATGAACATCCTATATCGTTAATTAATTACTCTAGTAAGGATTTTCTTCAGCATGGAATTATCTTCTATAATTGAATTATACTCAGTACTAATATCTTGTTAAGTAAATCTTCTAACCTAATTAATTTCTCAAACAACCTTATTTCACTATGGATTGGTCATGGATACAAGTACAATTTGATATATCAAGCACGAGAGAAACACTAGTTACATGCCTAATCTCGTCAGTTCTATATTATTTTTCATCCCATCTTCACAACAAAATATCCACAATCCAAACCAACAGTAACAAAACTTATTCCTTGGACTATCTCCCTTAACTATAAAGGGTACCATGAACAAACCCTTCGGATTTTCATGTGATATGGATTTGGGATTTTTTCATCTTTATCCAAAATGTTACTCAATGGACTCCTAATTTGTCTTACATATGATTGAGCTCATTCGTGAAAAACTACAAAAAGTGTGCAATTCCAAAACATGGATACAATAGGTTATCTACACCAAAACTTCATTCAATCATTAAAAACACCATGAATTCATGGAGTAATGCCCAAAAAAATGTAGAAATCAATATCTATTAATCCACCTTTATCACCTTAGATTATTACCTGCAATAATAAAAAAATCACTGAAGTAAACATCATTAAAAACATGATCACTTCTACCTCACATAGATTTAATAAGTATCTCAACCAGATTTTTTAACTCCATTGTGGAACGTAACATTGTGTCCCATATTAATATAACAAAAATGGCTTTGAAATTCATGTGATTTAGTTTTTCATTGCTATGGTTCTTCACCTTTAACTCCATTTCTATATTCTTTGTTAAAAAATATTTCTCATCCCCAAAACTATATCATATTCAACATTATAATAATATAATAGAGATATAGATGTTTATAAAACATTTTAAATTTTTAAATAATTTTTTAATGATTAAATTTATACATTTTTAATATTCTATTCATAATTTATGAATCCTATATTTAACATTTTATGAAATTAAGTAATATTTTGGACTAAAACAATGAATTTAGGAATTTCATTTAGTTAAATATTAATTACGTACAATTAGTATTATTATTTTATTCGTATTATTATGTTAATTGAATTCCCTAAAATTTGTGAACAAATTCTAAATAAGATGAAAAATGAGCATCAAATTATATTTGGGGTTTAAAACCTACAAAAGGCCTTAAGGAAAACATCACTAAAATAAAAATTTTACATGTTTCCAAAATAATCATACATGTTATATGAAACATCAGTCAAAATCACAAAAATATGGCAATATTTATTTCTTTAATTCCATTTTTGGGTTTTGTTTAAATATCATAACACCGTCAAGAAAATCAAATTCATTATAACCTGTCCACCATCACCTCAGTGGAGTTTCTATCAATAATGTCGACAAAAAATGGGTTGACCAATGTTTTCTTACCCTTTCATTATAAAGGGAGGTAGGTGTGTCAGGATATATTAGGTTGTGGGTGGACAACCCCACCAAATCTATAAGGGGGGATGTAGGGTCTGGCAGAAGCTAATAAAAGCTAGAAGCTTCCTCTAATTTCATCATTAGTTTCATCTTATCATTACTGTTTCTTCCTTAGTTTGAGTGAAATTTCATGAGGTGGTTACCCACATATTAAAGATATATATTTACAAGAGTTTTAACCTTGTAATTGTGAGGGAGTGTGTTCTAACTTTTATCCATAGTGATCCTTCTTTTTATCTATGTTGTTTCACCTCTTTCATTTTGTGGGGTTTCCCCACATTACAACTGGTGTCCATTTATTTCTCATTTTGTATCTTATTTTATCACATGACTATAACTACACCAGTGGAAAAATATTTTTCTCGTATCGACAAGGTGTATCGGAGAGATTTTATAGCTCTAATTTGTTCGTGTTATTAGGTAATAATACTTCCCATTAATTTGAGTATGCATTGTGATTGCGATTATAGTTGATCTTTAACATCACATTATTTTATCAATATTATTAAATACGCCATTGTGAAATGGAGGAGGTTCTAGACTAATGACATGATCATATGGCAATGATAGCCATGATCATAAAATTCAATAAGAATACTTTTTCATCATGGAAAAGGAAGCTGCTGTGGAAAGATAATTTCCTACTACAAATTAAAGAGAAACCCATGGGTGTGATAGAGAAGGAATGTAATGAAAAGATTTTCAATACTATTTCCAACATTGATTTGTCTTTGGTCTATGAGGTCCTATAAAGAATTTCGAAAAATAAGATACGGAAGTAAATATGGGATACTCTAACAATGTTATACGAGGCCAAGTCACTACACAACAAAATTTTCATGAAAATAAAATTGTACACTCTTAGAATAATGGATTCATCAATAGTGACCAACCACATCAACACCCTCAATAATTTTTTTCTCATATCATGGTTTTGGGATATGAAATATGGATAATGAACGTGTGGAGATTCTTCTTCAGAGTCTTTAAGATTTGATGAAAAACTCATCACAAACCACACTGACAAAATCCTAGAGGATATGCTGTCAATATATGATGTTTCATCCACATCTCTTGAAGAATAAATTTCACGCATGAATTGGGAGGACATACATGCAATCTCACAGATTATACATGCTCTGTAAATGGAGAGGGGAAGTATAATTTAGCATGGTTCTAGTTGGATACAAAATCATGGTAGCTCGAAATAGAGTAGTAAGAAGAATAATTTCATATGATTCAATTATAGAAAGAAGGGTCACATAAGAAGGATTATTGGAATATGAAGTGTAGTGAAACGTGATCTTAGGGGGATGATCTGAGTACATTTAGAAAGGGATACATTAATGTCAGTGAAGTAGTGATGATTGCTAGAAGTAGGAAGCATATAAACAATTCAAGGATTATAAAATCAATAGAAACCTGCAAAATGAAGTCCTGATGAGGAAGGTTTGATCAGTATGAAATAATATTTAGTGATTTGTGTATATGGGGAACTATCACTCCCATAATATCATTAGAGTCAGTACCATAAAATTGAATATGCATGATGGAATTGTTTAACCCAACCAAAGAGTACACCATGTGAAGGGATTAAAGAAGAATGTATTTCCCTTGGGAAAATTTGACAACATCTAATGAAAGACACACAGTGAGAATAGAATGATGAGAATTGTGAAGGGCATGATTGTAGTGAAACAAGGTAGATAAAATAACAATGAACATGCATATTTTTATTGGTTAAACATACATGGAGGGGGATATAGTTATTTCTTCAACACACTTTATGGAAGCACTGATAGTGTAATGGAATCAAGAATATGGAAATATGTCAGAATAAGGGTTGAATATTCTTTTAGATGATAAGTTTCTACCTAGGATTAAAATGGTATCCTTATGTATTTGTGAGTATCTATTTATAATTCAACACAAGTTAATATTTGAGATGTCAATATTAAGAAGTCAATAGATCTTAGATTTAATCTATTCTGATTTTTGGAATGAACCAGTTATATCCTTGGTTGGAGAAAGGTACATTGTATCATTCAATGATGATTATTATAGAAGGTTTTTCTTGCACCTGATCCATAGGAAGTTTTATGTTTTGTAATTGTTTGAAACATTCAATGTATAGAAGGAAATTGAATCTCAAAAGAAGAATATTTATTAGATGATATATACTGGTCAAAATTATACAATAGAATAGATTTATATGTTTTCTCAACATGATGGAATCAATATGTAGTTCACAATGTTACAAACTCCTCAATATAATGGATTGGAAGAGTAGATGAACAGAAACATGTTTGATAATAGAAGGGAAATGTTTAATACAATAAAAAATTCTAAAACATTTTTGGCAGAAGTAGTGAATACCAACTATTTGGTGATCAACAGATCTCCTTCAATTAAGATTGATCTGAAGACACTGGTGAAGATGTCAGTAGGTAAACCAACTATCTATTCTCAGTTATATAATTTCTTAAGTCATGTAAATTCATTGTTTAATGACCAGGAATGATCGACATTGGATTTGAGATATAGGAAATGTATCTTCTTGGGTTATACAGATAGTGTGAGGGGTATCATCTGTGGGACCCCACTACCTGAAAACATAATATTAGTATATATTCCATTTTTTAGAATCCAATGTGCAAATTATAACTAATATAAACATGGAGAAGGAGAATATTGAAACTACATTAGTCAAAGTAGATGAAAAATTCAAGGAAGAACTTGTTTCCTATGAGGCATTACAAGATCACAGTGATCATGTACCAGTTGAGTCTATATCGTGATAATCCACATGAAATAAAAGTGAACTAGTATGAAACTTGGAATATGTCTCAGAGACAAATATTATTCACTATTGTGGATGGGGTATTGAGAGTCATCTACTTTTATAGAGGTGACCCTAATTCCATATGCGTCCTCATGGAATGCGGTGATGATAGAGGAACTTGAATCCCTAAAAAATAACAATACATAGGATCTTCTTCCAATACCTCATGAAATGATGATTATAATAAAAACGTGGTTTTAAGATCATGTAGTATGGAAAGGTTAAGTATATAGATATCATGCAATACTGGTGGTCCAATGAAATGCTCAGAATGAAGGTTTTAATTTCAATGAAATATTTTCTCATATAGTTAGACTAACAAATGATTTGATAGATTGGGTGATGTGAGAAACATTTGGATTACATCTTCAAAAACAATATTTGAAGACTTATTTTCTCCATAGTGATCTACATGAAGATATCTATTAGCTAAAATCAAAAGTTTTTGTGAAATAAAGACAATAGAATATGGTTTTTAGGTTGAACACATATATATATAATATAAAGGAGATTCCAAGGTGTTTGTATAATATATTTGATTCATATATCATGTTACATGGATTCAAGATACATCATTTAGGTAATTTTAAATATTTTAGAGTTTCATAAGGTAATTTTTTCATTAATTTTATATTTTATATTGATGAAATATTTTTTGTAGTCCAGAAAAAGATAAAATCTAGGAGACAAAGGCATAGTTGGATATGGAGTTTGATATAAAGGACATGGGACCAACAAAAATGATTCATAGGATGTAGAGTTACAAAGAAAAAATAATTTCAATGTATGGACATAATAGAAGAATTACTTATATAAAGGTTTAAAATGATTCAAATTTCAATATGGTAATCCAATATATACCCCACTTCCTATTAATTCCATGATATACTATATGATGAGTACTAATAGTGAAGAAGATAGGTTTGAGATGTCTCCAGCACTGTATGCATCACTAGCGGGTAGTATGATGTTCTATATGGTTTGTACTACACCAGAAATTGTACAAGTAATGGGTGTAGTTAGTCAATATAGGGAGAATCCATGACGAGGCCATTAAAGCTCAGTTAAGAGGATCCTAAGATAAATCAAGAGACCTCAAATGCAAAATTTTGTTTTGGAGGATCCGATTTCACTATTAGAGGCTATATTGATTCATATAATCAGGAGATTATGAGAATAAGATATCTACTAGTAGTTATGTTTTTACTCTTTCTGGAGGTACTATGAGACATATTTCAAAGTTAAAATCATTTTTGGTGTTATCCAGGATGGTGGCAGAGTACATGGAACCTACACAGGATTTCAAATAATCAATTTGGATGAAATGGTTGTTGGACGAGCTTGGGCATATAGAGGATCAGATTCCGTTGTTTTTTGATATTAGTAGTACCTTGAACAATACAAGGAATCCATATTTTCATTCTAGGATAATGAATAATGTGGTACAATAACACTTTTTCTAAGATGGGGTGGATGAATGAAGTGTGGACATGAATAACATGCACTCTAAAAAAGTCGAGCATGTTTAAAATAAAAAGGATGTGTGGATATGAGATTGGTTAACTATAAAATATCCAAGTGGGATATGTGTCAACAAAAAAATTATTTGATAAATGGTGGTCACCCCTTCCTTTGTTAAGGGTGGAATGCATGGATGGTAATGGTAGGTGGTGGGTGGAAAACCCCACCAAACCAACTCTAGGGGAAGGAAAAATGGTCTAAAAGAATCCTATAAAAGGTTGGTGCCTCCTTCTATTTCATAATCAAATTTAACTTTTCATTATCGGTTATTCCTTAGTTTGAGCGGTATTTAGTGATGTAGTTTCCCCAATTGTACAGGAGATATATTTTTTTGGTTTTTATCTTTGTTATATTGAGGAAGTGTGTACAAATTCTAACCATAGTGATCCTTATATTTTCCCTTTATTATTTATCCCTTTCATTTGGGGGTTTTTTCCACATTACATCTGGTTTCCATTTATTTCCACATTTTGTACATTATTTTATCTCTTGATTATTTTTGCATATGTGGGACAATACTTTCTCGGTCTCAACATAGTACCACCTCTAAAGCTATGATTTTCATGTAGCCTATGAATGTGGTGGTCCTTCCACTAACTCTCATGAAGGTGCTGATCGAGATCACTAACGTGAATTGGGATACAACAATGATGGTTAGTCAAACATTTTATTGGGAACACATCAAGAAGTATGGTGAGTAAAGAATATTGGGATAGAGGATGTTAGGTATCCCACCTGTACCATCATCAATGGTAAATATGAGGAAATAGTTTGGATTTATCTCGTAGCAGGCGATAATGTCGATGACCTCTGCCCGAGATATCACTTAGTGGCCCCTATGGAGGAAATTCATCATTGAAGCTGGGATAGGAGCGAGGGAGATGAAATCAACTCTCATGTTGTTTACATGATAGTTTAAATTTTGGTAAAATTTTTATTTTGGATTTAATTGGAAGAAACTTAAAAAATTCTAATTTTATAGTAAAAAAAATTTAACTAAATATAAAATCAAATAATAATTATAACCTAAAGATAAATATTTATGCACAAAGTACACTTTTTCTACAAAATAGGTTTTAATATCTCTAAATATAAAAATAATTTTCCGTTTAAAAATTAATTTTATTTGATAAACAGGATTATACATTTCATATAATTTGATATAAATTATTGAATTAGGATATTATTTTTCTATATAAATTTATATTTCAATACATGGACTAAAGATTAATTACCATGGTAAATGTGAAATAATTTTTTTCAAAGAATTTATTTTATAAGAGTTATAACCATTTAACATTAATAAATCATATTATTATATTTTTAATCTTGAATCTAATATTAAGTTTATAAATATACATAAATATATAAAAATAATTAAATTAACAATAAATAAGAAACATTAATGACAAAAATAGTGTATAAAAAGTCATTTTTCTATAAAAACTATTTTCATATTTCTAATGTTTTAATATAAAAGATTATTTTATTCTATCTAGAAATTGAATTAGATTAAATGGATTACAAATTCAGATTCATAATTTCAGAATTTATTATCTGGGGTAATCATAAATTTTTAGTGCTATATTAATTACCATGGTTAATTATTAATCGAGATTAATTTTTTTGAAAATGGTAAAATTATGTATCTTAGAATTTAAATAATTAAAAGTCCACTTTCACCTTCATGAGATCACTGATAGTTGTGAATGTAAATCCCCCAAGTGTCAAATACCATTTCTCAACCTAAATCGTCCAAATCACCAAACCCACATAACACCCATGTGAATCCATTATTTCCCCATACATAACATTTTTTTATATAAAAAAACATTAAAATGTGGGTTACCTAGAACCAACTTATGTATATACATTGATTACCATGACATGTACATAGTTTTACATATACATGTTTTTATCTTACCCGAATAGTTTTTATTCTTTTGTGTCCACTATATTTATTGTAATGTCCTTAGATTATGTGTTATATGAATTAATTATAAAAGATATTAAGATATAATTAGAACCTAGATATTCCAATATAGTAATTATAATGTAATGTCATTTTGTCCAGATATGTCATACTGAAAGGAAACTGATGATATGTGACCATCATGTGTCGGGGGCTTCTAATAATTGTCAATATTCTCTTGTACTCTTCACATGGGGATCTCTTGTAGTTGAGACCATGAGGAAATACCTTCTTATTAGAGATTTGCAAGTTTTATGTGCCATTGAGAGTTCCTATCCACTATAATTAGGTCTCACTGCCCTCATTATATTAGGTAACCAGTGCACCACATAGGGTTGCTACTTCTACATACACAACATTATCATCATGTAGATCATACACAATGTAACTGTAATTCCTTCTAAGATTATTCTAAATTTATTAGATGGATTTCAAGGATGGAAAGAGAAATTTAAATTCGTTCATCAAGGATTTAATGTAATTTCTTTATTAATGAATCATAATACATTGAATTTAATAAAAATTATAAATTCATCTTAAATGAAAAAAATAATAGACAAATTTGAGAGGTTGTGAAAATAAAAACACAATTATAGGAAGAGGAATAATAGTTATATTATCTTCGTACAGTAATAATATTGGCTTATAAATTCTTGTGCATTGGTTTTGATGAAGTATAGTTCCTTATCATTCAACTCATCTTCATTTTATGATTTTAAAATATCATTATCAACCTAAAATATTTATACAATAATTGATTTAGTGACACTCAGCTTCATGATACCATATTTGAGCCTCAATCCACTTTCATAATTCGAGACTAAATTCACATGATCTTCATCAGCATCAATAGAGTTTCTCATGTTTTTTAGGATATCACAACGAGGTTTGACCATGTATTTATGATCATTCGTTAGTATATATATATTGGCTTTGTTATTTTTTATAGAATAGGTCGAATGCAGCCATATTCAAAATGATTTAAAAACATCAATATGGTTCCTAGATGTGATATCTCATTATGTTAAAAAATCATCCAACTAACCTCTTCTAGAGTTCATTAAAAAGGGGTAAATTTCGAGTCTCCTTTATGGAATATAAGCTTCATTTCTCACTTTAAAACATTATAAAAATCAATATTTTGGGGTCCTATAATCCATACTATCATGGGGATTATTTTTACAGAAAAACATGTGGCATCCTTATAAATGTGAAAATTGATCCTTATGAGAATTGTGTGAGTTTCACATCATTATTACAAAAGGTGTTCCTTATGCTTATACATAATAAAAAACAACCTTTACTCTACTAAAATGATTCATCACGCATATGGAAAATTCATCCTTATGAAGGATGTGTTTTTCGCTCACACAACCTATAAAATTCATGTTTATGCACTAGAAACACCACCAAAAAATGCCACAATCGTAAAATATTATATATTAAAAATGTAAAATTAAATTAAAAAAAGTATAAAAAATGAAATTATAGTTTTCTTGACAAAAATAATATTCTATAAAATTAAATTTAAAATAAAAATCATAAAATTTTGACAATGATAACTTCATGGGAAAACCTATAATTCTAAAATCTCTTCAAGAAATTATTTTTAAATTTAAATTTATTAAAGGTAGTAAAAATATTTGATAAAAAAAATATAGATCGATGTTAAAGAAATGATAATTTAATAACATTATTATAAAAAATATTAAATTATATTCAAATAGAAAAAGTGTATAAAATTACACTTAAATTGAACAAAATTCAAAATGTCACCAATTCAAATACATTAAAATAAATCAAAAGATACTTTTCATCTAAAATATGTATAAAATTTTATCAAAATTATCAACATCAAATTACCCAACATATAAATCATTTTTTATCATTAATAAATAAATTTATTATATTTAGTATAAAAATAATGATCTAAAAAATGAAATAATTTCTAGGGAAAAAAGAAGTGATTATCATAAATCATTTCCCCCATGAAATCTCTCAAGTAAAAAAATGAATGATTGTTCTTGTTCAAATGAATGCATTCTGGTAAAAAAATTCCATTTTAATAAATATTATTGAATTTGAATATTAATTAGGTAATTTAAAGAACATCATTTTTATTAAAAACTTCATACAAATTAATCATTTTATCATTTCAGAACAAACACACGTATTTTGACACATAGAATAATTATACATAAGTAAATGGATGATTGAGTTTAATAATTAAAGTTGAGTATAAATATACCATTATACTATTTTTTCATTATAAATAATATTAACCAATGATTTGGAGTTAATTTTCATCCCAATTGAATGAAATTCATATTGGTTTGAATCCAAACTAGAATTTGAAATTGAATAAAAATTATAAAATTCCACCCAGATATTAATAAAAAAGAAAATAAATTAAATAAAAAAATTAATATATGTTACGTTATTAAATACATGAAGGAATATAACTAGTTATTAACTCAATATAAAGAAAATCTATAAAATAATTTAAATTTTTCAAAAAATAATAATAAAATAGATACATGAAAAAAATCATTTTTTAAAATATTTAAGATATTTTTTATAAGTTCTCAATGATTTAAAATTTATTATAATTAAATAAAACTCTATCAAACTTATAAATCCACATTTTACACAATTAAAAAAAATTAATAATAATAGTTTAAGTTCAAATATATTTATAAATTCAGAATTATAAAATCAGGATAAAGGTTCTCAATAAAGTTTAAAAATCTTATTTCCATACATAGATTCTACAGAAAAATTAAATAGTATTAAAGGGTTTTTAACTAGTTATTAAATGGGATTTTTTAATTTAATAGAATGAATTGAAAATTAATGTAGCTCAAGCATTAATGTTTTAAAAAGGATCCAAATAATATTATAAATAGACACCCACTTTTCAAAAACAATGAAAACAGTAAAGAATAATTTTTTAAAACTTATCTCAATATGCATTAGTTCATACTTAAAAAATAAATTATTTCAATTATATAAAAAATTATTAGTGGATTATATAAATTTAGAAAGAATGTGTAGAATTACATTGTAAACTACAATGATAAGGATTATTTTTCTTTGAATATTCACCTAATAAAACTTATTTATTTTTTTTGTGAAAAGGGACCTCTGGTTACTAAATTACAGTACCTACACCATAAATTATTAATCATCATATTCTGTGAAATTATTAATCAGAAGAGAAATAACTAGAGATTAAAGGTTGAAGAAGTGGTATTTCTATCTTCAACAACATGTATCTACACTTAGTCATTGAAAGATAGCTGTATTTTGTTTTTGGAATTCTACTTCTCTATATAGTGAATCGATGGCTAAATCTATTAATATTAGGGACATTTTGAACTAAAGTGTCCATAAATTAATTCACTAAAATTTATGTCAAATTAATATAATGATAATTTTATAAAATATGACATTAAAAAGCATACGATTTATCTCAATAGAATATATCAAAATAAATTATATTATACATTAATTTTCTTTAGAAAAAGACATAAGACAATAAATTTGGATTAAAAAATTAGAATGATTAAGTAATAATTCACTTTAATAACTATTAAATTGATACTCAAAATATTATTAAACATTCAAGAGAAATATTTAGGGTGATAAGGAAATATTTGAAAAGTAATTTAAAATAATTCTCAAAAGTATTGCTTAAAGTAAGAAATTAACGTATTCAGTTTCCAGAAAGATCAGTATATATTATGATATATATAGTTAATATAACCCCCATACAAATTTTTACAAATTAATTAATTATAATACATACTGAAGCATAAAAAAATTAGATCAACTATCATGGAAGAATGAAATATTTAAGTAATTAAATTTTCATGAAAAATGAAAGAGATAAACTACCCTAATGTTTATTACTTTGTTATTTCTTGTAAAATAGCCCAATGATCACTCTACTCTAACACATAAAAATATTCTTGGTTCACAAATTAAAATTCTTATAAGAATAAATGATATTATACATAAATTTCAATCAATGAATGCTAATAAATGAAAAACATGTTAATAGGTTATAGGGAATTTAAATGAATTTCCAAGGAATTGTCTTATGATTTGATTTTGCAGTGGGCCATATTTTAATATTCTAGATCAGTAAAGATATATTCAGGATTGATTAGGTGAATGAAAATATGAATAAAACTGAGGTATCTATATTTAAAAGATTATAAAATAAACACCAATTTATTAAAATCTTCTCCGGCCTAGCTTGTTTTAATAAGTTTCATTTCACCATATAGACCTTCTTTAACATATAATCGGATTCTGGTGGAGAGTGTTTTTTCCTACGTAGGAACCATAAATTTTTTTTTGCATCTATAAGTTAATACCGAGTGAAATGGGATTCATAACAGATAATAATGTAATGTAATCCCAAAGATAATCATATTACCATTAAAAACATAATTCAAATTTTTTTGATAGCTCGCTTTCTAGTTCTAAAATTAATTCCAAATTAAAATATATCAATACTTTTTAATTGGAATGTAATATATGGGATTTTTCTAAATGTTTTCCTGATTCTCATAGAACGTTTCTAAAATTTATACCCCAAATTAATAGAAAATGTTGATTTATTTATGTATTTATTAAAATTTAGTTTGAATAAAATGTTTTAAAATTTAGATTGAATGGATGTTAGAGAATTTGAGGAAAATTGAAAACCACTTACACATTTCTCTCAACATAAAAATCAATCTCACTCATGTTTGGTTGAAAATCATATTTAAAAATCTTTTCTTTAATGGTAAAATTCTATTAAAAATTCATATAATCCTCCTAAATGATTGTGTTAAAATAAATGATTTCAATTAGAAACATGAGAAACATATTAATATTTCATCATAGAAAACATTTTATCCTATTTTTAATGTTTAAAAATTTTCTCAAAAAAAATATCATATGTTAAATAATTAATTGACCTCTTTTCCATTGAAAAAATACTTTTTTTCAATCCCAAAAATCGTGTATCAACAAATGGTTTGAGTTAAAATTTCAAAATTTCATCCTATACTGAAAGAGTAAGATGTTTATAGTTTTTTTAATTCAAATTATGAGGGTAATTTCAGTTAATATTTAATAATATTAAAATATATAAATTCAAAACTAACATTATTTTCCCTAAAATGATCAATATTTGTTTCCATTACTATGAATAGATCTCCAGAGAAAAAACAAGTTGGATATAAAAATGATATTGTTATAAAATAAATCGTTCTTCAAAATTTACTCTATTGACCACTTCATCACGAAAAAAGTACAAATCTATGAGGATGAAACTATTAAAATATACAAGACCACATCTCAAAAAATGTCCAAAATTTTCTCTAAGTCCACATATTTATGTTTCTAGTTTTATTCAAAAAAATCCCTAACTTCTATCACTCATATATTATGAAAGAATTTATAAAATTAGTTTATAGTGAATTTAAAATTTAATTCCTCATATTAAATTCTTTCTCAAAAAAAATAAATTTTTATCTTAAAATTATTCAATTATTATGTTGCATCTAATTGGGTTGGACTTCCAACCAACTTTTCGCTTCATATTGAGTTGTCCAATTTTCATTTATTTAGAAGATTAATGTAAAAAATTATTCTTCTTTAAATTCAAACTCTTAAAAATCAATAGTTTATTCTCTATTTTCTACCTTACATTCCATTGTACTATCATTTTCAAGATTTCAACTTCCATTTTCGTCCTCACAAAGATCAATTTTCACATTCTTTTTATATTTTTATGGAACTAAAAAGTTTTATTTTGTGATTTTTTATTTTTTTATTCATGAAATTATTTGTATTCGTCCAATTTAGTAAGAATATTCCATATTAATTGTGTTATAATTGACTAATATTTTAGATCTCGTTCAACAACATTTTTAATTCCTCAAATATATTGGGCTACCATGGTTGGTCATAGGCCTACATCCAGTAATTATTCCAATAGAAAATAATAAATATAATTATAATTATATCAATCCCAATACTGTAAAAAATAAGGCACAAAAATTAATTTACATCTCGATCATACCCAAAAAAATATTCAATCCATAATCTTCAAAGAATAGAATGTAAAAACCACGACCCAAGTAGCCTAGAGTCAGTGTAATCTTTATTAGCTTGAAATAAGATACGTGTAATTGAATCCTGAAGACGGGATAGATTATTTGTATTATAAAACATGATACATACTCGGATATCAAATTATAATTGAAATCATAAAATACAACATAGTGTTATCTGTGAGTACACTATTATTACATTTAACATTTATCTTTATATCAATTACAAAAAAACTTATTGTCATCATAGGGAAATGAATCATAAGAGAGTAGTGATTTCTAAAAATTTGTTATGGAATTAATATATTACAATCTATTGTTAATAAATAAGGTATAATCAGTATAGTATGGTAAATAATCGAATCACATTCCACATAATCAATAACATGAATATTAACCATAATATAGATAGAATAATAATAATCAAGTACTAAAATATAAATAATCACATGATCTTAAATGTTATATATGTATATTTTAATTAATATAATAATATCTCGTAAATCAATAAGAAATCACATAATGAGGGAAATCATAATTCTAGACATAACAATGATACCATCGAAGACATTGGAAATTACATCTTACATAAATGTTAAGTCATTAGCCAAATACCTAAGAATGTTTGTCTTGTGAGACCTATCGATCCAATGAGGGGATATAGTCATCCCTGACAATAACATAAAAAGTCCAATGAATTCCTCATATTAAAGGAGTGAAACATAATAAATATAAAATTTTGTATTCAAAACAAGCATTCTAAATGTTAGTACTTTCCTTAATAAATAAACATGGTTCTATCCCATTTAGAATAATATAGTGAATGGTTTCAAAATAGTACATGCCCGATCAACTAATCATAAATCATATAGATAAATAATAAGGATGATATTATTAAAAAATATTCACATTGGAGTATAAGTGATATTAAGTTTTTATATTGATGGATAAAATTACCATAAAAAATAAATTACAAAAATTATAGGGGAAAATTATCTTTTCCCTTTGAAATTATCTTTCAATGAACAAATTTTTTATAGAATATTAAGTAAAAAATTTTATTTGAAAACATCCTTGTAAATGTTTAAATTATCCTTTAATTAAATCGATGTTCATGATGTTAGGTAATTTCATAGATGCTGTATAAATTAAAAAATTTCATTCACACTTTGTAAAAACGTTTAAAAAGAACCTCATTCAGAAATGATGAATAGATTCCTTTGAAATAATTTTTAAAAAGTAATAATGGGTCATGTTTTCTTTAATAAATCAATTTTCTATTTTAAAAAAATTCATGAAAACAATTTTTGTAAACATGGATATGAAAGAAAAATGTTTTTCCAACAAAGAGATAAATGAAGCCGGCTTTCATTAAGAAAAATTAGTTTTTATATTTTATTATTAATTTGAGTAAAATGTGTGGAAAAAATTTATTATCTAGAAGTAACAATAGGAAAAGAAAATACACGAGTTATTGAAACACATATCATATTTTTTTATTATTGGAAACATAATCGTAAACATTGCTATAAAAATGACATTGTAACATGAACCTTTACAACATTGGTAACTTCTGAATCACAATCTCCATTGAAGAATTTAATTCAAATAAACCATTATAAACCATTAATATAATAAGATTCATGATATTTAATATCAAATAGTATGTATATACACCCCAAAAAAAATACTAAGTTGTAAACATTCCATATATACTATGCATGTAATGGTGAGATGAGAAAACCACACCTTAGGTCTTATTTCATCTATATGTTTCCTTACATATTTTATAATAAATATAAATTTATAATATATCCATTAATCTACCGTAATAATATTTTAAGACCATATATGATTTATTTATATTCATTTGTAACCGTTTTACTAAAAATTATTTTTTAAAATCAATTTTATGGTTGATAGTTTCTTTATTTTTCCTAAACATTTTCATTCAAAAGTTTCAATCCTTTCACTTTTATCAGGGATAAATAATATTAAAAATATTAACAGTGATATAAATATCATATATATTGAATATATATGTACTTTATATAGTCTTTAAAATTTTGAGATTGGAAAATGAGTTACACCATTATATGAGATGGTAGACCATACTTATGCATTAACACTATTTATATTATTCTAATATATGATACGTAAGAAATTTTAATAACATTTCACCTTTAAAAAATTATTATATATAATATTTAATTTTATTCATATTATATATCCTTATTTCATTCCATATAAAAAAATTAGAAAATAATTTTACATCACTACATAAAGGTGGTAGTCCGCGCATACACAGGAACTATGTTATTATTTTCCAATAGGATGGAATGTAAGAAGGTACATATTATATTATAATTAAAAATGTATAGCAAGGTAATAAATATCGTATATATATATATCTGTGGGTGTGTTCTAAATTCATCATTATATCTAGTCGTGAGAGTCAGTGATGAAAATCAAATTATATCAATTCGTGAGGTGGTAGTCCACCGTACACACAATTGATGGTTTCATTTCCCATTAGATGGAGGAGGATATGGATAAAAATTATACCATTAACATTTTAAATATTGGTATATGTGAGATATTTTCTTCATTATTTAATCATATCTGGAGAGTATCTATATGATTTTGAAGAAGTAAATTGAAAAATCCAAGTTTAGAACACTGACCCTTTTCAACCATGCTCTTTATGTTTATACCTAATTCCTTCCAAGATTTTATTTTTTATCTATATAAGGATAATGTTAATAGTGGGAGAGATAAAAGTAAAATATTTGAGATGTTCTTAGTTGAACCAATGTTGTTTTTAATTATTAAGTTGATCAGGGTCGTGTTGTCCTTTTATAAGTGGGGGAGAAGAAAAAAATGGATTTTCTTTGAAATGAAATGAGATTCCCATGTTTTCACATTCCCAAGGGATCCAAAATAGGTCGTTATAGTACTTTTTTAGATATATGGTCTAAATTTGTCAATAAAATAGTAATTAGAATACTTATTATGTAATTTTAACCCTTATATGTTTATATTAACTACCAGTAAAACCCTTTTACACTTATATGTGTTGATTATTATTTACTATTTTCACTATTAATTATGATAAAATTTATGTTATAGAAAAAATAAAATATTAATTATTTTTCTTAAATATATGGAATCTATTTTAATATATTAAATACATAGAAGTATCAGATTTTATTTTAAAATTAATATCACGAACATAATGAAAAAGTTGTTTTCCAAAGAAAAATTTTAATAAGTATTGATAGTTTTAGTGTCAGAAATAAATATAAAATTTATTCCTTCGACATAATTTTTTTATTATAATATATTATAACTGTTTTTAATTTTTAATGAATTTTAAAACAAAACTTAACTGGTAAATGATTTAAATGAAAATAATTTTTCCAATAAATTTCATTATTTTTCACTATTCGTTGAAAAAAAATCAAAAAATTATGAAAAATCCACTATAAGATAATTTTTACTTAATGATTTAAAAAATTAATTTCATTTTTAGAATCAAATTACTTAAATGTAGTATGAGATATATTTAACACACATTAGAAAAACATGATGAAACTGGATTTTATAAAAATATAGTTTTTTAGAAAACATTTCATATTCTATTAAATAATTATTATTTTATTTATAATTAATAAATAACTGTGGAATTTATTTTATACACGTTTAAACCATATATTTTTCATTATTTATTAAATATTATTCATACAATCTAATTTAATGGAGAGGTTATAATTCTATATTATTTTACAGTTACATTAGACTGAAGGTTACTCATATCGTAAACTATTAAAGAGAATTAATTTACATAAAGAAAATATATATCTTAATGTATTAAGTTGTAATTTATATCCACATACAAAAAAAATCATCATCATATTTTCCATAATTTCATATAGGTTAAATTTTTTGTGGCTCTTAGTCATAACTTCTTTTGGTTCCAACATCGCCTCTTATATCTTACAATTTCTCCAATGTATAATTACCATTAGATTTGTTGAATTCTGCAAATAAAATATATAATGCACAGAATCTAGAATGTATGTTTATAATTATGTTGATCAGGTTCCATTTAAATTTCTTGTGAGGTGAGTACATTTTTTTGGGTCTGACATGTACTTCTTTAAAAATGATATACAGATGACATCATGAACATTAGAGAGTTTTTGTGTCATTTCCAATATGTCACAAATCCATTTATTTAATATATTAAAAGGTCTGATTATCCTAGGTCTTAGTTTCTCTTTCGTACGAATGTTATAACACCATTATATGGAGATATATTCTTGAAAACATGATATCCATCTTGAAAACAAAATCCTTTAGTCAAGTTATCAACATATAACATTTTTCTTCATTGATATGATCTTATTTGAGTTTGAATAGTCTTTACCATCATCGTTGTTTCCTCCAAATGTTCTAGAAAAACATGTTATCTTCTCCCAACATAATTTTTGTAAGTTGGAGTATGAAATATATTTACATATAAGAATTCATACATTTCCATTTGAATGATTTAATGGAATTTATTATTATAGGAATACTATACCAAAGGGAAATATTGATCCAACATACTAGGAAATTAAAAAGTTCATAACTGTAACATGTATTATAATATTTTAAAATTACTTTTAGACTATCCTTCAATTTGAGGATGATAAGTGGTGTTCACAAAAATCTCAATATCAAGATCCTTCTAAATACTATTTCATAATTTCATTATAAATCATGGAAGAAAGACACAATTGAGAAAGGTAAAACATAATGTCTTAAATCTTCATTAAAATGGATCCCTGCAAGATGCTTTAGAGGGTAATCTTGTCTTATAGTGCGGAAATGTGTAGACATAGTGTAGTGATAAATAATAATCTATATTTCACAATTATATCTAGGTGTATATTGTATCCAATGAAAAATTTCATTTTAATTTCATTCTATTTATACGTAGAAATATGAAGAGGATTTATAAATCCTCAAAGATGACGTCTTTCTCCCTTCACAATTTGGTAAAGTAAACATATTGACATAAAATCAGTAATTCACACATTTATACTATACCACTAAAAATGTTCCCTTGTGTCTCTATATATATTGGTGCTTCCATGATATGTTGTAAAATTCAAGCTATGGGCTTCAACAAAAAATTATATATTCTTCTCTGATATACACGAGACACATTGTATCATTCCAAATTTCGTAATGTTATCTTCAAAAATAAATTCTACCAATTTTCCCTCAATTAGGGATTTAATATTATTTAAAAATTTCTAATCATTAGGTTGATAATATTTAATCTATTCTTATAAATATGGTTTTGAAATCATTTTGAAACAATAATTATATTCACCTTCCATGGTGATTTTTATATCCATATATATTAAATAGATTAACTTAAGATCTCTATTGATCCCCATTTTTCTAGGAATCCATGATATTTTTGGATCAAGGAATCTACTACCTATTTTGGTTCTCTAGGAGGAAGTGTATTGATCAATTATAGTCATTGACTATCTTGATCAATAACCTTTCCCTCAAATTGACATATCATAATGAAAATATGTATTTCAATAGTTTATGATATATATATATCTCACACTTTTCACAATAAATATAATGTATATGTGACTTCAAATCAATGATTACAACGGCCAACACAAGCTCATCGGTTTGATAATTTTTTTCATGAGTATTTTGTAACCATGATTCATAGGAAATAACATTATAATTATTCTTTAGGATACAACCTAGTCTCGTCAATGATTCATAATTATATATTACAAAAATGTAACTTTATACCTGAAACTGCTTATTTAAAGGGTCCTAAATCATGTTTATCTTGTAATTAATGGTTTCTATATTTTATATTAGAAAATTGTTTACTAGATATTTTTTAAAAGTAAACAATTATAGAGATTACTATGAAACATTATAGTGTAAAGATCACATGACTATACCACCTTACAACATGTTATGTTTTACATTACCATATACAGGTGGATTGGTTACTATGAGACAGTTGGGAAGAAAAATTCTAAGTCATGAGTTGAAAATACAAATAATATCACATTATCGAAAGAAAAACGTCACATTATCATAAAAAGAATAATACATTACCATAGTAAGAAGAATTCCTTTCCACACGAAGAAGATCACCATACTCCAAGAAGAATACCACCTTACCACAAGAGGATAGGCAACATAACGATAGAAGGAAACTCACTATCCAATGAAATAAATCAAGATACCGTGCCAAGATATGTGTGAATTTTCATTTATTGATATACTGATTGTATGTTTCTAAAGTAGTGATATCACAGAAGATAATCTGACCTCATAAATTAATCAACTGAAAACATGAAGAGATGATCTAACTGCATGTTCAAATGAGATGATCACATTAATTGATGAACTGTAACATCATGTTTCCTTGATCAGGTATGTTTTCCCTTTTTAAAGTTACATTATGGTTTTTAAATCCTTTTCTGTGATTTTTTTGGGTTTTCTGAATACCACAGAGTAGGTACACACCATGTACTTGGTACTGGTTGCATGTTGTGGATTGGGAGATCACTCTGTGATTGGGAGATCATGTAATGATCCATTAAACACAGCGTACCTAAGGTACACACCATTTAGGGTTTAAATAGTATATTTTCACGCAGGTGGTGGGTTTTTTGGCATACTTATCCAGTGTTGCCTACACAACATGACCAAGGGGTACATGTAGTGACTCAGACCTCACCTAGGTTAAAATATTTCATTTGAAAATTTCACTCATCCCTTTATTCTAAGATTTTATTTCTCTCGACCCTTGGATAATACTAGGTTATTTTTAGAGGTTTCCCTCTTTACAGATCAATCTGATCAGCTTCGGATCTCGTTGCGTCTATGGTGTATCTATCTGCATATGTTTTCTCTACGATTAATCCTTTCGATTGATCATGATATCTCAATAGCCTTGCGTTATCAGACTCGTTGATCTATGTTGGATGTTTCATGTTTTCATAATCTAGATCTGTTGTGTGATATCATTCGAGAGGCCTATTTCTTTATTGTTCATGGTGCGACATTCATTCATCATCGAGGTATGTTTGTTTCCTCACTTCTTCCAATATATTGTACTTATATTGGGATCAATCCTAAGATGCAGTGATTTTATTCTAGGGCCTTTATTGATGTTTGTGGTTTTTTTTGATATTGGATTCTTTTGAGAGTTTGTGTGACCTGAACATCTAGGGAGGTGGTTATTTCTCTATCCTAGGATAATGATCTTGTTATCTATTTCGTTATAAATTGATTTATGAAACTGGAATTATTTTTTTTGTGTCTTGAAAAAAGGTTTTGAAAGAAAAATGTTTTCCTTGGCTTTTGATAAATGGATATTGAAATTGGTTTTGAACGGTTTTTTAAGAATTGAAATTGGTTTGATAAATTGAGAACATTTGTCACCTTGTTTATGTAGGTAGAAGGATTAGCATGAGGCCATTATCCAATGGTTTGTGATTATCAAAGTGGTTTGATTTAGGGAATTCCTCAATTTTCAAGGACCATTGTTCTAGAAGACTCATATTGACATTTGGGGAGGATTACTCTTGGGGCCTTCCTCTTCATTCTGGGATTGGTGTTCCAGGAACAGTATTTGTGCAACTGATTATTTTGGAATCAGTATTCTACTACCAATACTTTTAGTATTACTTGTTGGGTGCTACCAATGCATATATTTTTTATTTTAGGGCTTTCTGATTTATCCTTGATATATAGTTTTATGCTTATGAAAAAATGTTACAAAAAATATTCCTTGAAAATGATATACCTTTTTTATAACTATGGGAATAGAGAATGGTTACATTGTTTTCTATAAAACTGCTTTTTTGCTTATCATTCAATGTATTAAATTTCAAAATGGAATACATGATTTTTTATACAAATAAATTATATAGAACACCTGGGTAGGTTCTTATTAAGCCTGTTAGCCCACTCCAATCACACTACACTACTAAAAAATGGGAAAGGGTAGCGCTTCCTTTTATCAGTGCTATAAAAAAGTGTTGATAAAGATAAAGATTTATCAATGCTAATAAAAAGGGATAATAAATTTTGCAATTTATCAGCCCTAAAAATCACTGATAAAGACTCCCTTTATCAGTACTTTTATAGCGATGATAAAACCATAGTCACATTTTATAAAATTGTGTGCATGGTATGCTCTATTTATCACACCCTCACGCTCTTGTATTACTGTACCCCTATGATAACTCCCTACCCCCAATCTTCTATTTTCTAAACCTCTGCCACTATCCCTACTCCTTATACTCCCCCTGAAACCCATTCTACGGATCCTCCTCCCCACAAACCCTACTTATCCTCCTCCCTGTTGAACCCTACTCCCTGCGAACCCTACTCCTCCATTTCTCAACGATTTGCAGCTCCTCCCATGCACCTCCCCATATGGTGGTCATGCCATCCCCTCCCGACAAAGCACATAAGGTTCTCTAACCACTTTACACTTTTTCTCTCCCTCCATCGCGGGTGCGATATACTATAGGTAAGTCTTCCACTTCTCCCTTTAGGTTTATTTTTGGTAATTTTTCTCCATGTTATACATGTGTTTATCATTTTAATTCTCATTTGGCCAATGATTCAATGAAAATTTTTTGAATGTTCATTACACGTTCAATAGTTGGAATCACGGATAACTCCATTTTAAAATGAGACACAGGAAGTTCTAGTATTTTTTATACACATCGTATACCCCTAGGGACACATCATGTCCTCCTTTGAGGATAGTTTTGAGATTTATTTACTTTTATTTCAATTTTTTTCTTTGATTTATGAGCTTCTATGGACTATTATTTGTAGATTCTGTTCCATTGGTACATTCTTATGAGGGATTGATGTAACTTCATGACCTTGTCCCAGGATGATTTCCCCTCTATATATTCTTAATGATTAGGGTAGTGTTGGTGACCATAATCTTGTATCCCTCATAGAGGCCTGCATCAATCCTTATTTCCAATGCTTTTTTGCTATGTTGGGTTTGTTGAATTGGAATGACCAACACATACACAGGTGTCTATCACCTATATTGTAGTATTATTTTAGTAGACTCTAGTATCCCCCCATCAAGCCTTCGGCGTTGACCCACTATATTTATTTCATGAGATGATATTTCTGATGGGGTATTAGTATGTAAGAGTGTATATTTTGAGTGAACACTCTCAGTTTCTTATGTGATTCTTCTTGGAAATATCAGATCAGTGTGACCTCTAGGATGAGTTTTGTCATTATAATTATAGCTTGGGTATAATTTCTTCTTGTAGGTGTGTTACCTTAAAACCCTGAGTGGAACTACAACTAGATGTCGTTGAGGCATTTTTTGACGAAGATTATTTGATGAGTATATTTGGGTTATCCTAGGTTATCATTATATATCATATCTTGTGTGGAATACCAGTGTTTAGTGGCATGAATACTCTCGATTCTTTATGTATGAGGTTTTTGGTGTGTCCTATTGGGTATTGTAATACTCATCCCTATGAGGTATCTTCCCATACAAGTCATGTCTTATACAGGTGATGGAAAACATAAAAGAGTCCTTGGTGGACATGGATATGTTAGATATTAGATTGGGATACACAATTTGAGGTGTATGCCAATGGTTAATTTACTTTTGTCCCCTCCTCCTATGTCTGTCATACATTATTTTCCATTTTTTGGGTTGGATTGTATTTCAACTCTTTTTATTAAATCCATTAATTTATGTTATTCAATTCATAGACTTACCTATAGTGGTTTGGGGTAATTCAACATGTAATACCAAGCTTTGGATGGATATACTAGTTTTCTATGATTATGCAAATGGTTCGAGTTCATATCATAATCTATTAAGGTAGTTATCTCATAGGATGTAGGGTTAGAAACACCCACCCACAAAAGGTGTGTGATGCAAGTATCATCTCTGGAGGCACTTTCATTCATAGGTAACTTAAGAGTATCCCATTACTCCAATAAATTTAATATTATTGTGACGGGTATAGACATATCACAATTCATTTTATTAATAGGCTTGCTACAGTTAGAGAGGTAGTCGACTAATAGCCTAGGTAGAGGAAGGAACTACATAAAGTATGTATATACAACACTAATGTGATGGAGGATATCGGGGAGCATCATGAGGTGGATGGAAATTTGTTTTGATTCTACTAATACTACCCCCAAGTAGACCACTCCTATATTGGGAAGTCAGTGTATAGAATCTTAGATAGTTGTAGTCACTAGAGTCTTTTTACCAGGAGGATCCAATAGTGTTTTGAGGTACAATTTATGTTCATTATAATTTTCTTGTATTACTATTAAAAATATGTACAAGGAACTATTTTTCCTAAATTTTTAAATTATTTTCGTTATATATGGTAGGCATTGGTAGAACTCCATGTTAGTGATGTTGAATATGAATTTGGACTTTCAAGGAAGATGAAAAATTCCCCCATCAATATGTGTTTTTGAAAGGCGATCCAAAAAGATATGGGCAAGTCAGTTACTTCTAAAGTGGTTACTATATAGGTGTTGTAGATGGGGTCCTTTTAATTTTTTGTTTGATCCCAATTTTATGTGATAATGTGTCATAGAAATCTCTATTTTTAGTGAACTAGTGGGAAATGAAAAGGGTGTGTTCCAAGTAACAGGATCTCATAAAGGCTTTGAGTGTGGTTCTAGGTATGAGTTTAGTGAAGGTGAGGGATATTTGATGCATATCCATTACATGTTCATGATATAATTTATGTTCATTAACCCTAATTTTCTATTTCTTATGTTAATTTGGGTAACAAAACGTATGATATTCCATAGTAATTTTGGACAAACCAAGGTTATGTTCTCCCCTATGAACCCCTTTGTGTTTGGAAATTTATCTACTATATTAGTTTTCTCATAAAAATTATATCATTGTTTTCATTTTATTTTAGTTTTGTAACTAGTTTTGGGCTATTTAATGTGATTATTTTATTATGGATTAGGTGGCTGGTAGGGGTGGTTAAAATGATTTTTAATGGTTTTCTGCAAGGATGGTGGGTGATATAACTATTTTGAGGTCTTGTTTTGTGTATTTGTATCAGAAACACTAATATTTGATATTAAAATTGGATGGAGATGAATAAATATTGGAAGGATGAAATTATTTGAAAATAGAGTACGAGAAGAGAGTGAAAGAGTTCATCAAGTTTGCAAAGGATCACACAAAGGATCCTTATCAAATCCTTTGTCAGTGTTTAATTTGTTGTTATTAAAGACCAAGTACTCGATTGAAGTTAGAAGAACATTTGATATGTCACAGAATATATCAATGTTTTAAATGATGGAATAAACAAGGAGAAAAAGTGAATGTAGATACTGGTTGGGATAAAGCTGAGTTTTTTGGATCATCAATGATTAGAAATATGGATAATGAAATATACTGTATGGAGGATGTGAATATATATGTCAGTGATGATTAAGATCATATTGAGGAAATGACTAGGATAGTTGAAGATGAACTCTGTGATTTCCCAAAATTGTTTGAGAAGTTAAAGGGTTGTGAAAGGTTTCCATTATATGGTGGTTGGAATAAATATACAGCATTGTCAGCTATACTGATGTTGAATAAATTGAAAGCAGGCAATGGATGGAGTGATGTCTGTTTTACGGAACTACATGCTCTCTTGAATGCATTATCCTTAAAGTTAATGAGCTTCCATGTCGTAAATATGAAGCTAAATGAATGTTATGATTGATGGGTATGATTTCTGAAAGAATACATGCCTGCTCGAAAGACTGAATACTATTTTGAAAGGTGAAAAAATCACTTAAATAATTCCCAATGTGTGGTGATTCTTTATACATGAAATATAAATCTAGTCCTACAAAAGTTATATGGTACTCTAAAATCATTCCATGATTTATCTGTCAATATGGAAGAGAAGAAACAACAAGAAAATTGTCATGGGATGAACAGAAAAGAAATAAATATGGGTAATTACGTCACCCAGATGACTATCCTCAATGGAAGAGAATTGATCATGAGTATCATGAATTTGGAAATGAGCCGAGAAACCATCGTCTTGAATTATCTACAGATGTAGTGAATCCTTTTGGTTTTCAAACCAGCACTCATAGTATATGGCCTGTTATATTGGTAAATTATAACTATCCACCCTAGTTATGCATGAAACAGAAATTCATCATGTTATCTATTCTTATATCATGACCAAAACAACTAGCTAATAATATTGATGTTTATTTGGATCCTTTGATCGAGGATTTGAAGTCAGTGTGGGATTGATGTGTCATGTTGTATGATGCTTATAAAAGTGTGTACTTCACGTTGAGAGCGATGTTGTATGGGACGATAAATGATTCCCATACATATATAATTTTTTAAGGATATAATATGAAAGGAACTCAAGGAAGTCCCATATAGGAAGAAGATACAGAATCAATTAGGTTGAAACATTAATCGAAATATGTGTTTATAGTATATTTTAGATTTCTACCTTGTCAACATAAGTACTGATCATGGACAACATCATTCAATGGAAGTTCAGAACAATGCACAACACTGTCTCCACTAATAGGTGATCAGCTATTTGAGATAGTAAAATATTTGAACGCTATTTTTGGTAAACCATTTTCGAACAACCTTACGAAAATCAAATGGAAAAAATATCAGTTTTTTTAATTACCATACAAGAATTGTCTATTCGGAAAACATTTTTTTGATGTGAAGCATGTGGAAAAAAATGTATGTGACAGTGTTATCAGAATGTTGCTAAATGAACATAGTGAAGAAAATGATGGAATTAAGGAAAGGATGGACATGATTGACGTGGGAATATGAGAAGTGTTGGCTCCAATGAAGGGTGAAATTCAAATGTTTCTTCTTTTAGCTGCTTACATTCTTTCCAGAGAGGAGAGATATCAATTTTGAAACTTCTTCAATGATGTAAATGTTCCAGAGGGGTATTTACCAAATATCAAGAATATTGTGTCATTTAATTATTGGATGTTAAGAGGTTTGAAATAACACAACTTACATTTTTTGATGTAAGATTTTATTCATATAGATTTACGTTTCATTTTCCCCAAGAATATTCATCACACGTTAAGAAAACATTGTTTCTTTTTAAATGCTATATGCAACAATGTTTCAGACCCGATGAAGTTTCCATCTATGAATAGAGAAATTGTCATCATATTATGTGAATTAGAAATTTCCATCCTGCCATCATTATTTGATATTATGGTTCATATAATGGTTCAATTGGTGAGAATGATTCATCTTTGTGGTCCTTCTCACTATAGATGGATGTTCCCTTTAAAACGGTATATAAAGATTTTGAAAGGGTATGTCAAAAATTGAAATTGGAAAGAGGGATGTAGTATGGAGAGATATATTGTTGAGGAAGCAATTGATTTCTGTACCAAAAACTTATCTGATGTGGAAATAATTTGTGTAAAAAAATCTTGCCACACTAGATTCATTGAGGGTGAGGGAATTTCTTGAAGATATGTTGTGAAAATCAATATTACCCAATGGGAGTATGACCACCTTTCTGTTTTTCATAACAGTTGGGAGGTTTCTCCATATACTGAAACCCACAATAAAATTCTTAGGTAGTTGAATCCATAAAAGTCAAGAAAAATGGATATCAAATACACATAATCACCAATTTAAAGAATGGTTTTGGGAAAATATTTTTAAAGAGGTAGCTAAAAATCAGAATTCAAATTCAGAACAACTTCGATGGCTTGCTGCCAGACCAAGTGTGTATGTATTATCATACAATGTTTATGTAATTACTGATTATACATTCAATAAAGATGAAAATGACAAAGATAGTACCATACTAAATAGTGGTTTTACACTTGTGGATGAAGCGATGCATGTTTATGGTATTAAGGATAGAAATCCAAATTATGTGAATATGTCATACATTGGCATTATCAAACATTTAATGTAGTTGGATTATAAGACATTCCAATTGTAGATTTTTCAATGCAAATGGGTTGATAACAATAGTTGTGTTAATATAGATGAATTGGGATTTGTGAAAGTTGATTTTAGAAAATAAGGGTACAAAGACAAACAATTTATAATGGAATAACAAGCAGTAGAAGTATTTTATGTTCTAGATTGCGCAAATCAAAAGTGGTCGAGTGTTCTGTTGTCATCCAAAACTACTAAAGTGTTCGATGAAAGTTCAGTTAAGGATGACCTTTAGTGGTACATCACAATCATTTCACAGCAGTCGAAATGTAGATGACGTTTTTTATGTTAGAGGAGACCACAATGAAGGGATTTGGATAATCAATAGTGGTTTCAAATCCCTTCAGCCTTCGAAAAAAATAAAGAGAGTTCAATAAATAGGTTATATTTTGTTTTTAATATAGATATTTTTATCTCATGTTATTATCTTTTCATTTCTGAATTTATGTAAACTAAATTAACAATTCAACCACATTTGCATATAATGACTTCTTGCACGTTCTAGTGCTCTTAACCTCATGGTTGAACAAGTATCTCAAGCTATTACTGCTACCACTACTCACGGTGTATAGAAACAACATGATTTTGAACATGTTGTTGCTCATAGTGTTGAGGTCCAAAAACCGTCAGCACATGCCATTTCTACCATTTCAGATGAACATATAGATGATGTTGATATCGATGAAATGGTCGGGGGTGAATGACCGACGTCCCAGAAAACACAAGTGTGTCATAGTTTTATGGTGTTAGACAAAGTTCTTAAGGCAAAAATCCAAGGCATAAAATAGGATGTTAGATGGAATGCACAAGGCCAACATGTGAATCCCAACAAGTATATGTTTAGTAGTTAAATTATAATTGTAACTTAGAAATGTGTTCTGATTGAAATAGGTTAATTGCACCATGTTGTGTCCGGGATGAAGGATGTGATCTAAGATGAAATTACGGTAACATTAGGATATTATTTCTTTAATTTACTAGCATATAAAATAATAAATAGTGTATTACTCTTCTCAATCCTTGGCAGAGTACATTTACAGTAGATGATTCATAGAATAATTATGTATTAAGGCTTACAGGAAGGATTCATCAAGGTTTTCACACAATTTTAACAAAATGTTACTTGAATGATTCCAATGGTAAAATAAACCCTCACCCACCTTTTGTATCTTCTCACCTGATATCCCAAGAAGCATGGGATACATTTATTTGCTGCTGTGGGGATGATAAGTTTCAGGTACCTTGTGGCTAGTTATACATTGTTTGTAGATATGTGTTTTCATCACTTTGATAGTCAATATTTCATTTATGAAACATCAACTCAGTACTGAAAATAAAGAATTTGAATTAAAACCAACTTACCTCTATCTTAAAGTAAGGATGGGGTACGCTTCACTAGAAAAGAAAATATTACATATTTTAAATTTAGAGTAATATTTTTATATTCCAAGACACAACATTATAATTATATTTCTATATTTATATGTAGATTGATGAGTCAAAAGACAAATACACATCCATTCCATGTCATGTGTTATATTAGGATGCATGCATGAATAAGGAAGGAGAGATAGTGGATGAAAACATAAAAAATGTGAAGGAAATTATGTCTAAGTATGACACGATACATTTTGTTTGATTTAAATTTCTATTACATAGTAATAATTACTTATTAATTTATATCTGATAGGCATAGGAATCAGCTACTCCTGTAGCAGATGTAGACCTATTATCTACATCTTTGAAGTGGCCAGAACAATATGGTACTGTCAGAGGTGCGGGGTTTGGGGTGACACCCCGAGTATATTTTGAGAAAAAAAGGGAAGATAGAGAATAAGTAATAAACCAAATTAGTGAAAGAATATCATTGAAGACTCATGTGGATATGAACCTAAAATGTGTTAGTAGTCATATATTTGATTTTTTTTTAAAAAAATATGGAGATGAAATTCAAGATTTCGTTGCCTCTAAAAATGTAAATGAGATCCTTCAATACGGTTGGCTAGGTATCACAGTTATAAATTAATATATGAGGTATTTTTTCATGAATTTATTTTCTAAAAGTTGATATAATGGGCTTATTATGACCAAATGAATTTTATATTTTTGGAAGTCATATATTTGAAAAATTGTTGATGTGATTTTCCAATGAGCCAAAATTTTATTCTCATTAGTCCTCATACAACATCAACACAACTATTGAAATAAGACATTACAAATGGATGAAATATTTATTGGCTTCCTGAAAACTTTGAAATCAAAATTATGGATGACAGAATCTTCTTAATTCCAACCATATAGGGGTAAAACTCTATGATTAATTCATATGAATTATAATTTTACTTATTTCATTAATTATTCATTTTTATGCATTTTGGCAACATACGATTCTAATTGTGGTGTACATGGATACTCCAATGATTTATTTTCTCTATTAAATGCATGTATATCCAAAAAACTGACCACAAATGATGGAGTTTATGAATCTATAAGATACTACACGCTATGTTTTAGGTATAAACATCAAGTTATATAATTTATATTATCTTTTACTGAATATTCTATTATAATAAGGTGGTTTATAATTACCGTATAAAAAAGTAATGAGGATAGCAGCTAAGCATAAAAAGGATAGAAATTACTACATCTGGACAAGTACCAGGATATATATAATAAAATTTCACTATCCAAAAACATATCAAAAAAAGTTAATTAATCTCTTAATGATCCAAGATTTTTCAGTGTCCAAAACAAACAAATGATAATTATAGTGGTATCTATGTCTGTAAATTTACTAGAGAGATCGTTTTCCATCAATAAACTAGTATCCTTAAAGAGGTATTTTCAAAAACAACTACTTTTTCATTTAAATTATTTGTTAATTATTTATTTTTGTATTTTGATGTACTAATCTAAATGTCAAAAATAATCTTATTCAAAAGACGATATAGATATGTTCCGAAACCAGTTGGCCGCATATCTGATGGAATATTATACACAAATAGCATGGAGATTTGACTTGGGGACATGTACAAATGGCTGACATTTTTGAGAGGGGTTAAAGAGATCAAAAGATGAAACATTGTTGTATGTAAATGTTCATTGAAAAATTGTAATTGTTATTAAATAAAACATATTTTTTCCAATGAGTCATTTTTCTATTTTAATAGTTAAACTGCACTAGCTACATTTAAGAATGATGAACCACTTTTCATTGGGCGTTGGATATGAAAAACCAGTAAAATCGCCAAAATACCTTCATATCAGACAAAACACATTTGTATTGTGTTGATACCTTATAAGAATGGTCCATGGGTTATTTGTGACTTCTAAGAGTCAACCTCATCACAATATGAGGCATGGTGTGGCCGGTATCACCCAAAGTGTCTCTCTTTTGTTTAAAATGGACAAAATTTTAACTGAAAAAACAATTAATGTACGGAAAAACGACCAAACACATTTATATTTTTTTGATACATTAAGAGAATGGTCCATGGGTCATTTTTATTGTGTCTGAGTCAACCCCACCTCAATCCATGGCACAGGGTATCCGGTATCACTGAAAGTATCTCTTTGTTGTTTAAAATGGACCGAATATTAAGTGAAAACAACATCTGGCGTACGGAAAACTGGCCAAACACATTCATATTGCATTGATACTTTAGGATAACAGTCAATGGGTCGTTTTTGATATGTACCTATCAACCCCAACTCAATCTGAGGCATGGTGTGGCATGTATCACTCAATGTGTCTCTATTTTGTTTAAAATGGGAAAAAATTTAAGTCAAAACAACAACTGACGTACGGAAAACAAACCAAATGCATTTGGATTGTGTTGATACTTTATGAGAATGGTCCATAGGTCATTTTTTACATGTAAAAGTCAACCTTTCCTCAATCTAAGGCACGATGTGGCCAACATCACTCAAAGTGTCTCTCTTTTGTTTAAAATGGATAGAATTTTAAGTGAAAACAAAAACTAAGATACGAAAAACTAACCAAACGCATTCGGATTTTGTTGATAAATTAGGAGAATGATACATGGGTCATTATTGATGTGTACAAGTCAACCCCGCATCAAACTGGGGCACGGTGTGGCTGGTATCACTCAACGTGTCTCTATTTTGTTTATAATGGATAGAATTTTAAGTGAAAACAACAAATAACGTACGTAAAACCGGCCAAACACATTCGGACTCTGTTGATACATTAGAAGAACTATCCATGTGTCATTTTTTGATTCGTATGAGTCAACCCTGCCACAATCCATGGGACAGTTTGGCTGGTATCACTCAAACGGTCTCTCTTTTTGTTTAAAATGGGCATAAATATAAGTGAAAACAAAAACTAACGTACAAAAATCCGACCAAACGCATTCAGATTGTGATGAAACTTTTGGAGAATGGTCCATGGGTCATTTTTGATGTGTAAGAGTAAATCCCCGCCTCAATATGAGGAATAGTGTGGCCGATATCACTCAAAGTTTCTCTCTTTTGTTTAAAATGGATAGAATTTTAAGTGAAAACATCAACTGACATACGTAAATCCCCCTTTCTACCATACACACCAATAGAATTCAATTTTTCCTAAAAAATACATACTATTAAAATAGACACTATTCCAAAACCATTTTGAAAACACCAATGATCATAAAATCCATGAAATTCAATCAATTAAAACAATTAAATCCCCCCACCCCCTGAACACCACATTACCCCCTAGACGCCACCCCACCCCCTGGACACCACCCCACCCCCCTTAACACACACATGGATATCCCCCACCCCCATGGTTAGCCCCCACCCCCTATACACCCCCACCCCCCTAGATGGCCCCCACCACCTAGACGCCCCACCCCTCCTAGACACTACCCCACCACCTGGACACCCCACCCACTGGACACCCCACCCCCAAAGATAGCCATCTCCACCCCTGGACACCACCCACCCCCTTGGCCAGCCCCTACCCTTGGACCGCCCCAACCCCACAGGACACCAACCCAACCCTTGGACACCCCCACCCCCTAGAAAGCCCCCCAACCCCTGAACACCACCCACCCCCCATGGACACCCCGATGTATAGCCCCCTCCCCCCACCACCCTGGGCATCCCCACTGGACACCCACAGACCCCCTGGATGACCCCTACCCCCTAGATGACCCCCACCCCTCTTAGAAACCAACCCACCACATGGAAACATCACCACTGGTACAACCCCACTCCCATGGAAATCCACCCCCACCCCCTGGACACCACCCCACCCCACTTGGACAGCCCTACATGCCCCAGGACCGCCCCCACCCTCATTGGACACCACCCCAATCCCTAGAATCACCCTTCCATGGACACCCCCACCCCTAGAAGCACCCGCAATCCCCTGGACACCCGCCCACCACCCTGGGCAACACCCCACCCCATATACACACCCATGGACAACCCCCCTCCCCACCATGATACCCCCCCTAGACACCCCCAACTCCCAAGATGCCCCCACCCCATAGACGACACCTCTCCTTTTAGACACCACCCCATGACTTGGACACCTCCCACCGCCCCTAGACACCCCCACCCCCATGGACAGCCACCCCCACCCGTTAACACCAACCCAACCCCCTTGTACAACTTCAACCCCCCATGACCGCCCCCTAGACACCTCCCAAGCCCCTAGACACCACCATCCACAGGAAATCCCCCACAAAACCCTAAACACCACCCCACCCCCCTAGACACCACCCAACCCCCATGGACCCCCCATGGACATCCCCACACCCCTCCTAGACACCACACCACCACCTGGACATTCCCACCCCCTGGACACCCCCACCTAGAGGGACAACCAACCCCACCCCACTAGACACCACCCCACCCCCTTGGACAACACCCAACCTCCTAGACCACCCCACCCCTTGACACCACCCCACCCACTAGACCCTTCCCCACCCCCTGGACACATCCCCACCCCATTGACACCCCACCCTGTTGACACCCCCTCCCCCTGGACACCCCCACCCTTGGAAGACCCCCCAACCCCTGGATACATAGCGCCCCCACCCACCATAGATATCCACCCACCCTCGGGACTCCCCCACCCCTCATAGACACTACCCCACCACCTGGACACACCCACCCCCCTGGACACCCTCCAATGGATAGGCACCACACCCCCTGTACACCACCCCACCCCCTTGGATAGACCCCCAACTTCCTGGACCACCCTCACCCCTATAAACCACCACACCCCTTGGACACCACCATGACCCCCTACCACACTGGACACCCCCACCACACTGCACACCCCTACCCCCCCTGGACAGCCACCCCAAACCCCTAAATAGCCCCCAAACCCCTGAATTCTGAATTGAATTGTTTATGTATTTAATGATCATATAAATTATGTGCTAATGGTGTATGTGTATACATGTTTTATGTGTATGGTTTCATAAATTACCTTATGAATTATTTGTTAATTTTTTATTGGTATAATTGTTGATATGCAGATTTTATTGTAGGTCCTGTTTGGGTGTGTTGCTGTAGAATTTAATGTTACAGTAGTGAAGGCATTTATCATCACTTTTTTTGTGCTGATAAAGGTTCTCTTTATCAGTGATAAAGAAGCTATGATAAACAATCCCTTTATAAGCTCTCTTTTCTTACTGATAAAGAATCCCTTTATCAGTGTGTTTTGAGAACTGGAAAAGGCTTCCTTTATCAATGCTTTTTAGAATTAATAAAGGATACCTTTATCAGTACTTTTCAAGAACTAATAAAGGGGATTCCTACCCTTTATCAGAACAGATCTTTACAGCTCTTTTGTAGCTCTCTTAAAGCCCATTTTGAGTGCCTACATTGTCCAGTTTTGTAGTAGTGCTACTTTAGTGGTGCATAGATCTTTGTTTTTTGTCTAGTATAGAGAAATACAAGGTGTTGTTCTGAGGTGGTGAGGTTTATGTCAGCTTGGATTGGTAGCTGGTGGGTAGTTGGTTAGAGTTCTATCATTCCATCATTGGAATTGTTGTTTGGTTTTGAGTCCCTTGTAGTCAGAATTATCTTTTTTATTGTTTTTAGCTATTATTATCGTTATTTTCATTCTGATGCATTGGTACAGCTATGACATATATATTTTGTTATCATTCCATTATCCCTTTCTTTCTGTGTATATATATTCCATGTGGTTGTTCAGGTTGGGAGAAATTCGTCCATCAATTTTTTGGCTTGATTCACATGAGATTGTTTCTAGCCCAAGGGGACCGGGAATGCCCTTCAGGTGTGTGACAGATCATGTCCGTTGATAGGATTCATGGAAACCCATGTTGGTTTGTTACATCTTTGTGTTAGAGGAGGTATTTCATCAAGATTTTTTTTTCTGGTACTTCTCTTAGACTGTAGATAGGACTATCAGAACATTTGTGGTATCTTCTTATTAGTGTATGGCCAGCTCTTTTTTTAATGAGACTCAAGTACAATGTGATGCATGATATGTGTATCTAGTGCTGGTTTTTTCTTTTAAAAACTCACTTTTTTATGAGTTTTATAGTTTGAACTATGATTTATTCGGTGTCTAGTCGTTCTTATGTTTTTTTGTGAAAGTTGTATACATCTAAGATGTCTTCAACAGGTTCCTCATGAGGGTGAAGCAGAAGCACCTCATGTAAATCCCCATGTGGATGAGAATCACATCAAGACAAACATACAAGCAACCTGGCCTATTGATCAAGATGTTCCACAGGTTCAAAATTTAGTGCTTGGTGTACATCCAAGAGTAGGAGGAGAAAGATATCGATCATGGGAGTTCATACGCGAGAAACCACCATCCATTAAAGGGTGAAATATAACTCGGGACATAGAGGATTGGCTAGATATGATCGATCCAATATTATACTTATTAAAGAAACCAGAGACTGTCAGGGTGGAGTTCACAGTATTTAGAATTGAGGGTTTGGGAAATCATTGGTGGGACTATATGGTCCAAGAAAATAGAAATATGGGCTTAGATTGGAAGGGTTCAAAACCCTGTTCTTTCAGTAGTTTTTTTCCTAAGTCTTCAGTCATGGAAAAATATCTACAGTTCATGAATTTTTAGATGGGAGAGGGTTATTTGTTAGCCTACACCAACAAGTTTGATGAGCATTTCTGTTTTTTCTCCAAATGTGGTAAGGAATGAGTAGTTGATGGCATAGAAGTATCTATATGGTTTGTGACCATATATTAGGTCACATGGGTTTATTTTGATGCCTCCCACCATTGTGGAGATAGTGGAAACCACAATTTTGGCAGTGATTAACATGGCAGGAAGGGTGGGAATTCCCACCTCTTCTCTTCCAACTTGTGATATCTACATTGGCATACATGGGTAGAAGAGGAAGTTGAAGGACCATCGCAGGAGTGGTGGAGGAGGATCTCAACTGCGATAATTCGTCGCAGCATCCATTACAGCTAGATGTTTTCCTCTGACTTGCTACTAGTGTGTCAAGGGGGCTCCCACTAGATGTTATTTTCCTATTATTGTGAAGATGTGTAATGGATATGGACATGTTGGTCATCTATAGTGTTTCTGTCATGATATAAATAAACCTTGTTATGGTTATGGTTCTTTGGCTCTAAAGGATAATGCAGTGTAGTTAGAAGCTTTAGTGACTCTAGGGATCCATCCAAAGGCCTCACAAGAGATGAATTTATATGAATTAGTTGAGTATCTAATTGATGTTGATGAAATCCTAATAATATTGAGAGGCATGCTCCTTGTTTCATCTTTAGTAGACACTTCTTTGTTTGATATAGCTCCCACCCTCTCGTTTCTATCTGTAATAATTTTATGATATTCTTAAAATTTAAACGGGACATATTCCCTATATAATGGAGTTAAAGAAATCTCTTGGAATGTGGAAATAAAATAGTTTTTTGGTGTCATTGATCATTTTTAGGCTAATACAGAGTCGTTCTATGATTTTCTCATTCTTGATATGGATATGTTTGATGTCATCATAAATATGGATTTGATTGTAGATCATTGAACTAAGGTTGATTGTTATCATTAGTGTGTTTCGTTTCTTATTGTTAGTGGTATATCTCATGTTATTCAGGGAGAGTGGGACCTGATGTCTTGTCGTGAAGGACCATCCCACCTAGAGCTCAATAGTTTGTTGGTTTTTGTTGCATTTGATCCTGATGAAGTTTCTTTTATTAAGGGGTTTTTCTATTTTTGAACGACACTTTCCTGACATTTTTCAAGATGAATTCTCCAGTATTCTTCTATAGAGAGAGAGAGAGTGGTCATAATTTACCTGTTACTAGGTACACAACCAATATTGATGGCTTCTTATCACATGGAAGTAGTAGAGCTGAAAGATCTCATGATATAGTGGGAAGACCTATTAGATAAGGGTTTTGTTTTCCCTAGTGTCTCCCCTTGGCCATCGCATGTTCTCATTGCCATGAATGTGGATGGTTCCCTTCTTTTATGTGGTTTCTATCAAAAGTTCATCTGTGTAATTGTTAAGAGAAGATATCATTTTCCACCTGTGGATAATTTGTTTGATTAGTTAAAGGAAAAAATTGGATTTAAATGTTTGGTCATCGGTTGGGTTTTCATAAACTAAGTGTCTGGGAGTCTAATATAATGAATACAGTCTTTAAGAGTAGGTATGACAATTATGAATATCTCCTGATGCTGTTTAGTCTGATTAACGCTCCTACAATTTGTATGGCCTTGATGAATCAGATATTTCAAAAATATATTGATAGTTTTTTTCAAGTGTTTGTGGGTGGTAATCTGGTTTATCCAATGTCGGAGCATGAGCTTGAGCACCATTTGAGTTTGGTTCATGGGATTCTGAAACATCACCATCTGTATGGAATTATTTCGACATGAAGTTTTTAGATTTGAGAATTGAAATTCATAGGTAAAATAATTTTTGAGTAGATTTTATCATTTGATCCAGAGAAGGAAAAATATGTATTGTCCTTGAAGGAACATCGAATTATCTACGAAATTCAAAGCTTCCATGGACTTTCTGGATACTACCAATGGTTTGTTAATTACTTTTCTAATATATCATCACCATTGGACACTCTTACCAATAAAGTAGTGAAATTCTCATGGGATTAAAAGTGGCAGTCTTCCATTTATGAACTAAAAAGTCTTCTAATATTCACACTTGTACTGATCATAGCACATCCCGGTAAGGGGTATGTGGTGTTCTGTGATGAATCAGGTTCTACGTTGGGAATAGTACTAATAAAATATCTTCATGTGGTAGCTTATGGATCTGGTCATCTCATACCACATGAGAAGAACCACCCCACACGTGATTTAGAGCTTATTGTGGTGATGCATGCAATTAAATTTTTGCAGCACTACATCTTTGGGGATAAGTTCACTATTTTCTCTAATCATAATAGTATGAGCTATATATTCTTTCAGAAAGACATGAATTATATATATATATAATGTGTATAATACCTTCAAATGTTTGACTTTGACATCTCATACACTCTAGGGAGAGTAAATGTTGTTGCATATGCTTTAAGTAGAAATGTACTATCATTAGATGTTTTGGGATAAAACGAAGAGTGGAATACTATGAGGATTTTTACTTAGTTGAACATGGATTCATAGGAATATTTTTCAGGGTTGGTTCTGACCATTGTTTAGTTTTTATCATCTCTACAACAGTCTATCTTTCAAATACAGTAGAATGATAATGAGTTTCAAAAGATTCGGGAAGGCCATTACGGTGGGGAGATTGTTTTTTGATTGATATCATTCTTCAGATGGAATACATTACATCAAAAATAAAATTTTCATCTCAGATTCTATAAGATGATTAGTTTTTTAATAACATATCTTTTCATGGGTCATTCATCCATGCACTAAAAAGATGAATTATGTCATTAGAAGATGGTTCTGGTGGCAAGGTATGAATCGAGACATTAAATATTATATGTCACACTGTGACACCAGCCAACAGATATTGGCAGAGCACATGAATCCTCATGGTATGAATCAGTATATTCTAGTGCCGGTTTGGAAGTGGGATGATGTTTCAATTGATATTTTTTTGGGTTTCCACAGATTCCCCAAGGGAAAAATTCTATCTAGGTGGTTATTTATCGGATGACGAAGTCTTCTCATTTCATTTCGATCAAATAAATCACTAATGTTAAATATCTGTGTATGTTGTATGTGCATATGATTGTGAGGTTACATGGGAGTCCTTCCATTATTTCAAATAGGAATCCATGGATAACCTCAGGGTTCTTGAGGAGTCTTTAAGAGGAAGTGGAGACTCATGTCAAGTCGACCACAACTTACCATCCATAGAAAAATTGCCAGATTGAGAATGTAATTCAGATCCTAGAGGATATGCTTCATTTTTGTGTGTTAGATTTTGGTGGATCATGGAATATCCATTTGGGACTGTATGAATTTGTTTACAAAAAAATTTACCAGTCTTCAATCAAAATGTATCTTTTTAAGGAATTGTTTGGTCCACCATGAAGATCACCTCTTTGTTGGACAATGGTGGGAAAAGTAGCTTTGGTTGGACAATGTCTGTTTCTAGAAATGTTGGTAATGATTCAATAGATGTGATGAAATCTGGTTAAATCCCAGAATAAATAGAAATTGTATGCAGATCGACGACATCGTCCATTGGAGTATTCCATTGGTGATTTGGTTTTCATGAATGTTTCTCCTTGGTTGGGTCACCATGTACTTGGAAAACATGAAATTTTAGATCTGAGATATGTTGGACCATTTGATATAACTAAATGGAATCAGATATTTTCTTATTAGTAAGTACTTATCATTTATTTGAAAATAATTCAGTATGATATCCACATATCATAGCTCAAGATTTATCACCCTGATCCCCCTCACGTTCTAAGATGGGAATAAATTTGGTTAAAACTAGATGGTTTTGTTTTGGAGAAACCAATTGATATCATTGAATTTGAAGAGAATTTATTTCATGGGATATTGATTTAATTTGTCATAGTTTTTTGAATCAATGATTGGATTCTCATGAGTCTTGGGAACATGAGTCATTGATGAGAGAGTACTGGCCTCATCTTTTTTCAGAGGTCACATCTTCTGTATGGCTTCGTTGGGATGGAAAGTATTTATGGTTTTGAGTTTGTAACATTTAGTTACCTTGATCGGGTATGATTCCCCTTTTTCTATGTTCCATTATAATTTTAAAATCCCTTTCTGTGATTTTTTTAGGTTTACTAAAGACTACAGAATAGGTACTTTCCATGTACCTAAAGTACATGTCAGGTACATTGTGATGGTTGCATGTCATGGATTTGGATATCACACTATGAATTGGGAGATCACGCGGTGAGCTATTACACACATTGTATCGTAGGTACATGATGTGTAGGGCTTAAATTTGTAATTTTAAACCTAAGAGTGTGAGTTTTTTTCATACTTATCTAACATGGCCTACACGATGTGACCTAGGGGAACATGTCCTGACCTGGCCCACACCAAGTTTAAAGTCATGTGTTTGACAATTTTTCTCATTTCATTCTTACAAGACATCATTTATATCAACCCTAAGATGTTCCAAGGTGATTTTTCAAGGCGCCTCTCCTTTTATATCAATATGATCATCTTTGGATCTTCGCTGCGTCTATAGTACATCTCCTTGGGTAAGTGTTCTCTCCGATTATTCCTTACGATTGATCACAATAGTTCTATATCCTTGTGTTATCAGATCCTCTATTCCATGTTGTATTTTTATTATTATATTCATCTAGATACATTGTGAGTTCTCATTCTGGAGGCATATTCCTTCATTGGTTGTGGTGCGGCAGGCATTCTTCATTGTGGTATGTGGGTTTCCTCTCTTATACCAACCTCTTGGTATTATATTTGGATCAATTTGAAGATATGGCGATTTGATTATTAGGCCTTTATTGAGGGTTGTAATTTTCATTGATCTTGGATTCCTTTTTTGGTGTGTTTGACATGAACATTGATGTAGGTGGTTCCATCTCTAGCCTTTAACAATGTGCCTGATTTATATTACCTTATAAATTGATTTATGAAATAGGAATGATTGTTGTGTGTGTTGAAAAAGGGGTTTTAATGGAAAATGGGTTTCGCTTTCCATTGATAAATTGATTTCGAAATGGTTATTGAATGGTTTTCAATGCACTAAATTTTTTTTGCGTAATTAAGAACATGTGTTTCCTTGGGTACATTTTTGGAAGGTTTATCATGACCCCATAATCCATTTAAATGTGATTATCATGGAGTTGTTTCTTAGGTATTTCCTCTGATTCTTAGTCCCATTGTTCTAGAATAACGATATTGACATTTTTGGGGGACTATACTTAGTGTTATCCTCTTCTTCTGAGGCCCATTGTTCTAGGATTAGTTTTTGTGCACTAGAGTATTTTGGTATGAGTAGTATGGTACCTAGACTAGTAGTATTCCTCATTGAATGATACATGTGTTTCTATTTTTTATTGATTGTATTTCTGAGTTATCCTTCATATGCATAATTATACTTGTGAAAAAATGTCATGGAAAATAATTTTGAAACCAATATACCTGATTTTGTTTAGAACTATGGAAAAAGGTAATGTTTAACATGTTTCCTATAAAAAATCATTATTTATTATCATTCCATATTTTAAATTTTAAATAAGCACACATGATTTGTTATACAGAGACTTGCTATAGAACACATGGGTGGGATCCTACTGAGCATGTGATCTCACACCCTTCTCCCTGCTTCGGCTGTGTGTAGGCCTTTGTTATTCTTCCAGTGCTGGGAATAGAATGGCGTTGTAGTTAGGTGGTGAGTTTCAAGTCAGTTGGGATGAGTAGCTAGCGGTGATATGGTTGGATTTTAACCATTCCAACACTAGTGTAGCTATTTGGTTTTGATTCCCGTATAGTCAGACTAGTATTTTTGAGTTTTTATCTATTGTTGAAGTTGTTTTGTTTCCACTATTTTCATACAAATATGACATATATATTTTTTTATTATTCCATTGTCCCTTTGTTTATCCAAAAATGTATGACATCTGGTCATTCAGGTTGTGTGAGATTGTTCCCATAGTTTTTTCATTCAATGCCTTGGGGCTTGTCTTTATCTTATGGGGATCGGGAACTCCATTTTTGGTATGTGAGAGATTGGGTCTGGTGCCAGGTTTTAGGGAAACCCATGTCAGTTTGTTACATGACCAAATGAAATCACCTTATTGGATCAGTTTTCTATGAAATGTTTACATGAGAATAACTAATCGTACATCATGTGAAGGTAGCTTACCATGTATACCATTATAGTGGAAAATTTGAAATCTCAAATGGCTAGTTTTGATGCATTAACTGATGTATAGGTGCATTAAATGAATAATGATTATCCTCTAATGGATAATTTTGATGAATATTTCTTTAAAGAGATTAATTTAGATAATGATTAATTGATTGATGATACACTATGTAATAAACTAGATAGAACCAATAGAATAAGATAGTATTTTTAAAAGAGTTCCTATGATGACACATTGTTCATATAAACTGACAAAAAAATTTGTTATAACTGATTCCAAAGAAAAATGAAGGACTATGAATAACTGAATTATCCTGGATTGAGATTCATCATAACTTCTATCTGTAGATCTATTTGTATTTCCATTTTATGAATCACTTTTGACAAGTTTTTTTGTACATTATTTATCTATACACACTATATGATGTGCCCAAACTGGTGAAGAATTCATATTCTCTCAAACCCTTTTACTTTTATTCAAATTAATAAATATGGAAGAGGTCATGCATGGCCAGGTATTGTTTTTTAATCCAATGTAGAATTATATTAGAGGATTTTTTCTTGGAGAAGATTTTGTGTTGTTGAGTGTAAAAACATGTCAGGGTTGTGGATATATTTACTGTTATAACAATCATTTTGGTAGTTTGGGATTTCCATGTTGAGGGGATTATTTCTTACATTGAGATGGAATCCCTTGTTTTATTTCCAAAATCTATTTTTTTAATTTAACTGTAAATAAATTTCTATATTATAATTTTGAAACAAAATTGAACTTCTATAGTTAGTCTTTATTTGTGTTTATATAAGGGTTTTAACTAAGTAATTTAGTTTCAATATTTTAATTTGATTTAAATGATTATTTTTAATTGAACCTTAATCATCCTTTTCATTAATTATTTAAGGACCATATTTATATAATTATTATATATTCATTTGTTGGGTGTCATTATTAATTTAAGGGATTTAGTTATTAAGTGTTTCAAATAAATATTTTTATTGGGAACTAAATTAACCCACCACCATTGGAGTTACTCACTCTGAAATACATTTTGTATATGAGGATTTTGTAAACATATTTTTAAATGTTATTTAGCTGTATTTTAAAGATTCTATATTTTTATTTCTATATTAACGTCTCGATGGATAATAATAAACAATAAGGAACTACCACTATTTAACGTCTTTATTTTTTGTCCATGACTATGATCAATGTAATATTAAAATGATAATTCATTAATAGATTATGGGTTTTGAGATTTGGATAGTAATTGAAGATAAATATTAAAAACATCAAACTACATGATATACTTCGAGTGATTCTACTAAAAACACATATGAATGAGATTTCAAATCAATGAATGGATTTTATTATTATTTTGATAAAAACAAATTTAATAGAATATATTTTTATGCTAATACCCTTGAAATTTTGGGTACACTATCTTTTTTCCATGAAAGAACATATATTTTTAAATAAATGTACATAAATACTTACACTATCAAATATGATACATTTTAGTAGTATCCTAATTATCCTATATTTAATATGCATCTCAGGTTTAATGAGATAGTGAACATTATGCATGAACTACGAAATAAAACTACTTAAAAAACCCCATTTCTACATCTTCTTATATTCCTATAAGAAATATTGAGTGCAAAATATATTTCAAAAAGAGAATCATATGATATTTTTACAGATTAAGCAAATAAAATTAATAAAATTAATAGAAATATTATGATATATGTTGAACAGATGAAAGTAAATAAGGAATTAGTTGATAAACTAAAACAGAAACCTATTTCCTTGAAAACTAATATTTTAAAATAAAATAGATATTATTAAAGGTGACAACTCAAGTTATGATGTGTCACCTACTAACAGTGATTATGAAATGGAACATATATATCTAGTAATTTTAAAAAGATATATAAATTGAAAATATTATTTTGGAATCCCAATTATAGTGGTAAGTACGTTAAATAAAATTTTGAGAAAAAAATGGAAGAAATATTATTCAACCAATGAAATATTTTTCTATTAATATAGGCAAAAAAGACATATCAAAGTTAACTGTTCTAATATAATATATAATAATATGTATAATTATATAGAAAAGTGGTTTAAGAAAGATATGAAACTTACATTGAGTGTTTTAGAAGATATTTTATTTAAATTAGATATAAAAAAATATATAATCATGATAAAACAAAAATGTGATTTAAGATAAACACATCAAAGGTACTGATTTTTTTTCCTAAATAACCTACTAAAATTTCAACCCTTTTTTATACAAAAAATATTCAAGAAGAAAAATCTAGTAAAAAAATGTTTGAATACTATAATATAATTGAATATTATTTAATGAACTAAAAAAATAATAAAAATTTTAAATATGTAGAACACCATGTATAGTTAGTTTCAAACTGATCTTAGTGTAGATAATCCAAAAATATAACGGATTGTAAATAGAATATACTAAGATAATGTTATCCAATGAAAAATTAAAAAAATATTCAGAATGATTTAAATATGGATGAAATAGTTTATAAAAATTATTTGAACGATAATGGATTCAAAATATACTAATGGAACTGTATATAATCCTAGAAAAACAATGATTATTGTAAATTAGTTTAGCCCTATATCTGGTTCTCCTAATTCAGTTAATAAGTATTTTTTTGGACAAAAAAATCATTTATTTTTACTATTTATGATATACTTACAAAAAAAACCTATTAATTATTTATGATTTGTAAATATTTGATTACTAACATGTTTAAAACAGATATAATATGTCTGCTAAAGTAATTTTTGTACTAATTTTATTTTGTAGGATTCCATTATGGTGAGTTGAATAAAACACCTATCATATTTGGAAAATGGATTCTCCACAAAAATGAATATATAATATTTATATTTCAATAATCTATTAAAGGATGATGGTGGAAATGTCACCTTAAGTAATAATTCTAATGGAAAGATAGATAGAGTTGTCCAAATTGGTAACTCTGATAATGTTTTAATTTCCATGGAGTTATTTTATAATGATTAAAGTATAATTTTCTTTGCTGATCAAAAATATGTGATTATGAAATTCAATTTAAATTAAAAAACAATTCTCGTAATGTTTTTAATTCTAAAAATTCCTTTGTTTTTATTTCATTAATAAAAGATAATGTTTATGATGTTAGACTAGATTCACTATTTTCTATTAAACTTTCCAGTCTAAGTGCATTTCATAAAGAATATTAGCTTTGGTATAAGAGACTAGAAATTTCAATATTCAATCAATTAGAAAGATAACTAGGAAATTATCAATAAAGGATATGCATAAACAAGAATTCCTAGAAGATAATATCTAGAACCCATGTCATAAAGAGAAATATAAAAATATATATTTTAAAAGAATGAAAAAAATTTATACTTCTCAACCACTATAGTATGTTAGAATGTATGTTTTTGGACAATCTAGAATGTCTATATTAACCGAGAGACACTATATTTATGTTCTAGAAGATTACATTTCTAGATACACAAGGGTATTCTTTGTATATTGAAAAAATTATGCACGTAACTACTTTTATAAGTACGCCAAATCTATAGAAAATCAGAGTTGAATTAGAATTAAGAACATAAAAATTGATCACGATTCTAAATTTAATTATCAATATTTTTGAATAATTAATCCCAAAAAATTGATATAATTAAAAGTTTTATGATCATAGGAACATGGGCAATGATTCTGATTTAACTATATTATTTTTAGATAAAGCTATTAATACAACTTGTAATACAGTGAATAGAGTTTTAATTATACCTCCCTTATAAATAACTCCATATGAATTATTGAGTAGAATTAATCCAATGGATAATTATGTTTGAGTTTTTAGATGAAAATTATTTATTCTTAAACTATGTATAAGATTGTTAAATTTTCTTCCAATAATGATAAATGAATTTTACTTGGGTATTCAACTACCAGATTGTTATATATAAAATTTCAAAAAGGGGATATGATTCTCGATGAGTATGTACATGTAAAATTTTATGAAATAGGTCCATATGATCCAAAAACCTCTTTTTAAAATCTTGAGCATGATCTTTATAGTCTAGAAATAAATGATAAACCAGATGAATTTTTTTCAGACATTCGTTAAAGAACACATCTTATCCTTAGGAAGAACTCAAACAGGAACCTATAGAGGATAACATATTATCTATCCCTTATTTTCCTATAACTTTTTTGATTCATAAATGTAATCCCATGGATTTATTTCCAGGATAACTAACTAAAGGAAGAGAAACTAGATCTTCTCTTAGAAATCTGGTTGAATATCAAGAATTATTATCACATCATGAACCTAAGAACATTGATAATGAATTAAATGATGAATTTCTGGAAATGGAAATGAAAAAAACATAATAAATTTGAAAGTAAAAAATTCTGTGAACTAGTCGATATACCATAAGATTACATAAATATTATCACTAAATCGGTGTTGAGAAAGATGGTTTATCAATCAGGAAATATAGTTATAAATAAATCTATATGGGTTGTGAATGGGTAAAGTTAAGAGAAAGGTATTTAACATAAGGAATTCATTGCACTAGTATCTAGACATGAAGCCATTATAATGTTTCATTAATATAAAACACATTTGGATTTAAAACTATATCAAATAGAAGTCGTGTTTCTATTATTAAATGCTTAAATTTTTAATGTTTTTTGTGTGAAAACCCGCTTATATTTGAAAATCCCCATCTTCCAAATCATTATTTTAAATTATATAAGGATTTCTATATATTAATATAGACTCATAGAGCATGTTATGACTATATTATCTTTTTTCTACTTTATAATGGTTTTAATAAATGTATAGGTGGCCCTACATTATTTATTAAAATAATTAAAAAGTCTATTTTAGGTGTGAAAACTTCTATTTTTAAATTTTTTTTAGTATTTTCTTGAAATAATTTGTGTACGACATCTTTAAAAACTATTAAAAGTTAATTTCAAATTATTTTAACAGGTCAAATTAAATTATTTTATAGTTTTCATAACATTTAAAATAAAGTAATTTTTTCTAAATCAAATAAATTTCACCCACTATATTTTAAAATGTTTTTGTATGGAAAATACTAACGGTAGTGACACTCCCATTAGAACTAACTACAAGTTGGATATTGATGAATCTGGGAAATAAATTAATCAAACCAATAATAGAGGTATGATTGATATCTTACTATACCTAACTTATATATGCCCAAATATTATATATTGTGTGTCTTTGTGTGTCCATTTTTACCTTAAAATCCAGAATAATTACATATCATATAAGTGAAGATATTTTTCAAATATGTAATGAGTACAAAAACATTGGATTGTGTTATTATATAAGGAAATAATTTGATTTGGTTAGTTTTTTAGATGAATATTTGTGTGGTTGTATGTTAGAAAGAAAAATAAAATCTAGAAAATGCTAACTTTTGAGAATGTCTCTATAATCATGGTGTATCAATAAGATGAAATTTGTGGAATTATCACATACTAAGGCTGAGTACATAGATACATGCAGTTTTTGTGCCAAGATTAAATGGATGAAAAACACATTGGTCGACTATGGATATCTATTCAAGAATGTACTTATAAATTGTGATAATAAAAGTGTTGTAAGTATTACTAAGCATCCAATATCTCATTCTAGAAAAAATTATATTAATATATGCCATCAATTTTTTCTAGATCATTTCCAGAAAAGATATATAAATCTTGAATTAATAGGTACTGAACAAAAGTTTGATAATATATTTAAAAATTCATTTTATATTGAGATATTAAACTATATCAAAAATGAATTAGGAATGATAAATTATGTATAAATCATTACCTATTTATTTAGATGTTGAAATGTTTTAAAATTTTTTCTTAAAGTGTTTCTAGAAATAACTATGCAGTGTATTTATTTGGTTCGGGAGGAATAACATGAGTTTATTTTTTTAATATAGTCAATATATCTATCATAAACACTTTATTTAGTATCATATATTTTCTTTGGTCACTATGCTTACAATATATAAATTATCACATAGTTAATATGTACTTAACATAAATTTCATAATATTACCGTTATCAAAACCAATGTAAATTATAATTATTATGTATATCATGCTTATGATATTTACACATCCACGGTAATCATACTTACATTATCTATTTTTACATTCAATTTTCCATGAAAATATTTTGTAAGGATTTCATTTCAATTAATTATTATTTTAATCCTTAAATGATTTAAGTTAAATTTTTGTATTTGAATCTAAATTTGTACCTATACTTTTCTTTAAGACTCATTTATCTTTTTAGAATCTTCTAATCAAATTTTTCAATATCACCATAAATATATCACTCAACCATCTAAGGAGCTTAAGAAGATGAATTCCATTTTTAGTGTTTTATTAGAATTATAGAATTCATATCTTGTTTAATATCAAATATTAGAGTAGAAATAAGTCGATGCTCAAGGGTTTAATTCAATATGACCACATATCTAGAATGTTATTAAGAAAATATGAAGGGTTAAATGGTTTGAATAAATGGTTTTACCTTATATCCCAAAACTATTAGGGAATTTTATACTAATTGTGTATTCATTTTGGGAATGAATAAAGATAATGTAAAATTAAGGATTACCAGTGAAATTTTAAAAATCGCATCAACACGTTGGGTAAAATGTTTGGGAATATTGCGTAGTGGTGAATTTGAATATTATCAGACCTCGTATCATGTTAATCATACAATGTTTGAGTTTTGTAGTGACTTGTATGAACTCACTGGGAATGGAAGTCACAACATACTCATTTATACTTAGACGGGTGGTGAATTAATGCTTTAGTTAAGTTCATTCAACATGTTTTTTATTCAGGGAAAGGATATTTCTTTATTCTAAGTCATTATGATATATTTTTATTGATTTTGAAGATAAATGGTGTTTAGATTAATCTATGTTAATTATTAATGTGTTATATGTTTGCGACGTGTAAGCGAGAATGAAGGTTTGTCTTCTTAACAAATAATATTCTAATTTATTATATGCTTGAGTATAAAAGGCCAGTTTCTCTAGTATAGGATAAAATAAATATCTCTTATTAATTCATTATTAATCAATATATATTCAAGGAGACAAAATATAACATGAATATATAGATACAATAATGGTTAGAAGACACAGATAAGTTTTATGAATATTTTGATTTAGGTAAGTATCCAGTCCGACCAAGGGATATTTTAGACCCAATACTTGATCCTAATGAAATTGTGGTGTATTTTACTGATATCGTTTCTCTAGCTGAGGAAAATGTTGAGGTAAGTAAATAAGAATATTTCATTATTGAAAATGTGTAATTAAGTAAAGAAAAATATTTTTTTAGGAATATGATGTTCCTAAAGAATAAGGTAATGAAGAAGAAGAACACAAAGCTATTGATATTAATTTATAATCTCAGTTGGTCTTTAAAGATCAGCCAATGTGGAAATGATATGTTCATTATGATGATTATGGGTATATCTTGGAGATATATCCTATTATTGACAATTAACCTAGACAAACATTACCGTATGAACGTTCCCATATTGATCAGTCTCTTAGATCTAATGGGATATGTTTAAAATATCATAGTTCAGATAATAAATATCATGGAGGTAGTCCAACTGTACATGGTGGACCTACCACTCTTAGTGTTCATAGAAATTTAGAAGGATTATTGATTGATGAAATGAATTTTCATAAGAGAAATGAAAATTATCAATTTTTTTATCATAAGTACATGAAAATTCAGAAGACAATTTAGATGACATTTCTCTTAGATTTAATGATCATATTATGAGAGATAATCTGATGAGATGTATATAGAAGATATATAGTTTTAATTCTACTGATCCATACCATTATTCACCTACAAATTCTATTTCTTCATCCTAATATAACACTATGGATGACATGGTATTATTCAAATCAGATATGTTGGGAACAATTCAAAAATCATTTGATAACATTATGAACTCTTTAAACAATTTGACCTAAGAGGGTGTTTTTGAATATGTTACTAGGGTTATCAATCATATCCATCCTAGATTAAATTTATAAAATGAAATGATACTAAATGAGATTAGATACACGAGAGATCATATGGGTTCTCTACAAGTGATATTAATATATATTACTATTTATTTAGATAAAATATTTATGAATTCTATGTTTTATCCATATCATATTTTTTATTCTCCTGTAGATGATGAAGATAAATTCAAATAGTATATTCACTGTGAGATATAATAATTTTATGAATAATTTAACAAGACTCATGAATCTGTGTATGATGGGTTTCAAAATAATTCTTCTAGGAATCTCACATTGGTTCATGGAGATTCCATACAAGTTATTCAAGATAGAGAAATAATCAAAATTGAAAATAGTTATTATCATAATGGTATCTTCACAGTGTCATATATGAAAAAATGGTTCAAAAATATTATATTGTATTTGAGGATTCCCCCACTGAGTCGGAATTTTGTTACTCTTGTTAAGAATATTTATGTTTTTAATCCTATTTTGTAATCCTTAATGGAGAAATAAGATGAATTTATTAATGATTTGGAGCATGGTTCTCAAGCAATCAATGAGTTTACGCAATTAATGGAACCCTACCTCTATACCTCTCATAGTACGACCATGGATTTTTTATCTATTAATTTTTTTCAACATATGACTTCCTATATAGTTTATCCTTTCGGAATCACTAGTTGCCAAGACTTTCATCATATTATACAACTTTCTATGGTTGTAGTTATGGGATACCTTCCCACAATATCTTCTAATGAGACTATATCATTTACTGCATCAACTTCTAAATTAGAGAATCATATACTTCATATCAAGGAAATAAATAAACCTCAATTAGATTCTAATTAAGAATTCGTATAAGGATTTCTTATACAATCTTTAAAATACTCTACAGTACTTTCAATTTATTTATGAATTTTATTCTATATTTAGTTATTTTATTTCAAATTATTTATAATTTTCTATCTTTTTTACAATCTCAAAATGGGGAGACTATATATAAAATAAAATTTATTGAATTAATAATATGAAAAAAGAGGATAATAATGTAATATTATAGTTAATAAACGTTCATTTAATGTGTAAACCCTTCTAATGATTTTATAAACTTATTATAAATATATAAATCATTTGTAAATATAATTTTCATGCATTCAATTCATTTCGATTTACATGTCATTAATTGGGATCATAAAAATTCTAGTGAATATTGGCTTAGACTAGAACCATCTTATTTTAATGACCCCAAATCATGTTTATATTGTTATTAATGGTTTTTTTATTTTATATTAAAAAAATTTTAATAGAAATATTTTCAAAATTGATTATGTTTGTAGATTACAATAACACCTTACCATTTGGTGATTAGGAAAAGATATAACCTTACCACACACTATGATTCCCCTTATTATATTCACATGAACAACATACCATGATAGAAATGAATTTATTTAAGGTCTGAGATGGCCCATGAAGAAGATCACCATACAGTATGAAAAAGATCACCTTACTAGTAACTTCCCAACATCAATGACACATACCAATCCCCTGATTTGGTTTGTCACAAGACCTCAAGTAGGAATCCACATACACTAGAGGAAACTGAGTAGAAGTGGGGGTATAATATTGATCATGGGGACACTATACCCTATTTATAAATGACGTAAAACAATATAAATAAATAATCAATATCCAAATGATATAACTAAACCAGAAAAATAAGTATCACATAATGCCCCTAATAGGAATAAAAAAACGAAAACTGAATAGTAGATATGTCTTGTCAAATACATTTCATGATTCAAATGAAAACCAAGCAATAGAAACTGTGGCACCGCCAAGTGGGTCTCAACACCATGTTTGGATCCCACATCTATACTCTATCAAAAGTCAGACATAAATCACAGGTATCTTGCTCTTATCCTGCCCTATAAATATGAACTTTATTCATGCACCGATCAGGCATCCCAGTTAGGGTGTGAGTACTACTCAGTATTCAACCACCAATGGTGTGTATAACAATATCCATTAAATAAAAATGTATACATTGTTTAAAACAATATATTACAATGCATAAAAATAAAAGTTATCATATCTCATTATTCTATAAATAACCAAACAACCCCTCAGGTTCCCGAGGACACCCAAACCCTCAACACCTACTTCAGACCATTCCGGAGTTTTAATAATATCACAATACCATGGTTGTCATTTAAGATTTAATTCAAATAAATATTATGATAATAATAGTTCTTGGAAGAGGAAACTTGTGTATTTATTCTAGGGTACCTAAAGAAAATAACTATTAAATGGATAAGGTATACACTTCTAGTAAACCTGAAATCATAATGAAAATTATCATGAATCTAATAATGAGAAAGACTATAAATCCTAGAATGAATAATATTTATCAAATAGTGTAAATAATACCTCACCATCATATGAATAAGTTACTCTCTTTTTAAATCTTTTAGAAAATTAGAACTATAATGTTTGTAAAAAACATGACAAGGATAATTAAAAACTAGATATGGCTGATGGATGTATTGATGTTTTAACTAATGAAATATTATAATTTTCAAAGTATCTTCAAGTTTATATTTGAGAAAAGGATACTAATTCTAATGATTTTGAAAATTTAATTTATTTGAATAAATCTTTACAAACTACTTTGATAAACTTAATTAAAAACCATTTCTAAAGAGGGTAAAAATTTATTTTTAAAACTAAAAATTGAAATATATTCTTTGATGAAACTTTTTTCAAACTGTACACCTAGTAGGTAAATATTTGAAAAAATATACCAAACAATTTCTCACTCATGGGAATATTTCAAGAATTGGTTTTTCTTATAAAAAATTTATATTTCATAAAAAATAATTTTTTCATAAAAGTTCTCCCCTTTTCACCAAATTCCAATGTAGTGGGAATTAGGAAAATAATTATTCACATAATAAATTTCAATCCATATATTTTCATAAATATTATATTTCTAGAATAATTTGGATTTCTAAATAATGTTTTCTCACATTAAAATTCATAAGGAGGCTTGGGTGCAGAATGTCTAATTGTTTTATTTTGAGTAAAATAAATAATGAACCAAAAATAAGAATACATGATACATGGATAATATAGTTTTCCCATCAACTAAATGATAAGAAATATTTTTTCTAAAAGATTATCAAAATTAATGGAGTAAAAATTACATTCATAGATAATGCTCAAAGAGAAATTATCGGAATATGTAACATTGTTCTTCTTGGTGAAGCTTTAATTTCTAATAATTTTTTAATTAAATCATTTAAGCATAACCTTATAATTTTAATTTAGTAATGTGATAAGGTTGAACATTTGAATTTTATAATTTTTAAATCATTTGTAAAAAATTATAAGGATGAATACATTATTTCTACTAACCGACATGAGAATTTATATACACTTAACTTAAAAGGCCTTATAAGCCAATACAAACCTTTCCTTAGTGAAATAGAAGATAAAACATGGATATGGAATAGAAGTTCGGGATAATATATCCTTATAAAGTTATGTAAATCGACTATGAAAATAGTTGTTAAGGATTTCACGGAACATATGTTTGATTATTCACATGTATGAAACCCTAGTCAATATGGTAAGCAACATAAGTCTAGATTTCAATATATTAGTGAAGTCTCAATTTCTGATGCATTATAGTTAGTTCAAATGAAATTATATATTCTTATACAAAAAAACTATTGGGGGAATATATTATGTATTGGTCGTGGTTTATGATTATACTAGATACAGATGATTTTATTTTCTCGAAAAGAATTATAAATATTATTTTTATTCAAAAACCATTTCAACCAAAGTTATAAATGAGAAAAACCTCCCCTTCATAACTATTCATAAGGTTCATGGTGTTGAATTTATAATTTCTAATTTGTAAACTTCTTTTTGTAAAAATGTGAGGAAAATAATTTTTTATCTCATTGAACACCTTAGAGAAATTCGTTCATTGAATGAATAAATATAATTCTTCAAGAAATAACCAAGAATTGTGTTGATTTAATACCCAACTGATAAACATTATTCTTGGATAATGCAGTTAGTATTCCATAATATACTTTAAATTTTTTCTTAATTTTACATTTTCATAGTAAAACTCTTTATGAGTTCTAGAACAGTTGAAAACCAAAGGATTCATAATTCCAAGTTTTTGGATGAAAATTGTTCATCGTGGATACATAATATAACTTACATAAATTTTATCTAAATTCGATGAAGGAATATATTTAATTTATTCCTCTACTTATAATGAATATTGAGTTTAAAAAACATATTATATTATTGAGGAAAAAGATCATGTTAACTTTGATGTAACCAATTATTTTTTTTTAAACCAAACCTAACATCCTCATATGTTATTTCCAAAAATAATTTTAAATCTTTGGTAGAAAAGTAATCATATAAAGGAACAACATGTGAAATAGTTTTTTATTTTTTCCTTAAGAATATTTTTACCATATATTGAAGAAAATACTTTTCAAAACCCATGATGTACTAGTTTCTTAGGTATCATCCTAGATATAGAATTTATTGTGATTTTCATCAATTATTTTGGACAATAAGTTCCTTAAGAAAAAAATTGAACATATATATTTCCTTTCCCAGTTTAAACTTAAGAATCCTAATTATGATTTATGTGATGATGAACGGATTAAGGCTACGAAAGATGAGTTAAATAAATTCAAGAGGAACAAAGCGTTGACTACATTTGAATGAGCTAAATAAAATTTTATAAATAGAGTAAAATGGGGTTTTAGAAACAAATGTAATAAAAATGTAATTACTTTTATAAATAATGAAATACAAGTTGCTAAATGTTATAGTAAAAAAATAAGTCATATACTAGGAAAAAAACAATGCACTCGTTCCTAGACATGAAGCTATTCGTATTCTACAATCCTAAACTGCATTCATTAAATTCAAACACATTCAAATGGATGTGGAGTGTGATTTTATAACGGATATGATCATGCCGATGATTATGTCGAACAAACTGTTGGTTTTGAAAATAAAAATCATCATGAATATGTTTATAAACATACCGATTCTTTAAATTGACTTAAAAAATCCCCTAGATCATGGTATAATATATTAAGAAGATCTTTATTAAAAAATAAATTATTTAAGGGAGATGTGGATCCAATAAAATTATAAATGAATTTATCATAACTATTATGATGATTCATATCTATTTTTATTACATTATATTTGGATGAAATAAAAAATATTCAATAGATTCATTTTTTAATGTCATGAAATCTAATTTTGAGATGAACATCATGGGTGAGTAAACATACATTTTAGGTTTTCATATTCCTAAAAAATCAAAATAATATTTTGTATCCTAAAAAATGTATATAATATATAATCATAAATGTTATATATATAAAAATATGAAAAATATAAGTACTCAAATCAGATCCTCAAATACACTTGATCGTGATGAGGTTGGGAAATAATTTGACCAATTATTTTTAGAGGTATGATTCGTAGTTTACATTACATAACTAATAGACACCTAGATTTTAAATTTTTTGTATGTTTGGGTTCAAGATATCAAGAAAAACAAATGGAATCCCATTTAAAATCAGTAAAATTTATTTCTCATTATATTAAGGGAACTATTGATATAGGACACTTTTATCTTCTAGAAATTTATTTGAATTAAAAAGTTCCTCAGATGCCGACATTGGTGGTTATAAAATGAATAAGAAAATAACATCAAAACCCATTAATTTAACTGCAGATTAACTCGATTCTTGGTCATATAAGAAACAAAAATTGATAGCACTTTGCACTACTGAAGCCAGATATGTAGATGTTGGATGTTGTTTTCCTCATGTATTGTGGATTCAATACACACTCACGGACTATGTCATGCATTTGAAAAAAACCCAAATACCATGTGATAATAATTATACCATTTAATTAAGTAATAACCCTTTACATAAATCCCTTAATATATATATATATATATATTATGATTCAATTTCCTAGGTATCAAAAACATGAAAAATATATTAATTTACAATTCATTGGAATGAATGATCAACTTGCTGGTATTTTTATGAAACCATTACCTTTTTATTTATTTGAATATATTAAACATAATCTTGGAATGATAAATGAAAAAAGATCTTTCATATTTAATTATTTTTTACCCATATCATTATATTAAGATACCCTTATTTATAGGGGGAGTACATATGTTTTCTATATTTCAAAACATTTAATTTCAAAAATTTCAGTTTTGATAATTTTTTTTTGTATTCAAATTTTCCGAACAGACTCCCTTTATTAAATTTTTTGAAGTCAATTTAACTAAACCGTTTTCTACACTTTGAAAAATTTATATCAATTTTTTCATATTTAGTTTTTATAAACTATTTTATCAGAACAACATAATGTTTTAAATACTATAATATTCAAGATATTATTTTTATTTTTTTGAACTTTTTGTAATTATTTTTTTTTAAAATATCATGTTATATTAGTATTAATAAATCAATAAGAACAAAATTTTCATATTAATAAATATTTCTGAATCTGAAATTCATCTTTATTTTCTTTTAAATCTTTGAACTACTTCATTCCAATTATTTTTCATTGTTTTCATAATAAATTTATTTTTTATAAAAAAATGTTTTTCCTTTTGTAAATATTCATTAAATATTTCTAAAATTCTATTCACTATCAATATGATAAATCATTACAAAAACCTCAAGAGTTCAAAATTATTATAACTTTCTTAAAATCATTTTGACCCATCAGATCAGATTGGGATGATTCTCACTCATTGGATCTGGTATTTGGGATTAACTAACTCTTCGATTACTTATATAAAGGGGACCCCCTGAATCCCAGATCAGTTTCCTATGTATTTGTTATTCTGATTTTATACAACCTTAAAATCTCTCTATTTTAAAACATTATTTATATATTAATAACATCTTTATTTTCTAAATATATTGGATTCTGTTAATTATTTCAATATATCATTCATATTTATAGAAATGATTGTAGAAAAATAAATTTATGATAACTGTGATTACACTATGAAAAAGTTTATAAAGTTCCAAGAATGGGAATAACTAAGCATAGAAACCACTAATGAAGATTATTATTTTCTTTATCTTGATGTTATTTGAGAGTTTTATAGTTAAGTCATGAATTTCAAAAAGAATAGAAAATAATAAAAATTCATCCATAGTATGTGGAAAAGAGTACCAGATGACATATAGGAAATAATTTTTTTTGTTGGAGTTCCATTAGATGGAGATTTATTCTATCCTTCTCATAAATTAATGAACGATAAGGAATATTTTAATAATAATAAGGTAGATGATTCTTAATTTTATCTTTCCAAAATGGTTTGAAATGTACCTCACCCAACCCTAGATAATAGTTTTATTTCAGTATTGATGCAAGGTATCTTAATCGAAAGGATGTGAGATCGAGACACATTGAATGCATCATACGTTTTTTTATGTCATAGTCCATATAAAAAAGAATTCTAATGGGATTAATTATTCATACAATTGAAAATTTCATGATCAGATTCATTAAATCAAGGATTGTTATGTCCTCATATATGATAAGTATGCTAACTATTGAATGAGTTATGTGTTTCAAAATTGATTACAAATCAAATTCTGAGTAGAATAATATTATTTTCATTAGTGAAGATATTAAAATGATGGTGATGTTTAGTTTTGATTCTGATTGACATTTGTTTGTTTAGAGTGTTTCTAAAGTAGAACCCTCAAAGAAAGTCGGGTGTGGTGATATTTAGTAGAAAAATAATACTAATAAGGGTGATCATCTGAAGAAGAAGAAAGCCAAAAAGGATTATCAGAATAAGAAAAAAAATATGATTCTCCCTCATTGATAAAATAAATGAAACAAAATAATTTGTGTGATGAGTTAATGGATGAGTGGATGAAGAAAATAGATAAGAGTAGTCCAGGTGATCCTCAATTTGAACATGACCCAAAAGAAACAAAATCCTTGAGAATACATGGTTATCATACTATATAGGAATAATGACAAAATAAGTATACTAAGAAGTCAACAAAATCTCATTTATGTAAAAAATTGATAAACTGAGTGGAAAAGGATCCAGGAAAAGTGACATCAATTGTATTTTCATACCAAACTGATCCAAAAAAACCAAACATTGTATTATCATTCCACGATACTGCGATTGTACATACATATATTCATTCAGTGATAGTTAAATTAAAATCTAATCTAGTTGAAGGGCAATCAACCCCATTAGTTAAAGATAATGATTAAGATACATAACCAACTAGAAAGGCTATCCTATGAAAATAAATTCATATTTAGGAGGATTTTTTATGAAATTGATGAAGGTGATGTATAGATTGATAAATTATCCGAAGGATAAGGAATTGATATAGGAATTTAATATGATTAAATTAAATATTTAATTTAAAAATAACTATATTAAAATGAAAATAAAGTGTATGAAAATAAATTGAATGAGAGTAAATATTATGAGGGTAAAGAAATGAAAATCAACATAATTTCAGTGAAGTAGAAGATGAAAATAAAAAATCTCAATATAATAAATTTTCTTTTAGATTTTCATAGGAATAATCATCATATATTCTATAGAATTTTTCTAAAAAAGGGAAACATAAATGTTAAAAAATGGAAAAAATCATCATTAGAGAGAGAAGTTAAATCCTCATAAAATAATGTTTAGAAAGATAAAATTTCAAACCTGAAGGCGATAAAGCTAACACCGATGAAAGGTATATCATTGAATTGTATTAAAAAATGGAATATGGAGTTAATCTGGAAAAATTATTCTCAAAGAAGGGAAAAGTGAAAAGTAATAGTGAATGAAACCCAAAAAGGTCATGCCTGACATCCTGAAAGAGAAAATGACTTGAATTTAGTAAATATGATAACCATCTATAGAGTTGATTATATCATTCATGGTTTACAAAGACATGATGCATTAATTACATACATTATATGAAATTAATATTGTGTGGAATTGATTCATGTTAATAATAAAAAGACAAATTATTCCATATTTAAATAGACATGATGATTCGGTTAGAGTATGATCTCAAAGATTATCATGAATTTAATCATGTTACCAAAAATGAAAAAAATATGTTTTTAAAATGGTATCAAAATATTTATGTCAATGTCAAGCTACATGATGATATTTTTGAAGATATGAATAATATTATGAATGAAACCTCAGAATCATTCAATAAATTATCTAAAGATATGGTAGTAAGGAATAAATCCATGGAATAGTTCATAGATAAAACCAAAAACATATTGAAAAAGTGAAAGAGTCAAAAAGAAATATTAAATATTTAAATATGGATCTGACAATACATAAATATTATAAAAAGGAAAACATCTATTTGAAAAATTAATATAAAAGAATTGACTGAATGAGATTAAAATGAGGATGATAATGTTTGGTATGAAGAAGAACTAATAGAAAACATTTAGTAGGATATAATATATTTTAATAACATGAATACAATTTTCAATTACATTATAAAGAAGGAATAAAATATTTTTCTTTTTGAAATATTGTTGAAATTTTCATTTGTTTTTTAAAAACATATTTATGAATCAATTATTCATCCCACTATTATTTTTTTGAATGTTTTCTAATACCAATTATATGAGTATTATTTAATTTTTTGACAATTTGGTTCCTAATTATGATCGAGAGATTTCCAGGATAAAAAAATAGAGAATATGATATTCTAATCAAGGGAATATTGGGATAGAAAGGTAGAGAAAATCCATCAGATTTAGGGATATTGTGGATAGGAATATATAAAAAAACCTTTCACCATACTGAGGTAATTCCATATTGAGGAAGGGAAGAATTTCTTCTTTGTATAAAAAAAGGATAACATTAGACAAGGTTTTGTGGATACCATGACCTTATGGTTAATAGTGGTATGTTAATTTTTAAAAGGAAATAATTCATTATTATATATTTTTTATTCCTTTAATTTTTTCATATATGTTTTATATCCCTCATTTATTGTTTGAGTTTGTTTTATAATAACTAATTTATATACGATAAACATAATCTAATCGATCAATATTGTATTCTATGAATTTCAAAAACAATGATATAATCATATCTATTTTTATTATTATTTTGTACTCTGATATTATTAGAATCATCATGATTATTATACATTGGTAATTAGGTTGAGGGACATGTTTGAATCTGATTTTTACTAAAACAGTTTTTATGGTTTTATTTAGTTTAATTCTCTTAAACTAATGTATTTAAAATTAAAATTCACTACATATTGTAAATAAGTATTCATGAATGTATTCAATCAATACTGATATCAATATATATAATATTGGTATACAACACACCTCAATGGGATAAAATGTTCAATTTCATTATTCCAGGGGGTTCATTTCAGGTTTCCAAGGTCAGGTCACTTGTGGATAATTATTAAAGTTAATTTAAAATAGAAATAAAACTAAATTAATATGAAATGGAATTCTTGTAATTCAAAAAATTAATATGGTCCCAAATACCATTATTTGTTCCTACATTGGGTTGATTTAATTAGAAAAAATGGAATCCTTATATGGTTAGTTCATTTAGGTCATTTTACCGATCGTTACGAACCAGATTCATTTATTTTAATTAAATTATTATTAAAACATTAAGGAATATTAAATAAGTTATAATTGATTATATTAATAATATTTAACTATAATATCATTTCTATAACTATCCTTGTGAATGTTGGATAAAAATGAAGTGTGTTGTTCATGAATTCGGTGAACCAACCATATTGTTAACAACATATTAATTTATTAATAGGTTATGGTGATGGTATATTATAAGTATTCGACAATAATATTAACATATCAATTAGATCAATTATATTAATTATTTTATGATTAGGTAGATTAATAATATATGGCAGTGGTTGAAGAAGAATAAAAATAAAGAGGCTAGTCAAGATTTTTACCTCTTCCTTTGGACAAATCCTCATAGGCTACCAATTAAGGATCCCAAAAATAATATTTGGATGAAACAATTATAACTAGGTCATAAGGGATAGTGTTTTGAAGGTAATTTTACTTCAGTTTAGTAAACTAAAATGATTACACAGTGTCATGAGAAGGAGTTTTAAGGGGTGGTATTTATAAGGGGATGAGAGGGTTGTTTTTTAATATTATAATATTTAGTTTATTATTTTTTATCAAGGATAACAATAGTATTGGTTATTGTGACTGTGTATATTAAATTATTTATGTAATAATGATGAAATAAAACTTTACATCAAATGTGAATCATTTCTTCATGTATTTTTCATATAATGTGACTTACCATATTTTTCAATATTTTAATATTGACCAAAAATTCAACTATTGTAGAAAAATACTGAAAATTAATCATAACTAATTGTAGATGTGTGGATTCATAAAATAAAATGTATTTTATGAAAATAATTTACCAAGCTTGAAAATCTTAATTATTAAATAAATAATTCATTTATTTCAAAAAATACTATGATCAATTTTCTAAATCATTAAAAATTACTTATGGTCTCAAAATATTATATTATCATAATAATAAAACATTATATTAATTTATAAAACCATTTTATTAAAATAAAATATCCCTTAAGTCATTATATTTTTTATGAAAATACAAATAAAATACATATTTTATTAGCCTGAACCTCTCCGGTCCATTTCTTTGTGAAATGTGTTGCTGGAGGTGTGTCGGGAGGTCAAGGTGACTTGGGGGTGTGTTTGGGTGGACTTTTAAGGAAAGCTAAAGTGAAATAGATTTCACACGGTTGGTGCAGGGTTTGGTTAAACCGTGTGGCCAAACCATTCAAGGTTGGTGTTGGAGGCAGTGGCTAACGCACAGTTAGCACACAGTTTGGCAAACTATGCGGACTAACTGTGCGGGGAGTGTTTGGTGAGGTAGAAGCTAACACGCAGTTAGTGCATGGTTTGTTAAACCGTGCGGAATAATCATGCAGGAACTTAAAGTTAGATCCTAAAATTGAGGATCTAAACTCTTTTGAATCCAAATGGTTCATTTAAGCCCCAAAGTGCCCATAACTCAGGATTACCCTTCCATGGAGGTATAAGAACCTCTCTCAAGCATTTTAGAGGTGATTCAGAGGCTTTTATTGGCGAAGCGAAGTTGGTTTCTTGAGGTATGTGATCGTTCTTGCTTCATTTCCTAGATCTACATAGATCCACTCCTCCTCTTCTCTTGGATTCTAGATCTATGCCCATTATGGGTGGATTTAAGCATGTGGGTGTCTGATATGATGAGCTTTGGTCTTGGTTGTGTTATTATAGGATATATAAGGAAGATTTGTGGATAATCGACCCGGTTTCTTGAGCATTCTTCACCCGTCGTGGTTTCTTCAAAAAAGCCATTGAGGTAGAGATCTTACCTTCATCTCTCCCTCACTTTTGTGCATCATGAGGGGTGTGTGTCATCTTGTTTTATGAGATATGGTTGAACTGGTAAATAACAATAATAACTGGTTAAAGAATGGGATTGGGGAGATTTTTGTTGGTATTTTTGTTTTATTTCCCTAAATTCTTCTCCTTTTATTATGTTGTGAACTGAATGGGCTTATTCCTACTGAAAATCATGGTCATTGGGGGCCTTTGCTTGCGCCATTAGATATTTCCTTGTTTTTCTAGATTATTTCAGGGGCAGAATTCATAGAATGTGTAAATTGGTTAATCATGTAAAGTTGGATGATTAAATGAATGTCTGGAACCCTTGTATGATCACCCCGATTAAGTTAAATGAAAGAATGAATTTTTTGGGTGCTTTTTGGGGTTAATTATATGAAGGGTTGTTTCATGGGTTGTTGGGGAATGGGTGAGCAGTGGGGCTGCAGTTGGCTTGGTTATGGGTTGGCATGTATCATATGGTTATGACGGGTATTGTAGTTGTGGTGAATGGTATTGAAGGGATAATGATGCGGTATGGGTATTTTTTCTGAGGATTTTGTGGTTGTGGTGGTTGGCAGTAGGGCTGCAGGGATGGTTTGTGCATATGAATAAAAATGGAAGAGTTAACTAATGAACTGTGGGGCATTGTATTTGATTAAATACGTAAAATCAATTGAATTGATTGGATGATAAAAGAAAATGGTTTTGTGCTGTTTGTGATTTCCCTAACATTATTTGTGGTTGGAAGGGATATGTTTTACGAATGTTTGATCTGTTTTGGTTGTTGTTAGTTTCTCGGTAGTTAAGAAACTGAAAAACTAAAACTGTTGAAACATGAAAGCTTAATGGGGTTTGGGGATGTTCATTGTGTGCATTCTTTCATGGTAGCAGTTTCGAGGAATGTGCTCAGATATTTTCCGTAGAAGCCTTAGGATGGGGTGAGTGGTTGATATAATTATATAAATCTATATTTTTACGTTTCTTTACGCACCCCACCCATGTTGAGCACCATGTTCCGAACACCCATGGGATGGGGCGTGAGATTCCCAAACATCCAAAGGATGGCTGGTTACTGTTCTTCCATGTGCTCCCTCTTCTAGGTTCTATAGCCAAAAACCCTTAGGGCAGGTTACGACAGATGTTTCCCAATTGTCTTCGCGATGAGGATGTGATATGTTCCTATGTGTCTTCGGGATGATATGTGGTGATGGCCGAGGATTGAGTGCTAGTGGAATGCGGGATGAGATGTGTTTATATCGGAGGATTGTATGCCGGCGGGATACTATGAGCTTCGTATGTCCAGGTTGCGGCACTAGCTCGAGCTTCAAATGGACATGTTGCGGCACTATCTCACGAAGAGGGGAAATAATCAGAGCGTTAGGCATGAGGTATTGAGATGTATTCAGTGGTAAGGTAGGGTGAGGTACAAATATATTGATAATATTACTATACTACTCTATTTACTTGAGTTATTTGGTGAGTGTGTCTTGTAAGGTTGGGTGGATAGATTCCTTGCTAGGCTTTGGTTCCTTCTATTTTCTCACAGGCCATTAGGATGTCTCCCTACCTATGCACGAGAGATTTTGGTTTCCCTATTGAGTATACTCTTATGCTCACCCTACATTTACATTCGTGTTTTCAAGAGGACTTCAGGGACAGTGCGGTACCATGCTAGTTGGGTGTTGGAGTTTTGCTGGTTGCAGTTTTTTTTCTTTCTTCGTATCATACTTTTGAGCTTTTCATGTGCTTGTACTTTTGTTTTAGGATTGTATAAAACATGCATATGCGCTTGGTTTTGGATTTCTTTTCATTTCCATGTTCCCTTTTCTTTTGGTGTTTGACTCATTCTATTTCTCGATCTTAATTAATAAAAAGGGTAATGTCTCCCATAATTGTAAAAACTCATACCCTTGGTGCTAGTCTCCACTCCGGGGCCTACTGGGGGCGGGACTCAGGGGTAATTATCTCCCTTTCACCATTTCCAGCTCAGGAGGGGTATCTTTGGTGGGAGGGGGTCATGACAGAATGGTATCAGAGGATGGGGGTTGAGAGATAGGATGGAGTCTGGAGTTATGCACAGTAAGGATTGCATGGGATCGTAGGGAAATAGTGTCATGAGATCTTAGAGCGTGAAATAGGATAGGGAAGAGAGGCTAGTACAAGGGATTTTAGGGCCCCCATGATCTGATGCAAGAACTCCGGACCTACCGAACGACCAATTGAGGCCCCAATGATTACAGGGTAGAGACCCTAGGAAAGGTACATGCATCATAATGACTTGTGTTCTTGTGTTTCTGGGGCATTATGGGTATTTAAAATGAATAAGAAGTCTAAGAAAATTTAAGAACAATATTCTACACTACTTGGGCTTAGGTATTCCATGTTTACCTTGCAGTTATGGAACCTGGGAGATGACAACGAGTAGTGTGGGTGACCGAGGCCCAGGATGTTGACTTAGTAGCATCTCAAACATGGAGATAGAGAGCTAGCTAGAGAAGCTGGTGATAGATTTTAGCTTGATCTAGGATCCGACGGAGTACTGGGTTCCTCTGGCTGTGAGCCAGTTGTGTGGAGCAGCGCGTCAGTGGTGGACGCTTTATCTTGGGGAGAAGAGGGAGGCTGAGGTCACATGGACTGACTTCAAGAAGGAGTTCTGAGCTGAATTCCTCTCTTCCATGATGATGGCTAAGAAGAGGCAGGAACAACACTCCCTCCAGCAGGAGAGTATGTCAGTTAGGGTGTTGGGGATCATGTTCAAGGATCTCCTTCCCTTTTCTCCCGACCTCTTTCCAGACGAGGAGTCTCGGGCGAGACCTTTGGAGGAGGGACTTCGGCCGTCTCTCTAGTACGCTATTACTCCCTTCACCCTACTAACGTACTTGGAGGTCCAGAAGAAGGCTGAAGTGGTGGAAAGTATGCACATGTTGGGAGGTGTGTAGCGAGAAGGAATCCAGTTGGGCTCGTCAATGGGGATAGCCGTCAGCAGCAGGCCTCCAGCATCAGGGCCCTCTAGGTTCCAACCAGTATGGAGCAGGCCACAACAATTTTAGTTCCGATATCCCAGTCCCCTCCCTTTTCCTTCGACCCCGAGATCGAGGTGTTTCATCTGTGGCAATCGTGGGAACCTTCAGAACCGGTGACCAGACTGAGTACAGTACAGTAGAGGTGGACCGGTACAACACCCAACTCAGCCACAATAGTTTCCAGCTAGGCCCTTCCAGCAATAGTAGTAGGGGCAGCGAACTCCCACTCCTCTGAGTGAAAACATTGCAAGAGGAGGCTAACATTAGAGCGCTCCTCAGGGAACATGACCAGGGCATGGGCGGGGGGTGGCCGACATCCAACAGTCAGAGGAACTGGATGTGGCAAGATGCACGCCATCGAGGCTGAAGTTCCAACAGGGCCAGAAGTCATTCGAGGTACGATAAGCTTGTAATGTACCCTTTCTTATTCCTTGTTTTATTCAGGAGCTTCACACTCCTATGTTGTTCCCAGTCTAGCCTGTCTCTTGGGCCTAGACATAGATAAGCCTTCCGTACCCCTGGTCTTGAGTACGCCAGTCGGAGGTCAGACCAGCTTGTCTCATGTTTTTCGCGGATGTAGGTTGATGTTAGGGCCACACCAATCCAATGGGTATCTCCTTTTTCTACAAATTCATCCATACAACGTCATTCTAGGCATTGACTAGATGTTCTCAGTGTGTGCTATCATCGATTGTTTTCGAAGAAGGGTTGTGTTTTCAAAATTGGGCGGCTGACATGTGACTTTCATCAGCGAGCGGGGTTACCATGAAGGTAACCGGCAAGGGGAGCCCCTACTTTCCTTGTTAGATGAACTGTTAGTGGAGTCGGAAAATATAGAAATGGTGGAAGTCCCAGGGATCATCAGTGAGTTTATGGACGTCTTCCCTGAAGGGGTGGTGACCCTACCCCCTCTACGTGATGTTGAGTTTGAGATAGACTTTCAACCTGGTGCTCGTATTATTTCTATGGCTCCCTACAGGATGGCACCTTCTGAGTTGCGGGATTTGCGGATTCAGATTGATAATCTAATGAAGATGGGTTTTGGTCAACCAAGTGCCACACCCTGGGGTGCTAGGGTGCCCCTGTCTTGTCTGCAAAGAAGGAAGATGGTGGTCTCATGTTGTGCATAGACTACCAGAGACTGAATTAGGTAATGGTAAAGAACCTTGACCCCCTCCTGAGGATAGAAGCTCTCTTTGACCAGCTAAAGGGAGAAGGTTGGTTCTCTAAGATCAATCTATGGTCTGGATATCACCATTTGAGGGTGAATGAGGGATAAATCTCAAAGACTGCCTTCATATGTAGGTATGGGCACTTTGAGTTTGTAGTCATGTCATTCGGTGTTACAAATGCACCAGCTGTGTTCATGGGACTCATGAACTCCATCTTCCGGGAATACTTGGATCAGTTCGTAGTCGTGTTTGTTGACGACATTCTGATCTACTCAAGATCAGAGGAGGATCATGCTGAGCTCCTGAGAACAGTTTTAGAGGTCCTCGGACAGCACCAACTCTTTGGGACGTTTTCCAAGTTCATGTTATAGACTCGAGAAGTGCACTTCCTTGGGCATGTGGTGTCTGATTAGGGAATAGATATAGACCCATCAAAGGTCGAGGCGGTTTTTTCTTGGGTAGCACCAAAGAATGTGGCAGAGGTTCATATTTTATTTGGATTGACAGGTTACTACATGATGTTCATATCGAAATTCTCTCGAGTTTCATCACCATTGACAGCCTTGACGAAAAAGGATCGATCTTTCATGTGGGATGAGTAGTGTGAGGCATCCTTCACTTATCTGAAGGAGAATTTGGTTTGTACCCCAGTGCTGAGATTTCCAGAAGAAGGGTTGGCATATGAGGTGTTCTGTTATGCTTCAGGGAAAGTCCTCAAATGTGTGTTGATGCAGCAGCAAGGGGTGATCTCTTATAGGTCTAGGATGTTACGTCCTCATGAGCGTAATTATTCCACCCACAATCTGGATCATGCGGAAGTCGTTTTTTCACTAAATTTGAGTCGGAAATACCTCATCAGGGAGAACTTTGTGGTCTTCACAGATCACAGAATCTTGATGTATATCTTCTCCCAACGGGACCTGAATTTGCGGTAGAAAAGGTGGATAGAGATCCATCAGGACTACGACTTCGAAATATCCTACACTGAAGGAAAAGGAAATGTGGTGGTTGACGCTTTGATTATGAGGAGGGATGCAGTTCGAATGTTGGCAGATTTCTAGAAGGTGATAGAAGAATTGGCTACGCTACACCTCGATGTATGGGAAGATGGTGGTAGAGGTTGTCTGTTTCAGATGACAATGCAGTCCTCCCTAATTAGACAGGTGGAGGAGACTCAATGGGGAGAAATAGAGAGTGAAGTGATGCGTGATCGTGCTAGCCAGGGAAATGCTCCAGACGGGTGGACAGAGGATGGTCATAATCGGATTATTTTCAAAGGGAAGATGTTTGTTCCATAGATGATGTGCGAGAGGGTTCTTGGTGAGTTCCACAACTCACCCCTAGCGGTACACCCGAGATTTTCCAAGATGTACCACGGTCTGAGGAGACAATTTTGGTGGCCCGGGGTAAAGCGGGCAGTGGTAGAGTTTTTGTCCAAGTGCCTAGTGTGTCAGTAGGTGAAGGCTGAACACCGTGTTCCAGGTGGTTTATTGAAACCTTTATATGTCCCCAAGTGGAAGTGAGACGACATCTTGATGGATTTTATCATATGGCTACTTAAGGATCAAGGAGGCTACGACGCCATCTGGGTGGTGGCGGAACGGTTGACGACATCGTCTCACTTCCTGGAAATCAAGGAGTCGGGTGTAGTGTATGCCTTAGCACAGAGGTATGTGGATGAGTTGGTGTGGTTTCATGGGGTTACGAGGTCCATAGTCTTGGATTGGGATGCATGGTTTATCTCACAAGTCTAGAGAGGGTTGAAGCATGATTTTGGAACCTAGGTATGCTTTAGCACTGCTTTCCACCCCCAGACATATGGGAAGACAAAGTGCACCATCCAGACATTGAAAGATATGCAACCAGAATGTGTTTTGGACCTTGGAAGATCATGGGTACAACACTTTCCTTTGATAGAGTTCTCTTATAACAACAACTATCACTATTCCATTGGCATGGCTCCTTTCGAAGATTTGTACAGGAGGCTGTGCCGCTTGCCCGTATGCTGGACAGAGGACGTAGAAGTAGGTGTTCTTGGCCCGGAGGTGGTGTAGAGCACGATGGAGAAGGTTCAGTTTATACAAGAGAGAATGAAGGTAGCTCAAGATCGACAGAAGTCCAATGCCGATAATAGTAGGAGACCCTTGGAGTTAGAGGTCGGGGACCACGTATTCTTGAAGGTCTCCCCCCCAGCATGGGCATCAGATGTTTGGAAGAGGGAGTAAGATTTCCCTCAAGTTTATCGGACCGTTCAAAGTGCTGCAGCGGGTCAGCGAGGTGGCTTATCAGCTGGCGTTTCCTCCATAGCTACAAAGGGTGCATGATGTCTTCCATGTTTCCCAACTCTTTCGGTATCTGCACAATGATTCACATGTCCTTGACTGGGGAGATCTAGATATCGGGAATGATGAAACTTTCGTGGAGTGACCATTGATGATCGAAAGTCGTGAAGATAAGGTTCTTCGTGGAAAAAACCATTCCTTTGGTTCGTGTTCTATGGAGGCATGGTGGGATTGAGGAAAGAACATGAGAACAATAGATGAAGATGCGCACCCAGTACCCAGAGTTGTTTTATGTTTTGTTCTGTTTGTTTGTACTTAGTTGGTGGAACACTTTACTTTTCTAATTATGGAATTTGCGGTTTTTCTTTTCTCGGATGTGTGTGAAGTTTCATGAGTTGTGGGGTGTGTAGGACCTGATCCCTAGTTAAGATGCATTAATGGGGATGTCCCTAAACCCGTGCAGGAGAGTCAGTGCCACCCAAAGCAGATAGGATCTTAACATGGAGAAAGGGAAACCCCTCATCCACATGACCGGATGGTTTAGTCTTTTTTTTTCTTTTTCTACACGGTAGAAGAGTGGTATGATTGTGATTGTTCAGTAGATAGATAGAAAAGGGGGCGCTCCTTGGTAACAAGGAGGTTTTCCCCTGAGAGGTATCTTTCGAGCGAGAGTTGTTCGGACCCCTCTCCTTTCTTTAAGTGGGTTTTTGGATTCTCGATGATGAGAATGTCTTGAGAGGTATATGATGTAATGGCCTGGAACTCGTCGGTCCATTACATTGTAAAATGTGGTGATGTAGGTGTGACGGGAGGTCAAGGTGACTTGGGGGTGCGTTTGGGTGGACATTTAAGGAAAGAAAAAGTGCAATAGCTTTCACACGGTTGGCGCACAGTTTGGATAAACCGTGCGGCCAAACTGTGAAAGGTTGGTATTGGAGGAAGTGGCTAATGTATGGTTAGTGCACATTTTGGCTAACCATGTGGGATAATCATTTGAGGAGTGTTTGGCGAGGCAGAATCTAATGCACGGTTAGCGCACGGTTTGTTAAACCTTGCGGACTAACAGTTCATGCACTTATTGTTAGATCCTAAAATTGTGGATTTGACCTCTTTTGCCTCTAATGGTTCGCGTAAGCCACTTAGCCTCCATAACATGGGATTACCCTTCCTTGGAGGTAGAAGATATTCTCCCAAGTGTTTTGGAGGTGATTCAGAGGCTTTTCTTGGGGAATTGAAGACGATTTCTTGAGGTACATGATTGTTCTTGCTTGATTTCCTAGATCTACTTAGATCTACACCTCCGCTTCTCTCGGTTTCTTAGATATATGCCTGTTATGGGTAGATATAAGCATTTGGGTGTCGAATATTATGATCTTTGATCTTTGTTGTGTTAGTAAAGGATATCTAAAGAGGATTTGTAGAGAATCGAACCGGTTTCTTGAGCATTCTTCGACCGTCGGAGTATGTCAGAAAAACCATTGAGGTAGGGATCTTACATTCGTCTCTCCCTCACTTTTGTGCACCATGCGGGGTGGGAGTTCTCTTGTTTTATGAGATACGTTTGAACCGGTAAATAAAGATAATAACTGGTTAAAGAACAGGGTTGGGAGATTTTTTTTGGTATCGTTGTTTTATTTCCATCAATGCTTCTCCTTTGATTATGTTGTGAATTTAATGGGCTTGTGACTACTGAAAATCATGGTCGTTGGGGGCCTTTGGTTGCACCATTAGATGTGTCCTTGTTTTTCTATATTGTTTCATGGATGGAATTCATAGAATGTGGAAATTGGTAAATCATGCAAAGTTGGATGATTAAATGAATGTCTAGATCCCTTGTATGATCACCCCGATTTAATTAAAAGAAAGAATGAATTTTGTGGGTGCTGGTTGGGGTTAATTATGTGAAGGGGTATTTTGTGAGTATTTGTGGAACGAGTGAGCAGTGGGGCTGCAGTTGGCTTGGTTGTGGGTTTGCGTGTATCATATGGTTGTGATGGGCAGCAGAGCTGCGGTGAGTGGTATCGAAGGGATAATGATGTGGTACGAGTATTGTTTCCAAGGTGTTTCTGGTTGTGGTGGTTGGCATCAGGGTGTAGGTATGGGTTGTGCAGATGAATAAAAGTGGAAGAGTTAACTAATGAACTGTAGGGAATGATAGTTGATTAAATACGGAAAATCAATGGAATTTATTGGATGATAAAAGAAAATGGTTTTGTGTTGCTTTTGGTTTCCCTAACATTATTTTTGTTTGACAGGGATATGTTTGATGAACATTTGATCTGGTTTGGTTGTTTTTAGTTTCTTGGTGGTTAAGAAACTGATAAACTAAAACTATTGAAACATGAAAAGCTTAATGGGTTTTGGGGCTATTCATTGTGTGCATACTTTCGTTGTAGCAGTGTCGAGGCATGTTCTCATATCTTTTGTGTAGAAGCCTTAGGATGGGATGAGTGGTTGATATAATTATATAAATCTCTATGTTTTATGTTTCTTTATGCACCCCACCCATGTTGAGAAGAATGTGCCAATCACCCATGGGATGGGGGGTAAGATTTCCAAACATCCAAAGGATGGTTGATTACTTTTCTTCCCTTTTCTCCCTCTTCGAGGTTATGTAGCCCATGACCCTTCGGGAAGGTTACAATAGATGTTTCCCAAGATTCATTAGTATGATGATGTTAAATGTTCCCAGGTGTCTTCGGGGTGAGATATTGTTCGGGTAGAGGATTGAGTTCCAGTGGAATGCGGGATGAGATGTGTTTATAGATGAGGATTGTGTGCCAGTGGGATACTATGAGCTTCATATGGCCAGGTTACAGCACTAGCTCGAGCATCATATGGCCAGGTTACAGAACTAGCTTAGGAATAGGGGGAAGCATCAGAGCGTTAGGCATGAGGTCTTGAGCATTATTCAGTGGGAAGGTGGTGTGGGGTACCCATACATTGATAATATTACTATACTACTCTATTGACTTGTGATATTTGGTGAGTGTGGCTTGTATGGTTGGGTGGATAAAATTCTTTGCTAGGATTTGGTTCCTTCTATATTCTCATGGGGCATTAGGATGTCTATCAACCTGTGCATGAGATATTTAGGTTTCCCTACCGAGTATACTTGTATGATCACCCTAGGTTTACTTTCAGGTTTTTAAGAGGACTTTAGGGACCATGCGGGACCTTTCTAGTTGGGCATTGGAGCTTTGCTGGTTGCAGTTTTTTCTTTCCTATCATGGTATCGTGCTTTGGAGATTTTATTTTGCTTGTAATTTTTTTCAGTATTGTATAGAACATGCATATGGGCTTGGTTTTGGGTTTATTTTCATTTACTTGTTCCATTTTCTTTTGGTGTTTGACTCATCCTATTTCCTGATCTTAATTAATAAAAGGGTAATGCCTCCCATAATTGTGAAGACTCATACCCTTAGTACTAGTCGCCACTCTAGGGCCTACTGGGGGATGGACTCGGGGGGTCATTATCTCCCTTTCACAATTTCTAGATCATGAGGGGAATCTTTGTTGGGATAGGGTCATGACACATATGTTTCACAAAAATATAAACCCTTATTTTATCATTTTAAGACATGTTTTTCTTGTATCATGATTTATATATGACCTATTTTTATTTTATATGATATATAAATATTATATTATACTTCCATTGGTGAGGATTCTATTTTATCTATGTATTTATTATTCTATTTTTTCATCTTTTGAATAAACACATGAGTTCCACACTTCCTATATGTAAATCAAATTTTACTCATTATCCAATCTCATTTATTTTGTCCCAAGGTTATATGTATTTTTATTTTCAAGCTAAGTATGTTATTTCTAATATATAATCTAATTTATACAGTGATTTTTTTGAGTGTAATTATTCTAATTGAATGATCAGATCCACATTTCCTTATTTTTTATAAACTTATTTTCCATTTTTTATTACATAATAATATTTTTAATTCCTATAGAAATATATTTACAATAAAAAATGATCAATTTAATAGAATAAAATTTTATTGGATAAATAGTGTGGCTAATTTCCTTTATACTACATTTTTAATTATGAAATAGTTATATGAATGGGAATTCCATTGATAATATTTTCGGTTATTACATTCTTACCCATATATGAAATTTCACCCTTGAAATTTCATTTTCTATATAAAGGTGAAAATATGTGAGGGTACATCAACTTCATTACTTCCTCAAGTTACCAATTCACCTATTTTTATATGTTTTGACCATATTAATTTGATTGGGTGAATTTTATTATTTTTTATAACATTATATCTATGGTCTAAGATCTTCACCAGTATATCCATAGAAGAGATATCATTTTCAAGGTGTATCACCTATGATTTCAGTACATTTAATGGATCTAGAATGTAATTATTCAAGAACAATACATTTAATACAATGTTTACATGATATAGGATTAGTGTAAGTGTTATTCGATAAGACAATAATCCAATGTTATTATGAATCTAAATTGTTTTGGTGTACCTAGTACATAACTTATTTTTATTCCCAAATCTCATGAATCTATTCAATAGAGATTCATGGATGAAACATTTTTCTATAACATAACACATGAGGTATCATTGAAAACTACTAGAAAAACTCTTTTATTAAAATCATGATTTTGTGATGTGTTGTCGATTTGTCTTGACCTTTTCTATTATTTTATAAACATTTTCCAAACCCGAAAACATGTATTCATCAACTTTATTAGAGACATAGGTGTTCTAGATCACTTACCATAAATGGATTCGTATGGATCCCTATATATTCATGAGTAGAAACTATTATTCTTTAATAACTAGACTTGATGATGATTCAAATCCCATTATCCTTTTAATTCAATCAAGAATGCGTTCAACATGTCCTCATGTTTCTGGATTGTGTACTTAGATTGGCCATCAGTTTCGGGGTGATAATACATAATTGAGTTCAAAATAGTGTTTATATAATATTGGATAAATTTCTAAAACATAGTGTTAAATCCTGAAACTGCATGAGATATAACTGATAGTGTAGTTCAATGCATTCTCATCAGCTATCTAATATATATTTGTTTTTTGATCATGTGAAATATAGTTTTTATTTTTTATGAAGTGAGTAGTCATTTTAAGAAGATCCACCACAACTAATATAGAATTAGTTCCTCTTGATGTCTTTTGAATACTAGGTAAAAAGTTTATAGTGATGTTTTCCCATATTCATTTAATTATTGGTAATGGCTACATCATCCCCATATATATTTTTCTTACAAACTTCAATTACTAAAACACTAGGCAAATTAATTTATATTTTATGATCCTATTCTACATATTATCCCATAAATAGTTCTCTTGGAGATCTCGATACATATTCATTCTCTTTATATGGAAGAAGATGGTCGAACTATGTGAAACTACAAATAAATCATTTTTATCAAAATATTTTATGGTACATATTGTTGTGAACCAAATATTACAAATCCATAAATATTGGACTATGAGGATTTCCCTTTCCTAATAGCTTATACACTCTTCTATATTTCCAAATAATATATTTTGGAATCCATTTCCTTCTATAGAAGGGGTGGGAGAGAAATCATTTGAGAATATAATGAAGATATTCCTTCATTTATGATCCCCATGTCCATCCTTTTCGTGTCTAGTAATATTTTATCTCTATCAATTCTCATCATTGATAAGGTTTCTAGATCCTTTTAATTATATAATTTTCTACTTTATTTTCATTTCTAGGTTTATAATGGATTGAATATTCAATGTCCATGATCAGCTATTACTATCTTTACTAGAACATACTAATAGATTTTCTTGAAACATTAATTAATAATATTATGATCCATATATATGTCACACTTATCCCCTTTGATATTCTTATTTTAAATCCTAAATTTTATGATAACTGCATCTAACTCTTGATCATTTATTGGCTATTTAATATAATAATCTTTCAACTCCCTTGAGGCACATGCTCTAACTTTATCATTCTACACTAGTATAAAACCCATGATATTATTTTTAGAATCTCTATATACCATGAAAATATCCTTGGGATGCATGTGTAATAGAGAATGATAATATATTTTTTATATTCCTTATAGATATTTTAACATTTAGTAGTCCATAAAAACATAACTCCCCTCCAATTATATTTAGTTATCATGTTTGAAAATCATGATAAATTTCTTAATAATTATCTGTAATACCCAGCCATCCCAAGGGAACTACAGTTATCCATTATAGATATTGGAATGAGCCAAAACTAAATTTCCATTATCGCAAATGGGATTATAGGTTTCCATATATTGGTTATAACCTTCCCTAATAATGATTATTCTCCAATCAAGAAATCAAATTTATTATACTTTTCAAATACATTTTCATTTCATAAAGGTATTAGTGAAACATTCAAATGCCCCTCAGTACTCTCATTAATTTTCGAGTATATCATAATATCATCTATAAATACTACAAAAAATATTTCATGGAAATATTTAAAGACTATATTAATTATGTCTATAAATATTTTTGGAGCACTACTGGGTCCTAAGAGCATCACTTTGTACTCATATATCCATAACTCGTTCAAAAGTCCATCTGGGGGATATCTTCATTATTCACATTTTATTGGATATATATAGAATAAATTTCTTCATTTTGAAAATACGAGGACCCAAATATATGATCAAATAATTAATATATATTTTTAATGGGATACTTTTTCTTTATCATAATATTATTCTAGTTCACTATCACCAATGCATAGGGGAATTGACACATTATTCTTCTTAATGAAGAGAACCGACACAACCCATGGTGAAGAACTCTAATGTATAAAAACTTTTTAAATATTCTGTTATAGCTACATATTCATTTCTTCTAACTCAACAGTGTCCATTCTATAAAGAGGCTCAAATATAGGCTTAGATCTATCTATAAGTTAAATTTAGAACTCAACATTTGGTCAAGGTGGAAAAATCAATAATTCATTAGGGAATACATAAGTATAATACCTCATAATGGGAATTACATCAATAATTATTCACACCTTGTTTTCAACAAATTTTACCATACATTATTTCTCATAATGAAATAATATATATTCTTTATATAAATACTTCAAAAGAGATTCCTCCACTTCATTACACTTGATTAACATTGGAAAATGACTCCATATGTGGACAGTGATATCTATTCACAATAGAATATACTAAAATTTTTGTAGGATAACAAATCCATGACTAATAAGGAATAAAACTCAAATATAGGATGTAAGAAGATATTTTTTAAAATATTCAATCCCAAAAAAGTTAATGGTGCTGAATTGTGCATTTGAGACACAATAATGTTCCCCTTTATTATTCTCATAGGTAAATCAACATCTATGTTTTGAGGTATTGTTCGAATAGTTGTACTAATATATAATGATAATAAACAAAGTTTAGAACTATAATCATATTGGAAATTTGATTCTCATGAATGGGCAATGTGCTCTCGTTTTATTATGTGAATTTGGTTTTAATCATTTTTAACATCCAATAAAAACATAGGGGTAATACTACCTAAAATAAATATCATATGAGAAGGGAATATAGCAACTTAATTGGAATAAAATATAAATGAAAATAATAACCTAACATACGAGTCCCTAATTTCTATCATGGTTATGCATGGTAATTTACAAATTTATGTTTTCTAGCCAAACACTTTGTTCAAACATTCATAATAGTTCATAAAGAGTTTGTGAATATAATTGCTTATTCAATGGGACTTTCCAACCAAGTATACTGCAAGGCCTCTTTATTATGGACCAGGTGAAGATTGAGTTATTACTCAATGAACCCTTTTCTATATTATTACCCCTATGTATCGTAGTCTCAGATCAAAATCATCTTATTGTATTTATATAGGGATATAATTTCATGGAAACAACATAATCTATACATCAGAAATTTTTTGTAAATTTTCTAATATGTAGAGTTATACATAGGTTTATAACCAAAATATTCTAGTCCCAATCGCCATAAATGAATATAATTTTCACTGATATTAACTATTATGACTAAATCCTTTTACACATATTATTTTATTATTTTATACAAAAATATTCATTAAATTGAAACTAATGATCATGTGGTCTCGTGTAGTGGGAAATCATTGATCAAATTACATCCTAAAAAACTAAATCAAAAAATTATTTTTTAATTCTAAAAATTGATATCCTATGTCTCCTTGATGTCTTAAAACTATATAATATAATCTGGTAAATACAATGAAAAATGCGGTGAGCTATAAATCCCAATGAGGGGAAAATAGAACAACTATGTAAAACATGATAGTAAAATTGAATAAAAAGATATAATGAAAGAGAAGAATAATGAAAAATAAAATGAGGGAATAAACTAAACAACACCGTATCATAAAATCCTGAAATAAAAGGAATTTGACAGTAACATATACCATGATATAAGCATAAATCCAGGTTTACTACCTAGACACCTCATATGGTTGAAAAATCCCCATAATGGATTACGTTTACTTCTTAAACCCAAACATACCATCTCATGAAAAAAATATTTCCCATTATATTAGAGTTATATCTGCGTGAACACATCATAAAATTTAAATGATTATGTCTTCCACAAAAATATATCAATAATAAACCATAATCATAAAAATTATCCACTGAAATAAATGGGTTGTATAATTATTCCTTATATTACAATAAAATGATACTTCATCAATATTCAAAATTTAATATGGAATTAAATATTTTGGAGTTTCATATATAATTACATAATCATAGGAATCAGAATATGGTTTTAATTTGTGTATAATGACTTCAGAAAGTGTAGATAATTTTGTATAGATGTAAACATTCAAAAAAGTGTTTTAAGGAACCATTTAAATACTTTGAGAGAAAGATGAGATATAGAATTTTTTTTTGAAAAATTTGGGTAAAATAATATTTATTCCAAAACTATTCCTTTATTTAATGAAATAATTAATGGAAATAAATCCTTTAAATGAGTGTTAAATAGAAGGATCAGTGGATAGAAAAGTTCCCATTAATTGGGTTTTATTTGGGAATGCGGTATAAGAGAAATGAACTTAAGGTTTGTATTACCACACCAAAGGAATGGATAATAATATTGGAATATATATAACAGACATATATAAATTATATAAAATCATTATATATCATAAAATCGAGAGATAATTTGAGTTAGATAGAGAAATGTCATTAGCTAAAGAAAAATGGTGGTTTAGAGTGATCCCTTACCTTAGGATCCAGAGTCATTCTGAACATTCAATTAATGACCCATATAAACAAATTAAATTAATTAATTACACAATCTAGTAAATTGATAATCTATATTATATTTAATATAATTATATTGTGTTCATTTATAAGCATTTTTATGAGATATAAATTTCAATTTTTTTATTTTTGAGACGTTCGTTTCATGATAACAAATTCGAATACCCTGTGGATAAATATTAATGTTTTGGAAATAGGGAATTCAACTACATATGTGAAATGAAATGGTAATATTGTAAATAAAAAAATTTAAATGGTCCTAAATACCCATATATTTCCGGTATAACAATGATTCACTTTGTAAAAACATTAACGTTATATAATTAGTTATTTTATATCATTTTTTTGGTCATCATGAACTATATTTATATAATTTAATTACATGATTAATTAAACATTAAATAAGTTTAATAAGTTATAATTTAATTATTAGATTCCTGTATAACCAAAATATTATTTCTATAACATGGGATTAAAGAGATGGGGAAAATAATGTGTTTTTTTATTGAGGTAGTGAACCAACCATATTGTGAAAAATTATTTCAGTAAATAATAAGTAGATTTGAGGGGTTTGGATTGATATTACACCATAATAATAATATATTAGTATGATTATGATACTGTTTTGATGGTGTTTATATGTATGGAGATCATATGGGAGTTGAAGAAGAATAATAAAATTGAAAAACTTTTGTGGAAACTTTCACCTCTTACATTGGATGTCACCAATTTGGTTACAGATTAAGGATACAAGAAATGGAATTTGAAGGTTGATAGTTGGAATATATAACATGAGAGATAATTTTTAACATCTTGACATGGATTCCATTGAACAGTGTCCCAGGTAGGAGTGTCATGCAGTGTCAAGCGTATCTCCCCAAATTCCAGAGGTTTCCGACTAGGAGTGAGGGCCAAGAATATGCTTGTGGGGAGACTATTCCCTCCTATTATAGTATAAAATAATGAAAATTCACATCAGTCATCTATTGGAGTCATAATATCAATAAATAGTCATCAATACTAGAAATTATGACCATTGGACCAGTTACCCACCATAGGGGAAGCATAATAATAACTGAATATGAGGTAAACCTATAAAAGATAGATACATACAACATTTCCTGAATTAATCTCATATAAAAAGGATATTTCTAATATTGTATCTAGAAATCATTCAATATGTGAATACAAGCATCAATACATTAAATTTATAGTAGTACTAAAATTACTAAATAGCACTCTCTCTAGATTACATCACGAGCCTAAATAAGTTATGTTCTCTCTTACTCCCTCTCTGAAAAAAGATAGAATATAGATTTTTATGCTTTTCCCAATCCCTAACTATTTACATATTATTTATCTAGGTACATAACTGTATCCCAAGAAAGGGTGTGAGATAAAATCATAGTAAGATTCCACTAATGGAGTTTGTAACATCCCAAGATGTGAAATTCATCCTAATGCAGTGTGCAATGTATATCAAATGTACAATGAAAAGGACACAAGATACCACCCAATATGTATAAAAACTAATGGGAAACATTCTTTCCAAGAAAGGGTCTATATAAAAAAATAGTCAAGATCTTATAATAAAGGATCTTTAATGAAAACAGAATTAAATACCATGGCTATTCCATATATCAATAAGAGACAAAAAAAACCAAAAACACATAGTATAACCCATAGATCACATCCACCATGGATATTATTGATATCATGGATATCATATCAACCATATATGCTCTATATAATAAGAAATTTTTTGACCTTGTGGGTCCAGATCCATGGTGTAGATAACCAAGGAGTTATTATTGAGTCCCGGTAGCAACTCGATGGAAACCTGGTTAGGCTTATAATGGGGTCAGTAGAGCATGTCAACATTCCATGGCCATAGAAATCCCAAAAATATAGATCTAATGGGTATAAAGGCCAAAGGAATCCTAATAATTCATGACTCAAGTAGAAATTGTATCCCATGAATCCACTACTGTTGTCAAGATCCATAGAGGGTAATGTCAATGGCATATAATGGAATTAGGATCCAATTTATAACAATAACGGAAAATACTAACATTTACATGCATTACATTTCATTCATAAATAGAGAATAATTCCCAATACTAGAGTTTAAAAATGAATATAACAGTTTATATATAAACAATTAAATAGTTTGCATCATTATATCACTTCGAAAGGGAGGAAAACCATCTCCTAATAAATCAATTCAATTCATTTATAACTGGCCTTCCATTAACTATTATTTCATAAAAACAACCCAGGGGTGGTATAAATATAATAAATGGAAAAGAAACACCCTAAGGGTGGATAAGTACGATGAAACATCCTCCACATTTCTCAAATTTCCTCAATATAAACCTAAAATATTTCTAAATCATTCAATACAATTACTCAATAAATTATCAGGGCACCGTCGAAATGTCTGGTTCATCCTATAACAAAAAATGGGATATAAAAAAACAAACCTAAAAGGAATGTTGAATACCGCCTATTTTTGGTCCTCAGTGGGGTTCCCATCATGTATCAATCTCTGATTCAGTCTAGATCAAGAGAAAAACAAATAACATATGAAAAGCCAGTGCAAGACGAAATAGGTCAATCATGATTGATTCAATGTTTGGATGTTGATATGAGATAAAAAGCTATAGAATTGGGTCAAATAATCTATAATGATTCCCACTAATATCCAATGTATGAAAAAGAAATTAGGTTTTTGGTTTTCAATATTTTTTTGGAAAAAATATTAATTTATCTAAACAATATTGGGGCATATGGTTTGGTCACAAGGTTGGCCAAACCATGAACCAACCATTCACCCTTCACAATATCAACGGAGAACCACATATGGTTAGTTTGGATGGTTTATAAAACCATTCCCATACTGCGTCTCATCGACTACCATAATAAAAAAAGGACCTTTCCAGAGAATTCACCCCACTTCTCAGGGTTTTGCTTAACCTTGAATGCTCCCACATCCCTATATCTAGGCCTCGCATATTTTTTTTGAAAATGTGGCCTACTCCACACGGTCTCTTCAAACCTTGTTTCCTACATTGTTCTTCCAAAAAATTTGGTCCCATGTTCGGAACAGGGCTCAAAACCCTCAATATACCCATGATCACGTGGGGTACTCCCATTAGGCCATTAAAAAGCATATACTTCAAAAATAAAAAATCAATACCTTGTATGAAAACCCACAATCTTACAATATCCACACTAAAGAAATTGATCACAAAATTCCCCTTCCATGGGTGGTCAAGAATCTTCAGAGAATAACTCTGAGCACTAAATATTTACGTCAGCATCCAGCTCCATAGTATTATCCCATAAATTTAATTTCTGCCACAGAACCATTACTAGAGGAAATGATCAGAAACATAAAACCGTTTTCTCCAATAATATAAACAAATAGGATTCTCTCCAAAGGATTTATTTACTTATAACTCATGATCCTCATGATGAGAATCATGAGATAATTCCGAATGAGAACAATTCAGTTGAGACAGATGAAATAATTCATGCATGGCTCAATACCTACGAGGTAACTACAACTGATAGGATATCGACACAAATATACTTATACTATCTAATAGACATTTATATTTTTTTTAAATCTTACCATATCTCTTAATATTTCTATGTCCCAACCCAAGGGTGACACATAAAAAGTCTAAATCAACAACCATGAACTGTAGAGGTTGTCGAAGGAAATTGGTGTAATAATTCTATTAATATTGTGAAATAGATATATACTTCTTGATTAGTTATACCTATATGGAATCTCTTTTAAGAGGAACAGTCCTAGTAATGCTACCTCCCATACCTCTAACCAGTATAGTGGTGACCAACATTGACTTCTATAAAATTACTTATAAATTTCTATTTTTATATTCTCCAAATAACTATTATTTTATGAGGAATCCACATGGGAATTATGAATCTACCAAGAGACCTAAAAATCATATATGCATTCTCTATTAACGTACTTATGAACATATATCGTACACTCCATATGACCATTAGTCTGAGGGTGTTATGATGTTATCAGAAGAACTAATGTACCCAAATCCCTCTACAAACAGTGACAGAAATAAGACATAAAATTGGAATCCATATCCAAAAGGATAGTACGAGGGACCTCATGAAGTCAAATTATCTCATGGATATAGATCCTACCATGATCATCCAATAAAAATGTCTTTGTGATTAGATGGATGCAAGTCACCATTGTGACCTTGTTAACAAAAACCCACACAACATCACTGCCTCAAAGTGACCTTGTTAATCTAATCATGTAATTCATCATGATATTATCACACTTATAACAGAAAATGGGCAACTACATTAAAATTAAATCTAGTTTCTGATGTCCCACATTCACATGATGACATGTGGAACACCTTATACAAAAACTAGGTACCTCACATTTCTCCCCTAACATAAATACTTGTGATGTAGATCATGATACATCTAGGTCACTCCATGGTGCACTTCCCAAACTTAGGTATGACACTTTCTTATAAGCTCTTCATGTATGTCTGCTGAAACACATACACGACCATGAATATGCAAGATATGATCCTCGACTACCATCCAATTAAGATGTGGGTCCTGACCTACCAAATTTTCTAATAGGAATAGGACCTCAAAATTTGATAGGTGCATTATACTTACTCTATATATAATTTTTTATGTTACAGTAATCAATAAAAGAAAATTCAACCCCTGACCATCCAACACCTCCAAGTTCAACTCTACAAATATGGTCATAATCTTCCACACACAAGTGATCTCCATAAATTCATGTATCTATGTCCTACTACTTAGTGCATTGACCACCACATTTTCATTTCTAGGTGTATATGAAATCTTAATGTTTAATATATATTGTTACTCAAATCACCTTCACTGCCTCAAATTTATATCAGATTGTGTAAATATATACTTGTGTCTTTTTTGATCTGTCTACATTAAAAAATGCTCCCCCAGTTAGTAATGTCTCAAAAAATTAAAAGCATGAATAACTACAAAAAACTCCAAATCTCACGTGGCCACAACTACTAAGACCTATATACCATGAATTGATGCCCACACAACCCCAGTAGTACTTCTCCTAGACTGATACATAATGTATCATATTACATAGTCTATATCCTCCAAATATATAGAATAACATGGACTTGTGTAGAATCTAGTCTCCCTTTCCACTCCTAAAAGGATGTGTCATAAGTATCTGTCGATAAAAATTTGACACCCTTCTTATTCAATCTCATTTGAGGAGATGTTACATGTGATATGTCCTATATAATATGCCTATAATATCAAAATATACCCAATAAACATCTTATATAAAATATGTTCTTTGTATGATCCTAGGAATCTTATATGACACCTTTTTTGGGCCAACTGATACTCATGTCTCTTAGATGACATGACACAATAAGTTAATCAGATCCATCTAGAAGTATCACTTTGTGATCATAACATATAATTAATTCTCTCCCAATGTATTAAAAAATCAATATTCTATTAATGGTCATGTGATTCTTTATAATACAGTAAGACATATAACATAAAACTACCACAAAGCAATTTAGATAAGGGTGGAAACTCTATTAATTAGTTGAATGAAAACAACTGGTGTGTACATGAGACCTATATACATAACCATGTACTCATATATACCATACATATAATGAAAATATTTATGAGCTGTGTAAATAGGTGAAATAATCACTTCATGGTATCCAAATCTCAAATAAGTTTTTGATAAAACCAAATCCCCTTAGATCTGTTATAAAATTTCATCTATCCACCGTAAGGGATAATGGTTCATAACTGTCAACCAGTTAATTTTTTGATAGTTCCCATATAACCTGAGGGTACCATTGTCCTTTTTTTAAAATGGACTGATGATCCCTATAGATAAGTATTGGTTCATATAACACTTATCACCTTTATGTCCTCTATATTCTTCTTTATTTCATGAAAAAATCTTGTACCCATATTATAAGGAGGAATGGATACTGGTGTATCTCCTAGAACTATATTAATAGAGAAATACATATCCATCTCAAAAGGTAAACAAAAAATAATCCATGTGAACATCCTTGAAATGATCAACCACTGGATGGGAATCTACTGGAAATGATCAATCATCTTCGAGATATATACAGGAAATTTAGGATATTATCCCCACTTGATTGGAAAATCCCATTAAACATTTTCAATAAACACTCTTCCATATGGTGATGCGAATTAACTCTAAAATATTATAAATAAACATAGGCTTGATAAGAAACAAGTCATTCCATCCCATGTATGAAATAAATCCCATTCATCTCAGTGATAAAAATATCCCAGACAATGTGACTCCCACCATCTGAGAAGGTTAAATCCCATGCTTTGGTGTAGAGTCTCCATTATGATTACCAAAAGATTATTGTGTGTTATGATTCCCTAAAAAATGAACTATAATCCCAAGGGTTTCCACCACATTTGAAATAATGAAAATATGATATGAACTAGTAACAAAAAGAGTAGATACGATCATAGAATTTACAATGAAAATACCTCTCACCGTAGACGAACTCATGTTCTGATCCTTGGGTGTAGGATTTCCAAATATATCTGTCTTCAACTATTACCCTATGAAACAATAACACTGCCCAAAGTAGTCCAACTATGGTATATATGAATAACTAGTGCATGGATTCCATGGCCAAGACCACCAACTCAGCATAAATGACATGTACTACTCCAGCTCCTGGCATAATATTGACCTACAAAACCCACTCCAAAACATGATATCTAATTTAAACCCCCTACAATAACATTTGGAGAGATATTACATCAAATATAATGCATATGGACCATCCTACCATTTGATCAACACTCAACTAGGTCACGATTGAACTAATTTATCACATGTCCCAATCTACCACACTCATAAAAAAATATTGTAATATAATCACTAACAACATTCCTAAAACTCTCCTTAAAAGAAGCTTCAAAAGGCCACTTCATACCACTAGAATTTGAACCACTAGGTCAATAGACTATACTTTTATGGTCCACAGACGCATATTCCCTCATGATTCCCACTATAATTAGTGCATTATTCACTATCTCAGTAATCATCATTAATTATAAAATGTTGAACTTAGATCTTACATCATGGAAATGACCTTCCTGGAAGTGTCTCAACCTTGATAGCTCATCATCATGTTATATATGTGAAAAACACTACATATATGTAAATAATGATGAATATTTAATAAATGAAATTGTTCCCTAATGCATACACAGAAAATAATATTCCTTCTCTAATATTATTATCCTAAGGAAAATTTAATAATAGAACCTACTTTGTAAATCACATTAAACCATATCTATGTGTACACCATCATTGATCAAAACATCCCACTTTTACTTTTCTTCTCCTTGAAGCATGTAAGTCTAGAGCTTCCCTCTCCTACAAGGATGTCTCTCTAGATTCTTGAATTTTAAAATACTATTCCTAATACATAGCTCATAATCCATTGGACCTGCAACCCTATAAAATGATATTATTAATCTACTAGAACACACATGTTTTATCTACCATTATTTAGGAAATCTATAATGCTCTTTGTTATATATTAATATAGTGTAAAAACTTATCATGAAACTATGCCTCAGAAACTACTTCCAGATCAACAACCAGTGCCTCAGCTGTATCTATAGGATTATATATGAGTATCCCTTGTCCCATCACCTTAGGATCATGGTCATGATGAACCTTAGGGCATATTAATAGAGGTATTCATTGTGAAATTTATCTATAATTCCTAACACACATCTCAGAAAAGATTGATAAAAAATGATCAAAACAAAAAGACTTGTATTGGCCGAAACATTCTTATAAATATTTTGTATAAAACCTCTTTCTTCTAATTCTAGGACTTATAATAACAATGATAAATAACATCACTAGAGACATTTCCGACCACCTACTTTAAATATGGTTCTAGTTCAATCTTTTTGTCTCCATAAATTTCCGTTCTATTTAAATTTCACAATTATTGAAATTCAAATTAAGTGTTTGAACTAAATGGTTCACTACTTTAAATCCAAAGTGGATTATATACCTCACAAACTCAAATATATATTCCACTCAATCCGTACCATAAAATGTTATTGTCCATACGACCACTGGTCCATGAATCAACATACCATAGTTGGATACATAGGGAGTCTGATATAGCCCAATCATGAAAATACTATTTAGGTTATTGTAGTCATCCTATTTACTATCCATTTTTTCAAATTTCTATAAAAACCATTTATCACACACCAGGTTTATCACAGAATCCACAAACCATGAAGTCATGCAGTCATGTAATATACCCTATATGGAATGGAATAATGTACAATATGTGAATCATGTAATTTTATTTAATGATGAATGAGATACATACCCTCATCACAATATAAAATGGTAAAATCAATCCTCAGTCACATCAATAATAACATCACAATTCAAGTGCATAACACAAAATTGGGATCATGTCATCTATAATAGTAAAATTATTGAAAAACACAATTTTCATTCGACGTAATTTGGATTTTTCAAATACATGGTTTAGATATTCCAAAGAAAATTTCATTTCCAAATTCCAATTCACCATAAACTCATTTATATTAACTAAAAAAATACATAATAAAAGTAAAAATTCTTATACCTTTTTTTCATGTCCTGTCCTAGATGCCACTGACTGGTGCCCTAACCTTGGGGGTCACAAGGCCTCAATTGCATATATGAAAATGACATAGGCTGTGATATTGTAATTAGGGCCTAGGATGTGTCATTGGGAAAATTATTCCCTATTTATAGAGTGTTACACAATAGAATATGAATAAATTATGTTGTAATAACCATCATATCAATGAATACATAGTATGAATTGGTACTATTACCACTGGACTAGAAAGGCTATTGGAAGCATTATTTTACTGAACATGAGAGAAACATAAAAAATACATATGTATACAACATTTAAAAAAGTAAGATGATATAAAAAATGATATTTCCTTTTATGTAGATACAAATAATCCATAATAGGTATACATGAATTAGCGTAATATGTGTATCAATGTACCAAAAAGACCAAAAATTAAAATCTCCAGATATCATCATGATCCTCATATCAGTCATATTCACCCCTTATACTAAGCATAGAACAAAGACAAGAATCAAACATTATAACATTTCCTAATTCCATGCTACATCCATATAGTCTGTTTGGGAACCCATTGAGAACCCAATATAGTGTTTCAGATAAAACCCCAGTATGCCACGACCAATAGAGTCTATAACAATCCATGAGGTACAATATATTCTAATGTAGTGCGTAATATATATCACATGTACATAAAAAAGGAAACAGGTACACATGGATTTTGTAAAATAAGTAATGTGAAACTTTCTATCCAAACATGTGTCCCTACAATAAAATGGTCATTATTTTATAATGAGTAATCTCTATGGAAAGCTCATATAAATACCATGAACATGCCATATATATATAGAATATTCAAAAAAATAGTCGACACACTATATAACCCATAAATTACATCCACCATAGTCATTCTATATATTTTGTATATCGTATGAACTATTGTTGATCTATGTAATCAAAAATGTCAGACCACGTGGTTTCAAACTCGTGGTGTAGAGAACCAGGACATCCTTGTTGAGTCCAAGGAGAATCTTGATGTAATCATGGTTAGACATAGAATTGGGTCGAAGGATCATGTCAATAGTCCATGGCCATAACAAGCCCAAAAAATCCAGATCCATGGGGTAGTAAGGCCTTATCCATCCTACAGTATCAAAACCCAAGGAGAAATCACATCTAATGATTCTACTTATACTATCAATATCCACGGAGGTAACATCCATACTATATAATAGCATAAATATCCAAGGTACAATAACTAGGTCATCGACTTCCATTTCTATTCATCAAATGATATTCAACAATTCACAAGCATTAAAAATCCATGAGTTTACCAACTCATATAAAAATTCAAATTTACACAATTAAATAGTAAACATCATTCTATCACAAGGAAAAGTATGAAACAACCTCTTAATAAATCAATTAAATTCAATTAATTTATAACTATGCATCCTCAAACTTCAAATTCTCAAACAAACCCCATGGGTGGTATAATATTAATAAAAAACAATAGAACACCACATTGGTGTCCTAGGTTGTGGGAATAACCTCCAATTATCTCAAAGGTACTCAAGGGAAACCTAAACAGGATTAAATTCATTTAATTAAATTACTCAATTTAAAATCGAGGTATCACTGGAATATACGGTGCATGGAACAATGGAAACTATGAAGAAAATCACTAAACCAAAGGGAAGGATATTGAACATATATTGTATTTCCATAGTGGGTGCTCATCCAGTATTGATATATTATTGCATATATATCGAGAGAAAATGATAAATAGATGAAAATCTGGTGTGAATCCAATGAGATCGATGGTGTTCAATTTCTAGTTCATATGGCGAAATGAGATCAAAATATTTTCAATTGGATCTATGTATCACTTCCAAAACCAACTCATTTCAAACTGAGGAAAAGGAAATCTAGATTTAGGTTCTAAAAAAATATTGATCAAAATATTTTCATTTTACACAAAATTAATAGTTCACACTATTTTGACACACAGTTGGACAAACCATGCAATAAATATGTTACCTTAAATGTCTCCAAATCTAATATGCATTCTCTATCAAACCACGCACCCTTACCCGCATAATATCTTCTAACCGTGAAACCTACCTATTTCTTCAAAAAATGTGGGTTCTACTCTCTGAAAAATCTAAGTTCACAAAAAATACAAACATTATTACATTTGGTACTTCGATTAGATCATATAAAATATTTTAAAACGAAAATAAAATATTTGTACCTCAATGGAAAACATGAGAACATATAGGATTGAGAAATAAATTGGGTTAAAATATTAAACGCTACATTGCTTATATCTTGTGAGGATTAAGGGTTTTGAGGGATGGTACTTATAAGGGGGATATGGGTTTTTTTAATATTATAATAATTATATTATTATTTTGGCTCTAGAATACAACTAGAATTGTTTTTTGTGACTATATACAACAAATTATTAATATGAGGATAAGTTAGTGGTATCATGCATCAGAAATATATTTATTCTCGTATTTTTTTGTATATAGTGAAAATTACTATATTATATATATTTTTATATTTAAAAAATAATTATCTATTTTTGATAAATTATAAAAATTCACCCTCACCCTTTCATGATTTGTGGATTACAAAAATGAGATACATTTTATGATAAATATATTATACATATGATAATTTTAATTTTAAAATAAATTTATCATTTCTTGGAAAATTACTAATTTTAATATTATTATAAATGTTATCACCCTTTGAAAAACAATACAAGGAATCATAAAATTATATTATCATTATAATACAACATAATATTAATTTATTAACCAAATTATGAAAATGAAATTTCATTTTAAACATTATATTTGTTATAATAGGAAAATAAATCATATAATTCATACAAAAATGAAAGCATTTATTTTATCATTTTATTGAATTTAAATACTTATATCGTGAAATAAATATTTCATTTTTAATTTTATTATATACCTAAATTTTATTTTTCAATTAAATAGTTGAGGATACAATTCCATTGGTCATGTTATAGTTCCTAATGACCATATTTGTAATTGTTATATAGGAACCCCACTACATAGAACTAAATTATATTCTATTCTTTATCTATTAACTTATATATTCTTTTAAGGTTATATATATTTTAATTTTAAATAATAATATTTTATTAGTAATATTTTTCATCATTTCTACAATGATGTTTGTGGGTGCAGTTATTTAGGTGGATCGAGCAGATCCAATTTCCCATATTTCAGTTATATTATTTTCTTACTTTTTATCCCACTACAATATTTTCAATAAATATTTCAATGATCATTCTAAAAATGTAACATTCCAATTATTATAACTAAATGATGTTGGTCTAATAATTTCAGTCATGTTATTTATATACAATTTCTAAATATGACACAATTATATGAAGGGAAATTCAATTGATAAAATTATGATTCATTACAATAAATCCATTCCAATGAGTGTTTATGGTTATATGGATTCCTACTAATTATTAAAAAGATAAATAATAAGGTATGGTTTTTCAACCCTTCTCTCTCATTTTTAATTGATTTTTTGGAAATAAAATTTCAACTTGTTTAATAGATTTTAATTTCATAGTATTATTTATCATTATATATGTTGTAAATGAGGAAATAATTATCTCCTCCCATTATAACCTTTTTAATTTCATAATTAATACCAAAAAAAGAATTCTCATTCCACCCATTATATTATAAATTATAAACAATTATTATAATTCCATTATTCTATTAAACATATGGCATTATCAACTATTTAATATATTCAAAATGATATTTTATCACATTAAAGTATTTTCCCAATTCATAATAATTCCCAAAAAAATAATTTTTGGAATGTAAAGAGTGTATGGGTTTCCTAAAAATGACATTCCTGTATGGATACTAGAATGTGGATGAGATTATACCACTTATAAACCTTAGGGTAATAATTACAAAATGGTTTAGTGGAATCATTTACTCATCTATAAAACTAATAAACATTCTAGAGACTCCATGGAAATATGCTTTGGAATATTCAAACACTTTTTATAGACCATGGTGAAGGATTTTTTCCAGCCATTATTATTGTCTCCTACCAGTGAAAACCATTAAACATAATTATTATCTTCTATTAAAAACAAAACCCTTTGAAAAAAAAATTCACTAGTAAATTATCATTATTTATCAAATAATGGTACATCCTGTTATATCAATAATAACCAAAACAATATATGTTGATTATTTAATTTTTAACAACCAAGTTTATCTCTCCGAATGGGTTTTGATCAGGTTATCACTTTTATTAATAGAAAAAATTACTAAAATTCCATATATTGTTATTATAATAAGTATGTTTATTGGAAATTTTACTATCTATTATTTTACATCCCTTATTTAATACAATAATGGATTATGACAATATCAACTCTTTTATTGACATAGGGAAACATATTGGTTTTTTGTATATTTTTATATCAATAAGCATGATTATTTGAAAAGTTAATAATGAATTTTATATTCATTTAGTCTTATAATGAAATAATTTTACTTAAATAAGTGATGGTTAGGGCCAACATTATATACCACCGTTGTGGATTTTTAGGCCTCATTAGATAAACTTGATTAGTTAATTTGGTGTATGCGTATGAAAAATAAGATGTTTCCTCTATGGTAAAATCATTATCTCTAAGTATTAAAACCCAAAATTATCATACATGGATATTACATCTTAATAAAATAAAATATAATTCCTTAAATAATGATCTAAACTATAATCATTTATGTCTAGTTTCTTTGGAAACTCGGAAACCTAAACAACATGTTCATAAGGGAACTACATCTCCCCCAAAAATTTCTTCACATCTAGTACCCATCATTGAATTATCATACATATTTGATTTCTATATAAACTATGGAAGGGATAAATTTTAAAGGGTCACATATGATAAATGTATTGGTAAACTTGAGATACATTAACATAACATTAGTGTACAAGTATGAGAACTTGAGAATAACATTTGAAGACAACATCCTGCATGTAGATCATAAGTACAAGACATGATATATATCTTGGATGTTAATAAGACATGAATCAAAATGGAATCAATGAACATGATCCATGATAGTGTAACATTGTAATAAGAAATATAATTAAGTTATACACATAAGAATACAACATTGTGAATATATTTAATTAGAGATAGGTTCACTCATTAAGTTAAGGACCTTATGTCACACCATCACATAAAATTATTGACATAAAAGTATGTTGATAGATGACATTATAGACCTGAAAAAAGGTCTAAACATAACCTTATAGACATGAATGTAGGTCCACATATTACATTACATACCTAAAAGAAGGCCCAAAAAATATGTAATTTTCTGTTACTTATTTAAATGTATTTCTTGACCCTTGTGTATTCTCTTTTTCATTCAGTCTTATTTTGGGGTCATTAAGTGAAATTTTATATGTTTTGGAGGCCCTTGTGGATGTTCAAATATGGGTCATGTTTAAGTTAAACCATGTGGTTTTCCCATCAACCTATGAAACCTGTGTTGGGTAATAGAAAGGGGGCATATGATTTTTACAAATTATGCGGCCACTGGGTGCTAATTGCACAATCATAGGCATATGTGGTTTTAATAGTTCTAAAATAGATAATGTAACCATAGGAAAAAACCATGAACCCCAAGAAGAATCTCAGTATATGGTACACATTTAAAGTGCATGGTTACTCCTAACCGTGTGACCTCACCACCATGCCATGCATGCAGTTTTTAGACACTGAAAATATGTTTTTACAAATTCCCAGGACCCATGTTTAACCTCTAATGACCCCTTCATATCATATTGCCTCGACATAATCCTTCCCCAAAACTTGAGAGGGTGAATACATGTGATTATCAAGGAATTTCCTTTATTCTTGATAATTTAACTCAATGTATGTAGCATTTATGATCAAACGTTTTTGTTTCTACATAGATCCTCATTAGATCTCTTATCCTACCTAATTTTGGAACCAATAGAGGGTTTCGATGATTGATCTATGTTTCTTGATTGAGAATTTATGTGTTTCTTAAAGATATAGGATTATTATTACCTAATCTAATCTTCCGCAATCTATATTTTCAATGTCAGTTTGTTATTCATATGTTACTAAGGTAGGATTTTATATACAAAGGGATAATGAATTTATTAATATACTAGTGAATTCCATTGTGATATGAATTTAATTTAATTTATTTAGACTTTGATTATTTTTTAAAAATAAATAATCTTTTAAAATTTTATTTCATTAAAATTATTCCATGAAAACCAATGGTTTGATTAAATCCTTGAATGGGGGTTTTGGTTCAAAAATGGGTTTCCATATATCAAATATAGTTATCTTGGATTTCAATTTTGTTGTGAATTGTATAAATGATTTTCAAAAAGAGTTTGAAAAACCGTTTATAATAGGATCCTTTGGTTCAATAGTACTAGACATGCCAGTAATATTTTGCATAATTACACTTTAGGGGTTTCATTAATTTAGTGTGAATAATTTAAATAGATTTCTTACCGGTTGGATCTATCATAGGCACGGATTTGGGGATTTTTTAATGTATATTACGTATAAAAATATACTATATCCCAAATGATGTAGTTTTTCATTTAAGATTGTATTTTGACAATATTTATTGGTCATGGTAATTTTCTCACTTGATTTTACATGATGGGTTGTTCATGGTGATTTTCACACTTTATATCACATGATGGATTGGTCATGGTTATTTTATTACATGACTACCTTATGTAATATTCATTGATTTTATTTATTATAATCTCATACTTTAGCACTTATACTTTAAATATTATTTTTTTTAGAATATAAAATGATTTCAATAAAAATTATTTTATGATTTACAAATGGTTTTGATTTGTAAAAATTCATTGATAAAATGTATTTTCATTAAATATAGAACTATTTAATTCATGATATTCGAATTTTTATAGATCTAGTAGTGGAATCCAATTTGGATTTGTGATAACACACAATTATTTCATTTTTGAGGTTATAGATTCTATTTTGTAGGACCCATGTAAAGGGAAGGAAATATTTTAGCATTTTGCCTTATCTTTTAATCATTTACTTTATTATGGGATGATTTGGAGTTGATAGTTGCTTAAATAGAGACATGTTTTTCTAGAGTTGTTATACATTCTCATTTAGATGATTTGTATAATACTTTATTTATCTTGGATGTATTTTTTCTTCAATTTTATAATATGGTGGTTTTTATTATTTTCTTATATACAAGACATGTTTCTTCTCTCTTATTTCACCTCACAACCATGACTAGATAGCTGAAGTGGATTGTATTGTTTATTCAATTTGCATTGTTATAGAATATTATAAGAGGTATTATCATCCTAATGTGTCTTAACACTTCCTCGTTTTGGTTCTATTATTGAGTATACTAGAGTTAGGACTATTATAATTTGGGGACTAAGTGAGGGAGGTTCCATGATATCTCACTTCTATGTATGCTCTCCAGTTACCATGGGCGGTGGTAAAATTCTTACCCTGTTTAAGGAATTGAGTATGTGGTAATTTGAATTAACTGAATTTCACATTTATTTGAATGGATTCGTTCTTTCTCAGTGGGTTGATTTCCATTCATGAAATTCATAATTACTTTATATTATGGATTTTTAAAAACATGTATCGAAATTCTTGATGTTTGTTCTATGATTTCAGGTTTCTTTCTATAGTTAATTAAATAATGTCTTGTACATAATATAATATGTCTCTAATAATATATCTTCCAAATATAAGAGAGGAAGCTACAAGAAAGGATCCATAGAATAATTATATATTGGACCCCTCTTTGGTTGATGATGTAAACCATACAATTGATAATCTAGGTCATATGTGTGTCAGGAAATCATGACCAATAGTGGATTATGGATTAAAACTCACTAAGAGACATCCACACAAATTTTATTATGATAAGTGAACCCATGAATGTTAGGAGTGTCTGGAATAGATTGAGAGCATTATCACCCTTTTTATGACTCTAAAGAACTCTTAGGTTGGGTTTTCTATGTACATACTCGAGGAAATTTGAAAGAGATGGTGGGACTCTATTGTGCAATATTAGTTTCATTATGATCTTACATGGACATCATTGGTGAAAATATTTTACTATAAATGTTAAACTGAGATGTTACGCATGGAGAAGACCCAAGTGTTTATGTCATTGGAAAGAGTGGAGCGTCATGTTATGAAATATTCCAACCAACATTATACATTTGTGTATTTTTCACCAGAGCTACTTACTAATTACTAACTAAAGGCTAGGAGGCTTGAGTTTGAAATGAGGCCTGATATTCGGTTGATATTGACAGTCATTTTAATTTTGAAATTCAAAGAGATATTAAACAAATTATTATTGGCGGATGGTTACATAGATGGAAACACTAGTTTATGTGAATCTTAAGTTGGAGTAGTACAAAGACATGGTGTGTCTTCTAGCCAAAAAATGATGCTCAATGGATGTCCTTTTTGTTCATGACTCGATTATGGGGATTCTTCATGACAACAATATTACTTTATCTATCAGTGTGGAAGTTATAGTCACACCAACCATAACTATATGAGGGTTCCTAAAATTTTTTATTGTTTTTTAGTATCAAGACATTAGAGGAATTTCTATGAAATTATATCCCATTATTATATGGTTTGATACACTCTCAACAAGGTTTTAGAGGTTCTTACCAATTCTTCCAAGTGCGGTGGGAATAATTCTCATTCAAAGTGGGATTTTCATATTGAAAAGACCATATGGCCTTCTGTGGTGGAGTGTTCTCTTGAATAATCTGAAGCATGGAAAGATATTATTAGAGGTAAAAATATTATTTAGTATTCTATAGTGCTATCATAGTTTGATATATTTATACCCATTCCATTAAATCATCAATGTTAGTTGACATTAGGTGATCAAATTAAAAACATATGATGTTCTTTTTGGACATTTCCATGTCTTTTTTAAATGGGGGTAGAATAAGGTTTCAAGTGTCCCTCGTGTCTATTGGTGATTGTTGACTATAAGGTGGAATGTGAATTTTAATTTTTTTTATATTGAGATATTGAACCTAAAAAATTAAATAGATTGGATGATCATTTTTAAGTACCCGATAGACTATAATCATCACAGGGTTCAGTTATTATCTTTCAATGGGGCCACTCATGCTTTTTTGTGTGAGTGAAACTGTTGATCAACAATGGTGGGGAATGTTTTTTCTTATACTAGAGGAAATAATTAGCCAGTTTTCAGAGATGTTTCTTGATATTTATAAACCTTATATGGGACATCATATTCCTAATTTTCTATGTTCATACCCTATGTTTTTGGATGATTTTTAAATTTTACCACTATTGAGAGGGGTTGGGTTTACTTTTCACTGGATCCCTATCATGATTCTCATTTATATTCCATATTATTGAATGGAACTAGTTGAGTTGTTGGAACATAAATTATCTATTAAAGAGCTAGAGTCTAATGGATTCATTCATCCCAGTATGTCACCATCATCTCGTCCTTCATGCTTTTAAAACAAGGATGACATCATTCTTAGAATTTTCAAGGATTATCAAAAGTTTAATTGGGTGATTATAAAGAAAAAATATCAGTTTAATAGTATTGTTGATCTCTTTAAAAAATATAGATGGTAATTTTGGCTTTCACATATTGACCTATAGTTAGGGTATCACCAACAGATATTCTAATAAGCAGATATATCGAAGACATTTTTTCAAATCCATTTTGGTAATTTTGAGTTTCTAGTTTCCACTATCGGTCTCACTAATTATCCAGATATATTTATAGATTTGATGAAAAATATATTTCATCAGTTCATAGAATTTACTATTGTTGTGTTTGTATATTATACTTTTTTGTACTCTTAGTCATATAAGGACAATAAATACCATTTTGACAACATTTTTAAAACCATTAAGGAATATATTCTATATGGTATGCTTTCCAAATGTATGTTTTGGATCTTGGAAGTGAAATTTTTAGATCATTTAATATATAAGAGTGGAATCTTACCGGATCCTAAGAAAAGATATGTTGTTATATCCTAGGAGTTAGGCTAAAATGTGTATGTGATCCGAAGATTTTTGGTGTTGCTAGTTACTATAGATAGTTTGTTCAATATTTCTCCAAGATTTAATGTACAATGAAATATTTTACCCTAAAGGGTGTAATGTTTGATTGGAGTAAAATAATTGAAATGTTTTGAGGTGCTAATTTTGAGTCTGACTTTAGCACCACGTTTTGTCATATGGAGCTGGGTTCAGGTTATAGTGATTTTTTTGATGATTTTATTATGGGTTTGGGATGTGTCTTGATGCAGGGGAAATTGTTTATAAACTATGGATATCTCTAGTTGTTTCCTCATGATAATAACTACCCTACCCACAATCTTGATTTTCTAGGAATTGTGAATGCACTCAAAACACGACATTATTATCTCTTAATGGAGTAGTTCTCAGTATATTTTGATCCTAATATTCAAAAATATAATTTTCCTAATAAGGATATGATGTTTTGAAGTAGATATTGGTGGGATTACCTTCATACAATTTATTTTTACATTTCATTCACTCATAATAAAGTTAATTTGGTTTCGAATTCATTAAGTAGATAATTAATGACACAATCAATGAAGGAATAGTTTAAGGAGTGTTATCAAATTTTTTTGCTGATATGAGTTTTGGAGGGGAATAAATTGGTGATAATGTTTTCTTGGTATCACAGAAGTATGAATCGTCATTCAATGATCAATTTCATCATGAAATAGACACTGAGTTCCAATTCATTGGTGAATGATTTTATTATGGGAAGACCAAAGTTGAGTGGTCTTGGTCTCCCAATTGAGATTCATTGAAGTGTAGAAGATTAGATATTCTGATTTCTATGTGGTATGAGTTGATGTAGAGTATAAATAAGTCATGTAGGTCTTTACACCCATTGGATAGCAAAATGTTTCAGGAATTAGATTTTTGTATTGGTGGCCAGGGATAAGGTGATCCATTTTAGATTTTGTATCATAGTGCCTCATTTGTCAGAACATTATGACAGAACACAAGAGACCCCTGTTTTGTTCAATATTTTTTTCCCAGTATGGTATATAAGTGTGTTGTGATTTCTATTGGATTAATCATTGAACTTCCATTGAATCATATATAGAAAGATATGATTTGCATAGTCATTGACTGACTTATGAAGTCATCTCATTTTTTACATATTAAGGAGATGAAAAAGAGTTGATCTTATTTAAAACGTATATGTTTGATAAATTAGGAGGCTTTATGGGGTTCCATCTATGATTATTTCCGATTGAGACCCAGGGTTCTCATTTAGGTTCTGAAATATTTTATAGTAGGATATTGATTCCTAGATCAAATTGAGCATGGATTTTCATCTATATATGGATGCAACGATATACAGATAAATCCATGTTCTTGAGGATATTCTTTGGACTTGTTTGTATGATTTTGGAGGATTAATGGAAAAGAATTTACATCAAGTTTAATTTACCTAAAATAATAGTAATCAAGAATTAATAAAGGGTGGTCCCATTGATTCATTTTATCAGAGGTCATGTAGAACTCCATTATTCCAGCGAATATTGGGAGTGTGGTCTTTATTTTTACCAAGTCTCATTTAGGATATAGAAGAAAAAGGTATAGTTGATTTGAGAGAGTATGGTAAAAACATAAATCAATCAAAAAAAAATATGTGGAATCCCATTGTCAGCTACTAGATTTTGTGGTTGGTGATTGAATTTTTATTATAGTCTCACCTCACATGGAAAATAATCAGATTAGTAAGTAGTTTATGTTGGTATCGAGGTTTTTTACCCTTTGGGATTATGAAATGACGTGGAATGGTGAAATATTGGTTGGAATTACCATCTCACATGACATATGATTCATGGTGTATTTCTTATTTACTAGTTGATGAGGTATTAACCTAATCATTCCAATGTCATTGTATAAGAAGATATTGAACTTGATCCATATAGTACCATTTTTTTGCTACAATATTAGATTATGGACCACTAGGATAACGTACTATGTGGTAAAAATCATCCCTTGGTTTGGTTACCAAGGTATTTCAAACTGGATAACCATGAGACATGGGAGAAGGAATCATCGATGTGGTAGTAGGTACAATCTCTTTTTGTGTGTTCTGAATCATGAGGACCTTCTAGGGATATAAAGTGTTTATGGTGGGGAGATTATAATGTTTGTTACTTAGATAATATTATTTCATGACCATTGTTTATTATCATATATGTTGGGACCTATTTTCCAGTCTTATTGGGAAATTTTAATATGATTTGGAGCCCCATGTGGCTATGTATTATAGGCGCATGGTTAGGGGACATCATGAAGCTTTTTCTAGAAAACTGTGTGGCCTATGTTGAGGCATTAGAACTAGGATCACATTTTATTTAAACTATCTGACCAACCAGTGATAGTCATTCACACTGGGATAGAGGGGTCTTTCCTAGCTAGCACATGGTTAATGAAACTATGCGATGAAACCCTAAACCCCAAACTAAATATTTGTATAAACAACATACTTTAGGAACATAAATAATCATATCCATGATGGATCTCTGTCAAACCATGTACTATGTTTTTTAATAACCTAAAAACGTGTTTTAAAAATTCTCAATACTATGATTTAACCTCTAATAATCCCATAATATCACATTGGATTGACATAATCCTCACCCAGTTCATAAGAGGCTAATTCATTCGGATTATATGTAAATTTCCTTCATCCTTGGTAGATAAAATTAAGGAATGTTCATTTTTTTAATCAATTTTTTTATTTCTTAATAGATCCTCATTTGATCTCTTATCCTCTAATCTTTTGGAACCCAAAGGGGGTAGTGTATGCTAGGCCAATGGGGTTTAATAGGGGATTTAATTTTTTCATATTGATCTAGGATTATTAGGTCCCAATATACTCTAACCCATTATTGGTTTTAAATGGAAATTATTTCAACATCTGTTCCTAAGGTATGTATTTCAATACCTGGGAATAATTACATGAATTGATTATTATTGAATGAAATTATTTTTATTTTATTCTTAAAATTGAATTTATTTTTTGATTTCAATATAATTTTTCTAAATATATCATGTTTTAAATGTGTTTTTTCTTTAAAAATGTTTCATTCACCCCAAGTGTTTGAAAAATGAGTGCATAATGGTTTTGGATTGAAAATGGATTTAAAACACCCAAATATATTGGATCATATATGAAAATGTTTTATAAATTTTAAATTTTTTTATAAATTTATTTGGAAAATAATAGAATATTTGGGACACTGGCTGCATCCAGAAAATGCAACGCACTAATAGTGTGTGTAATTCTAGTTGATGTTTCTTTCACTATTGTGTGCATTATTATACTATAGTTAATAATGATTGGATCCTCAATTGGCCTGAATTTGGAGATTTATTTGTTATGTATTGTACTTGTTCCCATATCATAGATCCCAATTAATGTTATTGGTTATTTATTATAGGATTTTTACATTACAAATGTGTCATGTTAGTTTTCTTAGTTTCATTTACATGATATATTGGTCTTCGTTAGGCCATGAATTTCTTTCACATGATGTGTTGTTCATGGTTATATTCTTCATGTTTAACTTATGGGTTATTAATGGGCAGTATTGATTATGATATCATGATTCATCACATAATATTTTTATATTACATGTTGTGAGAATATGAAAAAAAATTATGAAAAACTATGGGATGATTTAAAAATTGTTTTGACAACTGAAAATTCCTTGTAAAACTATATTTTCTGTAATGATATAACTATTGAATTCTTGATATTATACATTGTATAGATCATATGTTGGCATCATGTTGGGATTTTTTTTCACACCATAATATTTCTTTTATGTAGTTACAAATTTTATTATAGGAACCTGTAAAGGGAATGAAATCTTATAGCATGTGAGATTCCATATTCATGGTTGCCTTTATATATGGATGTTTTGGAGGTGATAGTTTCTTACATGGAGACTTGTTGGTCTAGTCTTTTCATACATTCAACTATGGTTAGTATGTCTTGGATTGTATAGATATTGGATGTATATTTTTATTCAGCATTATACTATAGTTGTACGTAATATTTTTTTTATATATGAGACTTTTTTCTACTATGTTGTTACTCCTCAACACCATGATGGGCCGAAATGGGTGGATTGTGTATCTGACTCGCGTTGTTTCACTAATCATAACCTTGTGGACATGAATGTAGTTCCAAAAATAACATTTTGAGCATGAAATCAGGTTTACACATTACATAATTAACTCATTAGTAATCCATATTACCCAATTAATTAAAGGGAGATATAGTTCCCACCCATCACATAATGACCATACAAATTTGTTCCCTAAGATTTTTAAATATTAATCATATCAGAAACCATGAAAAGGAATGGTCTTCATAAAGCATTTCATTGTATCTTATCCCATGGAAATCAAATATGTTTCCCAATCAACATTTCATAAATATCATAAAACATATAAATATATAATAATGATTGTATAATTCTATTATATACCCAATTTTGATTAAGTATCTTTAAAGTACATCATATTGGATAGAACATTAGTTAAAAATTAATATCATATGTAACATTTCTTGAAATAAGATAAGATTTCATTGAAAATATTTTTTTTAAACTATAAATTAGGAAAATATTATGGAAGTAATATTTTTTTAAGACATCCGTGAGAAATTATAATTTAATTTTTATAACATTGACATTTCATTATGTTGATAAATCACCTGCGTTCCATATAGGTTAATGTAAATATTCCTATTACATTTTTGGTATAATCCAAATATGTCTCATTTAGAAAAGGAATACAAGAGTATAATAATTTTTTTTAAAAAGTTATAGAATTTTAAATATTTATTTAAATACTTATATAAGAACATTAAAATATTATATAAAATATATTTAGAGAACATGTATGTAGAATAGAAGGAGATTTCAAATGAAGAGTGAAATAATGTTGGTTTTTATATAAAAATATTATTTTGGAATCTTGAGTTCCTATGGAGAGGAAAAATAGGAGGAAATGTGTATTCTAGAAAAATAATGAGAGGAGAAAAAATACATGATGTTATTTAGAAATGTTCCACAATATTTAATCATTTATATCATAATCATAAATAATCCTGAAAATTAATAAGATTGTAACATCAAACCATTAACATATTAGTAACTTTTGAATCATAAAACCAATTTAAGAATAAAAATAAATGAGACATTAAATAATATGAATAAAAGTATATTTATGATATAATATTTCAAATATGAATTATATACCAATCATAAAATAGTGTAGGTCCATTATGTAACATACATCTCAAATAAAAAAATTCAAGAACACAATATCCTACCTTAAGGATCACATTTTTTACACATTCATACTTCTTGTAAAAAATATTATTTTATTAAATATATATTAAATAGCTTTAATAATATTTGTAATACCATATATGATTTATTGATGACCTTTTATTACCTGTTAGTTAACAATTCCATGTTAAAATCATGTTATGACTAATAACTGCATCATTTTTTGTTCGTATGCATGAGCGTTGTATCCATTTTCTCAGTGTATGAAACAAAAGAAATATAAAGAATATATTAAATTTATCAAACCATTTTTATCAAATATATATATATATATATATATCTTATATATTGATTAATCTTACCATTTTTACCTACAATATAAATCATATAATGGGAATGAATCACATCGTTTCGTGTGGTGGTATTCTGCCTTACACAGAAGTGATGTGTTCATATTCCCATGGAATTGATATTAAGATGTTATATGTGATATTATTATTCAATAAGAATAATTAGGTCATAACTATCATATAAATATGTTAAATCCATCATTATTTCTATCTGTTAAAGGTTGTATTAGAAAAATAATTCCATCAATTCGTGAGGTCGTAGTCTACTATAGACAAGATCGATGGTTTTGTTTTCCATTTTATGGAAGGGGAGGTGAATATTGGTTACAAATTATAATAATAATAGGTTATTATATGGAAGATAATGCTTTATAATATCATAAAAATTGAAACTTCTTTTTTAGTTTTGTAATAATAAATGAAATAAAAACACTCAGTTGAGAAGGATACATCTTCTTGAGATGTTCTTATTATATTCTCTCAAAAAGTATTCATAGGTTGGATTAAATATAAAAAAATTCATATAGGATGTGAGAAATGATTAAATAAAATTATTTGAGTAGTTATTTTATAAAAAAGTGTTTTGGAAGTGTTAAGAGGAGAGGAGATGTGTTTCCTTTTATATGTGGGGGAGAGAACACAAGTAAGTCATGAAAAGAAAAAAATTTATGCACCTTGTTCAAATTAAAAATGATAAAAATCAGCTAATTATAAGAAAATATAAGTTATAAGGCCTAATTATTTATACAAAAGGGTATATTTACAATGTTTTTTGGTCGATTTAGCACATATATTTTTAGTTTAACCCCTGAAAATCATTTTTTAACCTTAACCACAATAATTATTTTCGTATAGTTTTTACTATTAAATTTCAACAAAAAATAAGAAGAAATTATTATATAATATTATTTATTCTTCTTGCATATATGGAATAAATTTTTACAAATTACACTCAGATAAGATAGAAATTTAATTTAAAACCAATCCCATATATCAGATGAAAGAGTGGTTGTCCAAAGTAAAAAATTAAATAAGTATAGAATGATTTAATATGATGATTCTATATAGAAAATAATTTTATGACCAATTTTTTTAGTAATTATATATTTTAACTAATTTTATATTCAAATAAAAATTAAAATAAAATAGGGTATATACATTTTATATAAGAAATCAATGTTTTTTTAAAAAAGATCAATAATTTCTATACTATTCATCGAAAAAGTAACCATTTCTGAGATTCCAAAAAAATTAAATCAATGATAATTTTGAAATATAAATTTAAAAATGGAATTTTATTTTCTTAAATAAATTGTATAAATTTTGAAAAAATTACAATAATTATTTTATCACAAAAAAATAATTATTTTTGAGTAAAAGTAATTTCTATTCATATAATGACCTTACTAAAAATAAAGTATTTTTTAATATGGTTTATTTATATAAATAATTATACACAATACTATAATGTCATTTTTTCTTATTCATTCTACAATGTATAATAGTTAGGTTATAATGGTCATGATAAGATTAAAATATAAACATTATATTGTGTTTTGTTAAAAAATAATGATGTGAGTAACACATGCTAGAAAATAAATAGAATTTATTTGAAAAAAATTCAAAAGAACACGGGATGTTCCAATAAGATCATGATTTCATGGATTGTGGTATGCAATAAGTTTTCTCACAATATTAATTTCATTAATAACAAACCAATTATTTTTATCCTAGTGACAAATTTATTTTCATTACTCTCCATGGATAAATTATACACTCTATTTTATTTGATAATGGATTCATTTATTTATTTCTAAAATATCACATATTCCATGTTTCGATTATAACATATTATTTCGTTTTCTCCACATTACTAAAAATATATGTTTACCATTATTTGTTATTATTTCACTAGGAAATCAAGAGGATAACTATGTGTACTTATTTGGGATATATATGTTGTTATAAAAATGTTCTCACAATGTGTTCTTGTTATATATTAAATTTAGAAATTTCATTTATGTATATATCTAGACATATATGAATAATAAGATACTTGATTATTCAGGAACTCTCGTATTATATACCAATAATTCTATATAACTAGTTGATATTGTTTTTTGGAGTCTTAGATGTTATAGATTGTATTAATAAATGTTTAATAGGAACACTAGGTACTGCATTTAGAGGAAAATAGTTAGATATCACAAGTACTATGGGAAACCCACATGATATATATGTAACACTCTATGGATCAAAATAGGAATTGTATCTTATAATTCAATATCATGATTTATTAATTTTTATTCTATCATTAATATATAGACACTCAAAAATAAATGAGAAACATATCAACACATATAGTCAATATAGGGATGTTTCCCCATAAAAATTTAAAGAAAATGGAGTTGAGGATAATAAAGTAATATATATATTAGGGAAATTGAGCTTAGTGATGACAAATAATATAGAACACAAAGAGATAATTTCATATCAATAACATTGTGTAACTATGTTTGATTGCATCATGTGATAAAAAACATCAACATTTAGTGGAACTAATAATCCATTATTAGACAAATAATGAATCATGGACCATGAAAATATAAATCTCACCTTTAGAAGTTGTATAAATGAAAAACTAATCATGGAATTCTCTCGCCTATTGGGAGATGTAGACTAATGGTGGTTTATAATTCAAAACATTATAGAGAAATATGAGAAAAATATAATTCAATAAGAAAATTTTAAGGAGATATTCAATGATAAATAATTTCCTTTGAAAATGAAAGGATATTACTCAATCATTGAAAAAAATGGGAGGAAAATATAGCTATGTATGATGCTAAATTATAGGGTATTCAAGATATTTTGTTTACTAATTATGTAGACCAAAAATAAATATTGATCATTTATTTTATGGTTTTAGGTAGAGAGATCGATGGATACTGGTCCCTCAAACGTTTTCCTAATATGAGAATATAGTCTCAAGTTACATTAATACTGCAAATGAGTTCTATTTAAATATCATTATTAATGCAATAAAAATATCTAAAAAATCATATAGTATATAACTAGTGGATTTTATGGTGATAAATAATTAGTATCAGGGATTATGTCGTAATGGTTTTATATTCTCTAGGGTTTCATTATAGAGAGCCCTTACTCTTTTTGTTAAAATTGGATGGGTCTATGATATTTCTTAATTATTATAGGGAGGTCAATGACATTACTATAGATAATAAGTATCTATTACCACACATTGATGAATTATATCATCAACTTAATTGGGAAAAATAATTTTCAAAGATATATTTAATCTAGTTATCATAAGATAAGGGGGAAAAGATGAATAAACCGAGTTTAGAATTTCAAAAAAGGTATATACTTTATTATAGTATCATAAGATTATATTAGATGGAGACATTTATTAGTTAGAGGGTTGAATTGTACATTACAATGTATAAACTAAAAACATATAACATTTTAAATAAACTTTATTGGACTGAGACATAGTCTTATTATGAGAGTGAATAATTAGAATCTCAATTACTCCAATTAAATCAAATAATTTTTATAATTGTATTCATAATAACATTAATAAAAAAATAAGTAAAGAAATATACTTATGAAGCCTAAATTTATATTACTTTCATAGTGGAATATACTTTTTAATAAAATCAATATAGTTTATACTAAATGAATGAATGAATTATAATCCATATTAAAAAGGTGTAGCTCTTTTACCCTTAAGAGTATGGTATTTATTAATGTTGACTAAAGGTATCCACAATTACATATATATTATTATGTCTATCATTCCTTATCATAAAATACCTCGATACCATGATAAGAATAAGATTTATCATCCTACCCTAGGAATTCCTCGATATGATGATCTATATCTATTTTCCTATCTCTGGAATCCCTTGATTAGATAGATCACATTAACCATCTTTATTCCCTATAATTTTTCAAGCATAAAAAATATCAGAAATGTGATTACAAAAGAAAAAGATTTATAAAGGAAGCAACCCTCATAAGGATTCCTTAGAACTACAACTCTTCAAAGAATTACAGAGTAATTGTAACAAGATGTTTGGGAAGATAAAAATTTAAACATATTTAGTTGTGGCTGAGATAAAATATAAACTTACCAAATGATGAACTATTTATAAGAAATTATCTAATAAAAATATTTCTGAGTTTTTCACAATGGCCAAATACTATTGGATCTTTGATAGCTCAAAATTTTTTGTCATAACTAAATGTTTGGAATCATTTTTTATTATCACAATTTCTATTATAAATGTATTCCTCATGATAGAAACCATTATTTTGTTCTTCTGATTATAAAATTAAGTCAATATTATATAATTTCTTATTATTTATAAATATGTTAACCCTAATGAGAGTAAATCAGATGTATCAGTAATATATTGAAGAGATAGTCATGAATTTTATTAATATTATACAGAAGAAAAAAGGTGAAATACTATTTTAAGTAAAATTCATTCTAATAATCAGACCCACCTTTAGTCTGACGTGTAATATTGAGTAATATAAATTTTATATTCATAATACATTATAATATATTTATTGTAACACCCCAAGCTTTCACGATACACTTCTCTTTGAATAATACAGAAGCGTGTGTTGTACGCAACTTTGAGTTCTAAACACACACCACAACAAATCAAAGTAGTTGTTATGAATAGTAATACCCACTTTATAAAATTATAGAAATTTTATATTTCAAAATGGACTTCATTTTTGTATTCATAATATCGAAATTATCCTAAGTTGATTTTTTTTGTAATTTTCTGAGAACTTTCAATTTTTTAGGAATAGTGAAAAATACGTAAAACAACTTTTTCAATCAAAATAATTTATAGTGCTAAATTATACTATTTAGTGGTTTTAAATTATAATTAGAATAATTTTTTACCATTTTATCCAATTTTGGTCATTATAATTAATTTCACTTTGAAATTGGACATAAACAATTGTTAATCTTTTGATATATATTGTTTCTTAAAAACACGCTATTTGTTGTCGCAGCAGAAATTAATTATAAATTTAATTAATGAAAATTATACGTTTTTAATTATGTAAAATAGACATCACTTTTTAATTCGTAATATCAATTATAGCTTAGGGTGAAATTTTGGCATTGTTCTGAAAAGCTTCAATTGATGATGAATTGTGAAACCACTAAGTGGTAGTTTAAAAAATGATTTATCGTATAAATGAAATTTTACCACTTATGTGATTTGATTTTCAAAAATCCAACATACATGGTTGTTATTAGAACGAAAAATTTGGATCAATGGGATTAAAATAATTTTTTGGTGAATAGTAACTTTTAAGTTTAATTAATCGCGATTAAAGGTAATTAGTGAAATTTAAGGTAAAAATGATATTATAAAAATATAAAAAATACCTTTAAAATTTTCCTACCCCTATTTTATGAGTCATGGCCGACCAAGACATTCCATGTGTCAAATTAGGGACCCCAAGGAGCCACATTGGTAGGAAAATGACATTAAAAACTTTTTATTTAATGTTAAAATAAAAATATCACAAACATGAGTTGTTTTACTAAAAAAAATTTAAATGGGGTTATACAAGTCATAGTTTTGACTATAAATATTCATTAGAAATCTAAAAATATTTCATACATCATGATATTTTTTTTATAATTTTTAGGCATTAAATAAATTAAATTTTTTATGACACCATGATGAAGCAGCGATTACCTCATTAATTAATTATTTAAATAAAATTAAAAGATAATGTAAAATCTAAGACATACACTTGTCAAAAACCTATTGTATGAGTATATTTATAACCCATATTACCTTATACTATAAATATATAAGTTTGGGACCTCTAGAATCTTAAAAAGCATTTCATAATAAAGTAACATTTCAATCATTCCAAAAGTGCCCTTCTCTCCTCTTATAAAAGGCCCCCACCTCTTCCACCTTATTCACACCATCAAGCCGTTTTTTCTCGGCCAACCTCTGCCGAAATAATCTATCAACATCCCTCTCATACTCCTAGAAGCCTCACTTTGGGCATAATTCTTCCCAATAAAGCCTTTGGTTCAAATCAACAAGAGTTACTCGATTTTAAGGTAATGTCTTCTCTTATGTTATTTTATTTTATTTTGCTTCTCCAACCCCATAAAATCTTTTTATTAATTTCTTTTGTAACAAAAACAGTATCCTAAATATACTATGATGTTGTTATAAGAATTATTAGAGCTACACTTACACAAACCGACATCTAATGGTTAAAGAACATACAGTTTCTGTGGGTGGAGAATTGCTGCCTCATGAAACGATGATTGTTCAACACTCATATAACACCTTCAAAGGTTTCCATTAAGATGTCACTATATTTATATATGATATGTAATATGTTTATGTTTTACTTAAGCTTGTGTATTTTCCATTTATTTCATACCTTTATGGTTTCCATTATGGGTAAATGCGATATTTTCATTTTAGGAAGTGTGGACTACCACCCCCTCAAAGTGATTTGAATCGTTAATGCCATATGTGGGACATATAAAGTATGGATTAAATGATATTATATATGATATTATACTGGAATTATAATATAACTTTATATCATTGTGACTTAATTCCATTAAATACGAAATATAAATGAAAGTAGCGTTCATGCGTACGTACGGCTTACCGTCTCCATGAACGGTGCATTTCATTTCTTCCCTCTAAATGTTATGTAATATTGTAAATGAATGTATATACTGGATATATATGATATATAAATCATGAATATAATTATTTATATAATGGATATTCTACCACATAAACAACTTGTAATTATGAGAAGTTTTTTGTTGACTCAAGTACCAAAGATCGACAAAACGACCGTTATTAACTTAAATGACTACATAATTTTCGTAACATTGTAATAAGTGATATAAAAAGAGATAATGAACTTGAAAAGGGTTCTTAAGAAAGTATATATTAACCCTATTTTATTATTCAGGAGGTTAATGAACGGTTGAGTCACGTCGGACACGAGGTAAGGGAATTTCTTAACCCAATTTCCATTCTTTGGGTTAATCTCCTACTTTCAAATTATGTCATGATATTATTATGTCCTATCTTGTATTTGTACTTTATTTATGTGTAATTATAGTAAATACACATCATATATCTATTTTATTTTAAAAATGATCTTTGTAAGGACGTCGTCTCAATCTCCTTTCATTGAGGCATATTTGGTTTTATACACAACTTTCATTTATACGGTGTATAAACCCCGTTAACTTTTACTTTTATTCAAAATGAATATTTTTATATGAAGAGTTTTAATAAATGACAAAAAGGAATGTTTTTCTTGTTGTACGTATGTGACGACAACAACTTCTCCACCTCTGTGACAATAATTTGAGTTTCGGCTTCCTCTACAAGCCATAACTTTTTTTCAATGAAAAATAAATACAAAATTTCAATTTTCTTTTATTTTCGCATTGAAAATGGTTTTGATAAAGTTATTATTATATCAATTTTTTGTATTGATATCTTGTGATTGAAATGTGGAAATGTTATGTTTCCTTTTTGCATGTTTTATGTGATACGATTATGTTATGATATGTTTAAACCTATACATATGAGGAATGCATTGGACGTAATAAGTGACGGGTGGAGCCCACTATAGCTCCTCGATGCATCGGTAGGTCTCATGAGACAAACTAGTGTCTTGGCACGAGGCCTTGAAAAAAATTTATTTCTGGTCTTCGCACAAGGCCTTGGCTACGTGGTTATGATAGTCTGGAATTATGCATTCCATCATTATGAAAGTGGTTATTGATATTTCATGGGATTATTCGACTAGTAGAATATCCATGTGAGTAAGTAAATGGAATTATTTAATTTTATTTTTGCCATATTATGCTGACGTTAAAGTTTAAAAAGGATTTTTTTTATTTATACATTGCCTTAAATGTTAGTGTCTATTTATAAAAGCTTCTGCAATATTGTTATCCTTACTGACCATCTGATCTCACCCCTTTAAATGTTTTAATATTTTCCAGGAAGTGAAGAAGTATTTTATGAATGTCCTGCATGGATAGTCTGAAGGGGATATGGGTGTGGACTATAGAGACTATGTTATTGTAGTTTTTCACTTTATGATGTAATGTAACATTTATGAATGTATGTAGTGTTTCCAAGGCTACTAAACTAATCGGTCTTTCGAGACTTTTTCTTTTGTGATCATGCCAATGTTACGCAATAATGCACCGACTCTAGGTAACTGGGGTTGGGGCGTTATAGTTAGTATCAGAGGCATTTTAGTACTAACCTTGGAAGCTAGATTTAGATAAACTCTGATTAGAGAACATAGCCCAAAGATATACCTTGAGGATTAGTATAGAAGAACTTCCTAGAATTTTGGTATTATAGAGATGTTGTGAGTTTTCCGAGCAATATATCCCTGTCTAGATACGAGCAGGTAGAGGTGGCTCTAGCACAGATGTACCTAGGGGTAAAACCCGAGAACACTGCTTTGAGGTAGTCTCGAACGGGAACTGGTGCACGACAACGGGCCTTGCTGTACTCTTGGTTACGACACTCCTGGGGGGATATGCTTAGGATAATTATCATTTTCTTTACAAACCATTATAAAGTGTTATGAGTATATACTTCCTCAAAGAAAACATTTTTATGATTATGGATTATATCCATAAATAGTTCAATTTATGTTAAGTATTTTACAAGTATGGAATTATGTATTTTGATTCATAAACTAATCTAGCTTATGCCATTGTTTAGAAATGGTGCCTAGTGGAAGGAATGGAAACCGTATCAATGCACACACTACGTGTAGGGATTGCCCTCCTACTCAAGATAATTATTGTGGATCTGGAGATAAAACTGGTGCTGATCAACTTATTACAATACTGGGACAACTCACTCAGGTTATGAATAATAACCATACTCATATGGAGCACCCTGATCCGCAACGTGTAGGATCAATGTTAGACCGCTTCATGAGGCAACAACCACCAACATTTAATGGGGGTACAAATCCATTGGTAGCTGAGAAATGGATAAACTCCTTATAAAATATATTCCATTCCTTGGGGAGTAGTGAAAGGGAGAAGGTTTTCATGGCAGTCTACCGCCTCACTGGAGATGTCGATCAATGGTGGTCGTTGATTCAAAACAAAAAGGAAGATTATGAAGTATAAAATATAGAATGGATAGTGTTCAAAGATCTTTTCCTAGAAAAATACTTTCCACATGACCAACGAGCAGATATGGAAAGGCAATTTCTGAGTCTATGGTAGAAGGAGGATGAGAATGTCGCAAAGTATGAGGCTAACTTTACAAGGTTAGCGAGGCATGCTGCAGATTATATACGTAACCCAAGAAGTAAGATTGATCGCTTCTCTGATGGGTTAAAACCATTTCTCTGTCGAGCATTAGTCTCACAAACCTTCTCGTCATAAGAATATATTGTCTCGTGTGCGATCAAGACGGAAAAAGAATTCTCTAAGTCTTGTGACTTTAAAGAAATGAAAGAAAAGAAGAGATCTTCTGATAAATCTGGAAATGGAAATAAGGGAAAGAAGGGAAGAGTTGAATATCAGTCCTGCAGTAAATGTAGAAAGAAACACCCCAGTACTTGCTTGAAGGGAATGGGAGTCTGTTACAAGTGTGGTGAAAAAGGCCACCAAGCTCATGATTGCAAGGGAAAGAAAGTTACTGTCAATGTGCAATGCTATAATTGTACAGAGATGGGACATTATGCAAATTAATGTCCTAAGTGTCAGGGGAACATACATCAGAAGAGGCCAAGGGATCAAGGCCAAGCTTATGCTATCACTACTACTGAGGTTGAAGCTCCGAATGACATGGTGGCAGGTAATTTAATGGTTTCCTCAAGTTTATCAAATGTATTATTTCATTCTGGAACATCGCATTGTTTTATATCTTCCCAGTTTTCTATGAAAATTAGATATTTCCAATTTGAATTAACAATAGAATTGTCAGTCAAAACTCTTAAGGGAAGTATTATTAGAAACAACGTTTTGTGAATCAGTCCCCATTAGAGCACACAACTGTTCATTATCCGCTGATCTCATTGTCATACCTATGATTGAGTTTGATATAATCCTTGGTATGGATTGGCTTTCGGACTATGATGCAAAGATTTATTGTAAGAAGAAGGAGGTTACGATTTTTTATGATGATGATAAGGAACACGTTAATTTTAGAGCAGAATCGTCACTGGCTAATTTTTATTTAGATCCACCCCCAGTAGCTCAACTAAATTAAATTATTGGGGAGGAAGAGAATGAAATGACTGAAGGAGAAGAAAGTAATGTTCAAATAGAGGGTGTACCTATTGTGAAAGAATATGAAGATGTGTTTCCGGAAGATTTACTTGGACATCCTCCAGAACGAGAAGTTGAGTTTTCCATTGATTTAATTCCTGGATCAAGGCATATATCGAAGACCCCTTATAGGATGGCCACTGTGTAATTAGTTGAACTAAAGAAACAAATAGAGGAATTTAGTAATAATGGATTTATTCGCCCAAGTGTTTCTCCGTGGGGAGCCCCTGTCCTTTTGTTAAGAAGGAAGATGGATCTATGAGGTTGTGCGTTGACTACAGGGAGATCAATGCTATAACAATAAAGAACAAGTATCCCCTACCTCACATTGAAGATTTATTTGACCAATTGCTTGGAGCTCAATACATTTCAAGGATTGACCTTCGATCGGGATACCACCAGTTGTGCGTGAAGAATGAAGACATTTCGAAGACAGCAGTTCGAACAAGGTACGGGCATTACGAGTTTACAGTAATGCCTTTTGGATTTAATAATGCACCCTCTGTATTCATAGATCTAATGAATAGAGTTTTCAAGGAATATCTAGATTATTTTGTGGTGGTATTTGTTGATGACATATTGGTGTACTCCAAAAGCTATGAAGATCATGAAAATCACTTGCATATTATCTTGAAGACTCTTAGAAAGAATGAATTATATGGGAAGTTTAGCAAGTGTGAATTCTGGATTCAGGAGATTTCTTTTCTTGGACACATTGTCTCTATGGATGGAATTTCGGTTGATCCTTCTAAGACCAAGGCAATCCAATAATGGCCAGAACCTATGAGTATAACTTAGGTACACACCTTTATTTGTTTGGCAGGTTATTATCTACGTTTTGTCCAGAATTTTCCCTGATTGGCTAACCCATTGATGAAGCTCACACGTAAAGGGGTTAAATTTATCTGGACAATAGAGTGTGAAGAATGTTTTGAAGAACTGAAGAGATGATTAGTCAATGCTCCTATATTGACTCTACCATTAGGAAATGATGGGTTCGTTATTTATAGTGATGCATCAATGAATGGAATTGGTTGTGTCCTTATGCAGAATGATAGGGTTATTTCCTATGCATCACGACAGCTAAAAATTCCTGAGCAGAACTATCCTACTCATGATCTTGAGTTAGCTGCTGTAACTTTTCCCTTGAAGATATGGAGAAATTATATCTATGGTGAAAAATTTTAGATATATACCGATCACAAGAGGATGAAATATATTTTCTCTCAAAAGGAACTCAACATGAGGCAAAGGTGATGGTTTGAACTACTCAAGGATTATGATTGCACGATACACTACCACCCAGGGAAGGCAAATAAGGTTGCAGATGCTTTGAGTAGAAAAGATCATGGTGTTTTGAACATGATGAGAGTGGAAAGGGATCCTATTTTAATGGATCTAGTAAAGATGGATATGGGAATCACCATGGAGGGTGAAACATCAAAAAAAATCCAATGGATTCCAAACCATCTTTACTAGAAAGGTTAAAGTGTTCTCAGGCCAATGATGAAGAGTTAAAAAAGATGATTAAAGCTGTGAATGATGGGCGATTGAGTGAATTTGTGTATGAAGATGGAATTTTGAAATTTGGGAGGAGGCTTTGTGTTCCCGATATACCTGATTTAAAGAGAGAATTTTTGGATGATTCTCATAGCTCCAATTTCTCTATACACCCTGGGAGCACCAAAATGTATATAGATTTAAAGGGACATTTTTGGTGGGACAACATGAAGAGGGAGATTGCTAATTTTGTGTCAAGATGTATGGTTTGTCAACAAGTGAAAGCTGGAAGGCAACTGCCTGGTGGAGTATTGCAACATCTTCCCATACCTGAGTGGAAATGGGATAATATTACGATGGATTTTGTCATGGGAATACCAAAGAATCCTAGAAGAAATGACGCAATATGGGTCGTTGTTGATCGTCTCACGAAGTCAGCACATTTTCTTGCTATAAGGGAATATCTACCACTTGAACGTCTAGCAAGACTGTTTATTAATGAAGTTGTGAGACTTCATGGAGTACCCCTTTCGATTGTCTCGGATCGTGATCCTCGTTTTACATCAAGATTCTGGAAATGTCTTCAGAAGGCCTTGGATATTGAACTTAGTTTGAGCACTTCTTACCACCCTCAAACAGATGGACAATCAGAAAGAACTATTCAAACCTTATAAGACATGTTGAGATCATGATCACTTGACTTTCCAGGAATGTGGGATCAATATTTACCTCTGGTAGAATTTTCCAATAACAATAGCTTCCATTCAAATATTCAGATGGCACCATATGAAGCGTTATACGGAAAGAGATGTCACACACCAACCTGTTGGGATGACGTTGGTTAAAGAAAACTTGTCGGCCCAGAACTGGTGGAGGAAACAATGGAAAATGTGAAAGTAATCCAAAACCACATCAAAGCAGCTCAAAGTAGGCAGAAGAGCTATCCCAACAACCGAAGGACGGATTTGGAATTTCAGGTAGGAGATCATGTTTTCTTGGAGGTATCTCCATGGAAGGGAGTTATACATTTTGGTAAAAAGGGTAAATTGAGTCCCAGGTACATCAGACCCTTCGAAATTCTAGAACGAATTGGGGTTGTAGCTTACCGTTTGGCAATGCCGCCAAGTCTCTCCAAAGTTCATGATGTATTCCACCTATCACTATTGAGAAAATACATGCCTGACCCAACGCATGTACTCACCTATGAGGAAGTATAACTGGAACCCGATCTGTCTTATTGCGAGGAGCCCGTCAGGATTCTTGATACAAGAGAACAAGTACTGAGAAACCGGATGAATAGTCTGGTAAAAGTTCTATGGAGAAACCATAAGATGGAGGAGGCAACATGGGATCCCAAGGAACTTATGATGAAGAATCACCCGAGTCTTTTTATACAGTGAAATTATTTGAAATTTCGAGGACGAAATTATTTGAAGGAGGGGAGAATGTAACACCCCATTCTTTCACGATACACTTCTCTTTGAATAATATAGCAGTGTGTGTTGTACACAAGATCAAGTTCTAAACACACACCACAACTAATCAAAGTAGCGGTTATGAATAGTAATACCCACTTTTTAAAATTATAGAAATTTTATATTTCAAAATGGACTTAATTTTTGTATTCATAATATCAAAATTATCCTAAGTTGAAATTTTTGTAATATTCTCAGAACATTCAATTTTTTAGGAATATTAAAAAATACTTAAAACAACTTTTTTAATCAAAATATTTTTTTAGTGATAAATTATAATATTTAGTTGTTTTAAAGTATAATTAGAATATATTTTTACCATTTTATCGAATGGTGGTCATTATAATTAATTTCACTTTGAAATTTGATATAAACAATTGTAAATCTTTTGATATATATTATTTCTTAAAAACACGCTATTTGTTGTGGCAGTGGGAATTAATTATAAAATTAATTAATGCAACTTATATGTTTGGAATTTTTTAAAATAGTCATCATTTTTTAATTCGGAATATCAATTATAGATTAGGGTGAAATTTTGGCATTGTTCTGAAAAACATCAATTTTTTATGAATAGTGAAACCACTAAGTGGTAGTTAAAAAACTGATTTTTCATTTAAATGAAAATTTACCACTTCTGTGATTTTATTTTAAAAAATCCAACAAACTTGGTTGTCATTAGGAAGAAAAATTCAGTTCAATGGGATTAAAATAATTTTTTTGTGAATAGTAACTTTTATGTTTAATTAATCGCGATTAAAGGTAATTAGTAAAATTTAAGGTAAAAATGATATTATAAAAATATAAAAAATACCTTTACACTTGTCCTACCCCTATTGGATGATTCATGGCCGACCAATAAAATCCATGGGTCAGCTTCGGGACCCCATGGAGCCACATTGGTAGGAAAAAGATATTAAAAACATTTTATTCAATGTTAAAATAAAACTGTCACAAACATGAGTTGTTTTACTAAAGAAATTATTAAATAGTGTTATACAAGTCATATTTTTTACTATAAATATTCATTAGAAATCTAAAAAGATTTCATACATCATGATAGTTTTCTTATAATTTTTAGACATTAAATAAATAAATGTTTTATGACACCATGATGATGCATCGATTACCTCAATAATTAACGAATTAAATAAAATGAAAAAGATAATGTAAAATCTAAGACATACACTTGTCAAAAATCTATTGTATTAGAAGATTTAGAACCCTTATCACCTTATCCTAGAAATATATAAGTGTGGGACCTTTAGAATCCGAAAAAGCATTTCATAATAAAGTAAAATTTCAATCTTTCCAAGAGTGCCCCTTCTCTCCTCTTATAAAAGGCCCCCAACTCTACCACCTTATTCACACCATCAAGCCATTTGGCTCGGCCAACCTCTTCCCAAATAATCTCTCAACTTCCCTCTATTACACCTAGAAGCCTCACTTTGAGCAGAATTCTTCCCAAGGAAGCGTTTGCCTCAAATCAAAAAGAGTTACCTGATTTGAAGGTAATGTCTTCTCTTATGTTATTTTGTTTTATTTTGCTTCTCCAACACCCTAAAATCTTTTTATTAATTTCTTTTGTAACAAAAACAGTATCCTAAATATACTAGGATGTTGTTATAAGAAGTATTAGAGCTACACTTACACACACCTACATCTAATGGTTAAAGAACATACAGCTTCTGTGGAAGGCAAATTTCTGTCTCACGAAATGATGATTGTTCAACACTCATATAACACCTTCAAAGGTGGCCATTATGATGTCAATATATTTATATATGATATATAATATGTTTATGTTTTACTTAAGCTTCTGTATTTTTCATGTATTGCATACCTTTATGGTTTCCATTATGGGTAAACGTGATATTTTCATTTTAGGAAGTGCGGACTACCGCCCCCTCAAAGTGATTTTAATCGTTAATGCCATGTGTGGGATGTATAAAGTATGGATTAAATGATATTATATATGATATTATACCGGAATTATAATATACCTTTATATAATTGTGACTTAATTCCATTAAATACGAAATAGAAATGAAATTAGCGTTCATGCGTATGTACGGCTTACCATCTCCATGAACGGTGCATTTCATTTCTTACCTCTAAATGTTATGTAATATTGGAAATGAATGTATATACTGGATATATATGATATATATGATATCTAAATCATGAATATAATTCTGGATATAATGGATATTCTACCACATAAACAACTTGTAAATATGAGAAGTTTATTTTTGACTCAAGTACCAAAGATCGACAAAACGACCGTTATTAACTTAAATTACTACATAATTTTCGTAACATTGTAATAAGTGATATAAAAAGGGATAATGAACTTGAAAAAGGTTTTTAAGCAAGTAGATATTAACTCTAGTTTATTATTCAGGAGGTTAAAGAACGGTCGAGTCACGTCGGACATGAGGTAAGGGAATTTCTTAACCCAATTTCCCTTCTTTGGGTTAATCTTCTACATTCAAATTATATCATGATATTATTATGTCATATCTTGTATTTTTACTTTCATTATGTTTACTTATAGTAAATAGAAATAATAGATCTATTTTATTTTATAAATGATCTTTTTAAGGACTTCATCTCAATCTCCTTTTATTGAGGCATATTTGGTTTTATACACAACTTTCATTTATATGTTGTATAAACCCCTTTTACTTTTACTTTTATTCAAAAGGAATCTTTTTATATGAAGCTTTTTACTAAATGACAAAAAGGAATTTTTTTCTTGTCGTATGTATGCGACGACAACGACTTCTCCACGGCTGTGACAATTATTTGAGTTTTGGCTTCCTCTACAAGCCATAACATTTTTTAAATGAAAAATAAATACCAATTTTCAATTTTCTTTTATTTCCACATTGAAAATGGTTTTTATAAAGTTCTTATTATATCAATGTGTTGTATTGATATCTTGTTATTGAAATGTGGAAATTTTATGTTTTCTTTATGCATGTTTTATGTGATATGATTATGTTATTATATGTTTAAACCTGTTCATATGAGGAATGCATTGGACTTAATAAGTGATGGGTGGATCCCGCTATAGCTCCTCGATGCATCGGTAGGTCTCATGAGACAAACTAGTGTCTTGGCACGAGGCCTTGACAAAATATTATTCGTAGTCTTAGCACGAGGCCTTGGCTACGTGGTTATGATAGTCTGGCATTACGCATTCCATCATTATGAAAGTGGTTATTGATATTTCATGGGATTATTCGACTAGAAGAATATCTATGTGAGTAAGTAAATGGAATTATTTAATTTTATTTTTTCCATATTATGCTGAAGTTCAAGTTTAAAAACGATTTTGTTTTATTTATACATTGACATAAATGTTAGTATTTATTTATGAATGCTTCCGCAATATTGTTATCCTTACTGAGCATCTGAGCTCACCCCATTCAATGTTTTAATATTTTCGAGGATTTGAAGAAGTATTTTATGAATGACCTACACGGATATTCTGAAGGGGATATAGGTGTGGACTATAGAGACTATGTTATTATATTTTTTCACTTTATGATGTAATGTAACATTTATGAATGTATCTAGTGTTTCCAAGGCTACTAAACTAATCGGTCTTTCGTGACTTGATCTTTTGTGATCATGCCAATGTTACGCAATAATGCACCGACTTTGGGTAACTGGGGTCGGGGCGTTAAATTTATGTATGGTAGAATTTGTATTTTTTCACTAAAACATACTAAAAAACAAGATACATAAAATTTTAGTAAATAATTTTGTAAACAGTGTTTTTGATGTCCAAGAAAAAATGAAATGAAAAGTAATAATTAAAACATCTAACTCAACAATCTCTCTATTTTTGAAAATAAAAAACTACAAAACAAAAATGGGAAAATAATTGAAAAAATTAAATCTGTTGGTTTTGGATGATCATTGATGTTATTCATTAAAACATATCTCCCCCATGAGTGTGTAATTATTTTGAATAATATAGATATTTTTATAATAATTCTAGATTAAATAAAACTTGTCACAATTAAATAATTCCTCCTCCCCCTAATTATAACATATACATCTTAATAAAACATCCTACATTAATATAATATTACCTCCCTTTGTGATTTTCAAAAAATAATGGTAAAGAATCATATTTTACCTAAAATTTTAGAAAGATAACATATGAAATAATACCAAACTAACTAATTGTCCATGTAAATATGAATGAACATAAAACTAATCAAAATTAGAAATAATTAAGGAATATAAGATTTTGAGGAAGTGTAATTAATTCAATAATGATTCCAATAGTTTTCAAAAATATATCTTTAGTTTAATGAAAAAAATATTCATTGTTTATTCAACAGTTTATTCATAAAGGCCTTAATCTTCTTGACCTCATGAGGATATTTTTCAACATTCATGATCATTGCATCTAGAGAATTAGTTTTTTGAATATAAATCTAAAACCTTTTAACATCCTCTGATAACTCTTTAATATCTTCCCATATACTGGTAAGATCATCTTCACATTATCTCTGTCTGCTAATATCTAACTACATGTCTCTCATATTTTCATTCCGGATTTTTAAATCTTCTACCCAGTCACTTATAAGGTCTCTTAATTATTTTAAAAACATTACTATGTCATCCCTATAAGAGTATAATTTGTTTAGGGATTCAGAAAATTTAGAAAACAATTTCATTAAATTCTAAAAATAATCATCATGCTCAAGGATTTTAGCATTTACTTTGTTATACAACATCACCATTTGATTCCATGATATTTTGTGAGTATATATGTTTTCATGGAAATTATTAAACTATGATTCAATTGGAATAACTAACACTATTATAAATTTTATTTACAATGAGTTCTCACTAAGATTATATTTAATGGGATTAAATATTGATTTACGATTTGGAAAGTATGAAATTGTTCTTAATAATCCCCTCAAGACCTGTAAAATATAAAAAACATTTTTTAGAAATCATTTCATCTGAGCATGACTGATTGGACTAAATATGTGGAAGTTTTTTCAATTAGTTTCCACATCATCTAATTTCTCTTTCCATCCATCTATCATTGAAAAATTATTCTCATATGAAACATCGATAATTTCTACATCTAAATTATATTTTAAATTATGACTGATTTTTGTATTTCATTCTATATCATGGAATGCTTTTAAAATTTTTCTTTAATTTATTTTAAGATGATTACTTTCCTTCATCAGTACATACAAAATTATCATCTCTACTAGATTTGAAAGGTAAAATTGTTGAAGGAGAAGTGATTATGATGAATCCTTATGTTAGGATCCTTTATCTATTTACGTTTCTTCTTTATCATCTTCTACCTGATATTCTTTATCTTATAAATATTCATAATATGTTATTTCTTCTACTTCTTCTTTTTATACATATATGGCTTCTTTGATTAATTCTCCTTAAAATTCATCATAGATTACTTTCTCAAGAACTTACTATATCTATCTAGATGTTATCAAGAATATCATTCTAGATAAATCAAGTTCTTGTTGTTTCTAAAGTATTTTTAGAAATGATTATCAAATAAAAATGTTTCCATTTCCCTAATATACAACATAAGATCTCTAATCAGGAGCAACATGTGATTCATAAAAAACTAATCCAACATCCAAAATTACTTGGTCAATGTGATATATCAGAAAGAATATATTATCAGAAGCTCTTTGTACATAATTGAACAAATATTCCACAATCCTAGCTTCATGTAATGTCTTCTTCTGTTGTCTTTTCTTTTTCTTCTTCTTGAACCAATTCAGAAGTATGAATATTTAAATCCTTTTACTCTTCAAGGTCAATTCAAAGTTCTATATCCCATGGATTTTGTGAGCTTTATAATTCATATGACACTAAAAAACATCATTTGGAATCATCTGTTATATCTTTTAATTTTTAAGAGGTTAATATTTATCCTTTATGTTATTCTTCTCAATTTCCCTAGGTTTCATTAGTGGTTGATCTTAAAATATATCTCATTATACCATTTCAACAAACTTATTTGTTTTATAATCAAAAATAGCATTTATCCTTGACATGGTGTCATCATTAATGAAAAAAAATCATTTACCATATAAGATATGATTTATTTTCCACCATAAACAATTCCATACACATTACTATCATTTCACTTATAAAATATGGAAATATAATTATATTTGACTTGATGGAATCCGTTTTGATATTTTTAACCATAAGGAAAATTAAAATTTCTAGATCCAACATCCTCATATTTATAAGATAATTATGGTTTAAAAAATTATAATCCTTCAATACATCTATATCACTATTCATGGGGATAATAAAACATTGTGTCCATAAGGATATAACTTTGTATTCAGATATGAGATACTTTTATAACATTCACAAATAAATAAAACAAATAATCTATTGACTTTTTATTATAAAATATTTTTAGAATGTTTGGTACCATTTTTGATGATTAATACAGTTATCCTTATAATGGGACACCAACCATGTATGATACTCTTATGTAAGAAAGTCTATTTATCTTACAAAAAATGATGAAGAAAAACATATCCTTACCATCTTATATAAAAAACAATACCTAAGTATAAAATTTTGAAAATAAATTAGGATAGTATAAATTAAAATCCTTTATATACTTCTTTATACAAACTGGTTCCCATCCTTGAAATGAAATAATATTCTTGTGTGTAATATCATACTTTAAATTCCAAGATCATTCAATGATACATTCCATGAACACAAGCCAGTTTTCATAATCCTACTTGTTTTACATCAGAACTATTTTTGAGATAGATGAACAGATGTAAAGAAAATCAGTAATACTAGATGAATTTAAGGGTGAAACAAATTGGGTGTGTAAAAATTGAAAAACCTATGTGTGACATAGATTTAACCACTCTAATATTGGAATTGGGGCTGATAGTTCATCTTACAAAAGAAAAAAATACATTTGATACTAAACCCCTTTTCGTCTAACAGACATGATTTATCTGAAGAATGTTTTAAAAGAATATTTGAACTCTAAATGTTTTTTTACATTTATTAGTGTTAGGATAATTCTGATTAGAAAATGTTTGATAAATTTGGAAGAGAAAATTTTTTCCAATATATATAATATTATAACTAAAATTACAAAACTAAAGTAATGAAATAATGAAAAAACTAAAAGAATAGAAGAGTACCTTTTAGAGTAGAATGTATTATCCTTATGAGTAACATGTTCTTCATTATTTTTGTAAAAAAAATTAAGATACATATAAAAACATAATTATGATTGTTTGAAAAAGAAAATTTATTATGGTAGTTTATTAATCTAAAATTGTTTTTACAGAAATTTTGTCGCAAAAATTTATAACAATTTTTATGTCTTGAAAAAAAACTTCATGAATTATGACTTTGGAAATTTCATAAAAAGTGTGATCCTTGAAAAAACATTAGGATAAATTTTATAGGAACTCTAATAATTTTGAAAACTAAAATCTTTAATAATATTTTTGGGAATAAATATGTTCCTCTATATAAAAAGGTTAATATTGATATATACAGATGGGCCAAAAATAAGTTTATATTAATAGTAAAATAACATTGATAATTCTTATATTCTATTTAATATATTCAAATCTATCAAAATTAAGGGGTATGGTAAAAATATTGAAAAATTGGATTTTTTTTATGATCAATTATAAAATTATATTTCATTTTATTGTATTACCATTAAATAAATAGTGTCTTATATCTATGTTCTTAGAAAGAATGTGTTGGTATTAGTTTTTAATTAAATAAACTGAACTATTATTATCACAATGTATATGAGTTTTATTAAAACTTATGCTATAGTCTGTGAGCATGTACTGCATCCACAACACATGATCACAATAAATTCTAACTACAACATATTCCACTTTAGCAATAGAATGTGCAACTTACTGTTATTTCATACATGACCAAGAAAGTAAATAATATCTTATGAAATCAAATGTTTCAAAAATATTTTTTCTATCCAGTAAATATCAACCAAAGTTAGCCTTCAAAAAAATTACTTCCAAAAAATTAATTAAAGAATAGAATAAAACGAAATCTATAGTTCCATTAAGATAATGAAAAAGTCATTTGATATCTTTTAGATGATATTTTTTGGATTTTCTTGATATCATTCACATAATCATATAGAAAACATTAAATCCATATGACTAGAAGTTAACAATAGTATGCTTCCAATCATTCCTCTAAAAATTTTCTACGCAACTTGTTTCCAAGACTCGTCAAGATCTTATGAATTGTAGGTACTGATGGGATTTATAATATATTCAGTATTTTTTCAACATAAATTATTAAGAATGTCATTCATATAATTATGTCGAGATATAAAATTCCAATCACGTTTTTGTGAAATTTCAAAACCTTGAATGTAGGTTAACGCACCCTTCATACTAATTTAAAACACAGAATACATGTGATCTACAAAGGAATATGTTAATGACTTTCTAGTTTAACCCATCATATTGTCATACAAATAAACTTTTTCAACAATAATTATTTTATTGCATTATTTTATAATAAATTTGGATCTACAACTCCATTAACTAAATTATATTGTCAAAAAATATATTTTTCAAATCATATCAAGCTCCTAGGGCTTTCTTAACCCTATCAAATTATATGGTATGATTATAAGAATATTCTAGATGAGTTTTATTTTCAATACCATGTGGTTTCTTAACAATTACATTATACTAATTGTATCTATTAATAAAATCACACTTTCAATCATTTTAAAATAATTTGAAATCAAATAAATCTACAAAAGTCGAGATTTATTCTAATATCTTCATGTCCATATACTAGAGGATAATATTTTTCATTATATATTCCCTATATTTTATTATATCTCTTAGTAACAACTCTACTATTATTTATAACTATAATTCCATTTTCATCATATTTGTTCCAAAAAACCCATATGATACCAATTATAGATGTTTCTATATGTTTTTCAACTAAAGTACATACTTTTTCTATTTAAAGTCATTGTTCTCAACATGAATTGACTTATATTAATCCTCATCGCCTAAATACCCATTAGGATTTTTATGATCAAATTGGGCTATGAAAGCTAGATCCTCAATTTCCTTTATTGTGGAAATTATAGTCATAATAGGTTGATCTACATCACCAATGATTCTTTTAGTTGGATGTTTCATAATAAAAAATTAACATATTGGGTTTTCAAAATTCTATTATTCAACAATATATAGGAAATAATATTAAGGAATCACATCCTAAACTAATTCAAGAGCTAATTCCCTATGAGATGAACTCTATAAAAAATTATTTAAATTTGTTTTAGAAATATAATCTGAGGATATAGGATGGGGTTTTCTGAAAACAAATGGATTAGTTTTCTAAAACATAACCTTCACTGTTTTTTCAATATTAGATAAAATCTTATTATAAAAATCAATATTATATAGGATCATGGGAATAAAATAAATTTTTTTTAAAATTTTTTGTTAAAATATATGTAAGTTATCATTAGTATTTTAAATTAAAACTTCGCAACAAAAAATATTGAAATAAGAAAAATTTGGCATTCTTCCAGACCACTACTCATAAAGAGTATTATAATGAAAATGTCTTATTAACACTAGATTTATAGCATAGCAGGTAGCACTAACCACTCTAAAGAAAAAAAATTAGCAACTATGTTTTCACTCTGCATTTTATAATTTATTTTGTAGAAAATTATATTTCATTATTAAACTACATCATTTATGGGGTGTTTTTGGTGATGAAAATATTTTTTCAATAAATTTATTAATAAAAATGTTTCAAAAAAAAAATTTTCAAATTTTTACCATGATCATTTTAAATAGTTTTCAAGGATTTGTTTTTCTCATTTTTAACTCCAGCTAAAATAGTTTCAAAATAAAAAAGGAATTATATTTTTTTAGAAGGAGATAATCCCATGTATATATAGTATAATCATTAATGTAGTCATAAACATATATTTTTTCACTAATAATCCTAGTTTGAGTAGGACCAAACAATTTCATGTGCACTGACAATAATTAATCATAAAATGAGACTTCAATAATCGAATTAAAACATGACTTAAGTTTTATAGCATGATGAAAAATATCATAGGAATTATATTTATAAAACATAAGTTCAAGTAGATCCTTATCAGGTCCTTTAATAGTCAACCAAGATATGATTATATTTTTACATAGTCTGAACCATCTATTACATTACCATAATTTATCTTCTATATAACTATGGTGAGTTATGTATTAGATATTATGGTTTTATGAGTATAGTCTGTAAACATTATCATGCTTCTTGTAAGAAATAAGAAATTCATACTTGGAACTATATACTATACCTTTATCATTCCTAATGTTAAAAATTTATCCATTATCACTCAATAAATTTATACCTATAAGGTTTTTATTAAGTCTTATAACAAATACAAAATGTTAAATAAGAGGTTTTAAAATAAGAAAAATATTACCTACTACAATAATCTATCATTGAGAATTATCTATAAAATTAAAATTTCCCCATCTATGTTGATTATATTCTTGATGAAATCATTAATTATAATAATGTTTATAGAGAAAAATAAATCCATATACCAAATGTATTTTATTGATGGTATTATATTTATTTTCCTAAAATGTTTTTATCTTTTTGTATCCCAAACATAAATCACTCTAGTATTTTTATAAGAAAATATATTGGGTTACCAAATATGTTATTAAAAACAATCCTTATAAAAATAATATAATTGTACATTTTTAAAATGAAATTTATTCCATTATGTGTCCTCCACTTAGGAACATAGTTTAAAGTGGTTTCCTTTTAAAAACAATGTAATTTTTACTAAAAATATGATTCTTATATGCAAACCCCATTCTTGATTATTACCATATGTTAAAATTAGTTTATTCATTTTTCAATGTTTCTACTACTATTTTTAATATATGATAAAAGTTTCTCCAAAATAGAAATTTCAGATATTTACTTTAAAACTAAATTATTATCTTCATTGGTAATCATTTTGGAACTATGTATGTCAAAATTAGCTTGTAAAATATTTTCCATAAAAAAATATTTTCAAATATTTTGAAATCATATCTTTTTTTGAAATAGTTTTATCAATATAATTTAGTAGATTTAAAATTTCATTTTTCAATATTGTTAGCTTCAAATGTTCCTTAAAATATTTGGCTTTGGCATTATCACATTTTTTTAAATCTTATAATTTTCATTTTGAAGACAATTTTTCAAATCTAGAAACATTATCATTACTGGGTAATGTACTATCTTTTACTAAGGAAGATTCTTTGTCAGAACATATTTAATTTTTCTTATCATGGAAATTTTAATTTATTGACATATTAGTATGGCATTTAGTTACATATACGTTTTTAATTAGGAAATTATTTAAAATATGTACATTATAAAATATAAAATGTTCCTCTTTACATAACGCTCATTATCAGCAGATTTTTTAAAGAATATCCACCACTAGTTTTTCTTTTTTTAGAACCATTAAAATCTTTCTTGGATTTTGACTTATATTTTTTCCTGGAATTTTGGTCTGAATTTTGTTCTTTCATATCATTCCTTTTCATATTGGGACAATCTGGTTAGATATGTATAGCTCTCTAATATTGAAAACATGTGATCTCGAAATCATTCATATCACTTATATCCATAAAATTTTTATTATATCTGTATTGAATGTAATTATTCCACAATATCTTATTTATCATTCCCTATAGATTATATAACTACTTATATGATTTTCTTGATGTAACAGAACTTGACTAAATAATAAATTTCTTTAATCTTGAAGAATTTAAAACTTCTTAGCTAACCAACATTAGAAGGTACATCATAAATTTTAGGGAAATAACACCACCATTTTTCTATTTATCATTAATACTTTATTTTTTAAGTATTCCTTAATATTTACTAAGAGTTCCAATCAAATAATTATGAGTAAGATTAGTAATTTTTCTTCTTTCACACAAAACTATTCTTTTTTATTTCTATTCACTGGTAATTTTTTAATAAATTTGTAACCAAAATATCGCCATCAAGAAATTTTGATCCTAGATACTCAAATATATTTAAAATAGTCTTGATCCTTCGGTGAATCTTGGTAAAAAAAATATCCATATAGAAAATCAAAGTCGTAGTAATTAGAACCAAGATTATCTTTTTTTTATTTCCATAACATTGGATGATCCAAATTTTGTTACTTATAATTTAATCCAAATATTATTATCATTGTCAAATGATTATATCTAATAGTAGATATTCCTTATCATATAATACAATAAATTATTTAGGAAATTGTAATTGAACTGATATTTGTTCTTCTCAACATTATAAAATTTAGAAACATCTTTATCAAAAAAATTGATTTTCCAATAAGCATAAAAAATTTATCAACACTAGTTTTAATCAAAAAATGTTTCATAATATCTATTCAATAACAATAGTCATTCCAATAAATGATAGGTGGATGAATATTGTAACATCCCAAGTAAGTAATGAATAATAGATATTTTTATCTATGTCTATTAATGATTAAGATAGTGATTTAGAGGCTTAAAATGAAAATAAATCCAATCTTAAGCATGGAATACACTAATATTCTTAAAAGATTGTTTTACAGCCTTATGATGGAAAACCCTTTTTAAATCTATCTTTTGACAATTTTATAAACTATTTTTGTCAATATAAACTTATTCTTTATTATTGGGACATCAAAATTTACTTTGTGTTAATTTTTGATATTTTTCTGACAATGTTCATTTTTTAATGAATAGTGAAAAATACTGCATTTTACATCAAAACTGCTTTTTAATATAATTTATTTATATGATTAGATTATCTTTTGAATTGGTATTAATGTGTAATATGAATATATTTTTACCATTTAATCCAATGGTGGTCATTGGAATCAATTTCACTTTGAAATTGGACTCAAACTAGTGTCAATCTTTTGATACTTATTGTTTCATAAAAACACGCTATTTGCTCTGACAGCGGGAATTAATTATTAAATTAATTAATCTGACTTATGTGTTTTGAATTTTGTAAAATAGACTTAATTTTTGAATTTGGAATATCAAATATAGCTTAGGGTGAATTTTTGGTAATTTTCTGAAAAACTTCAATTTTTGATGAATAGTGAAACCACTAAGTGGTACTTATAAAAACTGATTTTTCTGTTTAAATGAAATTTTACCATCATTGTGTTTTGAATTTCAAAAATCCGACATACATGGTTCTCATTAAGAAGTAAAATGTGGTTCAATTAGATTAAAATAATTTTTTGGTGAATAGTAACTTCTTAAGTTCTTAATCGCGATTAGTGGTAATTAGGATAGTTTAAGGTATAAATAATGCTTTAATAATATGAAATGACCTATACACATGTCCCAAACTTATTGGTTGTGTCATGTCCGACCAAGAAAATCCATGGGTCAACTTGGGGACCCTATGGAGACAATTTGGTTGAGAAATGACATAAATAACTTTTTATTAAATGTTAAAGTAAAAATGACACAAACATAATATGTCTTACGAAAAGAATTTTTACATGGGGTTATAAAGATCATAATTTTGATTATAAATATTCATTGGAAATATAAAAAGATTTCCTACATCATAGTATTTTTATATAATTTTTATACATTAAATAAATTAAATTATTTATGACATTATGATGATGCAGCGATGACCTCATTATTTAATGATTTAAATAAAATGGAATGATAATGTAAAATCTATGAACTACACGTGCCCAAAACCAATTGGATGAGTGGATTTCGAACCATTATCACCTTATCCACGACTTATATCAATGTGGGACCTTTTAAAACCGAAACACATTTTCAAATAAAGTATTATTTCTTTACTTTCCAAAAGTGCCCCTCCTCTCCTCTTATAAAAGGCCCCCACCTCTACCTCATTTCACACACTCCTAAAGCCTTTGGCTCGGCCAACCCCTGCCCATTTACTCTATAAGCATCCCTATCCTCATCCTAGAGGATTTCCTTTGGGAATAATCCTTTCAAAGGAAGCCTTTAGGCTCAAATCAAAAGGAGTTACACTTTTAAAGGTAATTCATTCTCTAATGTTCATTTGTTTTAATTTGTTTCTCCAACCCACTAAACTCTTTTTATTTACTTCTTTTGTAACAAAACCAGTGTCTTCCATATACTAGGATGTTGTTATAAGATTTATTTGAGCTACACTCTCACACAACTACATCAAATGGTTAAAGAACATACGTTTTCCGTGGATGGAGAAATTCTGCCTCCCGAAATGATGATTGTTCAATACTCATTTAACACCTTCAAAGGTGGCCATTATGATGTCACTATTTTTATATATGATATATAATATGTTTATGGTTTCCTTAAGCTTCTGTTTTTTTTCATTTTGGTCATACCTTTATGGTTCCCATTATGGGTAAACAGGATATCTTCATTTTAGGAAGTGCGGACTACCGCCCCCTGAAAGTGATTTGATTCATTAATACCATATGTGGGATGTGTAAAGGATAAATTTAATAATATTATATATGTTATTATACTGGAATTATAATATACTTATATATCATTATGATTCCATTCCAGAAAATACGAAATAGAAATGGAAGTAGCGTTCATGCGTACGTACGGCTTACCGTCTCCATGAACGGTGCATTTCATTTCTTACCTCGAAATGTGATGTAATATTATAAATACATGTATATGATGAATATATATGATATATATATATTCCAAATCATTAATATCATTCTGTATATAATGAACCTTTGACCAAATTAACAACATGTAAGTGTAAGAAATCTATTTTTGACTTAAGAACCAAATACCAACAAAATGAACATTATTAACTTAAATGATTACATGATGTTCATAACATGGTATAAAAGGAATAATTAACTTGAAAAAGATTCATAAGAAAGTATAGATTAACTCAAGTTTATTATTCAATAGATTAAAGAATGGTCGGGTCATGTCGGATACGAGGTATGGGACTTCGTCTCAATCTCCTTTCGTTGAGGCATATTTTATTATTTACACAACTTTCTTTTATACGGTGTATAAAACCCTTTGACTTTTACATTTATTCAAAAGGAATCTTTTTTATACGAATCGTTTACTAAACAACAAAAGGGAATATTTTTTTCGTACGTATGCGGCGACAACGACTTCTCCACCATCGTGACCGTTATTTGAGTTTCGGCTTCCTCTACAAGCCATACCTTCTTTTTAAAAGAAAAATAAATACCATGTTTTACTTTTCATTTATTTTGGTATTGAAAATGGTTTTCATAATGTTTTTATATCAATGAGTTGTATTGATATCTCGTGATTGAAATGTGGAAATTTTATGTTTCCTTTATGCATGTTATATGTAATATGATTATGTTATAGTTCTTGGGAATTATTATGAAAATGGGTGGTTACGTGATAAACTAAGGGCGGGTGAGCCCGATATATCTCTCCAATGCATTGGGTAACACGAAGGAGTGAAACGTTAAGGTTTCTCCGAAGAGATTTAGGGAATATACTGTGATAGGTATTCCAAACGTAACCAAGACGGTTACTCCCTACGTAAGAATGTTATGGATGCCTCACGTTACCTTGATGTCTTATGATTTCTATGATTTATTCATGATTTTATGAGGTATGTTAAAGTGCCTATGTTTTATGGGTAATGTATGATTTCATTCTTATGTATATATGAACTCATGTTTCCTTTCCATGATTTTTATAACCCATGCTGAGCTTTTTATGCTCATCCCAAGTTTTTTTGAAATGTTTTTCACAGGTCAAGGGAAAGGTACATGATATGATGATAGTGTCAAGGAAGTGTCAAGAAATAATCCATGTTTTATTTCAAATGTGTTTTCCATTGATGGGAATGAAGAATTCTATCTTTATGTAACCACTTTGTTTATATGTGGAATGTAATTCATGTTTTATGATCTAATTCTCTAAAACTCTAAACTCGAAAAGATCCTCAATGTGTAATCTTGTAATAACTCAATATTAAGTAAGGTTTAAGGCTGGGGCCTTATAGTTGGTATCAGAGGTCGGTTTAGATAACTTTAGGAGTTATAATTCTATTTAATGATTATCCAAAAATATTTTTTTTTTGAAATGATATAGCATTTGAAGATTACCATGTTGCTTCATCTAAGACATGTTTGGTCAGAATGGTTTTCCACAGAGGAAACAGGGAAGCAGTGCTAGGAAGGCATACAGAAGGAAATAACCTTCCGAATCAGCATCCTGAGATGGTTGGAATTGTAACTGAATAGTTTGTTGCAGTAATGGCGCAGTTGACTCAGGATATAAATGGTGGTGGTATCCATGCACGAGATCAGCCAGATCAACCGCAGAGGAACATGTCAGTGGTGGAACATTTCATGAGGCAACATCCACCATCATTCAGAGGATCATCTGACCATGTGCTAGCTGAGGGGTGGATTAAAGCACTGGAAAAGATTTTTGATGTCATGGGGTGTTCAGACAATCAAAAGGTTAGTCTTGCTATTTACCGTTTGGAGGGTGAAGCAGATCAGTGGTGGTCTGTGGTTAAAAATATCAGGGATGCCGATGAGATTGATGCTCTTGACTGGGATGAATTCAAAGGTATGTTAATTGAGAAGCATTTTCCTAAGGCTGTTCGACTTAGGATGGAAAATAAATTCTTGGAATTGAGGCAAGAGGAAGACTCAGTGGCTGCCTATGAAGAAAGGTTCACTCGATTGGCAAGGTATGATCCAAATTTTATCCGAGACCTTGATAGTAAAATCAATTGTTTTTACTCAGGATTAAAGCCAAAATATCGAAGGGCATTAGCTTCTCGTGAATTTAAAAGTTATGAAAAGCTTCTTCGATGTGCTGATAAGGTGGAAATGGAGTTTGCCGATAACCAAGTGTTCTATAACAACCAGCAGAAGAAGAGACCGAGGTGGCTGGAGAAAGGTAAGAATTCTTCAAAAAAGTCTGATGGTAAGAGAACTAAGTTTCCAGTTTGTGATAAATGTGGCAAAAGTCATGCTGGGGAATGTCTTCTGAATTCTGGAAAGTGCTACCGATGTGGTAAGATGGGACATAAGGCTCGTGATTGCACTGAAAAGGATCAAGGTGAAGGTAAGAACAAATTTGATTTACAGTTAGTGAAATGTTTTAAGTGCAATGAGATGGGTCACTATGCAAATGAGTGTCCGAAAAAGAGCTTGAGTGATGGGAAGCAGTTAGAATACAAGCAGAAAGGGGTGGTGAAATCCTTTGCAACTACTTCAGCAGATGTCGGGCCATCAAATGAAGTTGTATCAGGTATGTTGTTTGTTTTTTCGGATTATGCCAGTGTGTTGTTTGATTCGGGGTCTACACATTCTTTCATCTCTGAAACCTCTTCTAGTAAAATGGGAATACCATCTCATGAAACAACTCCTGAGCTTTTGGTAAAAACACCTGGGGGAAATGTTGAGGCAAAAAGAATTTATAAGAATATTCCTATCCTTATCTGTGGAAAGAACCTACTTGTAAACCTTATTTATCTACCTCTAGTAGAGTATGATGTTATCCTGGGTATGGATTGGCTCTCTATTTACCATGCTAAGATTGACTGTAGATCTAAAGAAGATTATTTTCAGAAAGACTTTCAGTTTGATTACAGGAATGAACCCTTACTTTTGATAACATATCAAGAGGCAGAGAAACTTGTAAAAGATGGAAATGAATATTAACTTGCACACGTCGTTGAAAATAAAGGAACTCTTCAGATTAATGATGTGCCAGTGGTAAATGAGTATCCTGATGTTTTTCCTGATGAGTTGCCTGGAATAATACCAGATCGGGAAGTTGACTTTACTGTTGACTTAGTTCCTGATGCTAATCCAATTTCAGAAACCCCCTTATCGAATGGCACAAACTGAACTTTTAGAGTTGAAGGAGAAATTGCAAGATTTATTAGAGAAATGTTTCATTAGACCTAGCACATCACCATGGGGTGCTCCTGTTTTATTTGTTAAAAAGAAACATGGTTCTATGAGACTTTGCATTGATTATAGAGCCTTGAATAATATCACTGTTAATAACAAATATCCTCTGCCTCATATCGATGATTTGTTTGATCAACTCCATGGAGCTTAGTTTTTTTCAAAGATTGACCTGAGATCGGGGTACCATCAGCTGAAGGTAAAGGAGGCAGATATTCCGAAGAACACGTTCCGTACGAGATATGGCCATTATGAATTTGTAGTAATTCCTTTTGGGCTAACCAATACACCTTCTGTATTCATGGACTTAATGAATAGAATTTTCCCTGAGTTCTTGGATAAGTTTGTGGTGGTTTTCATTGATGATATTTTGGTGTTTTCTAAAAGTAAATTGGAGCATGAAATACATTTAAGGGTTATCTTGCAAACCTTAAAAGAAAATAAACTGAATGGGAAATTCAGCAAGTGTGAGTTTTGGTTGCAACAAATTTCTTTCCTTGGTCACATTGTTTCTAAAGATGGAATAACTGTTGATCCTGCAAAAACAAAAGTTGTGGAATAATGGCCAAGACTCACAAATGTAACCGATATTCGTAGCTTCCTTGGTTTGGCGGGCTATTACCGAAGGTTTATTAGAAATTTTTCACGGTTATCTAGTCCAATGACTAAGCTAACTCAGAAGGGTGTTAAGTTTATCTGGACAAAAGAATGTGATGATTGTTTTCAGGAATTGAAAATAAGATTGGTGAATGCTCCAGTTTTGGCACTACCTTCCAGGAATGGTGAGTTTGTTATATACAGTGATGCTTCATTGAACGGACTTGGTTGCTTCCTAATGCAGAATGATCAGGTAATTGCTTATGCTTCACGACAGTTGAAAACTCATGAGGTAAATTACCCTACACATGATTTGGAATTAGATGCTGTTGTTTTTGCTTTAAAAATTTGGAGGAATCATTTGTATGGAGTAAAATGTGAAATATATACCGATCACAAAAGTTTAAAGTATATATTCACTCAGAAAGAATTGAACATGAGACAAAGGAGATGGGTAGAATTAATCAAGGATTATGATTGTACAATTCATTACTATCCGGGAAAATCAAATAAAGTGGCTGATGCTTTGAGTCGAAAAAGTAATGCTTCATTAACAATGTTGCGTTTGGAACGTGATCCTTTGGTTAAGGATTTGATGAACTTTGGCATAAAAGTTGTTGGTGTAGGAATTCCTTCTGTTTTTTTTCAGGTATCAGTGAGATATTCTCTATCAGATAGAATTAAGAAAGCACAGAATCAAGACAGTGAGTTGCAGAAAAAGGTAGAGCTGGTTCAGAAAGGTAAGTTGCCTGAATTCAACATTGATAATGATTTTGTTTTGAGATTTGGGAAGAGATTGTGTGTGCCTTGTGATTCACAGTTGAAGAGAGAGTTGTTATGTGAAGCTCATAGTTCTCCGTTTTCAGTTCATCTGGGCAGTAGTAAAATGTATAGAGATCTGCGGGAGTATTACTGGTGGGATGGAATGAAAAGAGATATTGCTGATTTTACAGTCAAGTGTTTGAATTGTCAGCAGGTTAAAGCAGAGTGGCAGTTACCGAAAGGGATGCTTCATCCTTTACCAGTGTCAGAGTGGAAATGGGAGAATATATCCATGGACTTTGTTGTGGGATTACCGAAGACATCTCGAGGTAATAATGAAATATGGGATATTGTTGATCGCTTGACCAAATATGCTCATTTCCTTGCTATACGAGATACTTTCTCTCTTGATCAACTTTCCAGTTTGTATCTTAAAGAGATAGTCAGGTTACATGGAGTTCCTCTCTCCATCGTATCGGATCGTGATCCCAGGTTTACTTCTAACTTTTGGAAAGGCCTTCAGAAGTTGTTGGGTACTGAATTAAATTTTAGTATAGCTTTTCATCCTCAATCAGATGGGTAGTCAGAACGAACAATTCAGACATTGGAGGATATTCTACGAGCTTGTTCTATGGATTATCAAGGAATTTGGGACCAATATCTTTCTTTGGTTGAATTTTCATATAATAACAGTTTTCATTCCAGTATACAGATGGCACCATTTTAGGCATTATATGGGAAGCGGTGTCGAACTCCAGCTTTCTGGGATGAAGTGGGTGAAAGGAAGTTGATGGGACCAGAATTGGTAGAAGAGATGGCAGAAAAAGTTCACCTGATTCAGAAACACATGAGAACAGCTCAGAGCAGGCAGAAGAGTTATGCGGATAACCGGAGGAAGGATCTATCTTTCGAGGTAGGTGATCATGTTTTTCTCAATGTATCACCATGGAAAAGTGTGATGAGATTTGGTAAGAAAGGAAAGTTGAGTACAAGGTTTATTGGACCATATGAAATTCTGGAGAAAGTTGGATCCATTGCATACCGAGTGGCTTTACCTCCGAGTTTATCTCAGGTACACAATGTTTTTCACGTTTTGATGTTGAGAAAGTATATGCCAGATCCATCTCATGTTTTGAGTTCAGAGGTAGTTCAGCTGGAAGAGAACCTATCTTATGAGGAACAACCGGTCCAGATTCTTGACCATAGGGAGAAAGTGTTACGGAATAAGGTGATTCACCAGGTAAAGGTTTTGTGGAAAAAACACATGATTGAAGAGGCAACATGGGAATCTGAAAATGCAATGAGGGATAAGTACCCCCATTTATTTGATAAGTAAATAAATTGCGGGGACGCAATTTTCTAAAGGGGGGAAGGATGTAACATCCCAAGTAAGTAATGAATAATAGATATTTTTATCTATGTCTATTAATGATTAAGATAGTGTTTTAGAGGCTTAAAATCAAAATAAATCCAATCTTAAGCATGGTTGGTTTTATTAAATAAATGTATCATTATTATTGTATTCATAGTAACACTGAAAAACAATCATTATAGAAAGATAAGTATGGTGACTAGCTTTCTGTTACATGAAAAATAAAATAGACTTATAAAAATTAGAAATAAAATAGATTTTAAAAGTATAATCATTTAAAATATATATTAAAATTATTTAATCTTTTAATCTTAAGATTAAGGTAGTCAATAACCTTGACTATTGTTATATATAGTTTTATACTTAATGTAAAGACAATATTTTTTCGTTGAAATTCTATGATAGAATGATTTTAATAAGAATTATCATCCCATCATGGGTATCCCATGATATGATGAATGGATACTATCATCCTAGACCAAAAATCCCTCGATCTAATGGATTAGATTCTCCATCTTTCTATATGAAAAAGAACATGTTCATAACAATTATTAGACACGTAATTAATAAATAAAAACAATTGTAATAGAACCAACCCGAAAATGGATTCCTTAGAACATGAAATCATTAATGTATTAAAAATGATTTTGAATGAGGTGTTTTTACATACATAAATTTATATAGAGTGAGTTATGAATGTGATCAGCTCCAACTCCTCAAAAGAATGGCTATTTATAAGAGATGTTCCACATGTAATATTTTCATGTTTTTCGGAACATCCTCATCTAGATGGATTTTTGGGATACCACAATATTATTGTATAAATTAATATCTAATGTTGTATTATTTTACCACCGTTAAAATGATAAAAATATTCCTTATGATAGAATCAATTCTTACAGGCATTTTATTATAAACCTAAGTCTTATGAACAAACTTCTTTATTAATTATCAATACACGAGTCCTTAGAAAAATCAGTCTAATATATCATTACCAGAATCAGTATGATACTCAATATTTTATTTAGTATAATAGAAAAGACAACAGACTAACTACTTGTCTGAATAAAAGACATTTCATTAATCAAGTGCACCTTTAGTTCTATATTTTTTATTGAGTAATGTAAAGATAATATTTATAATACATTTGAAAATTTATTTGTTTTTTAGAAAGATATTTTTTCTTCAAAAAATATACTAAAACAATTGGGACATAATTAATTAGTAAAAAATATTTTAAGAGAGTTATTTTTATTTCAATAACACAAGGAATGAAAGAGTGAGAAGTAATTCTTATGACTCAATAATTATATGTTTAATGTAATTTAACATAAATTGATTAACGAATCAGTATTTAATTTAACATCAGGGGAGGATGGATTTTTAATATATATTTATGTGTCCATGAAAGGACATGGTTTGTTCCTTCTGCCGATTACTTTGGTGATTACCTATCTAATGAGGAAATTGAAAATCAGTGAACAAAACATCCCTACTCATGAATTTTTTATGGAATTTGAAATCATTTCATTGAAACTATAGAGACACTAAATATGTGGTAAAAGATGTTATATATATATATATATAAACTAGAAGATTTTTAAGTATGTCTTCTCTTTTATATAGTTCAATATGATACTAAGAAGATGTTTGGAACTACTCAATGACTATATTTTCTCTATACACTACCACCCTATGAATGAAAAAAAGGATGATGATGCCTTGAGTGGGGGAGACCATTATATTTTTCCATCATGAGGTCAAACATGATTACAATATTTAATGATATATTAAATATGGTCATGGAAATTTTTAGGAAAGGGGAGTTGTTTTTCCTTTTTTAAGAAATTTATAAATCATCATTATGATAAAAGATATAGAAGTCCATGTTGGATGATAAGGAATTAAAAATAATGATTAATGTGGTAAATGATTGGAAATTGAAATAATTAATTTTCAGAGTTGTATTGTTGATGTTTTGGATGTGGTAATGTATTAAATTCCTACCAAAGTAGAAGTGGGAACTACTAGATGAATCACATTTCTCAGATATCACTATTAATTCTAGTAGCAGGATGATATATAAGGATATAAGAGTCCATTTCTAGTGGGTTGATATATTGTGTACAATTGTAGGAAAATTTTCAAACACTTAGTATGCTTGAATGTAATGGTTGAAATTCATCACCATAAGGTTTTAACACAACCTATTCATATTATTATATGTAAGTGGCACATTATTACAATAGAAATATTGACTAGACTCCCAAAGACTATAAGTAAGAATAATAATATATTTTTTATTTTTTATCTTCTTACTAACTATTCAAATTTCTTAGTGATAGATAAGATATACCCCATGAGATAATTTCCTAACACCGTAATAATAAAATAAAAATGATTAATTAATAACCCCAATCAATTTTATTTGACCATCTCACTCAGTTCACATTGAACATATTGAACAGTATTCTAGGGGATGATGATATAGAGAGACATTTATGTACCACCTGTAATCACTTAGATGATGGGAAGTCTAAAATGATTATCCATTGTTTGGATGGAATGTTTAGATCATGTTATCTGGACATCCAAGGTACTATGGAACATTATATACCTTTACAGGAATTTTAAAAAAAATAGATTCAATTTGAAAATCTAGATAGAACCGTACGAACATCTTTATGGGATGATGATTCATACTACAACTGATTTAAAAAACATTAGAGAAATAATGTTTGTTATACCAAAGCTCTTATGGGAGATACATGTTAAAATATATATTATCAATGTCATATTAGAAGATCCTGAAGTATACAAAAGATTTTTCATGATAATAAAGGGAATGACATGGAATTTTAAGCTGCAGATCATGTATTCTATATGGTTTCACCATATAAAGGAATTATAAGACCAGCTAAATTTTGGAATTTAACCCCTTGGTACATTGTTCATTTTGAAATACTATAAATATTTGGAGTAGAGCTTACCTATCAACTATGTCGCACAACATTTCTAAAGCACACAACGTATTCTATATTTTATATGTAATGAAAAAAATACATAACCAATGCATGTTATCACATATAATGGATTATAGATATATCCTAAATTTTCTAATAAATAAGTTCCTATCAAAATTCATGACACCAGAGAGAATGTGTTTTCAAATTGGAAAAGATGATAGGTGAATGTCCTTTGGAGAAACAAATATCATAATGGGGCAACCTAGGAGCCTAACGAATTAATGAGGAAAGATTATCTACCTATTTGGAATAACTAATATATACCAAAATTATGAGGAAAAAATAATTGGGGATGGGGTTAATGTAATACTAGAGACTCTACTATAGCAGAAAAACACCATATCCTAAAATTTCACATAATTCACATTCTAAAGAGCCATTATTCCAATGTATATTTAAATTTTTAATTTTGAAATTTCAAAATGAAATTTTAATATAATAAACCTCATATTTTAAATATTTATAATTAAATTATCTTAATATGTTTTTTTTGTAATTTTCATATATATATTTTTTATTTTTATTTTTATATTTATATATTTTATATGAATATTAAAATAATTTTTATTAGTTATACAAGTTCGACATTGTCATTATAAAATAATGAAATAAATGTATATAAATCCTTTATAATGGTAAAATAAATGTCTATGGATTAAAATTATATTTTTTAATATAATATTTATAATTTATAGAACCTAATTTTATCATTTTCTAAACATAGGAAATACTTATCAATAAAAGAAAAAGATTTTTGTCTTTTTTTTAAATATATTTTATTTTGGTAAAATTATAATTTTTATTGCATTAAAACACATATAGAAGATATTTTTATTATAATTAATCAATTTATATCATTAAAATCCACATTATAGATATTATTACTATAAACATATTTTTTAATTTTATAAAATACTCTTTTTCAAAGACACATGTTTTACATGCTCTAATGTTAAAATTAATTTTGAACATAAATATTAATTTAATTTGATAAAATTAAATTTATATTCATAATTGATTATTAAAAATTATGTAACAAGTACAATATTTATTATGAAATGAGAATAAATTTCAATGATTAATGATAAATTACAATGGAAAAAGTGAAAAATTTGTTTTCAAATATTTAATTTTATACAAGTTGTATAAATTTAATCTAAAAAAATATTAATATTTTTAAAATTATGATACTAATATTAAGATTCTATATATATATAATATTTAAAAAAATTAATAATTAATATGAAATAATAATTAGAAATAATTAATATATAGAAAAAAAATTTCTATAGAAATAATTTCCCATACATCTTATGATTTAATTCAATTATTTTCACAATCAATAATTGAATTTGTGTAAATGAAGTTGAATGTGAGATTTATAATGTCAAAATACTAAAGCGTAATTTGCTGAAAATTTTTGTACTATAATAATTACAAATAATATTTTTTTTAATTACGATTCATGTGGTAAAAAATGTGTAAATGAATTGTTATGCATTTTTGATAATTAAATGGTCACAAATACATTATATAAATAATTTTTAGGCATTAAATTCATTCCCACTTGTCTCATCCAACATTTATCCACTTAAATCCCTTAAATCCCCTAACCCAACTAATACCCATGTGAATCTATTCTTACCCCTATCCAAAAATTAATTTCCATGAAATGAACATCTTTTCACTTAAAAAAGTAGATCACACCCACAAATTATCTCATTCCACACCTCCCCAAAAGATTTTACCATGGATTTACATTCTCTATCCCTCTTTAAATCATCCCAAGTAGTTACTTACATTCTAAGGAGTCCACCAAAGCATTGAGAAGCTACATAGTCGGTTAAGGGTTTATAGTCCATCTCAAGCCCTTTTAATTGAATGTATTATATTGTAAGAAAATTTACATATCATTCATGGATTTTATGTTTCTGGTCTTAGATACCATTTTATATATTAAAATTAGTGACTACATATCATCTCACATTGTATCCTTTTCCGATATTGTTATTAGAATGACATCAGGGTTGTTACTCGACCCATTTCATTATCAATTACAAACTATTATTAAAAGTATATAAAGGTTTTAATTCAATATAATTACCTTTTATATTATATATTTAAACTTATATTTCCTATCATTAAATATATTTCCTTAGAATTTATAATTTCAAAGAATCCTACATTTTTTGAATGTAAAAATAGTATATTTTTCATATAATTTACATCCCAAACTAGATACTAAAAAGTTTATGTAGCTATGTCATAGATGCACCTTGGGGTAATCACCCCAAAATGGTTGGATAAATCATTAAGTCACCCATTACCTTGATTAAAAATGAGTGTTCCTTAGACTCCACACCTAACTAGACACTCTTGAGGGAAGGATAATTTTTACACGATTAATATGGTATCCAACTTCAGAAATCCATTGATCTTAATTACTATCTTCAATTGATAATTGTACTCTTTGAAAGTTCCCTTATAAAATTATTATATTTATTTCATTAATTTTAGTACATCCATTTAATTTTAGAACATTTATCTATTTTTTTATTGATATGTATTGTTTAACCATCGATTTTATATCATTGGATTGGTTATGAAATTGTTTCCCCTTTTAATTACATTGGGAAATGTATTTTTATTTTTTATATTGTAATTCTATTATTGATGATTATTTTAATGTTTACTAGGATTTATTTAACCATATAACTTCTATATCGGGAGGATTTAAGATCATGTTATCCAATATATTGTAAAAACAAAAAAATTAGTGTTTATGTTTTGTTATTATAGTATATAATGATAATTGGAAAAGTTTATTGTGAATGTAATATTTATTTTAGAATATTATTAAGGAATTTTAATTGAAAAAGTGATGGGTGGGGCCCAAAAATAAATATCCCCTTGAAGCATTGGTAGGCCTTTTGAGACAAACATGATAATGTATTTTTATATACGCCTACCCAAAAAAATATTTTTCATAAATGGTATGATCATGATGTATAAGATAAGGAAAAAATGTTTTTTGGTATGGAATTAGTAGTATGAAATTATTCAATTCATCACTAGGGAACAAATTATTGTTATCCATTTGATCTAATTATACTTATTTACATCTATGGATATATTATTCTCTCAGTTTTAGTTTATTATGGATTCATGTTGTTTATTATTTTACTATATAACTTATTCTATGTTTATGTTATGGTAGATTCAATTGTAACCTATCCATTACAAATAATATTATCTTACATTTATTTTTTTCCTTTCCCCATGATACCTATCATATAATAAAGGGAAATTTATATCGATATGATGGAAGTTAAAACAATGTTCTCACAATGTGTTGATATTGTGTCTTATGTTATCAAATGCAATGTATATATGTATATTATCTTACAAGACTACTAAGCTATTGGATCCTTCATAAATTACTATATTCTATAATAATATCATAATACTACCGCTGAAGCATGGGTTTTTAGAATCTAGGATGTTACAATAATTTGGATGATTTAAATGGGGTTGGGTATAATTTTAATTAATCATGTATGTAAATGAAATAATGATATGTGAATTGTTAACTAGTAATGTATGGGATTAATGTGGGTGTTAGTAGGAATAATTTTTTCATTAAATATATAATTTCATTGAATAAATAGAAATACATGAGTAGTAATGGTAGATCATGAAATAGAATAATTTATGATTGGTGGTGTTTTTTATAAATTATTGGAGAGGGTTTTTTATGGAAATGTGGTTTGGTTTGTGATTTCATATTTGGTAGCAATGTAAGTGTGTGTAAATTGTTGTGTAGTGATTATTCTACGTTAGGATGTAATAGTATATATTTTCATTAATTAATGACTTTTGGATTTTAAAATTTTCCCCTTTTATATCTTGGTGAATGCGTGATGCGACCTAAGTTCCCAAGAATATTTGGGACTTGTTCTTATCCCAGAGTTTTTGAAATTTGGATAAAGGTTGGGATAGATGGTTACCATAATATTAGTTTTAACCGTGTGTGTGACATTGTGGGGAACTATGTGAGGCATCAAGGGAGACATGGTTTTTCAACTACAATGTATCCCGATATGCAAGTCCATGTGAGATTACATATATTTTTAATAGTTTCTTTTTTTTATGGGTTTTACATAGTGAGAGAAACCATGATCCTAAACTTAGTGAGGCCCCACTTTGGATAATGTATAGAGCATCATTTTCAATCGGTTTGGCAAAACCATGTGGCCAAACCATGTTCCCTTGTTCTTGATTGTGAAATGTCCAATGTATGCTTACTGTCCTTATTTTTCTAAAAAACCTTTCTCCCATTATCATTCATAGAAAACCATATATTCCTCTCCTCATGTCGCTCTCCTTTTTTTCCTGATCTTATATATGATGTCATTCAAACATATGGTCACCAAATCAAAATATGTTAGAATAGTTCAATATCAAATGGTAATATCTTGAGTCATATTCCTTCCATTAAATATATATCTTTAGATCTATTATGTTATTTAGGTGTAATCTCATTAACCCTGTTGTGAGGATTTTGGGATGTTTCTTATATTTCTTCCAATTTACATTGAAAATGATGCAACTATTGGATAAGGAGTTGTCAACCTCCCTAAGGTAGGTAGCCTTGTTGTTTTACATTAAAATTTATTTTTTTATAGCTACATTTTTGTGCCACAATCTAGTCATTCTTACGTTCTTCCAAAAAATTGATTTCGTCATTATAAATTGTTGTGAAGACCTTTTTATCCTCCCAAGGGTTTTCTTATTAATCATAAGATGTCGACCTCGATCATGGACACCCCTTGGGGGTTCTTGGGTGAATGTAGACATTATAATTATTTGATTAAATACCTAGAATGTCTTCCAATAATTCATCATGGGTTCTAAATGAAATCAGTGATTGTTATATAAATTTTTTATATAACATAATCATATCAAAAGAGCTAAAATGGATTTATAAATGAAGTTTTCTCTTACAGTGAATTACACAATTGATAATAGAACATCCTATGGGAATTATTGATAATGGAATTGAATTTCCATCTCATGATTAATTAAATGGATTATCATAAATTTATATCTTTCTACAGGATGGTTGGAAATTCCTGAATAAATAAAATGTACTAATTTATTAAATGATAATGGGTGTCAAAGCCAAAAAACATGTTATGTTTTTATTAAATGTAAATTTAACTTCTAATGGTTATATTTTGGTGTCATTACTCTAATTCATTTGTGGTCATGTATCTTGAATATTATTATAAAAAGGATTATTCCATTGATATTGGGTATAGAATCATGGTTAAGTGAATTATTGAGAATATAGATAAACTCCCTTTATCACATAGTGTTGAGCATGAAGTATCACATCATTAAAACTATATGGATGGTGGTAATGGTGAACAATGTATCCTGTTTCAGGTGTTGAGTTGTAAACTCACCCACCATATCGAGTGATGAGAATGACATATCTAATTCATTATAAGATATATGGAATTCACCCTTTATTTCTAAAGCATATAGGCTTGTTCATACTAGTTATGGAAGATTGATTTACGCCCTATCGCAATCAAGACCAAGTATTTCATGTATATGGCTACATACTCCCACACATACATGGTATAAAAATGGGGATTTAGTATAAAAATATTATATGTAGACAAATATAAATATATATATATATTATTTCAATATACATTTGGTTACCATTAATATCATCATTCTGGTCATGATCTGAAGGAGGTATAGATGTTTTGTTCCATTAATGAAGATGTGAAGGATGTTTATATATTTAGAATTGATTATAAGTAAATTTATACCTAAACACTTCTATTTCTATGTCCATAAAATTGATTACATATAAACCCCATTAGTGGGGGCCTACTACGATATTGTCTCATATTGTACTCGGGATGCCATTGGTACCCAATTCTATTACTTGACTTTAGGTATGGATTAGGGAAAGATCCCTACAAAAAAAATATTTTATACGATTTACTTATATAGATTCTATGAGTACATGACAGAGAATATTCTCAAGATTCTATTAGAGCATGTTTTTCTTTTTTTCCTTTTTGGGTATAGCTAGTTGTATATTCATGTTCTGTATTCCCCTTGTACGTCATCATTCCATTAATCCATTCATATGACGCTACCTTGTGTATTTTAATATTAATATCCATTTGTTCAGTTATTTTGTTCTGGATATTATTATTATATCTATTCAATGAATTTATATTGTTGTGTTACTAGTTTAGAAATTCAATGTAAGTTTACATCATGTTTCCTCTATTGAGTTATTATTATTTTTAATCCAATGGTAAACTCTAATATAAGGTTATAATCACACTATTATACCACCTTTTCATCATTTCTGGTAGTTTTTAGTCTCTAGCTTACTATAAGGCACACTTGAAGCCACTTTGGCTGACCATCTCAGGGCCCTAGTTGTATAGACATCAGGGTGGGACATAAAAAAAGTTATCTAAAAGGATTAATTTTTCTTTTTATTAATATTTGTGTATTATATAAAATACTATGATTTAATGGAATTATGAATTGACCTCATGCTTTGATTTAGCTAACCCATGAGAGGGGAAACCCAAATTACCTAGGATGAATAATTATAGTAATTTATTATGCCCTTTTTAATTGGTATGACTTCACTATTGGGTGACACACATATATTCTATTTTTATTGATTTTGGAATTATTAAAAAAAATTAATTATATTACCTTATCCTAATGAAATTATGGAGTTTCATTATAAGAATCATTATAGAAACTATTGAGATAATATGCCATGCATTTTTTTCATTCCACGCCAACACTCAATGTACATCTTCTAGTTTAATATTATTAGTGCTTTGATTATGTATAGAAATGTGTTTAAATTTTATGCAAGGGATTTGAAATAACAATTGAAACTTAATGTGCCTACATTTACATAATTTTTTTTAATACGTTAAAGTATAAAATTAAGTAGTCATTTATAGAATATTGATCCAAGGACTATTAGAATCAATAGATAGAACGTATTACGGTATGGATTTAGTGGAAATCATATTTCGATTCATGAGTAGTATATGACCTTGCTGATCAGAAATGTTGAACCATCCTATCACAACATTTAAAGAGAATTAAATATATAAACGAGTAAAAATTTAAAATGAATATAACTTTAATAATGGAATACTCTTTTTATAAATGTGAAACAAAGAAATATAACTAATCTCAGCCTTAATAGTGGGTAGTTGGTGTGTCTATTACATTTTTATGATATTCTATGATCTTTCATGGTTAACTAGTCTCATTATTTGGTTAGGCAGCGTTACATGATTTGCCTATAAGAAGGCTATGCACCAGTAGTAGTTTTCTATATGAAATCATTTAAACTATTAATATATATAATGAGGCATGTGTTTGGAAGTGAATCTTCATTCCTCCATGACATCCTCTATTCATACTTCCTAAGGTTGGTGAAAACCATGCACCTAAGGTGGAAAGACATAAGCCACTAGTGATACATCATGTAGTTCCCCCTATGGTACCCCTTACTATTAATAATATTAGATCTGACACCCTATTTTGTGATAGATTCTTCTGTATGATGAAACATATGTAAGGAGTTGCTCGACTTATCCTGACTGTGGCTGAGTTGACTCAGGAGTTCTAATAGTAGAATCCTAACACGATTTTAGTGGATGAAAAACCTTAAACTAATACATCTTAGAACAATGATATTTTTTCTATGTTAGAACCTGTAGATACACCACAAGAGTAGAGGGAATATATTTTGGTGTATATGTTACAATATTCTTCTAATCGATGGTGGGATTTTATTACCCAGGAATATTGAAATATAGATATTGTATTGCAAAACATCCATGTTTCGTCAATGACTATGTATTTCCCAGGAATCCAAGGGATTACTGTGCTAGGGAGTTTATTAAACTGGTGTTGGTCTATATGTCTATCATTGAGTATTATTCAAATTTAAATAACTTATAGTAGTTCACACTGACTATAGCAAGTGTTGATCTTATGACCCTCAGGTAATTCAAGGATGGTATATTATTGTCCATCTGGTTGTAGGTCAATCTATTTTTGTTGATGAATATTTATTAGGTAGTCAACCAAACCATTATTACTGATAGAAATATAAGGGAATATTATAGTAAAAGTTAGGGTGGTTTTACACCTGAATCTATCTATGGTTCTTCTAGAATCCTGAGATGTCACTAGTGTTAGAATTTAGGACACATGATACATCAATTATTATAGGATCCAGTGGATTTTAGAGGTTACGACAAGGTATGTAATATCCAAAACTCCTATAGTACTTTTCCATCATTTCGTGAGAGGGGATCCAAAAATACACTATTTTTAGAAGAAGGGCCTATAGTATCTCAGTAGTTAGCCATCTAGAATACCACTGACCATTAATGCTATAGAAGTGGTCATGGAATAGGTAGTTAGACTCATTATTTTCATTTTCAGTAGAGTGGGATTTTTCAAGATAGTTTGGCAGTGGATCCTAGTCACATTATAGACCAGTTACTTGAAGTGCAGCCTATGGTAGAGAAATAGAGTTCCAGACCTTGTACCATCTGATTTACTCTTCAAGTAGACCCAAATTTAGATTCATATTTATTTAAAATATTTGTGTCTCAGTATTTTATATCTGAGACTATTAGGGACTGTTTGGGTCTCAATATGCAACAATTTTGTAGAATTATGATTCTTAATACCCTATTAGGTATCCGGTCAGTGGGTGATCTTTGTTGTAAATATTTTCCCCTTCGTATATGATTATATCTATTCATTTAAAAAAATTATCCATTCCATGATGGGATTTGACAAATTCATCAATAGAGACTGGTTAGTTTCCTATTATTCCCATATTGAATACAATCATTGGACGAATATTTTTTCGTCATCATAGGGAAATATGAATGTACATAAGGGATAATATGATGTTTATGCGACTGGAGATGGACATGAGAAACAGATGATGCTTAGTGTGACAGATCAGTTCTCCAGCCACTTTTTTGATGATCAGTGGTTACAATGAGATATTTTACCTCTTCTATTGTATCATTTCGGGGAGGGATTTCCTTAATAATTTTTTGAACTACCTCAAATGGGAGAGGTAGAGTTTACCATTGAACTAGTTCCAGATGGAGCACCAGTAACCATTACCCCTAATATTATTTCACCTACGGAACCTCTAGAGCTTAAAAATAGTTTGATTATATGAATGATAAAGGATTTATATTCCCCAAAACTTCTCTATAGATTACACCAATACTTTTTCAAATAATTTAGATGGTAACCTCAGTCTTTGTGTGGATTATTATCGATTAAACAATCTCAAGGTAATGAATTTGTATACATTTCCACTAAAGATAACCAAATTGATAATTTTTTAAGTGTAAGAGTGTTTTCAAATATTGATATGAGGTCAATCTATTATCATGTGCATTTCAGATTTTCAGATATACCATAAAAAACATTCATTAGAAGGTGTTTTCTATATGAGTCTTGGTCATGCTGTTAGGATTCATGAGCATACACATTGTTTTCATGACTATAATGAATCTGTTTTTCTACCTGTATATGTATTATTTTGAGATATTATATGTGGAATAAATGTTACTGTATTCACACATCAGATATAAAAATTCCAAATATCTTGAGATCATGCTAAATACAAGAATTTATATTCTAATTTATGAAAATATGATCAAATTTTACATTTGGATTGACAATGTGCACTTCCAAAGTCATATCATCTCATAGTATGGAGTTTCAGTATACCATGAGAAAGTGAGAGATACAAAATCATGGTAGTATCCCAAGAGCATCATCAAAATTTAGAGTTCATTTGGGACAACTTGGTGTTATAGATGCTTCATCATGGTTCTTTCACACCTTTAAACACCACTTATGGGCTTGAAAAAGAAGTTTCGGAAATTGGTATGGTTAGAATCTTGTAATGTAAAGATTTATGAGTTGGAGGGATATTTGACTTTAGAACTAATACTGATTCTACCAGAGGCTATATAAAGTTATAAAATATACTATGATGTATCAGTTATTGGGATATGATATATCTTGATGTTGGATGAGTGAGTAATCGTTTACAGGTATCATCAGTTGAGACCTCAAGCACAGAATTACCAGACACGTGACCTCAAGATAGTTGTTTTAGCTCACACTCTATGATGTTGGAGAGACTATCTACTTGGAAAATATTTTTTGGTATACAATAATCACAAAACTCCCAAGTGAATATTTATGATGTGTTACCCCAATCTCTATTAGAAAATGTGGGTTGTGAACCTACAGTGATTTTATTTCAAACATTATTACATGTATGTAAATGAAAATGTAGTAGATGATGATATGATATGAAAGACTCAGATATAGTATTAAAAGTAGTCCCATGAATAATGTTAGCTCATCCACATATTTTCGATGATAAAAATTTATTTTTACGAGGATCATGAAAAAACTATCCACATATCCTTAGGAAGTGACATCTACTCTTTTGTAACATGTAATAATGAGGAAACATTCTCATCCTGAGGGCCTTATCCTAAGGGAAGGTGTCTAAGATAATTATACCACTTCTAGTTGGGCTATGTATGGGGATGAAACTTTCCCACTCCACATGTTGTTATTGGTCCAAGAAGACATCCAAGAGTAGATTATGTAGGAATCTCTTAACTCACCATAAAAATTTCATCCATGTGTTATGAATTTGTATAGAGACTTACAATGCTAGTATTGGTGGCCTGGTATGAGTCATGAGATTTTTGGATTCATCATAGATTGTTCAACCAGTCAATAGTTGTAGGTAGAAAAATAGTGACCAATATGAATTTTACAAAAATATTCCATTATCGAGTGGAAATAAGAAGATTTTTTGATGGATTTTGTTACTGGTTTTCCCAAATCAAATTTTATTATTGATTAAACATGGGTTTTGGTTAACCATTTATGGTGGTTTCACATTTAATACCCATACAAGAGACGTTCTGGAAGGCACACTAGAAAGGATATACATCATGAAGGTCGTATGTTTTCATGGAGCACCTCATTCTTTAATTTATAAGATAGAAACTGACATCACGTCATGCATAATGTATGGTTTACTAAAGGACTTGGGTATATAGGTGATTCTAGGATTGAACTATCACCCTCATACCTATGGAAAAAATAAGAATATGATTCAGGTTCAATATGATTTCGTCTTTGATTATGTCATTGATCTTTAATGTTCATAGAAGAAACACATTCCCCATATTGAGTTCACTTATATAAACATATTTTAGGCTTTAATCAAGATATATCCTCATGAATCCGAATATGGTAAGCCATTTTCCTCACCTCTATGTTGGCTAGAGGGAGGAGAGGATAATATTTTTTTGATCATGTCTCATTCATTAGATAGAATATTATGTCTAGTTTATCAAAAAATCACATGATAAAAACTCAGTTCAAAAAATAGTCATACACCTATCAAAGATGGAAACCACTTGAGTTCAAGGTTAGAGACCATGTTTTCTTACAAGTTTCACCCAGGTTGGGCCATTGTCATATTTGGGTCATGGATATGCTTTCACCTATGTTTCCTAAACCCTTAGAGGATATGAAACAGATCAGACTAGTGGATTTTTATATAGTAATTCGTCAGATTTAGTGATATGTGAAATATATATTTCATGTATCTCAACTTCATAGATATTATCCAGAACCATCACATGTATTTCTCCCTGGTGAGTTTGAGTTTGATATTTATTCTTCCTTTAAATAACATTAAGTTATTATTATGGATTAGAGCATCAAGACATGTTGAGGAAGGTCAGTTCCTTTAGTATGGGTATTATGGTATCACATCTATGTAAATGATGATACTTGGGAAAGGTAGGATGATTTACAAGCTCAATGGATGTAACTCTTAGTGATTTTTATTTACCATTATAAGGCCAACATGGGGATGAGTTTCTTTAATGAGGCAAGGTTGTAATGACCCACATTTTCTTGAAGATATGACTTTTTGTTTTTCAGTTTGAATTATTTTTTTATATTGGTAAACATGAACTATGAATTGAGGAAGGTCCTCAGAGTATCGAAGGCATGCTCAATGCCTAGAGTTCTACAAATTGGGTAAAGTGGTAGGATGCATTATTACCGAAGAGTCAGTACTAACCATGTGGGTATCCTTTTGGGGAATTAATAGTTTCACTATTTTTTTGCAACTATATTACCCAAGGAGAATGGACATTAGATGTTTTATACATTATTAAAGTGTCTTTTTTCCTGATTTTCATAGGTTTGGGGAAACCGTTCACCTTAACCATGTGAGGCCCCTATTTGGAAAATGGATAAACCATGGTTTATGCATAGTTTAGGAAAACCATGTTTCCAAACAATGAAACTGTGTTGTTTAATGTAAAATTTATAATTAAACATAAATGAACCTATTTTCTAAATGCCAATTCTACCTCTCTAATTTCCAATAGACTCCCCATTCACTACCTCATATTGTTCTTTTTTTCCCTATACTAAGTTATGATTCTAATCACACATTTAGTCTCTGAATCTAGGTCCGTCAGAATTGTTTGATAGATCTTCATATGATCTCGAATTATATTCATTTCATTATATGTTTATCATTGAATATGTATTTCTATTTCGATGTATCATCTTTTCCACTATTTTTAGTTAACATGAAAATTTCTATAATTTCTTCCAATATAATTCGAATTTTTTGACGATATTAGATGAGGACTCATCAATAAACCTAAGGTTGGTGGTCTACATATTTTCCTTAAAATGAGAGTTGTTTTAATTTTCATGTCATTGTGATGCTCACTGACCTCTGCAACACACTGCCTCAAATTCAACTGCTTCATATTAAATTTTTATACGCATTGTGATAAACTCTGTAAAAACATTGTTTAATAATTATAGGATTCCAACTGTGATCGTGGACACCCCGTGGGTGCGTCAGCATGATTTTACCCTTTCTATTTATTTTATTAAATTATTGAAACACCTTATAATCATTCATCTTGGGTTGTAAACAAATTGAACAATGTTATAAAAATGTATTATTGAATCAAAGAACCTCTTATGATCTTTTATTGACATATAAAAAGAGTTTCCCATTATAAGTAATTTCAAAAAATCTAATTTCACCTCACAAGTTCTGTATTTATCATGAAATTAAATTTCAATGTTATGATTCATTAAATGGCTTTAATTAATTTTATGTCTTGTTTTATGATGGTTGGACTAGTCTAAATTAATTAAATGGGTGAAATGTGTAAATTTTAATGGGGGAAAGGCCACTCGTGTTGTTATGTTTTTATTAAAAGTGAATTTTATTTCCCTTAGTTATATTTGGGATTTAGAAATATTATGTATGGGAAGTAATTACTCATGGATATTATTATAAAAAAATTAAAACATTTATACTGTTCATGGAATGATTTATAAGGAAATTTTTTAGAACAATGATTCTCTCTCACTTATAGAAGGTGTTGATTGGGATGTATCACGCCATTGAAACTATTTAGAGAGTTTTCAAGATACACCACATCCCTTATTTCAAGTGTTAACATGAATAATAACACACCATCTAATTTGAATATCATGATAAATCCTATATATTTTGATATATAGGGAATAGAATCATTTTTTGGATATTTTAGGATCAGTTAGACAGGTTATGCATGACTGAGTGACAGCCAATTCCAGTTAGTACCTAATATTCCATGTATATGGCTAAATACATCTATATGTACATATTCCATTTAAGAGTATATAGTGTGAAAATAATATATATATATATATATATATTACTATATACATGTTGTTGCCGATAAAATCATCATTCTATCCATGAACCAAAGTAAGTAGAGATGTTAGGTGTCCTTGAAGAACCTGAGAATGATACTAATTTATTCAGAATTGATTATTATTCTTTTTATTATTTCACATTGTTATTTAATTGTAATCCCCATAGATTATTTCGATCCACCATTAATGGTGTCCTGCTATGATTTTATCTCACACACCCCTCATACCCCCATTGGTACCTGATTAGATAACTATTCTTTAGATTTAGTTAAGGTTAAGCACCCTACAATAGATATTTGATATTCTATACATTGATGCAGCATAGGATAAGAGGACCGAGCATATTCCTGAGATTCTAGTGCTTAATACTTTTTACTTTTTGAATTATTGTATAGAATGTTGCATATGCATGTCCCTTATTCTCCTTGTATATCATCATTCCAGGAATCCATGTATATGAGACTACCAAGTAGATTTTGATATTATATTTTAATTGTTAAATTATTATTTCTTCCATACTTTATTGCAATATCTATTGTATGAGATTCTCTTTATAAAGGGTATTGGTATATTCATTTAGTGCATATTTATATCATGCTTACACTATTGTATTCTTATTATTTTCATCCACAGTTCCACTCTGATATGAACATATATCCTTCTCACTATACCATATTTACACACTAGATATTAGTTGCCAGCCTCAGGCATATGATGAGGCTCACATGAGAACATTTGACCCAGCAGCTCGACGACCTCGTTATGTGGATTTCGGGTCGGGACATTACATGGGATGGGATTGTATTGGTGTTCATCTTCTAGATTAGTATTTTGTGTGAATATATATGTTATTTATTTATATTTGGTTTCTTTACACACCAAACCTATGTCTAATAACATGACAGATGATCTAATGTTTTGGGTTCTGGTCCATTTCTATAATATAATGGTTAGTGTGGATGGATGTTTGACTAACACATATCCCCACTATCCCTTCCATGTGTGGTATGGTGGATTTCTTATGAGGATGATGTGATGATATATAGTGGGTTATATACATGATTAGAAGATGGAATTATGTTTATATCCTTCTTTTTTATGATACCATATTGTACTGGATATGTGTTCTGTGAATGGGATGTGATATAAGATAGTTGATATGTGTTGATGAAGATGATGTGGATATGGATTGGGGCATTTTTATGGTTTTGGTAAGGAATAATTTATTCAAACAATATATAGTGGACCCCACATGATAATTTGGTTGGTAGGGTTTCACTTTGACACACATCATATGTGATGAGATTGGTGTTGTGTATTTTTGCACAATTGTATTAGTGATTGAGAGCCTATTACATATAACATTGGGGAAATGGATTATAATATTAGTGTGGAAGTGTTTACAAGGTTCCATCCCCTATAATCCTTGAAATTATTTTATTCTGTTAGATGTTTGATTATGTGAGGAACCATGGCTGGGGTTGGGGTAGTTGACTTTTATTGGGGCTAGTTGGTTCTACAATTTATTCCTTGAATAATTAGATTTATTTTTCCAAATTTTCAAAATAATTATTGAGTATAAAATTATTTATTACATATTTTTTGATTAACACCACATATAAGACATTTTTTTTGGTTTTTGGTTCATTTTTTTGACTGAGCATGATAATACGTTATTAGAGCTTTGTATCGGATGTTGAATCGCTCACTAGTATTTTTATTTAGAATTTCATCTTGGTATTTGTATTTGCGTCATATATTCATGAGTTTTGGGATTACAATGAATCTATTTTTATTTGTATAATGATGTTTATTGGTGGTATTATTTTTGTAAATCTAAGACATATGATTGTAATGGATACATTTATATATTTTAGGCCCTGATTTCTAATCTATAACCTATTGCCTATTGGAGGTGGGATTTTAGTGTCAATATAATATTCATTGTATAGATATGAGGGGTTATTAGTGGGGGTGGGTTGAAATAGAGTGGTATTAAATGTTTTGGCTATGATTTAGTGTGGAGACTGGAATTAGGAATTAGTGAGGATTTCATGGGATGGTGTAGAAATAATAATTGTTAATCATGATGCATGATATAGACTAAATGATAGATTTGGACATTGAATTTTATGGCCCATAATGATCAGATACAAGTAATATGAGTTTTAAAAATGACTAAGTAAAATGGTTCTACATTCATGGTATATATCCCAAAAAGGAACGTTCTTCCTGATTGTTCATTACTATGTTTGAATTAGGGAAGATTATAAAAAATAAATGTGAAGAATTAACTTAACATTATTATAGAAGCATTATGTTACTGTAATTTGGATGTTCATTTCATGTTTGTAAGGATATATGCTTTTCATAATATGTGATTAATTCAAGATGGTGATATTCACAAGGATTATTTGTTTTCCATTATAGTGTTGATATAGTTGATGATGATGAGTCCTAATGTATGAAATTTTGAGAGTTCTAGTATCTAGGGTTAGAAAATTGTGATGGGTTGTCTTTGATCTAGAGTCAAATCACTGTTTAGAGGTTATTGAGATTAATTTTAGATTTATTTGTTCTGAAGAATAGGATTAAGTATCATGTATAGTTAGTAAGATGTGAGGAAATGTGTAATAATAGTGGATCTATTATCTTTGGGACTGAAAAATGTTTTTTTTCTATGCGATGATTTCTAGAGGCTATTTAATTTTTATTTTCCATCATTAGTTTCGAGGAAGACGACGATGAAAGAGATAATATCTTTTCTGTATAGAGTATTGAGTCTAAAGTAGTACTAGATATGTTGTAAGTAACTTTGCCACTTCACACTTGATTATTTTCCAAATGAGGTGTAAAATGATAAATGATTAAATAAAGTGATTCATCTACTTATTCAATATTTTTTCACCATCATTATGTTTCAAATGTGATTAGATATGCGAAATAATTATTAATACATAAAAAAGGATATATACTAGAATGAGGTCCTATCGTGATGGGAGAAACCATAGTTCATTGAGAAGTGGGGCCGTCAGTGATGGGTCATAGGTGCCAGGGAAGTAAATACTATGATTAACTAGGATTAAAACATAATTTTTTTTCTCCCACATGTAATTCTTGGTAAATAAGTTCCCAGGACATCACTTTTATATTTTCACAATAGTTATTTTATAGTGGAATCTATATACATCAACATTATCATTGCCTGAATATTCTCTGGGATAATTATAAAAGAGCTTACCAAGTCCCTTATCAACCCCAGCAATAGTATTCATCTTAGAGGTTATACTATAAGTATTGATGTTATTATAACATTATCTTGAGAGGAAATGGAGTTGGATGTGGGAAACAATGTGTTATCTCCTATTTTTAAGGAAACTGTTATTATGTTGATCTTGGAGGTTTTCTTTAATATGGAATTAGTGGAAATATGTATGGAAAAGTTCATGGTATAGATGTACTAGTAAAATAGGTTCTAGAATTTATCTGATATACCATCATTTTATCTTCCCTCATGGGTTTTTTTTAAGAGTGGCACAATCTTTTATTTATTCATCTATAGTTCATTCCATGGGAATCAATGGGGAGAGGCTTCTAGTTACCCTTGTGATTACTATACTAGTTAAAGGATATAAGATAATACATGATGTGTTCCTATGTTGTTAAAAAATAATATGGAAGTATCATTCATCTTTTTTTTCTTTCTTCTTTGAATATAACCATAATATCAATAGGTTTACAAGGGACATAGAGTGATATAAAACTATAAAATACCTATGTAGTTAGAAAAAAAGTGATAAGGTTTTTCATATGGCTGGACTAGTACTTGTGGTTAGGGTAAAAGGAGTATGTGGGTTTTGGTGTCAATAACACATAATAAACACAAGATGGTATCAATATGCAGAGACTATGATGGGTTCGGTGGACCTAGTGGATTCTATTCTAGGAGAGATGAGATGTTTATGAATGAGGGAAATTTTATAAAATTAATAGATCCCTAGTTTTATTTGGTGATTTTTTTGGTAGGAAATGGGGAATGATTGTTGTTTAATGTGTATGCGTTTATGTGCTTGTGATATGAGAAAATCCAATGGTGGGAGGGATCATGTGGCTTGGACTCTCCATGAGTGTGATAGAAATAGATGGACTATTCTTTATGAGAAAAAGTACTCATGTGCATGAATATTAAACCATTACTTATGTTTTATTGGGTAGGGATGGTGAAGTTTCCATGATTAGGCTTGGGTTATGATCGTATACTTCCTATAGTTAGAGAGATGGGTAGTGTTATGGCATGAGATGAGGATCATGGATCTAACCTTGAGAGATCTGGTAGTAGGTTTAGGTTCAAATATAAGACCATAAAATTTCCCTTTAGGAATGTTTTTTTGGATTTGAATGAAGCACACACTGTGTAATTGAGTAGGGACATGGACACAGGTTCAGTAGAATGGGGTGAAACGATGATGGAATTTCTGTATGGCACTGAAGAAGGTTTGTTCAGGCACCATAGTGGTTTTGTTATTACATGGTGGGTTGATAGGAACATGTACCTTATTTGGTTTCCTTGTGGCATGGTTAACACATGACCACTTGAATAACATGTTTATTATGTATTAACTTCCCTCATGTGTACACATGAATATGATGGTGCATATTGGGGGTGCATGGTGAGACCATACTAAGATATATACTCACACCCTACATGGAACCTTAGCTCATGTGAAAACCTTATGTTTTCATCCATGTTAGAGAAAATTTTAATGGAGGATCAAAATGGAGTAGCATGGGTTTTATTAGAGATGACAATGAAAATTAGGGATAGAAGTTGGGACATAGTATATATTTATTTTTTATTTTTTTTCTTTTGTATATAGAATCTTTCTAGTGGGGGATGAGTTCATGTTTCATATTATGATGCTTATTCGGGCCAATTTTATCACCACTATGTGGATTGGGACTCCATATCTATTTTATAGCTTTTAGTGTATGGGGAGGTGTGCCTAAAGTCATGTAACACTTGGAAAGGGGTATTTCAAAGTGGGATACAGTTTGGTGAGTCATAGTAAATCTTTTTAATATTTGGGGGAGATTGTAAACATGTGGTTTATGAATTTTTTAGAGATTATGATGGAACAATTATTAGTTCACTGTGAGAACCTTTTATATGGTAATCCATGGTTACCAAGGTTATTATATTATTATTATTGTTTTTAATTATTATGGTTTTAATTTTTACTCAAAGATATTTCATCTATTAATAGGTTTTTAGGGTTTTTTATCATTTATTAATAGAAAAATCCATGTTTACATGCATCATATATAGGACATATGATTCAAATGACCTATGTGTGCTTTTGTGTTGTTGTTTTTATTAATGAGAGGTTAAACTGTTTAATTTATTAATAAAACCATTTACATATTATTCCCATATAACATATTTTTATCATTATACTCTTGTTTAACTTGAATTTCTTTTATGGGAGGTTTTTTTATGGAAGCCACAGGGATACTAAGATAAAACATTCATTGATGATCATTCTATAGTAAATTCATTCAATGTATTGATTGAGAAACTCAGTGGTTCAATCTAATAATTTACTGTAACAACCAATAATGTTAAAACATGATTACCTTTAAAAATGTCAATGTATTCAATTGATCAATCTGCACAAAACACCAAACTAAAATGAAACATTTATATATTTAAATAAAATATAAATGTTTAAGTATGATTGTCAAATCCCAACCATTCAATTAGAGAGGATGAATTTGATTGACCAATTTTTAAAATATATTAATAAATAATATAAAGGATACATTTCATATGAATGAAATTCAATAATTTTAAATAAAATGAGTAATAAAATCATTTATTATTTAGAAATTTATTTTATAATAAATATCCTTTTTATTGATATGAATTTCTATTTTATGGGAAATATGATAAATGATGATAAAATTTTTTTCACATTAAAAATTTGTCATTACAAATTTAGTTATTTAAATATTTAAAATATTAATGAAATTAATTAATATTTTAAAATATCAATTTTTTTAAATGGGGTTTCATTGTATTTTAAGATTATATTACAAAATTTATTTTATAAAATTTTGATTTTTAAATTAATACATTTAACTTTAATTGTGAATTATTATTATCAGTATTTATTTTTATTAATTTTTGAGGTTTTTTAAATGGTTATTTTATTGTCGAAAAATATTATTTTTTCGAAACATAAAATTATTATGGCATTATAATTATTTAATAATGATATATGTTTTAAAAAACATTTTTGGTGTTAAAATATGAGTGTCTGGAATACAATTAAACATTTTAAAATTTATTTTAACTTATAAATGCTTTGTCAAATATTTTTACAAAATATGTAAAATGCTAAATTTATAATATATGCTTTCGGTCTTTCCTTTAATAGCAAATTATCAAGGTGAGACGTAGTTTTGGAAGTCAATGAAATTCTATTAGAATTAATTTAATTTAAAATAATAAAATTTGTTTCATTTTGATTGATAATTTTAATAACTACGTATTACACATAAATTTTATGCTTAGAAAACACACATTCTCAAAAAAAATGTTTTTACATGTTTTGTGTGAAAATCATATAACTAACATTTAAATCATGTATATATTTTATTAAATGAAATGAATTTCAAATTTAAAATCATATGGTTCGAATTAGGTAAATGTTTTAATATTAATTTATGTTATTAAAATTATTTACTATGGTTAAAAAATAATAACCAATGTAAATTTATATTAGGATAAAAGTTGTACAGTTAAAATAAAAAGCCCTAAAGCACATAAAGTATTCTAAAGGAAGTGTTTCTGGTTATTTTAGGCCCAAAATAACATTACCCTAATTTTTCTATTATTTCCATTTACCATTTAATAGTATGATTACATTATTGAAAACGTTATAGTTACTCCCAAAACTCACATTCCATTCACTTATAAAAGGGTATGCATTTGATCACACAATGACCCAAATTACATTAAATATTTTCATTGGAAATAGTGCACAATGATCCTAAAAAAACCGTAACCATTTTCCAAATGATTATGGGAACCATTAGTTATCATAAATACTTTATTTCCAAGGATAATTCCATGTAAAATTTAGGTATCCAACATGAGTATTATCGACTATTAATTTTTTTATTAATTGTAATAATTAAAATTTATTCTATCCATATTAATATAATTATATTATTATATATTATATTATATAATGGAACTATATTAAGTTTAATATCATTTTATATTTATTTATCCCATGCAGTAAGAAAAAAAATCGCCATGCATGTGTATGTGCGGACTATCACCACCACGAGTAACAAAATACATTTTTCATCACAAAACATAAATTATGGTTCCTATAATGATTTAATGAGGAAAATAGATTTTTATAAATTAATAAAATATATTGAATTAAAAATTTAAAACCTATTAATGATATCATTAACAAAATATTAATGTTAATTCAATCATTCTAAATAAGAGAAGTATGTGGAAAATGATCTATTACTTTTAAATAACGACTTCAATAAATTATCATCTCTTTATAATTATTTATATATATCAAAATAATAAATACTAAATAAAATCATCATTATTCTGGTATAATGGCATTAAAACTAATCCATCTCATAATCCCCCATTAATTATGGTAGGTTCATGTTTGGGACAGTTTGACCACCAACTTGAGCAATATTATACATTTGTGACATGGATGACTATGATAACGTATTTGTTGGTATAATATGATATAAATATTTTATTAATTATTATTTTATTTTAGTAAGTTCATATCAATACATAAATCATTAATTAATAGAAACACATTTTATTTGATAAGAATAACCGAAATAATATCATCATTGATTTCATCAAAATGGTTCGTAACGGAAATTGACATGAAATAAAATTATAACACGATATAATATATGGGAACATCTATTTAGGTACCTTTAATGAAATAATATCGATTTAATTTTTATAAATAGTAGTTACCAATATGAATTTCATTAAACTAGTTGACATCGATAATTAATATATACACATAGCATTTAAAATATGTATGAAACTAACTAATATATATATATAATAATTATAAAAAATGATCATAAATTGTTATATTTATTAATATATATCATGAGTATTTATTAATTAACATAATTTTTTTATAAAATATTTTTGTGTATGTTCGGAATGAATTAGGATCGACTTAATGGTTTTTTCATCTCAAATTCCTCTCTTTGGGACATGTTTTGTGTTATAACCATAATTTCATATTTTTTTTATTTTTGAACACCCTATTATTGTTTAAAAGAGAAGATAATTTTTTGAGATCATATATTAAATTAAAAAAATATATAATATAACATAACTATCAAAAATTTTATGATATGTTTCATTTTAAATAAATTCAATATCTTCGCATTCTTATAAATAATACAACACAAAACCCAAATAAACAAATGCAATATTATTATTTAAATAAGACAATTATATCCTAGTTGTTAAATTGGTGATAATACATATTTTTAAATACATTATTAAATATATATAATGGTACCAATAAATATAAATTTATTTATAAATTCTTATTAACAAATCACCAAATTTTAATCAAAGTCCATTTATTCATCAAAAATATTTTATCCCCCAAAAAAATTATTACTAATTTTTGATAGAAAATAATATATTTTTTTCAATTTTATTAAATTTTTTTGATAAAATTTAATTTAATTTTTTAAAATCAAAATATTTAAGTTAATTTTGTTGTGATTGTTTTTTATTTTTTTGAAAATATTAATTTTCATTAAATAGTTAAAAATACATATTTTTATAAAATTTTAATTTATTTTTAATAAATGGAGTCCCATTATTATTTTAATATAATTTAAAACTAATATAAGTATTATTAATGTATATTTATTCCAATTTTTACATTTAAATTATATTTATACAATATTTTAGTATACGTTAATTTTTTGGATTTAAAAACATTTCTGTTATGAAATCTGTTTTAAAGATTATAATTTTTCTACCATTTAAATAATTAAAATAACACCTCAGGTTAAATTAATTAAATGAAATAATTAGATCATATAACTATAAATATTAATTTATATTAATTAAATTGTTATTTATTTCCATATAGTTAATATGAGATCATCATTTCCTTAATGAATGAATTTCATGAAAAAAATTTTATCATCTTGTCTGCTTGTTCAATATTAAATTAAATTCATCCCCAATGGTCTGTTAAATTTGGAAAAAAATATATTACATATTTATAATAAAAATAATTTATATTATCTAATAATTTAAACAAAATAATTTTCTGTGATAAATAGTGAAAACTGTAAAAAAAATATTTACCGTAGTTAAGTTAAAAAAGGGAATACCGAGGGGTTAAACTACAAATATTAGAGTTAAAAATCAAAAAAATGTGTATCATTTATATTTATCTATAATATTTATACATTATATCTTATAATTTTAGAACATAGTCTATTTTGGATCATTTTTTCTTGAGACACACATGGGTGTAATGTTTTCTATTAAAAATTTACAAATGTGTCCCCTCCCCCAGTTATAAACGGTAAACCCTCTCCTCTATGATTAACACTTACAAAACCTAGTGGAAATTTAAATACAAATAAAAATTAATTAATTACATCAATAAACTTTCACTATAATATTTTTTATTATAAATCCAATCTAGAAATGCTTTTTTTGAAAAGCTAAAGAATTTGTCTAAGGAAGAAGAAACGTTCATAACAAGGAGTTTTAATTTATTTCTTATTTTAGCTCCTTGAAATATTTTGATACCATATTTCTATATATCTATATTTATATTACATATATCAATATTTTTGTTCATTATTACATCATGGAGAACATCCATCTTCTCCATTCGAAAATGGAAAACAAAACTATTGATCATGTGTTGGGAAGACTACAATATCGCGAAACGATTTAATTTGTTTTCCAGCACCGCATCCCAATAATGGATTCAATTATGTATAAATATTTATATATTAAATATATAATATAATTATAAATATTAAATTATAATATCATACACACCTTCTATGTTTCTAATCCTTAGAAAATATGATAATTTCGGTCGTGTCAACGTCACACTACCAGCTCGTGAAGCGATGTGATTAATTTTTCACAAACGCTATACATGAATTTTAATAATAATTAATTTAATATTAATATATTATATTAATGAAATATTAAAAATTATATGAAAAAAATATATCATATACTTTCTTACCATTCAATTTCTTGATCAAATGACAACATCATTCATATGTTTAGAAGAAAACCGCCTCACAAAGCAATATGATACATCTTTGTTACCGCATCACATTGATGGTACATGTAAGGGGATATAAAAAATAAAATAATATATGTGATAGAAATATTATATTGTAAATATATAATAACAAATTCCTTATTTCTATCAAGCTCATTAAAAAGAGAAATTTTACTTATGCAAAAATTCGACCTACTATCTCCATAATAGTAAGGTAGTTTATCTAAAGACATATTTTGTTTCTGGTTTTAAAATGATAATATATATATATATATATTATAATTATTCCATTATTACTATTATATAAACTTTTAAATAATAATATCTTTCACCTTATTCAACTTAGCAAATTGATTTTGTTCATATGATTAGTTTATTGTTAAAACTACCAACGTGATATTAATTGGTTAAGTAATTAAATATTATATAGTAAAAAATAAAGGAAAAAATAAACATAAAATGTGTTCTTAAGTAATAAAATAATTATCATAAGTTTATTATTTATCAATATAAGGGTCACACATCATGATTTGGCCTCGAGGTAGGGGTTCCATCTTGCAACTTAATTCTTTGAGAGCCATGTTATTTTGGGCACCTTATTTATTATTTATGGTGTATATAATATATCATTACATTGTATATCGTTAAAACATCATAATTATGTTTATTTTAATTTAAAATCCATTTACGTCATTTACATGGGTTATCATCCAAAAAATAACAAGTGTAGTAAGGGTTTATTTCACAATATCATTTTAGTCAGGATTGTTTATGATTAAATTTATATTAATGAAAATTATTTGGTAATTGTTTAATAAAACCATTTAATTTTTTTATCCTCTGGTTATTCCGGAATTTTTCATGTAATAGTTACATTTTCATTCTTTCCTACATAAAATTATTGATAAGTTGTTTATAAAAATTTGACTTCATTTTTTTCTTCGATCGAAAGTGATGTTTTTGTCAAATCCATATTTACTATTGTTTTCAAAAAAATGTTTTAGTATGATTGATTAAATTAATTTCTTATATAATTAGATTTCAAAAATATTTTTTCATAATTATATTATTTCCATTTTTTAAACGAAGTACTTTCGTAAATTTTATTAAAAAATATTAAAGAAATGTTTTTTAACATATTTGGGATAAATGGAACTTTTCAACCATTATGAACAATCAGTACATTTAATATTACATCAAAAAAATTAAATCTTCCTTTCTAAGATATTTTAACATAATATTTTAGAAATTTATATTCTTTTAATGTAATTTTAAAAGTGGAAAGGTTATATTCCTAAAGAATGTTTTTGACCTTTCTATAAGTATTTTTGTTCATCAATGAAAACAAACATTAATGTTATGAAATGATTATAATTACTCTATCTATTTATATTATTTACATATACCATTCTAATGGTACCTTACATTTATTGGGTAATACATGCCTTATTTTTATCTTTCAAATTCCTTCATTATGAAATTTCCATTGATTATGACATGAGACATGATTATGAAACCCATTTTATTTGTATGTGTAATTCTTATGTTATGTCTAATGATTGAATTTATTTTTATGGAACACATTGATAATAAAAATTTAATGACATGATCAACAATATAACACTCTAATTCATTGGGTAAATCTTTAGTCCCATGAGGCATCATGTTTGGAATTAGGGACTAAAAAATTCCATTATATGACTTTCTCAACCATGTGATATCATCTAGGATGTCAGACGTGACTCATGTTACATCATGATAAATATTGATTCCACATTTCAAATGATTATATGACCTCATGACACCAATATATTTATGTTGGAATCCCATTTTATTAATCATTCCCTCTCTATTATGTTATCATGTTATATATATGACTCACATGGTATCCTTCCATATCATTTTTTATTCCATAATGATATTTTTATCTCGCCCATTTCTTTTATGAATTCCTGAGGTTATCCTATGAAGAATCAGTAGCTTATTATGGTTTAACATCTAATTTTTGCGAATAAAATAATGATCATATGTTTTAAGATTTTATTATGTAAAAAAATTGGTTATTCAAAATAAATGAGCCCTTTGGATATTTTGGTTGCAATTAATGTATGTTTTTATTAAAATTCATGTAATAATATGTGTAAAACATGTGCATATATATAGTCAATATTAGAACAATGGTTTATTTAAGCTTTGGAAAATAGGATGAAAACCCATTAGTGAGATCCCAGGGGATATGATTATGGATACGTCTATGTATATAATAATGACACAAAATCATGGTGAAGTACAGAGAGACTGGTTTCTAAGGAATTATATACCTCTCAGTAGACTACATGTAAACGTCGTTCTAAAATGGATGAACCTAGGGGTAACAAATATGAAAAATGTGGGCCAGGCTTGACTCAAGCATTACCTTGACCAATATAATATGTTGTACTGCACACCTAGTTTGACACTCCTAGGGGATATGATTTTCAAATTAACCAGATCTTTACAAACCATTATGAGGGAATGGAATGAATTTTTAGGTAAGAATCCATTATATAAATAATCACCATTTAGAATCTATACAAAATCCTATTGGACCATAGGTCAATATTTGCCTATCATATATATATTATTTCATATGTAATTACATGTTTCCCTTTGGTATGTTAATGAATTCCTATATTGTTTAATTTAATATTTCTTGTCAATGGTGAAAAATTAGAGACAGAATTTGGACAACCAATGTGATGGGAAGTGACATTATTTCTTTAATGACATGTATAACCTAATGGTAATGATAGTTTTACAACTTATGATCATTAATATGATTTATCTCGAATTAATTGTAAAAATAAGAACATAGTTTAATTTTTGAACACATCAAATAATTGAATAAGGTCATCACATGAAATTAAGAGTGTTAAATATTATAATGTAATTAATATTCTACCTTCTACATGTCATGAATTTGGGAATAAGAACCTATAAAAATATCTTAGAAAAGGTTAATATGTTTTCAATGTCAGAAAACGATCCTGTTGTAATGAATTTCCAAGGAATTCAATGTCTTATTTATGGGAAACATGGGAATTTTCTGAGTTATTTTCATAAACTAAGGATTTTACACTAGACTAAAGAAAAAAATATGTTATAATTATTATTTAGGTGAATTATTTACATATGGGGATCCTATAAGTTTTATGAAGAAATATTTTTTATCATTGTTGTTTTTGTTATAAGAATCATGAAACTTCTAATGATAATTTTTTTTGTAGTTTTTCATGAAATAAATTGATAAATATATTTAATGGTTATAATAACCTAGGAAATAATTTTAATGGTAAAGAGATATTTTATGGAAATGAATAAGTTTTATATAAATTGTTAGTGGTTAAAATTTATTTCATGTGTAATGTTATTTTAATATTGTTCATCATATTTTTGGGAATGTTATTAGAACTATATTAATATTGATCTATGAAAATATTACAACACATATCTCGAGTGTCAAATCATCACATCTAAATAGTCCATGGGGCTTGACCCCAAAATTGAAGCTAAATAAGGGTGTAGTGACTACCACATAGCTATATTATGTAACAGTTAGTATGAAAATGTTTCTACATAGATGATTTGAAAAATATATATTATGTCGATAAAATCTTTTTTTAGTTATTAATGATATTTAATGAGGTTTTTTCTTGTGTTATAGTATATAAAACTTTTAGTTTCAACATAATGAAATATTTTGATGAATTATATGTTGTTTTTAGAGATGTATGATTTATTTTTTATGGAAATACAATTATGAAATGTAAAAATTTGAAATTTTGGGGATAATATTATGGTATTATAGATTAATGTATCTCATTTGAAAACTAGTTTTAATATTTTTTTTGTAAATTCAATAAGAATATATTGTCCCACTATGAGAGTTGTTGTTAAACCTAATGTTGTGGATTGAAATATATCAAAGCGACTATATATTTTCAAAGTTCAATCGGATTACCTTGACATGAGTTTCTAATATTGTTATCACAATAATTAATTTAATTTAGTTTTAGTTTTGAATGATATGTTTTTTAGTATTGTTTATTTTTTTAATATTTTTTTTTTCAATTGTAAAAACAGTGTTTAAAATGTGTTTTGAAACAAATGAATAACATGGTTTCAAATTATTGGTACAAAAATAATTTATGACATTATTTATACCTTCGTTTACTTTTAAATTGTATACATGATATCTAAAAATTGTATCTAAAAAAATCAAATTTCATTCATATAATGATTATGAAAAATACATTAGAAAATCAAAGGTAGTAATTATTTGAAATTGATCGACAAGTTCATGAGTGTTGGATTCCTCATTCACATACCTCAGTGAGTATAATAATTATAATATTTTTATTCTACATTATATATAATATCATGTTCATATTATTTATCAAATTTTTAAGGGCATTCAGTTCCACCAGGTTGATTACACATCCTATAGGTATGGGTCTGAGTTGGGATGCTCCTAGACCTAGATGGATAACCCTTCCTACTCGTTCCCACACTGAACTACCAATATAAACCCCATCTACTACACCTTTAAATCCTCAAATTAAGCATCCATGGTTGTTCCCACCCTTGCCTCCATCATCAAGTAATTTAGCCTCTTATTCATACACCATATATATACCACCTCCAAGGATTTTCCCACTAATTCCTCCTTTATCATCTCATTTATCTTCTTCTTACCATATCATATCGACATTGCCTCTACGGATGTTCCCACCATTACAAAGATTCAATTAAATATATACATAAATTAGGGAGCACTATAATGCGTGAGTAAGAGAAGAACCAGGTATATTAATTTGAATTGAAATAAAACCCTAATTTATATTGTTACATAGTTATCATTCCATATAGAATTTAACGTTTCATTGTCAATAATCACTTTAATATTAGGCTTAGAAGCCAATTGCCCAATATTCCATTATGCCTATCAACCAAATGGAAAAAATTTCTGTATGTTTAATGGAAACATTTCCTATATTCATAATATAGAATATATATATAGGCCTAATGTCTAATGGTAATATATTCTTTTTGGCCAATTGTCATATAGGAATAATGGAAAAATATTCCTATAGTTCTAATAGAAAATTGGACAATATGCCTAATTTCCAATTGGGCATTAGATCTTATGGCCATGTCGTCTATAGTTCTAATGGAATTTTGGCATGTTGGAATAATGGATAATTGACCTATAGGCCTAATGTTAGTTGGATTATAGGCCTAATAGAGAATTCTAAATTTGTACTATATTCCAAGCATCCATTAGGCCTATATTCTAAATGGTTATTTCTTCGAGAGACCAATTTTCCATTATGCCTATTGGCCAATTAGCCTATATGATTATTAGGACAATAGTCCAACCATCCATATAATGAATAATATCATGTTCATATTATGAAATGAATTTATAGAATTCATATTCAAGATTATTAAATGTTCATAATGAGTATCTAAAATTATATAGTGTTTATGATTCTATAATATATATGATTTTTTCAACAATTTTCATCGATGTTCAAATTTATGATATTTTCCATCATTTAAATGATATTCCATATTATTATTATTTAGGGTTATAAAATTGTTATATTGTGAATTTTCATATAATAATCATTTTTAGTTTCAAATAGCTATATTGGAAATTGAAGGACGTATACCTCAATACAATTGTTTTTGCTCGAGTAAGAAGAAAATGGATGGAAGTGAAGTAAATAAAAAAACAAGAAAATATTATAAGTTTTTTTATTTATATATTAAATATTTATATTAATTTCATAATTAAAAAAAATTATATTTTTAACAGTCTACCATGGAGGATGTTTTTGTTTAAAAGGATAAAAACATCCCGCCAATGGATTATTTGATTCTAGTATTAGGTGAGGGGCACCATGAGAGATTCTAATGTCGACTAGAGAAATACATCAAACCATCTAGGTAATAGTTCTCATCATAATCCTCCCAAGTCTCTCAATATATAAGGAGCTGAGTAAATAAATAGCATTATAGGGGTACAAATGAATTAATCATGAGTGTTAAATATGAAATATGATCACCAAAAAATTCTTAAAATATTTTTCAGTTATAATTCATTCACTTACATTATATAATTATAATAATTTTGATTTATATATTTCAACAATTCAATATTTAAATGACTACCTGAGTGATTCTAATTAGGTTCCTAGTATAGATAAAACTTAAAGTGGTGGGGATGAAGTTGTTGAAGGTTTTACTTATCCAAATGATACAGTTCCTTCTCTAGAAGATTTTTTTGGTGGTGAGGACTTGCTTTATGGTGATGGTGATGTTTTTTATGCTAATTTGGATGGGGATTTTTGAGCTGGTGGAGATATTGATCCCCTATATTTTTGACTTAATGGGAATGATTCTTATATTAGTTTTTTAATTACTGGAATTGATCAATTGTATGGATGTATATGTTTGTTTAATTATTTTATATATTTGATAAATATTACCAGAAGTTTCTTAAATGATAAATATATAATATTTTTATTTAATTGAATTTATAATTTCAATTTTACTTTTATTTGTAGGTTTAGGATATGGTAAATGATGTGGTGATGTTGTATCTGCCAAATGCATGAAACTACTTATACCCATGGTTTATGGAATTGTGGGTATCGGTTCTCTACTAACATAACTAATAACAGACTAAAATTTTATCAATGGAATTTCCCAATTCTTATAGTATTTTCATATATTATAAATCACATAAAATCTCATATATTCCATAATAAAATATTTATAAATTATGAATTTTATAAATAAGAATAATTTATAGATGTTAAAGAGCCTATACTAATGAAACTGTAACTTCACCTTACATTCATCACCTGAATCAGGTGACTATGAAGAACAAGTATCCTCTTCTAGGGATTGATGATCTCTTCAACCAGCTGAATGGAGAACAATTGTTTTTGAATATATACCATAAATTAAACTATCACCAACTCAGGGTAAGTGATGAGGATGTACCGAAGATAGCCTTCAGATGTCGGTATGGCCATTACGAGTTCTTGGGGATGTATTTCCGCATGACCAACACTTTGGTCATTTTCATGGGACTCATTTACATGATCTTATAGACTTAACTTGATCGCTTCATGGTGGTATTCATTGAAAACATCATGGTATACACGGCGACAGATGAGAAGCACACCACACACCTGCAGATAGTTCTAGATACACTATAAGAGAACCATATTTATGGAAATCTCTCAAAGTTATAGTTTTGGATATAAGAGTTTCACTTATTGGGGAATGTTATATTTGGGGATGGAGTTGTAGTGGATCCGGCAATGATAGAGGCAGTGATTCCTTGGGATCCTCCCAAGAGTGTGACTGAGGTGAAGAGTTTCCTGGGGTGGTTGGGTACTACCGGTGTTTTGTACCTTAATTTTCCAAGGTATCAGCACTATTTTCAGCTTTTACTAAGAAAGGAAAACCTTTTTTGTGGAGAGAGAGGTGCAATTGGGGTTTTCATGAGCTGAGGTGGAGACTGACTAGTTCCCCATCATAAGGCTACTAGAAGAGAGTGTTGTGTATGTAGTCTACTACGATTCATCCGGGACCGAACTACAATGTGTCCTAATGTAGGAGAGAGTAGTGATCACTTAAAACCCATGAAAGTTGATACGACATGAACATAACTATTCTACCTATGACCTAGAGTTACCAACAGTGGTCTTTTCTTTGACTATGTGGCGGCACTACTTGATGGGTGAATGGTTTACTGTTTACTCTGATCATATGAGTCTCATGTTTACCTTCTACAATAAGGACTTGAAGCTAAGATAATTGTGATGGATAGAGTTTTACCATGACTATTACTTTGAGATAGTCTACACTCCTGAGAAGGGGAATGTAGTAGCAGATGCACTCAACCAAAGGTATGGTCTATAGTTACTGAGGGAGGAAACAGTGCAGCTAGCTGCATTGTAGATATCTTTCATGGATAGTGATAGAGAATCTTACCTCTAGTCTATAAAAGTTACATCCCCACTTCATTGGAATATCCGGGACGCATAGTTTAGGGACATTGACTGCAAGCCCTGATGGGCTCAGATATACAATGGATGGGCTCTTGAAGAGTTTTCTGAAGGCGGGGATCATTTCATCCTTTTTAGAGGAGGCACCATGATACCAGAGATTCTATGAGAGGAGGTGTTTAAGGAGGTCCACACATCCCCTTTAGAGGTACACCTTGGTGTTTTGAATATGTACCAGGACCTCCGGCGTCAGTACTGGTGGCCAGGGATTAAGAAAGTTGTGGCAGACTTCGTTTCGCAAGACCTCACTTGTCAGAAAGTGAAGGTCGAGCACCTTGTTCTAGAAGTCTTGACTTAGCCCCTTGAGGTGCCATAATGGAAGTGGGTTGTCTTCTCTATGGACTTTGGGAAAGTGTTACCACATACATCCAATGTCCATGATTCCATCTGGGTGATCTTTGACTGACTCACAAAGTCGGCCAATGTCCTACCCATCTAAGAGTAGGGATCAGTAGAGAGAATGGGATGCCTCTACATACAAGAGATTGTACAGATTCTTGGGATGCCATTGACGATCATCTCAGTTCACGATGCTCGTTTTACCTCTAAGTTATGGATACGATTGTAGGAGGAGTTCGGGAGTCAGTTGTGCTTGAGCACCACCTTTCATTCTCAAAAATATGGTCAGACGGAGTGGACCATACATACACTTGAAGACATGTTTCATGCTTGAATCCTAGGTTTTGGCCACAGTTGAAAGGACCAGCTTGCACTAGTTGATCTTTCATACAACACTATTTTTATCTCCACCATTGGAATGGATCCATTTAAGGCCTTGTACATGTGACCATGACGATATCCTCTATACAGGATGGACCTAGGGGAGTCAGCACTTATGGGTCTGAAGTGGGTATGAGATACCACTGAGAAGGTGAAGATCATCCAACAATGGATGTAGACTCCACTGAGAAGGCATAAGTCTTATGATGATAGAAGATGGAGACCCTTTGTGTTTGAGGAGGGAGATCATGTCTTCTAATGGGTCTCACCCCGACGAGGTTTTTAGATATTTGGATAGGGTGGAATGATATCACCCAGTTTCATCGGACCTTTCTAAAACCTCAACTATAACGACCCATAATTTACATACATTGTTTTTACTTCAGAATTGAAGCACACTTATTACAACATATAACAAAACCAAGAAAGTACTGTATAGGTATAGTGTCTTTAGAAACTAGGAAACATAAACAACTGGTTCATAAAGCATCTACATTGCCTCCCATTTATTTCATCATATCTAGAGTCTGTTTTTGGTATATTCTATGTAATAACCTTCTTCCTGACCTGGGGAAACAAAACATACAAAAGGGTGAGCTCAAATGCTCAGTAAGGGTGAACAAAATAAATATAAATCACATCATATTCATAAGAACATAACATTTTAGAGATCTTAACCTGCAAAAGAGAGAATAATTTCATAAAATGGGATAAATCATAGTAGTGAAATGAAATCCCAATAATCATAACTTAAAACATGAAAATTTGTGGCATACACACATAATCATAGAGAATCATATCTTATTAGTCAAGACTCATTGCCAAGACTATCTTAGTGGACAAAGTCCATTTCTGAACCGAGTCACCCTCGTTTCAATCCTGTTTCACTGAACCGGTATAACCTACCATTCCAGCCATGTCTATCTCATGAGATATAAAATCATTACCCAATGCATTGGAGGGAGATATAGGTCCCACCCATCTCATAATGATACCATTCGTATACGTGCCACAAAATCATAAACCATACATCATTGCATAACCCATGTAATAAAAATGGGAATCTTAAACATCATGACATCATAAAACAATTCATATACGATAAAGGAATTCATAAAAATAATTCCATCACAACATAATCAAATCAATGTAATAATAGTGATAAAAATAGAACCCTTTATTATCTTAGATGGAAAATAATTTTGATAAAACACTTGAACTTCATTCTTTTGGAAAATATCCTTTCTACTTAAAAAACACTTTTCATTTCTTAACATGTCATACAATTTTAAACTAAAAGAAGTTGATTAAAAATCACTTGAAAACTTGTAAAGGAATATTTTTGGAAATAATTTTTTAAAACTCCATTCATGCCGTATAAGTTAAAAAAACATTTTTCATACTTTTGTCAGAAAAGTCAAAAAGTACCTCGTACGAAAAATGACAAAAGATTCCTTTCATATCCTTTACTAAAAACTCACCGAAGGGTAAAATTGGATTTAAACAATTGTAGGTGGATGCAAATAATATTACATGGATGTGGATGATAAAATACACCCTAGTAAATACCAACGTATAAACAATCTCGGATAAAAACGAGATTGTGATATTTCCCTTACCTTAGGTCAGATATGCTTTATACGTGTCCGAACCTTCAGTATAATGATTTAAATAATGTTATTGACTTATTCCAGAATCATACTTATTTTTATGATATCATATTTGGTCATATTCTTAGCTTCTTAGTAGTAATATTTCATTGCTACTTGTTATTCGGGTGTTTATAACTTTCTGTTCTTATGCGTGTTTTGTCGAATAAATTCTTATTCTTCTCTTTAGGTTATAGATACCTCATTTCGAGAATGGTATTAGTGTAATATATATCATATTCATTCATTAAATTAATTTCATTTATATAATCATTATGAAATGAAGATCATGTAGAACGAGTCGCATCACATCGTGGAGACGGTATTCCGTACGTACACACGAGTGATGATATCGTTCCTATGATCGTGGAATTGTATTGGAGTGTATTTATACTATTTTAGAATCACTATCACTTTATAATAGTCATATATAGTCATTATTTACACCATTATACCCATCCAAGTAAGGTGGTGGTGGAAAATAGATTACACCACGACGTGGAGACGGTATTCCGTACGTACGCACGCGTGGTGATTTCTTTTTCCGTAGGACGGATAGATGGTGAAATAGGGTTGTTTCATACTTATAATAACATATCTGTATATGAGTGATACTGATGATATTACTTCATAATGAAACAACTAAATAAAAAGAAGTGGAAGAAGATATAAAGATGAAAGAATCGGTAACAGACAGTACCTCTTCTTTGAAGTGCTTCTTTGAGACCTCCTTTTAGGGCACTAAAATAGGTCTTTGAAGAAAACCAGAACCTATAGGATGTCTCTAGGGAAGTGGAGAGGAGAATGTGGTAGGTTTTGGATGAGCTTGAATGCTCAAAGTGGTGTGATAAAGAGAGGGAGGAGGTGCCCTTTTATAAGGGAGGAGAGGGGCACCTTTGGAATAACTAAAAATATTATTTTATTATAAAGTCAGGTTCGGTTATAAATAGATCCAAATTGATTTATTTCGAAGATAAGGCGGTTATGGGTCGCAATAATCTCATCAAATAGAATTTAGACAAGTTTAGGTTCCTATTTTAACCTTATCATGTAGATTTAACATTAAGTTAAATAATTTTACTTTTACCGTGTCTTCTTGTGTTCTTATACTATAAGGTTAATAAACTTACTATAAGCAGCCAAATGAACCCCACGTTGTTTATTATTAATATATATAACCTTATCTAAGTCATTTGTCCGATCCTTATATTTTTAAGAATAAAATAACAATTACTAAAATAATATTTTTTTTAAAAACTATTTTATGTCAATTTTGACACTATTTAGTAATTAATTTTTGTGAAAATCATAACAGAATTATTAGTTATAAATAATTTAATTAAATCAATAATAACATGTCATATTAATCTAGAAAATTAGTGGAATTCATAAAAAGTGTAAATTACATTTATTTTGTTGTTTATAACATCAATTATGTCAATATTTCATTAATAAGATAATTATTGCATCATCATTGTGACATAAATAAATTAACTTATTTAATGTCTAAAAATTAAAAATAAAATACCATTATGTAGGAAATATTTTTATATTTCTAATGAATATTTATAGTCGAATTTATCTTATGTATTACCCCATATTAAAAAATATTTACTTATTACACTTTGATTTAAACTATTTTAACCCTTCTTTAAATAAATTAATAATAAATGTCCTAATCTAATACAAGTGGGGCTAAATGGTCATATTTTATTCCTAAGATTGTTTTTGGTCGAATTACACTTATCCAATAGAATTAGGACATGTGTTAGGGTAATAATAATATCATTTTTACCCTTAATTACCATATTTACTTTTAACCGTGGTAAATAAAAGTAAAAAGTTACAATTCCCCAAAAATTATTTTCATCTCATTGAACCACATTTTACTTACTGACATCAACCGTGTCTCTTGGATTTTTGAAATTCCACTCATATAAGCGGTAGAATTATGTTTTATGAAAAATTCACTTTTTTAACTACCACTTAGTGGTTTCACTATTCATCAAAAATTGAATGTTTTCAGAAAAATACCAAAATTTCACCCTAGGATAATTTCGATATTACGAATCCAAATATGAAGTCCATTTTGAAAAATAAAATTTATAAAATTTCAAAAAGTGGTTATTACTATTCATAACGTCTAGTTTTAATAATTGTATATCGTTGTTTAGTGAAACTCTGTATTGCGTACGACGCAAGCTATCGGGAAAGGTCGCGATTTTGTGTAAAGAAGGCCAAGCAAGTGTTGTGTAGAAAAAGATTCCTTTGATGATTTATATAACATAAAATTCTCGGGTGTTACATTCTACCCCACTTAAAATGAATTTGGCCCTCGAAATTCATCACTTTGTAACAAATAGATGAGGATACCTCTCCCTCATCACATCCTCAAGCTCCCATGTAGCTTCTTCTAATTGGAGGTTCCTCCATAAAACATTCACCATTTGAGTGGTCTTGTTTCATAGGACTTTTTCTCTACGATCCAGAATCTCTATCGGTTATTCTTCATAAGAAATATCTTTCTCCACTTAAGGAACTAGGATTGGTCTTTGGAGAAGACCAGGACCTCTAGGATTATTCTAGGGAAGTGGAGAGGAGAAAATGGCAGGGGTTGGCCGAGCTTGAGTGCTCAAATTGGTGTGAGGAGGAGGGGGGAGGAGGTGCCCTTTTATAAGGGAGGAGAGGGGCACCTTAGGAATATCTCAAAATATTATTTTATATTAAAGTCAAAATCGGTTTATAATGGTTCCAAAGGGTCTTATTTCGAAGCTAAAGTGGGTATGGGTCGAAATCCTATCAACCAATAGAATTTAGACAAGTTTAGGGTATTATTTTAACCTTATCAATTAGATTTAACTCTAAGTTAAATAATTTAACTTTTACCATGTCTTTTTGTTTTCTTTCCCTATATGGTTAATACACTTACTATAACATGCCAAACGAACCCCAAATTGTTTATTATTAATATATATATCCTTATCTAAGTCATTTGGCCGAACCTTAGATTTTTAGGAATAAAATAACAATTAATAATATAATATTTGATTTAAAAACTATTTTGTGTCAATTTTGACACTATTTGATATATGATTTTTGTGAAAGTCATAACAGAATTATATGTTCGAACCAAGTTGATTAAATCAACATTAGTATATCATAGTAACCTAGAAAATTATTGGAATTCATAAAAAGTCTCAAATTACATTTATTTTGGTATTTATATTATCAATTATGTCAATATTTCATTACTAAGATAATTACTGCATCATCTTTGTGTCATAAATAAATTAAATTATTTGATGTCTAAAAATTACAAATAAAATACCATCATGTAGGAAATCTTTTTAGATTTCTAATTAATATTTACAATCGAATTTATCTTATGTATAACCCCATATTAAAAAATGATTTACTTATTAAACTTTGATTTTAACTATTTTAACCCTTCTTTAAATAAATTAATAATAAATGTCCTAATCTAATCCAAGTGGGCCTAAATGGTCATATTTTATTCCTAAGTTTGTTTTTGGTCGAATTACACTTGTCCAATAGAATTAGGACATGTGTTAGGGTAATATTAATATCATATTTACCATTAGTTACCCTATTTACTATTAACCGCGGTAAAAATAGTAAAAAGTTACTATTCACCAAAAAATTATTTTCATCTCATTGAACCACATTTTAGTCCTTGATATTAACCGTGTCTCTCCGATTTTCGAAATTCCATTCACAGAAGCGGTAAAATTAAGTTTTATGCAAAATTCAGTTTTTAACCTACCACTTAGTGGTTTCACTATTCATCAAAAATTGAAAGTTTTCAGAAAAATACCAAAATTTCACCCTAGGCTAATTTCGATATTCTGAGTCCAAAAATGAAGTCCATTTTGAAAAATAAAATTTATAAAATTTCAAAAAGTGGTTATTACTATTCATAACGGCTAGTTTTAATAGCATATTGTTGTTTAGTGAAACTCGGTATTGCGTACGACGCAAGCTATCGAGGAAGGTCGCGATTGCGTGTAAAGAAAGCCAAGCAAGTGTTGTGTAGAAAAAAGATTCCTTTGATGATTTATATAACATAAAAGTCTAGGGTGTTACATTCTACCCCCCTTAAAAAGAATTTCGCCCTCGAAATTCGTCACTTTGTAACAAACAGATGAGTATAATTCTCCCTCATCATATCCTCAAGCTCCCATGTAGATTCTTCAAGTTGGTGGTTCCTCCATAAAACTTTCACCAATCGAGTGGTCTTGTTTTGTAGGACTTTTTCGCTATGATCCAGAATCTCTATCGGCTGTTCTTCATAAGAAAGATCTTGCTCCAGCGGTACTACTTCTGAGCTGAGTACATGTGAAGGATCTGGTATGTACTTTCTCAGGAGAGATACATGGAACACATCGTGAACTTGAGAGAGATTCGGTGGAAGCGCCAATCGGTAAGCTACCTTCCCAACACGATCCAGTATTTCGAAAGGACCGATATATCTAGGGCTCAACTTCCCCTTCTTTCCAAATCTCATAACCCTCTTCCAGGGAGATATTCGTAAGAACACTTTATCGCACACTTCAAACTCTAGGTCTTTTCTTTGGTTGTCGGCATAACTTTTCTGTCGACTCTGAGCTGCTCTTATGTGTTGTTGAATAGATCTGACCTTTTCTGCCATTTCATCAATGAGATCAGGTCCTAATAGCTTTCTTTCCCCAACTTCATCACAGCAAGTTGGAGTCCTGCATTTCTTTCCATAGAGAGCTTCATAAGGAGCCATCTGAATACTGGAGTGAAAGCTATTATTATAAGAAAATTCCACCAAAGGTAGGTTTTGATCCCAACCTCCTTTGAAATCCATAGAGCAAGCTCTCAACATATCTTCTAGGGTTTGAATTGTTCTCTCAGACTGACCGTCTGTCTGGGGATGATAAGCAGTGCTGAAACTCAACTCTGTATCCAGAGTATGCTGAAGACTTCGCCAGAACTTCGAGGTAAATCTCGGATCCCGATCAGATATAATAGAAAGTGGTACTCCATGCAATCTTACCACTTCCTTTACATATATCCTGGCAAGCTGATCTAGAGAGAAATCCTCTCTAATAGGAATGAAGTGTGCAGACTTTGTAAGACGATCAACTATGACCCAGATAGCATTATTGCCTTTGGATGTTTTAGGAAGTCCTGTGACAAAGTCCATAGTGATGTTTTCCCATTTCCATTCGGGTATGGGTAATGGTTGTAACATCCCCTTAGACTTTTGTCTCTCAGCTTTAACTTGTTGACAAACCAAGCATCGAGAGACATATTCAGTAACATCTCTTTCCATGCCATCCCACCAGATGTACTCCTTCAGGTCCCTATACATTTTCGTGCTTCCAGGATGAATAAAGAATGAAGACCTATGAGCCTCATCCAGCAGCTCCTTCTTTAATTCTGGGATGGGAGGAACACAAACCCTATTCCAGAACTTTATTATCCCATCACAATCAAGGTTGAATTCAGGAACATTTCTCACCTTCTTTTGTAACTCGACATCATCTTTCTGTGCCTCTTTAATCTTCACATGTATAGATGGTTATACATTCATTTGAGAAAGATACGATTTTTCCCCATTCATTATAATTCCAAGATCCATCCTTTGTAAATCCATGAATATTGGATCTTTTTTGATCCTCATCATGGATAAACTAGCGTGGTCTTGTCGGCTTAATGCATCTTCCACCTTGTTTGCTTTCCCAGGGTGGTAATGGATTGAGCAGTCGTAATCCATAATCAACTCCAACCATCTTCTTTGGCGCATATTCAACTCCTTTTGTGTGAAAATATACTTTAAACTTTTATGATCAGTATAAATATCACACCTTTCTCCATAAAGGTAATGCCTCCAAATCTTTAATGCAAAGATTACCGCATCTAACTCCAAATCATGAGTTGGGTAATTTTGATCATGTATTTTCAACTATCGTGAGGCATAAGCTATCACCATATCATTTTCCATAAGAACACACCCCAATCCCTTCTTGGATGCATCACTGTAGATCACAAACCTTTCTCCACTACAAGGCAGTGTGAGCACAGGTGCACTGGATAACCTTCTTTTCAACTCCTTGAAATTCTCTTCACATTCCTCCATCCAAACAAACTTAACTCCTTTCTGAGTCAACTTGGTGAGTGGATTAGATAATCGTGAAAACTCTTTCACAAAACGTCGATAATATCCAGCTAAACCAATAAAACATCAGATCTCGATTACTGTTGTTGGTCTCGACCATCTTTCGAAAACCTCTATTTTTGCTGGATCCACAAATATCCCCTCTTTTTAGATTATGTGACCCAAAAAATGAAACTTTTTGTAGCCAAAATTCACACTTTGTAAATTTGGCACAAAGCTTCTCCTTTCTCAGGGTCTTCAATATAATTATCATGTGATCTTCATGTTTTTCTTGCTCTTTGAATTGACAAGAATATCATCTATAAAGACTACCACAAACTGATCAAGATAGTCTCTAAAGACTCTATTCATCAGATCCATGAAGATAGCAGGGACATTAGTAAGACAAAATGGCATCACTATAAATTCATAGTGTGCATACCTTGTACAGAATGCCGTCTTTGGTATATCCTCCCATTTGACCCTTAATTGATGATACCCTGAATGAAGAACAATCTTGGAAAAGTATTGAGCTCCGCGTAGTTGGTCAAATAGGTCATCAATGCGTGGGAGAGGATATTTGTTCTTGATAGTGATCTTGTTAAGTTCTCGATAATCAATGCAGTGTCTCATTGATCCATCTTTCTTCTTAACAAACAGAATAGGTGCTCCCCAAGGTGATGCACTAGGGCATATGAACCCCTTATTAAGATTCTCTTGGTGTTTCTTCTTCAATTCCTGCAACTCAATTGGGGCCATTCTATAAGTGTCTTTGAAATAGGCAAAGCACCCGGTACGAGTTCTATTGAAAACTCAACCTCACGATTCAGTGGAAGACCCAGTAATTCCTCCTGAAAGACATCATCAAACTCACGTAAAATGGGAATATTCTTAATAGTGTGTTTCTCACCAACCATTTGAGATAAATAACCTTCATTTAGTGGAACCAATACCCATAAAATGGAAGAAATTTCCACTGGAAGGTTATGTTCGTCCTTAGATCGATAGACGATCATAGATTGATCTGGAATATGAAATGTGACTTCCCTTATTTGGAAATTGATATGAGCTCCATGTAGAGAAAGCCAATCCATGCCAAGAATCACATCATATTCCACTATAGGAAGGATCACAAGATTTACAGGAAGCACTTTCCCACAAACTTCAATCGGAGAAGAATTATAAACTTTTGATGCGAATGTTGTGCCATTAGGTGTTGTCACATGTAACTCAACATCTAATTTTTGAGGTAATACGGTGATACCCTTAGAAAATTCTTCGGAAATAAAGGAGTTGGTGGATCCAGAATCAAATAACACATTTTCTACTTTAGAGTGGATGGTAAGTGTACCTTTCACCACATCGTTATCGTACTCCACATCGCTGATAGAAATTGCATGTGACTTTCCTTTTTCTTTAGCCTTAAGAGTTTGTTGATGTTGACCATCATCATCAACCCTTGGATTAGGGCATTTATTGGCATAATTTCCCATCTCCTTGCAATTGAAACATTGAAGTGTTGTAGGGTAATTCTGTGTATCCCTTCCTTTGTTTTCATCATTAGAAATCTTCTTCCCATCATTGTGGCATTCAAATGCCCGATGACCTTCCTTTCCACATTTGAAACATTTACTTGTCCCTTTAAGACAACTCCCTCCATGTTTCTTTCCACACTTTGAGAAAAAGGGAAAGCTCATATTCTTTTTAGTGTGCTCTTTAGATTATCCTTTGAATTCCATTTTCCTCTTCTTATCAAACCCATATGACTTATGGGTTACTCCAATCTCCATCTCGACTTTGAGAGCACATCGAAAGATTTCCTCGTAGTTGTTGAAGTCCCTTATGGCTAACGCCCTTCGAAGACTTTGTTTTAAGCCACTAAAGAATCGATCGATCTTACTCTCAGGTTGGATAATAATAATAGAAGCGTACCTTGCAAGTCTTGTAAAATTTTCTTCATATGTACCAACAGATTCATCATCCTTTTTCTTCAGTTCAAGAAACTCTTTCTCCATATTTGTTCAGAGAATACGAGGGAAGTACTTATTGAAAAATAAGTTTGTGAACTCGTCCCATTCCATGGACTCAATTTCATCCCTTTGCCTCGTATTATTAATAAGATTCCACCATTGATCAGCATCACCTTCCAAATGATACACTTCTAAGATGACTTTATCATGATCAGAATATTGAAGAACTGAAAATATCTATTCAGTAGTACTAATCCATTGTTCATCAACTAATGGATCAGTAGACCCACTGAATGAAGGTGGACGTTGTCTCATGAAGGATTCAATAGAATGTTCTCCTTCCTTTGCTCGTTTGGATGTCCTGCATGATTCATAGCTTGAGAAAGTTGTGTGAGCATGGCTAAAAGATTTTTCATTCCAGCTCCTATAACGTTTGGTTGCTCAGGGGGACAATCATTACATTGCCTGTCGCATTCCGCATTAACATGGTTCCTTCGGGTTCCAGCCATTGACTAAAACCAAGAAGAATAGTGTGAGAAACACTAATTATAATAGGAAAACCACATAATCAAGAATAAAATTTCACACTTAAGGTTTTATCCTAGGTTATTCATGGCCATTTCTAAAACACTAAGATTGTGTTCTATGCTTAGACTTATCCTTAGGGTTGTTACTAAGGCTTTCACATCCTATTTTCCAAAAGTTGACTATACCTTTCCTCTGATACCAACTATAACGACCCATACATTACATACATTGTTTTTACATCATAATTGAAGCACACTTATTACAACATATAACAAAACCAAGAAAGGACCGTATAGGTATAGTGACTTTAGAAACTGGGAAACATACAAAACTAGTTTATAAAGCATCTACATTGCCTCCCCTTTATTTCATCATATCTAGAGTCCCTTTTTGGAATATTCTACTTAATAACCTTCTTCCTGACCTGGGGAAACAAAACATACAAAATGGTGAGCTCAAATTCTCAGTAATGGTAAACAAAATAAATATCAATCACATTATATTCATAAGAACATAACATTTTAGAGATCTTAACCTACAAAAGAGGGTATAATTTCATAACATGAGATAAATCATAGTAGTGAAATGAAATCACAATAATCATAACATAAAACATGAAACTTTTTGGCATACACACATAATCATAGAGAATCATATATTATTAGTCAAGACTCATTTCCAAGACTATCTTAGTGGACAAAGTCCATTTCTGAACCGAGTCACCCTCGTTTCAGTCCTGTTTCACTGAACCGGTATAACCTACCGTTCCAGCCATGTCTATCTCATGAGATATAAAATCTTTACCCAATGCATTGAGGAAGATATAGTTCCCACCCATCTCATAATGATATCATTCTTATGTGTGCCACAAAATCATAAACCATACATCATTGCATAACCCATGTAATAAAAATGGGAATCTTAAACATCATGGCATCATAAAAAAATTCCTATACGATAAAAGAATTCATAAAAATAATTCCATCACAACATAATCAAATCAATGTAATAATAGGGATAAAAACAGAACCCTTTATTATCTTAGATGGAAAATAATTTTGATAAAACACTTGAACTTAATTCTTGAGGAAAATATCCTTTCTACTTCAAAATCACTTTTCCTTTCTTAACATGTCATACAATTTTAAACTACAAGAATATGATTAAAAATAAACATGAAAACATGTAAAGGAATCTTTTTGGAAATAATGTTTTAAAAATCCATTCATGTCGTATAAGTTAAAAAAAACATTCTTCGTACTTTTGTCAGAAAAGTCAAAAAGTAACTCGTACGAAAAACAAAAAAAAGATTCCTTTCATATCTTTTACTAAAAACTCAACGAAGGTTAAAATTGGATTTAAAAAATTGTAGGTGTATGGAAATAATATTACATGGATGTGGATGATAAAATACACCCTAGTAAATACCAAAGTATAAACAATCTTAGATAAAAATGAGATTGTGATATTTCCCTTACCTTAGATCTGATATGCTTTGTACGTGTCTGAACCTCCAGTATAATGATTTAAATAAAGTTATTGACTTATTCCAGAATCATACTTTTTTTTATGATATCATATTTGGTCATATTCTTATTTTCTTAGTAGTAATATTTCATTTCTACTTGTTATTCGGGTGTTTATAACTTTTTGTTCTTATGCGTGTTTTGTCGAATAAATTCTTATTCTTCTCTTTAGGATATAGATACCTCATTTGCAGAATGGTATTAGTGTCATATATATCATATTCATTCATTCAGTTCATTTCATTTATATAATAATTATGAAATGAAGATCATGTATAATGAGTCGCATCACATCGTGGAGACGGTATTCCGTACGTAGGCACGAGTGATGATATCGCTATTATGATCGTGGAATTGTATTGGAGTGTATGTATACTATTTCAGAATCAGTATCACTTTATAATAGTCATATATATTCATTATATACACCATTATACCCATCCAAGTAAGGTGGTGGTGGAAAATAGATTACACCACGGCGTGGAGACGGTATTCCGTACGTACGCAAGCGCGGCGATTTCTTTTTCCGTAGGATTGATAGATGGTGAAATAGGGTTTTTTCATAATTATAATAACATATCAGTATATTAGTGATACTGATGTTATTACTTCATAATGAAACAACTAAAGAAGAAGAAGTGGATGAAGAAATAAAGATGAAAGAATCGGTAACGGGCATTACCTCTTCTTTGAAGTGCTTCTTTGAGACCTCCTTTTAGGGCACTAAAATGGGTCTTTGAAGAAGACCAGAACCTCTATGATGTCTCTAGGGAAGTGGAGAGTAGAAAGTGGTAGGGTTTGGCCGAGCTTGAAGGCTCAAAGTGGTGTGAGGAAGAGATGGAGGAGGGGCCCTTTTATAAGGGAGGAGAGGGGAACCTTTGGAATAACTAAAAATGTTATTTTATTATAAAGTCAAATTCGGTTTTAAATAGCTCCAAATTGATTTATTTCAAGGATAAGGTGGGGATGGGTCAAAATAATCTCATCCAATATAATTAAGACAAGTTTAGGTTCCTATTTTAACCTTATCATGTAGATTTATCATTAAGTTAAATAATTTTACTTTTACCGTGTCTTCTTGTGTTCTTATAATATAAGATTAATAAACTTACTATAAGCAGCCAAAAGAACCCAAAGTTGTTTATTATTAATATATATAACTTTATCTAAGTCATTTGGCCGAACCTTATATTTTTAGGAATAATATAACATTTACTAATATTAATATTTGTTTTAAAAACTATTTTATGTCAATTTTGACACTATTTAGTAATTAATATTTGTGAAAATCATAACAGAATTATTAGTTCGAAAAACGTTATTTAAAGAAATACTAACATGTCATATTAATCTATAAAATTAGTTTAATTCATAAAAAGTGTCAAATTACATTTATTTTTGTGTTTATAACATCAATTATGTCAATATTTCATTAATAAGATAATTACTGCATCATCTTTGTGTCATAAATAAATTAAATTATTTAATGTCTAAAAATTACAAATAAAATACCATTATGTAGGAAATATTTTTAGATTTCTAATGAGTATTTATAGTCGAATTTATCTTATTTGTAACCCCATATTAAAAATGATTTACTTATTACACTTTGATTTTAACTATTTTAACCCTTCTTTAAATAAATTAATAATAAATGTCCTAATCTAATCCAAGTGGGCCTAAATGGTCATATTTTATTCCTAAGTTTGTTTTTGGTCGAATTACACTTATCCAATATAATTAGTACATGTGTTAGGGTAATAATAATATCATTTTTACCCTTAATTACCCTATTTACTTTTAACCGCGGTAAATAAAAGTAAAAAGTTACTATTCACCAAAAATTATTTGCATCTCATTGAACCACATTTTACTTACTGACATCAACCGTGTCTCTTGGATTTTTTAAATTCCACTCACAGAAGTGGTAAAATTATGTTTTATGAAAAATTCATTTTTTTAACTACCACTTAGTGGTTTCACTATTCATCAAAAATTGAAAGTTTTCAGAAAAATACCAAAATTTCACCCTAGGCTAATTTCGATATTATGAATCCAAATATGAAGTCCATTTTGAAAAATAAAATTTATAAAATTTCAAAAAGTGGTTATTACTATTCATAACGGCTAGTTTTAATAATAGTATATCGTTGTTTAGTGGAACTCGGTATTGCGTACGATGCAAGCTATCGGGGAAGGTCGTGATTTCGTGTAAAGAAAGCCAAGAAAGTGTTGTGTAGAAAAAGATTCCTTTGATGATTTATATAACATAAAAGTATCGGGTGTTACATCAATAGAGTAGGCAAGGTGGCATACCATCTAGATTTTCCCCCACAGATGCCCTAGGTGCATAATGTTTTTCATGTGTCACTGCTGATGAGGTATGTGCATGTTCCATCACAGGTTATCGACTGGGGCGAGCCGGTCATCGATGTTGTGGTGAAATTTGTAGAGTTCCTCATAGAGATAGAGGATAAAAGGGACAGGTCCTTTGTGGGCAGTCGATTCCTCTAGTGTGAGTTATGTGGAATCATGGGAACCGTTAGGAGGGAAAATGGGAGCGGGGGGCTCAGATACATGCTCAGTACACCCATTTGTTTCACTATTTTTGTTAAGGGTGTTAGGGAAAAAAATCCCTTAGGCGGGGACAATGAGAAGAGCTGAATTTTCCAAATAATTTTTTATTATTTGTGATTATTATGAGTTTGAAAAAATGGAATACAAATGACTCTGAGGCCAAGAGAGCCCAGAATGGAATTTTCAACATTTTTTAAGGTATGTTTAGTAAATGTGGGGGTGGGGTTTTAAATCATTTAAACTACTACTAAAATTAAAAATATGTGGGTATGGTTGAATTCGCAGTGCTGGGATTCGCTTAAGGGATGCTTAACTTCAAGAGACAAATGTTGGACCAAAAGTTTAATTTTTTAAAATTAAAAAAAACATAATATAATAACTCGAGAATTTTTTTATTGGTTTTTTTGTAACTGTTGAGCGGTGGTGGAAGGACCTCTAGGTTGTTAGACCATTTAATGGCTGGTTACACATGGTTGTGTAACTGCACTATTGGGATAATTAATAAGTTCATTAATTAAATTTATTAATGAACATAAATAATTGTTTGGTGGATTGATATTATTTTTATTCTATTTAAAAGAAGCTATGGAAGAGGTTTTTGGTACTGAAGAGAGGAACCTCTGATGAAGTGTTGGCGACATCGTCCACCAATGTAAAATGGAGGTTCGACGACCATTGGAGAATTTGACGATGAGCACCAAAGGAAGTGAACCTTCTTCATCGTCTTCCACACCCTCAAATGTGGACACTCTTTACTCATCCATAGTGACTTCCAAAGAACTGAAGGTAGGTGGTTTCATTGTTTATCTAGGAGTTGTTCATCCTTGAAATGATTCCTTTGTTTTTATGCTAATGTGGAGGGCGCATGCCAAATGAATAAGGCATGGACCCTTCGCCGATCTCGGTATTGGTTTCATTCCTCATGGTGGACTGGAAGATTTAGCGGAAAGGGGGAACCAAGGGCTGTGCAGTATAGGGACAATTCCATGAAGCCCAATGGAATAGATGGGAATAAAATCAGACCACTGGAGCTACACCAGTGGCCCATAGAATCTCTATCGGTGCGGCGTTGCTAGCACCCTAGGGAGGTGGTGGCCGACAACCCCTGGCTCCAATGGGATGGTGGAACCCAGAGTCACTGAGGAAGACAATGGGATGTTGGCCTTTGCTGGCCACACTAGATTCGGGCGGTGCACCGCGGAGTAAGGTCGCAGCTTCATGCTGCGGTCTGTGGGTTCAGCAAGAGGCCAGTCGATACGGACCAGATAAGTGGTGCAGTTTCTTCCGTTGCAAATTAATTAAAGACATGAAGGGATCGGTCGTTCGAGAGAGTAGAAGACCCCCACGCCTAGCCATCTGGCCAAACGGTTCCGCGGCCCAGTGGGCTACGCCCAACTGGGTGGTCCGGGCCAATCCCACAACCCAGTGAACCGAGCCTGTGACCAGTGAGTTGAGGCCACAACCCATATGAACCAGATTGAGAAGAGAGACTTCATATCAGGGCTGGTATTCCAGGTTGGGTTGGGCCAACTAGGTCAGACGAGACCTGGACCCCCTATCGACTCAGTTACGCATAAATCGACATATCTCTTAAACTGGATTTCTGTTTGACAATCCATATATGACACCAATGTACTTATGACTAGGAATCCTTTTTGATATACTACACCTGAGTATTAGAGAATGAGGTAGTATGTCCGGGTTGTATTGAACCCGAATCTAACTGGGCCCTTGGAACTAAAATGCATATAACTTACAGACCGGTTGTCAGGTTTTGCATTGGATGCCTTATGAAATAGTGGTTCATTAGGATACATCATGTGGGACTTTTTGATGGTTGAAATATGACAGATGGCATTGGAATTAGATCCTATCGGAATCAAGTAATCTATGTTCGGGAATCCAGTGGATGGTTATGACTTGGAGAATGAAGGGTAATCTAGTGGGGGTTTATACCTACCGATCATGTGTGGGTCAGAAATTGTGTGTTTTAGTGCTCAGTGATACTGTGTGGGTCATCACATACCAATCCAGTGTGGGTCAGATCATGTGTGGGTTAGTTCTCAACAATCCTATCTGGGTCAGCACCTATCGATCCTATGTGGTTCAGCACTCAGTGATCATGGGTGGGTGAGTGCATACCAATCCTATGTGGGTAAAAAGTAGAGATTCATAATAGAATAAGATTATCTATCTTTAAAACTACTCATCTTTACTTCTGTACTTATGTTATAACTATTGTGAGCTATCTTTTGATTTGTGCTTTGTGAATTACATCATGCTTTGTGGATTTTCCATTGTGGAATTATTAGAGACCATTAGGGGTCTCAGGGTCCCTACAAGGTATTATTATACTCATCCCTGTATCGGCCTCTCCAAAACCTTTTTCTGTGTTGTGTAAATGACGGATTGATAGACTGATCCTTGAGAAGTTAGGGCATGATGGTGCTCTGAGGTGATTGAAAGATAGTGTACGGAGGGGATATGTGGACATGGAGAGTTTTGGTGATGAGATGTACCTAACCTTTGGGTAGGAGCATTGGAAAACGCCCTTAAGAGTTGTTTTACCTTTTTTGGTTTTACATATTTTTCAGTTGGGCTTGTATTCTATCCCATTTACTTTCAATACTCACCTGTACACTCAGTGGTGGTTTTTACTTGTGGTTGTACCTTTCTTCTCCTTGAATTTTTTCTTGTGTGCATTGTTCCATGTCTGTGTGTATATAGTTTTTTGAGGTAATGACTTCCCATTTTAGGTATATTATTTTCTGGTTCTAGTTACTAACACATGGCTTATGGAAGGTGGGATTATGGTAGTCATGGAACGGACCCTGGGGAAAGGTTCATTACACTACACCCCTCCTCCATAGAATCCCTATTATTGTGAGTTATATGTCATTGATCAACAATATAATAATATCTCAAATGGGATGATAGTTTATATTTGAAATTCCATTCATAATGAATAGCTAGAGATCAAGAATCTTAGATTCTTTATACATGATATTATAGATATATTAGTTGGAGTACTGTTACTTATAGATGAGGTGAGTATAGTTGGAAAAGTATCTCTCACTTTTTATTTTACCCATCTATAATTATATGATATATTACCATAGATGTATGTGTATATTTTATCCCCTATTTCATTTTTATATTAAATATTAATAACTTTATAATATTTATATATTTATCTACTTTTTATAGTAATTCTTTTAAGGCAAAGTGATATATTATAGATGACAACAAATACAATGTGATGTGAATTTAGATACATATTCTAGTAGTCTTGATAGATTTTCATGATATTAAAATATTATGTCGGGTGTTTATGAAATTCCAATAGAAGTTGATGTTTGTGGCTGTGATATTACTGTGGTGATTTGGAAAAATTGTATCAAGGAACTTAAACTAAATATGAATTGGGAATCAATATGATGCATGATTTTTCCATGAAATTTTTAACATAAATCTTTCAATGCTATAATTTTTTTTTGAAAATTTTCTTAATGATTCTTTATAATTAGTTGTATTCATATAATGTATAAGGATCTTAAAGATATTGATATATTATGATTTTTGGACCCATATATAATTTCACATGTAGTGTGAACTTTGACTGAAATAGATAGAAAATTTTATATTGATGAAATATTTCAAAAGGATGCGATTATTTAGTGGTGTATGTTTTTATAACATCAAGAGTATGAAACAAATATCTTATAAAGTGTTATATATCATTTTAAATAACAAAAAATTATATTAAATTTTCTTTTATATTAGTGTCCACTGAATGTTAGGTGTGTTATATCCAAGGGATAATAAACTTTACTATTTTTTCTCTATCTATGGTGAAGTGTCACAAAATTGAAAGGATGTATTTGACATATAAGTGTGAATTAATTAATACATTTTTATATTAAAATAAATATTAAATTTATTTAATTCATATGATTTTCTATTAGGGTATGGAATTTATTTCGAGATACAGCAATGATAAAGCTCTCCAAAATCAAATATGTAATAGAGAAAGGTGAATTTTTATTTATAATTAGTAAATTTTTTATATATTAGTAAATAATGTTATTTTTAATAGAAAAAATAATTTATATATAATTTTCATTAGAAATAATGTGTAAAAGAATTCAGGTATTATGTGCTATGATTTTGGTATGAAATAATTTCAATAAAGATATTTCAAAATTTTGAACATATTATATTTCTTTATAAACATTTCCTTATTAATTATATTTTATTAATAATACAAGAAAAATGTTTTATTTTTAATATTTGTCATTTTGATAATCATCAGTCTTATATTGCACAAGATCTTATATACATACAAGTTGCATAGGAAAATAATTTTACATATTTGGTTTGATTTAAGTTTTTTTGTACTCTAAAAATTAATATTGAAGGTTTTAATTATAAATGTGTTTGTATGGAAAAATCAAAGTACATGTTTTTTTGGATTTTAGTTTTTTTGTACTCTATATTATAATTTTGAATGTTGTAATGGAAAATGGGTTTTTTTGTATTTTTATTGTTCCCTTAATTTCTCTGTTTCTACTAGTTTTTCTACTATTTCATTTATTTTCTGTAGTATAGAGAAGAGATTAAATTAAGATTATTAAAAATATTGGGTTTTCATATTGGTTTTTTATAACCAGTGTGAAAAACATTGTTAATTATTTTACATGTTCGTTTATCCAAAAATTACATGAAAACAGTTTAATCATGATTGTTTTCACGTAGATTATAGCATAACAAACCTGAATAATTGGGTTTCACATTTATTATTAGATTACCAACATGATAACCCAATATATTAATTCATTTAATAAATCTGTTTTTTAAAAATTCTGAAAAATTTATATACAATTCCTCTTTAAATAACATTTCATAATAATATATAAAAATTATAAAAAAATTACTTACATTGAAATTTTTTTTGAATGTATGAGAGAATGAATTTGGGTAACCATATTATGAAATTTATCTATAAATAAAATAAATAAAACTTTTAATATGATACAAATTCAATTAGTTTACCTAAAATTACTAACAAAATCATTCATTTATAGGAATGTATTCTTCTAAAATTTCCTTCTTATTCAATATGAATTTTTATTTTAGAAAACATATGATTAATTATGGTATATTATGTTTGATATTTTTAAATTTTATCACCAATTTAGTTGGAAAAATATATGAAATAAAAATAAATATTGTTAGTTTTTTGAATTTCTATAAAAAACATTTTCTAAATTTTTTTTTGATTTTATTCAGAAATTTAATTAACAATTTTTGGAATAAAAAATTATTCAAATGATATTAATTATTTAATTACCCATATCAAAACTAATGTTGTATAAATTTTTAGCCATTTCTAAAATGGTTGTATTTTTTTTAAAGTACAGTTTACATAAAAAATTTAATTTTTTATAAATTTATCATTTTATAATAATGACATATTAGATTGAAAACCTTTCATGTGATCCAATATGAATCTATTAGATAAAATTGTGTATTTTATAAAATTCATTGAAGTTGTAAAATCATGTATAACATTTTTAGAGGTAAAGTAAAACGTTACCTTAATAATTATTTTGGGATTTCCTCTAATCGAGTATGTTCAAGGTGTTTTCTTATCTTGGATATATATTAAACCCTTATTTTTTAATAAATTTATTTAATTTATCCAATTTCTATCACTTGGTTGATTGTGACATACCATACCTGGTTCACCCATTTGTAACTAAACCTAGTTAATCAAATTTCCCCAAGTGATCCTCCTTGTTTTTCAGATGCTACCTAATATTTGTGAGGGCCTAGGGTGTGTCGGTGGGGATAATATTCCCTCATATTAGAGTGTATCACATCAGTATAATCATATAAATAAATAAAAAATCATAAAAAAAATTAATCATCTGAAGAATAAACAAACTTAATATAAATAAAGAAGTCATCTCATCCAATAATTTCATATGAAATGATGATCTTGGAATGATATATAAAAGACATTTAATACATGGAAACATCCATCCAGTAATATATATATATCAAAAATAAAGAAAATAAAGAAAAATACCTAGATGACACCACGAGCGATAGTTTGGTCCTATGATCACCTACTTCTATGTGTGAAACAATAATTTATCATTAAGTGGGAGATATCCCATGTCCCTACATGAATCCATGAAGTATATTTAGTTATCCAATAGTATCCTAAAATGCGTGTGAGATAACACTCAGTAAGACACCACCAATATTGTTTATAAAAATTCCAATAAATGTATAAAAGATGAGGTAATGTGCGTATATACGTAGTGTACAAGTAATAATTGTATAAGTGATAATATTCATTATATCAAGTCTCACATTAAAATAAAAACTATAACACAAGGTCTATCTATAAATAATAATAAGTATAGACAATGGAATTTGTCGTGTAATCTTGTGTTAGACCTATATGGGCCAGTTTCCGAGGACTATAAAATTACAAGGAAACCGAGTAATATATATAAATTAAGAAAACATGATCCAAGGATTAGAAATTTCCCATACATCCTTGTGAGAGGGATTCAAGGAGTAGAAACGTACAGTTTATCTTTTTAAGTAATGTAATCAAATTAAAATGATCCTTTGTGAATAAATGTTCATGAAATCCTAATGGGTCGTGAAACTATGATCCTAGGAGTAGTAATGTCTAAGGAATATTATTGATTTTTTTGAACCATGGAGTTGACATTTCCATGGAATACTAACATATAAAATTAATAGGATCCAAGATGTAAAAATTTATGAGCCATTGTAGACGCCGGAAAAGTCCGTTGTTCCCAAACAAAGCTCCGGATGCGGAAAGCGAGGTCATATTTGGAGTCAGAAGCACCTTTCGGAGGGCCCAGAGGCCTTGCGCGGAATTTTGGGGACCCGCGTGCAAAGCTGTAGTGCCGTGCGCAAACCTCCCGGGATGCGCGCAATGCGCTGGGCCGGCGCGCAATTTTGCGCGCCCGGGGCCCGCGCGACTCCCTTGCGCGCTGGGCCCAATTCCGCGCCCGCGAAGGAAATTGCACGCCCGCGGACCAGATTCCATGCCCGGGGTCGCCTATAAATATAAGGCGACCCCCGATGTTTTGAAGGTTGCCGGAATTCGAAGAGTCGCTCGTTCTCACAATCCAACCCCTTCCGCGCGCAATGCCGATCTTCAGGTAACCTCCTTTCTTTCGCGCGAGAAAGCCTCGGGGTTCGCCTTCGCGCGCAATTCCTTTGGCTCCTTTCTTTTGAATTAACTCTTCACCCAAAGGCCTTCGTACGTAAAAGAAGCCTCTTGCGCACAATTTCCCCCGGGTGCGCGCAATCCAGCCCGATTGCGCGCACCCCCCCTTTTTTCAAAGTGGCCATTCCTTAAGGAATGAGCTATTGCCCCCGCGCGCTATCCGAAGCCCGGTGCGCGCAATCTCCCTCTTCCGCGTGCAAAGCGCTGGCCGAATTACGCGCCAGCCCGTCCATTTGCGCGCCGACCCGTGGTATTGTGTGCCAAGCTCCTCTTTTGCGCGCAATCCGCCAGGGTCGCCCCCTTTGACCCCCTGTGGGTACCCGCCTGCGTGGCGCCCGATGATCCTCATCCCGGGTGCCTGCACCGTGCGTTGTCTTCCCCTGCGGCCCTCCAGGTTCGCGCGAAGTGACAAGGACCATTTGGAGGCACTCTACGTCCAAGCTGCACGACGCTAAACTGCCTAGCCTCCATCGTCCGAGCTACAAGACGTTAAACTGTTCAGCATTCGTCCCGCATGACGCTAAACTGCACTTCGTCCCAGCTACAAGACGTTAAACTGTACACTATTCGTCCTGCATGACGTTAAACTGTAATTCGTCCTGCATGACGCTAAACTGCACATCTTCCGCGCTGCAAGACGTTAAACTGCCAAGCATCTTCGTCCTCAACACATGACATTAAACTGTACTTCGTTCGGCAAGACGTTAAACCGTCCGCTTCGTCCTCAACACACGACGTTAAACTGTACTTCGTCCGGCAAGACGTTAAACTGTCCGCATCACCTGATCTCGTGCCTCGCACGCAGGGTCCCCCTCCCAGTTTGAATGGGGCCCCCACCTGCTCGTCTCTGCAGGGATGACGGGATTGCCCCTCTTTAGGGACGATTCATGGAGTGACCTTCGCCCACGGGGGTAGGGTATTACAAACCCCTAGTTCCTTGTGGGGGACTGCACATGTGTATCTCCATTGTGCTTCCCCACTGCCGGAGCCAGTAGAGGGCGTGACAGGGATCGAGGTCTCTCACCTTCGGCCCACGTCCCTCTCCAACTGAGCTTTGCCGCATCCGGGCTGCCTCAGTTCGTAAGTCCTGACAGAACGAACTACGTGGACTTTGATCCCTGTCTCCTAAACAGGGTACGTAGGAAGCCTCTCTGAGGTTCAAGCCCACCACCTGGTCGTCCCGGTCGTATTCACGTCGGTTCGTCCATCAGTGGACCCCTCCCGGGTCCACATTCGCGTCAATTCACCTATGAATCCGCCCCTGTGGGAGACTGCACGTGTGTATCTCCACTGTGCTTCCCCACTGCCCTTTTCCTATTTCTCCTTTCAGCGTCCAACATGTCGTGAAACTGTGATCCACCCGGCCGTTCCATCCCCCTCTGTGCGAGGTGGTTCGGTTCAATCCTCCGCCCGGCGGCCTTGACCTCTACGTGAGTCGGCTTGCCGACGTCCAGCATGACGTTAAACTGTATATCCGAACTACGCTGACTTTGATCCGCGCTAACGCGCGGTACGTAGGAAGCCCCTACGGGGTCCAAGCTCTTCACTCCATCATCCATCCTGATCCTTACCCGGGCCGCCACATCCCGGTGGGGTCATGCCATTTCATTCCACTCCACTTCACTCGGGAAGCCGCCCATGTGCTGGCCCCAGCATCGGAGGTTCCCCGCAAGGGGTTCTGTCATCTGATCCACTTCTCGTGTTGATCAGTCCGATGCCGTCCCCGCTGGACATTAAACTCGCGGCATACCCCGTGTTAAACATGGGAAGATGAGGAAAACCTCAGGTAACGCAGTTCCCCGCACCCAGCGTGGGATGCCTCAGGCCATCATGCCTTTCAGAAGCCCTATTAGGGACGGAAGGCAGACATGCAAAGCCGCAGTGTTAAGACACACCCCCAACACCCAGAGCTACCCGGTCTCCTCACCGCAGGTTGCTGCCCCGACCAGACTCCTTGGAACGTCCGGGCGGAAGTAGCGTAATTAACCAGTGTCCATGGAGACATGGCGCCGGGAACGAGATTCATGAGCACGTCTTAAATCTATGAGGGAGACCCGGATTAGGTGACGAGTTACGAGGAGACGTCCACGGAAGGAGGAGCCGACATCCCATCATCCCGGTTTCGATCAAGGAGCAGACATCCCTGAATAAGGGACGGATGCCGCCCACCTTTGGAAAGCGGGACCGCGGGGCCACAAGCCGCGCGCCCATCCCCTCGGGTCGACGGGCGCACGCGCGAACGCGTCCTGGCGGAACAGCGTCGGAACAGAAACCCGACGCACATCCGCACCGAAACAGAAAAATGATGAACCCGACGTGAATCTCTTCTCCTCAATACGAAGACCGATTGCTTTCAGAGGTGTTGGAAGACCAGCATGTTGCCCGGCCAAGCATTCAACGCTGGGGCACGGAACCCGCCAGGGGCTGGGGAAGGGAAATCGGGCACTTCGTCTCACGACGTCGATGGCCTGGGTTCCCCCCATGGAAGGCGTCGTGGCACTAATGGTTGGTTGTCGATTCCTTTTCCTGTCAGTGTTAACGGGTTCTTCTCCCTGCTTTCAGGAATCAGGTCGCCCAATCCAGTGCACGATCACCACCCGCCCACTGGCGCAGGGGTAGGGGAAACACCGACGCGGCTACTCCGCGCGGTCCCGCCCGTTCCACAGCCGTCCCAGCAGCCGCAGCTGTGGGGCAACCACGCCCTCTCTCCCCCTCAGAGGTCATCCAGAGAAGGGTGATCAACAACTTGGTGCGGAGATATGAGGAAGAGGGAGTCATCCCCACCAGGGACATGGCTCGCCTAGACCTCGAGGAAGCTGCACCTCGCCACCAACGCCGCCCCCGAGGGCTGCGCAGGGAGGCACCGCTGCCTACCTCGACGTCCAACCGCTTCGGGAGATTATCCCTAGAACGCTCCGACAGCTCCTTCCCCTATGCGGATGAGGTGGAAGATGCCCGGGACCATCCTATCCGAGATTCGTTCCAGGGATCCGCGATAAGGGCTCCTGTCAGGCCACGGCGACATCGCCGCCAGGCCTCTCAAGTCGAAGAACAGGCTCCCCACCTGCCCGCGCCGCTCATCCCGACTCGTCTGTCCCGACGCCAACGTCGGGCACGAGCGGAAGAGGATTCCCCTCTTGGGTCCCTAGAAACAGCGGCCGCGTTGGCCCAAGCCACTGCTGGCTCCAGTCACCAGGCCCCTGCGCATCCTGAGCAGGGGCACTTCTATGCCTGACCTGGATCGAGGCCCCGACCGCCTCAAAGGCAGGTTGGGTCGACTCTCCCGGTTGCTGGTACAGGCAATAGCCACCGCGGACCACCTCGCGGTAGCGCTATTCACCAACAGGGTCTACTCCGTGTGGCCGATCCAAGAGGCATGGGTCATCCCACCTCCCGATCCCGGCCCGGAGGCCTGCCCGGAAGCATCTCTCCCCGTGTCCCCTTTGATATCTGTCCCGGTGCTCCTCGCACCTTGGTTTCTAGTCCTCTTGGCCCCAACACCGGTGCGGCCAGAGGACGCCAGGACAGAGATCAGCCATGCCCCAAAGAACCACCCAGGGGCAGGAGGGCGAGGCGTCGACGTCGAGGGAAGAATGTTAGGGAATTCCGGACAGAGATCCGACCGGTTCGTTTCTCTGATACAGAGGCGGAGTATGATTCGGCGACAGAGCCCTCCCCCCGATCCCGCCAGTCAGGGGCAGGGGTAGGAATGCGGCACGGCAGCCTCGTACTTCCCGAGAGCGAGATCGATATGATCCCCGCTTCTCTCCGAAGGTATATCCGGAGTAGCGAGGGCCTGGTAGACCCCCAAGGATCAAGCTTGTGGTTGGTACCGGCCCCCTGGAAGCGCCTTTTGCCTCGATCGGAGAAGCCGGAGACTTTTTATGGGGACCGACGGTCGAGCCACGATCCAGTGCACCCTCGGTGAGCACCGACGCTACGGCAGGATGTTCGCTCGCCGGCCCGTCCTATCGTGATGTGGTAGCTGGGGCACCGCCACCCTCAGAGGGCGTCCCGGGATATGGAGGCCAATCGGCCTGCTCGCCGTATTCACCGCCGGCCAGCCCGTCGGCCCGGCAGCCCGCCTCGGCACCACTGCCGGTTCCCCGTCCATTCCCAGTCGTTGAAGAAGACCAAGGAGACCTGGGTCCCGAGTTTGAGTCGTGGAGCTTCTGGACCGTCCTTGCAGAGGGCCACTTCCCTGAGAAGTTTTGGCCAGTCGCAGGACTGGACTTTGATGCACCCGAATCACTCACCCCGGATGAGTTCGAATGCTTCCGCCGAACTCTCCGGGAAACTCACTCCCGTCTTCACTGCCTACAAATGCCATATCCCAGGAGTCAAGAACACCTGGAGGATATTGGTGAGCAGTTCCGTCAAATTGACCTGGCCACGCTCCCCGCGGTTCGGCACCCCGGGTCATTTGATAACCACGAGGCCCTCCAACAACGATGCGTTGAGTGTTTTCAAGTACTCCGCAAGGTTATCGAGGAAGCCACCCCCCACGTGTATATCCGTGGATGGGGGCAGTACGCTGCCCTATGCTTCAGTGCGATTCGCCGACAGCCCGATTCACTGGGTGGCCCTGAGGGTACATCCCCAGGAACGGAAACGGTCAATATGGCTGACCTGTCAGGAGAGGGGAACGGCTTGGAACTTCTCGACGGGGGCTCTCCCCCCGAAGACAAGCCGTTATTGGATCCATCGGTGAGAGTTACTCGTCACCAGAGGAACCTCCTGGGTCTCACCACGCCCACTGAAGCACTGACGTTGAGCCGAAACGTCAGCAAAGGTAAAGAGCACGGCGGGGCTGTAAAGCCCGCCGACCCATCTGCCTCCATGCAGAGGGCGGATGAGGATCCCGAGAAGGCTATGCTACGTCAACAGCTCGCTGAGTAGAAGAAGCTAGTTGACCAGCTCCTCGCCGAGCGCGCTGCAGAGCAGCGGCCTGACTACGGTGATCCTAGGCTAGGACAGCAGGGACAGGAACAACCACTCCTCGACGAGACTCTCCCGGGCAACCATGATTACGCCATGTTCGCCGACAGGGGAGAGCCCATTGCCTATGGCAAGAGGGCACGGTATGTTTCACCACACCCTCCCGAGCGGCGTGACTACCAGAGAGACCCCGCTCGGGTTCCTCCCGCTGCCCCAAGGGCCGCTCCGCCCGCCATCCCACGAGCTGCCGAGTTCGACGACCCGGTCGACGACCCGGTTGAAGGTCCATGCAATGCGCTCGTGGTTAGAGATCCTCGCCAGGACTGGAACCCATGTCCGGAAGATCCAATGGCGGCACTCATCGCCCGCTTGGAAGCCTTGGAGACTCGGCAAGTGGCGATCCCACCGGACGGCAAGCCATACCCAGCATGGGTGGATGACATGCCGGCACCTCCGGGATTCGGGAATCCCACTTTCGCCCCCTTCAACGGAACTGGAGATCCGCCACAGCATTTGGCCCATTTCAACTCGAGGTGCGGGCCTATGTTGGGGACTCCGGCGCAACAGGAGGCCGCTAAGCTTCGCTGCATTGTCCAGACACTGGAAGGGCCAGCATTTGTCTGGTACAGCCAGCTCCCCGTCGGGTCGATAACTAGCTGGGAGGACCTTCATAGACAATTCCTCTACCAGTTCAGTTCCACGACCCGGAAGACGAGTATCGCAGACCTCTTCAAGTGCAAGCAGAGGCCTGATGAGCGAGTCGCGGATTTCGTCGCCCGGTGGAAGGGTCTCACATATTCCCTTGACATGCCATTGACTCAAGAGCAGTTGCTGACAATGTGCGTCGGGAACGTCAAGACCGAGCTGGTCCCTTCCTTGATCACTCAGAATTACCCCGGAGGGTTCAGGGACTTCTCATACAAAGCTCAACGTCTTGAGGAAGCCCTGCAACAGGCCAGTCAGGCACACCCGCAGCCCCCTATGATTCCTGCAAGGAGAGTCAGCAGGGCTGAGCCCGCTGCCGTTGCCCAGATAGAGGCCCCCAGGCCGTTGGAGCTGCTGCCGGCGAGGCCAGCTCCACAACCTCACAGGAATCCGCCTCCACGGGCTCAGTTCCCGGCCCAACAGCGGTAGCCCCAGAACCGGCCGGCCCCTCCGCGTAATGTACCGCCACAACCCAGGCGAGATAATCAGGGTCCACCTCCTCGGCAGGCCCCTCCAGCCCCTCGTCAAGACCACGCTCCCAGGGGCCCGCGATACCTGACTTACTCATTTCACGAGGATCAGGTCCCCGGTTATTTCCGGAGCGCCCTGGAGAAGAGGATTGTGCGACTACCTGAGTGTTGGAGGCCAAAGGAGGCACATCTCATGGATAACCCCCGCTACTGCCCTTTACATCGGTCCCTGGGGCACACCATCCGGCGGTGCTACGTGTTTAAGGACTGGCTCCAAGACCAGATTAACAACAATGTAATCAGGTTGGGCCCAGCTCAAGCACAAGTGGCAGGCGTGTTCGTGGGATCAGATGACGATAGTGGCGATGAGGACGAATGGCAGCTGGTCTCCGACCACGGATCCCAGAAGTATAATAACTGGATGGCCCGCAAGACGATCATTCGCGCCCATGGAATCATCCGTGCGCGCATGAATCAGCCTGAGCCCCTAGAATCTGCGGGTGCTGCTTTGGCATCGTCATCCCAGCCTGCCTCTTCCGAGAAGAGCAAACGGCGGAGGCGCAAGAAGGAAGAGCGCGCCCCGCCAGTTCCACCACTATCCCGCACTCTCGGCGATTTCATGCCCCCGGAGATGGGGGTCCCTCCTCGGATCCGCCCGGTGATGGATGATTCGTCCGATGAAAGTGTTGGGTACGCTTCGGTTAATACCGTTGAGCTGGTAAATCCCTTTTCAGTTCCCGACGTTGAAGAACACCAGGTGGACCTCCCTAGTGTCCCCGGTCGTCGCCACCGTCGGAGGAACCGCAACAACAGGAGTCGTCGGGGCACAGCAGTTGGTACCTCCAGCCAGGCCGTGCACGCCACTGAGACTAGGCAGCAGGCTCAAAACCGAGCTCAACATGCGCAGCCCCCCCCCCCCCATCCGGGGATGACGGATTCGTCTCCGCCACTGTTTGTGGTGTGGGACCAGGCAGAACCGCCTCATCCGCGTCGCGATCAGCTCCGCCCTGCCGCGAGTCCATCCCGGACTCCTGACCCCAGTACGGTGACTACTTCCCGGGCTTCAACCAATGAACAGCGAGATGCGCCAAGCACCAGTCGGCCGCCGGTCCAACCGGCAAGGCCCGTCATGCCTCCAACCGCAGAGCAACCTCCTGCAACCAGCGGCTCGCGCTTGGCAAAAAAGTATGATGTCCTGAAGCACTTGGCCGACATCCCAGCGAAACTCTCCATCCTTGAGGCTCTGCGCATGTCATCTGAGATGCGCGAGGCGCTCACTGAAGCCCTGAAAAGCCCCCTCCAGTTTGAGACAGAGGTTGCGGCTACAGAGGCCTTTCACGCCGAAACGATTGAGGACGCCGAATGTCAGGCAGTTATCTCGTTCTCTGGTAAGGATGAAGACCCTCCTATACAGGGGCACATTCGTCCGCTGTATGTCACTGGCCAGTTCAATGGTCTTGAAGTCCGACACTGTCTTGTCGACACAGGGTCCGGGATTAACCTGATTCCAACTTGGACGCTCCAGAGATTGGGGTTGTCTGAGGGTGACTTGATCCCCTCCGACCTCAGGATCCAAGGGTACGACCGCACCGAGCAAACTCCGGTCGTCAAGATACGCTTGAAGACCCAGTTCGGTGACTTGGTTTCCAACACCGAATTCATGGTAGTCTCTCAGGACACTGCGTACAACGCATTGATGGGCAGGCCATGGCTCCACCTTCATGCGGCGGTTCCCTCGTCATACCACCAATGCCTTAAATACTCCCTTAATGGTCGAGTAGGCGTGCTGCAGGGAGATGCCTCTCCTTTTGCCTCATGTGAAGCCCGCTATCTGGACGCGGACTACTACAAGAGAAAGGATAAGCAGATCCTGGCAGGTGAGGTTGAGCCTGTCGTTGTTGCAGGTGATCCCTGGGCAAGTTTGGATGACGCTTACGTCCTCCTGATCCATCGGTTGGAGGTAGCCATGGTCTCGACGGCCTGTGAGTCTCCTGAGATGACCGCGACCACCCGTGCCAGCACCAGCGGCCCAGCAGGATCTGGTAGCCCCAATGCAGTTCCCAATGCAGTCTCTCCCGTGGACGATCCCTCCCTGAGTGGACAGGACGTGGAAGATGCACCCCCCAGCTTTTGAGGAGGGCGTCTCCGCCACGGTCGATGAGTTAGTACAGGTGAACCTTGGAACCGAAGCAGATCTAAGACCCACATTGGTCAGTGCCGCCATGCCCTCTGAGGAGCGGCAGCAGTACATGGACTTCCTCAGACAGCACCGTGATGTGTTCTCTTGGGGCTATGACGAGATGTCGGGGCAAGATCCTCAGGTAGTCGTCCACCGCCTTGGTCTCCCGGCGAACCATCGCGGGTTCAAGCAGCCTCCCAGGAAGATGCACCCATTCCACGGTGCCATGGTTAAGGCCGAAGTTGACAAGCTTATCAAAGCCAACTTCGTGAGGGAAGTTCAATACCCCAAATGTCTGGCCAACATTGGGCCGGTCAGGAAGAAGAACGGGCAGATCAGAGTCTGCATCGACTTCCGCGATCTCAACCGCCACTGTCCGAAGGATGATTTTCCCCTTCCGGTGACAGAGCTGTTGATTGACGCCATGGCAGGGTTCCATGCCCTCTCCATCATGGATGGATACTCCGGATACAACCAAATCCGGATGGCCCCTTAGGATGAGGAGTTCACTGCCTTCAGGGCCCCCCAAGGTATCTTTTGATACCAGGTCATGCCCTTCGGCCTGAAGAATGCAGGTGCCACCTATCAGCGGGCGATGCACCGCATATTCAAGCCAATCCTCGGCACACTGGTGGAATTCTACGTCGACGACTTGGTGGTCAAATCGCGCCAGTGTCAGGACCATCTCAAAGATCTTGAGAAAGTGTTCGGCTTCCTCCGGTCTCGCTGCCTGAAGATGAACCCATTGAAGTGTGCCTTCGGGGTCACCTCCAGGAAGTTTCTTGGCATTGTGGTAAGGTACAAGAGTATTGAGATCGACCCGAAGAAGATCAGGGCGATTAGCCAGATGCCTCCCATAGGTAACATTCGGGAACTGCAAGGGTTCCAAGGCCACATAGCCTATATACGCCAATTCATCGCGAATTTGGACGGCAAGTGTAAGCCCTTTTCTCGGCTCATGAAGAAAGGTGCCACATATGTATGGGATAAAGAGTGTTATACCGCTTTCGAGGAAATCATGCAGTACCTGCTTCAACCTCCGGTTCTGATGCCGCCTGTATCCGGGAAGCCGCTGGTCCTTTATGTGACCGCCCTGGAACGGTCCCTTGGTGCCCTTATCGCCCAGAAGAACAACGAGGGAATAGAGAATAGCCTCTATTACCTCATTCGCATGCTGCTCGATGCGGAAGTTAGGTATTCCCCCATCGATAAGAGCTGCCTGGCGCTCGTATTTGCCGTACAGAAATTACGGCACTACTTGCAGCACCATGAGGTACAGTTGGTTTCTCGGGTAGACCCGTTGAAATATATCCTGAGCCGGCCTATGTTGACTGGCCGTCTAGCGCGGTGGGCTGTGATTCTCCAGCAGTTCGACATCAGGTATGTGTCTCAGAAGGCCATCAAAGGGCAAGCATTGGCAGACTTTCTGGCTGCTCACCCGACCTCCGCGGATCAGCCGCTGGATCTAGGCTTTCCTGATGAGGCCATTCTCTCGGTCAATCGTGCCGATCCATGCTGGCAGATGCACTTTGACGGTGCCTCCAGGAGCCCCACCGGTAGAAGGCTCGATAATCCTAAGCTCAACAGAGTGGTCTTGGTTATCGTCTTCATTACCCCGGAGCAAGCCGTGCTGCCATACTCTTTCCTGTTGTCAGAGGGTTCTACCAACAATGAGGCGGAATACCATGCCCTCATCACTGGCCTCGAGTTAGCTCTCAAGATCGACGTGCCCCATCTGTGTGTGAAAGGGGACTCCGAGCTGGTCGTTAAGCAGATCAATGGCGACTATGTTGTCAGGAAGCCGGAACTTGTGCCATTGCTGGAGTCCACCCTCCTCCTGATGGCCCAGTTCCCTTCTCGGCTAGAAATTGTCCATATTCCCCGGTCGCAGAACGGTCGAGCAGATGCTTTGGCCAGCCTTGTTGCGTCACATGCAGAGCCTGAATAGGACGGCCTGATCATCCGCATGACGCACCGCAGGCTCATCGCCCCCATTACCCCGAAGGGAGATCGCGGCCCGTCGGTAAGTAATCTCACCACGGTTGCCCCTGTGCCCGGAGCCCCGAGTACCCCAGATATGGCAGTCGAATCAGCCCCTGATTGGAGGGCGCCTTTGGTTGAGTACCTCCAACATGGCATTCTCCCGTCAGATCGGGCCGAGCGCGAGCGAGTTCGACGCCGCGCATCGCAGTTTGTCCTCCAGAGCAGTCCCGGCCTGGAGCAGATCCTCTATAGGCGCAGATTTGATGGTGTTCTCCTCTGTTGCCTTCAAGGAGTTGAGATCCCACGAGTCATGCAAGAGGTTCATGCTGGTTCATGTGGTGCCCACCAGACTGGGCCGAAGCTATCCCACCAGATTCGGAGGTTGGGATACTTCTGGCCCTCCATGATCCACGACTGCATCGAGTATGCCAGGAGGTGCCATATGTTCCAGGTTCATGCGAACTTTGTGCATCGGCCGCCGGAGCCTCTCCATACCACTAGGTATTCCTGGCCCTTTGCAGTCTGGGGTTTGGACGTTGTGGGACCTTACCCGCCGGCGATGGCTCGCCAGTGCCGGTTCATTCTGACCGCCACAGACTTCTTCTCCAAATGGGCAGAGGCGATTCCGCTCAGAGAGGTCAAATCCTGTTCGATCGCTGACTTCGTGACCTCCAACATCATTTATCGATTGGGAGTGCCTCACGCTATCCTCACGGATAACGGAGCCAATTTCCGAGAAGCTGAGTTGAAGAAGTTGTACGCCAAGTACAACATTCGCTCGAACCATACATCTCGCTATCATGCGCAGGCGAATGGACAGATTGAGGCGTTTAACAAGACCCTCTCTAACATTCTGCAAAAGATGGTTGGTAAGAACAAGAAGAGTTGGTCGGACAAGCTCCCCAACGCCCTCTGGGCTTATCGGACGACGACTCGCAATTCCACCCAGATGACCCCTTATTCCCTGGTGTATGGAGATGAGGCCGTCCTGCCCATCGAGATCCAGTTACCGTCCTTGCGCACTGCGGTCTACGACCAGCAAGCGCCGGACAGAGTTGCTGAAGCCCGTCTAGTCGAGTTGGAAGCACTGGATGAGAATAGGCTTCGCGCTTTGCACAACTTGGAGAGGCATCAAAGCAGAATGGCTCGAGCTTTCAATAAGAAGGTTCGCCTCCGCTCCTTCCTGTAGGGTGACCTAGTACTGGCCCTAAGAGCACCAATGATCCCCGGCAGGAAGCCGCCCAAGTTGGAGCCCAAGTGGGAGGGACCTTTCGTCATCCACAAGGTCTATCCCAATGGCGCGTACTCCCTAGTGACTATGGATGGTGAGCGTGTCACTCCTCCCACCAACGCTAGGTTCCTCAAGCAGTACTTTGCCTGAGTGTACTACGTCCAAGCTGCACGACGTTAAACTGCCCAGCATATCGTCCACGCGACAAGACGTTAAACTGCCAAGCATCTTCGTCCAACACGACGTTAAACTGTACTTCGTCCAAGCTACAAGATGCTAAACTGTTCAGCATTCGTCCAACATGACGTTAAACTGTACCACGTCGGCGCTGCAAGTCGTTAAACTGCCAAGCGTCTTCGTCCTTCATGACATTAAACTGCCCCTCAAGAACTACGTGCGGCTTGATTCCCATCCTTATGGGATACGTAGGACCGCCTGGACATTCATGTTTCAGGCCCAGCCCCATCTTTCAGGAATTTCCATCCCATCTCGGGCCCTTGGCCCAGTTGCCTCTGGGTATGCGGCGTATGGTGTGAACGCGGGTCTATGCCCTCATTCACGTCAGTTTGCTCGCCACGCTGTACGCCCCCCATGTTTGGGGATGCCTTCCGCTCCCCCCTTTTCTCTTTTCGTCCTGCATGACGTTAAACTGCACTTCAAGAACTACGTGTGGCATGATTCCCATCCTAATGGGATACGTAGGACCGCCTGGACATTCATGTTTCAGGCCCAGCCCCATTTCTCGGGAATCTCTATCCTGTGTTGGGCCTCTGGCCCCAGTTCCCCTCCTTTTTGTGCGAGGCGTGTGGCGTGAGCGGGGGATTATGTCCTCATTCAAGTTGTTCTACTGGCCGCGCCGTACGGCTCCCCCCGTGTGTGGGACTACCTCACACCCCTCATCATCCTGCATGACGTTAAACTGCCTCTCAAGAACTACGTATGGCTTGATTCCCATCCTTATGGGATACGTAGGACCGCCTGGACGCTTGTGTTTCAGGTCCAGCCCCGTCTCTTGGTTGATCACGGGGATCTGCCGTCTTTTGGTTGCTCTCAGGGTGAGTCCTCCGACCCTTTCCGGTGATCTTTTAACGTGTTTTGGGTACTCAGGTCTATGACCCGTAGTGTCGGATTCAATCCCGACAAGTCCTGTGTTGCTTGTCGGGCCTCGCGCTTCCTCTTGTTCAAGCCTTCACTCAAAGGGATCCTCGTTAGCGGTTTAGGGTACGATGCCTCAGTGCTCTCCTACCGCTCCGAGTCGATTTACCGGCGGGTCCTGGGCCGCAAATCGATATGAATCCTGCGCTTGAGCGGTTGATGCTCGTTTGCTTGCCCCATCCTAGGCTGACGTGATCGGATGTTGTGTTGCGAATATGGTCAGCGACATCCTTGATCGCCATGTCAGCTCTTTCAGGCTCTGAACATTGGTTGCGCAGTCCTCATCACACTCCTCCTTTGTGCGTTGTAGTGGAATCTCGACAGTCTCTTCATACTGACCTTTAGTACACCTCTACACGTTAGGCAGGCCAACCAGGGTAATGGTGTCTTTTGAGGCTCCCACGATCTGAGCACCAAGGATATATGCTGATGTCATCCCTAAGGGCCATGTGTAGCTGGACCCTCGTCCCCATAAGGAGGAAGGAGTCGCCCGAACAATCGCGTTCTGGGCCCAGTATAGCTGGAGGCTAGCATATTTGCCCCTCGGGTGATGGACATATGCAGGCCCCTATCCCAGGATCCTTCTCCTGGAATTGTGTGTGACCGCAGGGCTGGGGTATGCTCCCACCTCCGCTGGGTCCGCCGTATCGCAATAAGCGGATTCCTCTATGGTCCGAACCACACGACCTTAAACTGTGTTGTCTGGTCCTACCACACGACCGTAAATTGTGATCGTCTTGGCCGCCCGATGAGAAACGGCACTGCATCGTGATGCTCTCCTCAGGGGACACTCACGTTGGGCGCTGGTTAATAACCACGCCATTTATCAATGCCTTTCATGGCTTGATTATTGTGGCGACGCCAGAGATTTCTTAATCACAGGCATGTCACTGCACAAATAAAAAACCATCCACCTTTAAGGACAAACAAGAAATATCAAATACCGCTTCTTCTGTGTGCGAGGGCCAGACCCGCACCCCTCCCCGCGCTGGTGCCAGATTGTGTTGCGCCGCGCTTCAAGAACTACGTGTGGCTTGATTCCCATCCTTATGGGATACGTAGGAACGCCCGGATGTTTGAAACTTCGGGTCCAGCCCCCCACCTCTTAGAGATTCCCCCTTCTCTGGGGAATCCGCCGCCTTCGGGTCACCCTCAAGGCGTGTCCCTCGACCCCTTGCAGTGGTCCACCGGTGTCAAGAGTACTCTGGTTTATTGCCAGGAGGGTCAGTTTCAGCTGGGTCAGGTTCCTTCCACTTTTCAGGCTTCGTGCTCCCTTTCATTCGGACCCATCGCCTACGCCCTGGGTGGAGCCCCCGTGAGCGGTCTGGACACAATGCCTCAGTGCTCTCCCACCAACTCGGGCTGGTGCCCCCAAGGGCCTCGGGCAGAAAATCAATATGAATCCTGCGCTTGAGCGGTTGATGCTCGTTTGCTGCCTCATTCCATCAACGGTCAGTGCGATATTGATGCTGCTTTTCCGCCACGGTCGGCAGTACTCCCATATCGTTACTCCGGTGCCCCCAGTCCTTGAGTGAATGGACGCATGATTCACATTACGTTTTCCACCCCCCATTCTGACCAGGCAAAATCTCGACACTCTTGACACTATCCCTCAGTGCATCTTCGCATATCCAGGGGATAGGACCACGATGTGGCGTACTTTGAGGTTCTTATGGTCCGAGGTCTAAGACCTTAAACTAAGATCTGCCCCTATGGTCCAAGCTCTACGACCTTAAACTAAGATCTCCCCAAACGGGGTTCTACATCCCGCATGACGTTAAAACTGCACTTTCAGAACTACGTGTGGCTTGATCTCCAGCCCGATGGGGTACGTAGGAATGCCCGGGCATTTCGACTCGGGTCCAGCCTCAGGGATCGCTAAGTCCCGCCCCTCCTCATCGCCGGCCGTCTGGCCTGGCTTCCGGTAGAGTGGTGCGATTGTGATATTCTCCCCGATTCAGTTCGGGATGCCACATTTCAATGATGGGAAGGGACAGTTTCCTCGTCAAAGAGGTTCTGTCTGAGAATTGGGGTGATTCACGGCCGGATTAGTGCATCCGCCTAATACGCTTTCCCCACGGTGGCGCAATTTTGAGAGCGTTAGATTCTGTCCGAACAAATCGTCACTTCTCCCCACGCTTCGCATGCCCTGTTGATCTGGATTTGCACCCTTGTGCCTGAAGGAACCTCCAAAGCGGCATTGATGATGACATGTGATCCGCCTCCTGCAATATGAATGATGACCTTCGGTCCGTCTATCGCAGTAGTATGGTCGATTGATCCATTGTCCGCTTGCCGTCTTGGGCATTTCCTGGAAGGCCGACCGTCGTGGATTTTTGAATTCGGGACATGCGATTCACCCTTTCTCATTTCCCTATGTTCGGATAAAATCTCAACGCCCCTAGCGTTGTCCCGCTCGTGTGTCAGAACAAGTTGGGGGGTGATACATTGATTAGGCATGAGGTCTCCCTTCCTGGGGATGACCTCCCTCTCTTCTTTAGAAATCCAGGCCCAATTGTGGATGCCTGAAGCTTGGTTAACGCTCCCGCGAGACAATGAATTGTGGTTGAGCATGTTAAGCCAAAAGACGCAGATAAATATATTGGTTCATACAAATGGATCGAAGTATTGAGTAGCGGAAGCAAAATGTTCTGGGAATGAAAAAACAAAGCCCCTAGGGATTAGCGTTCTGAATGAATCTTTCCAACGCCGCTACCCTTTGGCTGGCGGCCTCCAGAGATGCTTCTTGCTCTCTGCGTTCCCTCTCCTCGTCGGCGGTCGCAGCACGCAGCTCGCCGATCCTGGCCTGTGCACGCTCCCGCTCGACTTGAAGTGTGACCATCTGTTGGCCCACCTCCGTCAGCTGTACCTGGGCGTCAACCAGCTGGGCCGCTAGTTTCTCCACAAGCTCAGTGCATGTTGCGACGAAGGCCTCCTTCTCTGCCGCCTGCCCTTCGAGACGCCGGACTTCCTGCTCCGCCACGAGGAGCGCCCGCGTGCTCTCCGACATGTCCCGACATTGTGCGACGTCGGCACGCCGGTGGCTCTCACGCATCTTTTCGGCCATGAAATCACGGACCGTCAGATGGAGGCGTTGAGCATCAGCTCCCCCGGCACACAGGAAGCGCAGCCAGGTTTGAAGTGATCCCATGCGCCCCAGCCACTCCGATGGGTCTCGCTTGAGGAAGCGCTGGATGCACTTCCACCCCCTGCATCGCGTTATCCGTCTCTCCTAGACCGCCTCCGCGTCCGAGTCGTCCATCTCCTCGGGGTCGGCAGGCCGGTAGGCAGGGAAGGCAGCCAGCAGGTCTGCTGCGGGGTCCGCCCCTGGGATGTCCTCATGGGGGATAGGTTCCCCAACATCTGGGTGACCTACTTCTCTCGCCCAGCGGCATTGACACCCTTGTCAGCCCCCGACCTCTCTCCGATGGCAGCACCACCGGTGTCCGCTGCCCCCTGATCAGCAGTTGGTGGGGCCGACTCGGTGTGGGAAGTCTGTTCCGGAGCAGGCGGCATGTCTGCCACCGGTCCACTCGTGGATGGCCCAGGTTCGGCAGCCCGACGAGCCTCCAGTGTTGACATCACTGCGCAGGGCATGCCGTGGTTAGTCACGGATCGTCAACGGCAAGCACCGACAGTAAGGTAAGGAGACTTACGGGAATCCAAAGCGTCATCTTCCGCTATCCTGGCCGCCGCAGGAGCAATTGCAGCAGAGGACCCTTCAGCGCTTGTCAATTCAATGATGGGTGTCTGGCCCCCGCCTTGTCCTACTGGCGCCTCTCCTACTCCTACTGAGGATGCCTGACCAACATCCGTGCACTCCTGAGGAAGGTGAAGAAATGGGTTAGAAGCTGCATAAGATAATGGATGAAGCAGGTTGAGTAGGGATAGAAGCGGACCTCGAGGAGCTCAGTGATATCAATATTGCCAGAGCCGGCCACCTCGCCGCTCTCCCGCGGGCTCCCCTGATGGGACCTTCCCTCGGAGCCTTCATCCTCCCCCGTCTCCTCCTCTTCCTCGGAGTCGTCGTTACTGTCATCTTCCTCCGGCGGCATCTGTTCTGGAGCAGGCTCTAGACCGAGCATCACCTTCACCAAAAGGGACGGCTCCGCACGCTGACCACGTTGGCGCACGTACTCGTCCATGGCCGTCAGATATGCATACTGCCGGTGGAAGTTCACCCTGTCGGCGACCTGAAGGCGCCCGACCTCTGGCAGATGGATTCCTTCGCTGGTTATCTTCTGCCAGATGATTTCGGTCCCCAGTGACTGCCGCAGGGTCATCCAGGCCGACCACAGGGCTGGGAAGACGGCATCGTGGGAGGGTTCGAGCAGACGCCTTACCTGCTTCCTGGGCCGCTCCTCGACCACCGCACGTGCCCCCTCTCTGGGCGCCGAGGCCGTGGCGGCAGCCTGCGATGTGCCCGCCGCCGAAGTCCCTGCTCGCGCCGGCTCCACTGCTTGGCGCGCCTCCGTTCTCCCCCGCGTGACGGCGCCTCGCCTCCTTCCTTGACGCCCGGTCTCCGCACGGGTGACTTCGAGCCGCCGAACTGGCTTCCGTAAAAGCCCCTCGGGGTACGCGATGGCCCAGTGTTCGGCGTACTCGGTTGCCAAGCCTGCGTCGACCCCGGTAGGATGGAGAGTGATGACGTCGCCCGAGCCGAAAGCGGCGAACATCAGCCACATCTGGCGAAGGACGCAAGGGTTCGTCTCCTCCCAGACAGCAGTGAATACCCTCTTCGGCATCCGTTGAAGGCACCCGAACTGCCTGGCGAACCGGGTTTGCACGTAGGGCTCGCAGATCACCTTCCCGTCGATCCGAGCCACGAGCACCCCGCCCCGCATGTTCAGGAAGTATTCGTGCTGCTCCAGCGAACCCTGCCCATTGTCGATCATCTGGCCAACGGGATTGGGGAACGGGCTGAAGTTGAAATTGGCGTGATTGACAACCCGAATCCTCACGCCCTCCTCATTTAGGGTCATCGGAGCGACCCCCGCGATGTTCAGCAGGGAGGGTCACAGGCCGTTGCCCGGAGGAATGACGGCGTTTGGAAACGTGTACCCACCGAGGTGAGCAGCCACCCAGCCATGGAAGAATTGAAAGGGCCCACAGATACTTCGTGGCGACCCCCCTCGCGAGATGCGTCCCAGGATGGAATACAGCTTCGCCAGCACTGGGACCCCGAGGTTGTATCTTTTGTTGGCGGCCATGGCGCCCGCCATCACCAGTGTCGCTGGGCGGACGCCCATTCTCGCGTCCCGCACTGGCAGGAGCCACCCACTCAGAAAGGCGGCCAGGAACGCCGCGTACCAGACATTTGGGTCCCGAGCCTCGATGACGTGGTACCCCCGTGAGCGGTAGTCGCCCGTCTCCAGGACCCGCCAGTACGACCCGTTCCGGCTCCTCTGAGCCGCGGTCGGGCACCGCTTCCCCCTGTCTGGCATCTTGACCGCTGGGTCATGCTCCAAGAACTGGCCGAACCACTCCTTGTAGGCTATGTCCTTGTCGAAGTCCTTGATCCCGAGCCGCTGCGTAGCCAGGTCAAGTAGATTCCATGTCAGAATGGGAGTCCGTGACCTGTATTCCCAGATGTTCTTCGGAGGCAGGAACTCATCGTATTGGTAACCCTCCAGCGGGATACCTCCGATGCAGTGGATGTCCCAGAGACCGATGCTGACCTCCCCATGGTGAAGATGAAAGGTGTTGGTATCCGGGGACCAGCGGGTGAACAGCTCTGGCCCGAGCTCGGACTGCTGGTAGAAGTGGAACTGCGACGTCCACACCGCCTCAAACAGGCCGATGTACCGCAGCTCTTCCACGAAGTGATCGCAGGTGTGGCGTACCCAGAACGCCCAGGCCCACTCACTGGTGAAATTGCCCCCAGACCGCAAGTCCCAGTCCTTCAGCCAGCCCTTGGTGTCGTCAGTGACACTCTGGCTGTATGTGCTCGAGTAGAGGGCTGGAGAGTTCTCCGCAGTAGGCTCACTCCCGACGATGGTTCGCGTCCTCGGGTTCGGGACATGGAAATCTAAGTGCCTGGTCTCTCTGTCAGGATGCCCATTGTTGGTGATGTTATAGCGGGGAAGCTCGTCCTCCCGAGTCACCCAGGTCCGTGGCGCATCAACCTCGAACCCTGGCACCGGAACCTCATCTAGGATGCCAAAGTTCCAGATCGGCAGGTTGTCCGACAGCGGATATGTCTTCTGGGCCAGCGTCAGCAAGTCGAACAAGGATTGATTGCTGGAAACAATCTCCTTGGCTCCGTAGACCTCCTCGTTCTCCGCCATCTCAGCTCTGCGAATGGCGGCATCCCCCTCATTCCCTTGATTCACAGCCATCTCAGAAGCTCCGGGAGTCGTGTGGGTTAAGGGATGAGGCGTGCGGAATCGGAAGAGACAGGTAGAGAAGTTTGAGAGTTGGCGCGCAATCCTAGTGGACGGCGCGCAATTGGGAAGTCTGTCGCATAAAGCCCCGGGTATTCGCGCAAAAACAGGCCGAAATCCGGAAGGTTTGCGCGACGAACGGGTGAATTCCGCGCCGGAAAGGACAATTTCGCGCACGAGAGCTTGAATGCTTATCGCGTGGAAGGCCGGTGTACGGTACGGGGGGACCCAGGGCCCCTATTTATAGGCGAGGCCGGGTGTCTGCGCTGCGCGGAAAGCGCTCTGCGCGACCGAGACAGCGAATTTCGCGCCCGACGCCCCTTTTTGCGCGCCACAGTCCCGCGCCACCCAGGACTTCGGCATTCCGGCGTCTCCCTTGAAACCCGATCGTTGCGACCTCTCGCCAATCAGATTCCGAGGGGGGGATTTTGTAGACGCCGGAAAAGTCCGTTGTTCCCAAACAAAGCTCCGGATGCGGAAAGCGAGGTCATATTTGGAGTCAGAAGCACGTTTCGGAGGGCCCGGAGGCCTTGCGCGGAATTTTGGGGACCCGCGCGCAAAGTTGTAGTGCCGCGCGCAAACCTCCCGAGATGCGCGCAATGCGATGGGCCTGCGCGCAATTTTGCGCGCCCGGGGCCCGCGCGACTCCCTTGTGCGCCGGGCTCGATTCCGCGCCCACGAAGGAAATTGCGCGCCCGCGGACCAGATTCCGCGCCCGGGGTCGCCTATAAATATAAGGCGACCCCCGACATTTTGAAGGTTGCCGAAAATCGAAGAGTCGCTCGTTCGCGCAATCCAACCCCTTCCGCGCGCAATGCCGATCTTCAGGTAACCTCCTTTCTTTCGCGCGAGAAAGCCTCGGGGTTCGCCTTCGCGCGAAATTCCTTTGGCTCCTTTCTTTTGAACTAACTCTTCACCCAAAGGCCTTCGCGCGCAAAAGAAGCCTCTTGCGCGCAATTGCCCCCGGGTGCGCGCAATCCAGCCCGATTGCGCGCACCCCCCCCCTTTTCAAAGTGGCCATTCGTTAAGGAATGAGCCGTTGCCCCCGCGCGCTATCCGAAGCCCGGTGCGCGCAATCTCCCTCTTCCGTGCGCAAAGCGCTAGCTGAATTACGCGCCAACCTGTCCATTTGCTCGCCGACCCACGGTATTGCGCGCCAAGCTCCTCTTTTGCGTGCAATTCGCCAGGGTTGCCCCCTTTGACCCCCTGTGGGTACCCGCCTGCGTGGCGCCCGATGATCCTCATCCCGGGTGCCCGCACCGTGCGTTGTCTTCCCGTGCGGCCCTCCAGGTTCGCGCGAAGTGACACGGACCATTTGGCGGCACTCTACGTCCAAGCTGCACGACGCTAAACTGCCTAGCCTCCATCGTCCGAGCTACAAGACGTTAAACTGTTCAGCATTCGTCCCGCATGACGCTAAACTGCACTTCGTCCCAGCTACAAGACGTTAAACTGTACACTATTCGTCCTGCATGACATTAAACTGTAATTCGTCCTGCATGACGCTAAACTGCACCTCGTCCGTGCTGCAAGATGTTAAACTTCCAAGCATCTTCGCCCTCAACACACGACGTTAAACTGTACTTCGTCCGGAAAGACGTTAAACCGTCTACTTCGTCCTCAACACACGACGTTAAACTGTACTTCGTCCGGAAAGACGTTAAACCGTCCGCATCACCTGATCCCGTGCCTCGCACGCAGGGTCCCCCTCCCGGTTTGAATGTGGCCCCCACCCGCTCGTCTCTGCAGGGATGACGGGATTGCCCCTCTTTAGGGACGATTCATGGAGTGACCTTCACCCACGGGGGTAGGGTATTACAAACCCCTAGTTCCTTGTGGGGGACTGCACATGTGTATCTCCATTGTGCTTCCCCACTACCGGAGCCAGTAGAGGGTGTGACAGGGATCGAGGTCTCTCACCTTCGGCCCAAGTCCCTCTCCAACTGAGCTTTGCCGCATCCGGGCTGCCTCAGTGCGTAAGTCCTGACAAAACGAACTACGTGGACTTTGATCCCTGTCTCCTAAACAGGGTACGTAGGAAGCCTCCCTGAGGTTCAAGCCCACCACATGGTCGTCCCGGTCGTATTCACGTCGGTTCGTCCATCAGTGGACCCCTCCCGGGTCCACATTTGCGTCGATTCACCTATGAATCCGCCCCTGTGGGAGACTGCACGTGTGTATCTCCATTGTGCTTCCCCACTGCCCTTTTCCTATTTCTCCTTTCAGCGTCCGGCATGACGTGAAACTGTGATCCACCCGGCCGTTCCATCCCCCTCTGTGCGAGGTGGTTCGGTTCAATCCTCCGCCCGTCGGCCTTGACCTCTTCGTGAGTCGGCTTGCCGACGTCCAGCATGACGTTAAATTGTATATCCGAACTACGCTAACTTTGATCCGCGCTAACGTGCGGTACGTAGGAAGCCCCTACGGGGTCCAAGCTCTTCACTCCATCATCCATCCTGATCCTTACCCGGGCCGCCACATCCCGGTGGGGTCATGCCATTTCATTCCACTCCACTTCACTCGGGAAGCCGCCCATGTGCTGTCCCCAGCGTCGGAGGTTCCCCGCAAGGGGTTCTGTCATCCGATCCACTTCTCGTGTTGATCAGTCCGATGCCGTCCCCGCTGGACGTTAAACTCGCGGCATACCCCATGTTAAACATGGGAAGCTGAGGAAAACCTCAGGTAACGCAGTTCCCCGCACCCAGCGCGGGATGCCTCAGGCCATCACGCCTTTGAGAAGCCCTATTAGGGACGGAAGGCAGACATGCAGAGCCGCAGTGTTAAGACACGCCCCCAACACCCAGAGCTACCCGGTCTCCTCACCGCAGGTTGCTGCCCCGACCAGACTCCTTGGAACGTCCTGGCGGAAGCAGCGTAATTAACCAGTGTCCATGGAGACATGGCGCCGGGAACGAGATTCACGAGCACGTCTTAAATCTATGAGGGAGTCCCGGATTAGGCGACGAGTTCCGAGGAGATGTCCACGGAAGGAGGAGCCGACATCCCATCATCCCGGTTTCGATCAAGGAGAAGACGTCCCTGAATAAGGGACGGATGCCGCCCGCCTTTGGAAAGCGGGACCGCGGGGCCACAAGTCGCGCGCCCATCCCCTCGGGTTGACGGGCTCACGCGCGAACGCGTCCTGGCGGAACAGCGTCGGAACAGAAACCCAACGCACATCCGCACCGAAACAGTCATTCTATCATGTGAGTTAAATAAGATCCATGGAGTATATGTGTCTAAAACATCAAAACATATCAATTCAGCATGATCCAAGGGGTAAAAATTTCTATGTAAACCTAACCAATTAATTTAAAAATTCATTACCCATTCATTTAATAATTTAATTCATCCAATTATTAACAATTAAATTCTAATGTATTAACCATTTGATACCTTTTATCCTCAAATGATAGGGTTCTAAAAGGTGCATACAGTAATAAAGAAATTCACTTTAACACCAAATTAAATTTTTAAATATTCAAGGCAATGTAAACAATCCCCAAGGTTGGAATAATAATGATAAATTAATACATAAAACCCCATAGTGGTTTAGGTTGAGGTCAGACACCACCAACAATGATTAATAGTTTCCCAAAATTTCCTTAACATGGATATCCAAATTAACTATATGTTAAATTAATTTAAGAAACTACTCCCAAAAATTTTTGCCATGCAGAACAAAACAATAAGCTATAGACAACTATAATTTTAAAGAAAATTTTAACACCACCTACCCCAACTTTGTATAAAAATTCATGTCTAGTCTCATCAGCTGATTAGATCATGATCAGTGAAAAATTGGATAATGAATGACATCCCTAAAAACAGGGCATAAGATTCAACAACAAAATAACTCCATCAAGGAGAAGATAAATTGTGAAAGGGGAAAGTGGATTAGATTACTCACCAACACTCATACAATGATACTAACGGTAAAATAATCAGAGTCTGAATCAGGGATATATATTAAGTATAAGGACAGGCTTCCATTTTAGGTATCAAAGTGGGGAAATGGTGGCCATCATATGTGAAATAAATAATGAGGAGAGGATTTAAACAGAAAAATTATTATGTTAAAAATGATAAATTTAAATTTAAATAATGAGTCATGATTTGGCTTCATGATTGGCCTATTCATGTCCCAAACGTGTTTCCTTATCTACCATAAGACCCTCATCTCATAGTCACAATCCATAGTTATAAAAACCATACACTAGACATGAATTTTACCTCTATTACAAAACATGTAGAACTTTAACTGGAATGCATCCCCTTGTGAAATTTTTTATTAAAATGTGTATCCATTGATAGTTGAATGAAATACCATTCATGTTTAATCAAAATTGTATAGCCAAGGTGGAAAATTTTCTTCTAACTATTCGGCCCAACTAACATTTCCAAAAACTCATGCTCGAGGTTCTGATCAATCCTTGGACAGCCCCATTTATTTTTAATCCCTATAAGAACCTCAATAAGGATAAAAATGAATATTTCAATACATATAAAAGGTTATGTAACTCATAAAAAATTAGATATTACAAAATTACACCATTAAAAAAATTAATCCCTAAATTTAACTTCCAAGGGTGTCCAAGCATAGTTTAAGAATAACTCCGTAAACTAGACAAATTTGGTGGCCTCACACTCCCAAGTCTCATACTACACAAATTCATACTTCCATAGTTCCTATACCTAAGGAAATAAACAACCTTATATAAAATTAATGCCATGTTCAACAATATGGATAGTATTATCTACGAAATATTTATCTACCTCAAACTCAATCACCTCAATTTGAAGAATATGCGGAAAATCATAATGATATTGGTGAAGCCATGATATGTGGAAGATGTCATACATGACTTGGTACCACTAAGGTAATTTCAACTGATACACTAGTAGTATAGCACCCTCCACTACTCTAAGGTACAGACATAACAAGGTGATATATTACATTAATTTTTAATATGACTATTCCCCAGTCGTGTGAAAATCATAAGAAAACGAGAACCCCAAACTCAAACTCTAGGGGTTAAAAATGATGGAAAGAGAATTATTTATTTTTATATTATTCTATAGAAATATGATTCTTAATAATATAAACATGTCTTAATATCTCTTGAATGAGATGAGGAAATTGTAGTATTACATCTCCCACGTATAACCCATATAGGGTTAAAACAAAAAGATTAACATATTGGTACTCATAAAGATCCATCTGTATAGTTTCCTAGAAACAGTTATTATAAATGAAACCCAATGAGAAGTAAGTGTTTCACCCAAGAACAAAAAAAATTGACGACATATTCTTTATTCATTCCCTCCAAGACTAATATTGTACTCATGGAATGAATTTCAGTATATGGGTGATAGGTTATACTCGTTAGTACTAGTGAAATCAGTTCCCTCTCCAACAACATCCAAAACTATGTTTTGAAATGAGTGTCTCTATCAGATAAAATATAATGTAGAACCTTGTGGAGGTTCAAGATCTCACATATGTAGATCACTCCAATACCATCCATTGAATGAGTCTACTAAATTAATAAAATGGGTGAAATTTTTCAACCTGACAATGATCTCTCATATTGTGTCACTACTCTATAGTGATCTAGGAAGTCCCCTCATGAAATCAATGGTGATGTCATGATAATTACACTTAGGAATAGACAATGACTGTAAAATATTAGCTGGTTTACAGTCTTCCTCTTTCTCCAACTAATATCTAACACACCGAGTAACAAGATGAACTAACTCCCTTTTCAGCCTCGACCACCATTACTGACGATGGAATTCACGATACATCTTTGGTAATACCGAGATGAACTTCCTATTTGGAGATATGGTACTCTTGTATCAAATCCTCTAGTATTTTTATAATAAACTATACATGTTCATTGATGTGAACGATATCTTCCTCACATACAATCTATCATGGGGGTGGGTCCTGACTTTCAACACAATCCCATAGTTCCAAGCACTTTGAATCTATTGGCTTCCTCATCTCCAGTCACTCCAAAATTGAAGAGTTGTTGATAAATATTAAATTAAATACTATATATAATGGTTTTGAACCTCTATATACTTTTCAAAAAATCATTCCATAATATACCACTCACTACTAGCCTCATTAACTGCTTGTGAATGAGTCCACCTACTCAGAGCACCAACAATAATATTTACCTACTTACGTCTACATAAAAGCATAATGTCAAATAACTTTCTATATTTTACAAATTTTAATTTCCAAAATTTAATGCACACTATAAAAATATATACCAACGGATTTCGTGGTCTGTTTACACCACAAAACACCCTCCTAGTAAATAATTCCTCCAACAATGCCAGAAATGAAAATAAATGACTAACTTGAAATCATGCTTTGGGTAATTTCATTCATGTGGCCTCAACTGATGAGACCATATTCCATGACCCATTCCTCCTATATCATAACTGATCATAACTTGATACATGATTCATCACAAAACACATTATATTTTTATCCTAAGTTTAGAAGAACCCAGATCTTTGCCGATATCAGTCTTCCTTTTAGATCTTAAATGTTAATCACACAGGCGTCAAACCATTATAATGTCACAACATTCTTTGTAAATCTAGTCAAATGTGTTTTTAATCATGATAAATCATGTATGAATCACCTATAATATCCAGATATCCCCATTAAACTCTTTATGTAAAATATTTTCTAGGGGTACTCTTAGGATAGTATATCTCTCATATTTTCGAGGTCAATTGATACTTAGTTCATTGAGATAATATTACCCATGAAGTGAATATTTTCCATCCAAAATTGGATCATTGTGAGATTATCATGTAAATGATGATCTATTAGTGAATCCAAAACATTCACATGTTATTTTCATGGTCACTTCGAGTGTGAGAATACACCAAGATATCATCCAAGATTTCCCCCAAAAATGAATCCAAATATAGATGAAAAAATTAGTTCATCAGTTCCAAGAAAACTAATGGTTCATTTTTAAGATTGAACGAAATTACTATATACTGAAATAGAATGTATCTAATATGAAAATATATGTGTTGAATGTATGATGTTTAAACACACTGCTGATGATAGCTTGATCTCAAATCATTATTCAAGAACACTTGAGCTCCTCAATGCTCGTTGAAGAGATCATATCTCAATAGAAAATGATACCGTTTCATTATCATCAAATGATTCAATTTCATGAAATTAAAATGTAAATTATGGGATTTATCATTATTCTTTAAAAAAGGACTAGTGAAACCCATTGATAAGTATTTTTTCATATAAACCCATTATATTATAATTCCTCTATCTGAATATCATGCTCCTGCAACTATATAGTAGTTAATCAATATAGAGGAATAGATGTAAGTAAAACTATTATCAGAACGTTAATGGAAAAATATACCTATCTCTTAGGAGGTAATACAAAAATTTCATCTATAAAAACATCCCTAAAATGATCAACCACTATAGGGAAGTCTTACTGATGTGTTCCTTGGTCATGATGATATAAATCAGCAATATGAGTTGTCATATTTCATAGCATATGATGCTTGGGTCCAACTCTAATATCATGAACATCATATTCACCCTTAGGAATAGAAAAACCACCCTCTAGTGATGTGAATGTCACCCAAAAGTGATAGAAATCGACATACACATGATAGGGAAACAGAAATTCCATCCAAATAATGACGTCAAACCCAAACATATTGAGGATAAAGAGGACTAATATAATGTGAAACCCACCTACCGCAAGGGGGAACTCACTACCACATAAACACTCTATAATGAAATCCAAAACTGAGTATAATGTGTCAACATGATAAGGAAAAAAGAACATCATTCCCATGACTCTCCACAGTAGGAAGATATATGAAAGAACGGGACTCACCAACATAAAAAAAGAGAAGATAGTAACATAGAATATACTTTAATAGTACCATTAATAGTTGAAGGTCCAATACTCACCTGCTTAGGTATCATATGTTCTATAATCATCCATCCTGAGATGAAACATTCAAATATATCCTCAGAACCCTAATAGTGTTTTCTCTACTGGCATTATGCGTTTGGTATCCAGATATACTGCATATTACCACAACCTTTGCCTCATTAGCTAGACTCACTTCATCTCCCTTCATGATTAGACATTGTTGACCCCACTCTTGAAGGTTGAGTCAGTAGAGAACCCCCCTCATGGGATGATACATGAAATGTACTAAAAAACATTATAGATGGCACGTCCTGTCACATGCTCGACACCCAACTATGTTTATATCACCATGGCTCCTCATATTCCCCTTCCCCCACATTGATGAAATTAAATAGAACTATTAGAATTCATGATCTTTATAGTATTCCCATATGTAAGAGACATTAAATAATATCTTCTTACCACCTAACATGGAACAACCAAGTCAAAAAGGTGGTCTACCCTACTCTATTCGCCCATCTTCCCGCATGAAACATTTTATAATCAGTGCTTAAATTTATAATTTAATTAACTATAGTAAGACATAAAGTGTTAATTGATGATCAAATATCATACCTAGGACCATCCATGGATCATCTACCTGTCGAAAACTTATCATATAATAGAATAGGTTTGAAACACTTGAGCTATGATTATTGGGATGAATAGTCCATGACTGATAATGGTCCCTTCTCTACATGCATAAAATATTTGTCTATGTTAGACCACAATTTCTTTGGATTAAAAAATCCTTAATGTGTGTTTGGAAATCTCTCCAAGTCAAATTCTAATGACGGTCCATCTTTATAATCACATCCCACAATCTCTTGTTGTAATCTAGAAGAATATACATTATGAGATTCACTCTTCTGTGCACATGAGCCTCCGCCCAGTTGGTGAGGACTCCTTAAGTTCATCTAAGACACCCAGGAAAAAATCTAGGTGGGTGTTAATTTCCAGGTACTATAGTAGTACTAATGTAGGTACTATAGTAGGAACTGTGCAGAACTATTCAAAACTGTAGAGGAACTACAGCAGGCACTGTTTGGAACTGTAGCAGCTGGGAATATGCCCCCATTTCGGTGTTTGGGCCACCGATTTGGTCCCCAAGTCCATTAAGGCCTTCAAACTGCCCAAGACTTTGGGTTAGTAAGGCCTTCGAGCCACATTAAGTGTAGATGAAAACCAGACAACCCACAAGGAACAAACATCAAAATGAAGAGGAGCAAAGATCTTTCACCATAGAAGAAGCTAAACGGATTGTAAGAATGAGAGGGTATGGAACCTACCATCGGGAAACGCCTGTACATGCATGGGAAAGCCTATTTGAATAGTCATGCAAAGGTGCAGAGCTGATTTCTCAATGAAGATGCTTGGGAGGAGCAGTTTCAAGTAGTTAGATTGGGTTTCATGTAATGTTTTAAGCCTACAGGCAATGAATTTATCTAAGGCCTATGGGACATGTAATACTTATGCCTACGGGCCTTTAAGGGTTCCACTTCACCCCTTGAAAGTTGTATTATCAGAAATTAATAATAAATTAAGGCTTTCGGGCCATTGGAGTAGGAGGAGATTCAATATCCTATTAAGAGGTTTCCAAATGTGCCTAAAAATTGACATCATGATCTCAATACATATCTCCTTAGTATGTGGTCTTACATACCCCTTTAAACATGGGCCTATTCTACTGCTAAAAACATGTGTAAATTCTATCACAGTGGTGGAAGGTATCATGGATCCCTATACAGTCTACATAGAGCATGAAAATCCCACTCCAAACTGGGCATCAACACCCATAGTTGGTACAACTAGTGGTTCCACTATTGGCACTACTGAAGGTTCCATTGGTGGCTCATGGGATACCATATTTTTAAAAAAGTTATTTCCCCCATCAAGGTTCATGATGTGAGGCCGTCGTGGTGTAATATTTCTAAACAATTGAAGCACACACCTCAATCATGGTTTATGAAAAACATGATCATCGATATTTAAGCTGGACAGACACAATCTTCCCTGAACACAAATCATTCCCCTCTTCCTTCTCCTAAATCATGGACTTTGTGATGTAAAAATTTTAAAAATGAAGGAGATACAACCAACTACCCACTAATAAGGTCGGTTTAGGGTCATGTTCTCTAATATAAGTCACGGGTTCTAGTATACATAGTTTCCATTACATGTTATGGTGGAAAATACACTTTAAAGTATAATTGGAACCCCCATTTAACAAAAAACATTAATTTTAAAATTCAGTTTCATTTAATTTAATTCTTATTTATATTGAAATTATATTAAAATGGTCTACTTTACTGATCACCACTTCCATGTTATAGGATCCCATAAACATTATAAATTGAAATGTCATTTCCATTTAATCCCAACCATTAATTTATCAAGTCCCTTCAGGAAATGTCATCAAAATTTCATAGGTAATGAAATATTTCATTAAAACAAACATTAATAAATTCATGTGGTATTATAAACATGAAATTGCACAATACACGACATAAAAATCATAAATTTCATATGATGATGCATGGTGCAATACTTCCATGTTATATAAAGATGAGGGTAAAAATATGTAATCATAAAAAACATCAATAATTAAGTACATCACCTAAATCTGAAGTCAGATCAACTATAAAGAGAAAATACAAACACATTATATCTCATCCTAGGAAATTTGGATTTCCTCCATTACTTGAGTTATCTACTCACATGTACAACTCAAAACGCAATTCTGAAACATTTCTAATCTCCACACTAATTTACTAAAATGATAAGAAAATATAAAATAAATGATTTAATAACACTTTGTGGAATCTTGTACTAGGTTCACTGAATAGTAACCGAACATATTTGGATACATGCACTCAAGTGTGTCTCCCAATATACAATAGGTTGTCGAATAACAATGAGGGAATATGGTGTGTCTATGGGGAGACTATCCCCTCGTGTTATAGTGTATATTAATGGTATAATAACATCAATAAAGAGTAAAATGATTGAAGAAATTACTGAAAATCTTAAGAAGAAACATCTTTTTTCTATGAAAACGTGTTGTATCATCCAAAATGTTTATATATAATGATTATAGTGGCATTTTATACAATATATAGACAATACATGGCATTATGCATCCAGTAGAGTACATGTATCAAAAGTACATAAAGACCAAAAGGAAAAAAATCATTATTTAGCATCACGATCTAAATCCTGGTTCAATTTTCCCATGATCCAATGTATTAATAAATCATGTATCTGGAAGAAAACAGATTCTATTATCCCAACATACATCCATGAAGTCTTCCTTGATACACAATGGTATCCTGAACATGGTGTGAGATAACACTATGTAGTCCACAACTAATGGTCTATAACATGTCGAGTCCCTGTGTAATAGTTGAAGTAGTGTAAATATATAACTGGTGTACAATTAATAATAGTATAAGTTATGCTATCTATTCTATCAAGTCTCATTGTGATAAGAAAATTATATCACATGGGATATGTATAAATAATATTAAGTATCAAAAGTTTCAAATGCCTCATAATCCTGGGTCAAACTGATATAGGACCACGTCCAAGAGGATGATATTTCAAAGACACCCGAGTAACATAAATAAATCATTTAAATTGGATCTGAGGATTAAAAATTTCCCAATAAACCTAGTTGGACAGTTCCAATGAGTATAAATTTAAAAGGCATCATATTATTTGAAGTAAATTAATTAAACTGGATCCTTTGAGTACAAATGTCTAAGGAATCCTAATGGGGTTTTCATCCTTGATCTAAGGAGTAGTAATGTTAAAGACATCATAAAGGTTATTTGGATATAAAGAGTATATATGTACAAGGAATCCTAATATATTATGTCAACTAGATACACAGTGATGAAATGTCCAAGGCATTCTAGCTTGTCAAGTAAACAGGATCTAAGGTGTAGACACTTCCAAAGCATCATAACATATCATGTCAATAGGATCCAAGGAGTATGTATTTCCATGGAATACTTACCAATTCATTTCCACTTTTGTTATCCATTCATTTATTATTTTCATTAATCCATTAATTATGATATACCAGCTACGAGATTAACCATTTAGTAACTTTCATCCTCAAATATCAAGGTGATAAAAGTTTCATATTACCTTTAACAATTCTATTTTATAAATAATCCAATTATCAGTTATTCAAGGTGAGCTCATCACATCCCAACGATAGAATAATCATGAAAAATAGTAGAACCCAGCACATGGGAGGTTTGGATATAGATCAAAATTTTCAAAACTTGATGAAATTTTTCCTGACATATCTTTAACAGAAATACATCAACCAAATTTTGGTGAAATTATTTTTGGAAAAATTTCCTGAATGTTTCGGCATATGATACAGTGGAAACATGATATAAATATATATAATATTAGTGATTAGTTATAAAAAATATACCTCAACATGGAATATAAACAATCATCTAGTCTTAACCTCTGATTTTTTCCTGATTAGAAGGAAAAAATGAACTGACAAATTCCCAAAAAATAGGTCATAAGATCCCACACCAAAATAACTTCATTGAGGTGAAAAAAATAATGAAAGGTTCAATAAAATTATATAACTTACTTTTGCACAAGAAAAAATGTCTTAGAAGATATAATAAGATTCTAGATCTATGTGATGAGGAAAATCCAAGGATAGGGTTCCACAGGATCTCTCAACATGATGAAGGGGTGGCCACTGATGAAGAAATAATAAAAGGAGGATATTTTCATGACCCACCATCACCAAAAAGAGGGAAGGGACATCAGATTGATAGGCCCTTCCTTATTTAAGTTTAAGGAGAGATAATGAACCCCGAAACCCGCCTTCAATAGGTCCTGGAGTAGCGACTAGCACCAAGGATATAGAATCACACACTAAATGGAAGGCATTACCCTTTTTCTGTTAATAGAATCGAGAGATAGAATGGTAAATCCCTACAACACCAAAAGTGGAAAGTAAAATTAAAGCCAAGAACCATTCCCAATGCATGTTACAAGAGTAAAAATCTATAAAGTACAGGGTGACTACATGGGTAAAGTACTAAAGAAAGAAAAACAACAACTGCAACTTCCCCAAAGGTCTGAGCAAGTATGGTCCCGCGCGATCCTCGAAGTCCTCCTTGAAACCTGAAAGCAGTTTTATATACGTAGGGTGAGCATACAAGTATACAAAGTAGGGAAAACCAAAGTCTCTCGTGCACAAGATGGGGAATATACTAAATTACCATGAGAAAAAGAGTAAACCAAACACCTAACATGGTAAACTATCCACCCAAGCCTCACCAAGGCACACTCCCCAAATAACACAAGTCAAGTAATATATATATTAAGAGCACATCAATGTTTGGGTACCTCATGCCACTTTCCCACTGGTTATTGAAGACATCGTATGCATCAAACCAATCCCGCCATTCTCACTACAGTCCCAATGCCACACCCCACCCGCACACACCTGGGCTACAACCTCACACAGTCCCACTGCCAAACCCCGCGCGCACACACATGGGCCACAACCTCACGCAGTCCCACTGCCAAACCCTGCCCACACACATCTAGGCCACAACCATCACATGTAACCATACCTGCAAACACCTAGGCCAGAACAACAACCACCATGCCCGAAGACACCTGAGCTAGAAGATCCACTTCCACGCCCGAAGACACATGGGCCTCATCCCGAAGACAGTTGGGAAACCACCTGCCCGCACACACCTGGGCCAACCACCACACTACCCCACCCAAAGGGTCTTGGGATAATAATGGACTTCAATCCATCACATCCTGCCCGACGATACTTGGGCTATCAGGGAAAGGGAGAAGAAAGGAGCTAATAACCATCCACTAATAGAAGTGTTGGGAAAACACCCTCCCCCATGAAATGGGGGTGTTCTGCACTATGTTCTAAACTTGGGTGGGGCGTGAATAAGAAACAAAAAAACTAAAAGTATATATATATGTAACAATCACTCTCCCAAGTTTAGGTTTTTCTTCAGCCAGCCTAATGAACACAAACAACACTCAAATTCGAGTCACAACTCTCTCTAAGAAAACCCGTTTGTCCCATTTGTATTCATGTTCAGTAATGATGTTTTACTAAGTTATGCACCTACATGGGCAACTAGAAAGCATAACCATAATCCAAGGAAAGTAAACAGTAAAGCATTAACTACATCATTCACACCTAGTTCTCTCGTAAATCCACAACAACCAAAGAAAACCCCACGATACAGCCCCATGTCCAATATCCAGGAGCCAAAAGGTTTCTCAACAACTGAGGATTCCACCCCAATTCATGATATAAAAAAGGTAACCACCCAGTCTTAAAATTCACAACCACTGAATCCATAACAACAGGGGATCACATCCCCACCCACATCACCCAGAAAACGGCCCGTGAAGGATAAAAAGCCAACCCAACACCACAAGGTAAGCCCATGACGGTATTTCTAGACTTATAGGATTTAACACACTCCATGATTTTCAAATTCATTGTACTTTAACCGGGGTTATCACAGAAAGAATTTGATCCTGGTGATTTCAATTTGTTTAGCCGAATATAAGCAATTAACCGATTTACTTCTCACAGTAAGGGTTCACAACCACAAAAAAATCCATTTAACATCACCAGATGCAAGAGTTAGTTAGTACACAGAGAAAGACCACCAATGGCCATGATTTTCAGAAGGCGTAAGCCTGCAAAATTCAGAAATCATAAAATTATGGAAGATCATAAATCAAGGCAGCATCATCGATCATAGTCCCCCCCCTTCATTATTAAGAGTCCATTCAATATCTTCATTAATGTTCGGGTTTATCCAATTCTATAGAATCAAAAGCATGTCCAGCCGGCATGATACACAAAATGGAGAGACGAAGGATAAATTCTCTACCTGTTGATCAACGATTGATACTATGGCCAGGCACAGAACTTCACGGATAGAGATGCGGATCGTTTGAACGATAAGCGGCTCATCTGAATGAAGGGTACTCCTAGCGCAGGGTGACTGAGAAGAGAAACCTACTGAGAAACCTTCAGGTAATAAAGGTTCGATACAGCACGCCCCGGGCCATTTAGATATGGAGAAATGGAACATAAAACCGCGTAAGGCACGGGGTTTTTGGTTACCATGCGGCTGAGACACCCCAAACGTCATTAGTGTGTCCCCACGGTTTAAACTGATGCACTCCATGTTAATTCATTAAATATTTATTTAAGAATCATTTATGGGTGTTAATGGGATTTAAAACAAGCTTAAAGGGGTCAAAATAGGGTTTAAAACCCAATTTGTGCAAAAGAGAGCACTACTAGAAAAAACCTGTGGGGGTAGGCGTGAGCCACCGGTAGCTGAGAGATACTGGTGGATGACAGTGACTGGTAGCCAAGAGTTACCGGTGGTTGACAGTTATTAGTAGCCGAGCTATCGGTAGGATGCACCCACCAGTAGACTGAGCTACTGGTAAGCTATAGTGACTGGTAGACCGAGCTACCGGTAGACTGAGCTACTGGTAGACAAATCTACCGGTAGGCTGTGGATACCGGTAGACCAAGCTACCAGTAGTCCTGTTACCGGTAGGCTAAGGCTACCGGTAGGCCTACCATTAGGCCAGACTTCACCAAGATTCCCAGACCAGAAAACCCAACTTGAAATTTCACAATGTAATGGACCCCAAAAAACTGAGCCATTACATCATAAACCTCTTAAATGATTATCATCTTCGAGAATCAAAACAACCCAGAAGGAAAGAGAGGGTCCAAACAACCACCTCGAAAGATACCTCTTAGGAGTGAACCTGATTTTCAACTAAGAACACTTTCCTATCAAGAACCAATCAATATACCATGTCAAACTGCCCAGCCATGTGGGTTAGGGAGTCTCCTTCACCATGTCAAGATACTATCCGCTTTGGGAGGCACTGACTCGCCCACACCGGTTTAATCGCATCCACCTTAATGAGTCATGATTAGGGGTTGGGTCCTCCCCTCCCCATAGCCAGGAATTTTCACACACAGTCAGAGGGAAGAAAACCAGTATTTCATAAACAAGGTAAAATGTTCCACCACAACAGCTATAAACCGAACAGTACAAAACTCAAAACAACTCTGGGTACTGGGAACACATCTGTGCTTCCCTCTCCCACGTACTATCCTCAAGCCCACCATGTCTCCATAACACACGAACCAAGGGAATGGTTCACCCACGAAGAATCTTCTCCTCACTTTCCTCAGTCATCACTGGTCTTTCCAAAAAAGTCATGTCGTCCTCGATGTCTAGCTCTCTCCAGCTGAGGACGTGTGAATCTTCATGCAGGTAACAATGAAGCTGGGACACATGGAATACATCGTGTATCCTCAATAGCGGCGGTGGTGACTCTAGCTGATAATCCACTTCGCCGACCCGCCGCAACACTTCTAAGGGCCCGATGAACTTGGGAGAAAGCTTAATCCCTTTTCCGAACCTCTGCTGTCCACGCCAAGGGGAGACCTTCAAGAACACGTGGTCTCCAACCTCAACCTCCAAGGGCCTCATCCTGGTATCAGCGTATGACTTCTGTCTGTCCTGGGCTGCCTTCATCCTTTCCCGTATAAGCTGAACCTTCTCTGTCATACTCCGCAACACCTCTGGGCCAAGGATACACACATCTCTGACTTCGGTCCAACACAGAGGTGAGACTATAGACCTTGGAACTCCATGCAACCACACCACCTCATTCACGTACTTTCATGCCAAAGCATCCACTGCACTCGTCTCCTAGATCACTAGAAAGTGAGCCGATTTCGTCAACCGGTCCACTACCACCCAGATGGCGTCCTATCCCCCTTGGACCTTGGGTTGTCCCGTGACAAAATCCATCAAGATGTCATCCCACTTCCACTCGAGGACATCTAGAGACTACAGTAGGCTGCCTGGAACTCGATGTTCAACCTTCACTTGCTGACACACTAAGCACTTGGCCACAAACTCGGCCACTTCTCGCTTCACTCCGGGCCACCAAAACTGTCTCTTCAATCCTTGGTACATCTTGGAAACTCCTAGGTGTACCGCTAGGGGTGAGTTGTGGAACTCACTAAGAACCTTGTATCGCATCACTTCTTGAAAAAAAACCTTCCCTAGAAAAGCTTCCCATTCTGACCATCCTCCGTCCATCCTTCCGGAGTATTTCCCTAGTCAACTCGGTCATGCATAACTTCACACTCTAGGTCTCCCCATTGAGATTCCTCCACTTGATAAAATAGAGATGACTATACTGCCATCTGATATAGGAAACCTCTACCGTTATCCATCCTCGCATCTAGGTGTAAGGCAGCCAACTCCTCCATTGCCTTCCAGGTGTCTGCCGACTCTCGGACTCCATCCTTCTGCATCCTCCTGCTCTAGCCATCGGACACTACATTACCATTCCCTAAACTGTAGGATATTTCGAAGTCGTAATCCTAGAGGATCACCATCCACCTCCATTGCCGCAAGTTTAGGTCCCACTGGGAGAAGATGTACCTCAAGCTTTTGTGATCTGTGAAGACCACAAATCATTCTCCGATGAGATAGTGCCACCATGACTTCAATGTAAAAATGACCACTGCAAGATCCGGGACCTGGGTGGCATAATTACGCTCATGAGGGCATAGCTGCTGAGACCCATAAGAGATCACCCCTTGTCGTTGCATCAACACACATCTCAGGCCTTGTCTTGAAGCATCATAGAACACCTCATACGCCGCCCCTTCTTCTGGTAGCCTCATCACTGGGGCACTAACCAAATTCTCCACCAGATTGCTGAAGGCTGGCTCACACTGCTCACTCCACATGAAAACCTGATCTTTTTTTGTCAAGGATGTCAAAGTGAATGCAACTCGGGAGAAGTTGGGTACGAACCTATGATAGTAACCTTCCCGCCTAAGGAAACTTCTAACCTCTGCCACATTGTTGGGTGCTTCCCAAGAAACAACTGCCTCAATCTTCGGTGGGTCTACTACTACCCCTTGCTCGGACACTACGTGCCCAAGGAAGTGCACTTCTCGCGTCCAGAACTTGAATTTTGACAACTTACCATAGTGTCGTTGTTGTCAGAGGACCACCAAACCCATCCTTAGGTGCTCCACATGATCCTCCTCTGATCTTGAATAGATCAGGATATCGTCGATGAACATGACTACGAACCAGTCCAGGTACTCCCAGAAGATGGAGTTCATATGCCCTATAAACACGGTCGGGGAGTTCATAACACTAAAAGGCATGACTATGAACTTGAAGTGCCCATATTTGCACCTGAATGCCATCTTTGGGATGCCGCCCTCTTTCACTCTCAACTGGTGATACCCAGACCACTGGTCGATCTTTCGAGAACCACCCTACCCCTTTCAGCTGGTCGAAAAAATCGTCTATCCTCTGAAGAGGGTAGCGATTCTTGATTGTTACCTGATTCAGCCTCCTGTAGTCTATGCACAACCTGAGACCACCATCTGCCTTCTTTGTGACCAAGACTGGAGAACCCCACGATGACACACTTGGTCGAACATAACCTCTCTTTGTCATATCATCAATCTGAATCCACAAATCCTGTATCTATGATGGTGCCATCTGGTAAGGAGCCATCGAGATCGGACGAGCACCAGGCTGTAAGTCTATCCTAAACTCAATATCCCATTGAGGGGGTAGAGTCATCACCTCCTCATGAAACATGTCCATAAACTCACAGACGTTCTCTGGAACCTCCACTATTTCAGCATCTATTGACTCTACTAACAGATCAACTAACAAGTAGAGGGGGGGTTCCTCTCACATGTTGCCCTTCTGACTGTTCCGCTCGCCGGTGACGGTAACACATCGTCCGCCCAAGTATGAGAACACAAACCTTCCTCGGAAGCATTCGATGATGGCACACACAGAGAATAGACATTCGATGCCTAGGATGACATCGTATGTGTGTATCTGTAGAAGAAGAAGATCCCAAACTGACTGATGTGGCCCTATCATCAGTTTGCATCCTCGACAAACAAATAACAAGTCGGTCTGACCTCCGACTAGTGTGCTCAGCACCAGGGGCACCGGAAGTCTCTCGGCATCCAGACCCAAGGCATGGGCTAGACTAGGTGCAATAAAGGAGTTTGAAGCTATGGTATTGAACAAGTCATAAGAAAGGGTTCTGAACAAACTGATCATACCTCAAACAACCTCCAGCCCCACTGGAACTGCTGCCTTCGCAGCGTGTAACTGTCCAATCCTGGATCCTTCGCCCCTCAGTTGTCGGCCACCTCACCAACCATTCCCCAGTAGAGGTCCTTGAGGAGCACCCTGAGGTCGGCCTCCTCCTCCTTCGTCTTCCCTTAGAGGAGTGGGAGCTCGCTGTCCCTGCTGCTGTTGCTAGAAAGGCCTGGCTGGAAGCTACTATTGGGGTGGGTGTTGGGGTTGTCCGCCACCGCCGTACTGTACCCGGTCCGGGAACCAACTCCAGAGATGCCCATGTCTCCCACAAACGAAGCATCATAGTCCTAGGCCTGATGGAAAAGGTCGAGGACTAGGGGATCAAAACTAAAAATATTGCGGCCTGCTCCCTACTGGTCAGAACCTGGAGGGTCCTAACGCTGGAGGCCCGGTGCTGATGGCCTTCCCCTTTGATGGTCCCAGTTGGATCCCCTCTCGTGACACACCTCCTAGAGCGTGCATCCTCTCCACCAATTCGGCCTTCTTCTATACCACCATGTATGCCGGCAGGGTAAAAGGGGTAACAGCATACATGAGGGAGGGTCAAAATGCCTCCTATAAATGTCTTTCTCGAGACTCCTCATCGGGAAAGAGGTCCAGAGCAAAACATAGGAGGTCCTTGAACTTGATTCCTAGCTCCCTCACTGACATAATCCCCTGTTAGAGGGATAGTATCTCCAGACGCTTTTTCACCTTCATCGTTGAAGAGATGAATTCTACCTGGAACTCCTTCTTGAAATCAGCCCATGCCACCCCAGCCTCTCTCCTCTCCCCCAGGTAAAGCGCCCACCACTGACGTGCCGCTCCCCACATCTGGCTGACGGCCAGAGGAACCCAGTACTTGGTCGGAGCCCGGATCATGTTGAAGGCTATCAGTAGCTCCTCTAGCCAGCCCTCGGTCTCCATATCAGAGGTTATGCCCTCATACTTCTAGATGGTATGTCGCTGTAAGTCCCAAAGTGTCTTGCTCCACTGGTCGTCCTCCTCCTCTCGATTAGATCTTTGCCGATCGGCCAAGGTAGTCTCCGGGGCCTCGATCGCCCACACCAAACGTGGTCGCCTTCAAGGTTCCATAGCTGCAAGGTAAACAAGGAATGCCTAATCCCAAGTAGTGCAGAATATTGTTCTTAAAACATCTTAAACATTTTATTTAATCTTAATTCCCAAGACACCCCAGAAACATGAGAACACAAGTCATTATGATTCATGTACCTTTCCTAGGGTCTCTACCCTGTAATCAGCATGGCCTCACTTGGTTTTTCGGTAGGTCCAGAGTCCTTGCATAGAACCACACGGGCCCTAAAATTCCTTGTCCTAGCCGGTCTTCCCTGGCCTAATTCATGCACCAAGGTCACCCAACACTGTTTCCCTACCATCCCATGCAATCCTCACTATGCCTAACTCCAGACTCCATCCTATCTCCCAACCAGGCCTCTAATACCATTCTGTCACGACCCGCCTTCGCCAAAAGAAGTGATGGGTCAACAGATTGCCAGACCCTACCTTCATTAAGTTGAAGGATAGATAATGACCCCCAAAACCCTTCTTCAATAGGTCCCAGAGTGGAAACTAGCACCAAGGGTAAAGAATAACACACAAAATGGAAGGCATTACCCTTTTTCTGTTAATAGGATCAGGAGACAGAATGGTAAATCCCAACTACACCAAAAGCAAAAAAGTAAAAGTAAATCCAATAACCATTCCCAATGCATGTTACAAAAGTAAAAATACACAGTGTATAAGGTTACTACATAGGTAATGTACCAAAGAAAGAAAAACAGCCACTGAAAATGCCCCAAAGGTCTGAGCTAGTATGGTCCCACATGATCCTCGAAGTCCTCCTGGAAACCTGAAAGCATTTTTATATACATAGGGTGAGCATACAAGTATACTCAGTAGGGAAAACCAACGAATCTCATGCACAAGAGGAGGAACGTACTAAAGTCCCGTGAGAAAAAGAGTAAACCAAACACCTAACAATGTAAACTGTCCACCCAAGCTTCACCAAGGAACACTCCCCAAATAACGCAAGTCAAGTACTTTATATAATAAGAGCACATCGATGTTTGGGTACCCCACACCACTTTCCCACTGGTTATTGAAGACATCCTACGCATTGAACCAATCCCGCCATTGTCACTACAGTCCCACTCCCACACCCCCGCCCACACACACCTAGGCCATAACCTCACGCAGTCCCACTGCCAAACCCCGACCACACAGACCTTGGCCACAACCGTCACACGTAACCATGCCTGCAAACACCTAGGCCAGAACAACCACCGCCACGCCCGAAGACACATGGGCTAGAAAGATCCACTGCCACACCCGAAGACACATGGGCCCCATCCAGAAGACACTTGGGAAACCACCTGCCCGTAGACACCTGGGCCAACCACCACACTACCATGCCTGAAGGATCTTGGGCTAATAATGGACTTCAGGCCATCACAGCCTGCCCGAAGATACTTGGGTTATCCGGGAAAGGGAGCAGAAAGGAGCTAATAACCAGTCACTAATAGAAGTGTTCTGAAAAACAACCTCCACCATGAAATGTTGGTGTTCGACACTATGTGCTCCACTTTGGTGGGGCGCGAATAAGAAACACAAAAACTACAAGTATATATATAGGTAATAAGCACTCTCCCAAGATTAGGATTTTCTTCAGCCAGCCTAAAGAACACAAACAACACTCAAATTTGAGTCACAACTCTCACCAACAAAACCCATTTGTCCCATTTTTATTCATGTTCAGTAATTATCTTTAACTAAGTACTTCACCTACTTGGGAAACTAGAAATCATAAGCATAATCCAAGGAAAGAAAACAGTCAAACATTAACTATAACATCCACACCCGGTTCCCTCATAAATCCACAACAACCAAAGAAGACCCCAAGATACAGCCCCATGTCCAATATCCAGGAGCCAAAAGGTTTCTCATCAACAGAGGATTCCACCCCAATTCGTGAAATAAACAAGGTAACCACTCGGTCTTAAAATTCACAACCCCTGAATCCATAACAACGGGTGATCTGATCCCCAACCACATCACCTAGTAAACGGCCCGTGAAGGAAAAAAAACCAAACCAACACCACTAAGAAAGACCATGCAAGTATTTCCAGATTTATAAGATTTAACACACTCCATGATTTTCAAATTCTTTGTACTTTAACTGGGGTTATCACAGAAAGGAGTTGATCCTGGTGCTTTCAATTTGTTTAGCCGAATATAAGTAATTAACCAATTTACGTCTCACAGTAAGGGTTCACAACCACAAAAACAATCCATTTAACATCACCAGAGGCTAGGGGTCATTAGTACACAGAGAAAGACCACAAACGGTCATGATTTTTAGAAGGCGTAAGCCCGCACAATTCAGAAATCATAAAATTATGGAAGATCATAAATCAAGGTAGCATCATCGATCACAGCCCCTCCCTCCCTTCATTATTAAGAGTCCATTTATTATCTTAATTAAGGTTCAGGTTTATCCAATTCTACAGAATCAAAATCATGCCCACCCCACATGATACACAAAAGGGAGAGATGAAGGAGAAATTCCCTACCTGTTGATTGACGATCGATGCTAAGGCCGAGTGCGGAACATCATGGTTAGCGATACAGCTCATTTGAATGAAAAGCGGCTTGTCTGAAGGAAGGGTACTCCTAGCGCAGGGTGACTGAGAAAATAAACCTAGCGAGAAACCTTTAGGTTATAAAGGGTGAGATACAGCATTCCCAAAGCCGTTAAGATATGGAGAAAAGGAACTCGAAACCGCGTAAGGCGTGGGGTTGTGGGTTACCACGCAGTTGAGACATCCCAAGCGTCCTTAGTGGGTCCCTGTGGTTTAAACCAATTCACTTCAGGTTAATTCATTATATATTTAATTAAGAATAATTTATGGGCGTTACTGGGCTTTAAATCAAGATTAATGGGATCAAAATAGGGTTTAAAACCGAATTTGCGCAAAAGGGAGTGCTACTGGAAAAACCCAGTGGGTTAGGTGAGAGCCACCAGTGGCTGAGAGCTACCGATGGATGACAGTTACCGGTAGCCGAGCTACAGGTAGCCAACAGCCACCGGTAGACCGAGCTACCGGTAGGCTGCAGCTACCGGTAGACCGAGCTACCGGTAGGCTAAAGCTTCCAGTAGGCCTACCATTCGACCAAACTTCACCGAGATTCCCAGAACAGAAAACCCAACTTGAGATTTTTACAAAGTAATGGACCCCAAAAACCTTGGCCATTACATATATTGTTTAAAAAATTAATTTATTAAGGTGAAAATAGTATTTTTACCTCTAAATACATGGTTTCATAGTTTAGTTTCATTGTTTTCCAAACCATGCACTACCATGTTTTTTTTACATCTCAATACCCCCTAACACAGTCATGGTGTTTGATTTTAAGAACTATGTTGTGACTTTGTATTTTCCCAATGTTAAAAAATATAAAGCACTTGAATGGGTGCGTGGCCCCTTTTGTACATTTTCAATAAATAATGTGGCCCTAAAACCTATAATAGACAACCCTACATAGTTATTTCAGACCATTCATCCTGCAGGGAATAATTTCAAATAACTATACGGCTCATTTATCTTTTCCAAAAACAAGATCTCTATACTCCAAATAATCCACAAACCTTCTTGACCAATCCCAGTAGGCCCCTATCAAAACTTCATAATCTTACCTCTAATAGGACATAGTATGGTGACTAGAACTAAGTGGTAATATCAGTAATATGAGATGAGTTTTCTATGTACCTGTATGCATGCACACATATCCATTCCCACAAATCATGAAATGTAAGAGAACACTAAGAACAAATGCATGCATTCCTCTATCCAAACCAATTGAGCTTGGTAGGAAGTAAAGTGAAGTGACATAAACTAGGCCAGAATACAATCCCACCAATAAAAAGAGTCTGAAAAAAAATTTCAATCATGTAAACAAAATAGGTAGCATGACTATTGCTCGAAGCTGTAGGAGCACCTCAGCCAACCTGAAGTCATGAAGATCTGTCCGGTCGTGGTCCACCCTGGACTCTATCAAATGGTCACTCATCTATACATGAAAATACACATGCAGGAAAATCCCATACATGGGTGAGTATTAAAATACAAAATAGAACACCCCAAAACTGCAACGCAATACACAATGAAATTGGTAACATCATCTCTATAAAAAATATGTCAACATCCCATATAATAGGAATATATAAATGTAATCAATCCAAGACATTTAGACTAGAGGTATGTCACAAATACTGCAAGCCAACACTAGGTATTCAGTTCAAGGTTTCCACAAGGCACTCATCTAAAGTAACACACTCTTATGTCCGATATCACTTATGATATCTATATGATAAGTATTGTTCATCATAAACCACCATGACAAAGATACATTGATAGATCTGTAGAGAGAGATATGATACAATATATGAGGATCACAACCAAGGCCATGTGGTGACACAAACAGCTCTATATAGATTAATCCACAATATAGAAGACATGCTTCTGATAATATCTTTCACGTATGCTCCAAGTAATCTACCTAGTATACAAATATGAATAGTGGATCCTACAACGGGCCTCTAGTGGGATTCCAATTACTCTATATAGGAATTATAGCTAAAGGGGTATTTCTATTATGAGTTGGAAATGATACCCACCAACCTTCAGGGAAGTGATAAAGGGAACAAACCCTAAAGAAACTTGTACAAGATATGTTGAAAAATTAAATCTTTCTGTGTTGAAAGGAATACACGACATGTAGTAGAGTCCCACAGTATGTTCATTAACCCTATGTATTACTTGTGTACAATGTCTTGTTTCATTAGAAAATGTCAGGTAAAAATAGCATACATAACTTTTAGAAAGGATTATAAGTCATTCCCTTTCATACTAGGATCACCAATGTACTATGGCCATGTGAAAGTACAAGGTTTCAACCCGTGTACATCCCCATGTGTATCTGTACATGGGGAAATCCATGTAACTAGTTTAGCCAAGCTGTGTGGCGGAGTAAACCCCATTGTGGTAAACTCATGTACTCCTCCTCTTGTCGGTGTATTTCCTATGATAAATGATGAGTTTCAGGGAAGTCCCCACATTCCATGCGATAGGGGTCACATGTCGTGTGGCACTTTATTTCCTCTTGAAACCCTATCCTTCACTATATGATGGCCACATGCCTTGTAACCCCATGTTACATGTCGTGTTGATCGCGATTTTCCAAAAACCTCTATTCTTCATTATTGTACCTCATTTAATGATAAAATGTTATTTCAATGATCTATTGACCTCAAAAAAATAAATCCTGGGTTGAATCATCATCACAAGAAGGAATTGGTGAGTTTTGGGCCATTGATTATCTCTAAAATCAGATTTCATCCACTCAGACGTAAAATAATTTGAACAACGATATCTCCCAAATCACATCGATTCATCCATCCTCATCATCGGTGCACTGCTATTAGGTCATACCAATGTATGATCGTCAATTATGGATCTTTGTGACACAAAACGAAGGTTCAATGATAAATCATTCATAATCTATGAAGAAAAAAGAACACGTAGAACATATGTGGGAAGAAGTATGGACAAGGAACAAACTCAAGGAACATACCTCAACCATTGTTCATTTCAGTCTCAATTTTTTTTCCAAAAGAATGATCATAAAACCAAACAATAATTCAACCCCATAAATCCCTTATTTATATCCCATCTTTGAAGAACAATCAAATCATGGATCAACCTATTTGTTCGATGGTATGTGTTTATTGATGAATATAATAATGAGGAAAATAAATCCAAATAATAACATCCTACCTCTGTGTTGGATATATTTCTAAACATGATCAATCATCACATCACCACCATTGTTAAGATACATCGAAAATAACACATGCTGATCTCTGATCCATCCTCCTTTGTCATTATCCATTGAGTGAGTTCTCCAGGGTTCTCTACAATACATCCATGAATCTCTAGGGTTATGATCCTAACCTTGGACCCATAGTTAAAAGTATAATTTAAAATAAACATAATTATTTCAATGTGAACCATTATAATAAAATAAAAGTACTTCTTATTCTATTTTATTTATTGAAATGTCAAAAAAAGTATTTTTCACAACTGACCCGCGCTGACCAATGTTTGGTCGCACCTAGGGTAGACTCTCTATTTTGAATGCAATGATGCCCTTAGTTTTCTGATCTAAGAACATATTTAGTTATTATTTGAATTTTTCACGATAAATGTGCATGTGTTCTATTTAATATTTTAATATTTTCATGTAATTGTTCTAGGATCCTGGGGCCTCAGAATCACATGATTTCTCTATTCTTGGTCTTTAATTAATTGTATATAATATTTAATAATAATACATGGAAATATCATGGGTAAAAAATTCTCCCCACCATGGGGATTTACTTCCTCGAATATATAAACACATAGGGTACTAAAATTGATATTGGTGTTGTGCATGTATTTAAGAATCATGCTCCAATGTTCTCTCCTAGAGGTTCTCGTGCTTCCACCAAACACTCATCAAAGAAATCCCTTTCCCATATATAATTATTCCCTATTAATCCATGATCTCCACTGGTTACTTATAAAAATTTACCCCATCATCAATTTATAGCTCACCATAGTCAATGACATGCAATGGATAATACACATGCCTCCTTAGCTGCGACACATGGATGATATTGTGATCCTAGTCCAACTGTGGGGTTTATAGCTAAGGGGTATTACTCCTCACCAACTATAAGCACTTTCTAAAATGGTCTAATAATAATTTAAGATATCTTTCCTCCCAAGACAAATCTCTGCAATCCCCATCAAGGTGAAACATAAACGAACACATGGTCATCTTCCTCAGACTCCAATGGCCTCCACTGCCTATCAACATAAGAGTTCAGATGGATCTATTCCATCTTTATCCTCTCTTGTATGATTTTCACCTATTGGGTAGTAACTCAGACCAAATTTGGGCCCATTAGTTTTGTATATCTGAAATCAGTCCAATTAGGTGGTCCTTGATAAGGTTTCCCATACAAATCCTTTTATGGTTCCATACTGATTTTTTAATGGTAGATGTTTTTGTATGTGAACTCCACCAATGGTTGGTGATCCTCCAAACTATAGAAAAATAACAACATAAAATCCCGCAACATGTCATCTAGGACTTGAATGGTCTACTCTGTTTGGCCATCAGTCTTGGGGTGAAATGATATTCTCAAGCGTAATTATGTCCCAAGAACCTCCTGTAATCTCTTCCAAAATTGGGTTTTAATGAGAGCATCATGAAAAAAATATCTTCGATGGTACTCCATGTACATGAACTATCCTGTGAATGTAGAGATATCACTAGAAATATACTGAACTCTGCTCATAGAGAGCTATGAAGATGGCCGACTTGGTGAGTCGGTTAATGATCACCCAGATGGAATCATATCCCCAAAAAGAAAAAGGTATAACCACCATAAAGTCAACCAATATTCCATCCTACTTAAACTCTGTAACCTCAAGGAGTTGAGCTAAAACAACTAAAACCCAGTGCACATCATTAACCGGCTGTCATGTAAGGCATTAAGAAAAGAACTCTCCCACTGCCTTATTCATCTCTGTCCACAAAAACATAATTTAGAGGTCTTGGTACATCATCAACTCTCCAGGATTTACTAATAAAGGGGTAGTATAAAAATACCACATAACATCCCCCTTTAATGACCTTGGTAAAACTATTTATCCCTTAAAAAGGTCTACATGCTCCCCATCTTGTGAATATACATTATGTTCATGTTCTGTGGAAATCTGAGCATATAGGGTCTCGTAGTTGGTATACCCATGTATTTCATACCTGACTCACTGTAAGAGTGTAGGGGTGAATACCATCAACTAAAGGTATGAAACTCTATCTCTATCCACTAAGTATAACTATTACGAGGCTAACTACTTTGATGCCTCATTAAGTAACTACGAAATAGATCTCACGCTGAGAGAATCTTCTTCTATGTTTACCTTAACATTAGTATAGATATTCTCAAAATCATAGTTTAGGAGAAACTCTATCTATAACCTCTATCTCATGTTCATATCCTTCTCCGAGAAGATATACATGTGACTCTTGTGATCATAGTTGATGATAAACTACTCACGCATCATGTAGTGTCACCACATCCTCAATGTGAAGACTACCCCTGCTAACTCAATATTGTGGGTCACATAGATCTAGTAAGGTGGATTCAACTGGAGTAACCCATAGGTAATCAGTGATTTCCTATACATTAAGAAAAAAACCAATTAATTCTCCGATGCCTCACAGAATACTGCATACATGAAACCATCCTCTTGTAATCTCATGACCAGAGCACTCATCAAACTCTACCTCGGCTACTGGATAGCCAACTAGAACTTCTATATCCACATGGAAGGATACCCATTTCAATTGAAAGATATCATAGGAGTTTTTATACTTGAGAAATTTGGTATGATTATCCAGTAATATTTTGATAGTCCAAGGAATCTCTACACCTCTGTTATGATCCTAAGTAGATTACATTCTCACAGTACATCCACCTTGTTCAGGTCCACTTTCACTCCATCTACTAACATAAAATGTCCTATAAAGTGAACCACCTTAATCCAGAACTATAACATCATGATTTCCCCAAAATTATGGTTCTATAAAGCTATATTTAGAACCATCCTTATGTGTCACACGTGCTCCACCTAAGATGCTGATTACAAAAGGATATCGGCAATGAATGCTACCATGAACTGGTCGATGAATGGGTGGAAGATCTAGTTCTTGAGTCCCATGAACACTAATGGGGAATCACCAAGAACTCATAGTGATTGTAGAATAATTTTAATGTAATTTTAGATATATCCCCATCATTTAATCACAACTGGAGATTTCCTGATCAAAGATCAACCTTTAAGAACCATCTTTCTCCTCTCAATTGATTGTAGAGATCAACGATCATAAATAGTTGTTACTTGATCTTCACAGTCATGTAGTCGAAGATTCGGTAGTCCACACACAACATCAAGCTCCCACATTCCTTTTTCGATAGCAAAATTGGGGACTCACAGGTTGGAACACTAGGTCTCATGAATCCCTTTCATCTAGAAGTCCTCAAACTAAACCCTTATCTTTCAAAGCTCTATACAAGCCATTTGATAAATTGGTGATGATATCAGCACCATACCATGGTGTAGATCAATGAGGATGTGTATCTCTCAATGTGTAGTTAAATACAAAACATATTCTTAATAGACGTACTCATACTACACCACTACTATTGAAAACTAAAAACTCATAATGTCTGCAACTCTGAGAGTCCGGCTTGCCAACTCATGAGTAATTGGGTGCACCCTACAATGTATGAGTCAATCATATGTTTCTTGGGTCTAATTTTATATGAAAATGAAAAAATGTATTCTACTGTTGCAAACACGTCACACCCTTATCCTAAAATAATCAATATGGGCATATATTTTGGATTACCAATCCTCATCAAGATCGACATCGTAAGGCCTCAACACTACCACCAATAGGTTCCATGTGAAACTCTCACCTCCAAGGGAGATGTCACATTGTCGGCATAGATGTGTGATCATTGAGTCTTCACCAGTGGGTGACTCCAATCATAAGCATTTAGTCAATAGTTCAATCAGAATCTCTTGGTTTCAAACAAGATATGTGAAAAAATGAATGAATAGAAACAATGTCTATTAGTACAGTAACTAATGAAAAAACGTCACAGATCATTCCTCGAATCAACCTTGGATCCCCTAGGTCATATTCCTTGATTTCATGCAGCTATTACCACTCCAATCTATCTCACTAAGCCAAGAGTGGACCTCTTAGAAGTGGTGGTGGTAATATGTCAAAATGTAAACCACCTCCTGATGTATTCCCGACTCCTCTGTTGTGCCCTCCACCTGTTGGATCTACCAACTCCATCCATTTCCACTTCCTCAGTTTTCCATCCACTATTTCCATGTAAGCAGTATGGTGGGTTGGAAAATCTTGGTTGAGATGTCCCATACTATCCCATGAATATCACCAACTCTACATAGAATAACTAGACCCAACCTGTGTTCCCTAAACTATAGATCCTCTATCCTAAGATCTCCTCCTGGAATGTCTCCCACTTTTGGATCCCTAAGTCTGATGTCAACTCCCTCCTACTATGGTCTACGAACGTACTCATAAAATGATATCTATAATCAGTTGTATCTTCTTAAAAATGAATCTTGTGACTACCAAATCTTTCTCAAGAACCGTATCATAATTCCGGATGCGTTGATGTATAATTCATGCACAAATGTCTCTAAAAAAATCTCATTCAAAGGTCCAAGCCAGGATGTACTAATCAAAATCTATATACATCGAGTAACTAGAATTTTCATTGATCCCTAATAAATAATCATCCATTTCATGATACCATGAGGGTTGGGAAAGCCTTAAAACCTATGTATTCTCTATCTCTAAATCTTGTGGAGGCCGCTCAACATGTGCTCATCGTCAGCTGGTATTGCGTGTACCACATGATACTCTAATGGTGGAGGTATGGCTGCTGAACAATCTATAAGAAACACCTGGGGAACTGGTCCCTGTATAGAAGTCTCATCACTAAGGGGGTAATCCTCATGATGAAGCTTCTAAATTATTGTTGGAAAGCATCTCAGGGGAATCCTGAAATTAAACAAGGAGTATCATGACCAATGATTATATCTAGACAGATGACTCAACAATGGCATGAAACCACAACCTATTCATATATGATATATGTACCATTTGTTCTCCTGAAATTAGTTCTCAAAAGAACCAAGAAGAAATATATGTTATCATAGTCTTGGTGTATTGATATATTGGTTGACCACACCAGCAATGGAGTCCCTATCCTGAATGATGAACTACAAACAATAAAACTATTTCCCCAAACAAATATCATAAACTACTGGTCTGAAGGTTGATGTGACCACCTTTAATTCAACACTATCATGACACATCCTAGTGGGGCTATGTCTATAACTCACCAATCCTACAACTAATAAGTATGGGGTAGTTGAATAGAATCAATTAGTAATATAAATAATATGGGTGGAATTTTTTATGTACCTATATGCACACACACATATCCAATCCCAAAAATTATGAAATGTAAAATACCACTAAGAACATATGCATGCATACCACTATCCCAATGAGTAGAGTTTGATAGGTTGTTAAGTGTAGGAATGTAAACTAGGATAGAATACAAGCCCAAAATAATAAATATTCTAAAAACTAAAAGGAATAAGTTGTAAAAAATAGGTAAAATGACTACTACTCGAATCCCTATGAACTCCACTGCATGCCTATACTCACAAGGAATTTTCTATTCCTAGTCCACCCTGGACTCCATCATATGGTCTATCATCTTGAAACGATATGAAATGTGTTGGAAATGCCTATGTAGGTGAGAATATTGCAATACTCATTTGGACACCCAAAATACACACAAAAATGAAACAAATAAAGATGTAGAGTCTTCCCTTTATAGTATATGTCTATAATACATATAACAAGGATATCTATATATACTCAATCCGAAGAAATGAAGTCTATAGGTAAGTACAAACTACCTCATACCAACACTGGGGATTCGATTCGGAGATTCCACAAAGCACACAACATGGAGAACAAACTCGTGTGTCTGATAGCACTGATGAAATCCAATTAGATAAGTACAGTTTGTTAGAAACTTCCATGAGAGAGATATATTGGTATATCTAAAGGGAGAGATATGATACAAAAGATGAGGATCACAACTAGGTCCCTAGGGTGATACCAACAACTCCATCTAGATTAACCCACTAATTCAACAATTGACATCTAGTATGATTGGTCACATAAATACCAAGGACTCTACAAAAACCATGAATATGAATATAGGATCCCACCCCAGGCCTCTTGGAAGATTCCAACGACACTAACCATGAAAATCTAGCTGAAGGAATCACACTCCTATAAGTAGGAAATGATACCCACAAACATTTAGGGAATAAATAAAGGGAATGAACACTAAAATACATATCCAAACTATGGTGGACAAGATAATCAATCCATTTATAAAGTTATAGATAGTGTTTATTAGGGTCACATGTCGTGTTCGCTGACCACAGGTAGTGCTGATGTATAATGAAATGTTTTGTTAGAACATGTCATTTAAAAACAGAGTATACGGTATATAGAAAAACATACACACTTTTCCATTCCATATAGGTTCCACCCATGTACTCTGGCCACGTTCTAATAAACAGTGTCAAACAATGGAACTATGCCTTTGTATCAGTACATTGTGTAATCCACATAACTTGTTTAACCTTGCCTTGTGGGAGAGTATACATCGTGTTGTCAACCTGTGTACTCCACTGCATGTCTATGTATGTCCCAAGATACACACAGAGTCTAAGGGAAGGGACCACAGATAGTGTGATAGGCCTCCCCCTTTATGTGACTCTAAACTACCTCCTAAAACCCAATCCTCTACTCTATGGGTTCCACAAGCCATGTGATCCCAGGTTACACACTGTTTTGATTTCAATTTTGTAGATACCTTCATTCTTTATTCACACACCTTGGTGGATTATGTGATCTCATTTTGTTGATCTGTTCACCTCAAAATCGCACATCTAGGGTTGCCTCATCATTACAAGAAATAATCGGTGAGGTTCTAAACATCGATTTTCTTTGAAATTTGATTCTAATCATGTGAACGTAAAATCATCTAAGCAATTATATCTCTATAATAGCGTCAATTCTTATATCACTGTTGTCACCACACCTCAATTAGTTAATACCGATGTTGAATCTTCAATTTTGTATCTCATTCCTGAGAAATGATGGTGTAACACATAATCGTTAATAATCATAAATTAATGAATAATGTGTCGATCATATGGGGGACATGTAATATATACATGGAACAAACCCAAAGAATTTACCTCAACAATTGTTCATTTTGTTCTCTATTTGTTCCCAATGGAATGATCAAAAAATAAAACAATAGATCAACCCCATAAATTCAATAGTTAATTCTCATCCATTAATAATGATAAAATTCTGGATTAACATATCCATTCGTTGGTATATGTTCATCATTGAATATAATAATGTGCAAATGAAATCCAAATAACAACATTCTACCTCAGGGTTGGATCATTCACTGAAGTTGATTGGTTTTAGTGTCACCTTCTGTGGTGAGGTCTGTCAAAAATAATGTCCATTGATCTCTGATCCAAGATTCATCATCATTTTTCATTGAGATATCTCACCATGGTTATATCTAGAGACTCTCATAATTTCCAATACTATAAGACTAACCTTGGATCCCAACATAAATGGATAATTTAAAATATAGCTCACTACATCGCCATAAAATTTTGAAATAAAATAAAATAAATTCCAATTTTATTTTATTTATTAAAACACCAAAAATTCATTTCACATATAACCCACACCATATAATATTAACTCGCGCCTCAGGTAAACAAACCGTTGTGAATGCCACGGTGCCCTCAGATTTCAGATCTAGGCAACTATTTAGACATTTTTAAATTTTTTTCAAGAAAATTGTGCATGTGTGCTATTTAATATTTTAATATTTTTCAAGAAATTTTTCCAAGAACCATAGGACATAGAATTTCATTCCTTCTCAACACCTCTTCTCAAATTAATTCAATATTGTATTGAAAAATAATACACAAAAAATCTAGGACATTACACGAACACCCTCATTTCATCCATGAACACACTAAGTACTAACCTAAGTATAAAAAAAATAGATTAACTTAAGTAAAAAATGGCAATATAACTCATTGATAATCTATAAACATATATATATATATAATATCCATCGATTATAAATAAAATTTATTCTTACAAACACAATTTTTTTAAAAAAATGTTTATACGCATTATGAGAGGTAATGCAAAAATTAACTTTTCAAACCAATGGAAATATTATTTGATGAAATTTTATAAAATATTTAATTAATAGTGTTAAAATTTTGTAAAAATTTTGAAATTAATTTCTTCCCCTAAAAATTATTAGTACAGTTAAACATTTATTACCAAGGAAAAATTGAATTCTGGTAAATGATAAAAAGATAAAATAAAAGTCCCAAAAACAAGAAAATGGTTCTAAGAAAGGAGTGGATGTGGTGATTATAAAAAAAATTCCACACCTAAAATTTCAATTTTATGGTCATTTAAACTTGAATAGTAACATTTCGTTACTGAAAATGTATGGTTCACACTAAAATACACCGTTCAACTCACTTATAAAAGGGTATAATTTACACTACATCAAGATTCATATTAACATCAAATTTCACTATGAAAATATTCCAATATTATCCTCCTTGAACTATCTATAATATTCATGAGCATCATGGAATAAATATTTTTCTTAAATTCATCATTTACAAGGATAATCCCATGGAAAATTCAAGTACCTAATGTGAGTGTCATTCACTACATAAAATTTATTCTTCATTATATTATTTCAAATTTATTATATACATGATAATATATTTATATTATTATCAATTAAATGTATAGTGATTTTATAATAATTGTAGGATCATTTTCAATTTATCTATTCATCAATTGAAAAAATTAAATCTTTGTTCGTGCCTACATGCAGACTACAACCACTGCATGCAACAAAAATAATTTCTCATCCCCATCCATCAATGATGGTTAATATAATGGTTTCATATGTAAATATGTTTTTTATGATATCATTAAAGATATGGTATGAAAAATTGGTGAACCTATCAATGATATGATAAATAAAATAGTATTGTTGATCTAATCATTTGAGTTTGGTGAACTAAGAGGAAGATTTTCTCTTATTTCCATGTAAAAGCTATATATAAATTATATTATCATTCTAATTTTTTCTAATTTTGACACATCACAAAAAATAGAATCTAAATAATATCAATATGATTCCTTTATAAGTATATTCCAACTAAACCATCTCATATACATCCATTATTCATGGTATATTCTTGTTTAGTTCGGTTTAACCACTAACTTGAACAATGCTATAAATTTATTTCCTGATTTACTATGAAAACATATTTATTAGTATTATAATATATAAATATTAAAATAATGTTTTTTATTGTTTTTCCATATCAACATTTAAATCACTAATTATGAAACCCCATTTCAGTTGTTAATGGTCACTAAAACTTCAACGTTACTAATTTAACCTCCATGTTTTTTTAACCAAAATAGAAATCAAAAGAAATCATTGATTTATACAAAAAATTATAAAATATATTATAGTTTTTTAAATGATATAATCATTATTTAATTTTTAAAAATAGTTTATTCCAACCTATCATTAATGAAACAAGACTAAAAAGACTAATAGTACTTACACATGATGTTGGAAATAAGTAAAAAACAATACAACATATATATGTATATAATTAATGTTAATCGAAAGTATAAATTGTTATATTTATGAATAAGGTTATTGTTTATTCTGAAATTTTTATGCATGTTCATAATGAATTAGAACCCAAGTTAGAGTTTTTCATCTCAAATTCCACTGTTAATACATGTATTTTATAACATAACTAATTTAACATAAATTTTGTATATATTAACTATATGATATATCATATTGTCATTTATAATTTAATCATTGAAATTTAGTTTCAATTTCATGAAATCTCTATCAAGACGTTTCAATTAAAATTTTACTCAAGCCCTATGTGGTTTCTTGATCTCAATTATGATTCATTGACAACTGTTAAGTGTTATGCAATATGTTCCCATTGTAAGGTGTCCAATTGTTTTACCATAAAAAATATTTTATATAATTTATTTCAATACATTTCATGGGATTTATTATCAAAATCTTTTCCCTTTATTTAGGTGGTTATTGATCTTGTTTTTATTTATTAGTAATGATTTTTGGTATGTCACCTTCATTCATTGAATAATGATAATTATCTTGAACATAATTCAAATATTTGGGTATATTATAAAATTTTATTATATTAATTTTTTTTTCATTTTCTTCTAAGGATATACATTCCTAACACATAAATTCATTCATAAATATTTCTCACTTCATAGGTTATGTTCATTTTCAACCATCACCGTTATTTATATAAATGGGTTATGATCATGTTATTACTTTTATTGTCACCTAGAAAAGTATTGGAATTCATCATATTGATATTATAATATTGTTGATTATAGAAAATTTGATTATGTATTGTTTCACCATAAACATTTTTTCGTATGTATGTGTTATGATCATGTTATCCCATTTAAGTAAATGGGGTAATTTATTTATATTCTTGTTGATTATTGACTATTAATAATAGCTGATTGTGTATTTATATTCTATATTCTTCCTTATAAGAATAATAATTTTTTTATTTAGTCATAGGTTTATTAGGTAATTGCATGAAATGTATTATTGATTCATATATTGAATGAATTGTACTTAAACAATTGATGGGTGGGGCCAAGAATTATTAAGCCAATGGGTGCATCAATATGTATTATGAGAAACTATTTATTGTGTTTTAGGGTATAACACTACTTATATAAGCACAATGACTTATAAGAATTCATTGAAAACATGTTTTCAATGTCCAAAATTATGCATTCAAATCGTATGATATATGTGTTACTGATATCCATGATTTCATTTATTTTCATTGATATAGAATAATATTAGTTTTAGTGGACTATGTAATTATTAAAATTATTTCTCTCTCATTATGAATGATATGCTTATGTTTTTATAGATACAATTATATGTTTCCATTAAATAGAATTTGAGATAATTCCTTATTATTTTTTCAATTTTTCAGGATATAAAGAAATGTACTACACATGATATGTCTAGTAGTATTTCATTCAAAGAGAATTTATAGGGGATGTTGATGACTTATTTGGGGTGAAGTATTTCATTATATAATAAAAATATATCCATGAGTTTAAAAAGACATGTTTTTTGTTAGTATATGGTTGTTCATAAATTGATAAATTTATAAAACTAAATGATTTTTCTAATGTTTGAAATAAAATGAATTCATTATATTAATTAATTAATGGGATAAGAATGTATAGGAATTTACAATTAGTATCTAGACTAGTATGTAATGTTTGTGTTGATAATCACCATATATGAGAGAGAAGGTAGAATGTGTAACATTTAATTATAGAGAGTCGATATGATGTATGAAAATGGTTGAAAATGGGATAGGGTTCAATTGCTAAATGTTTCAACAATAACCTATATGGTTTTTTCCCTTATAACTTATTTGAGGTATTATATTTATCTAATCCAAGTGGATGTTAAAAAAATATGGGTTTGTGGATGATGGAATAAAAAATATATTGAGGTTGTAGTAAACAGGGCATGAAGTGATCATGGTATCATTTTTTGATTTTGAGGGAAGGGTCAGTAAGATGTATGATGTTGTTATTCTAGTTGTTCTTTTAGTTTCATGTTGGGAGAATGATAATACACATATGGTTTTGAAAAAAAACCAATAGTTAACGATTAATTTATAACAAGAATATCGCATCAATGTATATGAATATTAATTAAATAAAATTTATATCCATTTAAAAAAATAAGCCAATTTTAATTGGAATCATGGAAACATAAATAACTTGTTCAAAAGTTATCTATATCACCTACCACTATGTTCTTCATAACTAGATCCCTTATTAGACATATCATTTATAAAAACATTATTCATAACCAGGGGGAAGGAATCTTAAAATATGATAAGATAATATGCTCAATAAGGGTGTAAAATGTAAATTTAAATGATAATATAATCATAACATAAGAATAACGGTGTGAGAACATGAGTTTAACATTTTCAATCTACACCATGTATATCATAAATCATAATCATTTGTCATGGATTAATGATCAGAAATTAATAAGAGATAAACACTAAAAGTATCAATGATCATGAGATAGAAGTGAATATCATCATAAAAATACATGTAATTTTCCTATACTCATTAACTTATTACTATTTAACATTTATAAATTTAAATTTGTTCACTCATTTAGTTAAGGACAAGAAATCATTTCCCCATATAAACTTCTACACATAAAACTAGATCAATGAAAAATCATATGGACAGAGATTCCATGTCCATGCATAATATTATGGTCATGAAACTGGGTCCATGAATTATGTTATAGACATGAAATCATGGTCCACACATAAACACTTCAACATGAAAATCTGGCCCATGCCTAAAATTTGGAACATGAAATCAGATTCATGCATAATATATGTAGTTCTTAAGTTATTTATAATTAAAAAATGAATTAGAGGAATATATATGACCCACAAATTAAATAAATAGAATCATATATGTGTTTTCCATAACATCATTATCAGTCGTCATTACATAACTGATGAAAATAACAATATCTCATAAACTTGTCTTAAAAGTATAATACATGTAAAAGATGATTGAGTTTAAACAATATCATTTCATCCTCACCATAAACCATACAGAGAAAGAATAAAGTTTATATCCTTGATTCACAAACATAGAAAATTTTATTTATAATACAGTTTCATTATGGTGTATTAATATAAGTGCAATTAAAATGTCATTAAAACCTTCTTGAGAAAAATACCCATAAAATTTTTAAAAAATATTCTCAAAATCTATAAACTACTCAAATAGTAAAAAAACGTTTTCTCTTAAAAGAAACTTGATAAAATAAAAAATATTGGATATATAATATAGGCATATTTACGGTTGAAAATTTTATTCATTTCTTATAAGTTAAAAAATATATTCCTTCCATAATTTTTGTGGAAAATTCACAATATACATCATCTATAAAAGGAATAAAAATTTAATTTTAAACCATTACATAAAAAGTATACCATGTGGAAAATTACATTAAAAATTATATGAGAATAATTAAGAGATTTTTTATTTTTTTAAGAAAAATTGACATGGAATGTAAATTTCCCATAATGGAGACATAAACATCAATAATCCCAAATATTAATGAAATTATGAAATAAAACCCTTACTTCTTTTGTAACATTTGAATTATAATACTCATTGAAATAAATAAAAATATATGGATATTTAAATCCCCATAACACTAATACAATATATAATAAAATTAAGTAATGGTTAGTATATATAAAAATGGAACAAGTAGTGAATATGGTGTGTTTCCCATAGAAAAAAGTTAGAAAAAAATCCCTCACCTCATGTTTATCCTTGCATGGTTCACATGAAAAATCCTATATAATAAATATGAATTTACTATAAATTTATTACATAAAAATATTTATATATATAATACATTTTATGGTTGATTTATGACATCTTATCACCTATTTAATAATAATTAGTTATTAAAACCACTATTCAGGGTGATAACTGTTTTTTAAGGAATATTTCTATTCGGAAGTCCCGATCCTTATACATTGATTATGGTACCGCAATTTAAAAAAAAATTCATGGAATTAAAATAATTTATATTCATTATATAAATATTTATATTTATAAATGAAATTTAGAGATATTAAAATGAATTACACTATTTGTAGATATGATACACCTTACCTACACATGAACATTATTTTCATTTTTCAATATATAGAAATAAAGAAAGGTAAATATTAAATAAAAATTATAGGATAATAATTATATAATATATATCTTATATATTCTTAAATCCTTACTTATTAATATACATGTTAAAAAAATGAAAAAAGAATCACATCTCTTTGTGGTGGTGGTTATACTCATGCATGCATGAACGTTGTTATCATTATCAAACGATTTGGAAGGTAGTAGAGTAAACTTTATATTATAATTCTACAAGTTCAATTATCTTATATGTTACATATATGAACATTAAACTAATCATATTTCCTATCCATAAAATAATGTGATTAGAAATGGGTTGTATCGCTACGTGGGATGATAATCTACATGTACACACATGGGAGAACTATTTTATGAAAATTATTTCATTAATAATAAAATTGATATCTATTTTAGTTCATATGTTGTATTCATAACTATATGGACACTTATATGAAATTTAAAACTAAAAGAGTGACAATTTTTTATAATGAAAAGTAATTCTTTAATCTATAAATTGATATCTATCTTTTTCCAAATATTTCATTTTTTCTTATGTGCACACATAAGATATATTTAAAACTAAGGAAGTTACATATTGTAATTTTAATTCAGTTAAATATGTTAAAGGTCATTTTCAAGTAAATGTATCCATTAAAAAATTCAGTTTCAATCCTATGGCGATTAATGTAAAATTAAATTAATCTAATAGAAATTGGGTTGAAAAATTATGGAATTTTCACTTATTTTAAACATAGACTAACCCAATTTACCCATTACCGAGCTAATAAATTTAAAAAAAGTTAATATTCATAATGCCTATAAAAAAGGTAACTATTAAGAAAAATTCAGCCTCATGATTCTTTATATGGGAAAAAAATTTCAGATTCATTACCTATAAGTTTCGTAAATTAATTTTTAAATTAATTTCACAATACATGATGAATATATATTTATATAAAGAATACCATTTTTCTTGGACATTTCATTTTTTTTGAAAATATTTATATTCCAAAATCAATTATAAAATATATTTAAATGATACTAATTAAATAAATAATAATATAATAGAACTAATTTTATGTTTAAAAAATTTTATAATAAAATGGATCTTTGTAAATTGTTGAAACAATAAATAATGTTTTGTATAAAAATCATTATCTTTTCACTGTAAAATTTAAAATAAATATTTTAAAAAACTAAAAATTCACACTAAAATAATTTTAGTACTAGAATTTCATTTATTTGATTATTTCTGTTAAATAAAATTTACAATATTTTAATAAATTAATTATAATTTTTTTCAAATAATTCAACATATTAATTTTTGAGGAATAAATATTTTTAATGAATAAATTTACTTCACTAATAAATTTAGTGATTATTTACTAATAATTTATTAATACATTTCTATTGATTAGGAAATTTATATATACTTAAAAAATTAATTAAACATATTCATACCCATGAAATTATAGACTAGGTTATAATGGTCACATTAAATAATTCTATTTTAATATTCTAAAGAGGATCATTAGAACTAGATGTTTCATGTAACAAAATCTACTGAAGAAATAAAATCATTTAAATAGAAATTTCTTCCAAATATCAGTGTGTTTCATTATCCCCATATTTTAAAAATTGAACCTAATAATTTGAACTTGTTCTTGGTAGTCAATGTTTCTATACTTTTAAAATTATTTATTACAACCCCACATTGTAAAAATGTAAAAATGTCATCTATAATGTGAAATAAATTGGTTTGGAAATTTGAAAACATAAGTGGGATGTGAGATCATGGATATTTAGGAAAAACCTCACCCTCCTGGATTGGTAGAGTGTGATAGAGAATAATTTCGAGAGAAAGTTAACTATTTAAAAACTATACATTTATGATGGGTTACAAGACCATTGATTTCATTATAATATAAGTAAAATGACACTATTTTTATTCAATTTTCTTTTTCCAAATTTGAGGACTTATTTTAGAATCTAGATAAAAAAATTGATAAAATAAATGTAATTGATTTCTTCTCATTTCATAAGTATAAAATCATTCTTTGGTTGTGCATTGAATTACATCCACTTCATCTCTTACTCTTGAAAATAGATATTTGATATGAATGTTTCATCCCTGATTAACATTAATTGAATCATGAGGTTTATAAGTAAATCATTTAGTCTCTATATATTTACAAAAACCAAAATGTTTAGTAAAGGTAATGAAAAATACTTATTTACACTAATAAAAGAATATCTAAATTTTAATCATAATCCTTTCCATATGAACATATCCTTACGAATCATCTAAAATATTATTGTCCATATTCAAAACCCAAAATTATTTAAATCTTATATCATTCCATGATCAACATAAAAATAATGTTAATTTATCCTAAATTCCCTTTCCAACATTTATATACCTTTATCATATATTTTCTAATATGGAGTATTCATTTCTTAAAATATCACAATAAAATAATATAAAATCTAAAATACAATTCAACAATTATTCATTAAATTCAATTTAATCTTATAAAAAATATTTCTATTTGATGTTTGGGATTATCCTTTCACTAATTGATGGAAATAGTTTTACATGGAATATGATTAAATTATTCCAGAAATATAAATGGAATATATGTAGGGAGAGATAATCAATGATGAAAATCACATCATATTTCACTAAAGGATATGATTTTAATAGTTTCTATTCAAAAAAAATAAACATGGAATACCATATTCTAAAGTAGCGGATAAGTGTTCCCAAAAAATCATGATTCACTTTTATTTTTGTAATTTCATTAGAATTTATTTTTCCTATTGACATGAGATGTTGTTGTGGCTCATGATATTCCTTAGACCTTGGATTCAAGAATTGATTTTAATAGATCCCTGACTATTTTAATTTATATCAATGATGTGTGAGTGGTTAATTTTTTTGATCTCTCACTCCATTTATTTAATTGAATTCACTCATTAAATAAGTCATACATTCTTTTTTTGATGTACTGTCTTACCACATTTAAAAATATTTTTTCCCTTCTATGAATTCACCTGAGTGATTTTTCCCACATTTTTAGAATATATGAAGTTGAAACATTTTATTTCCTCCAAGTGAAAAAATATTATAGTTCCCATTATGGTCCATCATTATTTTCTAATCACCAGAAACAAGAGGGTTTCTAGATTCCACATCCAGTTTCAGTGCACATCAAATGATTTCTTCATAGCTTCCAAAGTCCCTTATGGATAATTCCTTTCGAATAATATTTTTCAAACCCTTATATAATCAATCAATTTTTTTCATGGATTATGATTAAACATGAAGTATACCTTGAATTTATTATAAAATTTTCTTCATCGGTACCAATGGATTCATCATCCTTCTGATTATTCTCAATGAACTCTTTCTCTGTTTTTATATATATGTTATGAGGAAGAACTTTCTGAAAAATATTTCCACAAACTCATAAAATTTAACAGAGCTAATTTCTTTCTCATACCTCACATTATTAATATAGTTCCTCCATTTATCTTCTTATCCTTCTATATGATAAGACGATAAGACTTATTTTTCATGGTTTGAGGGCAGAATAATGGAACAAATATTTTCCATTCCATTTATCCATTACATTGAGACACGAGGATTAGATGACCAATAAAAGGATGGTGGTTATTATCTAAAATAAGATTCAATACATGTTTCTACCTCCTTAGTGAATTAATATGTTCAATATGATATACGTTACAGCAAATAACTTGTGAGAGTTAAGTGAGAAAACTCGTATGATATTAAATCTTAAATCTCAAAACATTATATTACTCTTGATTAGAGTCATTTCATTGGTCATCACATTTTTTGTCCACATAATTATTTTAGGTACTAGTTATTGAGTAGAACAAAAAATCATAGTGTTAGTAATGATAATCATAATGTAAAATGACATAATCTTAAAAAAAATCATTCATTATATGTTTAAATGGAGACATATTATTTTTAATATATTACACCTTTGATTTATCCATGTTATCAATGATAAAAACAAGTACGATGTTATCCTATACATATACCTATACCTTGTGTCCTTACTAAGGTTTTATCATCCTAGTTCTTAATTATCAACTAAACCATTCTCTAATACCTACTATAGAACCCATACATTACAAACATATATATTATATCCATAAATATGAATATTCATTACATAACATTTCAAAACATGACAGAATCATATAAGTACAGTGCCTTTGGAAAACTGAACATATAATCAACTAGTTCATAAATGATCTATATCATCTCCCACTAAATTTTTCATAAGTAGCTCCCTTTATATAAATATAATTTATATACACATTCATCCTAACATGGGGAAATGAAGCATAAGAATATGTGATATTATATGATTAGTAAGGTTATAAAATTTATATTCCAATGATCGTATAATCATAACATGAGCATAAGGTTGTGATAACATGAGCCTAACATTTGAAATCTACACCCTGTATAACATACATCATAATCATGATTCCTTAAATAAATCATGGAAATTAAAAATACATGCATCATGAAAGTATTAATAAACATATAATATATATTGGTCGAATTAGATTACTCAAGATGTGGGTGAATTGAGTATCTATAAAAATTTTGTTTAACAAGTATTCTTAAAAAAAATGTTTCCCCAAAAGATTAAATATATCCCAATTAATCAAAGAAATACGGTTATGAAGGTTTGACTTTTTAAATAGCTTCTTAGAAGATTTATTAATTATTAGTAATCTTAATATGGGTTATTTATATTACTTTTGAAGTTATTCTACTAAGGAAAGACAATTATAAATTCTTTCCAAGACATACTATCAAAGTGAATTTAATGATTTCTAAATTATAAAGTAAAGAAGTAAAACGTAGAAGAGTGAATTAAGCAGCACAATAGATATGAAACATGTGGTTCAGTCTCAAACCGATACCTACTCCACCCCACTTAGTGATCACCTGCAACCAAGAAGTTTATATAAATAAACTTGATCCACACCCTGGATCGGGGTAAAAATAGTGCACAGGACTATCCTTGCCACACAGGGACCACATCCACTATTCTTCGTAGGTACAAACAATCAGGTCACAGAGGGACCTCTTCCACACTTACTCGTGGGTAGACACAAGTGTAAAAAGATGTTTGAGAAAGGATATCTTGTATCATTCAGTTTAATGTGTAGGGTAATGTGTGTTGTAATATAGATACACACACTGATCTAAAGTTAATAAAATAATACACAATAGAGAAGAAATATTGAGATGGGTTTAAAAGTGCTCTTAGAGTTGGTAAATTCCGCTATGGACTTTTGTAATGAATAAGATGTTGAAATCAAGTACTCATATGATAAACAGAGTATCACAAGACAACAATATTGGTGTGTGTTCTTCATGATGTTTGACTATGTGAATATGTCCTCGATTTTGGGATTTAAGTATGCTTTGTGTGTTCCTCAGCAGTGTCGAGTTGCAAGGGATAATCCATTATTTAAAGATTTATCTATGTTTGTTCTTCGTTGTCATTATCAATCCCACTTGTTTTTCTTTTCCATGCATCTTTTTTCTGGGCTGCACAACTCTTTTATCTTGGAATTCATGTGTTGGAGCCAACAGGTTGCATGGATTATACACCTCGTACCTCATACTGTCAGATGATATTTCTAAAAAGAAACATTAATTATGTTAGTTCATTTAAAATCATCAGATATGATTGTTGGAGATTAAATAGAAATCAACAAAACAGATTAAGAAACAGTGTCTTAATATTTCATGGAAATGGTGTCTCCTTGAACCGGTGTCTCATGGTTACAGGGTCTGATTCTTCACAGTGTATGATTTTTTACAGTGTTTCATGGTTATGGTGTCTCATGATCACGGTGTCTCATGGTTGTCATGGTGTATTGTTCACTATGTCTTGTTCGTAGTGTCTTGTTGTCACAGTGTCTGTTTGTTCATGGTGCCTTCTCATTTCACAGTGTCTACTTGTTCACAGTGTCTTGTTCATGATGTCTCATGGTTATGGTGTCAGATTTTTCATGGTTTAAACTTGTTCATGGTGTCTTTTTCATGTTTTCTCGAGGTTATGGTGCCTGGTTGACTTTTCAAAAAAAAACATAACTCGTGTCATACTCACTGTGTTTCGGAATTTTTCAAATAATTGTATTCAGAAATAATAAATGGGGATAATAGAATGGATTAGGCTTAACCATTTGTTAAAAAAATTATTATAAAAGTAATTTTAAGATAGTATACAGGGATTAAACTGAATGTATAGTAATTAAGATCTCGAATGAATTTACTTAAAGCATAAGGATACTAACCAATAAGACACATGTTTTGAGATAATTTACACCAGATTAACAAGTTTGAATATGTGTTGTGATCATTGAATCATGATTAATACATTATGAGTCCAACAATATACCCCTTTTTATGATCAAAAATCATGTACATTTTAAGTCTATATTTTTTCCAACTATAGATTCCAAAAGTTCATAACATATATAAATTTCTAATAGATATATATTTATCCCCCTTTTGTGATTTTCAAAAATATTGAAGATGACAAGAAAAGGACACATTTAATTAGATTAAATAATGGTAGGTAGAAATAGGAGAGCGAAAAAATGCAAAATCATTCCTATCAAAAAAGAGTAATCATTGTTCTTCATCACGAGCTGGTCTTCGCTTTTCCCGTAGTAGTTGTAGTAGAAGAGGAATCCATAGGAGAAGAGGTTGAGGTAGAAGAAGGGAATGAGATGGTTGATAGAGAAGTTAAAGGAAGACCATAAAAGACAAAGGGATCCATAGTAGGTGAAGTAGAAGACCAAGGAAGTTATTGATCAAGAATAACATGCCTGATCTGACTCAGTGCCTGACTGACAGACATAAAAGTTGAGGTTAGGGCTAATTTGATTGTAGGAAGACAAGATCTCAGAGGGGCAGATGGATGAGCAACAATGGTTGTACTCTGGAAATTAAGATAGGGCCTTAGAAGCATTATAAAAATAGCAATTATCTCTCCACCATATTTCATATCTTTCCCAAAGTCATCCAACTTTTCCATAATCGTTTCCAAAAGACGAGTGATCTCTGTGAGATTTTGGACTTGAGTCTTGAAGGCTTCAGTAATAGGAGGAAGCCTCATATTTTCTACCAGATATTTGAAATGATTTTTCATGTCAGTCTTTGAGATGATTTGGTTGATGTAGAAATCCACATTTATCATAATATCTTGCTGATCATCATTAGCAATCTTGGAATAGATTTGGACCAGATCAAAAACTTTTCCATTGTTCATGATAACTTCAGATGGAGAATCTTTATTGAAACCACTAAGCACAGTTTATAGTTCTTCGTTGACCACTGAACTTAATAGGTTACTACTTAAAGATGGAAGAGATGATTTAATAGATGAATTATAGGTAGTGATAGCTTAGTTAAGAGAATTCAGTTGATTCGGTACTTTTTTGTGGCACCCAATATAATCATTAGTGAGCTTGTTATGATTAATGACAAGATCTATCATCTCTTTCACAATCTTTTTGTTTCTCTCTGTGAAATTTTATTCTAAGGAAGCTAAATTTGGTTGAATCCGAGTGGAAATATTATTGTGGGGTTTGAGGAACAACATGCTACACATGATTATAAGGAAGATCAGATCTTGAATTCATCACTTTCTACGTGTCTTCAATCATACCTCTTAGATTCTTCACTTCATCACTAAGCAGTCTCTTTTAAACTCTAACTTCCTGAATCTCATGAAGAATTTTAGGTTGAATCTTCCAAATAATTTTTTCCAACAACAATGAGGCATCTCTCTCACTTATATTTGATATAGGATCTAGTTGGGTATTCAAGAGTTTTTTAACTCCATCCAAAAGGGTATCTCCAAAATCTTTCAGATCATCTTTACTCACCATGGATGGTTGTTCTGATGATAGTTCATAAAACATCTCAAAAATTTTTTGGTATACTTCTATTCAATACATTCTTTTCATAGCCTATATTTCATGAAGCACTATGTCTGTTTTGAATCAAAAAATTATTGGAGAAACTTATAAGTTATCCATTAAACATAAAATTTTCAATTATATGATTCGATTTTCAAAAAACGGTCATGTAGAGTTGTGACCAGTAAGTAATTTGGAGTCTGAAAAAACCAACTTGATTTTTTATGAATAGTAACATACCCTTATGAATAGTTAAATGAATAGTAATATGACTTTTATAAATAGTAAATAATGATAATATTTTATTTTCTTAAGGAAATAAGATAATGAGATCTTAATTAATTTTTCAATGGGATATAGAACTAACTATAAAATTAAAATTATTATTTTTTGAATTAACTTTGATTTTTAAAAAAAAATAAAAATAAAAATAATTAGAAAATTATTTTCAAAAAATTTAGTTCATTTCTGAATTCTACATGTTGAAAATGGTTAGGTTGAATTTGTTGTATTTTTCTAAAATACATGAATTTTTCATTAATAGTAAAAATACAGTTTTGAGTTTTCTGTAGTTTAATGACATCATAATGATGTAATAATTAAATATAAAAGAATGGTAAACTTGTGTACAGTAAATTTTGACATGAGGTCTCCCAAGTTGGTAAAACCATGGGCAGATACCATGGGCAAGCCCATGGTTTGGAAAAATCACTAATGAGGTGTCCCTTTGAAAATTTTAAAAAATTACCTCTCTTTTTCTATAAATACCCACTCATCGATTCGTTTTCGTTCAATATAAATTCCAAATACTTGAATATCTTGTTAATATACCTCTCTAGGAGTCCTTCCAAAGTGTCCTTAATCCCCCAATGTCCCATCCTTCAAGATCTTGGAGTTACACTACAAGGTAAGGGAATCCTTCATTCTCTTCTTTTAGTCGTCACTCCTTTTATGTTATGTATTTGATTTTTCCATTATCATATGTTGGGGTTCGATTTTATGTGTTCTTATTACTATCCTTTTTATTTAAATATTATGATATACCCTTTTGATCTCATCATTTCATTTTTTGATGTTTTAAACGATGATGTTAGGCTGTCAAATTTTGATAATGGGATCTCTCAACTTTTCTTTTATTTTCAAGTTCATCTATTTTCTTTTTCTCTTCTCACCTACTCTTTCCAAATGAACATGATAAACTCTATTATAATATATATAATAAAATTATATCATGTGAATGGAATAACAATCATCAATATTCTTACTCCCCCTAATTATTTTTATAAACAAAATCAACGTCCATGAGGTTCCAATTTATAACCATTATGGACGGCGGAGTTTTGTTCTTCACTTTCTCCTTCATTATTGGTAATGAATCCATTTTAATGGTTCAACCAGATAATAATATGTGTAATTCATCTCATTAATGTTATGTAATCTTTACACACTCATAATATGGAATAATAATACAAAATAAGTTCATTGTATTCAAAACTTCCAAGCTAAATCAAATAGTTTATCAAAAACTTTCAAATAATGTTTCATACTCAAGTATATAACATAGAATAATTATAAGATCATTTATATATATTTAATGTCACTAATAATATATATTTACAATTCTGGATGTTTAACCACATTTGAAATGAACTTCCATTCATGAATGCAAGTAAAAGAATCATGAAATTCAAGGAAGAAAATGCTTCCAAAACAATAAAATCGAACCACTTAAATCCATTAAAAGGGCCATGAATGAACCTAATAATTTATAATAAATATGTTAAATGTAAAGGAGGTTATATAATTATTAATTACTGGATCTAAATTTTATTATTCAGGTCATTAAAACAAACGAAGAACACACTAGAGAAAAATGTAAGGGGTTTCTCATCTCACTTTCATTGCTATGAGAATTTCATTGTTTTCCACATAATTATTGTATGTGTTATATGTGTATTTCCATATGATATATAACAAGATGATTATATTTATATTCATGTTATTCAGTGATTCATTTTTTGTTCATTATGTTCAAGTCATATGATTCGACTGATTACATTGTGCTAAGGGACTTTGTCTCAACTACCTTTCGTTCTGACTAACTTTGTATTGTGCACCTAATAATACTTATGTGGTGTACCAACCACCCATATTATATCAATTTTAATTTGAAATTATATTTATACTAAATATTCATAATCTCGTATCATTGATATGTTTTTGTTTAAACCATGTACCGTTTTACATACGGTGTTTATTTGGAAAGTTATTTTAAGTATGGAAATATTGATGAATCTCTATACTCTACTCTATACAAATATTTTAAAGAATATTTACCTTGTAATGAATCAATGTATAAATAATTATTTTTAAATTCAGTAGTGGGTGGGGCCCATTTTATCCCCTCGATGCATTGGTAGGTCTCATGAGTCAAATCAGACGGCGACAAACCATCTGAGTTTGTTTCCAAAAATCAGACAGGTTTCTACCCATAGAACTAAACTGTTTTTATGGTATTATGGTTTCATATGATATATAAATTACATACAATTAATAATCATTCTATTTATTCATTATCAGTTATTACTATCCATGAAGTTTTCACTATGAAAAAATCTATGGATGCAGGCCTTTTCTCAGTTTATAAAGGGTGTGTGTTTTTCATTTGTTCACCATGCCAAATTTGTTTATGATTCAGTTATTGTTGATTTATGATTCCTCTATCTGTAACCCATACTGAGATTTTTATCTCAAACTTTCATTTTTTACTTTAAATAGGTGACAAAGAGGATAACTTTTATTGTGTTCTCATGGATGCAGCTTTTAGTTTTCTTTATGTATTGTATTTTGTAAACATTTCCAATTTAATTTGAGTTGCATTTACATATCTAGTTTCTTCAAGACTACTAAATTGATTGTTCCTTCGGTATTTTCATTCCTTATAACCATGCCAATATATCAATTAATGAACAAGGTCTGGTCTAGAGGGGTCAGGGTGTTACAGTTGGTATCAGATAAATTTTAGTTGGAAACTTGGAAACTAGAGTATGAAATATATAGTAGGGAACAAAGCCCTAAGGTAGTATTTTAGGACAATCATACAAGAACGTCATGTTATTTTGGTAAGGAATGGATTATGTGGATATTTTTATGAAATATGTCCATGTATGGATACGAGCAGGTAGAGGTGGCTGTAGCATAGATGTATCTACAGGTAAAACACAAAAACACCTATTTGAGCTAGACTCGAAAGGGAACTGGTGCATGAAAATAAGACTTACTACACTCTTGGATACGACACTCCTAGGGTACATTATTATGATAATTCACATTTTCTTTACAAGACATTATGAAGGAGTTTAATGTAAATTTTTCCTCAAAGAAACCTTGTTTATAAGATTATATTTGAATAGAATTTCAGTATATACTGAGTGATTTTATATTTGAGATTCATAAACTAATATAGTTTATCCCATTCATTAGAATTGGAGTCTAATGGAAGAAGGGTAATAAATACTCATGGGAATGTTAGGGATCTCCCTAGTTAAAAAAGTCAACATAGTCAACATTGGAGCAGATCAGATCATGACCATATTGGGAAAACTTACTTAGGTTGTAACAAATAACTATTCCACAACTGTGTTGTATAGTTTCATGCAGAAGAAGCCCCCATCTTCTAACAGGACTACTAATCCTGTGGTTTTTGAGAAATGGATCAAGTCCCTTGAAAATATATTCATGGTGTTGAGATGCAATGAAAATGAAAATGTAGTACTGACAATATATTGTCTCAAGGATGACGCAGATCAATGGTGGCCCCTGATTCAAAATACCACAGAGGAAGAAGAAATAGAAGTTATAGAATGGAGGAATTTTAAGGAAATATTATTCGAAAAATATTTCCCTCATGAGTAATGAATTGAAATGAAATGGAAATTCTGTAGCTTAAAACAAAGGGAAGAAGACAATGTTGTAGAGTATGAGGCTACTTTCAGAATTCTGGCTAGGTATGACATAGAATATGTATATGACACGGCAGACAAGATTGATCATTTCTTTGAAGGTCTTAATCCAAGTCTTCTAAGGGCACTGGCTTCTCAATCATTTTTATCATATGATGAAATTTTCTCTACTGGAATCAAAACAGAGAGGTAATTTCCTAGATCAAGTATTTTTAAAGGAAACCAATATAATAATCGACACTCTGATAACAATGGAAAATGAGAAGTACTAAAGAAGAGCATGGGAACAATGATATTCCCATTATGTCAAAACTGTGGAAAGAATCATCTTGAGAAATGCTTGAAAAGAATGGGACTCTGCTATAACTGTGGAGAAAAGTGTCATTGATCTGATGAATTCAAGGGGAAGAAACAATTCAATGATATTAAATTCTACAATTGAAGAGAGATGGGACATTATGAAAATGAGTGTACTAAGAGCCAAGGAAACATGCCTCAAAAAAAGCCAAGAGAACAATAGAAAGCCTATGTGATTGCAACCATGGATGTTGAAGTTCCTAATCACTTGGTAGGAATTACTTTAATTGTTTCCTTGAACATAGCCAACACATTATTTGATTTTGGATTGTCACATTTATTTATATCTTCCGTGTTTTCCAAGAAAATTAGATATGTCCAATTTTATTTAGTAAAGGAGTTGTCAGTCTAATCTCCCAGGGGATTATCATTGCAACAAAGGCATGTCGACTAGTCCCCCTCCAGACACAAAAACAAGATTTAGTTTCTAACCTTATCATCATACCAATGAAATAATTTGATATAATTCTTGGTATGGATTGGGTGTCAAATTATGATGGGAAGATTTATTGTAAGAAGAAGGAAGCTACAATTTTTGAAAATGGTGTACAATCCATTGTCTTTAGGGGAGAAACTTCGCCACCTGATTCATATCTATAACCTCCCCTAGTATCTCTATTAATTGTAATACATTGAGATGAAGATAAACCAATATCTATGGGTGAGGAAGAAATTATTAAAATCTAAGATGTTCACATAGTGCAAGAGTACAATGATGTATTTCTAGAGGATTTACCTGGACATCCTCCAGAGAGTGAAGTTGAGTTCTCTATTGATTTAATTTCTGATGCAAGACCTATATCAAATACTCTCTAATGAATGGACATTGTGGAGATAGTAGAACTAAATAAATAGCTAGACTAGTTGAATGAAAAGGGAATTATTCGAACTAGTGTTTCTCCTTGCGGAGCCCCGACCTTGTTTTTAAAAAAGAAAGATGAATCCAGGTTGCTATGAATTGATTATAGGGAAATCAATGATATCACAATAAAGAGTAAGTATCATATTCCCTTGATTGATGATTTATTTTATCAACATAATGGAGCTCAATACTTTTCATAGATTGACCTTCAATCCAGATATCATCAATAGCCTGTGAGGAAGGAAGATATTCTAACAACATCATTTCGAACTCGGTATGGGTATTAAGAGTTTACAGTGATGCCTTTTGGACTAATGAATGCACCATATATTTTCATGGATTTAATTAATATAGTTTTCAAGGAATTTTGTGATAACTTAGTTGTGATATTCATCGATGATATCCTTGTATAATCAAAAAGCTATGAAGACAATGAGAATCACTTTCGGATTATTCTGAGAACTCTTGGAAGAAATAAATCATTTGGTATGTTTAGCAAGTGTGAATTCTGGATTCAATCAGTTTCTTTTCGAGGCTATATTTTCTATAAGGATATAATCCTAGTTGATCCTGCAAAGATAATTAAAATCCAAGAATGGACCACGCCAACAAACATAACTGAGGTACGCAGTTTTATTGGCTTAGCAGGTTACTATTGGCATTTAGTTCAGAATTTTTCCCGAATGGCTATCCCGCTAACGAAGATCACATATAAAGGAGTTATGTTTGTGTGGAAAAAATAATTTATTGAATGCTTTGAAGTATTTAAAAGTATATTTCTTAATGCTCCAATTTTGACTCTTCCATCTAGAAGTGATGGATTTGTAAAATATAGTGATGCATCAAAAAATGGTCTGGGTTGCGTCCTTATGAAAAACGATAATGTTATTTCTTATGCATCAATATAGTTGAAGAGCCATGAGACTAATTATCCAACTCATGATATTGAGTTAGCAGCTGTAATCTTTACTCTAAAAATATGGAGACCTTATCTTTATAGTGAAAAATGTGAGATATACACAGATCAGAAGAGTTTGAAATATATTTTCACACAAAAAGAACTCAACACTAGGCAATGAAGATGGATAGAGTTACTCAAATATTACTATTTATCAATACACAACTTCCCAGGAAAGGCAAATAAGGTGTAATATTCTTTAAGTTGGAAGGTTCATACACTTCTGACTCAAATGAGGATTAAGAGAGATCCTATATTTTTGGATCTTCTAAAGATGCATATAGGAATTATTATGGAAGGGTAAACATATTTTCTCTTTACAATTATTTCTAAACCATCATTATTAGAGAAGATAAAAAGATATCAATCTTATGATGACAATCTGCACAAAAAAATTAATGATGTCAACGATGGGAGACTGGCTGACTTCGTGTATTAAGAGTGAGTTCTAAAATTTGGGAAGAAGTTATGTGTTCCATCAGTACCTGAGATAAAAAAGTGAACTATTAGACGATGACCATAGCTCAAATTTCTCTATACACTTAGGTAGCACCAAGATATACAGAGATCTGAAGGAATATATTTGTGGGATAATATGAAGCAAGAAATTGCTGACTACATGTCAAGGTGTCTAGTTTTTCAACAATTGAAGGCAGAAAGACAACATCCCAAAGAAGTGATGCAACCTCTACCTATTCCTATGTGGATGTGGGATAACATTATGATGGATTTTGTCATCAGACTACCGAGAAAACCTCAAAGTAATGATGCAGTATTCATAATTATTTATCATCTCACAAAATTAGCACATTTACTTATAATAATGGAGGTTTTACCACTTGAGCGCCTGGCAAGACATTATATTAATGAAATTTGGAGACTTAATGGTGCTCCTATATTGATTTCCTCTGATCTAGATCCCCGGTTTATATCAATATTCTGGAAAAATCTCTATAAGGCTTTGAATACTGAGCTTTATATGAGTACTGCATATCACCCCCAAACTGACAGACAATTTGAAAGGACTATTCAAACTCTGGAAGACTTGTCGTGATCATCATCTCTTGACTTCCAAGGTATATGGGAGCAATACTTTTCTTTGGTGGAATTTTCCTACAAAAATAGTTTCCATTATAGTATTCAACTGGATCCATATGAAGCATTATATGGAAAGAGATGTTGAACTCCAATTTTTGGGACGAAGTTGGTGAGAGGAAACATATAGGCCCAGAACTTATTGAGGAGACCACGAAAAAGGTGAAGAAAATACAAGACCATATTAAAGAAGCCTAAAGTAGGGAGAAGAGTTATGTTGACAACCAGAGAAAGGACTTGGAATTACAAGTGGGGGATCATGTATTTCTGAAAGTATCTCCATGGAAGGGTGTCTTGAGGTTCATTAAAAAAGGGAAACTGAGCTCCAGGTACATCAGACCATTTTAAATTCTATAAAGAATCAAAGATGTAGCTTATCATTTAGTGATGCATCCAAATCTCACCAGAGTTCATGATGTGTTTAATGTATCATTGTTACAGAAATACATGCCAGAACAAATGATTCTACTCACATTTGATGAAATAGAACTAGAACCAGATTTTTCATACTCTGAAAAGCCTACAAGGATTCTTGACACAAGGGAGCAGGTATTGAGAAATCTAACAACTCCCCAAGTAATGGTTCTTTGGAGAAATCAGAATATGGAAGAAGCCACATGGGAACAAAAGGATTTCATGAAGAATAACCATCCGCATCTTATTGGGGGGATTTATACATAGAATTTCGAGGATGAAATTTCCTAAGGAGGGAATACTATAACACCCCAAAAAAATTTTGGTATGACTCTTTTAAATACATTTTATTCATGGCCTATATTTCATGAAGCACTATATCTGTTTTGAATCAATACATTATATGAGAAAAATATAATCTATCCATTAAACATAAATTTTCCACTTCTATGTTTGGAATTTTGAAAAACGTTCATCTAGAGTTATGACCAGTAAGTCATTTGGAGTTTGATAGAACAACCCTAAATTTTTTATGAATAGTAACATACCCTTATTAATAGTAAAATTAATAGTAATACGTCCTTTATAAATAGTAAATAATGATAATATTTTATTTTCATAAGGTAATAATATAATTAAATCTTAATTAATTTTTCAATGTGATATAGAACTAATTATACCTTTAAAAATGTTATTTTTCAAATTAACTATGATTTTATTTAAAAATTAAGGTAAAAATACTTAAAAAATTACTTTCAAAAAATGGAGTTCATTTCATAATTCTACACATCGAAAAATGGTTGGGCTAAATTGTTGGAATTTTTCTAAAATACATGATTTTTTATGAATAGTAAAAATACAGTTTCATGTTTTTTGGTAGTTTAATGACATCATAATGATGTAATAATTAAATATAAATATATGGTTGAATTTTGTACAGTAAAGTTTTACATGAGGTGTCCCAGGTGGCTAAAACCATGGGAATATACAATGGGAAAGCATATGGTTTGGCAAAAACCACTAATGAGGTGTCCCTTTGAAATTATTAAAAAATAACCTCTCTTTTTGGATAAATACCCACTCATCCATTCATTTAATTTCATTACAAATCCAAAATCTTCAGATAACTTGTGGTTTTACCTCTATAGGAGAACATACATGTTTTATTAAATACCCCATGGTCCCATCCTTCAAGATCTAGGACTTACTCTACAAGGTAAGGGAATCCTTTATTCTCTTTTTTTTAGTCATCACTCCTTTTATGTTATCTACTTAATTTTTCTATTATCATATGTTGGGGGTAGATTTTATGTGTTCTTATTACTGTGATTTTGATTTCAATATGATGATATACCCTTTTTATCTCATCATTTCATTTTAGGATGTTTTCATCGACGTCGTTAGGCAACTGAATTTTCATAAGGGATCACTCGACTTTTCATTTATTTTCAACTTCATTGATTTTCTTTTTCTCATCTCATCTCCTCTTTCCAAATTACGATGATAAACTCATGTATCATCTATATACTGTAATTATATCATGTTTATGGAATAAACATCATAAATATTCTCACTCCCCCCTTTTTATTTTTTTAAACGAAATCAATGTCCATGAGGTTCCAATTTATAACCTTTGTGGACAGCGGAGTTTTGTTCTTCACTTTATCCATAATTACTGGTTATGAAACCATTTTAATGGTTAAAACAGATTAAAATATATTTAATTAATCTCATTAATATTTTTTAATTTGTACACAATCATAATATGAACCAATAATACAAAACAAGTTCATTGTATACAAAACAGCCATGTTAAATCCAAGCGTTTATCAAAAACATTCAACTAATGATTCATCCACAAGTATATAACCTAGAATCATTATAAGATAATTTATATCTCTATAATGTCTCTAATAATATATTTTAATAGTTCTGGATGTTTAAACACATTTCAAATGAACTTCTACTCATGAATTCAAGTAAACGAATCATGAAAACCAAGGAAGAAAATGCTTCCAAAACAATAAAATTGAACCACTTAAACCCATTAAAAGGGCCATGAATAAACCTAATATGTTTATAATAAATCAATTACATGTATAGGAGGTTCTTTAATTATTAATTAATGGATCTAAATTTGATTATTCATGTCATTAAAACAAACTAAGAACACACTAGAGCAAAAGGTATGGCGTTTTTCATCTCACATTCATTTCTATGAGAATTTTATTGTTCACCAATTATTTCTTGTATGTGGTATATGTGTACTGCCATTTTGATATATAATAACATGAAAATTTTTATATTCATTTTATTAAATATTTCATTTTATGTTCATTAAGTTCAAGTCATATGATTCAACTAATTACATTGTGGTAAGGGACTTTGTCTCAACTATCTTTCGTTGTGACTAACTTTGTATTGTTCTCATAATAATACTTATGTGGTGTACCTAACACCCATTTGAGATAAATTTTCATTTGAAATTATATTTATATTAAATATCCATAATCTCATGTCATGGATATGTTTTTTTCTAAACCATGTACCATTTTACATACTGTGCTTATTTGGAATGTTATTTTAACCATGGAAATATTGATGAATCTGTATAATATACTCTATACAAATATTGAAAGGAATATTTATATTGTATTGAATTAGTTTATAAAAAATGTTTTGTAAATGAAGTGGTGGGTGGGGCCTGCTATATCCCCTCGATGCATCGGCAGCTCTCAAGAGAAAAATCAGTTGGTGACAAACCCTTCGAGTTTGTTTTAAAAATGAGATGGGTTTCTACCCATAGAACTAAACCGTTTTTATGGTATTATAGTTTCATGTGGTAGATACATGACATAAAATTAATAAGAATCCTGTTTATTCATTATTAGTTAGTACTATCAATGATGTTTTCAATATGAATAAATCTATGGATGCAAGCGCTTTGTCAGTTAATAAATGGCGTGTGTTTTTCATTTGTTCACCATGAAAAATTTGTTTATGATTCATTTATTATTGATTAATTATTCCGCTATTTGTAAACCTTACAAAGATTTTGAGATGACCCCTTTCATTTTTTACTTTCAACAGGTGACAAAGATGATACAATTTATCGAGTTATTGTGGAATCAACTTTTAGTTTTCTTTATGTATTGTATTTTGTGATCTTTTCCAATGTAATTTGAGTTACGTTTATGTATATAGTCTCTTAAAGGGTAATATAATAATCATTCCTTTGGTATTTTAATTACATCTAACCATGAAAATATAACATGTAATGCAACAGCTCTGGTCTAGAGGGTTTGGGGTGTTACAGTTCAGAGATCGGGATAGGTATGGGATCAGGTTCTTTACAGAAACAAGATTGGAGAAAAATTTCACTTTAAAAAAATTGAAAAGGTCAGGGAATTTTACTGAGACTTCCTAAGAGTCCATTACATCATAAAAGTTGGGGAATTTACACTGAGGCTTCATAGGTCTTGGATCAATTGGGTTTGGAACTTTAATAGATTCTTTATTTGGGGGTTTCTCCCCCTCAACAGGTTCATCCTTCTCAGGACTGAGAGGCTTAGCATGTTGATCTATTTTCACAGACTCATCTCTTAGTTCCTCACCCATTTCTGGTCTAGCCAATTGAAAATCCATCTCCATCCTTTCCTCATCTGAAAAAAATGAATTTAGGAATAGATTGTTCCACTTGTATTTCTTCAAGATCAGTTTCTTGCATAATAGGTAATTCTTATTCTATAATATCTTCCATAGCATTGTTTTCGGTTTCTTTGACAATATATTCTGTTTCAAATTCATTTTGATCTTCCATACTAACAACATATTTAGATTAAGGGGTTTTTTTAAATTAATACAGTAGGGAGAAGATTACTATCCTTCTTATGAGAAAAAGTTTCCCTGGGAGGCACAATAGCCAATTATTCTTATTCTTTAGAATACTCAACAAATTCATCTGTTTCCAAACCAGGATCATAAATATCTTTTTTTCTTGAGGGATGTTCCACTGGATTGAACTATTCATACATCCTATAATTATCTTTCAATCATTCCTTTTTTCAAGGATTCCAATTGATTTTCATCATCTTGGTAGTGACTTTTGAAAGGCATAACTCACACTCCTTGATAACTTCTTAATTAGGTCTAACCATACCTTTGGAATTAAGTATGGTAGAGATATACCGAGAATAAAACAGGTATGATGACTTGGATGTAGGTTTGATTACCTCGAACTTATGGTGTATGATATACTTACAAAGATTGATCTTGTTCCCATTTTTCATAAGATGAATTAGAAACACATAATGATATTTTAGTACAGAAAATTCACCTTTTATGGGGATAATAAATTTTTTTATAAACATAATTAGAATTCTAGATTTTCCATCCAGTTCAGCAGAAATTTCTCTCCACTTGATGTCATTTCTGGTTAATCTTTTTAGAGCATCTTCAAAAACAAATAATTCGGTTGAAGATGGAGGTCCTCTCTGATAGTCTTCACATATTCTTTAATGAGGTATCCCAAGGCATACATCCCATGACCTCAAAACAAATGTGCATCTATGGCCATTTATCTAGCTTCTCACAATGTAGCTATAACTAGAATCAATGAATAACTGTAAATACTGATAAAATTGAGCCACTATCCTAGGGTAGATAGGTCTCTCTTCCTTCGAAAACCATTCTAACTAGCCTTTATCTTTTTAAACTTTTTGAACTAGAGACTTGCATGATTGAAGACACATATGGAATATCTCTTTCTCATGTACTACTACTCGGTTCACCAGATTTGAATTTAAAGGACCTTTGGGTGCTAGCTTGGGTGAGATCTTCTTTTCATTGTGCTATGTTTTCAGGAGTCGACGATGAAGGGAATTTTATTCGAGGAATTTACTGAAGGGTTGAGAGAGGAAAGGGTTGTAGGGTTGAAGAAGGGTAAAGAAATGAGTGAATAGAAGAAAGATAGAGTAAATAACAAGTGATAATTCCTTTATTTTATCATTTCATAATACCAAATATCACCAAAAGTAAAAGTGCAGGAAAATAAATATGTGACATGATTAATTACTGCGATATAGTTTTTACTTTGTAAAATAAAAATCATAAAGAATATTTACGGTGAGACGGTGAATGATGTTTTACGGTGAGACAGTGAACGAAATTGTATAGTGAGATAGTAAGTGATGTTTTACAGTGATACAGTAAATGAAGTTTTATGGTGAGATAATAAATAAAGTTTTATAGTGATATGGTAAATGATGTTTAAATGTGAGATAGTATATGAAGTTTTATGGTGAGATAATGAATGATGTTTTACGGTGAGACAGTGAGTGAACCTTACAGTGAGACGGTGACTGTTAGACAGTAATCACAAAATACTAACTGTGAGACCGTAAACGTGACACAGTAAAATATAAAACAGCAAAATATAAACATGTAAGACATTTACATAATATTTATCATACCTAGGTCATGTATGATGTAGTATATTATTTTTTAATTTAACAGATTGTTAAATATATCAGCAAGCTGATATTCATTACCGATGAATTGCAAAGTGATATCTCCTTTTTGATAATGATCTCTCATAATGTGATGTCTTACATCTGTATGCTTTGTCCTAGAATGTAAAACATGATTTTTTGAGATGTTAATAGCACTTGTATTATCACAAGGTATAGGTACATTCCTGAATTGATATAAAAATATAGTAATGTGTGTTTCATCCACATGATTTGTGCACATCAACTACTAGTAGCTATGTATTCTACTTCTGTAGTAGCTAATGTAACATAATTTTTTTCATACTAGATCATGATAATAGTGAGTTTCTGAAAAAGTGAAATGTTCTAGAGGTGCTTTTTCTATATAACTTACTGTCACTTATGTCACCATCATAATACCTAATTAATTCAAATGATTTTCCTCTAGGATATAATAGTCCTAGATTGGGTGTATTCTAGAGATATTTGAAAATTATCATTACAACATTTAAATGAGATTACATAGGATTTTCTTGAAAACTAGCACAGATACACTAAGTAAACATAATATCAGGTCAACTATAAGTCAAGTAGAGTAATCATTCAATCATTCCTCTATATGTGGTTTGATCAACAGATTTTCCATCTTTATCAAGATCCAACATACAAGTGGTACTCATGGATGTGTCACTAATTTTACTACTACCCAATCTATAATGTTTTAGAAGATCTCTAGTATATTTTCATTGAGTAAAAATAATACCATCATTATTTTGAAAGATTTGTAATCTGTGAACAAATTTTAGTTCACCAATTAAACTCATTATAAATTCTATTTGTGTAATTTTGGAAAAATAAACACATAATGAATTTCTTGAAGATCTAAAGATAATGTCATATATATAAATTTGAACAACTAAAATATCATTAGAAATTAATTTTATAAAAAGGGTAGGATCAGATATTATTTTTGTACAACCTTTGGATATAAGAAAAGTACTCAACCTATCATACCAAGATATTGGAGCTTGTTTTAAACCATATAAAGCATATGATAATTTAAAACTATGATTTGGAAAATGGGGGTTTGTAAAACCAGGGTTTTGTTCAAAAAATACATCATCAGCAATATACCCATTTAATATTGCACTCTTAACATCCATTTGATATAGTTTTAAATTCATATGTGCATCATATGAAAGTAGGATTCTGATGGCTTCAAGTCTAGATACTGGTGAAAAGGTCTCCTCATAGTCAATTTCATCTTCTTGACTATAGCCGTGTGCAACCAATCTAGCCCTGTTTCTAACTATGTTACTAGCTTCATCTACATTATTTCTAAACACCCATTTAGTGACTATGATGAATGTGTCCTAGGGTCATTCAACATGTTTTCATATATTGTTCCTTTCAAACTGATTATGTTCTTGTTGCATAGCCATTACTGAAAATTCATCATTGATAGCATCATTAATGTTTTTATGATCATGTTTTGACAAGAAGACTTGATGTCCAACTTGATTTCTAAGAGAGGCTCTAGTTTGAGTTTCTTTGTCCAGGTCTCCTACAACAGTATCTAAGGGGTGGTTCTTATGAGTTCTAACAACCCTATAAAAATATGGACTAGTGATTTCAAGTTCATTAACATTTTTTGGTTCATTGTGACATGAGTCTAAGTTATTTATATACCTAGAAGTTTTGACTGATTCTTTCACAGAATGGTTTGAGGATTTTTGAATTAATGTTCAGATTTGATACATCATCCTCCATGTTCTGTAGAATTATTTTAGGTTCATGTGGATTTGTTTCATCAAATTTGATATGAACATATTCCCCTACACATTTAGTTCTTTTATTGAATACTCTATAGGATTTAATAGACATGGAATATCCTAAAAATATACCTTCATCACTCTTGGATGCAATTTTTTCAAATTTTTCCTTATTATTATGAATATAGACATTGCAACCAAAAACATTAAATTAGATAACATTGGATTTTAGAGTGTTATATAACTCATAAAGAGTCTTATTAAGAATAGGTCTGATCAACACTCTATTGATTATGTAGCATGTTGTATTTACAGCTTCAGCCCAAAAATAAATTGGTAGGTCAGATTCACTAAGCAAGGTTCTAGAAATCTCTTGCAGGGTTCTATTTCTTCTTTCTACAACTCCATTTTCTTGAGGTGTTCTAGGGGCAGTGAAATTGTGACTATTACCATTTGGTGTGAAAAAAGAGTTAAAATCTTGATTTTCAAACTCACAACCATGATCACATCGCAAGGATTTAATTCTATATACAATAAGAGTTTCTATAGACTTAGAATATTTAGTAAAACAAAAACATTCTTCACTTTTGTGAGCCATAAAGAAGGTCCAAGTATATCTAGAAAAGTCATCTACAAGAACATAAATAGAGTGCTTCCCATTTAAACTAGATACTTTAGATGGTCCAAACAAATCCACGTGAACTAGTTAGAGAGGTTGAGAAGTTGAAACTTCTTTCTTTGGATTTAATGAAATTTCGTGTTGTTTTCCCTTTTGATAGGGATTACACACCTTGTCATTTGGAAACTCATGTTTGGGTAAGTCTTTGATTGAGCCTTTTCTAGTCAGATTTTAAGGGAGTGAATGTTATAATGTCCTATTCTCCTATACCAGAGCCAAGACTCTTTTTAAAATACAATTAAGTATTAAGCATTTTGAGAAGCTAAGGAATCCAGGTTAACAGCGTAAACATTTTCATTTCATAATACAGAAAACACTAATTCTTCTCTATAATTAAAGACATTGCAAGAATGATTTTAAAATATATCATGATATCCATCATCACATAATTGTGAGATACTAAGAAAATTATATTTTAATACATCCAAAAACAGTAGTTTAATATTTAAAACTGAGTTAGAGTTACCGATTTGGACGAGGCCAATAATCATTTTTTTGGCATTGTCACCAAATGTGTAATGTCTTCCATCTATTTTAATAAAGTTATTGAAGCATGTGTTGTATCCTATCATGTGACTTGAACATCCACTGTCCAATTACTATAAACATTTACAAGAACATATTAACCAACTTCCCTACAAAATGATTAAGCAAAAACAGATTTTGGTACCCATACTTGTTTGGGTCGAGTAATATTAGTAATAAGTTCTTTATGAACCCATATCTTCCTAATAGGTTTGCTATATGATTTATGTAAAGTATATGAAATGTAAACTCTATTTGTTCTAGAAAAACATGTTACAGTAGAATGTGTATCATAAATTGAACTAGTTGATTTCTGCTCTGAACTGGGTGTAAAACTATATTTCCTATATTTAGAAACAAAATTTGTTCTTTGAAGGTTTCTTTTTCTAGGTTGATAACCAATTCTAGTGTTGTATTTATGGGAAAAAATTTATCTAGAATTTGAGTAAGGGTTTTTTTCCCATTGGTAAAATTTTCTAGTTCATTATTTAATTTCTCATTATTCATTTTTAATTTGTTGTTCTATTTGAGTGGTTGAGAATATTTTTTCTTTTTCATTTGTGAGTTCTGATTTAATAGTCACAGTAAGAGCATACTATTCTTTTAGTGATTTACAATTTTCATTATGTTCATTGCATGTTTCTTAAATCATGTTATAGTATTCAAATATTTATACGTTACGTATATTTTCAGGGTCACTCTCATCTCCAGAACAGTATGAATTATGTATAAGAGAGTCTAGTGTTACCTTAGATGTGTTTGTCAGAAACACATATTGAAATTTTTAGCTTGTTCATAATGTGATGTTTTTGAGTCGCTTATACTGTCCTCAGAAGCACTCTAGGTTGCTTTCATTTATTTTTTATACTTCCTGTCCTTGTCCTCATATCTCCTTTTATACATGATATTTGGAAATTCAACCTTGATATGTCCTTTGCGCTTACATTCATACCAGAAAATATCACTGAACTTGTCACTTATTTGCAAATCCTTCATCCAACTTCATTTTTAGTCATATTTTCCCTTGAAGATAGGATTTTGGAAAAAGTTCTTCTTATTGTAAGATATCTTGAATCTTCTAGCTAACTGAGCCATCTCCTCATCACTATCTAGTGATGATTGTTCACTACTAGAACTTCCTACATAAGATTCCAATTTCCCATTGTCTTTATGATTAGAGGTTGTGGTCTTGAATGCAACGGATTTACTATTTTGGTCAACCTCCTCTTCCTTGTTGACTTTCAAAACTTATTCACACATCATAAGTTTCCTAATGAGTTCTTTTATAGGTATCTTGCTGATGTCGGATGATTCTCTAATAGAGATAGAGGTTCCTCCCCATATGTCATGAATGAATCTGAGGAGTCTCATGATCTATTCCTTGGCTGTGACTTCTCTTCCAATAGAAATCATTGTGTTGAAAATATCATTGAACATAAGATAAATGGTAGATATAGTCTCATCAGGTTTCATTTTAAAGTTATCATATTTAATAATATATTTATTAAGTCTCATTTCTTTTACACTAGATGTTCCTTTATGTGAGACAGGCAAGGTGTCCCAAATTTCATGAGCATTTTTACAAGTAGAAATTCTATTGAATTTTTCATCTCCTAAGGAGTATTATAAAGAATTCATTGATTTTTCAATTGTTATTGTAGGTAGTTTTGATAGGTTCATCCCTTTTGATTCTATCAGTAATATGAATCTTATATTCTTCTATAATATAAGACCAAATTTCAAAACCCATACTCCTTAAATAAATTTTCATTTTAGTTTTCCATTGCGCATAGTTGGTTCCATTACAGAATGGTGGTCTGTTAGTTACAGAACCTTCCGATCTATTATCCATACAAACATAATAATGATAAAGAGCTAGAAATTTAGAATTTACAGAAATTTAAATATCATTAAGGCACAACTACAATAACAGTTTCATAAGGTTAAACAAGGTATTAATAAAGAACCTTTGATACAAAATGATGGTCAGAGTATATTACTCAATATGGGGGGGTGAATTGTGTATCTATATAAATTTCAACATAACACGTATTCTTAAAAAAGGGTTCCCTAAAAGATTAAATACATCCTAGTTAATCAAAGTAACATGGTTATGATGGTTTGACTATTTAAATAACATTTTAGAAGATTGATTAATTCTTAGTAATCTTAATATGGGTTATTAATATTAATTTTGAAGCTACTCTACTAAGGAATGAAAATTATAACTTCTCTCTATGACTAGTTATCAATGTGAATTTAGTGATTTCTAAATTATACAGTAATGTAGTAATATAGAGACGACTAAATTAAGGAGCACAACGGATATGAAACAAGTGATTCAGTCTCAAGCTGAGACCTAGCACATTCCACTTGGTGATCACCTTCCACCAAGCAGTTTATATAAATAAACATGATCCACACCCTAGATCGCAGTAACAACAATGTACATGACTATCCAGGTCACACGTGGTCATCTTCCACAGTTTTTCAGGGGTAAAAACAACTAAGACACACAAGTACCTCTTCCACACTTATCTGTGGGTATAAACAAGTGTAAAATGATGTTTGAGAAAGGATATATTGTCTCCTGCAGTTTAATGCAAGAGACAGAGTGTGTTGTTATACATATACACAAACAGCTTGAATGTTAATAAAATAACACACAACAGAGCAGAAATATTGAGATGGGTTTAGAAGGGCTCTAAGTGTTCTTTTTTGCATCTCTAGACTTTTGAAATGAAGAGGATGCAGAAATCAAGTCTTCATATGGTAAATAGAGTATTTCAAGGCAGCAATATAGTTGTGTGTTCTTCGTGATGAATGACAGTGCGATGATGTCCTCAATTATGGGATTCATGTATGCTTCATGTATTCCTTAGTAGTGTCGAGTTTCAGGAGATAATACTTTATTAAAATATTTCTCGATGTGTGTTATTCGTTGTCTTGGTCAAGCATTCTTGTTTTTATTTTCCATCTACCTTGTTTCTGGGCTGGACAACTCTTTTATCTCGGAGTGCATGTGTTGGAACAAATAGGTTGCATGTATTCTGCACCTCATACATCATACTATCAGATGATATGTATACAAGGAGACATTAATTATGTCAGTACATTGAAAATCTTCAGATATGAATGATGGATATTAAATCGAAAAGACAATATAGATTAAGAAACAGTGTCACAGTATGTCAGGGAAACATTGTCTCCTTGAACTGGTGCCTCATGGTTATAGTGTCTAATTATTCACGAGGTCTGATTCCTCGGGGTGTCCCATGGTCACGGTGAGTTATGATCATGGTGTCTCATGTTTTTCATTGTTTCTTGTTCACGGTGTCTTGTTCATGGTGTCTTGATGTCATGGTGTCTTCATGTTCACAATGTCTGCTTTTTCATGGTGTCTATTTGTTCACGGTGTCTTGTTCATGGTGTATCATGGTTACAGTGTCTGATTTTTCATAGTGTCTACTTGTCCGTAGTGTCTTGTTCACAGTGTCTCATGGTTACAGTGTCTACTTCACTTTTTCAGAAAAGCATAACCAGTGGATGACTCATGGTGTCTCAGACCCTTTCAAATAATTGTATTCAAACTTAAGAAATGATGATCATTGAATGGATTAGACTTAACCATTTAATAAATAAATTATTAAAATAGTAAATAAAAGATAGTATATAGTGTCTAAAATGAATGTATAGAAAATATTATCTTTTATGGCTTTACATAAAGCATAATGACACTAAACAATAATACAAATGATTTGAGATAATTAACATAGGATTAACCACGTTGAATATGAGTTGTGATCATTAAAACATGATTGATACAAGTGGAGTCCAACATTAGAGGATCACATAATTGTAATAATACATATAATTGTGTCATAAACATAAAATTATAAAATTCTGAACATATATAAATAGAAATTGGTTCACTCATTACATTAAGGGCAAAGAATCAGGAAGTCACACAAACTTATGTACAAGAAACTAGGTCCATGTGTGATTTAATGGATATGAAATCCATTTCCACATATGAATTTATAGACATCGAACTAGTTCCATACATAATTTTATATACATGGAATCCAATTCCATTCATATACATATTAACAAGAAAATGTGTTCCACAAATAAAATTTTAAACATGAATTAAGGTTCACACATTACCATTTTACCTCATGGGTTATCCATATTTACCTAGTACATTGAAGGGAGATATAGTTTCCACCTATCACATAAAAAATCATACATTTGTGTTCAATAATATCATTAATCATTAATCATCTTAGAACTCAGGAAAGTAAATGGAATTCAAAAACATTTCATCAAAATATAACTTACTGAAAAAACTAACGGGCTTCAACAACTAGATATCGTTATCGAAAACCATATAGAAAAAAATTAAGGATAGAATGAATGTGTTATAAACCTAGTTAATCTAAAGTAAAATCAAGAGAATTATTTATTTCAGAATAGATATATCATTAATGTTAATTAAAACCTTCATGATAAAAATACCCTTCCAAATTTAAAAATATATTTTCAAAATAAATAAACTACCCATGTAATTATGAAACAAATTTTTTTCAAAAATAACCTTGAAAATTTTTACTGGAATATTACAATATTTGATGTTTCATTATGGAAGTAAATTATATTCATGTTGTATATATTATAAAAAACTTATTTTCCATATATTTTAAGAAAAGTCACAAAGTACCTTGCTTAGAAAATTACAAAAATATTCCATTAATATAATTTTTAAAAAAATTCATTAACAGAACAAAAAATCATTAAAAATCATAGTATAATATTAAAAATATTTTTGAATAAATTTTTATAAAACATGGACATAGAAGAGAAATATTACATAGTGTAAAAATAAAAATAAAAAATCCTAAATATTGATGATATTGTGAAATAAAATTCTTACTCCATTGGAAACATTTAGATTATAAGACCCACAAAAGAAGTAGAAATATTTAGATATGTAAATCACCATATAATTTATAATATTTATTATAAATTGTTTTAATGTGTTGTCTTTACACCACACAAATGAAACAAGTGGTGAATATTGCATGTATCCCATATAAATAAAAGTGGGATGAATATCCATTGCCCAAGAATTCTCTGTCCTTTATTCATGATAAAACTGCCTATATAATAAATATAGATTTATTATACATGTAATAAATAACATTATTCATATCTATCATACCATGTATGATTTATTTTTGATATCCTATAACTCATTTAATAAATTTTTAATATTAAAAAAACTGTTATGTGAGATAACTACTTTGTTTTAAAAACATGTTCCTCTTTGGTAGTCCCACCAGTACATTTAAATTATTAAAGTTAAAATAATTTATATAATTTAAATAATGGTATGAAAATAATATATAAAATTTCAAAACATATATATATTCACATATAAAATTTTGAGATAGAAAAATTAATTAATCTATTCATGAATATGGTTGGTCATATGTATGCATAAACATTGTATTCATTTATCAAAAATGTAAGGAAAGGAAGGTAAATATTAATTTAAATTTGAGTTATAATTATTATTTCATATATAACATATATATTTTTCAAACACTTCATAATTACCATCCATATAAAATATAAATTAAAAAAATCACATCTCTTAACGGAGTTGGTAGTCTACAAGCATGGATGATGAAAATTATTTTTTTCCAACGGGTTTGAAGGAAATAAGGTAGATGTTATATTATAAATAAATACGTTAAATTATATAGAAATTATCATATATTTATATAAAATCCATTAAAATTATCATCAATAAAATAGAGTGATGAGAAATGAATTGTATGACATTGTGTAAACGGTAATCCATATGTACACATGAGAGACACATTCACATGTCATTCAATAGAAAGTAGAGTTTATATTTGAGTTTTGAAAATCATGAAAATAGTAATGTATATTTAGTATAATTATGTTACAAATTTATAATAAACACAATATATTTTGTGGTGTTATATTAATAAATTAATTGAAATAGGTTGGGTATGATTACTTCCTCTTTATTAAAAGACCACATTTAGAACCTTCTTTATGGAATTTATGGTTCTATTTTTATGAGGAAATTAACTGAATAACTTGTATAATGAAGTTTATAATATTAATTGGTATGTATTATTTGAGCTATATGGACCAATGTTTTGTAAATAAGTGAGATAAGTGGTGGACTTTAAACTGAGGTAACATGTACTTTTTATTTCAAAAAAAATTAAAACATAATACGACAATTTTAGATACAAATATGTCCAAATCATCATGAATTAAATAAAATATTTTAAATGGTTGATATAAAATTATAAAATTAAATTTTTTCAAGTTTTTATATCATTTTATTACTTATCGATTTTATTAACCACTTGGTTAATTATTTTTTACCTTAATAGTGATAACCATAGTTTTAATCACAAAGGGTTAATAATGATAATATAATTTAAATTATGAATAATAAATAAAAAATTAATGATTTTTCCAACCGTATTCCATTAATATGGGAAAAAATAATTTTTTTATTATTTTTAAAAGATTTTATGAAATATTATTATGATAAAATATTATTAAGATCAATTTTGAGACTATTCAATGATTTTAAATTTAAATACCTCCATAAAAAGAATAAATTAAAATAAATATTATAAATATTAATTAAAATTTCATATATTTCTATAAAATTTGTGGGTATCCATAATTCATTAAACATAATATTGATTTTAGTATTTTAAAATCATAAATTTTATTTTCTTATAAATAAAAAATCGTCACTTTCATTTTACAATAATTGATGTTATTTATATAATTTATAAAAAATTATAAATAAGTTTATATCATGAAAATAAATTGATTATCCTAAAAATTAAAATTTATTTTTATTAATTTCATGTTTTTTTCACTATTTGGACACAAAATATATATTTAAAACTAGAAGCGTATCATTTTGTAACTTTTTTCATTAAATATTATAAGATCAGTTTTCCAAGAAATGTATCCATTGAAGAAGTAAATTTATATACTAAGATGATTAGGGTCTAATTAAATTCACCAAATAAGATGAAGGATGAAAAATAATTGCCTTTTCACTTTTTAACAAATACTAACACAATTTACCATTTACAAAGGTGATAAATTTTACCCAAATTAATATTCATAATTCATATAAATAGAAGCAACTTATTTATAAAATTTAAACCTCTTGATTAAGAATATGGAATAAATATTATCCAAATCAATACCTGTAAGCTTCAAAAAATAATTTCTAAAATAATAATGAAAAACAGGATGAAAACAACTTTTTAAAAATATTGTTGATTAACATGTCTTTTTGTATAAGAATATTTCTTACCAAATTCAATTATAAAATTGAATCAATAAAGTAATAATTGAATTGATAATAATATAATAGAACTATTATTACTTTTAAACTATTAAAACATAAAATATATCTTTTAATAATCATGAAACAAAAATAAAAATTTCAAAAAGAATCGATATTTATCACTATACATGGAAAAATAAATTTTTTTTGAAAAATACCAAAAAAAAACCCTTATATAATTTTGATATTATTATATAAAAAATTAATTTTTTGAAAAATTAATTTTTCAATGGTTTAATGAATTAATTATTTCATTTTCTCAAAAAAAAAAATATCATTTTTGAGAAAGAAGTATTTTTCATGCTTAAAATATCATTATTATTATGTGAGTGATTACATAAATAAAATTTATTTGAAAATTTATATGGATTTTGAAATTAATATTTATTTAATAAAATATTTAATCATATTCATGTCATCCCAATTAATGGATATGTTATAAATTTTCATTGAATAATAATATTTTAGTTGTGAATCATAGTTCGTTTAAAATTTGTATTGAGTGTACCAGAAACTATTGAAGAAATAAAGTTATATAATGAGACAGAATGTGTCATGGACTGCCTCCACCAAGATGTGGGAGGGGACACAAAACTCACAGACCCTTCCTTCTTCATGTTGAATGAGACATAGTGACGCTGGAGTCTAGCCTTCAAAAGGCCCCAATGTGGTGACTAGCACCAAGGGTATAAAATATCACGTGAACATTAAGGAATTTCCCTTTTTATATAATGACATTTGGAGACAAAATGGTAAACCCCAAACAAATCCAAATGATAAAAGTAGATGTAATGCCAAAATCCATTCCCATATGCATGCCCAAAAAAATAAAATGGTATAGGTATAATAAAACACTACAGAAAAGTACCAAAAGGAAGTAAAAAAAAAGTAGCATCCACAAATCGCGAACGTCTCCTGCAACCCCAACCTAGTAGTAACCAACATAATCTACAGTTTTATCCAAGTGACCTAGAAAACATGTTTATATATGTAGGGTGAGTATACATGTATAATCATAAGGGAAACCACGAGCTCTCGTGCACAAGTGGGGTGGAAATATATTGCCCCCTGAGAAAGTAGAGGTTACCAAAACACCTAATAGGGAAAAATATCCACACATCCTCACCAAGGAACACTCCCAAACTAACAAAAGTCTAGTAAAATAATTGTAATAGCACATCTATATTTGGGTACCCTGTACCACTTTTCCACTGGAAATTTAAGACATCCTACGTGTCAGACCTCCTCTTCAAGTATCACTGCAGTCCCATTGCCTCCACAACAACAATAATATGGTCCACCATTACACATCCCACCTACAGACACATGGGCCACCATAACCAAACATAACCACACCCACAAAAACCTAGGCCACAAGAACCACATGTAACCATACCTTCAAACACCTAGGCTTCATCCTCAAAACACTTGGGAAACAAACCTTCCAACACTCACCTAGGGAAACCACCAAAGCACACCCTGCCCAAAGAGTCTTGGACCGTAATGGACCTTAGGTCATCGTAGCCTACCCAAAGAGTCTTGGCCTACCTAGGAGAGGGATAAAAAAGGAGCTAATAACCATCCACTCATAATAATGTCAGAAAAACAATATCCCTAATGAAATCGGGGTGTTCGACACGATGTAATTAACATGGGTGGGATGCACATAAGAAAAAAAAACAAAATATATACATATAGATAATAAAGCATTCATCCCAATATGAGGGTTTAAAAACCAACAACCAGCCCACACATAACCACTTTTTATGGTACCACTACATGTACAATTACTCCCCATCCCCAACCAGAACAAAAAACCACTTCTAGAAAACAGTTTCCCCATCAAACCCATTCTTGTTACCATGTTTATGTGATTCCATTGAAATAATTCTCCACTACTGGGAAACAAACAGACACAACCACAATCCAAAACAACAATGAAGGTGATAGTGGCCAAGATGCAATTTAATCATTCACACTAGGTTATCATTTAAGGTCATAAAAACAAAAGGGATCTGTGAGATCATTAAATGTACTATAACCAAAACATTCCCCAACATACGAGCTCTACATGACTTCAAATTAACTAGAAAACCATATCTCAATCATAGATTCCATTCAAATCCACATCACCCAACAAGGTGTCAAACAGATCAGCCACACATTACACCAAAACAGAGCATGTAACTTTTCATATTTAACAACACCATTCATTAAGTTAATTATTTATTTTGGTTAACCGGGGTGATCACACAATGATTATAATTTATCTAGAATACACCCAATCATCCATGTTAACTTGATTATCCAATTTCCTTGTTACATTCATTCAACCACAAGAGTTTATAGAAAATAGAGGTTCATTAGTGTGAAAGAATGGACAACCAGTGACCCCTATTTTTAGTGGAAATATGCCCATACTATTTTAAACATAAAAATGATGGTATAACACAAAACAATAATCAACTTCACCACCACTTTATTTTTTAACAGTCTATTTATTATCGTCATTAAAGTTCATTTCATCTACTTCCTATGGGAAACATTATGACACCCACCCAACATGATGCAGAGTAAGGGGAGATGAAGAAAAACCCCCATAATTGGATGATCAATGATCAATGTTTTCTCTAAACGCTATGAACATGGGATGAACAACTTACAGATGAAGAAGTCCATGGACTCCAGGGCTGATCAGAAAGGGTTCCAGTACAGGCACATGATTTGTTTCAGAAGGAGTTCTATAGGTGCACAAAGATAGAATGGAAGAAAAAATGATGAAAGGATATTTTCTTATGAAAATTACATATCCAAAAAACATGGAGATGATTATGATGTACATAAAAGTTGGATCGTGGCTCTACCATGTGGTTGGGAGGTTTTACAAATTATGATTAATAATGATTTAATAATTCTCTTTAGAGATGGTGGTGACTATGTTTGTGAGTTAATAGATTCCTTTTAAATGGAGAAAAATAAGTAATAAGGGATAAATTGTAAAATAAGAAAAAAGGTGTGACACTAGGTGATAAAGGCCACACGTTTTGATAACCCAATGGTCACCCAACTATTGGGGGTTTAAAACATTTTTTACTGAAATTAAATGGATTTAAAGGGGGATATTAAAACACTTTTACATAAAGAGATGCATAATAGGGGAAAACTAGAATGTACTTGAAAAACTATGAATGAATCATCATTAGGTGTGTCACCGTCACGCTGGAACTGTTTCCCTATCAATGTCACCCGGGTATTGTCATCCAAGCACTGTTGCCCTGGCACCATTGCCCAGGCATGTACGCCCTGGCACCATTAACTTGGAACCAATGTTGATTAGTCCTTCGGATGACCCATCAGTTCCGCCGACACCTATCAGTGCCACTGATTTCCCATCATTACCACTGACGCCCTTTAGTGTCAGAGACGCCAATCGGTGCCATTGAATCCCATCGGTTCCACCGACGCACAACCTAAAATTTGGAAAACTCTTTAATTGGCCACCAATGGTCCCCAGTATACCCCAAACACTAGAAATTTGGAAATGTAATGGACTAGGAGGGTCTGGTCCATTCATCAAATACCTCTCAAACTATTCTAATCCTTGAGAATTCAAGACTATACCTGAGAAAAATAGAGGGTTCTGAAAAACCACCTCATAAGATACCACTCAGCGTCAAACAACCCTAGAATCAAAATCCAGAACAGAACCTGCACATATAGGAACACCTCTCCCTCATATATCTCTTTCACAACTATGGATACACTACTAACATTCTTCCCCAAGTAGGAACACAAACATATAAATGTCACTTTGTCAAGACATATGGATTATGGAATCTCTTCCTCCATGTCAAGATACTATCCTCATTGGGCAGCATTGACTCGCCCACATAGGTTTAATTTCATCCACCATAATGGGTCTTGATTAGGGATCATGTACTCCACTCCCTAAAGTGAGGACATAACACACATTCATAGAATAAAGAAAATATCCCTTCTTATATAAAACAAGGTCATGCAATACATCTCAACAAATCACAAGGAAAACACAATATCAATACTCAAAACAGCTCTACGTACTGGGAACACATTTTTGCCTCCTATTTTAAGGTACTCTCCTTGAGGCCACCATGCCTCCACACCACACGAACCAAGGGAATGGTCTACCCACAAAGAACCTTCTCCACACGATCCTTGATCCTCACTAGTCACTCCACAAACGTCGCATCATCCTTGATATCCAACTCACCCTAGTTGAGGACATGTTATTCATCATGTAGATACTAATAGAGCTGAGACACATGGAGGATGTCATGGACCCTCTGTAGTAGCAGTGGTACCGCCAGATGATATGCCACTTTGCCGACTCGTTGCAACACCTTGAAGGTTCCAATGAACTTGGGAGAAATCTTACTCCCCTAGCGGAACCTCTTCGTCCCATGCCTACTGGAGACCATTAAGAACATTTGGTCCCCAACATGGAACTACAAGGATATACTGCTATGATTATAATATGACTTCTGCTGGTCCTGATCAACCTTCATCCTCTCATGCATAAGCTAAACCCTATACGTCCCTATTTTCACTACCTTTGGGAAAAGAACACCTGCCTCCCCAACCTCGGTCCAACACACGGGTGAACGACCCAACCTTCTATACAAGGATTCGAACAAATAAAAGTCATTGCTCGAGTGATAGATATATTTATAGGAAAACTCTACTAGATGATATTTTTGTACCCATGATCCCCCAAAGCCTAAAACACATGCTTGCAAGATATCTTCCATCCTCTAGATGGTTCTCTCTGTTTTCCCATCCGTCTGAGGGTAGAAAGTATCACTAAGGATAGATAGGTTCCAAAAGAAAACTATAATCACATCCAAGATCATGAAGTAAAGCTTGTATCCTCATCCAAAATGACGTTTCTAGAAACATTTTTTTTCCTCACAACATCACCCACATACTTCTCTCCCATGGAATCGATTGTGTTTGACTCCTTAATTGCGAAGAAGTGACCCAATTATTTTCAACCAATCCACTACTACCCAGATGGCATCATAGCTTGCCCCATCTTTGTGTATCCCTATGAAGAAATATATTGAGATTTCATCATAGTTCCACTCGAGAATGTGTAAGGGCTACAACAGACCTCTCAAAACATGGTGCTCAGCATTCACCTTCTAACACACGAGGCACTTTTCCAAAAAATCTACAACTTCCTCCTTCAACTATGGAAATGAAAACTGACCCCTCAATCCCTGATACATCTTGGAATCTCTTATGTGTACTGCCAGGGGTGAGTTATGGGACTCACTGAGAACACTCTCGTGCATTAACACTATGACAAATAGCCTTCTATATGATAGAATCTAATTCTTACCATCTTCTAATAATCCATCTGGAGAATCACCCTAGATAACAAGATCAATGATCACATCAGCCCTTAAGTCTCCCCCATTGTTACTTATACACTTTCCACCTTAAGGAAGCCTCCACTTTCATCTAAAACAGACAACCTCTACCATCATCCACTCTCATGCTCAGATGTAAAGTATACAACTCCTCCATTTCTATCCAATAATTTGACGACTCTTGAATCACATACTTATATGAATTAATAATTAAGGAATCATACACCATGTTCTCCTTTCCCAGGGAGTAGGAGATCTCAAAGTCGTAGTCCTGAGGAAACTCCATCCACCTTTACTGCTGCATGTTAAGGTCTTGCTGGGAGAAGACGTACATGAAGCTCTTGTGATCTGTGAAGACCACAATGAAATCCCTGATGAGGTAATGCCTCTAAAACATCAATGTGAACACAACCACTACAAGATCTAGGTCGTGGGAACATAGTTATATTCCTGAGGACATAGCTTTATAGACCCATAATAGATCACTCCCCACAATGCATCAACACATATGTCATGCCTAGATAGGCAGCATCACAAAACACTAAAAATGTTACCCCTTCATCTAGAAACCTTAGTACTGGGACACTGACTAGTCTCCACATCAGATAAATGAATGCTTATTGGCACTTATCACTCCAAAAGAAAGCCCGTTCTTTCTTGGTCAAGCATATCGAAGGTGTTACTACATGATTGATTTTGGGAACGAACCTCCAGTAGAAACTTACTAGATTCCAAAATCTACGATCCTATTCCATGTTATTGGGTACTTCCAAAGAAACAATATCTTCATTCTTTGATGGGTTCACTGTTATTCCCTTTCGAGACACCACATGTCCAAGAAAGTGCACATCTCGTTTCCAAAACTTGCACTTGGACAACATCTCATATAGATGGTGGTGTCATAAGATTTCCAAAACTATCCTAATATGCTCAGTGTGATCCTCCATTGATCTTGAGTAGATCAGGATATCATCAATAAACACAACTACGAGCTGGTCTAGATATTTTAGGAAAATAGAGTTCATGAGCCCCCTGAACATGACTGGTGCATTTGTAATGCCGAATAACATGGAAACAAACTCAAAGTTCCCATATTTGCACATGAAAGTATTCTTCTAGATGTCACCCTAATTTAACATCAACTGGAGATATACTGACCACGAGTCAATCACAGAGAAAAAACCTTCTCCCTTAAACTGGTCAAAAAGTGTGTCAATCCTTAGGAGGGGGTAACCGTTCTTGATCGTTACTTGATTCATCCTTTGGTAGTTTATACAAAACCTGAGAGAACCATCTGCCTTATGTACGAACATGAGTAGAGAACCCCATGGTGAAGCACTCTGTTGGATAAAACCTTTTTTCTGGAGGTCATCAACCTGAATCCGCAAATCCCACAACTTAGAAGGGACAATCCGATAGGGAGCCATTTAAATTAGACAGAGACGGGGTTGAAATTATATCCCAAATTCAACATCATGTTGAGGGGGGTAGATTCACCGACTCTATAGGGAAGAAATCTAGAAACTCACTGACGATCCACGAAACATACACCATCTATGGGTCTGCTGGTTCCACTGACAGCTCATCTAACATGGAAAAAAGGGGCTCCACATGTTGGATACCCTCCCGGATCTCCGCTCTGCAATGAAAGCTACACATTGGTTACCTATATATGAGAACACGACCCTTATTCATAAGCATTCAGCAAATGCATGCACATAAAACATCCAGTTGATGCCTAGGATGACATTGAATGGATATATTTGCAGCAAAAATATATCCCCACTAGACTGATGTGATTCTATCATCGGTCTGCATCCTCAACAAATGTCAAACAGGCTGGTCCAATCTCCAACTAGCGTGCTTGGCACCAGGGTTATGTAGAGTATTTCTACGTCGAGGCCCAGGGCATGGACTATACTGGGTACAACAAAGGAGTGTGAAGATCCTGAATCAAATAAGGCACATTCAAGAGTACTAAACATGAAGATCCTACCTCAAACAACCTCTGGCCCTTCTGAAACTGCTACCTCTAGGGCATGAAACTACCAACTCCCAGCTCATCTGCCTCTCATTTTTTGGCTGCCTCCCAAACCATGCCAGGGTTTAGTTCCCTAAGGAGAGGCCTAAGATCAGTCTCCTCCTGTAACATCTTCTCTCAGAGGATCATGACCCCTATGTCCCGACTACTACTGCTATTGAAAAGGGATAGTTGGAAACAATTGCTGCTGAGGTGGGTGTTAAACCTTCCCACCTACACTATACTGAAATCGGTCCATGAAATGATTCCGTAGATTCCCATGACTACCACAGGTAATGAACCATGGTCCTAGGCTCTTGAAGAAAGGGTGAGTATCGGGATAACGAAACTGGAATAGCTGGAGCCTACTACCCAAAATCCGAAACCTAGATAGACCTGATGTTGTTGGCCTGCTAATAAAGGCCTTCCATTTGGAAAAGATAAATGGTCTTCCCTCACATGTCACACTAAATAGTATGTGACTCCTCTCCACCACTTCATCCTTCTTCTAAACCTCCAAGTACATCGATAAAGTAAAGTGACTAACAACGTATTACACAGAAGGACGAAGTGCCTCCTCTAAACACCTTGCCCAGGATTACTCAAATGGGAAGTGGTCTGGAGTGAAATGAAGGAGTTCTGTAAACTTCATCCCTAATTTCCTCACCTTGAGACTCCCTTGCTGAAGGGAGAGAAGCTCGTGCCTCTTTTCATCCTTCATCATCAGAGAATGGAATTTTGTCTAGAACTCATTCATAAAGTCTGTCCATGAAAGCTCGTCTTTATTTTTCTCACCAAGATAGAGAATCCACCACTGACGTGCCACTCCACGCATCTTTGTAATGGCCAGAAAAACCCAATACTATTTTGACACCTAGATTGTGCTGAAATCTATCACCGGCTTTTTGAGCCAGCTCTCTATCTTCATGTCTAAGACACGACCCTCATACCTCTAGAGGGTCTACTACTGAATGGCATAAAGAGTTTTCTACCACCGGTCATCCTAATCCTCTCTATCATCCCTCCACTGATAATTCGTACCATCCTCCTGGGCCTCAATCGCACACACTACTCGTGGAAGTTTTTCGGGTGCCATAGCAATAAGGTAATCAAGTAAATTCATATCCCGAGTAGTGTAGACGATTTCATGAAAAAATATCGTCCAAAAACTTTTTATTCATTATAAATTTCCAAAACACCTAGAAAAAACAATAACACAATTTGTTGTGATGCATGTACCTTTCCTAGGATGTCTACCCTACAATCAGTGTAGCCTCACATGGTTGTTAGGTAGGTCTGGATTCCTTTAATCGGATCACATGGGGCCCTAAAATCCCATGTCCTAGCTAGTATTCCCCATCCTATTTCACATGCCATGATTTCCTAACAGTGTTTCCCTTCAATCCAATACAATCCTCACTATGATAAACAATGATTTCCATAATATCTCGGAAACAACCTACCTCTAATATTATTCTATAATGACCCACCTCCACCAAGATAAGAGAAGGCACGACAAATAGTCAAACCCTTCCTTCTTCAAGTTGAAGGAGAGATAATGACCGATGAGTGCTGCCTTCAATAGGCCCCAGAGTGGAGACTATAACCAAGGGTATAGAATCACACATGAAAAAAATCACTATACTTTTTATAGAACAATATTGGGAGATAAAATGGTAAATCCCAAACAACTCCAAATGATGAAAGTAAATGTAAATCCAAAATCTACTCCCAAATGCATGTCTGAAAAAATAAACTATTGCATGTACAAGAAAACTTTGAAGAAAATTACAGAATCGATGAAAAAATAGCAGCAACCATGGAACCAGAATGTCTCATGAAACCCCAATTTTGTAGTAACCAACCTGATCATCAACATTTTCCATGTGACCTGAGAAATATTTTAATATATGTAGGTTGAGTATATAGGAATACTTAGTAGGGAAACCAAAATCTCTCGTTCATAAGTGGAAAGGAATTCTAATGCTCCGTTATAATGTATAGGTAACCAAAACACCAAACAGGGAAAACTATCAACTCTGCCTCACCAAGGAACCCTCCCTAATTAACACAAGATGGGAAAGATAATAGTAACAAAACATTAATATTTGGGTACCCTGCACTGCTTCCCCACTTTCTATATAGGACGTCCTACATGTCACACATCCCCCACTAGTATCACTACAGCCCCACTGTCGCCCCAATAACAACCTTATGGGCCACCACCACGCATCCTTCCTATACACTCCCAGGCCACCTCAACTACACAAAACCATGCCTGCAAAAACCAGGTCCACAAAAACCACACATAACCACACCTAAAGACACCTGGGCCTCATCCCAATGACACTTGGGAAACAAAACTACACGTACAGCCCTCAGCCAACCACCACAACACACCTTTCCCGAAATTTCATGGGCCATAAGGAACCTTAGGTCATCATAGCCTACCCAATTAGTCTTGTGTTACCTAGGAGAGGGAGCAGAAATTATATAATAACCAGCCACTCCAATTAATATTGGAAAAAACACCCTCCCCCATGAAATGGAGGTGTCAGAACAAAGTACTTAACATGGGTGGGGTGCGCATAAGAAACACAAGAACCAAATTTACACATACAGATAATCAATAAATCATCCAAACCTAAGGGTCCTGAAACCCACAACCGGCCCGCACACGACCAATTTTCTAGCTACCACTATATGAAAAAATACACCCCAAAGAGAACAAGAACACAAAACAATTTTAAAAAATAGTTTCCCCATTGAACATGTTATTGTTTTCATATTCATGTTATTATGTTGAGATAATTCTCCACAACCAGGCAACTAACATACACAACAACAAGCCAATACAACACTAAAGGATAACATGTCCAAGTAGCAATTTAATAATTCACACCTGGTTCTATTGTAAGGTAACAATAATAAAAGGGTTTCATGATAACCCTCAATGTACTGGAGCCAAACCAAGCCCCATCATACAGGCTCCACGCAACCTTGGATTCACATGCCAAACACTTTTCAATCAGGGTTCCATTCCCATTCACATCACCCCACAAGTTGTCAAACTGACCAACCACACATAACACCAGAATAGAGCAAAGAATTTTTCAGATTTAACCACACCATTAATTAAGTTCTTTCTTTCAGTTTGGTTGACTAGGGTGATCACAAAAGGGTTCTTATTTATCAAGAAGCCAATCAATCAGACATGTTTATGTGATTAACCAATTTCTGTGTTACATTCATTCAATCACAAGATTATCTAGAAAATAGAGGATTATTAGTGTACAAGAAAGGACCACAAATGACCACTATTTTTAGTGTACATAATGCCATGGAATTTTGAACATAAAAAAAATGTATAACACAACAACATCATAAACTTTATAACCCCTTTATTCACTAATAGTCTATTTATTATCTTCAATAAAGTTTATTTCATCTACTTACCGAGTGAAACATTATCACACCCACCCCGCATGATTCACATTACCGAGATAAAAAAGGAATAACCCCTACTTGGATGATCAATGATCGATGTTTTCTCCTCCCACCAAGAAATGGAGATACAGACATGTAGACGAAGAACTCTGTAGACTCCACGGTTGATTGGAAAGGGTTCCAGAATGGTACCATGATTCATTATGTAAGGAAGTCTATAAACACAATAAGAGAGAGTAGAAGAAAAATTGAAGAAACGATCTTGGATTAAGAAAATGCGAGATCCTAAAATCTGGGAGATGATTACAATTTAATTAAAAGTTGGATTATGGGTTGACAACTCAAAAAATAGGATTCACACATTAAAGATAACTGTGATTTATTAAATATCTTCGTAGATGTTGGAGATGACATCTTTTAGATAATAGATATTTTTTAAACGGAAAAAACATGTAACATGGGAGAAAATGTAAAACACGACCAAGGTTTGACACTGAGGGAAAAAGGGCACACATTTTGGTATGTCAAGGGTCACCTAACTATTGGGGTTTTAAAAAAAATTACTGGATTTAAATGTTTTTGAAAGTGGGTATTAAAACACTTTTATTTAAAAAGATACGTTATTGGGAAAAACGTGAAGGTCCTTTAAAAACTGGGAATAACACATCGTTAGGTGGGTCACAATCACCCTATAAATGTCACCCTAGCACAGTCGCCCTGGCTCCGTCACCCTGACACTAATGACAAATAGTGCAATGGATGTCCCATCAGGGCTACCAATGTTTGACCTGAAATTTGGTAAACTCTTCGATGAATCACCGATGGTCCCCAGGATACACCAGACATCAAACTTTTGGCAAAGTAATAGACTCGGAGGGTTGAGTACATTATATAATGTCTAAAAATTAGGGTATTACAACACTAATTTGGATTTAGGTCATGTGGTAGGACTTGGTGTAGGTGATATGACTTATTCTTATGGGATGGAATGCTTCAAGGATGGTTTAATTGGATTAGGTAACATACGAGAGGAACATGGTTTGTGGGTTAGGAAAGTGAAACTAATTTGGTGATATGCAACTTATTATAGTTTGAGTTGATTTTTGTGATCATGTTTTATTGTATTATGTAGTTATTACAGCTACGGTAGATTAAGTAGGATTGCGAGTCAGGACCAATGAGAGAGTTCTATATTGATCACTCTTCTATGGGAAGAATAGGGACAATTGCTATGGATTTTTGGTAAAACCCTCTATTTGTGAGGGAAGGTGTGTGGTGGTTATTTTTTTCTCTTGTTTTCATGGTAGGATACGAAAAATAACGTGCATAATCCAATATATTTTTTAGTTATGCATTAACTCGAACCATTCTACGGTGGTAGTGCGGCACTGAGAAACTCAATGGAATGGTGGAAGGAGGGGTTTTGTGAGATAGGAAATTTTCCCCAATGGTAATAGTGATGTTTGAAATGGATTAGTGTAGTCTGTTATAGTCAACCAAAGTTGGTATTTTAGAATTAAGTTTCATAGAGGCAATCTGTTGAGAATTTATTAGAATTCATGCTTGAGAAAATCTATAAGGGTTTCCATATAGAAAATTAAATATATTTGTATTTTGGGGGTTGTGACCCACATTTTACATGGATTTTGATAAATTTGGGGAATAAAATTCCTCATATGATAATAATTGGTGGTGGTTAGTTATTTTTATTCAGGCTTATAATTTTGCAAGATTATCACTTCTATTCATTATGTGCCATTGTGGATGGAGAATGAGACATGAAGAATAAGTGTTTGGTCAAGAGAGATAATGATAATGATACTCATATGGTGGGGAGAATTATATATATAATTGGTTAATAAATATTTTTCAAGATCAGTCATTGGTATGATGACATTGTTCAATAGATGATTGAGGTGGAACTGTGATGTTAGTGTGTGATAGGATTCAATGTGATCTAGTTGCGTGGAAAATTTGAAATTGGAGATTTGAGTCTGTTGTTAGTTGGAGTCAGTGTATTGTTATTGGGATCTAGGTATGGATTTTGTGATATGAGAGTGAGTCATATCGGGTGTGTGTCAGTTCATGTAGAGTTAGCAAGGAAGATTGTTTTTTTATTTGTTGAGTAGGTGTTTGTGAGAGTGTGTGGTTAGTGATACAATTATCAAATTACATTGATATTTGGGTTTTGAATTTGGTTTGGATGTTTGACAAATATCATGATTCCTCCATGAGTAAATACCCCATTATCTTTAGTGTGATTTTACATCAATGGATGTAGCTAGTCATTTATAGGAAAATTTGGACAAGAATGTATTGAGAGGTGTTTTTTTGGAATTGGATAGAGTGAGGTAGAAACTACATCGAGCATATTTTTGTGCTACCGGGAGTGTGATTTTGGTTGTGATTTCTATATTGGAGATAACAATGGAATGTATTAAACTATTTTGTATTGATTCTTATAGGGGGGAAACTATAGTCTCATGGTAGAGTTGGTAAAAGGCATTGTGGTATCATTTTATAGATGGGTATAGATTACTGTTTCCTAAGTGATGGCATTCTTGGTGAGTGGGTGGCATATTTTTTTAGACAGTTCTCTAAAGTGTTTTTAGTTTCACAAAATATGTGTGTTTTAAATTTAGGGATATGACATGAAAATATGTAATGGTTCAACAATTATGGTATGTTAGTTTTTTTGGTTTCATTGCTGTTGTGACTTCTCAAGGATGATAAATTATATGATGGGGTGTGAGTGACTAGTTGTTAATTTTTTGGTCGCTACCTTTAGGATGGAGTTTCAGGTTTTTTACCTATTGAATGGTTCTTTAATGAATTAGGAATAATATTTGGAATTTGATCATTAAAGCATCTCAATGATATGCTTCTAAACAAGTAACAACACCCAATTAGTGATTCAAGTGCTCATGTGAGTGGTAGAGAATGTCACAGTTTCCCTACTAAGATGAAGTTTTCATTTCATATGCTCAATATGTGGAAAATGTGTCACCCCATAAAAAAATAGTAGGGGTTTTTCTCTATATCGGTAAGGATGAATGATGTTCCTCCTCCTCTTTAGATGAGTACTTCTTGTTTTGAACCATGTTCATACAATAATTTTCTTGGGGGATGGGGTGTGTTACTCCACAATTGAGGCCTAGGTATCTTTTCATTGGGAAAATTATACCATTTGTGGTTATGGATGCCTCAGGTTTTGGGGAATATGTTGCATAATGGTAAGAAATATCATCGTACCCCCTCTTCCCCCTTGATTCCCCTGAAAGTGGAATGTTTTTTGTTGAGTTTTGAAGGAGATTCCTATTATGTCCCTCCCTCTATCACATTCCATTTTTTTCCTTTCATTGATGAACATTTCTGATGAATTTGGTTTGGGTTTTGATTATGATTCCACTATATCATGGTACAACTATTTAAGTATTATGGTGATTTTTATGATAATAATAGAGAATATCTAATAAGGTTTATCTCACCCCATATAATGAATATTTGGAGAAAAAATGTTGTGTGGTGAGGGTTTTATATAATTTGTCTTATTTGAATTATTTTGAAAAAATAATTATAAATGTTATAATTAATTAATTTCCTTGTATAATGTGAGATATAAGATTATAATTGTGGAAAATCGTGGATTATTCTCATCTAAGATGGTGATAATAGTAACAACATTTTAAATTTAGGGGGGCCCTATGATACAAATTCATTTATATTTTTATTTTCAAGAGTTAATGGTTTAATATCATTATGGTTTCAGGTAGAGTGAATAGGTACCAATAATTCCATGGGTAAGAGAGAGATGGTTTCATTAAGATTTCTGGATGATCTGCACCTTTTCGATAGATGGTCAGACCAACTCTGTGCCCAAAAGTACAGACTCCCCTTGGTTATTTTATCAAAGTGTAGACCTAAAAGGTTTCCAATAAAAATCCTAAAATGGTGTCATTACAATGGTGAAATGTTATCATTTTTTCTATGAATACTCTAAAAGTGGTAGGTGATTGTCCCACCTATGGAAAAAGTACAACATGCAGGCTTGTAATATGTTCTATAGAACCTGAATAGTCTGGTTTTTATAGTAATCACTATAGGGGTGAAATTTTTTTCTAAGTCATAATTGAGCCCCAAACCCCTTCAGAAAAGACTTCCACAAATAGGATGTGAAATGAGGATCATGTTCAGTAATGATTTTTGATGGAACTCCATAGTGTTAAACATTCTCCAAAGCATAGAGGTGTCCCAAGACCCCTACTGAACGTTGTTCATGAATTGCTAAGAATTTTTATGACTTGGTTAGCCGCTCTATGATCCCCAAAAAATGATATATCCCACTCTATTTATGAGGTTGTACCCTCATGAATTGTAGGGATATACCATACCACATCCAGTCTGGATCCTCAAGGGATTGAGCTAAACTCATATGAACATGGTTCTAAACCTTCACTTGATGAAAGCTATGGATTTGAGAGAAAAACATTGTAAGTACTTTCATTACCCATGGCGAAAAAAATAGTATTGAGATCTAGGTACATCTTTACCAGAACAATATGCTCCATTATAGGGTAATGTATGAATATATCTCAGAACATCCTCATGAAACATCATTGGTTTCATTGTGTTTCCTCTAAAAATAAAAAACGATCCCCACTTTTATAAAATATATCAGTAGAATTTCAAATGGATATCTATCTATATAGGGTCTCATAATAACAATCACCCTGTCGTGCCTCCCTAAATCACATCAAGAGTGGAGGGGTGAAAACCATTTACTAGAGGTAAGCTTCTAAATCCCCATCGACAAAGGTTAACATAGACAAGGAAAACATATTTTATTCCTTATTCAGTAACTACAAACATGATCTCATGTTGGTAGCATCTTCAACAAGGTTATCATTCTCATAAGTATAGAATGTTTCAATGTCATAATCCTAGAGGAAATCTATACATCACCTCTATATCAAGTTAAGATACTTACAAGAGAATATATAATTGTTATTCTTAGGATCATGTTTGATGATAAACCACTTTTCCATCAAGTAGTGTCTCCGCATTTTTAGTGATAAAACTACTATTGTTTACTCAATATCATGGGTTGTATAGTTCTACTCATGTGTCATCCACTAACATGAACCATAGTCAATCACTACCTTATTCTGTATTAGAAAAAAACAATGTTTGATTCTTGATTCCCCACAAAACACTACGTACTCAACACCCGCCTCAAGAAATATCAAAATGAGAGTGCTAGTCAAAATCTGCCACAACTAGTACAAAGAAATCAAGAATCTATCTATCCATGAAAAATGAAACCCCTTTTGGTTAAAATAAATCATGGGACTTGATATTATATATAAAGAATTTTCACATATTCGGTAATATCCTAACAACCCAAAGAAACCCCACACCTCAGCCATGGTCTTGGGTGGATCCACATATAACACTACCTCGACCTTGGTTGGGTCTAATACCACTCCATCTACATACCTAACATGTCCCAAAAAGTGGACCTCCAAAATAAATAATTGAACATTGACTTATTTCAATAAACCTGGTGCTCTTGGTATATGACTTGAACAACCCTCAACTACCTTACATACTCCTTCCTAGATTCTGAGTACACAAGGATGTCATCAATGAATAAAACCACAAAACGATATATGAAATGATGAAAGATATAGTTATTGAGTCCCATGAACACTTATGGGGAGTTGTTCATTCCAATGGGAATCACTATGTACTCGTAGTTACTATAGTGACATCTCAATACTATAATTTCTTTATCCTCATCTCATACTCACAACTGCTGATATCATGGATAGATAAAAACCTTCTAGAACCATCGTGCTCCTTTTTAATGATAAAAAAGGTCATTGAATATTTTTAGTGGATACCTTTATTCAATAGTTACCTTATTCTAGTGCTGCTATCCCACACAAAACCTAAGTCTATTTTTAACCTTTTTATTAATGAAAAAAATGTATTCCTAAGAATAAACACTATGTCAAATAAAGAAATTCCTATATAAGTGTACCAACTACACCCTCATATCTCTAATTTCTATGGGTTCCATATGATATTATGGAATAGATTCTATTTCCTTCACATGGGGTAGATCATTGTACAAGCCTATCTCAAATTGGGGAGGAAGACATTGATCAACCTTGGGGAAGATGTCCTTGTACTCTCCAATCACTATAGGAAACTTTGAAGTCATAAAATTTACTAGACAAAAGGTTGTCCTATCCAGCTACTGATTATTAAGTTGTACCCTTCAATGCAAGAGTTCATCCAATGCTTAATGGGTTTATTCTTCATTTAAAAATAATTACCTAGTTGCATCAATGCTGACACCCCACATCCTCCTCCATAAATTTTCAATATAGTCATGAATTGTTTATAACTAGTCCATACCAAATATTTTGTTATAAGGCCACATTTATAGTACAGATAGATCTCAAATAGAAACTTTTGACTCAAAGAGTCAGGTGAATTAATCAAAAAAACTATGTGATTATTATGTCTTTTATAGTAGGAGTCTCCAAGAATAACAGTTGATGTAATGGATCAACCAGAATCTATAAGTATCGAAAAATATATGTGGATGAATTTGATTGAATATCACCTCTGTAAATAAGTACTACATATATGGTAGAAAATACACATATAATTTATCAAATAATTATCATAGCCTTTGGGCCATATGCTTCGATGGCATGTAGTTGTCCCCACCACTATCTTATAGCTCCATGAACCTAGTGTGGACCAACTGGGGTGGTGGGGGCAATAAGTTAAAGTGTTGAACACCTCATGCTGCTCTCCCAAATCCTATGACAGTTCTATCACCTTGAGAACTTATCTACTCTTGACACTATCTCTACCAAGATATCCCATGCATGACCTCTCAATCACTTGGTCAGGTAATCTCATGTATGATATCCTATGCTATCACATGAGTAACAATGCCTCTCTCTGTGATGACTGGACCCACCATGTAATCCTAGAACCATAAATCCATTATATAGATACTTCTTCCTAAAATATCTTTCACATCCTATTCTCTATGAAAAATGTCATATGTTTACTACCGATGACTCTACTATTGTATCCCCACTACTAGATAACTCTAGTTGTATCTTCTCATCCAATAAACTCTCAAACTAGAAAACTCGTTTTAACTCCCCATCATAGGTTGGAATTAAAAAAGGGAAGAAACTTGAACAAATTTATCTATGCATATTTAACTTGATGGACCTAACCTTGATTAAATAGTCACAAACTATATCTATTATGTACCTAGAGAGGTTGGTAAACCCTGATAAATACCCAACTACTTTCACACTAACCTACTAGATCTTTAGAATATTTTTGATACATACATCCCTCAACATAGCTGATGAGAACTCCTTTATGAAAATGTGATAAAACTATAACCATGATAGAGTATTCTCATCATAATACATGGTCACCAAACCCCACCTTATCTCTGTTATTCCATGAAAAATGATCACCTCTAGGACCACCATTTGATCTACTAGTGTACTAAATAGATGGAAAACTTTAGTCACCACATAAATACAATCTTCATCCTCATATGGGTCATTCTTTCAATTAATATTGATGTGTATCTATCACTAAAACACGTTATGTGTTCTAATTCCATGCAGATCATCCACTAGTATCGTGGGTACGATGTGCTCCTCTATGGGTGGTGGGGTAACTGGTGCACCACCAAGAGAAAAAGAAATTAGATCTGGTCCCTATATCGATACCTCTTCACTTGGGAGCTTATCCCCATGATCATGATTATGAATCCTAGAAATAATAATCATGAAGGAATCATGAAAATATAAAATTTTCACCATGGTAAATGATTTTATTCGGAGAGTTTACTAAAGAAGGAAATGGAAACGAAAATCCATTACTATATTATAAGTGAACAAATTTTTTCATTTCAACCAATGTATTCATGTAAAAATTTGAAAAAATGTGATCATAGACCTTTTGTATGGATACACCACCAACCACGCCAATAATGGAGATCTTGATTTAAAAGACAAACTTGAAACACTTAACATGGTTTCCCAACAACGTTCTTATAGAATGTAGTCCTAAAAATGAACAAATCCATCTAATATCACTATGTCACATCCCATTCTTAAGGGGACCATATCGTGACTCCCCAATCCCACCTCTAATAGGCTAGGGTCTCACAACTAGTGCCTAGGCATATCACTAACATGGTAGGCCTTAGCCTAAGTACATGAACACATACAAACATTTCCAAACCAATACAATGATAAAATGTAAAAAAACTACACATTAATGAATATATAAAAATAAATCCCATAACTAGAGTAATAAAATAAGTGAAGGAATGTAAATAGGTCCAAATTATTCCCACCACCGTGTATAAAAAGCAATTCCAATCTGAATGTAAATCTGGGACTACTGTCAGAATACCATATAAACACACCTCACTCTATATGGTCTCACTAAGAAATGCCTAGTCTTATTCCATACAAGACTCTATGAAAGGGATTGTTATCTACAAAATTAATGAAATTTTTGGTCAATGACTGTGTAGAGGTGAGTATAACAATACATAGTAAGGAAACCCGAAACCACAAATCATAAAATAAAAGAAAATACAATCACCTCAATGAACGGTATATGTTTACAAAACATATAATAAGAAAATTTATATATAATAGAAAATGACATGTAGTCTAAAAGTAATTCACAATCGTATAATACCTACCAAGGATTTCTACTCAAATATTCTACAAAGCACTTGACTAGGATAACACGTTATATAGTCTAATAGCACTGATAATATATGTCCAAGAGGTAATTTTCATCGGTTCTTTTTATAGGAATTACACTCTGAGTGTATGAATAAATGTGATACATAGATAAAGATCACACCCAATGACATGGGGTGATACCAAAAACTCAATATGGATTAATACACTTAGCAGAGGATCAGCTCCCATAATGTTTTTGTCATGATTATACCAAAAACTCTACGTAGGTCATGTATATGAATAGAAGATCTCACTCTTGGCCTCACAGATGGATTTCAATGAATCTATCTGAGAAGTCATGTAGAAGTGATCAATGTCTTATATTTATGAGGTAATTCAATCCCAACCATCATGGAAAGGATAATAAGAGCACACCCAAATGAATCTTTTCCAACATACAAAGGAAAAGGGATCCAATAAATGTTTTATAAATTACAAGGGGTGTAAAAGGGGTCACACGTTTAATCCCTTAACCCCATGACCTACTCATGTAAATGGATAGTGTCTCTTTCTCATGTTTTCATACAATTACATGACGTGGATATTACCTATGTACTCTAACCATGTTCCAACAAACATCTTAGCATGTGTACCCATGATTGTGTACCCATGCACATCTTACCCCATGTACTTTGTTCATGCTATTTCTTTATAAGGGAGTACATCGTGTTTGCCAACCTATGTATTCCAACTCGTGTCCATGTACCCTATGAGGTATATTTCAAGTCACATGGGAGATGTCACATGTTAAGTGACCTAGTCACAAATCGTTTGATACTTATCTCTCACCAAAAACCCTAGCTGCTACAATGGTAGACCCAAACCGTGTCAAACTCTAATGTACATGTTGTGTAGTTTGGAAATTTCCAAAAGGCTTGATTTTTATATCTATATAGACCTGTCCCGCCATCTCTTTATATTATAGCTTGAATCCAGCCAAAAATCAACGATCTATCTCAGAAAAACCATTCCATGTCTATTTAACAGAAAATGGCCTATGAATCTATTTAGAAGAAGAATTACATTCATCTTGTAAATCGATCGCACACATCACTAAAATGTGTGGTATTAAATATAGTATTATCCAATGACTATTTCCAAAATAACACCTTCATTGTATCATGTTGATCTTGGTTTTACAATTTCGGATTGTTTCTCCAAGAAACGACTGCACAATGATCAATTTCATCGGTAAACATAAAACCATGGGCCAAACGATGATGGCCAACGATGATAATTGAATTAGAGAAGAAATGAACACGAACAATAAATATGAATAGTCCTCAATCATTATTCATGTCGATATTAGTATGTTTCTGTTATAAAAAAAATCTATATGTCAACAGTTTGATCACAAATTAAATTATCTCAAATCCCAATTTAAAATAACACATCCCACAACTGAATGGTCTAATAAATAAATTAGTTAATTCATTAATTTGTGTTATTTATAGAAATTAATAATGAATAAGAGATAAAAAAAATCCTCTCTACATCGATTAATATTGACTGATCATTAAGAATGATGTAGTGTAGTAGCTGTTTGTGAGATCCTTCATTTCAGTTGTGTGTCAATCGTTGTTTCCTGATGCATTCAATTTTATCTTCAGATAGATCCTCAAACACTCTCTCAAACAACACTCTAATAGTTTTATGATTATGTTGATAACATTCTAAATACAGAATTCTAGTATATTAAAATACTCCTCCATTTCTATGTCAAAGTAAATTAAATGAAATAATATTTTAATTTTTTATCCATTTTACACCCACAATGTCATTTCCTAAAACACCCAGTGATAACCAAGGTCATATCTCATTGTGGGTAAAATCCATTTCCTAAACTCAATGGTGAAATTATCTTCCTGATAGAGGAAACTTTTATGATTTATTCAACTTTTTCAAGGAAATATCTTTTGAGTGAAATTTAATAGATTTATTTTATTTCAAACATTTATTAAGGGAGAACCTATATCCAGAATCACATGTTGTATCATTGCTTGGTCTCAAAAATTATATATACAATATCATAAAATAATACCAATAAAATACGAGTCAAAATAAATGTGATATTAATGTAAGAATTAATATTGCAGTTACCCATAAATATCATGGTTTTTATTAGAATCCAGTGAAAGAGTTCAAAAGACATTATAAAAAGAATTTGTAGATAAAAATATCTATCCGTTGTGCTCAATGTGTGGAAGGAAACATAGAGGAAACTGTCTTAATGAGAATGGTGTTAATTTTAAGTGTGAAAAGGAAGGTCATTTGGAAATAAAAATTTTAAATGGTTGGAAGATGTTAGGTAATGATGATAATAGTGTGAAATATCTACATAAAGAACCACAAACTCTAGTGTTTCAATTTCATGGAGTAAGGAAATTATGATCATCAGTGGGAAAATCTGATTGTTAATGATGATGATAAATTTCAAAAACATCTTATGAAAATTGACAATGATAAACCACATGATACCATTATTATTGATGAGGAGTACGATAACAATGTGGTTAAAGGTACACATAACATCAAAGATATGATAATTCGTTTTTTGATTTCGGATCTACCATATATTTTATAAAAAAAATAATTTCCTATTATTTTCATAATGAAACCTCATGGTTCATATATTATTTTAGTAGTGAAAAAACAAAATGGTATGATTATTACATCTCTTGTTTATGATTCTTCTTCATATGTTGTTTCTAGGAAGGGGGTTACTAAAAATACAGTAATATACCCTTGGGTTTAATTTGAGGATATCGTAGTCATCGATTTTATATCCTTATATGAATCCAACATAAATTAGATAAGAATGGATTTATAATTTGATTTTATGACTATTCATTAGATCATCTATCAATGTGAAGATAAATATAGACTTTCGATTGAAATCAAATCAATTGTGTGGGTCTTAATTTTTATTAAAATGGGGTGATTATATTAGATGGTTGGGGAAATCACCATAAATGATATGACTATTGTGAAGTTGGTTCTCAATGTATTTAAATAAGAGTATCCCAGTTTTCCATAGAATCTTAATGTTGAATTTTCAATAGATTTCATTCCTAGTGCGAAACTTATTTCAAATTCTCTATAAATAATTGTCCCAATTGACATGCTGGAATTAAAGAAGAACCTCTAGGAGAATCTTGAAAAGGGATCCATCCACCCATGTTTTCCCCCCATGTGTTGATTATTTTCATTTTGTTATGAATAATGATAGTTCATTGATACTTATCATTGATTATTGGACAATTAACATGATAAAAATCAACAATAGGTTTCATATAACCCATATTTATGATTTTTTTATCAGATTTGTAGAGATCAATACTTTTCCAAGATTGAACTTTTTTCTAGATATCATCAACTGAGGGTTAACAAAGTAAATATACCCATGAAAATATCCTATATGACGTATGGAAGTAATAAATTTATAATGATTCAATTTGGTCATAATAACTCTCCTACAATCATCCTGGATTTAATTTATATATTCTTTAGAGATTACCCTAATCAATATTTTTGTAGTCTTTATAGGTGATATTCTTATATATTAAATGAGTAATGAAGATTAAATGGATTAATTAATATTTTTACTTAAGAACCTATGGAAATAGCATATATAGGAAATATTTACCATGAGTGAATTATATCTTAATAATGATTCATTTTTTGGTCATATGATTTCATGATAGGGTATATCTAAGGATCTATAATAGACAGAAGTCATGTAATGTTGTCTTATATCATCTACAGTGACTAATATTTGTACTTTTCTTGGTTTGGATAGATATTATTGTTGATTTGAAGATAATTTATCAAATATATAAAATCATATAACCATGTTAACTCAAAAGTGATACAAGTTCCTTTGGATGGATTAATGTTATTATTGTTTCATACAACTGATGTGTAAGTCAGTCAGTGCACATGTTATTACACTAAAACACAATGGAAATGGGTTTTAAATATATAATGATGCATCAATGAAGGGAATGATATTAAAGTTCACATAGAATTTTATTATGACAGCTTATTCCTGATGAAAAATAAATCTTCTTGAGAAAAATTACATGACTCAAGATCTAGAATTAGCTAATGTAATTTCTTTATTAAACATATGGATGAATTTTATTTATATATAAAAGTTTTCCATATATACTGATCCTAAAATATTATAGTATTTACTCTCTCAAATAATACATGAATACAAACTAGAGATGATGGTTTGAGTTGATTAAGGATTATGACTAATAAATAAATTACCACCATGGGAAAGAGAACAAAATGTACACTTCATGGAGTTGAAAGTATCATACTATCATTTCTATGATAATGATTAAAGGATAATTAGTATTTTTTTGATTTTCAAAGGATGAATATTTGAATAATTAAATAATGGAATAAATCATATCTTTCACAAATGAGTGTTAAACCATATATCCATATGACTATTTAAGAGGTATAGAAGGATGATATAGATCGACATAAGAAATTCAGAAATGTTCCAATGTTGAACCTTAATTATGAAAAACATATATAGTTCAGGAACTATAAATTTCTTCCATCTATACAATATTTTATGGAAATTTAGGATAAGTCTCATAGTTCATCATTATCTATTCTTATTGGATGTATGATGATTTATAACAAATTTAAAAGTGGGATTTTGGGAGGACATCGTCAAAAGAGACATTGCAGAGTATGTATAGTGATGCTTACTATGATAGAATGTTATGTATAATATATTTTAGTTTGAGATGTTGTAACAACCATTACCCATAATAGAATTGATATAAGAAAACAACAGTACAATTTTTTTCCTTGGACTCACAAGAACATATAATGTCCATACTTCTATTTGGGTTGTATTCATTCACCTTACAAAGTCTTCACACATTATTCCCATTAGATATTTTTTTTTGAAAGTGACATTAACTGGAAAACCAGTCCATGCCTCGGGAATTTATTAAATCAAAATGTTACAATGGAAGCACGAGGTGTAATACACTTACACCATCACTAATTTGTAGAGAAAATTCAGGTTATGGAATGATGAAAAGAGGATTAAAAAAGGAGTTTCCAGACCTTCTCTTTGTTTCATGAGAGAATTCTTCTTTTCTATAAAGAGACCATCCAAGCTCAACTTATCACCCACATAAGAATATGAAACTGGTGAATATGTTTCCAATAAACGCACAGCCAACCAAGCAGACCAATCCTGAGGAGTCAAGAAGAATTTGCTTCATGTTGCTGCACCACTTCAACATACAACAGTGAGAAAAATAGTAGCATTTACAACCAACATGTGATCCAAAATTGAGACCAACAGCCATGCTCCATATGTCTCTAAGAGTACCCGGGAAGTCTAAGAAATGGTAGAATAAAAGGAAACCAACAAAGTTCAATCCAAGAATACAATCTGCCATGAAATACGATCAAAAATAGAGATAGAATCTGAAAGGAGTCCTCAATGTCCCAGCAAGATCGATGAAAGTCAAAGTCAGAACATCAAATCATAAAGGATTGATTAAATAAAACTATAATTCGAAAGGAATAGTATTGAAATCAAAATGAGGATTCCTTTTAAAATATTCCACCACTCTAAGGAACATTCTCTTTCTGAACTGTAAGTAGTTGTCAGCCGTCATTTCCCCACTCTTGTATTGTCGGAATGCATATACATCATTATCATCCATCCAAGTTCCAAGATCCTCAGAGATTTCCAAATTATTATCAATTTGGATGGAATCCCTATAAGAGGGGTCATTTTCAGGATCACTCTTAGAGAAATCTGAGTCAGATGATTAACAAGAGGTAGCTGATTGTGCTACAGTTATGGGTTGTGAAGGGGCATCATCCAGTAACGGGGGCATTGGAGGATCAGAATTTTCCATCAGAGCATGAGACAGAGACCTTGTAACAATAGTTCATTCCATATGATATTAGTCTCTATGATTTCTTGTTTTTTTAGGATTTGGGGTGATTAAGCCATCAGTATAAACCGTGGGTTTTCATTCTTTTTTGTCTCTTGAACTTAAATAGGTTTCTTCAATCTGACTAGGCTGATCATCAGCCTCTTGAGAAGAGATCTCAGTATCATAAGCATCATTTTATCCTTATTTTTAGATTCATTGACTTCAAGGAGATTATACTTTTCCTCAATAAGGGGTGAAATCACCATATTATGTTTATTGGGGTTACATGAAGGATGGATGAGACCTGTCTTATCGTTATCAGAATTCTCACCCTATTCCAAAGGAGTTTTTGTCCAATTTTCCTGGTTGTATAGAGTTCCCGTAGAGGAAAAAGTCTCAGTGAGAGTCTTAGGGATAAAAATGGGATTTGGGGGTGGTGTGATAGCAGTAGTCCTTATTGTTTGATCCTATTTTGAAAGTAGTCCTTTCCACCCAAATGAACCTGGAACGAGGTGGATGAGGTTCAAAATTTTGATACTCACAATTAGTCAGAAAATTACTAATTGTAGAATTTAAAGACCCGTAAAATTAAAGGGAAATTTTTTCTTAATTTTCTTTGGGATTTTACAAGAACTCAGTTTCTGACGGCACCTGATTCCGAGACCCGGTGTGCCCAAAATCATTTTTTGAAGATTAGCTCGGGTACGTTCAGTGAACAAACGATAGGGTTTTTCTAGCTTTTGAACCGGTGCTCGGAATCGACTTTTGTGGGCACCGATGGATTCGCAATGCCGGTAATTGCTTAATAACTCCTTTTCCGGAGTTGCGTTTTCACGAGAGAACTTGTTAAAAATTTTGGATGTTAAAAATAAAAATTTTGAGCTCAATTTTTATTTTCTCTAAGTGTTTAGCATTTGAGTGGATGTTGGGGTAACCGCCCAACTTCCCATGAGTGGTTGTGAGAGTGGTGGGGACCATATGAACCCCACCCCTTCTTCTTCCCTAACCTTCTATAACCCTCCATTTATTAAGTCAAGTTGAGTTAATTAATTGAGTGGATTAATTCAACTTTTGAATTTTTTTCAAACTTAAGTCATGTTAATAAAATAAGGGATGTTCATATTCTATTTGGGTTGGAACTTGTTACATTGGGAGGTTTGGAGAAAAGCTAAGGAACCTGAGGATCTTCTTCTTCACTGACGAAGAACGCGAAGAACGCCGGATCCTCGGAGATCGACGATGCGACGCCGACGAATCATTTCTCCACGACACGACGATTCTCCTTCAGCGACGTCTTCCTCCGCGATGGTTATTTCCGCGATGAACCTCCGTTAAAACTACACTCGAGGTAGGGGTTTTATGTGTTTCTATTTCGTGATTACTTCCATCGCTTTCTTCCTTCCAATTTGAACAGCCTGTTATCGCAATAACAGGAGGAGGTCGGACCGCAAAAACATGGCAGACCCTCCTCCCCCTTGTTGGTTGATTTATGTTGTGGCTCATGTAAGGTGGTGTGGTGTCGAAGCACCGCACGGGCAATGTTAATGGAAGGACGGAGAAGCGTGGTGTTGTCGCGCCGCGCCAATGAACCTCGAACACACCGTGGCCAGAGTGGGGTCGCGGCGGAGGGGGGCAGCACCGTCGCGCCGCGTTGGACAGACTAGGCTGCTGCTGAGGCCATGGTGGAGCAAGGACCGGAAATCGGTTCAGGGCCACCGGCGTCGGAGCAGGGGGACCGGTCCGTGCCGGTCCCGTGGCGGCAGCAGCCGGCCGGCCGGAGTGGGCTGGCTGGTCAGGGGGAAATCCAGGGGTCTGTAACCCCCAATTGGCTAGCAAAGAGTCCCCCATGTGGGGCCGTGGTTACAACAAGTGGGGGGTAGCCCCCCCCCCCCTTGCCTCGTCGCTCGGACGAAACGGCCGAGCCACCTGGCTGGAGCCAGCGAGCCGGGTCAGCTGCCCAGGCCGGGCCGTGCCCAGGCTGGGCCGGGCCGTGCCAGCCTGGTCGGGCCATACCACCTGGGTCGCGCTGCACCCAAGCGGGTTGTACCTAGACCCGGGCAGGTCAACCAGGTTCGCGCTGACCCAGAGGGTATCGGGCCGGGTCGGACCGGGCCTAAACCCCCTCATACTGGACCTCTCAGGGTCTTTTGCCCATAACATGGGCTACAAAACTCTAATCGATGCACTGCCAGCTGCGATGCAATCCTTGGATCGAGACAGTATTTTAGGTATATTAAACTCAGAGTTTCAGAAAACGTTTGGTTCGTCTAGGTTGGTTTGAACTCGAAACCAACTGGGCCCTCAGAGTGGAAACACTTATAACATGAGCTCCGGACGTCCGATTGACGTGATGTCGACTTTGTTGGATTCCTCATAGTGAGACGGACTTTTTGGCTTAATCTTCTCGAGGTTTGGATGCAGGTGGAGTACAGTCAGATTGGTTTTGACTTAAAAACCTATCGGGCCCCTAGGACGAAAAAGCCAATAACTATCAGACCGGGCGTCTGATTAACGCGTCGTCTGTGACATTGAGTTCCTGTTGACGATACAGAACTTTTGGATACATCAACTCCAGACTATGTTTCAGTTGATGTATCAACCCCTCGGCTCGTGGGCGGACACTCCTGAACGAGCTTGCTGTGTGCGGGAACCCTAGACCTGGTTGCCACTGCGACAGCGACGACGATGAAGACTGTACATAAATCCTCCGTGGATTCGACGATGATGACTACAGTACTCAGTGATCCTACGTGGATCAGTGCTACCGATCCTCTGTGGGTCAGATCCTGTGTGGGTCAGTGCTCAGCGGTCCTGTGTGGGCCAGCGCCTACAGATCCTCTGTGGGTCTGATCCTGTGTGTGTCATTGTGGGGGTTAGTTACCTATCGATCCTATGTGGGTCATTGCGGGGGTTAGTTACCTATCAATCCTATGTGGTTCCGATGGCTTAGATGAATCAGTGGCTACATCTGATCATCTTTATCGTCTTACAAAGAAGTATACCTGCGTGAGATGAATCTTGACTTTCAATCCTTATCTTCGATAAGATTGACTTGATATCCTGTGTGGATTATGTTTTTATTTCCTGTGTGGACTGGTTGTGTTTTCCTGTGTGGACTGGGTTGTACTTGGGCTCGGATGTTGGAGCCGAACTAGAATTGATGACTTAGGTATATGTATGGGCATATACCTAAGTAGTGTCGTATGTTACATCGTGATTGTATCTTTCTTTTGTGGATTATCCTTTGTGGATTCTGGGAGACCTTCAGGGGTCTCGGGGTCCCTATTGAGTATCTTATACTCACCCCTTCATGGGCTATTCCCACACTACGTTGTGTTGGTTGCAGACAACCGACAGCGCTCATCGTGGTTAAGTCTTGCGGAGCAGGTCGGTACCTGGAGGTGGACCACTGGGCGGGACGTACTTGGAGCGGACGGCTGGACCCGAGGAGCTGTGGAGGCTATCTGTATCCACCCTTCATGTGGGACTTCCAGTGGACGGATTAATGTTGCGGCATCACTTTCCAGTTGTTGTACTCTCTTTTCAGTTGTACTTTACTTTTAGTTTGGTTTTGTATTCTGGCCCACTTACTTTTCCGCACTTACTGTTGTACCCAATTTTTACTTATTGTTTACTTCTTCTTGCTTGCTCTATGGTGTTTGTTTACTTTACATAGGCAATGCCTTCCCTTTTTACCGGGAATTATCCCATGGTGCTATTCGCCAGCCCCTGGCCTATAGAAGGCAGGCTTGGTGTAGTCACGGCATGGGCCCTGAGGACGGGTTGTAAAAAATTTGTGTCAGAGCAGTTTGGTTATACCTTAGAACTCAGGACACTAATCTTTTTCTATGTGAAGCAATAGTGTTAAGAGTATTGAGTGTGGTTATCAGTCCAAGGAGTCCAGTGTTGGTGTGGCGGCCGATGTATCCGTACACCAGGACCCTGACTTTTGATTTCCAACTTAATACAAAGAAACATTGATTGCATGTGTGTTTCATGTTTTCTTTGTGATTACCTTATGTCATCACACCAGGTATACTGTTTGACCATGGCGCACCTATTTCTTTTCAGGATGGCCCCACGACGGCATCCAACTAGGGTTCCAAGAGTTTTGCGTGATGACATCCCACAGAGCGATGAGGCCTCAGTACAGGGCCCTTTGACAGCAGAGGCACCGGCGGTACTGCTACCCGCTGAGCCACCGATGCTACCAGCCCCAGCCGCTGATGATGCACGTCGCCTTAGTGAACTGCATGAGTTTCAGTGTCAGAGACCGCCCCGGTTCCGCGGGGAGACGGACCCTCAGGCATCCAAGGATTGGATGGAGTCAGTTGTACAAGTTTTCAGGTTAGTGAGGACACCAACAGAACTCATAGTGATCCTCGCAGCGAGCCTACTGCCCGCGGAAGCAGGCAGATGGTGGAGCTTGATGCTCCATGTGCACGATGAGGCATCTCTTCTCTGGATGGACTTTAAGAGCCTATTCCGCTCGGAGTTCTTCCCAGCCACCCTTTGTGCGGTGCGCATCCATGAGCTTCTTCAGCTACGGCAGGGTAGCATGGAGGTCGCTTAGTACTAGACGATATTTACTGATCTCTCGTGCTATTCGAAGGACATGGTATGAGACCCATTCATCCGGGCCCGGAACTTTGAAAAGGGATTGAGGAAGGAGATCAGGGCATCGCTGATCTCCCTCAGCATTCCAACACAGGAAGGGGTAATGGAGCGAGCCCTTCTGATCGAGAGCTTCCTTTCTGAGCCTGCATCAGTAGTGAGACCTACCGCAGAGCGGCACGTAGCAGAGTCTTCTACAGCAGGCAGTCAACGGATGACTCATAGGTCTGGGCAGACCATACCCTCAAGAAGATGACCTCAGGACACTAGATCAGTGGTGCGAGGCACACAACGCGAAGCCAGTCTTTCGAGAGGCAGACAGTGCTACGCATGCGGCGGGTAGGGCCACATGACTTGTGACTGCCCGACCCGTTGTGCAGAGGAGTAGTAGACAGTTGAGGGACCACCGAGGTAGAGGCAGAGGGTCGAACGTGGCGGTCTGCATGGAGTAGGCAGATGAGGCAGAGGAGATGGCCGAGTAGCAGGTGGTGGGCGACGCTTTGAGGCTCTACCACCACCACCACCAGGAGGTCCATCCCGACCACAGGGAGCTAGCGGGAAGAGACAGGCACAGCTCCAGGAAGCGGAGGCCTATGACCACGGCGGGCCCAAGATGATTTGAGGTACTATCTGTGTCTATTCCACCCTTGCTGTAGTTCTTATAGACACAGGAGTGAGTCATTCTTTCATAGCTGCTACCCTTGTTCAGAGCTCGGAGATTCTGACAGAGCCGTTGGCTCGATCTTTATGGCTAAATACTCCTACGAGAGAAGACTCTCCGATTACGAAATGGTGCCGGTAGTGTGAGCTTACTCTAGGAGGCGAGATCTTCAGCTAGGATCTTCGTGTAGGGGCGTTGAGGCCTTATGACGTCATCTTGGGCATGGATTGGTTATCTACAGTCCATGCTCAGATCAACTATATTAGGCGCAAGGTGCGATGTGTACGCACCGACGGGAGCAGGTTCACCTTCACCGGTGAGAAGGGAGCCTTCACAGTATAGGATGGACTCGCGCAGAGGAGAGGACAGCCCATCACTCATTAGTTGGCTAGTCTCATCCTAGGAGCAGTTGATGTGCAGAGTCCTGGTTTTCCTACAGTGGTGGATCAGTATGCGGACGTTTTTTCCGATGACGTTCCAGGACTACCTCCTCACAGAGAGGTAGAATTTTATATTGACATGTACCCCGAGACTTCCCTGATATCCACTCCAGCGTATCGGAAGGCCCCCTTTGTGCTTCGAGAGCTACGAGTATAGTTGGAGGACTTGCAGGGTAAGGGATTCATCTGACCTAGTGTCTCACCCTAGGCTTCCCCGATATTGTTCACCAAGAAGGCGGACGAGAGCTTGTGACTTTGTGTCAACTATCATTGTCTGAACCAGGTGATAGTAAGGAACGAGTATTTTCTACCAAGGATTGAATACCTCTTCGATCAGCTCAAGGGAGCATGGTGGTTCTCGAAGATAGGCCTCCGGTCAGGCTATCACCAGGTCAGAGTTTGGGAGGAGGACGTGTAGAATATGGCCTTCAGGTGTCGGTATGGCCACTATGAGTTCTTGGTTATTCCATTCGGCGTAACCAATGATCTAGCAGTGTTCATGGCCCTCATGAACATGATCTTTCAGCCATACCTCGATCAATTTGTCATGGTCTACATCGATTACATTTTTATATACTCGACCACTGAGGAGGAGCACGCCTACCACTTCTGGGTTGTACTAGACACACTCCGAGAGCACCAGCTTTATGGAAAGCTCTCGAAGTGTCAGTTATGGATACGTGAGGTCCACTTCTTGGGACACGCCATCTCTGAGGCAGTATTTTCTGTGGATCCTACGAAGATCGAGGCAGTTCTAGCTTGGGAGCCACCCGGGAGCATGACGGAGGTGTGGAGTTATCTGGGACTAGCTGGGTACTACCAGAGATTTTTGCCAGACTTCTCCAGAGTTGCAGCACCACTCTCAGCCTTGACGAAGAAGGGGAAACCCTTTGTGGGGTCAGACAGATGTCAGCAGAGCTTCCTAAAGCTGAGACAGAGATTGACCAGCGATCCTCTCTTGAGGTTACCAGAGGATGGAGTTGGATACATATTCTACTACGAAGCATCAGGGACTGGACTCGGATGTGTCCTGATGCAGGAGCGGGAATTGATCGCCTATGGATCACGTTAGTTGAGGTCACCTGAGTAGAACTACGCTACCCATGACCCAGAGTTAGCATCAGTGGTCTTTGCTTTGAAGATGTAGCGACACTATCTGATGGGTGAGAACCTTATAGTCTATTCTGACCACCAGAGTCTCAAGGACATCTTATCACAGAAGAACTTGAACCTGAGACAGCAGTGATGGCTCGATTTCCTCCAGGACTATAACTTTGAGATAGTCTATAATTCTGGAAAGGGGAACGTGTTAGCCGATGCTCTCAGTAGAAGGACGAGCATTCAGCTACTTGGGGAGGTGACAGAGCAGCTAGCCGCTTTGTAGATATCCTTCGTGGATAAAGATGGAGAAACCTTTCTTCAGTCACTCACAGTCACTCTTCCACTACTACGGCGGGTCAGAGAGGCACAATGTGGGGACGCTGACTGTGAGACACGACATGTGCAGATATCCTCAGGACAGGTACTTGATGGTTTCTAATTAGGAGGAGAGCACGACGTCCTTTTTAGAGGAAGTACCTTGGTACAATTTGCTTTACGGGAGGAGGTGCTGAGAGAGTTTCACACTTCCCCATTGGCGGTACATCCTGGAGTGGCAAAGATGTACCAGGATATCAGACGATAACACCGGTGGCGAGGCATGAAGAAGGTTGTGGCAGAGTTTGTTTCTCGATGCCTCACGTGCCAGCAGGTAAAGGCAGATCACCAGGTACCAGCAGGCTTGGTACAACCCTTGGAGGTCCTGGAGTGGAAGTGGGACGAAATATCTATGGACTTCGTGACTGGACTTCCACTCACTTCCAGAGGTCACGACTCCATTTGGATGATTGTCAACCGACTCACCAAGTCATCTCACTTCTTACCCATTAGAGAGAAGGCCACAGTGGAGAGCTTGGTATGCCTCTACGTTTAGGAGATTGTATGGCTACATGGTGTACCATCATCCGTCGTCTCCGATCGAGATGCTCGCTTTACATCCCGGATTTGGAAAGGTTTGCAGGAGGCGTTCGAGACGCAGCTACGTCTGAGCACCGCCTTTCACCCCTAGACAGATGGTCAGACAGAGAGGACCATTCAGACTCTCGAGGACATGCTCCGTGCATGTTTCCTCGACTTTGGTCATAGTTGGGAGGACCACATACCCTTGGTGGAGTTCGTGTACAACAATAGCTACCACTCCACCATCGGGATGGCACCATACGAGGCGTTGTACGGCCGACCTTGTAGGTCACCTCTGTGCTGGAAAGACCCTGGGGAGTCATCACTTGTGGGACCAGAGATGGTCCAAGCCATGACAAAGAAGGTTCAGGTCATCCAGAAGCAGATGAGGATATCTCAGAGCCGTCATAAGTCTTATGCTTATAGGAGGTGGAGGCCTCTAGAGTTTGAGGATGTGTAGATGCCGGAAATGTCCGTTGTTCCCAAACGAAGCTCCGGATGCGGAAAGCGAGGTCATATTGGGAGTCAGAATCACGTTTCGGAAGGCCCGAAGGCCGTGCGCGAAATATCGGAGGTCCGCGCGCAATATTGTCTAGGCGCGCGCAATCCTTCCGGGATTCGCGCAATGGGGCAAGTCGGCGCGTAATTTTCCACGCCCGACGTCCCTGCGCGACCGTATTGCGCGCTGGGCCCCTATTTCGCGCCCGCGCCGAATTGCGCGCCCGCGAACCGAATTGCGCGCTCAGGGTTGCCTATAAATACAAGGCGACCCCCAACGTTTTGAAGGTTGCCAGAATTCGAAGAGTCGCTCGTGCGCGCAATCCCGCCCCCTCCATGCACAATGCCGATCTTCAGGTAACCTCTTTTATTTCGCGCAAGCAAGCCTCGGGGTTCGCCTTCGCGCGCAACCCCTTTGGCTTCTTTCCTTTGACCAATTCCTCACCCGAAGGCTTTCGCGCGCAAAAGAATCCTCTTGCGCGCAATTGCTCCCCCGGGTGCGCGCAATCCAGCCCGATTGCGCGCACCCCCCCTATAAAGTGGCCATTCTTTAAAGAATGGGCCGTTGCCCCCCCCCCCCCCGCTCTATCGGAAGCCCGGTGCGCGCAATCTCCACCTTCCACGCGCAAAGCGCTGGCCCAATTGCGCGCCAGCCCGCCCAATTGCGCGCCGACCCGCTGTATTGCGCGCCAAGCTCCTCTTTTGCGTGCAAACCGCCCGGGTCTCCCTCTTTGACCCCCTGAGGGTACCCGCTTGCGTGGCGCCCGATGATCTTCATCCCGGGTGCCCGCACCGTGCGTTGTCTTTCCGTTCGGCCCTCCAGGCTCACGCAAAGTGACACAGACCCATCAGCGGCAACTACACGTCCAAGCTGCACGACGTTAAACTGCCTAGCATATCATCCAAGCTGCATGACGTTAAACTGCCTAGCATATCGTCCTCAACACACGACGTTAAACTGTACTTCGTCCGGCAAGATGTTAAACCGTCTGCTTCATCCTCAACACACGACGTTAAACTGTACTTCTTCCGGCAAGACGTTAAACCGTCCGCATCACCCGATCCCGTGCCTCGCACGCAGGGTCCCCCCCGGCTTGGATGTGGCCCCCACCCGCTCGTCTCTGCAGGGATGTTGGGATTGCCCCTCTTTAGGGACGATTTATTGGAGTGGCCTTCGCCCACTGGGGCAGGGTATTACAAACCCCTAGTTTCTTGTGGGGGACTGCACGTGTGTATCTCCATTGTGCTTCCCCACTGCCGAAGCCAGTAGAGGGCGTGACAGGGATCGAGGTCTCTCACCTTTTTCCCAAGTCCCTCTTCAACTGAGCTTTGCCGCACTCAGGTTGCCTTAGTGCGTAAGTCCTGACAGAATGAACTACGTGGACTTTGATCCCTGTCTCCTAAACAGGGTACGTAGGTAGCCTCCCTGAGGTTCAAGCCCACCACCTGGTCGTCCCGGTCGTATTCACGTCGGTTCGTCCATCATTGGACCCCTCCAGGGTTCACATTCACGTCAATTCACCTATGAATCCGCTCTTGTGGGGGACTGCACATGTGTATCTCCATTGTGCTTCCCCACTGCCGAAGCCAGTAGAGGGCGTGACAGGGATCGAGGTCTCTCACCTTTGGCCCAATTCCCTCTTCAACTTTGCTTTGCCGCACTCAGGTTGCCTCAGTGCGTAAGTCCTGACAGAATGAACTACGTGGACTTTGATCCATGTCTCCTAAACAGGGTATGTAGGAAGCCTCCCTAAGGTTCAAGCCCACCACCTGGTCTTCCCGGTCGTATTCACATCAGTTCGTCCATCAGTGGACCCCTCCAGGGTTCACATTCGCATCGATTCACCTATGAATCCGCTCTTGTGGGGGACTGGACATGTGTATCTCCATTGTGCTTCCCCACTGCCGAATCTAGTAGAGGGTGCAACAGGGATCGAGGTCTCTCACTTCGGCCCAAGTCCCTCTCCAACTGAGCTTTGCCGCATACGGGCCTCCTTAGAGTGTAAGCCCCAAACACCAGCGTCCAGCATGACGTGAAACTGTGATCCACCCAGCCGTTCCATCCCCCTCAGTGCGAGGTGGTTCGGTTCAATCCTCGGCCCGGCAGCCTCGACCTCCTTGTGAGTCGGCTTGCCATCGTCCAGCATGACGTTAAACTGCATATCCGAACTACGTTGACTTTGATCCGCGCTAACGCGCGGTACGTAGGAAGCCTCTATGGGGTCCAAGCTCTTCACTCCATCGTCCATCCTGATCCTTACCCGGGCCGCCACATCCCGGTGGGGTCATGCCATTTCATTCCACTCCACTTCACTCGGGAAGCTGCCCATGTGCTGGCCCCAACGTCGGAGGTTCCCCGCAAGGGGTTCTGTCATCTGATCCACTCCTCGTGTTGATCAGTCTGATGTCGTCCCCGCTGGACGTTAAACTCGCGGCATATGTCGTGTTAAACATGGGAAGCTGAGGAAAACCTCAGGTAATGCAGTTCCCCGTACCCAGCGCGGGATGCCTCAGGCCATCACGCCTTCGAGAAGCCCTATTAGGGACGGAAGGCAGACATGCAGTGTCGCAGTGTTAAGACACGCCCCCAACACCCGGAGCTACCCGGTCTCCTCACCGCAGGTTGCTCCCCGACCAGACTCCTTGGAGCGTCTGGGCGGAAGCAGCATAATTAACCGGTGTTCATGAAGCTATGGCGCCGGGAACGAGATTCACGAACATTCTTAAATCTATGAGGGAGACCCGGATTAGGAGACGAGTTCCGAGGAGACGTCCAAGGAAGGAGGAGCCGACATCCCATCATCCCGGTTTCGATCAAGGAGCAGACGTCCCTGAATAAGGGACAGATGCTGCCCGCCTTTGGAAAGCGGGACTGCGGGGCCACAAGCCGCGCTCCCATCCCCTCGGGTCGACGGGCGCACGCGCGAACGCGTCCTGGCGGAACAGCGTCGAAACAGAAACCCGACGCACATCCGCACCGAAACAGAAAATGGTGAACCCGACGTGAATGTCTTCTCCTCAATACGAAGATCGATAGCTTTCAGAGGTGTTGTAAGATTAGCATGTTGCCCGGCCGAGCATTCTGCACCGGGCAGGGAACCCGCCAGGGGCTGGGGAAGGGAAATCGGGCACTCCGTCTCACGACGTCGATGGCCTGGGTTCCCCCCACGGAAGGTGTCATGGCACTAATGGTTGGTTGTCGATTCCTTTTCCTGTCAGTGTTAACGGGTTCTTCTCCCTACTTTCAGGAATCAGGTCGCCCAATCCAGTGCCCGATCGTCGCCCGCCCGCTGGCGCAGGGGTAGGGGAAACACCGACAGGGCTACTCCGCGCAGTCCCGCCCGTTCCACAACCGTCCCAGCAGCCGCAGCTACGGGGTAACCACGCCCTCTCTCCCCCTCGGAGGTCATCCAGAGAAGGGTGATCAACAACTTGGTGCGGAGATATGAGGAAGAGGGAGTCATCCCCACCAGGGACATGGCTCGCCTAGACCTCGAGGAAGCTTCACCTCACCACCAACGCCGCCCCCGAGGGCCGCGTAGGGAGGCACCACTGCCTACCTCGACGTCCAACCGATTCGGGAGTTTATCCCCGGAATGCTCCGACAGCTCTTTCCCCTATGCGGATGAGGTGGAGGATGTCCGGGACCACCCTATCCGAGATTCTCTCCAGGGATCCGTGATAAGGGCTCCTGTCAGGCCACGTCGACACCACCGCTCGGCTTCTCAAGTCGAAGAACGGGCTCTCCACCTGCCTGCGCCGCTGAACCCGACTCGTCTGTCCCGACGCCAACGTCGGGCGCGAGCGGAAGAGGATTCCCATGTTGGGGCCCTAGAAACAGCGGCCGCGTTGGCCCAAACCACTGCTGGCTCCAGTCACCAGGCCCCTGCGCATCCTGAGCAGGGGCACTTCTATGCCCGACCTAGATCGAGGCCCCGACCACGCCAAAGGAAGGTTGGGTTGACTCTCCCGGTTGCTGGTACAGGCAATAGCCACCGCGGACCACCTCGCAGTAGCGCTATTCATCAGCAGGGTCTACTCCGTGTGGCTGATCCAAGAGGCATGGGTGATCCCACCTTCCGATCCCGGCCCAGAGGCCTGCCCGGAATCTTCTCTCCCCGCGTCCCCTTTGATATCTGTCCCGGTGCTCCTCGCACCTTGGTTTCCAGTCCTCTTGGCCCCAGCACCGGTGCGGCCAGAGGACGCCAGGACAGAGATCAGCCACTCCCCGAAGAACCACCCAGGGTCAGGAAAGCGAGGCGTCGACGTCGAGGGAGGAATGTTAGGGAATTCCGGACAGATATCCGACCGTTTCGTCTCTCTAATACAGAGGCGGAGTATGATTCGGCAACAGAGCCCTCCCCCCGATCCCGCCAGTTAGGGGCAGGGGTAGGAATGCGGCACGTCAGCCTCGTATTCCCAGAGAGCGAGATCGATGTGATCCCCGCTTCTCTCCGAAGGTATATCTAGAGTAGCAAGGGCCTGGTAGACCCCCAAGGATCAAGCTTGCAGTTGGTACCGGCCCCTCCAGAAGCGCCTTCTGCCTCGATCGGAGAAGTCGGAGACCTTTTCTAGGGACCGACGGTCAAGCCACGATCTAGTGCACCCTCAGAGAGCACCGATGCTACGGCAGTATGTTCGCTCACTGGCCCGTCCTATCGTGATGTGGTAGCTGGGGCACCGCCACCCTCAGAGGGCGGCCCGGGATATGGAGGCCAATCGGCCTGCTCGCCGTATTCACCGCCGGCCAGCCCGCCGGCCCGGCGGCCCGCCTCGGCACCACTGCCGGTTCCCCATCCATTCCCAGTCGCTGAAAGGGACCAAGAAGACCTGGGTCCCGAGTTTGAGTCGTGGAGCTTCTGGACAGTCCATGTAGAGGGCCACTTCCCTGAGAAGTTTTGGCCAGTCGCAGGACCGGACTTTGATGCACCAGAATCGCTCACCCCGGATGAGTTTGAATGCTTCCGCTGACTCTCCGGGAGACTCACTCTCGTCTTCACCGCCTACAAATGCCATATCCCGGGAGTCAAGCACACCTGGGGGATATTGGTGAGCAGTGCCGTCAGATCGACCTGGCCACGCTCCCCGCGGTTCGGCACCCTAGGTCATTTGGGCACCACGAGGCCCTCCAACAATGATGCGTTGAGTGTTTTCAAGTACTCCGCAAGGTTATCGGGGAAGCCACCCCCCACGTGTATATCCGTGGATGGGGGCAGTACACTGCCCTACGCTTCAGTGCGATTCGCCGACAGCCCGATTCGCTGGGTGGCCCTGAGGGTACATCCCCAGGGACGGAAACAGTCAATATGGTTGACCTGTCGGGAGAGAGGGACGGCTTGGAACTTCTCGACGGGGGCTCTCCCCCCGAAGACAAGCCGTTGTTGGATCCATCGGTGAGAGTTACTCGTCACCAGAGGAACCTCTTGGATCTCCCCACACCCACTGAAGCACTGACGTTGAGCCGAAACGTCAGCAAAGGTAAAAAGAACGGCGGGGCTATAAAGCCCGCCGACCCATCTGCCTCCATGCAGAGGGAAGAGGAGGATCCCGAAAAGGCCACGCTACGTCAACAGCTCACCGAGCAGAAGAATCTAGTTGACCAGCTCCTCGCCGAGCGCGCTGCAGAGCGGCGGCCTGACTACGGTGATCCTAGGCCAGGACAGCAGGGACAGGAACAACCACTCCTCGACGAGACTCTCCCGGGCAACCGTGATGCCGTGTTTGCCGACAGGGGAGAGGCCATTGCCTATGTAAAGAGGGCGCGGTATGTTTCACCACACCCTCCCGAGCGGCGTGACTACCTGAGAGACCCCGCTCGGATTCCTCCCGCTGCCCCAAGCGCCGCTCCGCCCGCTATCCCACGAGCTGTCGAGTTCGACGACCCGATTGAAGGGCCATGCAATGCGCTCGTGGTTAGAGATCCTCGCCAGGACTGGAACCCATGTCCGGACGATCCGATGGCGGCACTCATCACCCGCTTGGAAGCCTTGGAGACTCGGCAAGTGGCGATCCCACCGGACGACAAGCCATACCCAGCATGGGTGGATGACATGCCGGCACCTCCGGGATTCTAGAACCCCACTTTCGCCCCCTTCAACGGGACTGCAGATCCGCCACAGCATTTGGCCCATTTCAACTCGAGGTGCGGGCCTATGTTGGGAACTCCGGTGCAGCAGGAGGCCGCTAAGCTTCGCTGCTTTGTCCAGACACTGGAAGGGCCAGCATTTGTCTGGTACAGCCAGCTCCCCGACGGGTCGATAACTAGCTGGGAGGACCTTCGTAGACAGTTCCTCTACCAGTTCAGTTCCACGACCCGGAATACGAGTATCGTAGACCTCTTCAAGTGCAAGCAAAGGCCTGATGAGCGAGTCACAGATTTCATCGCCCGATGGAAGGGTCTCACGTATTCCCTTGACATGCCATTGACTCAGGAGCAGTTGCTAACAATGTGCGTCGGGAACGTCAAGACTGAGCTGGTACCTTCCTTGATCACTCAGAATTACCCCGGAGGGTTCAGGGACTTCTCAGACAAAGCTCAACGTCTTGAGGAAGCCCTGCAATAGGCCAGTCAGGCACACCCGCTGCCTCCTATGATCCCTGCAAGAAGAGTCAGCAGGGCTGAGCCCGCTGCTGTTGCCCAGATAGAGGCCCCTAGGCAGTTGGAGCTGCTGCCGGTGAGGCCAGCTCCACAGCCTCACAGGAATCCGCCTCCACGGGCTCAGTTCCCGGCCCAGTAGCGGCAGCCCCCGAACCGGCGGGCCCCTCCGTGTAATGTACCGCCACAACCCAGGAGAGATAATCAGGGTCCACCTCCTCGGCAGGCCCCTCCAGCCCCTCGTCAATACCACGCTCCCAGGGTCCCGCGATACCTGACTTACTCATTTCACGAGGATCAGGTCCTCAGTTATTTCCGGAGCGCCCTGGAGCAGAGGATTGTGCGACTGCCTGAGTGTTGGAGGCCAGAGGAGGCACATCTCACGGATAACCCCCGCTACTTCCCTTACCATCGGGCCCTGGGGCACACCATCCGACGGTGCTACGTGTTTAAGGACTGGCTCCAAGACCAGATTAACAACAATGTAATCAGTTTGGGCCCAGCTCCAGCACAGGTGGCGGGTGTGTTCGTGGGATCAGATGACGATAGTGGCGACGAGGACGAATGGCAGCTGGTCTCCGACCGCGGATCCCAGAAGTATAATAACTGGATGGCCCGCAAGACGATCATTCGCGCCCATGGAATCATCCGTGCGCGCTTGAATCAGCCTGAGCCCCCAGAATCTGCGGGTGCTGCTTCGGCATCGTCGTCCCAGCCTGCCTCTTCCGAGAAGAGCAAACGGCGGCGGCGCAAGAAGGAAGAGCGCGCCCTGCCAGTTCCGCCGCTATCCCGCACTCTCGGCGATTTCATGCCCCCGGAGATGGGTGTCCCTCCTCGGATCCGCCCGGTGATGAATGATTCGTCCGATGACAGTGTTGGGTACGCTTCGGTTAATACCGTCGAGCTGGTAAATCCCTTTTCGGTTCCCGACATTGAAGAACACCTGGTGGACCTCCCTAGTGTCCCCGGTCGTCGCCATCGTTGGAGGAACCGCAACAACAGGAGTCGCTGGGGCACAGCAGTTGGTACCTCCAGCCAGGCCGTGCACGCCACTGAGACTACGCAGCAGGCTCAAAACCGAGCTCAGCGCACGCAGCTCCCCCATCCGGGGATGACGGATTCGCCTCCGCCACTGTTTGTGGTATGGGACCAGGCAGAACCACCTCAGTCGCGCCGCGACCAGCTCCGTCCTGCCACGAGTCCATCCCAGCCTCCTGGCCCCAGTACGGTGACCACTTCCCGGGCTTCAACCGGTGAAAAGCGAGATGCGCCAAGCACCAGTCGGCCGCCGGTCCAACCGGCAAGGCCCGTCATGCCTCCAACCGCAGAGCAACCTCCTGCAACCAGGGGCTCGCGCTTGGCAAGAAAGTATGATATCCTAAAGCACTTGGCCGACATCCCAGCAAGGCTCTCCATCCTTGAGGCTCTGCGCCTGTCACCTGAGATGCGCGAGGCGCTCACTGAATCCCTGAAGATCCCCCTCCAGTTTGAGATGGAGGTTGCGGCTGCAGAGGCCTTTCACACCGAAACGATTGAGGACGCCGAATGTCAGGCAGTTATCTCGTTCTCTGGTGAGGATGAAGACCCTCCTATACAGGGGCACATTCGTCCGCTGTATGTTACTGGCCAGTTCAATGGTCTTGAAGTCCGGCGCTGTCTTGTCGACACGGGGTCCGGGATTAACCTGATTCCAACTCGGACGCTCCGGAGATTGGGGTTGTCTGAGGATGACTTGATTCCCTCCGACCTCAGGATCCAGGGGTACGACCGTACCGAGCAAACTTCGGTCTGCAAGATACGTTTGAAGACCCAGTTCGGTGACCTGGTTTCCAACACCGAATTCATGGTAGTCTCTCAGGACACTGCTTATAACGCATTGATGGGCAGGCCATGGCTCCACCTTCATGCGGCGGTTCCCTCGTCATACCACCAATGCCTTAAATACTCCCTTAATGGTCGAGTAGGCGTGCTTCAGGGAGATTCCTCTCCTTTTGCCTCATGTGAAGCCCGCTATCTGGACGTGGACTATTACAAGAGCAAGGATAAGCAGATCCTGACAGGTGAGGTTGATCCTGTCACTGTTGCAAGTGGTCCCTGGGCAAGTTTGGATGACGCTTACGTCCTCCCGATCCATCGGTTGGACGTAGCCATGGTCTCGACAGCCTGTGAGTCTCCTGATGAGATGACCGCGACCGCCAATGCCAGCACCAGCAGCCCAGCAGGATCTGGTAGCCCCAATGCAGTTTCCAACGCAGTCTCTCCCGTGTACGATCCCTCCCCGAGTGGAGAGGACGTGGAAGATGCACCCCCAGCCTTTGAGGAGGGCGTCTCCGCCACGATCGATGAGTTAGTACAGGTGAACCAGGGAACCGAGGCAGATCCAAGACCCACATTGGTTAGTTCCGCCATGCCCTCTGAGGAGCGTCATCAGTACGTGGACTTCCTCAGACAGCACCGTGATGTGTTCGCTTGGGGCTATGACGAGATGCCGGGGCTAGATCCTCAGGTAGCCGTCCACCGCCTTGGTCTCCCGGCGAACCATCGTGGGTTCAAGCAGCCTCCCAGGAAGATGCAACCATTCCACGGTGCCATGGTTGAGGCCGAAGTTGACAAGCTTATCAAATCCAACTTCGTGAGGGAAGTCCATTAACCCAGATGGCTGGCTAACATTGTGCCGGTCAGGAAGAAGAACGGGCAGATCAGAGTCTGTATCGACTTCCGCGATCTCAACCGCCACTGTCCGAAGGATGATTTTCCCCTTCCGGTGACAGAGCTGTTGATTGACGCCACAACAGGGTTCCAAGCCCTCTCCTTCATGGATGGATACTCCGGATACAACGAAATCTGGATGGCCCCTGAGGATGAGGAGTTCACTGCCTTCAGGGCCCCCCAAGGTATCTTTTGTTACCAGGTCATGCCCTTCGGCCTGAAGAATGCAGGTGCCACCTATCAACGGGCGATGCACCGCATATTCAAGCCAATCCTCGGCACACTGGTGGAATGCTACGTCGATGACTTGGTGGTCAAATCGCGCCAGCGTCAAGACCATCTCAAAGATCTTGAGAAAGTGTTCGGCTTCCTCCGGTCTCGCTGCCTGAAGATGAACCCGTTGAACTGTTCCTTCGGGGTCACCTCCGGGAAGTTTCTTGGCTTTGTGGTAAGATACCGGGGTATTGAGATCGACCTAGAGAAGATCAGGGCGATTAGCCAGATGCCTCCCCCAGGTAACATCCGGGAACTGTAAGGGTTCCAAGGCCACTTAGCCTATATACGCCGATTCATCGCGAATCTGGCCGGCAAGTGTAAGCCCTTTTCTCGGCTCATGAAGAAAGGTGCCACCTATGTATGGGATAAGGAGTGTCATACCGCTTTCGAGGAAATCAAGCAGTACCTGCTTCAACCTCCGGTTCTGATGCTGCCTGTATCCGGGAAGCCGCTGGTCCTTTATGTGACGGCCCTGGAACGGTCCCTTGGTGCCCTTCTCGCCTAGAAGAACAACGAGGGAACAGAGAATAGCCTCTATTACCTCAGTCGCATGCTCCTCGATGCGGAAGTTAGGTATTCCCCCATCGAGAAGAGCTGCCTGGCGCTCGTATTTTCCGTACAGAAATTACGGCACTACTTGCAGCACCACGAGGTACAGTTGGTTTCTCGGGTAGACCCGTTGAAATATATCCTGAGCCGGCCTATGTTGACTGGCCGTCTAGCGCGGTGGGCTTTGATTCTCCAGCAGTTCTACATCAGGTATGTGTCTCAGAAGGCCATCAAAGGGAAAGCATTGACAGAATTTATGGCTGCTCACCCAACCTCTGTGGATCAGCCGCTGGATCTAGGCTTTCTTGATGAGGCCATTCTCTCGGTCGATCGTGCCGATCCATGCTGGCAGATGAACTTTGACGGTGCCTCCCGGAGCCCCACCGGTAGAAGACTCAATAATCCTAAGCTCAACATAGTGGGCTTGGGTATCGTCCTCATTACCCCAGAGCAAGCCGTGCTACCATACTCTTTTCTGTTGTCAGAGGGCTGTACCAACAATGAGGCGGAATACCATGCCCTCATCACTGGCCTCGAGTTAGCTCTTGAGATCGACGTGCCCCATCTGTGTGTGAAAGGGGACTCCGAGCTGGTCGTTAGGCAGATCAATGGCGACTATGTTGTCAGGAAGCCGGAACTTGTGCCATTGCTGGAGTGCACCCTCCTTCTGATGGCCCAGTTCCCTTCTCGGCCAGAAATTGTCCATATTCCCCGGTCGCAGAACGGTCGAGCAGATGCTTTGGCCAGCCTGGCTGCGTCACTCGCGGAGCCTGAATAGGACAACCTGATCGTCCGCGTGACGCACCGCAGGCTCATCACTCCCGTTATCCCGGAGGGAGATCGCGGACCATCGGTAATTAATCTCACCACAGTTGCCCCTGTGCCCGGAGCCCCGAGTACCACAGATATGGCAGTCGAACCAGCCCCCGATTGGAGGACCCCTTTGGTTGAGTACCTCCAACATGGCACTCTCCCGTCGGATCGGGCCGATCGCGAGAGATTTCGACGCCGCGCATCGCAGTTTGTCCTCCAGAGCAGTCCCGGCCTGGAGCAGATCCTCTATAGATGCGGATTTGATGGTGTTCTCCTCTGTTTCCTTCAAGGAGTTGAGATCCCATGAGTCATGCAGGAGGTTCATGCTGGTTCATGTGGTGCCCACCAGACTGGGCCGAAGCTGTCCCACCAGATTCGGAGGTTGGGATACTTCTGGCCCTCCATGATCCATGACTGCATCGAGTATGCCAGGAAGTGCCATGCGTGCCCGGTTCACGCGAACTTTGTGCATCGGCCGCCGGAGCCTCTCCATACCATCAGGTATTCTTGGCCCTTTGCAGTCTGGGGGCTGGACGTTGTGGGACCTTACCTGCCAGCGACGGCTCGCCAGTGCCGGTTCATTCTGACCGCCACGGACTTCTTCTCCAAATGGGCAGAGGCGATTCCGCTCAGAGAGGTCAAATCTCGTTCTGTCGCTGACTTCGTGACCTCCAATATCATTTATCGATTTGGAGTGCCTCACACTATCCTCACGGATAACGGAGCCAAATTCCAAGCAGGCGAGTTGAATAAGTTGTACGCCAAGTACAACATTCGCTCGAACCATACATCTCACTATCATGCGCAGGAGAATGGAAAGATTGAGGCGTTTAACAAAACCCTCTCTAACATTCTGCAAAAGATGGTTGGTCAGAACAAGAAGAGTTGGCCGGACAAGCTCCCCAACGCCCTCTGGGCTTATCGGACGACGACTCGCAATTCCACCCAGATGACCCCTTATTCCCTGGTGTATGGAGCTGAGGCCGTCCTGCCCATCGAGATCCAGTTACCGTCCTTGCGCACTGCGGTCTACGACCAGCAAGCACCGGACAGAGCTGCTGAAACCCGTCTAGTCGAGTTGGAAGCACTGGATGAGAATAGGCTTCGCGCTTTGCACAACTTGGAGAGGCATCAAAGCAGAATGGCTCGAGCTTTCAATAAGAAGGTTCGCCTTCGCTCCTTCCTGCAGGGTGACCTAGTACTGGCCCTAAGAGCACCAATGATCCCCGGCAGGAAGCCGCCCAAGTTGGAGCCCAAGTGGGAGGGACCTTTTGTCGTCCACAAGGTCCATCCCGATGGCGCGTACTCCCTAGCGACTATGGATGGTGAGCGTGTCACTCCTCCCACCAACGCTAGGTTCCTCAAGCAGTACTTTTCCTAAGCGTCCATCGTCCCGCATGACGTTAAACTGCACTTCGTCCCGCATGACGTTAAACTGCACTTCGTCCCACATGATGTTAAACTGCACTTCATCCCGCATGACGCTAAACTGCACCACATCCGAGCTACAAGACATTAAACTGCTCAGCATTCGTCCTGCATGACGCTAAACTGCACCTCAAGAACTACGTGCGGCTTGATTCCCATCCTTATGGGATACATAGGACCGCCTGAACATTCATGTTTCACGCCCAGCCCCATCCTTCGGGAATTTCCATCCCATCTCGGGCCCTTGGCCCAAGTGCCTCTAGGTATGCGGCGTATGGTGTGAACACGTGGCTATTCCCTCATTCACGTCGGTTTGCTCGCCACGCTGTACGCCCCCCACGTTTGGGGATGCCTTCCGCTCCCCCCTTTCTTTTTTCGTCCGACATGACGTTAAACGGCACTTCAAGAACTACGTGCGGCTTGATTCCCATCCTTATGGGATATGTAGGACCGCCTGAACATTCATGTTTCAGGCCCAGCCGCATTTCCCGGGAATCTCTATCCCGCGTTGGGCCTCTGGGCCAAGTTCCCCTCCTTTTTGTGCGAGGCGTATGGTGTGAGCGGGGGATTATGTCCTCATTCACGTCGGTCTACTGGCTGCGCCGTACGCCTCCCCTGTGTGTGGGACTACCTCACACCCCTCATCGTCCTACATGACGTTAAACTGCCTCTCAAGAACTATGTACGGCTTGATTCCCATCCTTATGGGATACGTAGGACCGCCTGGACGTTTGTGTTTCAGGTCCAGCCCCGTCTTTTGGTTGCTCTCAGGGTGAGTCCTCCGACCCTTTCTGGTGATCTATTAACATGTTTTGGGTACTCCGGTCTATGACCTGTAGTGTCGGATTCAATCCCGACAAGTCCTGTGTTACTTGTTGGGCCTCGCTCTTCCTCTTGTTTGGGCTTTCCTGGGCAGCAAATCGATATGAATACTACGCTTGAGCGGTTGATGATCGTTTTCTTGCCTCATCCTAGGCTGACACAATCGGATGTTGTGTTGCGAATATGGACAGCAACGTTCTTGATCGCCATGTCAACTCTTTCAGGCTCTGAACATTGGTTGCGCAGTCCTTATCACACTCCGCTTCAGTGCGTTGTGGTGGGAACTCGACACTCTCTCTTCATAATGACCCTCAGTACACCTCTAAGCGTTAGGTAGGCCAACCAGGGTAATGGTGTCATGCGAGGCTCCCACGATATGAGCACCAATGATATATGCTAATGTCCTGCCTAAGAGCCATGTATAGCTAGACCCTCGTCCCCATGAGGAGGAAGGAGTCTCCCGGACAATCGCGTTCTGGGCCCAGCATAGCTGGAGGCTAGCATCTCTGCCCCTCGGTTGATAGACATATGCAGGCCCCTATCCCAGGATCCTTCCCCTGGAATTGTGCGTGACCGCAGGGCTGGGATGTGTCCCCACCTCCGTTGTGTCCGCCGTACCGCAATAAGCGGATTCCTCCATGGTCCGAACCACACGACCTTAAACTGTGTTGCCTGGTCTTACCACACGACCGTAAACTGTGATCGTCTTGGCCACCCGACGAGAAACGGCACTGCATCATGATGTTCTCCTCGGGGGACACTCACGTTGGGCGCTGGTTAATAACCACACCATTTATCAATGCCTTTCATGGCTTGATTATTGTGGCGACGCCAGGGATTTCTTAATCACAGGCATGTCACTGCACAAAGAAAAACCACCCACCTTTAAGGACAAACAAGAAATATCAAATACCGCTTCTTCTGGGTGTGAGGGCCAGACCCGCACCCCTACCCGCGCTGGTGCCCAATTGTGTTGCGCCGCGCTTCAAGAACTACATGTTGATTGATTCCCATCCTTATGGAATACGTAGGAACACCCGGATGTTTGAAACTTCGGGTCCAGCCCCCCACCTCTTAGAGATTCCCCCTTCTCTGGGGAATCCTCCGCCTTCGGGTCACCCTCAAGGCGTGTCCCTCGACCCCTTGCAGTGGTCCACCGGTGTCAAGAGTACTCTGGTTTATTGCCAGGAGGGTCAGGTTCAGCTTGGTCAGGTTCCTTCCACTTTTCAGGCTTCGTGCTCCCCTTCATTCGGACCCATCGCCTACGCCCTGGGTGGAACCCCCGTGAGCGGTCTGGATACAATGCCTCAGTGCGATATTGATGCTGCTTTTCCGCCACGGTCGGCAGTACTCCCATGTCGTTACGCCTGTGCCCCTGTCCTTGAGTGAACGGCCGCATGATTCACATTACGTTTTCCACCCCCCATTCTGACCAGGAAAAATCTCGGCACTCTTGACACTATCCCTCAGTGCATCTTCGCATATCCAGGGGATAGGACCACGATGTGGCGTACTTTGAGGTTCCTATGGTCCGAGCTCTAAGACCTTAAACTAAGATCTGCCCCTATGGTCCGAGCTCTACGACATTAAACTAAGATCTCCCTAATCGGGGTTCTACGTCCCGCATGACGTTAAAACTGCACTCTCAGAACTACGTATGGCTTGATCTCCAGCCTGATGGAGTACGTAGTAACGCCCGGGCATCTCGAATCGGGTCCAGCCTCAGGGATCGCTAAGTTCCGCCCCTCCTCGTCACCGGCCGTCTGGCCTGGCTTCTGGTAGAGTGGTGCGGTTGTGATATTCTCCCTGATTCAGCTCGGGATGCCCCAATGCAATGATGGGAAGCGACAGTTTCCTCATCAAAGAGGTTCTGTCTGAGAATTGGGGTGATTCACGGCCAGATTAGTGCATCCGCCTAATATGCTTTCCCCACGGTGGCGCAATTTTGGGAGTGTTAGATTCTGTCCGAACAAATCATCACTTCACCCCACGCTTCGCATGCCCTTTTGATCCGGATTTCCACCCTTGTGTCTGAAGGAACCCCCCAAAGCGGTATTGATGATGACATGTGATCCGCCTCCTGCAACATGAATGATGAACTTCGGTCCGTCTATTGTAGTAGTATGGTTGATTGATCCATTGTCCGCTTGCCGTCTTGGGCATTTCCTGGAAGGCCGACCATCGTGGATTTCTGAATTCGGGACACGCGATTAACCCTTTCTCATTTCCCTATGTTCGGATAAAATCTCAACGCCCCTAGCGTTGTCCCGCTCGTGTGTCGGAACAAGTTGGGGGGATGGTACATTGATTAGGTCTGAGGTCTCCTTTCCTAGGAATCACCTCCCTCTTTTCCTTAGAAATCCAGGCCCAATTGTGGATTCCTGAAGCTTGGTTAACGCTCCCTCAAGACGATAAATTGTGGTTGAGCACGTTAAGCCAAAAGATGCAGATAAATATATTGATTCATACAAATGGATCGAAGTATTGAGTAGCGGAAGCAAAAGGTTCTGGGAATAGAAAAAACAAAGCCCCTAGGGATTAGCGTGCTGAATGAGTCTTTCCAATGCCGCTACCCTTTGGCTGGCGGCCTCCAGAGCTGCTTCTCGCTCTCCGCATGCCCTCTCTTCGTCAGCGGTCGCAGCGCGCATTTCGCCGATCCCGGCCTGTGCACGCTCCTGCTCGACTTGATGTGTGACCATCTGGTGGCCCGCCTCCGTCAGCTGTACCTGGGCGTCTTCCAGTTGGGACGTCAATTTCTCCACAAGCTCAGTGCACGCCGCGACGAAGGCCTCCTTCTCTGCCGCCTGCCCTTCGAGGCGCCGGACATCCTGCTCCGCCACGAGGAGCGCCCGCGTGTTCTCCGACATGTCCCGACAATGTGCGACGTCGGCACGCCGGTGGCTCTCGCACATCTTTTCGGCCATGAAATCAAGGACCGTCAGATGGAGGTGTTGAGCATCAGCTCCCCCGGTACACAGGAAGCGCAGCCAGGTTTGAAGTGATCCCATGCGCCCCAGCCACTCCGATGAGGGTCGCTTGAGGAAGCGCTGGATGCAATTCCACCCCCTGCAGCGCGTTATCCGGCTCTCCTCGACCGCCTCCGTGTCCGAGTCGTCCATATCCTCGGGGTCGGCAGGCCGGTAGGCAGGGAAGGCAGCCAGCAGGTCTGTTGCAGGGTCCGCCCCTGGGATTCCCTCATAGGGGATAGGTTCCCCAACATCTGGGCGACCTTCTTCTCTCACCCCAGCGGCGTTGACACCCTCGTCAACCCCTGACCTCTCTCTGATGGCAGCACCGCCAGCGTCCTCTGCCCCCTGATCAGCAGTTGGTGGGGCCGGCTCGATGTGAGAAGTCTGTTCCGGAGCAGGCGGCATGTCTGCCACTTGTCCACTCATGGATGGCCCGGGTTCGGCAGCCCGACGAGCCTCCAGTATTGAGATCACTGCGCAGGGCATGCCGTGATTAGTCACAGATCGTCAACGACAAGCACCAACAGTAAAGTAAGGAGACTTACAGGAATCCAGAGCGTCATATTCTGCTGTCCCGGCCGCCGCAGGAGCAATTGCAGCAGGGGACCCTTCAGCTCTTGTCAATTAAATGATGGGTGTCTCGCCCCCGCCCTGTCCTACTGGCACCTCTCCTACTCCTACTGAGGATGCCCGACCAACATCTATGCACTCCTGAGGAAGGTGAAGAAATGAGTTAGAAGCTGCATAAGAGAATGGATGAAGCAGGTTGAGTAGGGATAGAAGCGGACCTCGAGGAGCTCAGTGATATCAATATTGCCAGAGCCAGCCACCTCGCCGCTCTCCCGCGGGCTCCCTGGATGGGACCATCCCTCAGAGCCTTCATCCTCCCCCGTCTCCTCCTCTTCCTCGGAGTCATCGTTACTATCACCTTCCTCCGGCGGCATCTGTTCTGGAGCAGGCTCTAGACCGAGCATCACCTTCACCAGAAGGGACGGCTCCGCACGCTAACCACGTTGGCGCGCGTACTCGTCCATGGCCGTCAGATACGCATACCGTCGGTGGAAGTTCACCCTGTCGGCGACCTGAAGGAGCCCGACCTCTGGCATATGGATTCCTTCTCAGGTTATCTTCTTCCAGATGGTTTCGGTCCCCAGTGACTGCCGCAGGGTCATCCAGGCCGACCACAGCGCTGGGAAGACTGCATCGTGGGAGGGTTCGAGCAGACGCCTTATCTGCTTCCCGGGCCGCTCCCCGACCACCGCATGTGCCCCCTCTCTGGGTGCTGAAGCCGTGGCGGCAGTCTGCGATGTGCCCGCCGCCGAAGTCCCTGCCCGCGCCGGCTCCGCTGCTTGGCGCGCCTCCGTTCTCCCCCGTGTAACGGCGCCTCGCCTCCTTCCTTGATGCCCGGTCTCCGCACGGGTGACCTCGAGCAGCCGAACTGGCTTCCGTAGAAGCCCCTCGGGGTACGCGATGGCCCAGTGTTCGGCGTACTCAGTTGCCAAGCCTGCGTCGACCCCGGTAGGAGGAAGAGTGATGACATCGCCAGAGCCGAATGCGGCGAACATTAGCCACATCTGGCGAAGGACGCAAGGGTTCGTCTCCTCCCGGACAGCATCGAATACCCTCTTCGGCATCCGTTGAAGGCACCCGAATTGCCTGGCGAACCGGGTTGGCACGTAGGGCTCGCAGATCACCATCCCGTCGATCTGAGCCACGAGCACCCCGCCCCGCATGCTCAGGAAGTATTCGTGCTGCTCCAGCAGACCCTGTCCATTGTCGATCATCTGGCCAACGGGAGTGGGGAATGGGCTGAAGTTGAAATTGGCGTGATTGACAATCCGAATCCTCACGCCCTCCTCATTTAGGGTCATCGGAGCGACCCCCGCGATGTTCAGCAGGGAGGGTCACAGGCCGTTGCCCGGAGGAATGACGACGTTTGGAAACGTGTACCCACCGAGGTGAGCAGCCACCCAGCCATGGAATAATTGAAAGGGCCCAATGATCCTTCGTGGTGACCCCCCTCGTGAGAGGCGTCCCAGGATGGCATACAGCTTAGCCAGCACTGGGACCTCGAGGTTGTATCTTTTGTTGGAGGCCATGGCGCCCGCCATCACCAGTGTCGCTGGGCGAACGCCCATCCTCGCGTCCTGCACTGGCAGGAGCCACCCACTCAGAAAGGCGGCCAGGAACGCCGCGTACCAGACATTTGGGTCCCGGGCCTCGATGACATGGTACCCCCCATGAGCGGTAGTCTCCCTTCTCCAGGACCCGCCAGTACGACCCGTTCCGGCTCCTCTGAGCGGTGGTCGGGCACCCGGGACTTCGGCATGCCGGCGTCTCCCTCGGAACCCGATCGTTGCGACCTCTCGCCGATCAGATTTTGAGGGGGGGCTTTTGTAGATGCCGGAAAAGTCCGTTGTTCCCAAACGAAGCTCCGGATACGGAAAGAGAGGTCATATTGGGAGTCAGAAGCACGTTTCGGAAGGCCCGAAGGCTGTGCGCGAAATATCGGAGGTCCGCGCGCAATATTGTCTAGGCGCACGCAATCCTTCCGGGATTCGCGCAATGGGGAAAGTCGGCGCATAATTTTCCGCGCCCGATGTCCCTGTGCGACCATATTGCGCGTCGGGCCCCTATTTCGCGCCCGCGCCGAATTGCGCGCCCGCGAACCGAATTGCGCGCCCGGGGTTGCCTATAAATACAAGGCGACCCCTGACGTTTTAATGGTTGCCAGAATTCGAAGAGTCGCTCGTGCGCGCAATCCCTCCCCCTCCGCGCGCAATGTCGATCATCAGGTAACCTCTTTTATTTCGCGCAAGCAAGCCTCGGGGTTCACCTTCGCGCGCAACCCCTTTGGCTTCTTTCCTTTGACCAATTCCTCATTCGAAGGCTTTCGCGCGCAAAAAAAGCCTCTTGCGCGCAATTCCCCCCCCCCCCCCCCCCCGAGTGCGCGCAATCCAGCCCGATTGCGCGCACCCCCCTATAAAGTGGCCATTCGTTAAAGAATGGGCCGTTGCCCCCGTGCGCTATCCGAAGCTCGGTGCGCGCAATCTCCACCTTCCGCGCGCAAAGAGCTGGCCCAATTGCGCGCCAGCCCGCCCAATTGCGCACCGACCCGCGGTATTGCGCGCCAAGCTCCTCTTTTGCACGCAAACCGCTCGGGTCGCCCCCTTTGACCCCCTGAGGGTACCCTCCTGCGTGGCGCCCGATGATCTTCATCCCGGGTGCCCGCACCGTGCGTTGTCTTTCCGTGCGGCCCTCCAGGCTCGCGCGAAGTGACATAGACCCATCGGCAGCAACTACACGTCCAAGATGCACGACGTTAAACTGCCTAGAATATCGTCCAAGCTGCATGACGTTAAACTGCCTAGCATATCGTCCTCAACACACGACGTTAAACTGTACTTCGTCCGGCAAGATGTTAAATCGTCCGCTTCATCCTCAACACACGACGTTAAACTGTACTTCGTCTGGCAAGACGTTAAACCGTCTGCATCACCCGATCCCGTGCCTCGCACGCAGGGTCCCCCCCGGCTTGGATGTGGCCCCCACCCGCTCGTCTCTGCAGGGATGTCGGGATTGCCCCTCTTTAGGGACGATTTATTGGAGTGGCCTTTGCCCACGGGGGCAGGGTATTACAAACCCCTAGTTTCTTGTGGGGGACTGCACGTCTGTATCTCCATTGTGCTTCCCCACTGCCGAAGCCAGTAGAGGGCGTGACAGGGATCGAGGTCTCTCACCTTTGTCCCAAGTCCCTCTTCAACTGTGCTTTGCCGCACTCAGGTTGCCTCAGTGCGTAAGTCCTGACAGAATGAACTACGTGGACTTTGATCCCTGTCTCCTAAACAGGGTACGTAGGAAGCCTCCCTGAGGTTCAAGCCCACCACCTGGTCATCCCGGTTGTATTCACGTCGGTTCGTCCATCAGTGGACCCCTCCAGGGTTCACATTTGCGTCGATTCACCTATGAATCCGCTCTTGTGGGGGACTGCTCATGTGTATATCCATTGTGCTTCCCCACTGCCGAAGCCAGTAGAGGGCGTGACAGGGATCGAGGTCTCTCACCTTTGGCCCAAGTCCCTCTTCAACTGAGCTTTGCCGCACTCAGGTTGCCTCAGTGCGTAAGTCCTGACAGAATGAACTACGTGGACTTTGATCCCTGTCTCCTAAACAGGGTACGTAGGAAGCCTCCCTGAGGTTCAAGCCCACCACCTGGTCGTCCCGGTCGTATTCACGTCGGTTCGTCCATCAGTGGACCCCTCCAGGGTTCACATTCGCGTCGATTCACCTATGAATCCTCTCTTGTGGGGGACTGCACATGTGTATCTCCATTGTGCTTCCCCACTGCCGAATCCAGTAGAGGGTGCGATAGGGATCGAGGTCTCTCACCTTCGGCCCAAGTCCCTCTCCAACTGAGATTTGCCACATACAGGCCTCCTTAGAGTGTAAGCCCCAAACACCAGCGTCCAGCATGACGTGAAACTGTGATCCACCCGGTCGTTCCATCCCCCTCAGTGCGAGGTGGTTCGGTTCAATCCTCCGCCCGACAGCCTCGACCTCCTTGTGAGTCGGGTTGCCATCGTCCAGCATGACGTTAAACTGCATATCTGAACAACGTTGACATTGATCCGTGCTAACGAGCGGTACGTAGGAATCCTCTACGGGGTCCAAGCTCTTCACTCTATCGTCCATCCTGATCCTTACCCGGGCTGCCACATCCCGGTGGGGTCATGCCATTTCATTCCACTCCACTTAACTCGGGAAGCCGCCCATGTGCTGGCCCCAGCGTCGGAGGTTCCCCGCAAGGGGTTCTGTCATCTGATCCACTCCTCGTGTTGATCAGTCTGATGCCGTCCCCGCTGGACGTTAAACTCGTGGCATACCCCGTGTTAAACATGGGAAGCTGAGGAAAACCTCAGGTAATGCAGTTCCCCGCACCCAGCGCGGGATGCCTCAGGCCATCACGCCTTTGAGAAGCCCTATTAGGGACGGAAGGAAGACATGCAGAGTCGCAGTGTTAAGACACGCCCCCAACACCCGGAGCTACCCGGTCTCCTCACCGCAGGTTGCTGCGCCGACCAGACTCCTTGGAGCGTCTGGGCGGAAGCAGCGTAATTAACCGGTGTCCATGAAGATATGGCGCCGGGAACGAGATTCATGAACATTCTTAAATCTATGAGGGAGACCCGGATTAGGCGACGAGTTCCGAGGAGACGTCCACGGAAGGAGGGGCCGACATCCCATCATCCCGGTTTCGATCAAGGAGCAGACGTCCCTGAATAAGGGACAGATGCCGCCCGCCTTTGGAAAGCGGTACTGCGGGGCCACAAGCTGCGCTCCCATCCCCTCGGGTCGACGGGCGCACGCGCGAACGCGTCCTGGCGGAACAGCGTCGAAACAGAAACCTGACGCACATCCGCACCGAAACAGGATGGCGACCACGTCTTCTTTCAGGTCTCTTCTCGATGTGGTATATGGAGATTTGGACAAGGCGGCAAGTTGTCTCCATGCTTCATCGGACCATTCCGTGTCCTCAGTAGGATTGGCGAGGTGGCTTATCACCTGGCTCTACCACCTTAGTTGCACCGGGTGCACGATGTCTTCCACATATCTCAGCTTACGAGATACGTGCATGACCCAATGCATTTCATTGACCATGGGGAGATGGACATAGATGATGGAGCGAATTTTGAAGAGGTTCTAGTGGAAATCGAGGATTGACAAGAGAGGGTCCTACGTGGACGGTCGATTCCTCTAGTCCGCATAATATTGCCACATGGGAACCTTCAGGAGAGCACTTGGGAACGGGAGGATCAAATGCGTGCACAATACCCACATTTGTTCCCCTAGTTTATGATGTATCTTTAAGGGGACGTAAAGCCCTGAGTTGGGAATAATGTAAAGTCCCGTAAAATTCAATGGAAATTTTTTCTTAATTTTCTTTGGGATTTTACAAGAACGTAGTTTTTAACGGCACCTGATTCCGAGGCCCGGTGTGCCCGGAATCATTTTCTGAAGTTTATCTCGGGTACGTTCAGTGACCGAATGAGCGGGTTTTTCTAACTTTTGAACCGGTTCTTGGAATTGAATTCCAAGGGCACCGATGGATTCGCAGCACCGGTAATTTCTTAGGAACACCTCTTCCGGAGTTGTGTTTTCACGAGAGAAGTTGTTAAAAATTGTGGAAGTTAAAAATAAAAATTCTGAGCTCAATTTTTATTTTCCTGAAGTGTTTATCCTTTGAGTGGAAGTTAAGGTAACCACCCAACATCCCATGGGAGGTTTTGAGAGTGGTGGGGCCCACACGAACCCCACACCTTCATCTTCCCTAACTTTCCATAACCCTCCATTTATTAAGTCAAGTTGAGTTGATTAATTGAGTGGATTAATTCAACTTTTGAATTTTTTTCAAAATTAAGTCATGTTAATAAAATAAGCAAAGTTATTATTTTATATGGGTAGGAACTTGTTGCATTGGGAGGTTTAGAGAAAAGCTAAGGAACCTGAAGATCTTCTTCTTCATCGACGAAGAACGCGAAGAACGCGAAGAGAACCGGATCCTCAAAGATCGACGACGCGACGCAGACGAATCATTTCTCCGTGACGCGATGATTCTCCTTCCGCGACGTCTTCTTCCACAACGGTTATTTCCGCGATGAACCTCTGTTCAAACTACACTCGAGGTAGGGTTTTTATGCTTTTCTATTTCGTAATTACTTCTGTCGCTTTCTTCCTTCCAATTTGAACCGCCTGTTATCGCAATAACGGGAGGAGGTCCGACCGCACAAACACGGTCAACCCTCCTCCCCCTTGTTTCTTGATTTATGTTGCAGCTCATGTAAGGCGGTGTGGTGCCGAAGCACCGTGCGGGAAATGTTAAAGGAAGGGAGGAGAAGTGAGGCGCCATCACGCCACACAGTTAGAAACAAACTAATTCGCGACGTCGTCGCGCCGTTCCAATGAACCTCGAAGGAACCTCGAAGACACCACAGCCGGAGCAGAGCCGCGGCGGAGGGGCGAGGCAACGTCGCGCCATGCCGGATGGACCAGGCTACGGCTTAGGCAGTGGTGGAGTAAGGACCGTCGGCCAGCTCCGGGCCGCCGGCGTCGGAGCAAGGGGACCGGCCCATGCCAGTCATGTGGCGGCAGCAGCCGGCTGGCCAGAGCGGGCCGGACATTCAGGGGGAAATCCGGGGGTCCGTAACCCCCTATTGGCCAGCAAAGCGTCCCCCCATGTGTGGTTGTGGTTACAACAAGCGGGGGGAAACCCCCCACGCCTCTTCGCTCGGCCGAAACGGTCGAGCCACCTGCCCGGCTCCAGCATGCCGGGCCGGCTTCCCTGGTGGACCGCCAGGCCGTGCTGCGCCCAGGCCGGGCTGGACCGCACCCAAGCAGGCCGAAACCAGACCCGGGACGGGTATCCCGGTTCGGGCCGACCCATAGGGTATTGGGTCAGGTCGGACAGGGACCGAAACCCCTAATACCAAACCTCTCATGGTCTTTTACCCATAACATGGGATGCGGACCTCCAATCGATGCACCATCTGCTGCGATGCGATCCTTGGAACGAGACGGTCTTTTAGGTATGTTACACTCAGGGTTTCGGAGAACTTTGGGTTTGGCCGGGTTGGTTCGTACACGAAACAACCGGGCTCTCGGAGCGGAAATGATTATAACTTGAGCTCCGGACGTCCGATTGACGTGTCGTCAACTTTGTTGGATTTCTCTTAGTGAGACAGACCTTTTGGCTTACTCCGCTCGAGGTTTGGACACCGTTGGAGTATGGTCGGGTTGTTTTTGACTTAAAAACCAACCGGTCCCCTGGGAAGAAAAGGCCAATAACTCTTAGACTGGGCGTCCGATTGACGCGCCGTCTGTGATGTTGAGTTCCTGTTGACGACACGGATCATTTGGATACATCAACTCCGGGCTATGTGTCAGTTGATGTATCAGCCCCTCGGCTTGTGGAGCGGACCCTCCCGAACGAGCTTGTTGTGTGCGGGAACCCTAGAGCTGGCTGCGACTGCGATGATGAAGACGACTGTACAGAAATCCTCCGTGGATTCGACGGCAACGACTACAGCACTCAGCGATCCTACGTGGATCAGTGCTACCAATCTTGTGTGGGTTAGCGCTCAGCGGTCCTATGTGGGCTAGCACCTACAGATCCTGTGTGGGTCCGATCTTGTGTAGGTCATTGCGGGGTTAGTTACCTATCGATCCTGTGTGGGTCATTGCGGGGGTTAGTTGCCTATCGATCCTGTGTGGGTCCGACGGCTTAGATGAATTAGTGGCTATATCTTATCATCTCTATCGTCTTACGAAGAAGTTTACCCGTGGGAGATGAATCTTGACTTTCAATCCTTATCTTCGATAAGATTGACTTGATATCCTCTGTGGATTACTTTTTGCTTTCCTGTGTGGATTGGGTTGTATTTTCCTGTGTGGATTGGGATGTACTTGGGCTCGAATGTTGGAGCCGAACTGGAATTGATGACATAGGTATATGTATGGTCATATACCTAAGTAGTGTCAAATGTTACTTAGTGATTGAATCTTTCCTTTGTGGATTATCCTTCGTGGATTCTGGGAGACCTTCGGGGGTCTCGGGGTCCCTACTGAGTAGCTTATACCCACCCCTGCTTGGGCTATACCTACACTACATTGTATTGGTTGCAGACGACGGTCATCGCTGATCATGGTTGAGGCTTGCGGAGCAGGTCGGTACCTGGAGGTGGACCACTGGGCGGGATGTACTCGGAGAGGACGGCTGGACCCGAAGAGCCATGGAGGCTATCTGTACCCACCCTTCAAATGGGACTTCCAGTGGATGGCTCGACGCTGCGGCTTTACTTTTCAGTTTTTTTACTCTCGTTTCAGTTTTACTTTACTTTAATTTTGGGTTTGTATTCTGGTCCACATACTTTTCCTCACTTACTGTTCTACCCAGTTTTTACTTAGTGTTTACTTCTGCTTGCTTGCTCTGTGGTGTTTGTTTACTTTACATATGCAATGCCTTCCCTTTTTACCGGGAATTACGCCATGGTGCTAGTCGCCAGCCCCTTGCCTATGGAAGGCGGGCTTGGGGTAGTCACGACACGGGCCCCGAGGACGGGTTGTGACATAGAATAGCGTTTATAGTAAGCTGGAACATTCTAAAAAACAATGCCCTGAATAAAACCAGAATCTCCATTTTGAATCCAGAAATGAGAAAGTTGTTCGCACGAGATTTCAATTCCAGTGAAAATCTTATGTACTGAAGGCCGAGACAGAGTTGAGGTAGCTGAGTCAAGTCTAATTGTAATTCCAAATAGATAATCAATTGCAATGATATCCCGCTGGTTGAAAATTTACAAGGGTAAACCATGGAACCCAATTTTGACAGAAGCGATAGGAGGTTCAGTACCAAAGTCGAAGTCCGGAGAGCACTTGAAAACATTTATAAACGACCCTCCAAAGGACCAAGAGCCCCGAGTCCAGAAACAATAATAGTCATTATTCGAGGAAAAATGAAATATAACATGTTTTGAATTCATCAGACCAATATGAAAATTAATGAAACCGATGTTTTCCAATGTTTTGCGCAAAAAAAAATAAGTGAGGGACGATTCTTGATAAACCATCCAACAAGCGCAAAGTGGAGATCATAGGAAAGATCGAGTACCTCATCTTTTGAAAACGTAATCTCTGATAAAACTCTATGCCTTTACATTTTTTTAGCAATTATATCGGAGGTCTTAGATTCTGAGTGAGGAAATCAACCCGCAACTACTTCGGTGAAAGACCTGGAATCAGTGATCCCCAAATTTTGCAGTGCTAGGGTTTTTTTTCCGTTTTCACATGCCGACTTCAGTGAGTGGAATCTCTTAGGTCCCCATTTATATATGATGATTATTTCCATTATATATGATTTAACACATGATTAGATTTACATGATATACATTAAGAAAGTGTGAAGTTTTCGTAGACTACTGCATTCTATTTTAAGTAATGAAGACCCAAAGTTTACATCCAAATTATATATAATCCTTCAATGGGCATTGAATATAGAGTTAAATATTTTTACACCTTATCATACTTTTATGGATGGCCTTTCTGAGATAACAATTAAAAACCTATAGGATATGCTGAGATCTTGATCTAGATATTATAAATGTTGTTAGGAACAACTCCTTCCTCTGGTTGAGTTCCTTTCAATGACATTTTTTACTTGAGAATATATATTTCTATTTTTGTTGAAACCCATTAAAATATGTGTAGAACAATAAATTTTGGAGATAAATTTTGAGAGAGAATTATATTGTGACATTATATTGATTTGTAAATTTTAGAGAAATTCAAAGCCATTTAATACCACATTATAGGAGATTAATTTTGATAAAAAATTTATATTTATAGTAACCAATGAAATATTGAATTTTAATTAAGAGAGAAATTATTATTATGATTTTTTCTATGTAAAATGATCATGAAATTTGAATATAAGGGAAATTATAGCCATATCTATATTATCTCCTTTTATATTCTTGATTGAGTCGGGATAATAACTTTTCACTTGGTGCTTCCATTGGACATATCCCAATTTCATGATGTATTATATATATCTCTATTGAGAAAGTAAATGATTAATCCTTCACATATAAAAATTCAGAGGTCATGCTGGGGGATCATGGATTATTATGGAGAAAAACATTTAAAAATAATTGATTATAGAGATAAGGTGATACAAAACAAGACAAATCATTTGGTTAATGTTATATTAGGGAATGATACATTGGTAGAAGGTACATGGAAAACCAATATTGTGATGAAACATAGATATCATCATTTTATTATAGCCAACTGATATAATTTTATGGGATAAATTCATTTTAAGGGGGGTAGAATATAATAGCCCAATATTTTATTATATATATTTTAAAATATAGGTAATTTATTCGATTCCTTGTTATATGTGAAACCCCAAGACTAAATGACCCACAATGTATTATATTGTTATAACATTAATGTTAAGTTAATGAAATTAATAATAATAAATACATTTTAAAAACAATTATTAAGATTTTAGATAAATAAAATACATATTTAAATTATTTTCAATAAATTAATTGTATGTTTTAAAAAAATTCTTCAATAATTTTTTTAATTAATTTTTCTGCGAAAATATTGTAAATAATTTATCCCAAATTTTGAAAATTTATTTAATGAAAAAGAACTTTATTTTTTAAATCAACATGAAAAAATTGTCTTAGAGTTAATTTTTATTATTTTTCTGAAAAGATTAATTCATTGATTATTGGTCAGAAATATTGATTTTACAAAAAAAATGAATTTAAATTTAATGAATATATACAGAAATAGTTAATTTTAATAATACTTTAAAATTAATATAATTTTATTTATATTATCCAATTATATTCTTTTGAATTGATTTTATATAAATGTTGGTATAAAAACATCGTATATATATGAATTTTTTCCTTCAAAATAGTGTTTCCTCTTATTTTGAGAATAAAATTTTAAATGTAATTACTTTCACATTTAGATATTGAATTTGATAAAATAGATTACATATTATTTATATTATTATCCATATATTTTATTGAATATACATTCATTTTTATCCATATTAAATAGTAAAAACTATAAAAATGAATCCCCGTGGTTTTTGTTAAAACAGGTTACCGAGGGGGGGGGGCTGTTAAATAAAATGATATCAGTATGATAGGAAATTATAATAGTTGAAATAACATTGTATGAACATATTGGGACCCCAAAATATCTCCCCTTAAAATATAATTCCCTCTTAAATCATATTTCTTGAGAATAAATTTAATATATATTATTCTTTTATGAAATTCCATGAATGTCCTCTCCCAACTTATAAAAGGATACCCCTTATTACATTACATTACACCACATAAAGGCTTTTAGATAAACAAAAACCTTACCAAATCACTTTACAATATCCATTTTCATGAATTTTTTGTGGTGTAATTGTTAATATATAATTTTATGTGTCCTTAAGAATGAGTCTAAAGGAGGCCTACTAAAGGAGAGGCAATCGACTTACCCAAACTTTTACAATTTATTTCACCTTATACCACATAAAAAATTTCTTCTCATTATAGAATTACAAACTAAATAACCTAAATATAAATAAATATTATTATTATTGTGTAACCTCCAATATTTTCCAATAATCCCTCAAATGGTTTGTGAAAGCATTGCTCAGGCATATGTGTGGACTACCACCACCACAATATAATACAATTCATTTTCCATCACCATCATTAATGTGTAGTTATTATGATGGAATAAAATTTTATATAAGATATTTATGATAGATTTATTCTTCTAAAAATATATTTTTTTATACCTTCTTACCTTCCAATTTTTTAGAAAATGATAATGTCACTCATATATACATATGGACTACCAAATATTTTAAGCAAAGTGATAAATTTTTCAATTCCACTTTAAATGGATGGTAATAAGGATAAAAATATTGAATATACATGATATATTTATGATATAATAATGATTCTATAATAGTGAATTAAAATTTAATTTTTTTCATTCACTTCGTCCAAAAGTTAAAACAACATTCATGATACATATGACTTAATGACTCCATGAAAAATGTAATTCATTTTTTTACTCTATGTATTTGGATGAATCTAATTATGTATATAATCAATATATATGATATTTAAATTATGAATAAAAATATAGGGATGATTGATACATGACCAATGTATAAGGAATGGAACTACCGAACTAAAATTATTAGGAAAAATGAAACTGTTTAATACTGAAAATGAGATTTTAATATGTAGTTATTAATAAATGGATGTTAAAATGTTATAAGTGGATAATATTTGATATTATATTCATTTAAATTACACATTTATATAATTATAATACATTTATATTTATTACATTGGATGATAGAATTATTTCAATAAAATGGATGTTGCTATAAGGGATTTATGTTTAATTTCATCGTTTATCAGGTTTGTTTTATTCTTTTACTAAGAAATTTCAAGATATTTATCTCATAAATATTACCAATTTTAATAAAATTTGGTTATTTATTAAGAATAAATATTTTAATTTTCATTTTACTTAATATAATTACTCAATATACTGATATAATTTTTAAGCATAAATCATCTTTATTTAACTTTTCAGTTAAAACCCATTTCATTCCATTTCCGGGTTTCCTAATTATGTTTTAAATAATTAATTTATTATAAAATGATTATTTGAATAAATTTTTTAATTTTTTTTAAATTTTTAAAATTTTTTTAAAATGAATCTTCTGGTCATTTTATGATTGATCTATTTTTGACTTTTTATTGAAAATTCCAAAGAAATGTTTTTTAAACTTACCCAATATGAAAAAAAAATTATATTCATGAACACTCAAAGATTTGATGATTATATTAAATTTCTCCTTGGATATCTTACATGATTACATTTCCCATAATGTTTTGTATGTTTTTATATTTTAAACAAGTGATTTTAAAATTAAAGGTTTATTTTCTTGACTCAATATTCAAAGTGATTTCTTAAATTAATTAATCTTATATGATGAAATATTTTTAAATTAAATGTGATATAATAGGGATATGATCTAATGATGCCATTAAATTTCATTATTTAGATTTATTATGATGAATATTATTTATGAATGATTCTATGAAACCCACTTCCCTCCCAAAAAATAATTATGTTATGATGAATTTTTTATGAAACCCATTTCTTTTCGATGAGGTGTGCTATGATGCTATGATGAAATGTTTATGAAACTCATTTCCTTAACCTGGGTATATATATGATTAATGATTTATGATATTATGGTACACATCTGTATGATTTTAATTATCTGAGGGTTGGTTTCATTGTTTTATACAATTCTAATGAATTGGGTAAAGATGGATATCTATTGAGATTTTAAGGACTAAACAGGGGAGTGGAATTAATTTAGTGAGGGATATTATCAACTATGATACTCTTAGGAAATAATGATGACTTGTACAATTTTTTGTGTAGAGATCCCAAAACACTATTATAGTTTTTGTAGTGAGATTTTACTAATATTGAAATTATTTTCAACGGTTATGTGCTTTCATATAAAATATGACTTATTCCAATGTTACGCTCTAACTAATCATGTTAATTGAGTCCCATAAATTTACTTTTTTGATCTCTGTAACTATTTTTTATGACTCTATATTATGTTTTATGGTAGGTGGGGTATTGTTTTGAAATGTTATGTTCATGGCCTCATACCCTTGTGCTCATGTTTTCTCTAATTAATCATCATTATATACATTTTTATACTTACTAAGAATAATATATTACCCTTTATTATGCCTCATTTCCCTTGGTCATGAATTATGGTATTTTGTGTGATATTTCTAAGAAGGGTGATAGTTATGATGAACTTGGTGGCGGGAGATGTAGTTCACTTATGAACCAATTTGTTTATTCATCCTTGTTTCCAACGACGTGATACCAATACAATTCTACCATGGATAGTAAAGTTGTTTATTGAATATTTCTTTTATAAGATATGATATGTTTATATGAAAAGAATGGGATCCTATTCAAACTATCATAAATCACATCTGAATTTGTAGTAACATGTGAAAAAAATCCCTTCATAATAATTTTTTAGGGGAATATATGCCAAGATTCAATAATGAAGGTCCAACATTGAATTTAATATCATCCAAAAAATTTATCTTCATATCAACATCCCTCAAAATCCCATTTAAGCCATAGGGTGTTTCTTAATGTATATATTAATTATCATAAACTACATTTATAATTATTATTAGATATGTTGTTGATTATTATTATTATTTATGAAATTACAGATTAATTAATTAATAAATTATTACACTATCATGTTATTTTATTATTAATTATTGTTAATTAAATTAATAAATTATTTTTTCTTATTAGCTATAATGTTTATTATTTTTAATTGTAATATTTTATATTATTAAACAATTTTATAATTATCATTAATTGCATTATTATTATTTAATCATCACTTATTAATTATTAATATTAATTATATTATTAATTAAATACATAATTATTAATTAAAATATTAATTGGTCTCATTTTTAATCAACTTCAATATTAATCAATTATTAATTAGTATAAATTATATTATTATTAATTATTAATTATTAATTTTTATAATTATTACAATATTAATTAATTGAAATATTATTATTTAATTGAATTATTAAAAATTAAAAGTTAATAATAATTTTTACATAATTTTGAAATATATTATTAATAAATATTACTTTACTAAAAGATATCATAATTTATTATTAATAAAAAATAATTATTACATTATTTATTAATTAAATTAAAAATCATAATATTTATAAATAATAAAAAACCATAATTATTTAAATATTATATTATGAATTGTTGTTATGAGTAAATAAATTTTTAATTTCATTAATTAGAACAATATTTAATAGCGTCTGACCCCTTCCTCTCCCTTATCTATTTATGTTTTTCTGTAATATAAGGGATTTATCCCCACCTATTCCGATATTTTTAATTTTAATATTACCTTTATAAATTAAATTAATAATTACATGTAAGAAATAATTATTTAACCATTAATAAATTATATTATTAAATTTTTATAATTATTATACGAATAATTAATATTAATTTTAGTATTACTTATTATTAAGGAATTTTTATTATATTATTAGTTAAATATATGAATTATTATTAGTAGTTACATTTTTTACCAGTAATTACACTAATAATAATAATAATTATATGTAATAAAAAATAATATTCATTATACTATTATTAGTAATTATTAATACATTAATTTTTTTATTAATTTTTTTTTATGAAGCCTAGGGGGAATCCCTTGAAACTTGATTGTAATTATCCAAAAGTGGAAGGGATGAAGAGATGTAACTTAACTTTTCTAAAGGATGGTTCCCTAAAATGTATAATCAAATTTTTAAATATTACACATATTAGGAGTAATCATGATACAATTTTTCATAGATTTAAAATTTTTACATTATTTATTAGTATTATAATGGTCTTGTCTAAGGGTAGTAAGTTGTGGATGTTCAATGGATTAGTTCATCATCTCCCATCAATATGGGGTTTCATGGATGGAAGATGAATTCCGATAGGGATGGGTCATTAACATATCGTTTTGGTATCTAATGAGTTTATGTATAGGCCATTAGTCTTTGTCTTGATTTCTCTAAAACCCAACACTCTTATCATTTGGGAATATAATTCTCTATTTATAAACTTTTCTATAAAAAAATAATAGAAATCAAACATGGGAAGAAGTATGTTGTTGTTATTGGATTACTAATCATCTAAGAATAATGTATCACATTTCATTAACGAAAGGTATTCTTATTAAAAATTATTGATTAATAGAGGATGAAGTGTTTAGATACTTTATTAGGTGTCTAGTTAATGTTTATTTTAATTATAATCATATTGAGTATGTGGTTATTTATACCATTGATGATGTTTATAATTTAATGACCATCAATGAATTTTTAATTTCACAAATTTTATTTCATTGGTCATCTTCAAGAGAAATATTTAAAAACTCTACATGTTTTTTTGTTATTAGAAATCAAATAACTCATATTATTATTGGAAAAAGAGTATGGAAAAAATATGTTATGAGGAATACTGATTCACATAGAAAAATGACCTTCCATAAAATTACAGGATATATTATGGAATCAATAGAATTTTTTCACAAAGAGGTTGAAGGTAAAAGGAATATCCATCAAGGCCATATAGTAGTGGATAATGAAAATGTTCTTGTAGTTTTCATGGATTAATAGGGGAAGGATTCTATTAATTGTTCTCTTTGGCATGAGATAAAGGGTATCAAAAGTAATGTTTTACCTTGTTCATTTGGTCTAAAGGCACAACCTAGAAATTCAATGGAGGTAGTGATGTCTTGATTACAAGTGCTCAGAAACTCATAAGGAAATAGTGAAGAAAATTATTGTGAAGAAGTCATGATTGGGAATACTATCTCAGTCTATTAGTGAAATAGATTTATAATAATGTTATTTTATCTCTTGATGTTTTCTACACCTGATTATTGTATCCTCAATATTATGAGGTTCAATTATAGGTAGGAAAAGAGTTTTTTAGTAGGATATGTCCCATGTAACAGAGTATAGAGACAAAATGCTAATTTTCCTTCTCATAGTAAAATGATGAATTGGAGGGATATTTAAATTTCCATAAGAGTGAAATGGATGGGGATATGGAATTTTTTATTGTACAACTTGTACTTTTTAGAATATGTGTGATGTATACTCTACATATAAGAAGTAATTGGTGTATAAATCAATTGAATAAAACCACATATAGGTATATTAATGGTTATAAACTTGGGTCTGTGCTGGTGAATGAAGTGTTGGAAGAGAATAGAATCCTTGAATAATGGTTATATGGGGTGTATTGAAGTACTGGGCTTGATTTGGGTACATTGGAAGTGGTAGAAAATAGGAAACCCATAGGATATATGTAGATTGACACATCACTATATGATGGTGATTAGATTTCCAAAATCCAATAGGAAATTAATAATATGAGGAAACATATTGGAATTTATGGAATTTGGGAATATATAGATGACACATCTATAAAACAATTTACTTATAAATATGCATTGTTAAAGAGGAGAAATGTTTTGGTTAATGAAGACGGATTTTAATTATTTCATCAATTATAATCAAGATCTATGAATGTATGTTATCATTCATAGACATTGATGGCTACCTAATATCATGGAACCATATCATATGAATCTGATTGATAGTAAGTTTATAAATCATATAATAGTTATAATTTAATATTTGATGTTTAAATTTTTTATCTTATATTCTATATTTTCTTTTGAAAGAGGGAATGAATATTTGTCTGGCCACTTTATCTTCTTCTTCTTCATTCATTTTCCTTTAATAATAATGTGTACTTTACTATCAACAAGTTATTGTTATTATTATTCATTTATAATGTAGTAATATTAGTGATTTATTAATAATGTTAGGATATTAATAAAAATATTTTATTATTCTTGTATAGAAACATTTGAATCAAAATATCATATTCAAAATGTACATAGGATGAAAATTACCACTTCCATTCCACATGTGTTTTTATAAGTGATAATAAAATTATTATTTTCAATTCAATTAATTATAATAAAATATTACAAAACAAACAGAAAATTATGTTTCAAATTTTATTTATATAATAGGTATACATAGCCATCAAATTATGAAAAATTAAAATAAATGAAAATTGGGATTTCTTTCATGCAGTTCATGTAGTCCATTAAATTATGACAAAGAATTTCATTTAGGATATTTACATAACCCATTGAAAAATAAAAAATATATAATATAATGTGACTTTTTTAATGAAATTTTTGAGAACTCTGATATATATTTGTTATTAAATTCTAACAATTCTATTTTGATAATTATTTTCAAGTAGTCAAAAAATATTGACCAACATTTTAGATTATTCAAAATATCTAGCATATTCTGTCAATTCAATCCCAAAATAATTACTAGATATATAGACTTCATATTTATATAATGTTTTTTGTTGTATTTATTAACATCCAATAAAAATATATAACATTTTTTCCTCAGGTTTTTTTTTGTGGTGACCATATTGGACTTTGAGTATATTTAATAATTACATAGATGAGATGCTCTACAATTGATAGACAGAAGTTGTTTTAAATGATATTAATTCCACCCATATTTAAATTTATTTATCTATTAGTGAGGGTCATGTGGTTCCTTTTTTCAAACATCATCATAAAAAAAATTTGTATGAGGCATTCTTATTTAAAGTTATTATTATGTTATAAATTTATTCTCCTAAAATTGATCATATGTTGTTTCTCAAATTATTATACCTTTAATTCAATTAAATTAAATATATCTTGGAACATTGATTATAATATCCACCACCCCATAAATGATGTTATAAAAATGAGGTAAAATTGTAATTGTATAAAAAAGGAAATTTCATTGAAATGAGAGACCCTATTGGTTATAAAAACATATTTAAATTAAATGTACATTATAATAAACTAATACTCTTGATAAGGGAAGTTACCTTAAAATAAATAATTAAATTCAATTAAAATGTCAAAAAAAATTCCTCGTAAAACATAACTTTCATAACCTGACTTTGAATTGAAAATATTTTTTTAAAATATTATTCATTTGAATATGATGTTTGATATACTCTAAATAACATGATTTTTCATGCCTAAAAATTTAGTCAACATCAAAATATTTATAAATATAAATAATACATTAATTAACATATATGAATTATTTTCAGTCATGATTATAGAATAATCTTACATTGATTTTGATATAAGATTTTAGTTAAAATAATGAGACAGTTACAAATAAAAAATAGAGGCATATATTGTAATTAATTTTATAAAATTAAAGTAGATGATTGTATAATGTCATTTTAATTTAAAAAAAATCCTCACATTAACTAAATATAATTTCAACATACATTAAATTAATAAAATAAATTTATTTTTATTCAAATATCTATTTATTTAAAAAAAAATTAACCACCTTTTTAGGATTTTATTCACAAAATTTGGAAAGTAATCGATTAAATAACTATTAATCCCAAGATAATTCATGTCTTAGAAAAATTAATCAAAAAATGAAAGAGGAAGTGTACATGGATTATCCACGTTAGTTATATTCTTGAGTCCCATAGAGATTTCATCCACATGTATAAAAACTCCAATTAATTTATCTAAGTTTCATTTTTTACTTCTAGATATGGGGGATATAAGCATATAAAAATGTGTATGATTCAAGGACCACAACCCTTTATAATCTAACCCATTGTTCAACTACCATTATTTATAGTTTTAACCATCATTAATAGAGTAATGTGGATTAGTTTCTATAAATTTAAACATCATACATTATTTAATTACATTAAAGCCTAATATAAACATATGTCTTAATTAATCAAATAATCACGAAAAATAAAGATGAATTTCAAAAATAATTAATTCATATTTGGATCATATATTCATTTAATATCCACCACATAATACACTTTAATTGGAATAAAATCTGACAGAAAATAATAATATATTTATTATTAATTTTTCTGTGGACAGTATATTGAATAATAAATTATTAATTAATAATATATTAATTCATATATATCCCCATATTATTTTAATATTACATAGTCTCATACTTTGGAAATATGTGATAGCATGATTTTTTTTAAATAACGATATGGGTACTCAAACAATTTCCAATATTTTGAATATATTTCTCAAACAATATGGTCCACCATCCATTCAAAAATATGATCAGGGATGATTTTTTTGATGTAATTTTAAACAAACCTAGTAAATGGTCACATAAATCTTATATAATAAAATTACATTGATATAGTAAAAAATTTGTTAGAACTAATGTTTATATTGGATGAATTTATTGATGAAATAGAGAATATTATAGTTAGAGAGTTTGAGATGGTTTTTATTGGTTAAAAATGTGGGTTATTGATGGTTTCATATGTTTAATAGAGGCTTAAAAATGTTTTTCTGGTATTTTTTGTGATATGGGGTTTTCGTTATGAAATGGGAGATAATCATTAGGAAACCAATTGTTTCATGTTGTTACAATGAATTTTAATTCAATAATATTTTGAAAAATTGTGTTTTAATGATTCAACTATAGTGTTATTTTCATAACTCTTTGATTTTTAATAATAATAACAGTGGTCATGTTTTTATGATCCATCAAGTAATATAGAACAACTGTTTTATTGTTTTTAGTGTGATCATTATTTTTATCTCTATGTTGGGAATTATAAAAGGAGTAATATATGGAAGTTATAGAATTGGACTAAATATATATAGTTTCCTAAAACATAGAAATTTACAAATTCATGGTGGATACAGTTTTTATGAATGACTCTAGATTAATGAAGTGTAGAAGAAGTGATTGGGTAATAAAAATTACATATAATTTATAAAGAATATGTATCATTATTTAAAGGGATATATAATAGTAAAATTTATTTCTATCACTGCCCATTGGTGATAAAAAGTTTTGTTGGTGAATGTTAGAAAAGTGGGCATAAAAATTGGTCCATTAGAGAATCATTTATGAAGATTATAAGGTGGTGGCATAAAAACAACTAACCTGTATTTTCTATATATAGGTTTTTGGGTTTAATTATATAATAAACTTATAATAGTTCTCTACTTCATCCATTTATAATAATAGAAATAGTGTCTCTCTTATGGAATATGATTATGCATAAATGATTTTGGTTATAATATTGTTGTAGTTAGTGTTTGTGATTTATTTAATTTTATACATCTCTGTTTTTCATAAAATCTTATAAGATCAATTTGATTTATCATGAGTGGTTAGAGAATTTTTTTCTTAATCTTATTATATACAATGGGATTTTCTATATTAAAAACAAATGACATTATTCTAAAAAAATGATGTTCATAAAGGATATTCGAGAATACGGATGTTTTTTCTACAAAATGATATTTTAGATATTATGTTGGAAGAATGATTCTCTTGAATAATATTAATTTTCCACGTTCCAAAATCAATAAGAGATTACTATTTCTGATGTAATGGGGTTAAAAAATTTAATGTTTGAAATTATGAATACAATGGGTTTGATTTCAAATTAATTATTATGTAAAGAGGATATTAATTTTCTTGATGTGGATCTATGGGTTTTGTTAAAGGCAATCAGGCCAGTGAAATTCAAATAATCATAATGGTATTGAACAGATTAGAAAGAACATGTGGTTTTTTAGATGATTTTGGCCTAGAAAATGGTCCCCAATATCTGAGTAATGAGAACTACTATGAAATTAATGTATAATCTCACAAACATAAATGATATTCCGACCTCAATGAATAAATTAATTCCTATATGATGTTTCTTCATCCAAAAGGTAGAAGAAGGATATTTGGTGGGGATCATATCAAAAACCTTAAATGGATTTTGAGTCTGTTCAAATATAAAAAACTGGTGTTCAGGTAGAATGTGTGGGCACTGAACCTCTTGTCATAAATTGTAGAATCTTTTGATGTGATAGTTTTATTGTTATAAAATCAAGTGTTAAAGCTAATGTTGTGGTTCCAGATGTTCAAAATCTCATTCTGAATAAATTGATTATGTGGTTGAAGGTCTAGTAGAAAAAAATTACCTTCAGTGAAAAAGGTAGAGGATGATCTTCTCAGTGGAACCGATAAATAAAAGGAATATTAGTAAAGGTAAATTGACCATTCTAGGAGTTGAATGACAGAATTTAGGGATGAAGGGATATCTATGAAAGGATAATATCAAAATGAGATCATATTCTAGAAATAATACATCCATATGTTCTTTAATAAATACACTAGTAAATGAAATTACAATTTTAATCAGTGTTTCCAGTTCATTGGAGTCATAAATATTTTATTCCATAGACTCATTTCACTCAACATCATAAAGGGGGAGCATGGGAAACTATATATTTTCAAGATTCAACATGGTTCATATTTAATATGATGAAACCCATGGGATTTTTTGAAAGGATAATGTGAATGTATAATCAAAGAGAGGATACTTTTAAGTGTTTTAAATGCTGAGTCACATATGTGGTTTTAGAATAATATTATATCAAATATATAGAAATATGATAAAATCTTTTCTATAATTTCTATGATAATGTGTGAAATATCACATGGGGATCCATATTAGTCTTAATATTCATGAAAGATAAAATATTATACCTTATTATGATTTAAAGTGGTTCCATGCATATAAGGGAAACAACATCTATAATGGTGATATTGTGGCAAGATCGTCCTAGTCATATGGGTCAGAAGGGGATGAAATTCTTGATTTTTAAACGAATACTAAAACATAATCACGTAGAGTATGAAACAGGTGAATATTATTTTATTCCAAATTAACTAAAGGTGTTCATTAATATACTTAGTAATACACTAATAAATTGGAATTTTTAGTAGGATAATACAAAGGTATTAAGATAGAAAATTATCAATTCTCATGGATGGTCATTGTATTATGATTTGTTCATCTACAATGCATTTTGAATGTTTTGCGTAATATTTATTAATATAATTCATTCATGTTTATAGATATTACATTCATTGGAGAGACACGGTGGAAATGGAGGCATGTTTAATGATTAAGTGATTATTGTCTGATAGTAGTGGAGTGTATGAAAGTATGGAGTTCTGGTTGGTTTTCAATAAGAAATTAATTTATTATAAGTGGGTTCCAAAAACATGGAAATAAAATGGTTTGAAAAAAATGAATACATAAAACAATGAATAAAAAATTTGAGATCATGAGGATACACTCATGGATTCTAAAAAAATATTATATGGAATCTTTGAAATGAATGATAATCTTCACGAATAAATGTCCTTCAAAACCAATGGGGAAATAGATTCTAAAAGATATATTGACTGAGAGAATGGTAGATATCTATCAATTCAATGTCTTTGTAAGTATCACATATGATTATGATGAATTAGTGTAAAAGGATATGTTTAAAGTAAATAATTTTAAATATTTCATCATAGGATATAATAAGAAACAAATTGGATTTCATATTTAGAACAATGTTATTTGGAAGAACATTAAGAGCAGGAAAAATAAAAAATAATGAAAGAATCCATTAGAACTATCATCACCTAAAAGAAAATTCATCTACGAGTAAAGAATATACTAATCATGCCAATATTTATCTATATAAAGTCAATACTACAATGTTATTCTATAAATTACGCAAGTTACATAAACATATTAATTTAGAGAATGAGGTTTTTTATATGGATGTTAAATTCTAGTGGTGTTTCCAAGAGAATATGTACGCAAAATATTTGGGACTACAGAATCGGGAGGAAGGTTTTTTTAATGTAGTATCTATAAAAGTAGTGTAACATCAGGAATTGAGGTGGTATATAAGTGTCATAATAAAATTTAATATGTTCAGATATAATTAGGATTGCAATAATCATATCAATTTTGGAGAATTTAAAATACAAAAACTTGTTATAAGACACAATGAGTTAAGATAGTGGGAGTTAGTTATGAAGGTAGAGATTGAATATTCTGATGTTTCAAGGATTTATGTGCTGCTGGAGTTTATTTTTAGTAAAATATTGAAAAAAATAAATAGATCTACAAAATAAATAAATAAATGGATGGTAGGAAATGATATAATGAATGTTTGGTTTTGAATTGACTTCAATAAATAGAAGGGGTGTATTTTAGTGAACTCTTTTCTTTAGTTGTTAAGAACACAAAATATCAATGCTGATTGGAACGTTTGAAAATAAAGGCATGCTTCTTGAACAATTATATATACAATTGACTTTACTTCATAGATATTTATTGGATTATAAACTAATGGGGAAACCTAAAGGATTCATGGAATTTGGGAAAAATCTAGAGTGGAAGGTCAAATAGTGATTTTATAGGCTAAAGTATGGACCTATGAGATACTGTCAAAATATATATCTCTTTATAGAGGATAAAAATTCACATTATACAATGAAGATCATTAATACTACCAGAAAATATTTAATAAAAGCATCTTCATAATACAAATCTTATTTTTGGATGACATTCTTTTATAGGGTATTAACATGAAATAAACTGAATTGGTTATTATAGTTTTTTCCAGAATGTTTGAGATATATAATCATTATAATCTAATAACATTTTTTGAATGAGAATCTAGCATGGTTTTTATTCTATAATTTGGATGTGATATTAATTAAAATACATATATAAGAATGTGGAGTACTGAATTATCCAATGAGAAGGAAAAATAATAGAAGATGCATCTATCTATATAGAATATTTCATATGTGAATTTTTGTCTATAATCATAAATGTATAGAATAATTTTTATAGGGGAGAATTTTTCTTTAGAAGTGGTAATGATTAATCGGTTTCTGGAAAAATTATGGAAGGATAACATGGAAGTGATAAAATAGATAATCAAGTATCATGAAGGATTGGAATGACTAACATTATGTTTTAGAATGGTTGATATATTTTACATTTTATTGATGAATACTTTTTATAATATATGTTCATATATAAAATATCTAATAACATTAATTTTAAGTAAAATGGAACTATCATACATTGGATGTTATGACTCTATCTGAAAGTTGAACATTCTACAACAGAGATAATATTTTTTCTACTGAAGTGGGTATAAAGATAATATGGTATATTGAAATTTTGGAAGAACTGAAAGTAGAGGTCTTGGAGTCACTACATATCTCATTAATATGGTAATCAAACCACACATTGTTCTATAAGGACCATTTAATTTAACATCATACAGAAATGATATTTTACATGAAGTTATACATCATGAAGTAAAGATTGATCCAAGAGAATGAGGAACCTACAATGATTCTCATGGAATGATAATTAAAATTTGATGTGAATGAGGACCAAAGAGATCAACAAAAATCCATGCATACCTAAAAGGGGATCATGATAGGATTCCAGAAAGAAGGAAAGATTTGTTGTATTTGGGGTTGGACTTAAAGAATAAATGTTTTAGAGTTCCAACATATCTAATAAGGATGGGAAAAAGATTCACACATAGTTCTAGATGGACCATGCAATTTAACATCTTCCAGTAAGAACGTGGGTGACCCGACATGAATAAAAGAGGATATCACGGAACCATGCAATTGAATGTCATTTGGAAAGGACACTGGATACCAATTATTTCCTTGTATGAGTTCATCACAAGCCTTTGTGCCCTGTTTTATATAGGGAAACCCTTACTAGAATACCTAATCCCATGTGATCTATGATTATTGTGGAAAACGAGGAATGATAAGGGTTCATTTCACCATTTAGAGGCAATGTAGGACATGATATGAGTATTTTTTGTTGTGTGGTGGCTAGAAAAAGATATAGGATCAAGGTGTCCCTTTTATCTCATTGAAAATGAGAATCATTCCGTATGTAGTTCAAGAGAAGAAGATACACTACATAGGTCTAGACCATATGAAGAGTTGGTCCTTATCTCTTATTGATAAGACCAACTGAGCCTAGGATTGAAGATACTAGCATCCCCATATATCATATGTTGACCATAATCAAGCTACTAAAAGTTCATAGACAAATTTTTTGTTTATCATCATGTTGTAATGATTAATTTACATGTAGTTTAACATGAGGTGATAAGGAAGAGTAATGTTGTACAATTTGATGTCTTTTGGTAAAGACATTAAGCCACCCATCATTAAAGGGGACATTTTGGTTCCCTTCAGTTTACTGTCATGTTGTAAGGATATTGGATCACCTAACCTGATATACATCCATGTGTGGTCCCAACTAATAGATTCTCGGGTGTCACTATGTATCCTAAAGGGGTTGAATCAAGACATACACAGTTTTAAGAGACCATGTACTTCAACGTCTTGTGGTAAATATGTGGGTTTTTTTTAGTTTAATGTCATGCTACTAGAAAGAGACATTACATGTAGTTTAATGTCTTATAGTGAATACATTGATAGGACATACACAGAGGTGGATGTTCTATTGTTGGAAACTAAAAAAAAGTATTTATTGAGAAATATTTCATTGGTTGGTAGTGTGACATGATCCCCATCCATGGTGTCATTTGAATAGTATCATTATGATAGAAATTGTGTATGATTTAAGGTCCCTCCCAATTGAGTTCCAAATTTTGGGGACCCTTCCCTAGTATAATTGGGTTTTTGAGAGCTAGTACCCGTTCACCATAGAGGAATGAACAGAGGAAAAAAAATTATTGAACCCCTATTCTATCTGATTCTGGTAGATCTTGAGGTTTTGTAGTGTGCATAACCTCTTGAAATACATCCAATACAACTCATCCAGATGTTTCTATTCTTGTTCATCATCTGATAGTTTCCCATAAATGGATATTCAGAGTAAGGGAAGACTGGCCTCTTTAGGTAACAATTCCTCTGTCTCGTACACCTATGTGTATGTTGTTGTTGGGTAGAAGTACATGTGGTGGTACGGTAGGCCCATAGAGAATGGTGGAGTTTTTCTGGATAGGAAATCATATCCTTGTTCACCATATTCTAGAGTATAATTTATATGGTTTTATTTAAGGCCTTTATATGTCTATTTACCACTGTAGAATAGAGATATAAATGATTGTATTCGATGTTATACTCCTTTTACAGCTTCATTAACTCCGCAAAATAGATGGATTTTGATGTTGCCTCTCACATTTGGCTTTGATCAACATGTCGACTTCCACCTCCACATTGGTATCATGAGAGGGGTTCTTTTTATTCCACTGACATGAAGCATCGATGATCTTTAGGATGTCTATGATTTTTCATAGCCCCATCTAGATTCACTCTAGTAATTTCTATAATGTTGCAAGAATACATGTATCAGTGTTTCTTCAGGAGTGCGATATACATCTCTTTCTCATTGGGAATCATATAATTTATAATAAAGGTATACCATGGGTATTCTTATATCCCTAGGTTTATCTTCCATATCTCATCTATGGTGGGGGAAACACCTTCCATGAATGATATAGGGGTGTTTCTAAAATCATCCTCATGTTCTTCCATTTATGAGTCTATAGGGACAATTTTCGATGATGTTGGCAGTTTGGGGGCCTCTTTGTTACTATCATGGAAAGGGAGGTCATTAAGAGAGATAAAATTATCTCTTATAATCTGAGTTTTGGTAGAGATCTGCTGATAAATATTTTCACTAAGGATAGGACAGGACTTGACCTATGAAACTGTGTCTAAAATTTATTCCATGCTTATGGAGAGCACATAACCCTCATTGATCATGCTCTAAGGATTTACAGAGGATGTCCCTAAACAATTACTAATAGAAACCTATAAAAAATCATCCACCATTGGATGCTTTCCACCCTTATTATTGATTTCTACTTTAGTATATAAGTTTTTGAAAGTATTGAAGGTGGCGTTGTCACAGTGAAGTATGGTGACCTTGAAATTGATGGGGTACTTTAATCATTGATGAAATGTTGATGGTACCGCCAAGTGGTTATGGGTCTAAGGCCTTCCAAGAGAGAAACTATGTGATGTGTCTTATTGTATGACCATGAATTCTATCACGACATGTCCCCCAGGGGTCATGCTGTAACTACCCCAAGCCCGGCATCCATAGGCTAGGGGCCGACGAATATCACTGGAAAGGCATATCCCTAAAATCAGGAAGGCAATGCCTTTTCAACCTGTGAACTCACACAATCCAATCACATAACAGGATACAAGCCCAATGTATAATATATAGTAAAAGAGTGAGTACAGTAATTAATGGGGATAGAATACAATTCCCAACTACAATGTACAAGTAAAACTGAAAACATCTCCTACGAACACCCACCATGGATTCTACCTAAAGGGTAGGTACAGCTCTCGAATGGTCGTCACTATGGTATGCCTCATCTAAGGTCCACCTCTGAGCATCCTCCAGTCCTAGTAACCTCATCCATGATTAATGTTGTCTATAGTCGACACAAGACACAAAAAAAAGTAGGCATAGCCCAAACATGGGGGAGTATAACAATACTCAGTAGGGACCCCGAGACCCCCTAAGGTCTCCCAAAATCCACAATGGATAAACCAGAAAGAAATAACGTAAACAAAAATCATGTAAATAATATCCATAACAACTTAGGTAAATTCCATTACATATACCAAAGTTATCATGTATACCCATCTCATTCATGAGGAAACACAAGACCCAACTCTTTGTCCAAAAGTTCAACTGTTCCACAAATGAAATTATACCATGAAGGATACACCACAAAGGTAAGTACCGCAAAGTTAAAACCACATAGAAGAATATCACAATGGTATCACCATGAAGGAGAGTACCACAAAGTTACACCACAGAAAATAATTCCACAATTTTATCACCACAAAGTTAAGTACCACAAAGGTATGCAAAACAGAAGATTTCCACAAAGGTAAAGACTCGTCTCACACCAGTTATAAATTAAGTACAGAAGTATAGATGATTATCCGTATTGCTAGATCATCTTAATTCATCAAGAAGCTCTACTTTTGACCCACACAGGATCGAAGATGACCTACACTAGATATGAAGATGACCCACATAGGATCTGAATATGACCCACATAGGATTAGGATGCGCTGACCCACATAGGACCACTGAGTCATGACCCACACAGGATCCAAAGATGACCCACAGAGGATCTGAAGACTCCTCATGTATAGCCAGCCAAAGGGTTCCCTCACTAAGAATTTTTGACTCCAGGAGGTTCCACTGCTCAGTCCATCGGTTGATACAACAACTACCATGATGTCCCACGAAGAGGTATCCCAAAGGTCCGCCACGTCAATAGGGACCCAACATGATAGATGTAGCCGCAATCCGATGTCTAGTATGTAAGTTATTATCATTTTTGTTCTGTGTTCAATCCAACCTATTCATACTACAACATTTTCTAAAATTATTGTGGAGTATAGCAAAATGACTATCTCAATCCAAGGATTTTGACTCCACAGACTGTTCATCAAACAGACACCTGCTTCTCACGATATGGCCAAAAAGGTGAAACTGGGTCCAGATGAGCCCGGTCTGGGATGACCCAACCCAGTTCAAGTCAACCCGACCCGGTCTAGGTCCAGCTCGGATGGGGTGGGCCATGGCAGGCCAATACCACAAAGAGCAGCCTGCTCGACTCGGTGTTGTTCGACGTAGCGGGGGTCACGCTTGACGCTACCTAGGGGGAGGCACTCCCTGATATCCTGAATGGTCCATGGACCATTCGGCTAGCGTCTACTGGCACAAAGGACCTATCGGAGCGGTCTAGCTTGTTGTGATGTAACCATTTGGAATGGTTGTCCCTTCTTATTGTACAGAAGACATGCGCCGCTTCTCCAACGCGGCCAAGAGGCCGGAGTCTCTAGCTCTGGCGGTGCAGACACGCACTATCGCTTTGATACATAGCGATATGGTGAGCAGGAAGACACCCTGCTCCACCACGACCAATGTTCCATGGCCTCCTCTTCCAGCAGCATGGACCTGCCCTTACCCTCCTCACGGAAGTCCGGTGTGCCGGTCACTGCTTGTTCCCTACCAGCACTGGTCACCGACACCGGACAATGGAGAACATCCTCAGGTCACCGGGATAACTCTGGTGGCCCATTTTCCAAACTGAAAAAATCATTGCATGTCTCGGGACATTGTCTTAGTTCCAAGACCAACGGGGTCAGATTCCGTTCAACTTGAATTGTCTCCCTCAAATATCATGTCATTCAACAAATTAGTAGAGGGATCGGGTTGTGTTTGGTTGGACCACACCCTCTTAGTTTGATCAGTAAAAGGAGGCTTATGAAGATTGAATCACAATGTGGAGTCACGATGAACATGCAAGAACAACCAAATTCAAAATACCTACCATGATATTCATTAGAGGTTTCGTGAGGTTGAAGATGAAATCGATGAAGGGGACGCTAGCGTTCATCACTCCCGCAACACGCTTCTGATGTAGGCTTCAGTGTTGGTTACTTGATCTTCGTTGGGGGTGTATCTTTGTTGTAGGATATTTATCCAAAGTCTATCCCAAACTTATCTTCTTTTCTTACCATTTCCCCAATAGAGTTGAGGTGTGAATATTAATTAAATTGAGAATTATATACTTGAACTAATAAATCTAGAAAATAAATTGGGGAATTCCAAGGGTTACCCCCCACTAAAAGATGAGTTAGGGTGTCCCCCACCACCATTTTCAAAAAAAAAGGTTTCAAGAAATAAAAATAAAAAGTTATTTATTTTATTTTTCTTATCCCGTGAATAACTGGAAAACTAAATTCTTCCCTGGACCTATTGTAGTCAAGGTGAATTTCACTTTAAGCGAATATCAACAATGCGAGTTCAACAGTGTCCTTGGATTTCAATTTCGAGCACCAGTTCAATAGTTAAAAAAATTTCTCAGATGATTACTAAACATACCTAAAAAAAGATCAAAAATTCATTCCTGACACACCGGGCCTCAGAATCACACGCCATCAATTTTCTCCAACTCTTAATATTTACATATAATTAAAATAAATTACATGGAATATTCTGGGTCGTTACATTCTCCCAACCTCTGGGCTTTGCATCCCTGAAATCCAGAACAAAAACTAGGGAAACAAGTGGGGGTACTGAGCATGAATTTAAGCCTCCTGCTCCATTGTTATCTTGTTGAGGTTCTTGTGCTTCCAATGAACATGCACCAGATGTATCAATCAACCACAAAAGAATCTCTCCTTTTGATCATCAACCTCTACTAGACCCTCCGAAAACATTGCCCCATCATCAATGCACATCTTGCTGTAGTCGATGTCTTCAGATGGTTTGTACTTGTTTCTCCTCAGCTGGGATACGTGGAAGATTTCGTGCACCTTCTCCAATTGCGGTGGAATGTCTAAGAGATATTCCACCTCGCCTACTATGCTAAGGACTTGAAAGGGTCCTATGAATCTCGGAGATAACTTGTTGTATCATCCAAATATCAGAAAACCTCATCTAGGTGAGACTCATATAAAGACATGGTCAACATCCTCAAACTCCATAGGTCTCTGCAACTTATCAGTAGAAGACTTCTGCATGGTCTATGTAGTATTTATCCGCCGCTAGATGAACTACACTTTCTCTGTGGTAGCTCGTACCATCTATGGTCTCATGAGTGCTAAATCCCCAAGGTCATTCTATCATAGAGGTTATTACAAGGTCGGCCATAAAATGCCTCGAATTGTGCCATACCGATAGTGGAGTGATAACTATTGTTGTGTGCGAACTCCACCAAGTGAAAGTGATCCTCCCAGTTGTGGATGAAATCAAGGATGTTAGCACGCAACATGTCTAGAAGATTTTGAATGGTCTTCTCTATCAGACCATCCATCTAAGGATGTAAGTTGCTTCTCAACCGAAGCTGTGTATCAAATGACTCCTGCAACCCCTTCCACAGCAAAGAAGTAAAACATGCATCATGATTAGAGACAATCGTAGATGTCACCCCATGAAGCTGCACAATCTTCTGTACGTAGAGGCATCCCAAGCCCTATGTTGGCCCTACTCATTGATAGGTAGAAAGTGGGCCAACATGGTGAGTCGACACACGATCATCCAGATAGAATCATATCCCCTTGATGTGCATGGAAGTCATGTCACGATGTCCATGGAAATTCTTTCCCACTTCCACTCTGGAAACTATAGTGGATGAACTAATCCTGGTTGATCCTGATTCTCTGTCTTCACTGGATGACAAGTGAGGCACTGTGAGACAAGCTCTGCTACTGGTTTCTTCATTCATGGGCACTAGTGATGACACCGAAAGACCTGGTACATTTTCACCACACTTAGATGCACCTCTAGGGGGGACACATGGAACAACCTCAACACTTCATTTGGTATCACCATCCGTACCATAGTATGTCATCTGAAGAGTATGACGTTCTCCCCACCTTTAGAAAATCCATTAGGTGCCTTTCTTGTGGATATCTGAGCACATCGAGCCTCACAGTCAGCATCCCCAAGATGTGCCTCCCTGAATTGATAAAGGAGCGAGGGTGTGACTATCATAGAATGAAGATAAGTTGGTCCATCTCGATCCACAAAGGATATATTCAAAATGGATAGCTACACCATCGCCTCACTTAGCAATTGTATACCAGATATTTTGCTGAGTTCATCCGATTATATGTTCCCATTCCAAGAGTATAGACTTTCTCGAACTCATAGTCTTGGAGGAACTGAAGCCAACACCACTATCTCAAGTTCCAGTCCTTCTGAGAGAAGATAAAATAGAGACTATTGTGATTAGATTAGACTGTAAAATGATATGCCATCAAGTAATGTCGCCACATCTTCACGGCGAACACCACTGCTGGTAACTACAGTTCATGGGTAGCATAGTTCTGCTTATGCTGTCTCAAATGTCAATAACCATAGGAGATCACTTCTCTCTCTTGCATCAGGATGCATCCAATCCCATTCCCTGATGCATCACAGTAGACTACGTACCCAACTTGCTCCTCTGGTAGCCTCAATATGGGAGTACTCGTCAGTCTCTTCCTGAGCTCCTAGAAACTCCGCTAGCATCTCTCTGACCATAAGAAGGGTTCTCCCTTTTTTCAACCCTGATAAGGGTTCCGAAACATTGGAAAACTCAGGTACAAATCTCCATTAGTAACTAGGAAAACCCAGGAAACTCCGCACTTCCATCACACTCTGGGGTGGATCCAAAGAAAGCATAGCCTCAATCTTTACTGGATCCACCATAACTACAGCCTTTGATATAACGTGTCCCAGAAAGTGGTCCAATCATATCCAGAACTGGAAATTCTAGAGATTTCCATAAAGCTGTTTCTCTCGGAGTGTGTCCAGACCTATCTGCAGATGATAGGAATGCTCCCCCTGTTAGTTGAGTATATTAGGATGTAGTCGATGAATACTACCAAAAAGTGATCAATGTATAGATGTATGATCTTGTTAATTAGCCCCATTAACACTTCCTGGGCATTGTTTACACCTAATGGCATAACCAAAAACACATAATTTCCATCCTAACATCTGAAGGCTGACTATTGCACATCCTTGTCCCGTACCTTGAGCTGGTGATAGCATGATCTGAGGTCTATCTTCGAAAACCACCATAATCCCTTCAGTTGATCAAAGAGTTCATCTATCCATGGTAGTGTATACTTGTTATTCAAAATCACCTGGTTCAAGCACTGATATTCCACACAGAGTCTCAAACTCCCATCCACCTTCTTGGCGAACAAAATAGGGGCATCCCAAGGAGAAACACTGGGAATAATGAATTCCTTGATCTGCAAGTCCTCCATCTTTTCTTGTAGCTCTTTGAGCTCTGCAAGAGCCATCTGATATGCTATAGTAGATATCGTTGCCATCCCAGTGTAAAAAATGATTTAAAAGTCCACCTCTCAATAAGGAGGTAGACCTGGATCATCATCAAGAAAAACATCAGCGCACTGGTCCAAAACCAAAGGATATTTCAGAATCTCATTGTCAACCACTCTGAGGGTAAGCCTAGCCAATTGATGTGTGATCGGCCGCCCTATGATCTGGGTCAGTCTATCCATTGGTGAAAAGGTTCCCTTATTTCCGATTAAATTAAACCTAGTACCATCTATGTGGACACACCGCACTTTGCGCCATATACAGTGGATATGAGCAGGGACTGTAGATAACTATTCCATACCCAAGATGACGTTGTAAGGCTTTGACGGCACTACTAGAAGATCCCAGTCGAATCTCTTTCCTCTTAGAGTAAGCTCACACTACTATCACTAGTGTGTAATCATCGAATCTTCTCCCAAGGAAGTCTCTATCCATTAGGATAAATCCAATAGCTCCACCAGAATCTCTGAGCTCTGAACGATGGTTGTGGAAATAAAAGATCAACTGGAACATGTGTCTATAAGTACAACAAAAATGGTGGATTATCCAAATATTGCACCTTGTATCATCACTAGAGTGTCATTGTCATAGAACTCAGTTTCTTGGAGCTGAGTACATCCCTGTCCACCTACTCCCTGTGGCCGGCATGGACCACATGGTGGTGATGGTGATAGAACCTCGAATCTTCTCCCACCACCTGCTACACGGCCAGCTCCTCTTCTACACCTACCTCTTGCCTGAGGACATTCTCGATCGATTCTTCACCCATACCCAGGGGGTCCTTAGACCTTCTTTTAGTTGTCTGTATGGTGGTTTGGGTAGTCGTGAGCCATGTGACACTGCCTGCCACATGAGTAGCATTGCCTGCTCCTCGCATGTCCTACTCTATATTGAGAGCCATCCACAACTGGTCTTGTATTCAGCGGTCATCCACCAATAGGACTTGTCCTCTTGGGCCACTATTTCAAATGCATGCTTCTAGATATAGATGACTCTGCTATATAACGTCTGGTGGTTGGTCTCGCTGTAGGTGATTTCTCAACAAGAAAACTCTCCACTAAGTGTGCTTTCTCTAGCACCCCCGCCTGTGTTGGGATGCTGAGAGAAATCATCGATGCACTAATCTTTTGTTAAAGCCCCTACTCGAAGGTTTGGTCCCTGAAGAAGGGGTCCCACACCTTGTCAATGGAGTAGTGTGAGTGGTCTTTGACCCTCACTGAATACTGAGCCATGTTCATGCTACCCTACTGAAAGTGGAGAAGCTATTATATATGCACTGAGCATAAGGTCACTGGGATGAACTCTACCCTAAAAAGGATCTCGAAGTCCATCCAGCTATGTATGACCTCTTCATGAACTTAGATCATCAAGCTCCACCATCTTCCCACTACTTGCTGAAGAAGACTGGATGCAAGGATCACCATGATATTAGCCACTGTCCCTACCAGTCAATAATCATTAACCACAACCTCCAGCCAGTACTCAGATGTCTGTGGATCTGTCTCTCCATGTATCCTCGGTGGCCATTAATCTATAACGCGTGCAACACACTCAAATGGGGTGCACCCTCTACTGCTGGAGCGGGTGTAATCAGCTACCCAACGGGTTGTCATGCAGCTGGTACACCACACAATGGTACAACTGCCATAAGGGGACCTACATCAAAGCATCGTTGGTCAGTGGGTTATCATTTCATACTCTAACTGGAACCCTATCTGGCTATCTGCATGGTGGAATCCTACAAAATAAATAGGTGTTCCACATTCAATAAGTTATACCTGGTGAGTTGACTCATAGAGTTCACAAAGAAAAGTTTTCAAAGACACACACACAATCTGTGATTCCATTCACTGAGTCGGAAATCAAAAGTTAGGGTCCTGGTGTATAGATACATTGGACACCGCACGAACACAGGAATACCAAAAATAAAAACCACACAAATTAGACCGAACACTATTATCTATCAAAATATTAGAGTCTAAGTTCATTAGTGGAATCAAAAACCTTTAATACCAATTAATCACGACCGTCCCCTAGGGCCCATGTCGTGACTACCCCAAGCCCACCTCTCATGGGCCAAGGCTGGAGACTAGCACCAAAAAGGCATATCCCTAAACTGGGAAGGCATTGACTTTTCAAACTGCGAACTCACACAATCCAATCACACAATATGATACAAGAACAAAGTAAATTATTTTTTAAAAGAGTAAGTACAGTATGTAAAGGGGATGGAAGACATGATCAACTGTAAAGTACACATAAAAGTGAAAATATCTCATGCGAACACTCATCAGGGATCCTACCAGAAGGGTAGGTACAGCCCTCAAATGGGTGTCTCATTGGTATGCCACATCCAAGGTCATCCTTCGATCAGCCTTTAGTCCTGATACCCTCGTCCTCAGTCAATGCTATTTTTCATATGCACAATAAAAAGCAAGGTGTGGGTGTAGCATGTGGGGTTGAGTATAACAATACTCAGTAGGGACCCTGAGTCCCTCAAAGGCCTCTCAAAATCCAAAAAGGGTAAATCAAAAATTAATACCATAAACACCAAGCATGTAAACAACAGTCATCCCTATATTGGTATATACCCATACATATACCTAATTTATCTAGTATACCCAACTCATTCATGAGGAAACACAAGGCCCAACACTTTATCCAAAAGATGAACTATTCTATAAAGGAATGAATACCATGAAGGTAACACCACAAAGGTATGTACCGCAAAGGTAACACCACATAGAAGAATACCACAAAGGTATCTCCATGGAGGATAGTACCACAAAGGTACACCACATAGAAGAATACCACTAAGGAATCACCATGAAGGTAAGTACCACAATGGTATGCCACATAAAAGATTACAACAACGTTAAAAACTCAGATCACACTAGGTATAACATAAGTAAAAAAGTATAAATGGTTTGATATATTTATAGATCATCTTACTTCATTGATAAGCTCTGTTGTTGGCCAACACATTATTGAAGATGACCCACATAGGATCTGAAGACGACACACACAAGATCTGGAGATGACCCACACAGAATCGGTATGCACTGACCACACATGATCATTGAGCAATAACCCACACATGATCTAAAAAAGAGCCACACAAGATCTGAAGACTCCTCAAGTAAAACTAGCCACAGGGTTCCTTCTCTAAGAATGATTGTTTCTATGAGGTTCTGGTCCTCAACCCATTAGTCGATACATCAACTTCCATGAAGTCAAATGAAAAAGTATCCCAATGTCCCATCATATCAAAAAGGACCCAACGCGATAGATGGCGCATCAATTGGATGTCCAGTCTATAAGTTATTAGAGTTTCTGTTCCGAGGGCCCGGTTGGATTCGGGTTCAATCCAACCCAGCCATACTCCAACATTATCCAAAACTCAATTGGAGTATACCAAAAGGACCATCTCAATCCAAGGATTCGGGCATTGTAGATGGTTCATCAAACGGACACCTGGTTCTCAATATATGGCCAAAAAGGCGAAACTGGGTCCAGATGGGTTTGTGTCTTGTCCAACCTGGTCGGACCGACCTGGCCTGACCCGGTTGGGGCTGACCCGTCCTCGTTTGGGTGGAACCGACCTGGTCTGGGTCCATCCCGGATGGGCCCGGCCCACTGGGCCGCAGTTCAGACCGTCCATCAAAGGGAGTTTCCCGCCTTGTTGGGTGCGACCCGCTCGACTGGGTGCGGTCCGATTGGGTGGGGCCTGACCTAGCTGCTACAAGGGGGAGGTTCCCCCAGTATCCCCAACAGTCCGTGGACTGTTTGGCTGGTGGCTGCTCATGCGCGGGAACCTCTGTAGAAGTCCCGCTCAGCATGACGCGGCCGGCTGGAATGGTCGGCCCTTCTTTAAGAGGTGCAGAAGTCCGCTGCTTTTCCACCACGTCCAAGAGGTTGCGGTCTATGGCTCCAGCAGCGCAGACATGAGACGCCACTTCTCCAGGCCTCCGTACTATGTTTCAGTCGCCTCTCTACTCCTATGTGGCCCACGGGCCGCGACAACCACTTCCGTCAGCGCAGATGTGCCTCCGCCCTCCTTGCAGCTGGCAAGTATTCTAGTCGTTGCTTGTTCCCTACCAGCACCGGTCATCGGAATCGGTCATCGGTAAAATTCCTCAGCTCACCGAGAGAGCTTCGATGGCCCTTTCTTCAAACTGAATGAACTGTTACGTTTCTCAGGATGTTGTCTTTATTCCAAGAACCAGAGGTTCATATTCTGTTCAACATGATGTCTCACCCGCGAAAATCACGTCATTCAACGAATATGTCGAGGGATTGGGCCGTGTTTTCTTGGCATGAAACCTCTGCTTTAGATCGGTAACAGGCGGCATATGAAGTTTGAATCACAACATGAAATCGTGATGAACAAACGAGAACAAAAAAAATTTAAAACCCCTACCGTGATGTTCGTTGGATGTATCGTGAGGTAGGAGATGAAATCGATGAAGGGTACACCAGTGTTTGTCACTTCTGCAACACACATCTCATGTGGGATCGGGCGTCATTTCCCCATTCTTCATTGGGGGTGGATCTTCATTGGAGGATATTTCTCCAAAGGCTCTCCCAAGTCTTCCCTCCTTCGCTAACCATTTCCCCATGAGAGGTAAGGTGGCAATACTAATTTTGTTAAGAATTTTTTACTTGAACTAATAATGTTGGCACACCAATTGGGTAATTCCAAGGGTTCCCCCCCCCCCCATTAAAATAAGAGTTTGGGTGTTCCCCGCCACCAATTTCAAAAAATAGGTTTCAAGAAAAAAAATTGATATTTATTTTATTTTTCTACTCCCACAAAAGACTGAAAAACAAAATTCCACCCTCGAACTACTGTGGTCGAGGTGAAGGTCTCTTTAAGAGATTATCGGCCCTGCGAGTTCAATGGTGTCCTCACATATCAATTCTGAGAACCAGTTAAAAATTAACAAAACACTGCTTGTGTGTTTCCTAAACCTACCTAAAAACAGTACATAAATTCATTTTGGGAAAATCGGGCCTCAGAATCACACACCGTGAATTTTTACAGACTCATAATATTTCCATCTAAATAAAAATAAATTACATGGAAAAATATGGGTCTTTAAAAAATCGGCTTTAGATATGAGCTCTCCATATTGGTTCTCTATATTAATCATCTTGAGGGGCTTTTTCTTCCTCTTATCATACCCCTTCTTGGTCAGTTTTGTTGGGGATTGGTCCCCTTCACTATACCCAAAATGTCAGATATTTTGGGCCAAGATGATATTGATCCCAGAGCCATTATTTATCAAAACACTTTGAACATTGACATTATGGTTTCTTTCTAAGACATAAACAGTTTATATGTGTCCCTAAATGGACTCTTTCTTATCCTAATATGTGAATGAGTTGGATACATGGAATCCTAGGGTCATGGTATCCACTCAATAGACCTCAACTGTATTTAATTATATCTAAAACTCCACTATGCATTGGATGGATTCAAGAAGTTCTTCCTTGAGTTTTCTTGATATAAAAAGCGCATCGTGGAATAATATCTTTGATGAGGCCATAACTAGGTGTTTAATAACATCATACTTCTATGCCAAATGTTACTGCTTCCCAAGAAGTGTCTGATCTAGGGTGTGTCCATTAGGAGATGGAGCAGCTGAGGTCGAAGGACCTAGGTCTTTCATGTTGGTTGAGGGAGTATCGACTTCCAGTGGCAGAGGATACTCAGGACTTCCCTATTTCCTATGTTGATGAGGTTGAACCTCTGTCGAGCTGTCATGCAAGACAATTAGGTGTTGGCGACTGATAGAGGGATATGAGATACCTCTCTTCTTCCTTTGAGAATGTTGGATTTATTTCCCAAGATTATCAGTTGTATATGTGTCTTATATAGGGATATGAACAAGATACAAACTCAGACCATATTCACATTGTCCCTTTTATCTGCTGCTTCGGAACTTTCAACCCCCAATTCCCTTGTTATATACAATAAAACCATATTCAGGGGAATTATCATTATCATCATCATATAAGGGGTTCATCCTGAGTATTTTGTTGACAAAACACAATATTATCTCCCCATCTGATGATGATTCCATTTGATAGGGAAGTTATCATGTTGTAGTTGTTGCTGGGAAGAAAGTTAAAGAGTTAGATTCTTGTTTAGAGAAGAATATGACTCTTCCACTTTTGTTTCTTCCTGCTTATAGTGGTCATTCCCACCAATTGGAGGAACATTATACTTCTCATCTTTGGGTGGTGAAGCTATTGTGAGTTTTTGCAATTATTACCTCTAGGGTATGTGAGCCCAATAAACTATTCTACGAGTGATACCATTGTTAAACTTATGTTCTCAACCACTATGGTTGTTGCTACTATGGTCTCCATGATGCAGCATAGTTTTTCTTACGTGATATACGGGTGTGATGGAAGCTCAAAATGAGAATTGTTCCTTGAAAGAAGTTTTCTAAGTGATAAAAACATCAATTTCTGTGTTTGGAATGTCCTTTTATTATCTTTAGTGTCCTAGTATGTATACTATTAGTAATCCTCTCTCCCCGTCTATGATGCATGTGCATCGCTGGTGTGGGGGAATTTTATTACAGTGACCAACTACAACTAGTGTTATTTAATACCCAAATCTCACCGGAGGCTATAAAATTTCAGGATGTTGTGTCTTAGGGGCACCACTATTCCAGGGGATCCATGAAGTGTAACACACCATAATGTCCACATCCTCAAATTTTAATGCATAATGTGGCTTTGAGGATTATCTGTCAAAGTATCATGAGGCTATGGTGGAATGAAAGTTTCAAATTTCCATTTTGATTTTATGGTTTTGGATCTTTGGCCATATAGATAGCAGAAGGGTTGAGATGGTAACAAAGCATCCAGATGGTCTGGAGGTGAAACTCATATCATGGATAAGGGAGACATCAATTCGTCAGTTGTTGATAACTCACCCACATATTTTTCTGTAGATAAATAATGCAATCCTTGTCTAGATTTTTATGGATCTCATAGCTAGATGTAGCAAAGTGGAAATAACATGATGGGGAGGTTATTTATAGATAAATCTATCCATTTGACAACATAGGTCTCTTCTTTATCAAACAGACCTGCCTCCATCCAATTAGAATATTTAAGTTAGCTATAATGGTCGCATGCTGATGGGATTGGTGGATTGATGGATGCTAGTTGGGAACAATATAACATTGACATTGGTGTTTTAAGAACCACTATATTCAAAGGTATCAGTTCTTGGTTCACCACATTAAACCGAGGTGTTTAGGTAAAGGATGGATTTTGTTTCCCATGAGATATATCATTATGGGGATATTTTTTATGGATGATGTTAGAAGTCGTGTCCTTGTTAACCATCTCCACAATACAATGAGGATTAATTTCATAGAAACGAACACCTTATTATACTAATTTGAGAGAATAGATGATGGACCCTTATTGTGAAGATAATTTGTTTTGAACAACCTAAAGGACACTAGAATATAGCAGATTAGAAATATGAGCCATCTTTTGCATCATGGCTAGAATATGATGACATGGATTTCATTGTTTTGATGGGATATGATCCAATTGTATGATAATCTATAGAATTCATTTATAACCGTCTGGTGTGGTGAGATTATGAGTCTACTGCTGAGGTGCTGTAAAAATATGCCGATAATTTGTCTCATTGTTGATTGGGATATGAGAATTTCATGAGACATGCACTACTCTAACTTGGGGAGCCTTAGTCAAGACTGGGTTATGGAATTCATCTTCAGTATTTGGGACATGTCATCAGTTATATTTGGCAGGAGAATAATCCTACCCTAAGGTATGTTCTTTTGTCAACTGGTTGTCCCCACTTGGATCAAGAATATACACATAGTCAAAATATGAATTACCTACCGAAATATTCCAACAGTCATCCGAAATGGTAGAAGGAATATGAGCCTCCTCTTGTGTTCCCTTGGAATGATACTAGAGAAGTCATTCATTAGAAGAAGCGGTAATATGTGCCTTCATTCTCTGATATGATGGAGTATACCAAGAAGATTCAGAAATAAGAATATGAGCCCATCCCAAGTCTAGTGTTACTCTCCCTTGGTTAGCCTCGGCTAGAATAGGGATATTGGCCCAATAATGGGACTTCCTATAATGTTGTATGACTCTCTGATAAGAATTTTTACTTGTCCCGAATCTAGTACTGGTCTCAATTTGTTAGTCGTAATTGGAATAAGATTATGAGCCTAGTCTGATGTCTCTCCATTCATCTGGATATGCTGATAATCATCCCATGTAGGAACAATAATGTGTGATTTCTTCAATATGGCCACTTGATCATGATGATCAGAGTTTTGAATCGTCCTGACGATAAGGTTGGGATCATGAACATATCTCTTGAATTGCAACCATAACAGAATATACTAGTGGAGCTCATCATCTATCACGAAAATGTATTAGAAATTTAGAAATGTGTGTGCCGGTATATAATCCTACACGTTTTCCATCTCCATGACCTTCTGAGAGATATATTCTATTGAATCAGGGATATGAATTCACTTCTATTCTCCATGTACCATTAGGGGTATACCTATAGGCTTTATGCATGTGGGTAGGACTATAATCCTACCCCGTGTTTTCTACGAGAATATTCCTATAGACTTGTCACAACCCAACCCAACGGGGCTTGAGCCGTGACTACCCAAGCCTGCCTCTAATAAGCCAGAGGTTGGCGACTAGTGCTGAGTAGTCTATCACACACATGGGAGGCATTAGCCTAAGTTACCTGTATACAAGCACCCACATACACATCCATGAAACAGTGCAGAGATATATAAAACTGAATAGTAAATGCATGCATAAAATTGTCCCAAAAAGAGTGCAACAGTAGAAGAAAAAAGAGAAAATAGGGCCCACCAAAAGAAAACTACAAAGGCATCCAACCTGACTAGAAGAAAGGGTACACTGCCAAAAACACCACCAGAAATCTCCTCAGCACAGCTCTAGTAAGACTCCATGGTGAGTCCCGCTCACTCAGCTCTGCCTGCTTCGGGTCCTCATGGGACTCCATAAAAAGGCATGTGGTCTGCACAAGACACAAAAATGTGTGGGAAAAGCCCATGCAGGGGTGAGTATAACAATACTAAGTAGGTACCCCAAAAACCCAAAATAAAAGCGAACGACTAAAAGGCAACAGTCCGCTCCCCCAGCCAGAGGGAACCCAAACGAGAGAGAAACTCCACCTCGAGACCATACCCGGCTAAACATGACTTGTCAGCAAAACTTAGGTGTATTCCCATACATACACCATGAACATCTTCTCAGGTATATGCCCATACATATACAATAAGAAATCCAGATATACTCAAACCTGCACCAAGCCTCATGAGGTTTCAAACTTGTAACCTGCAACGTGTACATAACTAAGAGAACACACTCCATGAGATCTATCATCCTAGAAGACAGTCGTCCAAAAGATACACTCCATCAGGTCCCACACAAACATCTCAGATGCTCACCTGAGGGATCATGCTCCTAAGATATCGTCACTAAGGAAACCTTGCTGAAAAAACAAGAACACCAAACTCCTCAGATAGGGGATCTCTTCTAGTGTCTGCTAGGGGATACGAGAACCCACACCACTATTCGAAGATCTCAGATATATGGGATGACTCTCAGGGTCCACTAGGGGATACAACAACCCGATCTGGCATTCAAAGATCTCACAGATAGGGAATCACTCCTAGGATCCGCTGTGGGATAACACAAACTGATCTGCCGCTCGACAGAAACACGTCACTCAGATAGAGGATCGTCACCCATGTCATAACGGTCACGATGATACCAAAACCCCATCTGGAATATCTTATGCTATAGGGGATCAAACTGACAATGTCGTAACCCTACAGAAACCACGTGCTGAGTAGGGGATCATATAACCAATGATACCATATCCCTACTATAATCCTCATGATGAGTAGAAAATCGTATACTCCACCATGCCACAACCCCACTGAGCATGTCCCACTACATAGGGGATCATATTCCTGATGATTTCAAAAACCCTATGAGGTTGGCATGCTAGATTGGGGATCGCCGCCCGTGGATAAGTGGTCACAACGATACCAGGAACCTGATCTAGGGAAACGATGCTAGGGGATCCTACTCCGAGCCCACCTGGGGGATTCCACAACTCTAAGAGATTAAACATCCCATCAAGAGGATTAGAAATGTATACTATGGTCGTGATGTCATGTGAACCATCTTAGGAATGAACCAAGAGAGTACCATCAACCACTGCTGGTCCGAATGTCGCTAACCCGAGCAACCCACCACAACGCCACACCGCGCACCACCAAGGCCGATACTGAGGCCACCATCGTGATCCATGCAGAAAAACATGCAGGATAGGATATTTACTCACCTGAAGTGGAAAACTGGTGAAAATGGCATTATTCACCATAGCTATCCCCAATGGGGCCCACACTACGATCCCGAAACTCATCAAGTGGACCATACCACTGTGATCCCCTTGGAAAAACACATGGGATTGACTACTAGATCATCCCAAATGGACACCTAGTGAAAAATGTACTCTTCACCGAAGCCATCCTAGGTGGGGCCCACAACACGATCCTGAAACTCGTCAAACGGATCACACCGCTACGATCCCCTTAGAAAAACACACGGGATCGACTACTCGATCGTCCAAAACAGAAACCCAGTGGAAAAGTCAGATTTTTCTACAAACGCCGGAACCCAGCCTCATGAGACCCACACCATGTTCTTTGTCCCAACACTCGAAAACTATATTGAATAGTCTGTCATACCATCAGGGTTTCAACTCCACTGACAACACGTCATTCGGATGCTCCATGTAAAAGATGCGGCGGGTCGAATTTGAAAATAATAAAATATTAATATTTTTTTCAATGTTTCATGGCCCCAGTCCAAAAAACAACTCATAAAATTCCCAATGTAGTCTCAAAAGGTCCATCTTGACGCAAGGAATGAGTCTCCATAGATGGCTCACAAATCGGACATACGGTTTGCGAGTTACGGGGGTTTAAAGAACCCCTAAAAAATTCTGGCCAGACCACCGCCTGCCTCACCGGAAACCACCGCGTCGCTGCCGGAATCTGCCGCAACAGTCGCCACCCTCGCTGGAATCTACCATGGCCGCCACTGGAGACCGGAATTTCCATTGGAAAACTTCTGTGAGCCACCAAGAGAACCCTGGTGCTCCAAATTCAAATATGAGAAATCTTTCAAAAAGCTCGAAACCAGAACTACACAACCCTTCTGACGATTTGAAGAAAAACAACGCATAAACGGGATCCAGGATTTTAAAACTCAAACCGCCTGACTTTTGGAAGCTCTATAATGTTTTGCACACTCTGTTGCTATCACTGCTCGATCTAGGAGTGACATCCGTCAAAATCAGAGCTTGATGACACCTTGATTTCTAGATTTGGCCGGTTCATTGATATGATTAGGAAGATAGAGCTGCTACGTATAAAACTGGGTGGGGGAGAGAGAATGTTAGATATTTGTTTATTCAGCTCCACTTCCCCGCCCGACATGCCCCCGACCTAACACCTGATGCCGAAAAATATTATATCCCAGCTATGGTAAACATGGCATTCTGAACTCAACCATAGTCTCAGAATTGTGATATGAGATATTGCTTAGGAGTTATTTCACCCGACACTAATAAATAAACATTTCAATTAATTTAAAGAAAAACCCATGGTGGATTTTCTCATAGAAGGACCACATCTGCAATGTTTACACCTTGCCTAGGGTAAACGGCACACTCCGGACACAATTGGGCCCTCAGATTCCCGTTTTGAGACATCGTTTAGAAGTTAACTTATTCTCTTCTCACACATAGTATAAGAATACTTAATATCTTTATAAAATTGATTCTGGCCACACCGGGCCTCAGATTCACAGGGATTCTTTGCGCCTAACTCTAGAATTATTCATAGGAATATTAAAAAGTTTGGCAGGGCCAAAACCTGAGTCTCTACAAGACTCGTTCTGACCAATGAGGGATATGATCCCACTAGCTAGTCCCTAGTAGAGTATGATATCATGCGTTGTCAGAAGGAGTAGGATTATTATTCCTATCCTGGGTATCCAATGCCTTATTTCTCTGATAAGTATTCCTCTATGGAGCGCGTGACTGTGTGTCTGAGGTGGTTGTCTATCAGGGGGTACACATATTAGGGAACTGATAGGTAAGATTATGATGATTTTGATAATGATGATTAAAAGGCACCCTACTTGGTGGTTCTTTAACCATGGGGAAGCTGGATATGGCCCCCTGATCCACCTTATAATGTGAGAATGGTGGCGGTTGTCATACTCTATGGATATGATCCCAAAGCGATTGATCTTTGTGGTCAGGGCCACCAGTTTAGTTGCAACCTTTATCACGGGATGTGGACTTGTTGGCTATTGCACATGGATAATCTTGTGGGTAGATTCCTTATCCTAGATCGTACCATATCAGTGGTATTTCCGAGTCCTCATGTTTGATACCTGCTACTAGATTCGTTTGGCAAACAAGATCGTTATATGACTCATGATGGTCGTGGCGGAGGATGATGTACTGGAAAGAGTGTTAGAGGTTGGAGACATTCTCTATGACTAGGAGTTTGAAATGTTGTAGACAAAAAGAAATGAGGCCTACAATCAGTGTAATATCATAGACATAATAACACTATATTAGATATGCATGTTGAACACAATTTTCATGTGTTTCATTTCCATCCATTCTGCTCACTTGGACTTGTCTACATGAGGATGAATATACAAGAATCCCATTTTATGATGGTCCTTCTATTTTTTGTCTAGGATTTATAAAAATATTCATAAGAGGTTCACATCAATGCTATTAATTATGTTATCATATGAAGGGAAAGAATCATGGCTCGAAAAATTATAAAATGGTTGTTTTATATTTCATAGATTCACGTTGGGTTCACCATTTTTGTTTCATCGGGTTTTGGATAGGACATGGAATGGATTCCCCTCGATGGTTTGACCGAGGAGTACTTTAAGGCCCCACTAAATCACACACATCAAGTTCTCCTTCAGTCTTATCTTTCCTAGAAACTCATAATGGTTCCCTTATCGATAGTTTAGTATAGACCTTCTTTCCAAATGAAAACACTCATATAGGTTTTCAGGATAAGCTACTCTTGGGGACTCACATTGGTCGAGGGTATGGGAGGTCAGGCTCATCACACCCTTTGGAAGGGGGGATAATGCTTCCTACTATAGGATCTATTATATATTTAATAATTATTTTTGAATATATTCTTAATCCTCGTAAGTGACCATTAACCATATCAAAATGACTATCGCATAATTCTATTTTGTATGCAATAGAATGGGATTTCATTGGGGAATCTATCTATATGTTTCTGAAGTTCATCATAATTTTATGATAATGAGCGGTTGTGTAGATGTTGAAACCATACGACCAAATGTTTCGTGATATGATCCCATATATTGAGGGGGAGAATATCTCGAGGATTGGATTGAGCTATTATGATCTATCCTACGTATCATAGTTAATGTAGGAATCAAAACCCATGTAGTCTGTTTGAATTGAAAAGATTAATTCTATGTGGAGAATACTATGTTTAAGTAATGAGACACCAAAGGTTTGGGCTTGAGTCTCGGTGATATTTCCTACGATTAATGGTTATGGTAGGAATGAGATTCATCATAGTTCAATAATATAAGGGATTTCATTCCGATTCCACCCTTACAGCCCTGGGTCAATGGTGAAAAGGTCCAGACTAATGTGAATCCCCAAGTCTACTGGATCCATGATCGTTGTGAGAAGCAAGGGAAAAAACTTTTCCACTTCTATTGCTTTGGCTAGAGGAGGCTTAGATATCAGTATTAACATGGGTATTCAATATGGAGCTTGATCTTCAAGGAGAGGTAGACTACGTATCCTGAATATGGAAGGAATTAGAGTCATCTTAGTTCTTTTGGTTTGGGGATTACACACAGATTTTTACTTGGTAAATTGGAATCTAGTGCTCGATGTGGTGTTTGTTGCATCCTCTTATGCCCACAAGATCCATACTTATTTTGAGAGACAAAGGGGGACCACATGATCATTCTCATGGAATATAGTTATGATACCTATATATTGTGTAGTTATTAGGGTGTTGGATATGGATCGTGTGCCTTTAAGGAGGCGTCCTATGTATCTTCGTTATGGTGAGATTCAGAGTTCTCAGAGTTCTTTGTTTTGGGCTTGTAAACTGAGTCAACCCAAATGAATTGGACTTATTATCTTGAAGTGTGACATGACCCATCTGGAATTACCCATAATTCTACACATGAAATGGATCAACATATATGGAGGGTGTCACAGGAGACATGGTGGAATGGTCAAACGGGTGTCACATGTCTTGGCTGACACCTCTGGAAGACATTGTAAGACTATGTTGACATGTCCAGGGGTGGGGCTTGTGATGGATGACACCACTAGGGAACATCATGAGACTAGGTTAACATGTCTAGGGGATGCCACGGGTCTCAGATGACTTGTCTATGGGTGCCATGAGAGCTGGTTTGACATGTCTAGATGTGTTAGTGAGACTTGGTTAGCATGATAAGGTGCCATTATATGAGTCAAGATTTATATCTAAAGTATTTAATGAGTCATGGGGGACATTCCCAGAGGGTTCGTGGGATACAAGTGGAGCTCGTGGGAGGATTGAAATACTTGTACCGATAGTTCTGGAATTCTCCGCATGTCCCCATTGAAATTTCAATGGTTTGTCATAAGATCTATATGATTCAAATTATTTCAAGAAAATATCATTGAGTGACACCTTTGAGCATATGGAGCTCCATGATAACTCCTTCACCTTGAGTCCACTACTTTGAATCCAGAATATTTCCCTTATATTTAGAATTCCTTGGATCAGTTCAGTGTTAGTTTGTTTGGGTCTCGCAGGATCTGGAAGACATGCGATATGGTCTTCACTTGTCTCTCTATAAGTCCATCATGGGACCTTTAATTGATCATGTGAAAGGGATTTATAGCAGACACATGACTACTTCGGTAGTCCATCAGTGTATTTCTTGGTGTAAATTCTGATCATCTCTTGATCGGCCGTGTGTAGTATCCCAAATTCTTAACACAAATGTGCATAGAAGCGGCCTGGGTCAAAACTCATAGTGTCCAACCAACCAACCCTTTCTTCAAGTTGAAGTAGAGAATTCATATACATATCCATCCACATACTCATTGATTGGTGTAGGGTATATCATGTGAGTCTAGGCTGTAGATGACCTAAGATCTGAAATTATGCATCTTTGCGAGTCTCTCGTGGACCGCATCAAGGGTACCTATTTATTTTTAGCGATCACAGTTCCATCCATCCATTATCTGATTATTATAAACTATTGGGGACTTAATCTTCAAAGGACGTTCATTTCGTAATGAAGACAGAACCTAGGGACTTCAAGAGATCCAAATGATTGTTAGAAGGAATTATCCAGTCCTTGGAAGGATTTTATCAAGGTCACATGGCACTGTTCCAAGGGTGTGTTGGACGCATCACATTCCCTTCATTGATCGCGAATACTACTCTGCTCCTTCTTTATTATCTCCATCTCATTATACGATGAATGTTGGGAGTCATCTGATATTGCATGTATGGAATTGAGGGTATTTCCTCTTTTTTTTATGGGGATGCATTACATGACCAATGTTGTTTGCATGGTTGTGTATGAATATTCCATGGTAAAATAAATTTTTTTGTCCATAGAGTGCCATGATGTTCTCTGTACATGCACAAGTCCTTCTTTATGGTAATGACGATAAGCCTGAGGGACCCATAAGACACACCAGATAGGTCATCAGGGACTAGCAGTACATTCAACATCTCTCAGGGCATGTTTCACATGTCTTTAAATGACTGCAAACACCACTCACATCCTCAATTTTGATACCCCTTGTTTTATGCGATAATATTTCAAGGGTATGCGAGTTTTCTTGAGTAATATCTATGTTTTTACTCGAGTTTACAGTGGTGTACCAAGTGATTAATATGAATCATACGAGGTTTAACATGTAAATTTTGGATCAAACCATGCCTTAGTCCTTAGAGAACTACAGATTTCTCTGGACATGCCCGATGGCTTCCATGTGGAACAGTTGACAAGATGAAGGGGTTTATTGAGATGAACTAGATAGTTTTTGGTGCATCATGTGTCTTTGGGGACATTCCGCATGTCTTCCAACAACTGCATAACCCTGTCACCTTCCCCTAGTTACCTCTTTCACTATTTATGATAATGGATCAGTGATATTGAGAGTTGTCCTGGACATCATCAATAGATTTTATTATTCCCAATGATGACTTGGTGTTTGATCTGTATGACTAATTGGGGTATCTACCTTTTAATGTCGCTCCATATTATTTTTGATGTAATCTGGAAGGTTTTTCAGTCAATTAGCACTGACAAAACTGAATGACATGGAAGGCGCTCATTCGGCTATCACCATTTAACCATTGGTGAGAAAGGGTACTCATTATGGATGATTCAACATGACATTCCGTGGGATAGTTGTCATGTATGGAGACTTTTCATGTCCATCAGATGGTCACATGATCAAGAATATTTTTTGAGGCTATGCATGTCTTCAACCATCAAATTCTTCCTTCCTCTCATGGGAATGATAATACCCACATTTAGGTGTTTCTTCCCTTGTGTTTTTTATGTGTGTTTGGTGGGCGTCAAAAATCACTAGAGATAAATAATGAGTTATTTTGTAATTTTCATAGATAATATTTTTCCATCCATTCTCGAAGTACAAATATTTACCATGATCTCAGAGAGCACATTTTGTGGGACAACATGAAAATGGATATCATTGAGTACATCTCAATGTTCATGATATATAAGTGAGTTATGGTAGAGTGAAATATGTTAAAGTTGATGATGAATTCATTTCCCATACCAACTTGTAAATGGGCAGATATCAATGTGGACTATTTTACTAGTCACCTAAAAACATCTAAATGAAGCAATGTGATATGGGTTTTAGTGGATCATGTATATAAGACTTACAATATAATTTCGATTTGGAATTATTTATTACATTAAAAACGTACAAATATATATAAATTATGTGGTGGGGATTATTGGGAACAACATCCAATCATTTTTTATCATGATCTGGGGTAATCCTCTAAAATATAGAAAATTTCATGATATATAATGAATATTGAATTAAATTTCCATATGAACTATTAACCCTAATATGAGGGTTACTATGAAAATACCATGTATACACTCAATTAAAAGATGAGATATTTCTTAAAAGAATTTAAATATGGATGTAATAAAAAATTATCATTAGTCATGTTCTCATGTAACAATAGCTTCGAAATGAGTATTTAAATGGCCCCATATGAAGCTATATAAGTGAAACGATGTAGAAAACCAACTTGTTAAGATTCATTTGATGAAGATAAAATACACAGACATTATATTGTGTATAGAATTATTGAGAATTTTAAACACACAGAAAAATATAGAAATGTTCCTCGTCATTGGTAGAAGAGTTATAATGAAAATTTTCGAAGAGACCATTATTTTGAAGATGTAGAAGAATTATTACTATGAAAATCACTATGTAATATGGACATGTGCTTTGGGAATGAAATTAATTCTGATTCATAGGTATATTTTCCATTTTTAGATCCCTGATTTCATAGGATTAGTGGCCTGTCTAATATCACATCCACAAGAAAATTATCATGGTCATGATTTGTTCCATGAATCATTCATGGGGAAGTGAATAAACTATCACTCACATGAAATGTAAATGAGAGTGGTTCAATTATAATATTATATCTCTTATAATGAGTAGCTGGTGAAGAATTTGGATTATAGAGACTACTTTTAATGAAACAAGAAAACATACCTTGTAAAAGTGTTATGGTGGAACCATAAATATGAAATGGAAACATGGGAACCTGGGGAAATAATGAAATATTAGTACCCTTATCTATTCTTAATAATGAATATTGTTTTAAATTTCATGGATGGAATTTCAAAATGGCGTATGAATATAGTGACTTAGAATACATAAATATTATTTGTTTCTTAAATTTGTGTAATATTTTTTTATATCGTATTGTACACATAAATCAGATAAAAAACCAAAAAAAAATCATTAATGACTGTAATTATATTATTCAATAATTAAACCAATAAAAATTCAGAATATTACAATGGGATAAAATATAGAATATATAGAATTGGAAAAATCATATTTTCATGATCTGCTATAGTAATAGATCCCAAAAATAATAATATGGGAAGCGAAAAAATATCAAAAAATAAATATTTTAGAAAATAAAAACTTATAAACATGGGAGGAATGATAGTAAATTATGAATCAAAGAAAAAATTATGTATTTATAGGAGGCAATATGGTTGTTTTAATGATAATGTGACTATTGAAAAAAAAATAAGATTGTTTAAATAGTATGCTACCCAATGGAAATAGTAATTTAACCGAAAAACAAAATATATATATATATATATAAATTTATTATTAGTCAGTTTAAATATTTTAATTCTAAAAAATAAATATCAACAATAAAACCTCAATGAAACTACAACCACATTTTTTAAGAAACTGTATTTTAATATATTTTGTAAAAATATAATTTTTATCTTAATTATTTATAATCACAATGTTTTAAAATTATTTTATGAAAATGAGTATAATTTTTATATCATCATGTTTACAATATGAAATGATTAAATTTTTATAATTTTCTAGGTTATCATCAATTTTTACTTGAATAGTAAAAACATTATTTTAAATACCATATTTTTTATGACGTATTATTGATCTAATAATGAATTAAGAAATATTAAATTTTTTATGTAAATGTAAAAAATTTAATTAAAGAAATAGTTCATGTAAAAATAAAATACCTAATTTCCAAAAATGGAATGAAATTTCCAAAGTATAGAACTATAGAGTGTCACTATAAATAATCCTTTATCAATTATTATACATTCACTTTAAATGATCTTTTAAATTCTCATTATAAAATTATTTAATGCCATAAAATAATTTTATATTATTAAAAAATATTCTATAATGTGAAAAAAATATTATTTAGAGGTTTACTATGGGTATAATAATTTAATCATTATTGTAGCTTAAAATTATCTACATTCACAACTATAAAAATCACATATACCTCACCCAATGAAAACCACTCCTACATCACATAAAAAATTCAAATATCTATCCAAATTCACTCTCTTAAGACCCATATAATTCATAGGAATATTATTGATTCACATAACTCCATGCATTAAAAGATATTAGTTTCACATAAAAGAAGAAAAATTGAAAACAGACCACGGTTTCATCAATTTTTCTTCTCATTTTCCTCTTCAGTTACTCTTTTATATTTATTACTATAAATGACTATTTTATGATTAATAGATTACAATTTTGACAACACAATAATAATTTTAACCTAATAAAATTATTATATTTATTACATATTATATGTCAAACTACTCTTCCTCCTCTTTTAACAATGTCCCTTCAACGGTCAGTCAATGGCCTTTGAGGACATTGCGAATTCTATATTAATCACCACCTTCAAAAATGGATACAATGAATTAAAGATAATATATAAATATGATATAAAATTTATTTAAAGTCTCTAGATTTAGTTTTACTTATTAATATATTACATCGAACAAAATTAATTAAAACGAAACAAATTGGGATAATTTAATGAGAACATAACATAAAATAACGCATGATTACCAAAGAATATAATAAAAAGACAATCAAATAATTATAATAATTAAATTATGACATAAAATAATATAATTAAATTTTAAATTCATGTGTTCACAAATATATTTTTACTATAAAATATTTTTAAACAGGGTGAAACATGACAAGATTTATGTTATATGGATACATGATCCTAACTCCTTCTTTGTAGGTTACATCCTATTTAAAAATATTTTAAGTGTTCATATTACTCTAATGTACATATAATTTAATTTAATAATTTATTCCCATTTATATATTTGGATATACATGTTCTTATTATGTTTAATTATTTCAAATCCAATTTCATATACTATTCAAAATGTATTTATTTTTCAAAAAAATCACATTAACTCTACTTGAGCTATTTCAAACTTAATAAAGAATGATGCTGATTTATGAAAAAAAAAAGATTTCAATTATCCATTTGGGAAAAAAAATGTTATTCATTAATATATTATTTATAAATCCTTTTGAAAATTCTTCCATTAAATCATTTATTTTATTATTATAATTATAATATGGTGTCTTTCTATGTGTCTTGCATGATTATGAAAATTTTAGGATGTGGCAGGTGAGCCTATAATAATATATCAATCCAATTAAATGGTACTTTTATATATCTCATGACATTACAAGTATATTATGAATGATATTGAATAAATTATCTCAAAATTATTGTTTTATGATTGACGGATAAATGTTATTCCTGAACATGATGTTTTATTTGTTAACAATATCTTTTGGTATTTGACTATTATGTTATGACCTATCATTATTATTCATATGACATTATCCCTGACTCTTTCAGATGATTCCCCATTCTTATGATGATTTTACCATGCTTATAATATGAGTTTTATGATTATTATCACCCATATACTATTGACTTATTTCTTTTATTCCATGTATTTTATTTCACACCTTACTTGTATTTTATCTTACCCCTTTCTTCAGTGTATAACCCTACGCAAATACATATACTTAATAGAACATTCTATCTTTTAAGAGGATAATTAAAGGGGGTTTAAATACTTTTTATGTTTTATAATGTAATAGTGATTTTTGAACCAAATTCTACCAAGATACTAAAATTTTTCATCCTTTATGTAAAAATATTATGTTATATATTGTGAATTTGATATAATAATCACATAAGAAAAATTAAATTTATATAGTCCACATTTTCTAAAGAATAATTATTTATTTGTTATACAATTTGGATTTGACTATTGGTTAATATAATCAGTTGTTATGAGACACAAAAGTTTATTTATAATAATAATATTCACCAAAATTTCAGTTAGTGGAAGTTCACTTTGCTAAATTTGAAGGTAGAAAAAGTTCATCTCTTCAACAGAAATATGATTCTTCCAATAGTAGTATTTCCATTAGAAGTTCACATGATACAATGATTTTATGATGGTAAATTTTTAGGTCTATTAGTTAATCAAATGTTATGGGTCACTAAATTATTAAACTTATAATTTGATTATGTATCACGATCAAATTTTTTTGGGAACATTTTTTAATTTTTTTAATAGGTTTTCTTAGTGTTTATGTATATGTTACCTTCATTTTTTTTCATGAAAAAGGTTAAAAGTGAGAAATTGGAATACGTAGTGGTTATACTGAGATTTTATTAGAGATATATGATTTTTTTTATTATTTATTTTCATTTTAATCTATTTTCATCACTTGTAATAATCTTGTTATAGTTAATTATTGATACATTTTGGTTTCCCCTTTCACATATAAAATAGTACGAAGCTCATTAGATGGTACGTTCTCTCTATGATTTATATATTTCCAATGCATATTTAACCATTAAATATATTTCTTGAACATTTTTTTACTATGTTTTGTGTCTAAGGGTGATATATTATGGTGAGTAGCACGAATTGACTGTCTACATCCAGTACCATTTCCTAAGGGGGTAGCAAAATTTTATTGATTAGGTTTCCCTATATACATATAATGTAGGATAACAGGTATTTATAAAATAATAATTTTTCATATAAATTAATATTTAAGAATAAGATATTGTTTTTACATTATATGGGACTTTTTTCCAATAGCATACTCATCTTGTAACAATTGGTTTTCCGAAATGTTATGTTGCACGCAACTTTGAGTTATATAAGAAAGGAATAAAATAATATTCTTATTATATTAAATAGTAGATAATGAGTATCCATTTTATTTGTGGGAATGAACATAACTAACTCAAATATGAATACATATGTTTTATAAATATGTTTACATTTATCCAATAAATTTTATAGGCTTAAAATAAAAATAAATCCAATTTTAAGCATGACATAATCTAATATATTTAAATGGTTGTCTACTACATTTTAATATAAATCCATTTTAAATATTATTTTTGTCATGTTTATATGTTCTATATAACAACGTAAACTTATTATATAGAATCAGGACATCCTAATTTACTTTGGTTACATTTTTGGTAATTTTCTGATAATGTTCACTTTTTAATGAATAGTGAAAAATACTGCATTTTATTTTAAAAATACTTTTTCATCTAATTTATTTATACAATTAGATTTTAATTTTTTTTGAAATTTAATTAGATTATATTTTTAACATTTAATTAGATTATGGTCACTGTATGTAATTTTAAATTTTAATTTGATATAAACACATGTCAATCTTTTGGTGGTTTTTACATCTTAAAAACATGCTTTCAGGTTTTGACAACGAGAACTAATTATTACAATTTATGTCTATTGAATTCGGAAAATTGGAGTCCCTATTTGGAACCATAAGGTCCAAATTGTGTAAATATGTACCTTTTATATTTTGACATTATTAATAGTAACTTCTATAATTATTTTATTTACAATGGTTAAAAGGTAAATTTGGTAAAAAAGATTAAAAAATTTAAATTATGATCATATTAAACTACCATAACATGTTTTCTAACCCTATTGGATGAAATATTTCAAACCATATCCATCTGTGGGTCCATTTTGGGGCCCCATGGAGTCACATTGGTGTGATAATGAGATTTTATAAGAATTAATTTAAAGTAAAGTGAAATATAACATTAACATGTATATTATAATATAATAAATTTAATATAGGATTATATAGTTGATATATTTGACTATAAATAGAAATTAGAAAAATAAAGATATTTCCTACATCGTGGTATTTTATTTATAATTTGTAGATATTAAATAAAAAAAATTATTAATGACACAATGATGATGTAGTGATTACATTATTTATGAAAGATTCAAATAAATGATATTGTAAATATTAAAATAAATGTATTTTTATTATTTTTATTCCATACGCAAATTTTATGGATGATATTTAATTTTTATGTTTGAGTTAAATTATTTGGTTCTAAGTAATGATTTTGTTATTTCTATAACAAAAATCAATTACTACAATGGTCAAAATTGACATAAATGAGTTAAAAAATACTATTTTATTAAATGGAATAATAGTCCTAAATATCATATATTGTGAGAAATGACTCATTTAATGTTAAATAATTCATTGCATACCGACTTATGTCTCTCTTGGAATTTTATTGTAACAATAGTAACCATATATTTTAAAAATACAAGAATGCGTGGTAAGAGTTAATATTTTAACTAAGGGTTAAACCAAAAAGATAAGGATAAAAAAAATTCAAAACACGTATAATTTTTTTTAAATAATTGGTATTTGAACCAAAATCATCTTATGTTATAATTAAATTAGTTTTGGACTATTTCTAATCAAAATTTAATTTATAATAAATTAATATTTCAATACTTTCGTAAAGTGCCTCTCCTCCTTGTTATGAAAGGCCACCAACTCTACCCACGTACTCACACCTCTCATACCCCTTGTCTAATACATATTATACTAAAATAATCTCCAAAAATCACTCCTTTCTTCCTATATTCCATACCTTGGGCAGAAGGAAATTCAAAAATCCTTTTCACTCAAATCAAAAAAAGTTACCCATTTTAGAGGTAATATCTTCTCCCAAGTTCCTTTCCTTTTTTTCCTTATTCACTTATTATGGTCTTATTATTATTTTATTACAAAAAAAACAAGTATCCCCAATATACTAGGATTTATTTATGATAATTATTTGAACTACACTTACACACACCTCTATAAGATGTATATGAACATACTGTTTCTATGAAAGGAGAATAACCGCCCCTATAAATGAAGATTTTCCGATATTACGCTACCACCTATCAAGGTAAATATTATGATAGTATTATATTTATATAAGTTAAATATTATGATTATATTTTATCTATTCTTATTTATTTTTTCTTTATAGTATACCATTATGCATTCCATAATGTGTAGTACAATAATTTCATTTGAGGAAGTGTGCACTAACACCGCCTCAAAGTTATATGACTCGTTCATTAAATAAAAAGAATGTATAAAGGGTAGAATTAATGAATATATATAACATATATAAAATATATATTTTAATTTAATTATAATATACCTATGTATCATTTAGTTTTCATTCCATTAATATGAAAAAGAAATGAAAGTAGCGTTCTTGTGTACGTATGACCTACCGTCTCCATGAATGGTTCATTCCATTTATTATCTCCAAATGTTTTGTAACATTTTAAATACATATATACTAGATATATAGGATTTTTAAATCATTAATATCATCTCGAGGATGTTAGAATTTTTACTACATGAACAATATACATCAAAACATGTTCATTTTCAACTCATGTACCAAATATCGACAAAACAGCCTATATGAATATAAATAATTACTTAATTGTTATAACATGGTAATAAGTGATAAAAAAATAATAATAAACTTGAAAAAGGTTCTCAAATTAATATAAAATAACTTAAAATTATTATTTTGGGAGATAAATAATGAATAAGACAATTCACACTCAAGGTAAGGGACTTCGTCTCAATCTCCTTTCATTGAGGCTTATTTTGATGTAATACAACACCTTATTTTTAATGTGTATTAATGCCTTTGACTTTTAATTTCATTAAATTGGAATTTTTTCTACGATGAATTTTTCTAAATAACATATTGAATGTTTCTTTTTAACGTATGCGGTGACAATGACCTTTCCACTAGTGGGAGTATTATTTGATATTTGGCTTCCTTAACAGGCCATAATGTTTTTAAAAGAAAAATAATTAACATATAACCTTTTTTGTATTTTAGTATTGAAAATGGTATTGAGAAAACATTTATTATGAAAATATATTGAATTGATATATTTTGATTGCAATGTGTAAATTTTTTCTTTCCTTTATGTGTGTTTTATGTGTTATGATTATGTTATTGTTATTGGGATTTGTTTATGTATATGAGTGATTCTATTATAAACTGAGAGTGTGTTAGACCGTGATAGGTTTCCAATTCATTATGCAACAATTTGGAGGAAAAAAATAAGGTTTCTACAAATAGAGTTAGGTTATATACTGTGATAGGAATTCTAAATGTAACGATGAAGGTTACTCATTATATAGCTATGAATGGTACATTGTATGTATGTTAGGGATGACAAAAGTTGCCTTTATGATTTATGATTTCTATTATTTATTCATAAATATTATGATTTCTTGAAATATGTAAAAGGGAATATGTTTTATGAGTGAAAAGTATTATTTCATTCATTTTAATGTATTTATGGGCTAAAATTTTATTTCCTTATTTTATATCCCTTACTGGTTTTTTTATTCTCAACCCATGTTTTTGAATTGTTTTTTAGAAGAAATAAGTAAGGGTAAGAGAAAGTAACAATTCAAGAATAATTTTATCAACAATAATAAATCTTGTTTAATTTAAGGAGTTCTATTATTGTGGATGAAATTGGATAGATTATTAGTGTCTAATTCATAATATTTGTGATGTAATATAATAGTTAAGGTCTAATTATTAAAAACTATAAAAATAATGAGAACCTAAATTTTAATTCTTGACATAACTCAAGATTATGTAATGTTTAAGGCTTGTTCTATTTATATAAAAAATATAAATTATAGGTAGATATCTCAATCATAAATCTGGTGGTCTATTGGTTGTAGAGGTGATCAATTTTTTATGTTCTTGTTCCTAGGGTTTCTCCCAGTCGGATGTAGTGGAATAATTGTAATCTAATAATTAGAGTGAACCCCATAATTAAAATTATCTTGTGTTTACCTCATGAATAAAAAACAATAAAACATAATATAAATTTATGTACAAGATTTAGAAGAAGGATTTTTTATTCTATGAATGATTTGTGGATGTCATAATAAAATAGATATAATAAAAAAGGTAATATTCTAAATATGGATGTTGTTGGTATGCCTCATTGGGGATAAGATATCCAGACATGAAGGATTTTGGTTTCACTATCTATTAATAAGGAATGAAAATGGTTGAAAAAGACTAATTGAACTAGTGGAACTTATGAAGATGAGAAAATAAATTCTAAATTAGGTTATGGTTGGAGTTTCTTGTTTTGATAACAATTTTCTAGATAACTATTTGAAATTATAGAAGGAGGTATATTTACAAGTTCCTAATAGGAACCAAATAATGAAAATCCAGAGAAACCTATTATGTTTAGAATTCAATTCAGAAAAAATGGTGATGACTCATTTGGAATGATGGATGTGTGGATTAAATTATTAGTATATGTTAGAATATCATGGTATTCGTAGATTCTCCAAATTATTTTTCAGAGGGATGAATAGAAACAAAATCGATTGATTACAGTTTTTACCAAGGATAATATGTAGAACCAGATCAATAATTAAGTTGTTTAGAGAGACTATAATCAATGGAATGGTCATCTGTAACGATCTAAATGTGGTGGCATATGAAACACATTTTCTTACATTTCATTATTTTGGAATATGGGGTTATTTTTTGTATAATTTTGTAATAATTCTCTTGTATTATAGGTTCTAGTAAAAAGAATGAGAGTTTATCAAGTATTATGATAAATTTAGACCCATGTAAAATTTATTTTTTTATTTGGATCCAATGTTAATTTGTTATTCTATATAGACATGTTTTTTAGAATACCTACTTAGATCTTTGTGATTTTTCATGATTCATTGGAATTTTGTTCTTTCATATAGAAATTTACATCAAGTGTCACAACTTTATGAAATTCATACATTTTTTCATAATGCTGAAGTTAAAAATTATATTAATAAATAGGGTGTTTTTTATACAGTATCCCAGATTTAGTAATGTGAATCATCCCGTAGATAAGAAGTCTATGGCTTAGTTAATACCCTATTAATTTTCTATTCTCCTCCATTTTTATGAGTTGATGATATCATGATGCATGATATATTCCATGCCCAAATTATGCATGATATGAAAAGTGTGATTCCACATTTTTGAAAACAATGTTATTGTGGATTTTCTGGATGAATTAAATATTGTTATATTTAGGAGAGGATGAGGTACATGCAACAAAAATCATATCATCATGCCACAATAAAGATATTTTTTGGAGAATATTTGAGAACATCACATTCGTATATTATTATAGACCTTAATAATTGTTATAATAAACGAACAAAAAATATCCTTTATATAGATGTGATTTGAACCATCACATGGGCCAATATATGTTTCCAGTCATATAGGGATGTCAATTAATGTAAGGGGAATAAATTAATAGAATCGGGGTGATTTTATCCTTTTCGACTAAATAGGATTATAAGACCCAATAATGAACTGAATGAATTTTAAAATAATAAATATCAAAAATAAAATATACACCGAAAAAAATTATTAAAAAATTTTACATGATCAATACAATAGGAATATGACTATACACAATTAAAATAAATTCTCAACTAACACATTATGACACACAAACACTTCGTTTTCCCCCACCTCTACTGGTCTATAGCTGATTAAATGATCCAATATAAATAAATAATAATAATTATGTTCCACACATAAAAAATATTTCAAAATAACATAAAATTGGTCTATATAAACCCATAGGGTGTATCTAGGGTGTGAGCATGCCTAAACATATACCACCACGACCTCTATATAAAACCCATATAAAACAAATAATATATCTCTTATTTCAACTATGATATATAAAAGAAAACATTAATTTATGTATAAAAAACACTAAAAGATTACATTTAACTAGGTTATAATGGAAAAAATTAATGATTAAAGTTAGGTTGTGCAATCATGTCAAATAATCATGAGTGTATGAATTACCAAATAAACTACATGGTAAGAAATAGGGAACTACATATGATAATCATAGAGATTGTGTAGAATTATATCCATAAATACAGATGATTGGCTATAGAGAATATCTATAACAACTCAATATTTTAAAAAATATGAACACTATCTTCTATGATGTATAAGATATAGAACACTGAGCTTAAAAGAACCAAGAAATATTATTGTTTAAATATAACCATTATAATCTAGCGAGTAAATTAGCTGGTAGGGATTATCTTTATCAAATTATAATATATATATATATATATACATATGTAAATTTAATACTTAATAAATAGATATTAACTAATTATTTTGGAATAATCAATAATGTTTTTGTAAAATCATTTTTTTCTTCAAAAATGATTTTTATTTCTTTTTGTGAGAAAATTATATAATTAATATATGACATTTTCAGAAAATTAATTTGATAAAACAAGCCAAATTTTCAAAATCATTATATAAAATTTATCTTATAGTGAATGTTTTAGAATTTTATTAAAATATTTATTTCTTTCTGAATAGTGAAAAAAAACTTATATTTATAAAAAAAAGTATTTTTTTCAATTATTTAAAAAGATAAATATTTTTATAATGATTTTATTTTATAATTTACTCTCCAATATTATTATTAATAGAAATATATTAATTGGAATCAATATTAGGTTTTTAATTTGGTATATAAACATTTTTATACTTTAGAGTAATTTTTTGAAAAAAAAAACATTCATTGCATTTACTATATTTATCGAAAATTAATTTTTTCAACTTATAAAAAATAAATTTTAAAAAAATGGATTCCTTATTTTTAATCTGTATGTACAAATTTTATAAATATTTTCCTTTAATTTTTATCCATATTTAATAGTAATTGTGGTAAATTTATCACCACAGTAAATTGTAAATTGGGTAATTAAGGACAAATAATAAAATGATAAAGACTAAAAATAACCATATCACTATCATTTTTCATATTTAGTTAAAGAAATTATACCCTTATCAACTTAGTCTCAAATTATAATTTTTTAAGGGACTCTTATCAATGAAAATGACTTCTAAAATATTTATTGAAAAGAAAAATATGAAATACCACTCTCAAACATTTAAATATATCCTATGTGTTGAAATTGGGATTAAATAAATTTTTAAAGAATATAAATGTTTATTTTGAGAATTATTAAATTATATTCAATAGAATAATTTATTTAAAATTCATTGTAACAATATAATTTCTTTAAATTCTAACAAAACACTCATACAATAATTCGTAAATTAATAGAAAAATAAAATAAATTATTTATAAATATTAAAATTAAAATAATTTTAGTGATTTATAATATATAAAGAATTATATATATATAAATTATATCATAAATATGTGAAAATTTTACAGATTAAAATTTCGTCTTTTTCATGGTGTCATTAATGTCTACTTAAATGAATAATTTCAAAATAGACATTAATGGTTTTATATGAAAATAATATATTATTATGTTATCTAGAGAAAATTAGAATCATTATTGGAGAAAATTAGACATATATATTGTCTAAAATATATTTCCATGAAAATTTATGATCCAATATTCACCTTATATGTAAAATTATATCCCATCAAATGTGGAAAAGGATTTACCTCGACTAATGTTATACTATGTTAATTATGGTGTTAAAAATGATAAGGTTTAAAACCCCACGTAAAATTTAAAAAAATTATTATTTGATGTAATTTCTACAAAATCCTAAATAATTTTCAAGTATCTAAACATTTTAATGATAATTTATTGAGAATGTCTTTATTATATTATTATCCTTAAAAAATTTAATAGTTACCCTCCTCACACTTATAAAAGGGAAAACCTCATGTCATTATTTACACTAACTAAGAATTGTAACTTAAAAACATTCCAAATTATCATATAAACAACCTTATACACATTATATAGTTACCGATCATCCAAAAATACCATCCATAGGACCCATTAAAGGATATCTGAAGGAGTTCTTTCAAAGAAATCATCTCAACCAATCACTTTTTTTATTTTTTATTTTAACCCCAATAAATACCTTTAATTTTTTATAAATTAATAACTAAATTATCTTAAATATAATATAATTATATAAAAATAATGAAACCTCAATTATCCAATATATTTCCCCAAAAATTTGATGTTAATGTATAACTCAGGCGAACATATGGATCATTGTCTCAACATAGCGATACATGTCATTTTTCATCATCATATATTATAGGTGGGTATTAAGATAGGTTTAATGTTTATATATTACAATTATGTTATAATTATTTGTTTAATGATATTATCACATATATCTTAGTACATTTCCTTCCTTTGGTAAATATAAAGTCGTTCAAACGTATATATGAACTACCACCTCCACGAAGAGATGCTATATGTTATTAAATTTCATTTTTCATGGATGTTAACGAGGATAAATTCCATGAATATATATTATATATATTACATAATAATTATTCTGTAAATTTGAATTATAATTTACGTTTCTTTTTTTTCTATCCTTTGAAAAGTGAAAAGTTATTTCATGCCTACGTATGGCTTATCATCTCAATGATCAGTAGAATTAATTTTCCTCTATATTTCATTCAATTATGACTGTAAATATAATTATAATAAATATTAATTATAATTAAATCATTTTTAAAATTTTTATGATTATGTAAACATGATCAAAGTACATGGAATTTAACTGCCGTACTGATATTCTTATGAAAAAAATTGTAATAGTTAGCACACAGAGACGATAATTTAATAATGTATTTCTAATATATAGTTGACGAAATGTTATGATGGAATAATATATATTATTATAATTTTGATACATATTTTTGTATATAATTAAAATTAATTTTAGTTTAATATTCAAGACACTAGAGAGCCCTTGAATACAATGGAATACGAGGTAATTGATTAATATTTCAATTCTATTATAATGAGGAATATTTATTCTCGAATTTTTGATATGGTAATTTTATTTTCTTTATTTGATAAATAAATTTTAATTATCTTCAATTCTAGTATTTTTATATTACATATTTTACATTCATTATACTCACTTTAAAAATAGAAAATACTAAAAGAATGATTTTAAAGAGAATGGACATTATTTCTCTCATTAGATTAATATAATTCTTCTTCTAAGTCCATTTTTCACAAAAAAAGTTATCAAAAAATTTTTACTATTACAATATAATTATTTAATATTATTTCCATATTTTTATAATTTCTATATAAAATTTAAAGGAATATTCTAGATGTTTTTTGGAATGAAGTACATTTTGACTTTTTGCAACAATGTGGAAGGAATGATTTATTTAAAGTTATTATGATTTAATAGAATTACATACCATTAAATCCACTCAATAATTTTAATAATCCTTCAAAATGTTTCATTTTTTACTTTTAATGGACATTTTTTACAAAATATTTTGTAAATTGTTATATTTTATATTTTTTAATTCAAATGAAAAGTGAATTTCCACCAAAAATATTACAATGATTCATTTAAAGTGATTATCATCAAGAATAACATCCATTACTGTTTTTTATATTTTATTTGGGATATCTTCCAATTATAACAAAATTATTATTTATCTATATTGTTTAGTAATTAGATAAAATGTAGTTTATGGAACCTAATTTTTTTTGGTTATGTTTTGACGGAATGATGAGATATTTATGAAAGCTATTTATTTTCCACGGTTTATAAAATGATTAACGTTTTATGATCTTATTTCGTACATATTTTTTGTTTTTATTAGGTGAAGATTGTTCCTATAATTATATATCTCTCTAATACATTGGGTAAACATTTAAATCCCTTGAGATCACTATTGGAAATAAGCAAATGTGGAAGATCCCTCATTAAGGACATGTCATTGTTCATTTTCCAATACATGAAAGAGGTGATGTTGTCCGACCCACTATGATGTTATGTTATTTTTAGTTACCCTTAACAATTGAAATATTTTCTATTTCTATGATGGTTCAACATATTTATAAGATGAACACATGGTTCAATATTTATTTAAGATGATTTCTCACTCCTATTATTCCCATATTTCGATATGAAAATGTTTTATATGATAAATCATGATTATGATGAAATATATATTATGTATGAAATATTTATGTATTTTTCATAATATCATACCCTTATTATTATATTATTCATTAATATAATAAATGAATGATATCTCCCATCTTTATCCTTACTGAGCACCTGAGATCACCATTTCTTATGTTACCTTTTTCCCCAGTTACAAAGAGAGGATTAATTTGGGTAAGTCTATTAGGATTAATATATGGGAAGATATTTATTGAATATGTTTAGGATTATTAATAAATTTATATTATTTTGTGTGTATTCTTTAAAGATACAAATCCTTTATGTTAACCAAGAATGTATTTGAGAAACTTATTTAATATTCATCTAAAAGATGTAATATATATGTATGAAAAGTAAGGTTCACTATACATGGAATCATTGGATAATTAATTTAATTATTTAGGGATTAGGAATATTAAAATTGGGTAAATACTAATGGGATATGTCAATATATATGAAAACATTCTAACAATGTGCTATGGAAGGGATTATATGGTTTTCCAAGAAATACAAACCTATATATATATTATAACTAATTGTGGTTTTAAAGTATATGCATATAGGAGTAATAATGTATTGGACTGGACCCTCATGGTCCATTAATCTACCACATTTTTGGTTTTTAGGTTATCCAGGGGAGCACTAGTGACTCATTAAGGGGTTTTCCAGATACATGGTTCCACCAAACGGTTCCACCGGTCATGGTGGCACCCTGATGGTGGTCCCGTGATATTAGCACCATGATGGTAGCACTATGAAGGTGGTATCATGACGGTAGCACTGTAATTGTGGCACTGTCATAGTTCCACACCAAAATGCTGGTACCACATATGGTGTTCTATCGAACTGGTGGCACCATTATAGTGTCTCACTGAACAGTGTCCCAAACTTTTGATCATTTCTTTAGAATCCTAATTTTACTAATTTCACTCTCATAACGTATGTTTTGACAGAAAAGTTTTTTAATACCCTTTTTAAATCCATTTAAAGCCAATAAAAGATGATTCAAACCCCCAATAGCCGGGTGAATCTTTCTTCCCAAAACGTGTGTCCTTTTTACTCAGGGTCACACCTTTCCACATAATTTCTAGTTTATCCACTATTATGTCATTTCACATTATTTAGAAGATATCTATTAACTCATAGCTAGCATCTCCACCATCTCCAAAGAGAATTGTTAAATAATAATTAATCCCTATGTGTAAAAATTCCCAACAGCATAGTCGAGCCACGATCCGACTTTTATGTACTTCCAAATAATCTCCCTAATTTTAGGATATGGAATTTTCATAAGTTGATATCCTCTATTTATAATTACTTTAAATTATGTAAATTATTCCCTAGTGAGATATTCCATATATAATCGTTCACTCATACTGAATCCCTTCCTGCTCAGCCTTGGAGCCATTGGAGTTCTACCTCTCCAAGTCATGTATCACCAGTTCCTGGCCCAAAAAGAAAACATTGATCGTTGATCATCCATATAGAGATTCTTCAATATTCTCTCTTTTTTGTGCAATAAGTGAGGTGGCTAAGACAATTTTTCCCTCGGGAGGTGGATGAAAAAAACCCTAACAAAGATAATAAAGAGACTATAGCGAATGAAGGGGTGGAATTTATGGTTATTATGTTTTACTCTATTATCTTTGCTTATATGATGTGAGTAATATGGGATTATGACCACTATAAATAGTGGTCTTTGGTGGTCCCTTCTTGCACACTAATGAACCTCTATTTTTTGTATAAACTTTTGTTTGAATGGATATAACATGGAAACTAGTTATTCATGTAATGTTGGGTGATAAAATTGATTCCCAATAAAAAATAATCATTTTGTGATCACCCTAGTTAACCAAATGGGAGGAAGGAAATTAATGAATGGTGTGGAAAAATCTAAAAACCTCCATGCTCTGTTCTGGTTATATGTGCGGTTTCTCTCATTGATGTTTGTGGGGTGATTTGGATGGGGATGTGATCTCTTATTGTTCAGTTGTTGGTGTGTGGATATGTGCTCATATATTAGGGATTGTTTTGGTTCTAGTACTTTGGGGGATCTCATGGATCCCTTTTTTTGTTGTGACTTTATAAGAGAACCGGGTGTGAATGATTAAATTATTGCTTGGCTATTTTTTTCAGTGGTTTTCTTGCCTCGAGGCTCTTTTTATTAGTTTCCCAGAAAATATGTAATATTGTAAATAGAATCACATGAACATGACAATAATAACTGGTATAATAGAGGATGTGTTTTCAGAAATGGGTTATGTTCTGGTTTTTTTGTTGTGTGTCTGTGCATATAGGAATAGAAACAATGGGGGTTGTGCTTCAGAACCCTTAGAATGGCATGAGTGTTTGATTACCTATATGTAAAATGTTTAGTTTCATTGTTTGTTATATTCACCCCACACATGTTGATCACTTCATGTTGAACACCCCCATTTCATGGGGGGGGTGTTTCCCCAACATTTCTACTAGTGGATGGTTATTTGATCATTTTTTGCTCCCTCTCCCAGGTAGCCCAAGACTCATAGGGTAGTTTGTGATGGATTGAGATCCATTATTTCCAAAGAATCATTGGGCAGGGAATGTTTTGGTGATTGGCCTAGGTGTGTGTGGGTAGTTCTGTTTCCCAATTATCTTCAAGATGAGGCCTCAGTTTCATCGGGTGTGGCTATTGTTGTTCTGGCCCAGATGTCTGTAGTCATGGTTATCCATGGTTGTGGTTACCTAGCTGTCTACGGGTGTAGAGGTGGTTGTTCTATCCTAGGTGTCTATGGGTTTTATCATGTATGGTTGTGGTGTCCCTGGTGTTTATGGGTGGGATACATGGTTTTGGTGGCCCAAAATCTTTTTTTAGTAGAGCGTGGGATTACATTGAAAATTGCGTGGGAGGTATGATGTGTAGGATGTATTCAATAACTAGTGGGAAATTGGTTTCGGGTCCCCAAATATTTAAGTTCTACTAGTATTATTTTACCTAACTTGCGTTATTTTGGGAGTGTGCCTTGGTGAGGTTGGATGGATAGTTTTTCATGATAGGTGTTTTGGTTACCTCTACATTCTCACAGGGAATGAGAATGTATCTCCACTTCTGCACGAGATCTTTTGGTTTTCCCTTATGAGTATACATATATACTCACCCTATGTATATAAAACTTGTTTTAGGTTTCTAGGAGGACATCAAGGACCGTGCGGGACCATACTAGCTCGGACATTGGGATAGTTGTCCTTGCGGGTTTTTTGTTTTGGTACATTCCATTGGAGTTTTCTTTAACTTTTTATCAGTTTATCATTGAACATGTATATAGGAATGGATTTTGACATTTATTTTACCTTATGTTTTGGAGTTTTTTGGGTTTTTACCATCTTATATCCCAATCTTATTTAAATAAAAAGTTTAATGTCTTCCATCTTTATATGATATTCTATACCCTTGGTGTAAGTCTCCAATCCAGGTCCTATTGAAGGCCGGACATGGGGGGTCATTATCTCTCCTTTAAATTGAATTTTGAAGGTTCTGGCACATTTTTGTCTCTTTCCTCACCTTGGTGAAGGAGGGTCCTGACCGAATTGTACCTGAGGATTGGTTGAGATATAGGTTGGAGTTCGGAGTTAATCACATTGAGGATTGCATGGGATGGTAGGGAAACAATGTTAGGGAATATTGGATCATGAAATAAGCAAGGGAAGACTAGCTAGGATACATGATTTTATAGTCCCCTGTGATCCGATACAAAAACTCTGGACCTACCAAATGACCAAATAAGGCTACACTGATTAAAGGGTAGATACCCTAAGAAATGTACATGCATCATAATGACTTGTGTTCTTCATTGTTCTGGGTATTTTAGGAATTTAAATGGAATAAAATTTTTAAGAAAATTTTAAAATAAATATTTTCCACTACTCGGGTTTAATAATTATTTGCTAACCTTGTTGTTATGGAACAGGGACACCATCCACAAGTAGTGCGGGTGATCGAGGCCCAGGAGGAAGATTTAGATAATCAACGGAGGTCTGATCGAGAGGAGGAAGACTACTAGTGGCAGAATATGCTTTGTGTCTTTCCGTGGCATACCCTCGAGAAGTATAAGGGAAGAGTATTAGACATAGAGATAGAGAGATGGATCAAGGAGATGGTGATAACATTTAGATTTATTTGAGCTCCAATATAGTACCAGTATCTTCTGGTTGTGAGCTAGATGCGGGTAACAGTGTGTTAGTGGTGAATGATCTACCTCGAGGAGAAGAGGGAAAGTGAGGATTCATGGAATGACTTTGAGAAGGAGTTCTGGGTGTAATTTCATTCTTCCACGATGAAGGGTGATAATAGTTAGGAGATACTCTCCCTCTAACAAGGGAGTATGATGGTGAGGGATTTGGGAACAAGTTCATGGATCTGATTTGTTTTTCTCCAGACCTCTTCCTGGATAAGGAGTTGTGGGAAAGATTCTTAGATGAGGTGGTCTGACCCTTCCATCAGTGTGTGGTTACCCCTTTCACTCTACCGACATACCAATAGGTCCAAAAATGTTTAACATTGTGGAATGGATGCACACATCGGTTGGTGTTCCATGTTAGGGGAGCTAGTTGATCTTGTCAAAGTGGAAGTTCCATAGCATCAAGCCCATCAAGGTTTTGGTAGGAGGGGAGTTGTTCTGAGTAGTTTCAGTTTCGATCTCCCATTACTCACCTTTTCACTATGGGCCTAGGACTGAGGTGCATTCTCAATGGATGTCGTTGGAATCTTTGGAATTAGTGCCAGACTGAGTGCAGTACACTAGAACTATTAAAGTTTAGCGCCCACCTCAGTAGTAGTACAGTCCAGCCAGGCCTCTTCAGCAGTAGTAGCAGGGACATCGAGATCTATCCCCTCTGAGAGCAGTTGATGCGTGAGGAGGCCGACCCCAGGGTTCTCATCAGGGACTTTGACTAGGGAATGGTCGGGGAGGCGGCCGACAACCATGTAGAAGAGAAGCTGAGCATGGGCAGTTACACGCTGTGGAGGCAGCAGTTCCAGCAGGTCTAGAGGTGTTTCTAGGTATGATCATCTTGTTTAGTACTCTTTCCTATTCCTTGTTTGATTCATGAGTTTTTCACTCCTTTCTTACACTCGGTCTATCCCATGGCTTGGATTTAGATATAGTGAGAATCTCTTTTCCCCTGGTGCTGAGTACGCCAGTTTAAGGTTAGACTATCATGCTTTATGTTTTTAATGGATGCAGACTAATATTGTGGTAGCATCAGTCTAGTGGGGATATCTTTCTACTGAAAATGAAACCACACGATATTATCTTGGGTCTCGAATGGCTGTTTTCTATGAATTTCTTTATCGACTAATTCCAGAGAAGGGTCATGTTCTCAGATATGGGTGGTCAATGTGTAACATCCATTGGTGAGTAGGGTTTCCAGGAGGGTTGTTGGAGAGTGGAGCCCCATCATTCTATATTAGTTGAGATGTCATGGGGGTCGGAAGATATAGAGATGGTGGAAGTTATAGGGATTTCCATAGAGTTCCTAGACATCTTCCCCAAAGATATTGTGACTCTATCCCCTTTATGTGATGTTCAGTTTGGGATATACTTATAACCGAGTGACCCGCCTATATCGATAGATTTCTATCAGATTGTTCCTTTTGAGTTGCAGGAGTTTCCGATCCAAGTAGATGACCTAATGAAGAAGGGTTTTATTTGACTAATAGCATCACCATGGGGTGCTCTAGTCTTGTTCGCAATGAAGGTAGAGAGTGGAAACAAGATATGTATAGACTTTCAGAAGCTGAATCAGATGATGGTCAAGAACTATTACCCCCTCCAGAGGATCAACGACCTTTTTGATCAGATGAAGGGAGTAGGTTGGTTCTCTAAGATCGACATGCAGATGGGATACCACATGTTGAGGGTGATGGAGGGGGGAATCTCAAAGACAACCTTTATTCAATATATGGGAAATATGAGTGTTTTCCAAGCCTTTCATCATTACAAATTCACTAGTAATGTTCATGGGTCTCATAAAATCCATCTTCTACAAGTATCTAGATGGGTTTGTAGTCAAGTTTATTGACGACATCATGATCTACTAAAGAGTAGGGGAGAAATTTCCAATCATCTAAGGATAGTTTTGGAAGTCCTCTGACACCACGAACTCTATAGTAAGTTGTCGAAGTGCATGTTCTGGACATGAGAAATGCAATTCCTTGGACATGTGGTGTCCCAGTAGGGAATAATAGTTAACCCGATGAATGTTGATTTAGTTTTTTCTTGGGAAACATCCAATAATATGGTAGATATTAATAGTTTTCTAGGTCTTGTAGGATACTATCAGAGGTTTGTGCTCGACTTCTCACAGGTTGTAGGACTATTGATAGCCTTGACCAAGAAAGTCTAGGAATTCATTTGAAGTGAGCAGTTCCTGGTAGCCATCAGTTATTTGGAGGTAAAGCTGATTAGTTACACAATACTAAGGTTTCTAAAAGAAGGGGTAACATTTAAAGTGTTCTGTGATGCTTCTAGCCTAGGCCTGGGTTGTGTACTAATGAAGAATGGGGGAGTTATATCTTATGGTTCTAGTCAATTACATCCTCACAAAGGTAATAATGAAACCCATGACCACCATCTTACAACAGTTCTGTTTGAACAGATGTTGTGGAGGCATTACCTCATCAGGGAACACTTTATTGTCTTCCCAGATCCCAAGAGATTGAGAAATGTCTTCTACCAGCGAGACCTGAACATGAGGAAGTGGTGGTTGATGCTGTTTCTTCAGGACTACGACTATGGGATCTCATACACTTTAGGAAAAGGGATTGTAGTGGCTAATTCCATGAGTAGTAATTTACATTAGGATGTTGTTTTGAATTAGACAGATGATTGGGACTAAATAGAGAAGTTGTATGCCTTGCACCTGGATGCAAGGGTGGATTATGGTAGGGGTTGACTATTTTAGATGACGGTGTTTTATTACGTGGTACAGAAAGTGGAGGATTCTTAGTGGGGGGACATAGAGGTTGGTGTGATGCATGATCACATTATCAAGGGCATCCCTCCAGAAGGATGGACATAATATGGCCAGAATCAGATTCATTTATTTGAAAGAAGCTATTTTTCATGGAGAAAATGTGTGAGATCATTCTCTTTATGTTCCATAAATCACCCCTTGTGGTACACCCAAGAGTTTCAAAGAAGTATTGGGGCTTGAAGAGTCAGTTTTGGTTATACAGGGTGAAATAAGAAGTGGCAGAGTTTTTAGAAAAGTGACTCATGTTCCAGAAGGTAAAGGCTATGATACATGTTCTGGGTGGTCTGTTACAGCCTTTAGATGTCCCGAAGTAGAAGTGGGTTGACATCTCGATAGATTTCCTCGTGTGGGTAATGATTGTTCAATGGCGGTTGCAATGTAATCTAAGTGGCGGTAGACCAGCTGTAGAAATCAACTCACTTCCTAGCAATCAAGGAGTCGAGTGCTATGAATGGATTATCACAGAGGTACATGGATGGGGTGGTGAGGTTTCATGGTGTTTTGAGGTCCATATTCTCAGATCGTGTTACATGGTTTACCTCACGAGTCTATAAGGTATTACGACATGCCTTTGGCACATAGATATACCTCAAAACTACTTTCCACCACTAGATAGATGGGAAGACATAGTGGACTATCCATACATTGCATGATATGCTATAGGCATGTGTATTTCACTTCAAGGGATCGTGGGTATGACACTTTCCCCTGTTAGAGTTTTTATAAAACAATAGATATCACTCTACCATTTGCATGGATACGTTCGAATCCGTGCATGGAAGACTATTTCATTCACCATTGTATTGGAAAGAGGTTGTGGAAGTAGGTGTTCTTGGCCCGGAGGTGGTTTAAAGCACAACAAAGAAGGTCTAGCTAATGCATAAGAGGATGAAGGCAGCTCATGACCGACAGAAGTCATATGCCAACTATAGGAGGGGACCCTTGGATTTCGAGGATAGGGACCATGTGTTCTTAAAGGTCTCCCCTCGGTATGGGAACTGTAGGTTATGCAAGGGGAGTAAGATTTATCCTAGGTATGTTGGACCCTTAGAGGTGTTGTGAATGGTCGGTGAAGTGGGTTATCTGCTGGGGCTACCACCTCTGCAACTTAAGGTCCATGATGTCTTCCATGTGTCTCAACTTTGTAGATATCTATACGATGACTCACACATATTTTACTGGGGAGAGATGGATATCAAGGATGATGTGACATTCGTGGAATGACCAATGAGGATCGTAGAATGTGAATAGAAGGTGATTCATTGATGAACCATTCCTTCGGTTCATGTGTTATAGAGGAATGGTGGCCTCGATGAGAGTACTTGGGAACAGGAGGCACATATGTGTGCCCAGTACTCATATCTATTTTGAGTTTTGTTCTGTGTTATTTTTTACTTGACTATGATTTAGTTCATGACCTTGATAATAATGAGATGGTTTATTTCTCTTGTTCTCTAAATTTGTGTGAAAATTACGGGCCATGGGGAGGAGATAACCTAATCCCTAATTGATACAAATTAAGTTTAATTCCATTAAAGCCATGTGGGTGTGTTAGTTCCACCTAAAGTGGATATTATCTTGAGATGGGGGAATGTACCACTTAATCCATATGCCTGAATGGTGTGACCTTTAAATTTTCTTTTGGTTACTTGTGGGAGAAGAGTGTTGGTGTGTCCGTAGTTCTTCAGAAGATAGTTGCTGGGGAGGTGTTCCTAGATATCAAGGTTTGTTCCAGCCTTATAACAACTCTAGGGTGTTTTTTTCTCTGAGATGAATCTTATGAGGTTGTTGTTCAGTCACCTCCATTTTATTTGGGATTACTCTTGAATTCTTGAGTATGATAATAGTTTGAGAGGTATCTGATGTAATGGAACAGACCCTCCTGGTCCATTACTTTTCCAAATTTATGGTTTTTGGTGTATCTAAGGATCACTAGTGATAGATTAAGGGTTTTTTTCTACATAATGGTTCAACCAAATGGTTCCACCAAAATGGTGGCACCAGACATGGTGGAACCGTGATGGTGGACTCGTGAAGGTTCCACCATGATGGTAGTACCATAATGGTGGTACCTTATGGCAGCACCATAACTGATTCACCGTCATCGTTACACACCTAAATGGTGGCACCACTTATAGTGTTCCACCGAACCGGTGTCACTTTTATGGTGTTTCACCAAATGGTGTCCCACTCATTTTCTGTTTTTATAGTTTCTGAGTTTTTTCAGTTCCTCTCTTGTGACATAACTTTTGAAATAAAAGTGTTTAAATACCATTTTTAAAGACATGTTACACCAGTAAAAGATATTTTAAACCACTGAGAGTCAGGTGACTCCTCTTTGCCAAATTTTTTTGTCTTTTTACTCTGTGTCACACCTTTCCCCATGTCTTACAGTTTCTCCCCTATTGCGTGGATTCTCTATGTTTAGAAGAAATTAATTAACTCACATATATTATCTCTACCATATCTAAGGAGAACGATTGAATAAAAAATAATTCCAATTTGTGAAACCGCCCAACCGTTTGGTCATGACACGATCCAACTTTTATGTACTTTGAAATCATCTCCCAAATTTTTGGATCTGGCCTTTCATTAAGATGAGATCTTGTCTTCATATTTCCATTACAATATATAATGTATACCCTAGAAACATACACTGAAGACGAATCGTGCACACATGTTAAAGCTCTTCTCGCTCTACCGTGGAGCCCTTAGAGTTCTTTCCCTACAGGTTGGGCATCCCCAGTTCTTGGCCTGAGGAGAATACATTGATAGATGATTATCCATGCAGGGATTCTTCCTTTGTATCTATTTTTTGTGCATCATGCGGGGTGGGTATGACAATTTTCCCCTTGGGATGTCGATGAAATGAAACCTTAATGAAGATAATAAATGGACATTAAAAAATGAAGGGGTTTCATTGATGGTGATGTTTTTACCCTTTTATCTTCATTTATATGTTGTGAATTGTAGGGATTATGCATAAACAAAATAGTGGTCAATGGTGGTCCCTTATTGCACACTAATGAACCTATATTTTTCTATATAAAGTTGTTATTGAATGGATTAACATGAAATCAAATTAATAACCTAAATTTGGCTGATAAAATTGACGCCCAATGAATAAAAATCATTGTGTGATCACCCTAGTTAACTAAACGAAATTAAGGAACTTAATGAATGGTGTAGACAAATATAGAAATTTCCCTGCTCTATTATGGTATTTTGTGAGGTTTCTCTCATTGATTTTTATGGGGTGATGGGGATGGGGATGGTATCTATTGTGGTTCAGTTTTTGGTTTTTGGATTTGTGCATGTATGATGGGTCTTCGTTTGGTTCGAGTGATTTGAGTGATCTTTCATATCCATATTGTTGTTGTGTCTTTACAAGAGAACCAAGTGTGAATAATTATATTGTGGCTTGGATGGTTTCCTTCAGTTGTTGTCTTAGCTTGCGGAACTCTCTTTTAGTTACCTGGTAGTGAGGGAATATTTTTAATGTAATCACATGAATGTGATAATGAGAATGGGTACAATGAGGGATTTGATTTCTAGAAATGGGTTGTGCTCTGGTTGTGGCTTTTGTGTGTGTGTGCATGTAGGAATATTAATGTTAGTGGTTCTGATTTGGATCCCTTAGGTTGTCATGATTGTTTGATTACCTATCTGTAAAAATTATAGTTATTTTTTTGTTTCTTATAAGCACCCCACAAACGTTGATCAGTTTATGAAAAACACACCATTTTATAGGGGATGTTGTTTTTTCCAACATTCTAATGAGTGGTTAGTTATTAGCACATTCTCTACTCCCTCTACCAGGTATCCCAAGACTCTTTGGGTAGTCTATGACGACCTCAACTCCATTATAGCCCAAATCTATTCACGAATGGTATTCTATGTTGGATGGCCCAGGTTTTTGCGGGCATGTTTGTTTCCCAAGTGTCTTTAGGAAGAGGCACAAGTTTCTTTTGTCATGGATATGGTTGTTCTACCCTAGGTATCTGCGAGCGTGGTTACATATGGTTTTGGTGGCCCAGGTGCCTATAGGGATATTAATCATTCTTCCATCCTAGGTTTTGGCAGGCGTAGTAGTGGTTTTTCTGGCCTAGGTCTATGCGGGCAAGGTTAGGTATGGTTATGGTGGCCCAGGTGTCTACGGATGGGATGCATGGTCATGGTGTCCCAATAGGTTGTTGTTGGAGGGGGGCAGTGGGACTACAGTGAGAATGGCGGGGAAGGTCTGATGAGTAGGATTCCATTAATAACTAGTGGTAAAGTGGTGGGGGTACCCAAATATCAATGTGAAATTACAATTATTTTACCTGACTTGTGTTATTTAGGGAGTGTTTCTTGGGGAGGCTAGGTGTATTGATTTCCTTAATCGGTGTTTTGGTTACCTCGACTTTCTGACATGGAATTAGAATATCTCCCCACATTAGCATGATAGATTTTGGTTTTCTCTACTAAGTATACATGTACACTCACCCTATATTTATAAAATAGCTTCCAGGATTCCAGGAGGACTTTGAGGACCTTGTGGGGCCGTACAAGCTCGGATGTTGGGATAATTGTTGTTTCTATTTTTTTGTTTTGGTACTTTCCTCTTGTGTTTTCTTTTAAAATATATCGGTTTATCTTTGATCATGCTTATGGGAATGGATTGTGGATTTAATTTTACCTTCAATTTTAGAGTTGTTTAAGTTTTTACCATCTTATCTCCCAATCTTATTTAAATAAAAAGGGTAATGCCATCTATCTTTATGTGAGATTCTACAAATTTAGTGCTAGTCTCCACTCCGGTGCCTATAGATGGTGGGACTTGGGTTCATTAGTTCTCTTTTATCTTGAAGAAGGAATATTCTGTCACTTTTTTGTCCCTTTCCACATCTTGGTGAAGGGGAGTCATGACAAATAACACTGAAAAATGTTGTTTGATTATAGCACATCCATCATTATTGTTCATTTGAGTGCACCCCAACTATGAATCTAGTGTTACAATATATTGTGTTATTCTTGGGTTAATTAACAACTTCCTTATAAACCATCTTGATGTATTTAAATAGATTATGACCATGAATCACCTATGAAAATCTTAAGTTGTCATTTAGTAAAAATAATGTTTTATGATTTAGAAATCCTATAATTTCTTTTCATGATTATGTGTTTTCAAACTATGATCATTGTTTCATACACTCTGCTTCTTGGTTTTATAAAATGGATGGAACTATGGGTATTTTTTAATTTGGGAATGTGATGAATAATGGAATATGTGTCCTCAGAAAATACTAAATGAAATAGGAATTGGAAGGAGAAACAGTGTGATTAGGATTAATTATCTATCTTGATATATTATTTAATACGAATTCAATGATTAGTTACATAATATTAAAAATTAATGTAAGATTGTATTTTATGAATGTTATTGTTGTAATGACCATTGCGGAATAATGTTAAATTTCAATCATGTTAAGAATCATAGAATGTGTACTCAAGATAATGTCTCAAAGTTGATGGAATATGTTTTATTTGTGGGAATGAAGGTCATATAGAATTGAATTGCTAAAGAATTTAATATCCTACAAGTGGAAAAATTGGGTATTATCTGAGTCAATGATTTAATCCTTGGGTGAACTCCTAAATCATAGAAGGACCTATAATATTAAAATCATTGATGTGAAATTATTAATGTTTTTTGTGTATTGGGATTCATGTATTCTATTATATAAGTTATATATCAATGAAATTTTGATTATAAGAATCATGTAAAATATATGGATTTATAAAAGGATGTATATCATCAAATATTAGAAAAGATATGTTGAATTATATTGATAATTATGAGATGTGATAATGTTTTTTTTGATAAATAATTTTTTTTCATTGATGATGTAAATGTGATAATATTGGTATCATTGAAATTAGCCATTTATTTTATAAAATGGTGAATTAGGTCATATTTTGATAAATTTTATTTCATTTTAGATTTATGGAAATAGTTTTTTATTTTATTTAAGGAATAAGGGTTGTTTTAATTTTTTAAAGAATTTATGTTTTCATGTGAGGATAAATTAAGAGTTATAGATATCGTAATGGGGTTATAAATATAAATATTATTATGAGTTAAAATTCATAGATACCACTTTTGTTGTTTTATTTTATGGTGTTATGAGATTATTTAAAACATTTACTATGATTGAGGAAGAATAATCTACTTGGTTTTATATAAACCATTGTATAAATATATTATTGCATTTTACAGAAATTATGATCTATTTAATAGTGGTATATAGATAATCATGATATTTTAAAATTGATTCACTGACAAGGTGACAATTTTAGAGATATTTATTATCAAGATAAATATTACCTTTCAAGTTAGTATCTAAATTGGATTCATGTTATTTTTGTTAAGGTCACTATATTATTTGATTATATAGTTATTTATGATGACTATTAATTATGTTTTTGTATATGGTTCTTTGGGTTTTGGTATATGTAACAATTAGGAGTAACAAGTGGTTTAACAATGAAGATTATTTAAGGAGAGTGATATTAAAATTTTGGGGATTTATCTTTAAAGTTATTATATTGCCATAATGATTAAAAAATTCATTAATATTGATCTTATCAACGTTTTTTAGGATATAGGTTTATTTATGAAATTGTCTAATTGGAATCATTATTATTATTGCAAAAAATTTTAATTTAAGTAGGGTGGTTTAAATTTTTTGGTTTTTATCTTACCTTTTGTTAACCACTTAGTTTTGGGTCAATTTTCCATAGTAGGAGGAATATAATAATATTCTTTCATGGATTATCAAGATGATATTAGTGCTTCGTGAATGAAAAATTCATCTTAAATACTCATCATTTTTAGTGAAGATGAAATCATTGTGGAAATTGATTAAAATACAAAATTATACATTTCAAGTAAATATATATCCTTACATTCATTGTCTAGAATGATAATGGACTTTGAAACTAAGGAATGTTATATTGAAAAAAATATATTCCACAAATGATAATTTTCAACATATCAATAATCTTTTTCTAACCTCATTGACTTATGTTATTGTGGTTGCTAACATTCTCATGATCATTCAATTTCATATGATCATTGTTCTCTATCAATCTCCATAATTATTTGAAACATTAATTTTTCTTGATGTATATATTTCCACTTCACCCTAATTATCTCCTAATTGGAAACCTTGTTATGTGTTAATCCATATGACTTTCATACATTCATTCCACTTTTTCTAGAGGAAATTTTATTATTTATTTTTAATTATGTAATTTTTCTATAAAAAAATTTAAAATATAAAACCATTAAATACTGAGAGAAGTTTATAATTGTGGGGATTCAATTTATTAAATGGTGATAATGTAACACTATGATACTTTTCAAACAATTACAATATGTTTAATAATGTACAAGATAAACAACATCGATCTTAAAAGAACCACCCAAATTATTTTTTAAATATGATTATTATATACTAAACATTAAATAAGTGGATATGAATAGTATTAAAATAATGATTAAATAAATTTAATAGTCCTGCTCAATAAATATTTGTTGATCGATTCTTATGAAATAGGCACACAATATTTAGTATAATCATTTGGTGTTTCAGAAATACGTTTTCTTCAAAAAAAATTAATTTTATAGTAAAATAATTAAATTAATATTTTACATAATTATAATTTTTTAATAAATAAATATTCTTATTTTTTAAAATAAAAATTTAAAATCTATCCTAGAGTTAAATGTTATGAATTTTATTGAAAATATTTATTTTTTTAATGAATAGTGGAAAATAATTACCTTTATTGAAAACTGTATTTTTTTTAATAATTTATAAAGTTAAATTTGTATTAAAAAATATTTATTAGAAAAATTAGTTTTATTATATTATTATTAATCAAATTACGTTTAATGGAATCTATTTCATGGTTGAATTTGGCATTAAAACATTTTTTGAGTTAAAAAGGAATTTTTCTGTTAAAAAAATTGTTGCATTTAAAGTATTTATCATAAATTAACATTTTCAAAACTTATAGAAATTTAATAGAAAATAATGGTTTTATATTTATAATCAATACATCCAAAATTTTCTTATAGTTCCATTTATTTTTATGCATTTGTAATTGTAATCGTGGTAAATTTATCACCTCGGTAAAGGGTAAATCGTCAAATTAAGGTTATAAATAATATGATAATGAAACAAATTGACCCAATAATAAGGAGTTATCATATTCAGTAAATATAATTCAACCATTTTCTACATAATATTGATAATTAAATGTTAAGGGAAATTATTTGATGAAAATGAACTATATAATATATAAAGAAATGAAAAATACAAAATGTCGATCTCTTAATTTCAAAAATATATTTTGTGTTCACATAGTGAAAATGAAAGTCATTAATTAATATTAAGATTTATTTTTATAAATAAATAAATTATTTAAATTTAATAAATTATTTCCAATTTATATATATTATATTACATTAAATTATAACACAATGTCGACATAGTATTTTTTTTTCATTTAATAAAAATATATGATAAATATTTCTAAAAATATAAAATGCAATTTAAATTAGGTGACATATAGTGAACACATATTTTATAGATTTATTATAACTATTATATATGTGTTAAAATTATAAATTATAATTTCATCTTTTCTGTGGGGTCTCTATTGTAAAATCAAATAAATAGTGTTAAAATTGACATTAATGGAATTTTATGAAAATATTATTTTTTACATAACTAAAATATCATAAAATCATTAATGAAGACAAGGTGAATAATATATGGTATAAAATATCATTACCTAAATAATTATGCATCAATTTTCAACTTATATGTAAAATTAACCCCTTTAAAAGTTAAAAATACATCGCCATGATTAAGAATAAAATTGGTAAACTAAGGGGTTAAACGAAACAAGATGGTTTAAAACAAATCATGTAACTACATATTGTTTTGTTTAATTTTATTTAAACCAAATCCTATAATATATTCTAATATATATCAATTTCAAATAATTTTTTAGGAAAAACACTTTATTATATTTTAATTTTTAATAAATGCGAAGAGTGCCCCTCCACTCACTTATAAAAGGGAACACATCAATAAATTAATTTATACCAATTTGAGCCTTATATATAAACCAAAATATTAAAAATTAATTTATGAACATAACTATAAACATTATATAGTTTCTTTTCTTCCTAATACACCATCCATAAGATCTTTAAGTGGATCCCTAAAATAGATCATTCAATGAATATGTAATCTCATTAATCGATGAAATTCATTTTAAATCATTTGTTACCTTCAATAAATACATGGAATTTATCATAAATTATTAAGATAAGTATAATTAATATAATTAAATTGTACTATTTCTATTTAAACAATATTATCCTCTATATTTTGAATATATTGTAATGTGAGTGTATTACCCATGCATACATACAACCTACCATCTCCACGTAGCAATACAACCCATTTTACATCACCATATTTTATGAATTGGTAGTTTGATGGGTTTAATGGTCATATATATGATATTTAATACATTATTATAAATTTTTAGTGATAATATCACATCAACCATATCACATTATGATCCTTTTGAAAATATTAATGACTCTCATATAAAATTGTGGACTAACACCGCCACGAAGTGATGCGACACATTATTCATTTATATTTTACTTTGATGTTAATAAGTAATAATTTAATGAATATATTTGAAATATTATTTATTATAAAGGTTATATAATTTTGTATTGTTATTTATTATTCTTTTATTCAATATGTCGAAATTTGAAAACAATATTCATATGTACATATATCTAACCGTCTTCATGAACAATGAAATCCATTTTTTATCTCTAGCATTTATAGATGATTGTAAATATATATATAGTAAGTTTTTATTATATTAATATTATTATTAAAATTAACTTTATGATCAAAAAAGTATAAATTATGAAGACTATAACGACAAATATGAAATTCATATAAAAAATAAATTATTTAACACATGAAATTAGTGATTCTAATAAGGTATTATTAATAAATGGGTGTTAAAATGTTAGAAAGGAATAAAAAATGATATTATAGTCATTTAAACGATATTTTTATAAAGTTATAATAAATTTAAATTTCTAGTAAATTATTTTGATCACTGTTAAGTAATTTCGATCTTGAGGTATTTGATTTCTATATTAAACAAATTTTATTCATTATTGTTAATTCTTAAATTTCTATTATTGAAATTATATAAAAATTATATAAATCCAATCCATTTTGTTATAATTAGTTTATTTATTTATATTAATAGTTTTTATTTTATTTTAATCCATTTATGAACTCAAATAATGAATGAATGTTTTTAAGGATTACTAGCAAAATTTCTCTTTTTGGATAGAAATATTTTTTCTTTCAAGTTCATGTTTTCAATAAAATGTTTTATAAAATATTTTAATATTAATTTATTAATTTATAATGTAATTTTATCCATTAATTAATATATATATATATATTAAAATTAATGTTATTTTTTTATGAATGGGGTACTTATTTACTTTTTATAAATGTCTGAAATGACTCTTATCTTTTAATATCTACAGTGAGAAAATATCACACCCCATCATAGCAACACAATACATTGAATATTATTTACAATTTCACATTTTTAATTTTAAAATAATTTTTTCAGAAAATATTTTAGAAATTTTTTGAATTAAAACAATTTATTGGAATAAAAAATTTATTTTCCTCATAAAATAATAGAGTGATTATTTGAAAGGAATTTTCATCTCTGTTAACATTCATTGATGTTAGTTGTGATTTACTTTAGATATTGTCCAATGATATAATCATTGTTATTTCTCTATATGTTTTATGATTAATATTATAAAATATTAATGAAACTAGTTTGTTTTCCATTGATACTTCTATGATGAAATATTGAAATGATTATGAAATATGTTTCATTTACAAGGTTTATGATCTGATGAATGTATATAATATTTCGGAAACTTTTTTATGGTTTTCATTATATGTCATATGAACATAGAAATAAATAACCCTCTAATGCATTCATTAGTGTTTTTTATCTCAAGATATTACTATGGGAAAGAAGTATATGTGATAGATCAACTATGTAAGACAGGTTTATATGCTTGATCCCATGTAAGAAACAAGAGATGATTACTGATCCACTGTTATTTTATGTAATTTTTAGTTGAAATTTTCATATGAAATAGATTATACAGCACTTATTGCGACACAAATTTATGACAATAAGTTACGATTCAGGATTGATTTATGTGGACATCTCACATGTCTTATCCATAGAGTTTGAAATGGTAATGATTTATTTTATGACTCATGCTTATGGTCAATGATACATTGGATATCAACATTTTACATTATGTCCATAATATCATTACGATATTCTTATGATGTGATTTATTATGATTATAGATTAATATCTATCTTGTTTACAATTACTGATAATCTGATATCACCCTTTATTATGTTTCATTTTCCCTGTGTAATATACAATTGTTGAACTAAGGAATGACTATAAATTGTAATATGTTGGAATATATTCATGGGGTACATTAAATATCATTTATTAAAAATTAATAATTATTATATAGTTTCCAAATACTCCAAAACATTATTTTCTTTAGGTGTGTAAATACAAAATTTATTGAATATTTATAAAAAAATATTCAATATTATTGTATTAAATGTATGAGCCACTGTAGTCTTACTGTAACCATTATGGGCCCATGTCATGACGTACTATAATAAATTCTTGGACTTAGTATTATATAGCAATATATTTATATATATTATGTCATAAATATTGAAATAAATGAATATAAATTAATATTTTATTAGATACTAATGATTTTTCAAAAATAATTTAATGCAATTTTTTATAGATTATCTATAAAATTGAAAAGCGAATAACAGTTCCCTGATATGATGAGAACCTTATAATTTCATTATGATTTTTTAAAAACATGTTCTATGTTTACGTAACATTCTATAATAGTTAATATATTGTGTTGAATTTCATGTGTGAGTATTTGTAAGTAGATGAGACATTATCTGATGATGATTTCACATGATAATATCCAATAAAATAGATTTCGAGAACAGACATTCCAATAATATTTCTTCATGTTTATGTGCCATCATATATTTCTACCAATGAGTTTGTGTAATGGTCCATAGACATTAATATTATTATTAATTATTCTCATAACTTTTATAATTATATTTTCTTACCAATATTGTGATTCCATATGGTCACATGATGTAGGGTGTGTTGGATGCATACAAAATATCATGTTATTAACGAATGAGTCAAGAAAGGATTTTTACATTCCAGATTTTTGGAAGTTGATATCTTGACCATTTTATTGAAGTAGAATTACCCCAATAGGTTCCACAACCATGATGTCACAACGTGATTATTTTGGATAGCCGATGAAATACATAATGATCATATAGATTTATGGATTGGGATTCCAAAATTCATTATGAGATATTACGATAAAGGGATTATATTACATATTGAACACTAAAAAGTTGTTATCAATGTCAAATAATCAACTTATTTCTATTAAGTTCCATTTCCTATTTCTAGACAATAATCCTTGAATTTGTAAAAGCTCACTTAATTGACATAGTAAATAAGAAAAGAGGATCCCACACTATGTTCTTCTGTTGATAAAAATTTAATTTTATTTGAATTTATTTTTTGGGTATAAATATTATTGTCATGTCTGAGGAATTGTTTTATTAAGTATTAATGATATAATAGATAAAATAAATATTTTTTCCAAAGGGAAATGTATAATTATACTAAAATGTAATATTTATTTATCTATAAAATATTTAATAAATATTTATTTTATAAAATATTAATATATTATGTATTATATGAAGAAATATTGTATTTATTATTTATTTGGTTATTTGATAAATTCTATGGATGATGAGTGGGCCAAGATAATGTATGGGGATAAATAATAATTTTCAATGTTTTAAAATAATAATAATTGTTTAACTAGTTTTCACACACTAGGGAATAAAAATAAAAAAAAAATATTTTGGTAAATGAAATGTAGCTATAAATGGATTTATCATTTCATTAAATGAATTTTTTTTAATTAGTTACAATAAAAACTCAACTCTAGGTTTATAAATAAACAACTAATAAATTCTAAGTGAAGTAAATTGTGAATTTTTGTGCAGAACTAATTTCTATCTATAATAATTTTCTTAGTTTGTTTATAAACTCAAAAATTATGAGATCAATAGTGTTTCATCAAGACTAAAGAAACATGAAGTAATAAAGAGGAAAAATTAAATATTATCAATCAACCACACTTATACATGAAGATTTATTGGCATTGATCAGAGATCATAGAATCATGTATATATCACACCTAAATGTATTATATACATGGATCCTATATGTGAAATGGCATATTATTGAAATGGTTTTCAGATGATCACACATATACTATGAAGGAAACTCTAATGAAAAGGTTGTATTTTTTTGATTTAATTAAATTTATTTTAATTTAAATTTAAAAATATGTCATCTTAGTTGTAGTATATTCCATAAATATTCAATTATAATTTTTTTGGGTCAATAAATTTATGTATTATAAAATATATGAATAGTTAACCAAATACAACATTTTTTGGGATATTATTTTCCCCATTAAGTGCTTTCTCTATGATCAATACCATCACGTGGAATCAGAGTTTTCACCTTGAGATTTATAATTATTAATTTTATTTTTGATCATTTTGCATTTAAAAAATTATAATTCATCTATATTTTATTTCATTATTGATCATTCAGTAAAATTAATTCTTAATCTTATATATTTCTCTTTAATATGACATAATTTTTTTAATAATTAACAAATATTACATCTAAAGAACCTATTCAGAGGTTATGAGGATTCTTTCTGGATAATTAAAGGCTACATATTTTTTATTCATTTTTCAGATACCATGTATCCTTGTGCATTCCAAAAGCACACACATGTGGATTATAGGTTATCCATAGATTAGTACACATCACATGAAATTAATTCACTATATATATACAATCCATGGTGGCACATTGAATTTCTAGAGTGCACACAATGAATGTTGAAGACATGCAGTACAGTCCATGTGTTTTCATGAAATAAAACATCGGATAAAACCACATCATGAATTAATACACCATATTTATTTAATACATGAAATGTATAGATGTAGTCCATGTAACTCAATGTATACATCATTTATTTCATATACACATTGTATACTTCATAAATATCCTTGATATGTATAGTTAGATTCTATATGTGGGAACTATAAAGTTACGGTGAAGAGAAGTATACATTGTGAGGATGTATTGAAAAAGGCATGTACTTTACCTATTTATGTAGAAAAATTAAATTTGATTAATTAATATATTAAAAAAATGACTAGATTTATTTTGGTCTTTAAGTTAATATTACACATTATTCACTAAGTTTTATATAATATTACATTCTTAATTAATTATAAAAAAGTATTAAATACAATGAATCAGGTATTTTTAATATATACATATGAGTCAACACCTTAAATTGTACATGCTACATTATTTTCATGTTCTCTATGTGGAATTAAATTTTCTATACACACCTTAAAATTTTGACATATTATACAAAAAAAATGGATTATAAGTGATTTGTATATAATTAATACCATAATATGTTTTTTACAAAATTAATCATTGAGTTTCTTCCTTGAACAAGTTAATGTAGTATTTTATTGAATTTTAATGAAAATAAAATAATTTATGTAATCTAAAATCACATTGGATGTGAATTACATGATTATTAGATACAGGGGAAAAAATAAATTAATTTATTAATAATATAATTAACCAGATTAATTTTTTAAAATGTTTTCTTTTTATAGAATAAATTGAATGGATTACTATATAGATGTTTTAAATAAATAGTTGTTAAATATGTTTGACCAATCATGAGATTCGAAAAAACCAGTGTAAATGTTGTTTTAATTTAATTTAATTTTATTTCATGTTTTCAAAAATGATTTTTATTAAATTAAATATGATGGATATAGATACATCCCTCTACATTTTATTATGTTGGAAATGCAGGTTTATCTTTATTTTATTTAATTACCCACAACCAATCCTTTGGTTTCTATAAAATTTATATGAGTTATGAAATAAATGTAATCAAAGGTGCATCTGAAGGTGAATGGAGTTGGTTTAAGGTAGATTTTAGGTAGAGGCAATTTTATACGGAACCAAGACAAAACCAATATTAGAGATAAATATTTGGATTTGTGGGATGTTACAACTATTACCAAGACTAGAAAAAGTAATTTATCCATATGGTTATAGGTTGATTTATTGTATGCTCAATAAATCAACCTTCACACAGTGCTGATGATTTTGTGATTTAATTATTTATTTATTCTCAATCATAAGCATGATTTATTTTTTGTATACAGAGACACGATCACATCAAAAAATATGAAAATAAGGAATTAAAATTAATTATTTTTGCTTAAATTTTTTATCATAACATGGTTACTCTATAAAGTAAAATAAACTTTATATTAACCAGACATGTAAATTTTAATATAAAAATATATTATATATAATAACAAAAATACATTAAATTAATATTATGTAAATTATGCATTTTATTAATTGATTGGGAATTATACCAATCAAAAAATGTTTTTGGCCAATGATTGTTCGGACACACTCTATTATTAAGGGTGTTATTATTATTATTTTGGGGGGAATGATCTATTTTAAATTAGTAGCAGTATCTCTTTGAAGGCATTTTATTTCTTATAGGAATGTGTTTAGGGAATATATGGTAGGAATTTTGGGTTTGGGAGTCCACTCAATGGATATAAGAGATTCAATACTGCAATTATAATTGAACTACCTATATAAATACCTTAGAATAATTGAATGAGACCTTTATGGGGTAATTATTGGAAGTATATAGATCTATTTCACAATAATTTTTAATTAATTTGACATTATAAGTCCAATTGTGATGGCTAGCAGGGAAGGGTAAATATTGGGGGAATTAATAAAATAAAATTCATTATAGTGTAACGAAAACTAAATTCAAATGAGTAACTAATTATATTATATTTTTAAATTTTTGAATATTCTGATGTTCATCATCCATGTATTTATTTTGATCAATTTTTTGAGAAATACCATCTATTTAATGGTAGTAATTTCCAATAATGGTTTATATGGGTACATGTAGAATTTTACATTGAATAGAAGTATTAGTTGTTAAAATCTTCAATGCCTAAACAGCTTGCAATGGAGTCGACAGATGAGTATTTCAATATTTAATATAAATATTTGAATGATATGTTCTCCATTTTTCATTTAATTATATAATTGATTTATAATGAACTATTTAAGTCACATGATGATAAAGAAGATTAAAAAATTAGATATTGTCTCCATGGTCTAAATTAGAATAGATGTTAAAGGGAACGGTTTGAGATGTCCATTCAATATTTCATAGTAAACAAAGAAATGGTGAATCATCTAGGCTTGAAAAAATAAAAAACATTAGATACATTGAGTTCATAGATGTGGTAGGGTTTAAACTTCATGATAAAATACTCATAAATATAATTATTTCATCACACCATGAGATATTATCTAGTTTCATTAATCATTTGAATATGAACAACTCAGAGACTTCAATCTCAAATATTCTCACATTACTTCTATATGTTATTAATTATACAAATCAAAAAAATAGTTTGGAATTTATGGGGAATAATAAAAATACAAAGGGAAGATCCCTAAGTATAAAACATCTCTTAAATAATCATCTAAAAAGATAAATATAAAAGGATAATCAAGGGAACAAGGTGCTATTTATTTTTCATATGGTAAGAATATGTAATAAGAGAAAAATTGAACCATGAAAAAGATGTAAGGGGAAGTATATGGTTCATTTGTTATCAAGGGAAAATTAAATATTTCTATAAATTTGGAATCATATACTACATACGGACCTCACTTATGTTTTTCAATATATACACCAAGTATAATATAAATGATTTATACGAATGAGGTGGATCTTTGAGAGGAGAATAGATCCATGAATACTATTGTGTCTATTGGGGAGTACCACATCTCATTTCCAATAGGAATGATATTTGTTTTAAAATACATTACTACATGTTGTCAGTTACTATTTTTTTTCTATATTATGAACTTGATATAGATAGATTTGTTTTCATGTTCTTTAATAAATAATTCTTTTTTAAAAACGAAAACAAATATTATGCTATGTTATTTTTAAAGAACATACATTATATGTCTTATTATGTGATCCCAGTAATAAAATTGATAATCAAACTATGACACATGAAACATAAATCAATAGTATATGGAATCTCCAGTTAGGTAATTTGAACTAAAATGAATAACTAAATTACCCTAAGAAGGATATTTGAGTTCTTTTGATCTAAAACCACGTGGTGTATGACACACGTGTTTAAAATAAAAATTAATCATTATTTCAATTTGATTAAAAGGTGAAAGGGATAAGGAGATTCATGAATATGTTCACACAAACATGTGTGGAATATTTCCAATTTAAGGAGGGGTGGATACTCATACATTATAACTTTTTTGTAATTATTAGAGTATATGTGGATATTTATACATAATGAGGTATATCTCTAATTATTTTGATGTATTCACTGAATAAAGGAATGAAATAGAAAAAAATCATGGTAAGAAGTTTAAGAACCTCCTTTTAAACAATGTTATATAATATCCTAATAATGTATATATTGATTATTTACAAGATTTTGGGATTCTATAAAATTTAATTCATCTATAAAGGTGGAACCTCACCCTATTATATATAATGAGACCAATAATGAGTCATCTGTGTCTTGAATTATCATTTTGGGATGCATATTACAAAGAAATCAGATATACTAAACCAAGATCCAACAAAAGAGATAACAATATTCTTTATGAACATTAATATATAAGAAAATGAATATTGGTATAATTACATGTATGATATTGTAATGATTTTTTAGGAAATAATGTATAACCTCAATTTAAAAAGTGAACCATTATAGGAAACCCCTAGGAAACATATTGCTATAAAATATATGAACCATTTTAAAAATAAAGATTTATATAAATACATACTATGTTTCAAGAGATGAAGCACCTATATAAAATAGATAGTGTTTGTGACATAATGTTTGGTGAAGTACATGATCATGGTATACAATAATTGGTATGTGAATTGATTTCACAAAGCCTCAAACAATAAGTTGTTTTGGTGAAAAAGGTACTTCATAAAAGTATAAGATAATATAGGAAACCTGAAAGATATGGTTCTCTGGTCATAAAGGGATAAAAATCAATGTTATTTGATAATAATGAACCTATAACTTATAATTATGTAGAATGTGGGACAAATTTTTCTATATCTAATGATGATATGAATTCTAAAAATTGATTCCATGATTCAAAACTAGGTCTATATTATTATAGACCCTATTGTGGATGCAAAGCCCATGGTTTGACAATCAGTATTCAAGAGTACACATAAAATGGATGGAAATATCATTTCATATAAGGAATGACATGTTACAGAAATTCTCAGACAACATAATGACATATACTATCCCTTGTTTATATAATGACATACATGAGAATTCTATATTCCATTGTCACATAACATGACTATTAGGCATGGAAAAATAATTTCAAAAATTCATTATTTAATAAGAACCTTCAAGAAGATGAATATATTACATAACCTCAATGGTTTTCTACTCCAAAGGAATATAATAATGCAAAGAAATTTAAAAGATCTGTTTATTGATTGATATGTACATTTATTTCATGGAAAACTGATTTTGTGATTCCATAATGTAATTTGGTTTCATAAAGAATAAATGTGAGCCATGTGTCTATAATATGTTTCGTGGATGTGTGATTATTTTCTTAATAAATTATGTTAATAAAATACAACTTATTTGAATTGAAATATCATTCTTAAAATATGTTAAATCCTATTTAAATACATTCTTCTCCATTAATTAATTATGTGAATCATCATGTATTCTTAGGATCAATATGCATCCTAATCGATCCAAGAGACTTCTTGTCCATGGAAAAGTACATATAATGAAAATATACTAATTCTATTTACTATATAATAGTCCAAGAGGGTATTTTTTATAGTGAGAAATGGAATTAATATTTTAATGAAAATTACTCCTCATATACATGAAAAAATACAATGTATTAGAAGTATTCCATCTTTATAAATAATTAGACCCGTCATGTATGATATCACGTACTGGGCTGTATGATCCATATTCAATAATTATGATAGGAAAATATCAAACTAACCAATGTGATGATCATTGGATGGTGTTCAAAACTACACATAGGTATCTGAGATTAACTAAGGATATATACCTAGTATATGATATAGATGAGAAAATATTCATCAGAAGATATGTATATGTTGTTTTCCATATAGACAAATATATTTTAAAATCGCAGTTTGGATACACCTTCATCCTCAATAGAGCATCTATGAGGTGGATGTTCTAAATGGAATTTTTGGTCACATATTCAATAGAATCTTCCAAGAATATTTTTATTTCTAAGGTATCTGAAAAATATGATTCAATGTCCATCTTTTTTCAAGATTTTTATATGGTACCTAGTTGTAATGACCCAATCCCATTCTAATGTGACAATTCTAAAATTTTGGTTCTTACAAAGGATACAAGGTCACATCATTGTATGAAGAATGTACATTAAAATTTTAATCTCTTGAGATATTTATCTTAGATATGTGAAGTTGTAGTGAGTAGATTATCTATGTAAGAAAATGTGGTATACCCATAAATTAAAACATTACCTTATCTGTCACCTCATACTCATGTATGGTTTGGATTATTGAATATCATTTGTAGTCGACTCTTGTCCATGTTGGAGTCTGTGGGAGTTGGAATTCTGGAACCATATTTCTATACTTTGGATTACGTGAATATTTGAAGAATTAAATATTAATTGAACATATTTTTACATATTTTTTATTTTTCTACCCGAAATTAATTTAATAATGTCCTTGAGTATATATCACAATTAAAAAGTCATATAATTCCTCCACTATGATGAGAACAATGAAATTTCATGGTGATATTATTAAAACCAGTTCTGGGATCAAATAACATATTATGATATGTCATATATTATGTTTAATATTAGGTGTGACTACTCTGAAGTTGAAAAGACATTATCACATATTGTTCAAACTTGTAAATCTATATGATATGAAATTACGGGAAATGACCTGAATGTGGGAATTACACTTGTTTATAATTTATTAGTTATTCTGATCTGTGACTGTAAATAATGGTATTTAGATATTATGATTAATATTAATGCATTTCATGACTCATATACATATTTTTTTATTAATACACTGATTACATATGTTTATGGGAAGTCGTGTATGTTGGTTACATCATAAATGGCATGTTATTAACAAATATGTTATGGAATGATTTTCCCCTTTTATATTTTTAGAAGTTTATTTCTAGACCATTTGATTGAAATATTATTAGTGCATTAATTTTTATGAAAATGGTGTAATGATGAATTTATTTTAAATAGTCAATTAACAAAATTTCAATCATATAGTTTGATCAAACTACTGTTAAACAAGTTGGAAAAGATACTATGACATGATATTAGATTAAAAAGTCAGTTCTATTATGTGGTTACAAATAATTCACCATTAACTTTTTCTATTTTCTTCCTTGAACAATTTCAAGATAGTATTATTAGACATTAGGAAATTCTTCCTAATTCTAATTAAAATATTCCTAGATATTCAAAAACTATGTGTTTTTATTATTATCAACTAAATTCATTCATAATTTAATTATTGGACTAAATATTATTCCCAATAGAGTCGAATAATTTTATTTAGAATTAATGATCACATTATTTGATTTAATATTTATTCTCAAAGTAATTATTAAATTGAAAATATAAATATTATTTATTTATTTATTAAATATTTCATAAATATTGATTCTCCATAATGTGAATTTATTATTTATTTTATGAGTAAATAAATAAAAAAATATTTATTGGTGTATTCAATAAATTCCTAGGAGAATGAGTAGACCAAAATAGTGTCCGGTGATAAATATTAATATGAAAGCCATTGAAATATTAATTATTGGTACCCTAGTTAGTGCACACCATGAAATAAAAATAAAATATTAATTTTAATACATTGTACGGGGTCATGTGTGTTTTTAACATTTTATTAAGGGTACTTGTTAAATTTATTAAATTATTATCCCAAACCCCAGATCCATAAATAATCCACTAATACATATAACGAGTGGTTAATTGAGAATCACTATTATAAAAAGATTAATCCCTAGAATTATCCTTATTCATTACTCATCCTGACAAGAATGAGAAGATCAAGAGATTTTATTCAAAATAAATTAAAAATGATGCAATTAATATGAATAATGAAAAATGATTCACAATGATTCATTGGTTTCATCTATAGATCATAAGAGAGTTTTTGGATAACAATTAAATGGATTATACACTTGGATACTATGATCACGAATATATATTAACAAAAATATTGGCAGATGATCAAAATATTAAATGAATAAAGATTTTAGGAATGAGGTAATCATTCATATGAATTAAATAAATTTTTTATAAATTTAACATGAAATACATTTCAAATTTTTTTGATGAATTCATTCAATATTCAATTGGAAATTTTTTGAAGTTCATGACATTTACATCTTGTGCAATATGATATTGATCCGCTAAACATACATTTATAGAGTCTGATGTATCCTTAATAAGAACTCATGTTCCACATAGAACAGTCATAAGTATCTATTTTTTGGGATTACAATGTCCAAAATTGCACTTATAACATCCAAATATTTTATAATATATTTCTCTTTAAATAAATGTCAAATTTTCTATGGACTGTGATACTCGCAACCCCAAGTATAAATGAACCATAATATAGTATTCAATTATAACCTAGCTATTAAACATGTGGGTATGAATACGACATATTAATTATGAAATTTATTTTGTTCAAAAATGTATGAAATAAAATATTTTTTTATTAATTGTTTATAGATGAATGTAAAACAACATTTGAATGTAAAATAAATATTTTTCTGTAAAACCATTTTTATGCAAAAACTTAAATTTTATATTAATAAAAAATTTTAAAAAACATTAATTAATGATTCTAATGAAATTAATTTATATTATATGTTTAAAAAATTATTTAATAGTTCATCTAATACATTTTCTATTCATGAAAAAAGAATACATCTAGTTTTATTTTTAAAAAATTCATTTTTTGTCAAAATAGTATCATAGTGTTTTGAAAAAAATTAAAATTTGTTTTACCATTTAAGAAAATTTATTTTCAAAAATTTAGTTACATTTTTTGTATAAGAAATATAAAATAATCACATAGTGAAATTTTTATAGATTTCTAAAATTATTACTTATTTTATGAATAGTGAAAAAATACAGATTTTTATCCCAAAAATGTATTTTAATTTAAATCATTCACAAAGAAAAATTTTGATTTAAAACAGTTTTAAAAATAATAGTTTTTAAACTATATTATTATTAATATAATTTATTACATTTTAATAAATTTATGTTTTATATTCATATAAAAACCTTTTACACATACGAAAATGATTTATTGAAAAACCACACATTGTTGTGCTTGCAGGTTTAATTTTAAAAAAAATACCTCTAATGAGAATTGAATTTTTTATAATGTATTACTTATTTTGATTTATAATTAATTATGTGGGTAACATGGTCAAATTAATTAATTATCATAATGATTATTGAATATTGAAAAAAAATCTACAGTTAAGGTTAAAATAGGTTTTCCTAGGTGTTAAACCAAGATATAATGAAATTTTTTCCAATTGAACATGTATAAATAATATTTTATGGAAATATTTATACTTTAAACCATTACAACTTTTACTCTATGTTTATTTTTAGTCTTTTATATTAAGAATTACTTCATTACATATTATTCATTTAATAAATCCATTGTGGGTCCTCTCTTCCAATTATAAAAGAAGACCACATATCCTGCCTTAGACAAACATAAGAAGTCTTTTTGTTTTACCAATACTATGATAATACCTCCCATATGTGTCATGACCCCCACCCACCAAAGATACCCCTCTTGTTCTGGAAATGGTGAAAGGGAGATAATGAACCCTGAGTCCCGCCTCCCGTAGGCCCCAAGGTGGTGACTAGCACCAAGGGTATGAGTTTTCACAAATATGGGAGGAATTAACCTTTTTATTATTTAAGATCAGGAAATAGGACAAGTCAACCACCAAAAAGGAAAAGAACAAGTGTATAGAAATAAACCCAAACCAATCCCACATGCATGTTTAAATAGTTCCGAAACAAGGTACAAGTAGAAGAAGGCTCAACAGTACAATACCAAAAGAAACAAGTGTACAGAAACTACAACAACTCCAACTGTCCTGACTAGTAGGGTCTCGGACGGCCCTAGTAGTCCTCCTGGAAACCTGAAAGTAAAAGTAGGGTGAGCATAAAAGTATAATCAGTAGGGAAACCTAAAGCTCTCGTGCACAGGTGGGGAGACATCCTAATGTCCCGTGAGAAAAACAGAATAAACCTAGCAAGGAATACTATCCACCCAACCACACCAGCCACACTCACCAAAAACACAATCACAACAGGTAGTAGTATATAAGAACAAGAGTATTGGGTCCCTCGCACCATTTCCCATTAGTTAGTTCCTCTTCCTAACAGTGAACGTCATGACGCTTCCACACACTTCCCACCCCCACACACCTGGGCCTCACAAACCACACATCCCGCCCGCACACACCTGGGCCTCACAACCCTGTATCCCTCCTGCGCACACCAGGGCCACACAACCACGTATCCCGCCCGCACACACCTAGGAATCATCCCGAAGATTCTTGGGAAATAGTAAAAACTACCTTAAGAGTCTTGGGCTAAAACCACCCCAATCGAAACCTACTCGAAGAGTCTTAGGTGTAAGGTCGCCTCAAGCCATCATAGCCTAGGGAAGAAGGAGAAGGAAGGAGCTAGTAATTAAGGGAAAAACACCCTCTCCCATAAAAAGTGAGTGTTCGGAACTAAGTGATCAACATGGGTGGGGTGCGATAAAACAAAAAAGATACAGATACATGAATGTATACCAAACACACAGCCCAACCTGTGGCTTCTAAACAGAGAAAATAAGTATGTGCCTCGACACTGATACTACGAAGCATGCATACCACAAACAACCCCAACCTCGTTTAGGTTTTCATGTTTCAATTGAATCAATTTATAAGTTCCTTAACAATTGGGCAATCAACTGCAACCAACCATATCAATTGTTCGTAAAACATATCCCTGCCATCCACAAATCAAGTTAGGAAAACAAAAGTAACACAAAAAGTCCTTCTTATTAACCATCCAACCCCATTAATTATTATTCCCGTTCCATTACCATGCCCTACCATTCATTAACTCTTCAACTTTTATTTATGATTCACAACCCATAGTTCTTTCACATTCAAGCCTATCCCTGCAGCCCCGCTGCCAACCACCATAACCACAACCACACCGTAAATATCACCCCTTGATACCGTTTATCGTAGCCCTGCTGCCCATCACTAACATAGCATTCACACCACCCCACAACAAATCCAACCACAGCCCTGCTGCTCACCCGATCCACAACAACCCACAAAAAACCCACATCACATGCCACATATCCAAGCCAACACCCATATGTTCATTATTTCATTTTGTTCAACCGGGGTGATCACAGAAGTGTTCCAGATTTTAATCAGCTAACTTTACGTGATTAACCAATTTCCAAAAACCATAAGTTTCCATCCACAAAACGGTCTAAGAATGACATGGAAACATTTAATTGTGCAAGCAAAGTCCCCCTACGACCGTGATTTTCAGTAGGCATAAGCCAATTAAATTCACAACATTATATAACAGGATAAGATAATGTAACAGAAATCACAAACTTCCCAACCCCGTTATATAATCTAGTTATTATCTTCATTAAAACTGTTCAAAAAGGTTTCATGTAAACAAGAGGACATAGACCCCACATGTTGCACAAATTAGAGAGATGACGGTAATATCCCTACCTCAACAGGTTCTGATCACAACGCTCCCCCAGATCAACTTTAGAAGACGTCAGTCGGCGTCCGTTGCTTCTGGAAAAACCCGAAAAAACCTCTTTGGGTGGAAGCTGGGAATGAAAGGTCGAAGGAAAGACAACAGATCCAAACTCATAAGTTTTGCCTCGTCATTACGATCTCGTGGCTGCTGACGAATCATAAATTGGTGCTCGAACGAAGAAGTTATCGAAGAGAAGGAGCCTTTAAGTCTCTTGGGAGAGCTCTGCTCAGAGGAAAGTGGAGGAGAGGGGTGTGTTGAAAAGGAGGGGACCCCTCCTTTTATAAGCATGAAAAAAAATGTACATGACGTGTAATTTATGGTACACGGTGTGTACTCGTCCATTTCACATGGTCACCACGCGGCTTCCAACACGGCCTTCAACGCGACACGCGGCCGTTGACTGGTCAACACATGGTTTGAAGGTAACGTATATGCGTGGAGGGACTACACGGTGTGTATTATTGGATACACGGCATGTACTCATTTATTTCACACAGTAAGGACATGGTTTCAACACGGAACATGGCCGTTGACTTGTCAACACACGGTTTAAAGGTAACACGTACACGGGGAGGGACTACGCGGCGTTTAGTTTAGGGTACACGGCGTGTACCCATTTATTTCACATGGCATGGAAACGGCCTTCAACATGGGGTATACCTGGTGAGGGGGTACACGGCGTGTACTAACACTACACAGCGTGTTGTTTCAAAATTCTGAAAAGTGTGGGAAATGTCCATTTTACCCTCCAGAACCCTTCATGACCCTCTTTTTGACCAAGGAATGGACTGGAGAGGTCTGGCCCATTACATCATATACCTCTTAAAACATTCTCATCCTCGAGAATTCAAAAGACAACCCAGAGGAACCCAAAATGATTCCTCTTAGGTCCCTCGTTATAACAGAAACCCGTCCAACAACCCTAATCATATGTGTTAGGAATACCTTCTCTTATGTCTGGATATTATCCAATTTAGGCGGCACTAACTCGCCTGCAAGGGTTTAATCGCATCCTCATTAATGTGTCTCGATTAGGAATTGGGTCTTCCAAATTTCATACATTATGATTTTTTAACTTGCACTACCCCCAACACTACACAACCGACACACTGCCCGAACATGTGGTTTGGGTAAATTCCTTCTCCTATGTCGAGATATTATCCTCTTTAGGTGGTACTGACTCTCCCGCACGGGTTCAATCGCATCTTCATTAATTCGTCTTGATTAAGGATCAGGTTTTTCCCTTTTCACACACATTCGGACATGCTACACACTTCTAGAGAACAAGGGAAAAAATGTCTCATAACTGACATGCCAAGCATTCCATATATCAAAGGTACAGAGTATAACATCAAAACACGGATCAGAAAAACAAATAAAACACAAGTCAAAACAACTCTTGGTACTGAGCGTGCATCTGGGCCTCCGGCTCCCATGTTCTCTCCTCAAGGCCGACATGCCTCCAAAACACCCGAACCAATGGAATGGTTCATCCACGTAGCACCTTCTCTTTACGATCCTCGATTCTGACTGGTGGTTCCTCAAAGGTCTCGTCATCTCCCATATCTAACTCTCCCCCGTCGATAATGTGAGAGTCGTCGTGTATGTATTGACGTTGCTGGGAGATGTGGAAGATGTCATGAACCATCTCCAACTGATGTGACAGGGGTAGCTAATTTTCTACCTCACCGACTCGCCTCAGCACCTCAAAAGGTCCGATGAACCTAGGTAAGAGCTTTCTCCCATTACCAATCCTCCAATGCCCTCGTCGAGGGGAAACCTTAAAGAACACGTGATCTCCCACCTCGAACTAAAAGGGCCTCCTCCGACGATCAGCATAGGACTTTTGTCGGTCCTCATCCGCCTTCATCCTCTCACGTACAAGCTGGACTCTCTCTGTGGTGCTCTGCACTACCTCTGTCCCAAGAGCACTTGTCTCACCAACCTCTATCCATCAAATGGGTGAACGACATGGCCTTCCATACAGAGCCTCAAATAGTGCCATGCCAATAGTAGAGTGGAAGCTATTGTTGTAGGAAAACTCTACTAAAGGAAAGTGTCGTACCCATGAACCTCCGAAATCCAGAACGTATGCCCGCAGCATTTCCTCTAACGTATGGATAGTCCGATCTGTCTGCCCATTGGTCTGGGGGTGGAAAGAAGTGATAAGGCATATTTGGGTGCCAAAATCATGTTGTAACCCCCTCCAGACTCATGAGGTAAACCGAGTATCCTGTTCTAAAATGATAGTCTTTGGAACCCCATGAAAACACCCCACCTCGTCTACGTACCTCTGTGCTAAGGTACTCACTGGGCCCGACTCCTTAATTGCTAAGAAGTGAGCAGATTTTGTCAGACGATCCACCACCAACCCGATAGCATCATAACCTCCCTGAGATCTAGGTAGTCCTGTGAAGAATTCAATCAAGATGTCATCCCACTTCCACTCGGGGACATCTAATGGATGCAACAAACCACTGGGAACACGGTGTTCAGCCTTTAATTGCTGACACACTATGAACTTATCCACAAACTCCGCCACTGTCCATTTCACCACGGGCCACCAAAACTGTTCCCTCAGGCCTCAGTACATTTTTGAAACTCCCGGATGTACCTCCAAGGCTGATCTATGTAAATCACGGAGAACTCCCTCACGCATCGCCTCCGAAACAAATAACCTTCCATGGAAAAGCATCTGATGTCGGCTGTCCTTTGACCATCCTTCTGGAGCGTTTCCCTAATCGACACGATCCCGCATCACTTCTGCCTCGGAGTCCCCCCACTGAGACTCTTCCACATGCTACAACAAGGAGGATTGCACCATCATCTGAAACAAACAACCTCTAACACCTTCTACCCTTACATCCAAGTGCAAGGTGGCCAACTCTCCCATCACTTTCCAAGAATCAGTGGATTCCCAAACCACTTCCTTGTGTGAGTTCCTACTTAGGGAATCAGCCAAAACGTTTCCCTTACCTTCAGTGTAGGAGATCTCGAAGTCGTATTCTTGGAGAAACCCGACCTATATCTGCTGCCGCAAGTTCAAGTTACATTGGGAGAAGATATAACATAGGCTCTTGTGATCTAAGAAGACCACAAAGTGCTCCCCAAAGAGGTAATGTCACCACAACTTCAGTGCAAACACTACTGCTGCAAGCTCCAGGTCATGGGTGGCATAGTTACGCTCATGAGGGTGCAATTGCCTAGACCCATAACTGATCACACCCTTATTCTGCATCATCACGCACCCTATAACAAGGCCATAAGCATCACAAAACACATCATTTTATAACCCTTCCTCTATAAACCTGAGTACAGGAGAACTGAACAACTTCTCCTTCAGGTAGTCGAAAGATTTCTGGCACTTCTCGCTCTATAAGAAGACTTGGTTCTTTCTAGTCAAAGCTGTAAATGGAGAAAAAACTCAAGAGAAGTCCAAAAAAAACCTCCGATAGTAACCTTCCAACCCCAAGAAACTACGAACTTCCGCCACGATCTTGGGTGCCACCCAAGAAACAACTGCCACCACCTTCGACAGGTCCACTGACACTCCATGCTGAGACACTACATGCCCAAGGAAGTGTACTTTTTGTGTAAAGAACATACACTTCGACAATTTCCCATAATTCTGTTGGTGCGAAGGACATCTAAGACTGCCCTGAGATGCTCAACGTGCTCCTCCTCTAATATTGAGTAGATCAGGATGTCATCGATAAACACAACGACGAACCGGTCAAGAAACTCTCAGAAGAAAAATTTCATAAGTCCCATGAACACAGCTGGTGCATTCGTAACTCCAAACGACATCACTACAAACTCGAAGTGCATATACCTGCACCTGAAAGCCGTCTTCGAGATGTCACTGTCCTTTACCCTCATCTGATGATATCCAGATCATAGATCAATCTTAGAAAACCAACCTTCTCCCCTCAGTTGGTTGAAGATATCATCTATCCTAGGAAGGGGGTAACGTTTCTGGACCGTTACCTTGTTCAATATTCGGTAGTCTATGCATAGCCTGCGACCACCATCTACCTTATTCACGAATAAAACTAGGGAACCCCATGGCAATATGCTGGGTCGAACAAAACCCTTCTCCATCAGATCGTCAATATGAATCCGCAACTCCCGCAACTCTGAAGGTGCCATCCGATAAGGGGCCATCGAAATAGGATGAGCACCATGTTGTAAGTCTATCTCGAACTCAACATCACGTCGGGGGGGGGGGGGGTAGAGTCACAACCTCCTCAGGAAAAACATTTAGGAACTCCCCAACAAACTCCAGGACATCCATCATCTATGTATCAGCTGGAACCACTGATAACCCACCTAACAAGGAAAGGAGAGGCTCCACACACCGGCTTCCCACCTGATAGCTCCTCTGACCAACAAAAGCTACACGTTTCCTATCCATGTCGGAGAACACAACCCTTCTCCAGAAGTAGTCGATAATGACACTAATAGAAAACAACCAATTGATTCCTAGGATGACATCGTATGGCTGCATCTGTAACAGAAGAAGGTCCCCACTAGATCGATGTGGCCCCAAAGTCATCCCACATCCCCGAAAAACACAAGATACACTTGTCTAGCCTCCAACTGGTGTAGTCAGCACCAGTGGTACGGAAAGTCTATCTACATATTGTCCCAAAGCATGGTCTAGACCAGGTGCAAAAAAGGAGTGTGAATCTCTTGAATCGAACAAGGCAGAAACGAAAGTGCTGAACAAACAAATCGTACCTCACACCACCTATGGTCCTGTCGGAGTTGTCGACTATGCTGCATGCAACTATCCACGCACAGATCCTCTGCCTCTAATTTCTTCCACCTCCCCGACCACGACTTGGTCGGGGTCTCTGAGGAGCACCCTAAGGTCGGCCTCCTCCCACAAAGTCTGCCCTCGGAGGAGCATGGTCCTATTACTACTGGAAGGGCCTCGCTGACAACTGGTGTGGCTGAGAGGCGCGTTAAACCGGCCCACCTCCACCGTACTGAGCTCGGGTCGAGCACCGACTCTGAATGTTCCCGAAACCTCCACAAGAAAAACACTTTGGATCTAGGGTCATGAAAAAGGGACGAGGACCTGAAGATCAGAACTGTAACTGCTGGGGCCTACTCCCCACTGGCCTGAACCTGGAAGGTCCCATCGTAGGAGACCTACTACTGACTGCCTTCCCCTTCGACGAACCTGGTTGGATCCCCTCACGTGGTGCACCTCCATATGAATGCATCTTCTATACAACCTCTTCCTTCTTTTGTACTACCATGTTCATTGGATGGGTGAAGGGGATGACAACATACTTGAGCGAAGGACGAAGCACCTCCTCCAAACGTCTCACCCGAGACTCCTCATCCAGAAGGAGATCTGGAGAAAAGTGCAGGAGATCCTTGAACTTGATCCACTACTCTCGTACTGACATACTCTCGTGCTGAAGGGAGAGTAACTCCTACCACTTCTCTGCCTTGATCGTGGAAGAAATTAATTCCTCTCAGAATTCCCTCTCAAAGTCAGCCAACAGAACCTCTGCCTCTATCCTCTCTCCGAGGTAGAGAGTCCACCACTGTTGCGCCACACATCTCAGCTGACTGACTACTAGTGGAACCCAGTACTCCCTTAGAGCATGATTCAAGGTATAAATGATACCTAGCTCCTCAATCCACCCCTCCATCTCCATATCCGAAGTACTGCCCTCGTACTTCTTGAGGGTTTGCCGCTGGAAAGAATGGAGAGTCTTCTACCACTGGCTATCTTCCTCTTCTTGGTCAATCCTCAACTAATTGACTACCTAAATCTGCTGGGCCTCAGCCGTCTGAGACACCCAGGGACAACGTCCAGGTGCCATAGTTGTACGGTAAACAAAGATCGCCTAAGCCCAAGTAGTAAGGAAATTTCTTAGGGTTTCATTTTATAATTTTGTTTCAATTTATTTCCTAGAACACCCAAATCAAGTAAAAAACAATCATGATGATGCATGTACCTTCCCTAGGGTCTCTACCCTATAATCAATGTAGTCTCACTTGGTAGTTCGGTAGGCTCAGAGTCCTTACATCGGATCACGGGGGCCCCTAAAATCCTGTGTCCTAGCCGGTCCTCCCTGGCCAATGTCACACACCAAGATTAACCAACATTATTTCCCTACCATCCCAGGAAATCCTCACTATGCCTAACTCCAGACTCTATCCTATCTCTCAACCATCACCTCTAATACCATTCTGTCACGACCCCCTCCCACCAAAGATGCCCCTCCTGAGATGACAATGGTGAAAGGGAGAAAATGACCCCCCGAGTCCTGCCTCCAGTAGGCCCCGGGATGGCGTCTAGCACCAAGGGTATGAGTTTTCACAAATATGGGAGTCATTAACCTTTTTATTATTTAATATCGGGAAACAGGACAAGTCAACCATCAAAAAGGAAAAGAAAAGTGTATCGAATTAAACCCAAACAAATCCCACATGCATGTTTAAATAGTTCTGAAACAAGGTACAAGTAAAAGAATGCTCAAAAGTACAATAACAAAAGAAACAAGTGTACAACAACTGCAACAACTCCAACTGTCCTGACTAGTAGGGTCCTGCACAGCCCTGGTAGTCCTCTAGGAAACCTGAAAGTAAACATAGGGTGAACATACAAGTATACTCAGTAGGGAAACCTAAAGATCTCGTGCACAGGTGGGGAGACATCCTAATGTCCCGTGAGAACAAAAAAACAAACCTAGAAAGGAAATCTATCCACCCAACCTCACCAGCCACACTCACCAAAAACACAATCACAATAGGTAGTAGTATATAAGAACACGAGTATTGGGTACCCTGCACCATTTCCCATTAGTTAGCTTCTCCTCCTAATGGTGAACGTCCTGATGCAGCCACACTCTTCCCGCCTTCACACACCTGGGCCTCACAGACCACACATCCCACCCGCACACACCTGGGCCTCACAACCACGTATCCTGCTCGCACACACCTAGGCCTCACAACCACGTATCCCACCCGCACACCCCTAGGCATCACAACCACGTATCCCGCACGCACACACCTAGGCCTCATCCCGAAGATTCTTGGGAAACAGTAAAACCTGCCTGAAGAGTCTTGGGCTAAAACCACCCCAATCGAAACCTACCTAAAGAGCCTTAGGTGTAAGGTCACCTCAAGCCATCACAGCCTTGGGAAGAAGTAGCGGGAAGGAGCTAGTAACTAATGGAAAAACACCCTCTCCCATGAAAAGGGAGTGTTCGGCACTAAGTGATCAACATGGGTGGGGTGCGATAAAACACAAAAGATACAGATACATATATGTATATCAAACACACATCCCAAACTATGGCTTCTAAATAGAGAAACTGAGCACGTGCCTCAGCACTGATACTACGAAGCATGCATACCATAAAAAACACCAACCCCATTTAGGATTTCATGTTTCAACAGAAACAGTTTATTAGTTCCTTAACTACTGGGAAATTAACTGTAACCAACCATATCAATCGTTCCTAAAACATATCACTGCCATCCACAAATCATGTTAGGAAAACACAAGTAACACAACAAGTCCTTCTTATTTACCATCTGACCCCATTAATTATTATCCCTGTTCCATTACCATGACCCACCATTCATTAACTCCTCCACTTTTATTTATGATTCATAACCCATAGTTCGTTCACATTAAAGACTATCCTTTCAGCCCCGCTGCCAAAAACCAAAACCACAACCACACTATACATCATCAGCCCTTGATACCATTTATTGCAACCCTGCTCCCCATAACTAACATAGCATTCACACCACCCCACAACCAAGCCAAATGCAGCCCCGCTGCTCACCCGATCCACAAAAACCCACAAAACATCCCCATCAAATGCCATTTATCCAAGCCAACACGCACATGTTCATTATTCCATTTTGTTTAACCGGGGTGATCACACTAGGTTTCCAGATTTTAATCACCCAACTTTACGTGATTAACCAATTTCCCCAAACCATAAGATTCCATCCACAAAACGGTCTAAGAAAGATATGTCAACATTTAATTGCACAAGAAAATTCCCCCAACGACCATGATTTTCAGTAGGCATAAGCCTATTCAATTCACAACATAATATCACAGGATAAGATAATATAACAGTAATCATAAACTTCCCAACCCCGTTATATAAGCGAGTGATTATATTCATTAAAATGGTTCAAAAGTGTTTCACGTACACAAGAGGGAACCCACCCCGCATGTTACACAAATTAGAGAGACAAAGGTAATATCCCTACCTCAACAGGTTCTGATCACAACGCTCCCCCGGATCAACTTTAGAAGACGTCTGTCGTCGTCTGTCGCTTCTGGAAAAACCTGGAAAAACCTCCTTGGGTGGAACATGGGAAGTAAAGGCCAAAGGAATGACAAAAAATACAATCTCACAAGTTTCATCTCGTCGTTACGATCTCGTGGCCGCTGACGGATCGTAAATCGGAGCTCGAATGAAGAAGTTATGAAAGAAAAGGATCCTTCGAGTCTCTTGGGAGAGCTCTGCTCAGAGGAAAGGAGAGGAGAGGGGTGAGTTGAAAAGGAGGAGGGGACCCCTCCTTTTATAGGTGTGAAAAAAAAGTACACGGCATGTACTTTATGGTACACAGGGTGTACTCGTCCAATTCACTCGGTCACCACGCGGCTTCCAACACGGCCTTCAACACGACACGTGGCCGTTGACTGGTCAACACATGGTTTGAAGGTAACGCATATGCGGGGAGGGACTACACGGCGTGTAGTATTGGATACATGGCATGTAATCATTTATTTCACATGGAAAGGACATGGATCTAACACAGAACACGTCCATTGACTGGTCAACACACAGTTTTAAGGTAACGCGTACGCGGGGAGGGACTACACGACGTGTAGTTTAGGGTACACAATGTGTACCCATTTATTTCACACGGTAAGGACACAGCCTTCAACATAGGGTATACCTGGCGAGGGGGTACATGGTGTGTACTCACACTACATGGTGTGTAGTTTCAAAATTCCGAAAAGTGTGGGAAATGTCGCTTTTACCGTCCAGAACACTTCATGAACCTCTTTTTGACCAAGGAATGGGCCAGAGAGGTCCCAGCCATTACAATATGTCTCTTCATAATACCATGAGTTCTTGGAGCATCAAAAAAATTTCTTAGTAATTGTTTATTTATAAAACTGATTATTTTTTTTAAAGATGTGTTGTCATTCCTAATCATAAACATTCATTTTATTTTTTCTTCTGAATCCTTCAAATATTATTAAAAACGTATAGAATAAAAATAAAATTATCTTTAATATAATTAGATGTTATAATTATAATAGAAAAAATATATCTAAATATTTTTCCAAATAAGGTTAAATGAAATGGTCTATCGTGTTAGCGACGTACTACAACGTCTTGAATTAATGTAATTCGTGTTCCATCACAACCTCTCACAATATCATATAATGATGGATTTAGTTTTTATATATTATATTTATGACATTATTTCACTTCAATAATTATAATATATAATTTACATTCTTACCTTACATACTTTTTGAAAAAGATAATATTTCTCATGTGTACGTATGGACTACCAACACCACATACTAATGTGAACTGTTTTTCATTTTATTTTTAAGAGGATGGTAATAAAGTTATATTTAATGAATATATATTATATATATGATATAAAAATATAACTGAATTGAAAAATATTCTATAAATAACTTTCATTTCATCCATTAAAATATTTATACCAACGTTCATGCATTAATACAAATATTGTATTTATGAATAGTTTTTTAAATTTATTTGTCACTAAATTTTTATAAATGGTTATAAATATATATTAAGTGAATATATATAAATTAAATTGGAATTTATAATGAAACAAATAATATTAAATTTTCCATAAAACCAAAAATATGAATGAAAACAATGGAGGACTAAGAAAGTGTATGCTAAGGGAATCAGTTGTAACAATAAGCCAACCCTCAGCAGGGATGGATCCAATGGTAGAGAAACAAATATGGGGGTGAAATGAGAAACTATGGATGAAAAGTAATTATATTCTTTTTTCCCTCATAACATATGTGTGATATGGTCACATTCCCTTGAGTTAATTTTCTAAACTTATGAAACTGTTATGCATTACTCCAAGGTGGGGATGGACTACCATTATCAACATTAACGAGGACAATGGAATTTTTTTCTATAATGAAACGTGGGATATTTATAGAAAAACATATTTTAATACTTTTGAGAATATTTTTATCCTCCACCTATAGTAATTATCATATCCCATATGACTCTGAAAATGAAATGATGGAATACCCCATATGCTAGAGAACAAGACCACCACCTTTTACCATAACCATTATGCATGATCCATCGGTATTGAGCATGAACCCCAAAACTGGGGGTCTCAATTTAATACATCATCTATGGGAATAACCTTTAATGGGTCAAGTGGGTATTCCAGATGGAATTATTAAGATAATTAAGGGAGCCTCATACCATAAGTTGATCATCTTAACCATCTCTAGCAGAAGAAATTTTGTTATTCCCATACTTACAAGTGAGGATAATATTGTTATGAAAATTATTTCTCTTATATATGTTATAAAATACTAAAATGATTGTTAAACCCATTTAATTTTCATGGATTATAATCTAATTAATGTTTTATGATATATTAGAATACTTTTGTATGAATTTTATTTTGTGATGTGTGGACCCGAAATTATATATCCCTTTAAATAATTTGGTAAATATGGATATCTACTAAGATTAATATGACTAAAATAATTAGTGATCCCAATTTAGTAATAGATATTGCACATTATTATAGTCTTTAGAATGATCCTTTTCTACTAAGATGTTTTGGGGAGTGAACCCAATCCACTATGAAAGTATCTTTATTAAAACTAGACTATAAAGGAAATGATTCTCTATTATTATGTGTATGAAAAAAAATTAATGTCTTATACCAATTTTATATTCTCATAGATCATTTTATTTGGTTCCATTGTGATTCATGTTTATCAACTTCTAAGATTAAATCCATGGATAATGATTTGGTCTATGAAATGTGGGTTCTAGTTTTAAAGTATTATTCACATGTACTCGTACGCATATACTCATATTATGCTTATTTCATCCTTGATATATTCCTCTGTTAACCTCATTAAGAATTTGATATCCCCTTTTCATAAGTTTTCATTCCCTAGTTTTTTATAAAAGGTATTATGTATGATGACTATATAAAGGTTGTTAGTTAAAAAGATCATTTTGGGACATGATGTTGTCAAAATATGAACTATTTATTTTATAAAATATTCCAATGAAATTAAAATTTATGAATCTCAAGTGTAGTTTTTTTAAAATAGGAAATGAATATTCATCTATTCTGAAATAATATCTATGTATGAAATGTAAATTATTCTATAAAAAATATCATATGACATGTTTACTTAACCATTGGAACTAAAATGAGAATACGCTTGTAATATCCCATAATATAATATATGTAAAGGATAACATATTATGTTATGATAAATAATGGACTATTATTTTACAAAAAAAGAAATCTATGTGTGGATACTATATGTGGATTTTGTTTCAGAATAGATGTTTTCTAGGGTATTAACCAAAAAACAAATTGGCCAAGTATATTTGGGCTATAATTCTAGGGCATAGTGAGTGTGCCCTTTCTATATACTAGGATTGAAAAACATAATGAATATGATTATGTTAATTCACATTTTCTTTATAAACCATCATTAATTATTTTAATAGATAATGATTATGAATGGCCAAGGTAAAACCATGGGTGTCATTGATCAAGAATAATGAGTGTTTATTGTGACATCATATAAATGTTTTTTTCTTAATTATCTGGTTTAAAGCTATGATTACTAATTATCACACTGTAATTATTAATTTTAATCATTGGATGGAACCAAAAGATATATTGTTAATGTTAAAATGAGAAGGAAAATGCAATAATTTTCAACTTAATCAAATAAATTTTATCTAACATGAAATTAAAAATATTGATTTATATGCCTAAAAAAATTCTCAAACAATGACTCATGTTGAGATTCAAGATGAATAAAGAAGTAAAAAAGGTTTTTTTGTGTCATCCAAGAGGAAACATCCACCTTATATTAGTGGATCCGCTGATCCACTAGTTACTCAAAAACTGATCAGTACCATTGAAAATATATTTTATGTTATCTAGAGTTCAGAGCATGCCTAATTAATTTTGGATGTATATTATTTGAAATTTCCGGTATAGCAATGATAAACGGTTATAATAAATATGAGGAAATCTAAATAAATTGACACTATAGAGTGGGATGAGTTAAAGGGATTTTTTACAATAAGTACTTTACTCATATTATTCATATGATAATGGTTAAGTAATTACTTGAAAAAAACATAATGTTGATGAATCTATAGGTACCTATATGGAAAATGATACGTGACATGTGGGGTATGATTAAGGGAATTTTTATAAAAAACATAATTGTGGTTTATCGATTCTGTAGTGGATTAAAAAAAGTATCTAAATGTAATTTTCTATAAGGGATGTCAGTATCTAAGAACAAATCATTATATATGATATCGTTGTGAAATGGATACATTTGTTTCCCATTAACATCAAGGTTTGGATATGAAAAGAATGATGTATTTCCAATGAAACCATAAAAACCATGTATAGAAGAATGCATGCCTTCCTTTATTTTAAATGTATAGAAGGAAATAGAAAGAAAATATTCTTATGGGAAATAGCAATTTTTTTAAGTGTTTAATTGAAGGTTATCTGGAAAATGAATGAAAATGTGATAAAAATAAGTTAGATAATGATTAAAATAGTGGGAAATTCCCACATAATGTACCACCCACACTCTAATGATTAAAATTTAAGGAGTGTGTGAAGTAATCTATTTAGTGATCAAATCTGATGGGTAATGATGATGTTCAATATCTATAACCATTAAATTATATAGGCAAAGGAAAATATCACATGATCTTTATTTCTGATCAGGGGTATAAAAATAGCGTGGTGAAAGGTATAATTTCCATCCACTTTGAATCCCATAATGTCTTAATTGACATTGGATCTATAACAACATTTATATCTACATAATTTTACAATGGTATCAAAATTCAACCCCAATGATTAGATGTGTAATTATTAGTGAAATCCAACAATTGTATGATGATTACATTCTATGTAATTCTTATAATGTTAATTTTTTTTGGTATTTTATTTCCAAAAATATTATTATTATTCCTATAGTTGAATGTGACTTTTTATTTGAAATATATTGGATTTATATATATATATATATATATATATATATATATATTTAATAAATCATCATTTAAGGGAAGTCATATTTGATATTCCAAACCACCCTATGATAATCTAGTAGTGTGAAGATAAAATTGAATTTATTACAGAAGTCACATCCGTTGTATGAATCATGATTATTATTCAAAAGGATTGATTTTCTATTATGGTTGGGTAGAAACTCAAAATCAATGATATTCTTATAATATGGGATTATATTGTTTTATTTGAGATATATTTGTGTAGTCGTATATTACTCTGTGATGTCGAGTTCTCAGTAGAACCCGTACCTAGTTCCACACTTATTTCAAGGAATCTCTTTAGAATGGCCCTGAATGAGTTGTAGGAATTAAAGAAGAAACTCTAGGAGAATCTTTCCAAGTGTTTCATTTGGATGTGTGTGTGAAACTATGGTTCAACTATTCTTTTTGTTATAAAGAATTATGGACTAATGAAACTCTAAAATTATTATCAGGAATATAACAAGATAAAAAAAAGAGTATCATATACCCCATTCTAATGAATTTATTGATCAAAATAATGGAGCATAATACTTCCCAAAGATTACACCTTGTTATAAATATCACTAATTGAGGTTAAATAAAGTATATATACTCTAGACAATAGTTCAAAAAATGAATAAATAACGAAAATATATAGTGATTCCATTTTTTATTACTAATTTACTAGCTAAATTCATGGATATAACGAATCGAGATTTTAAATATAACCTTGATTAATTTGTGGTAGTATTAATAGATGTTATTTTTATATATCCAATGATTATATAAGAATATGAAGATCACATGAGATTGTATGTAATACCCTAAAAAATAATATGTTGCATGAATAATTTTAAAATTGTGAATTTTTATTCAAAACATTTTCATTTTATGGGTCATAAAATCATAATATAGGGTATATCGATGGAACAATAAAAGGAGTAGGATATTGATTTTTTTACCTAAACAATCATATTTAATTAAATCTAATTTTTTTCATGTTTTGGATAGAAATTATCGATTATTTGACGAAAATGTCACATAGACGCTAAATCCACTCACCATGTTAGCTCATAAGGGATACATATAACTTTGGATATATAAATTTGATGAAAATATCCGGGAACTAAATAGAATTTTTGTTAGAAAACCAATGATTAAATTACCCTATAATGCAGGAGGGATTACAATCTATAGTGATGAATCTAATAATGGATTAGGATGTGTCCCTATGCATAATGATATGGTGATAGGTTATGCCTCATGAATAATGAAGGTCCATAAGCTAAATTAACAAATTCATGACATAATGTTAATTTCTATAATTTTTTCATTAATGATATGGATTAATTATATTTAAGGATAAAGGTGTAAAACATATATACTAATAATAATATTTTAAACTATATATTCATTTATAAAAAGATAAATATGAGTGAGATAGGATGGTTCTACTTGATTAAATATTATGACATCTCAATACATTACCATAACGTGAAAGAGAGTAAGTTGACAGATGCCTTGAGTTGAAAGGATCATTCTTCCTTATCGTTGATGCTGATAATAAATGATTAAATATCTCTATATTTTCAAAGGATATATGTGGTATTAATAAACGAACGGAAAATCTTATCTTTCTTACATGACTATTAAAATATATATATAGGAAATGATTAAATATTTGAAAAAAGATGATGTAGAATAACAAAAGAAGGTCCAAACTATTCCTGAGCTCAACCTTGGTTGGAATAGAATAACAAGGTTTAAGAATTATGTGTGGCTTTCATCCATATAATATTGGACGAAACAACTGTAAGAGGAGTCTCATGGTTATATATTCTCCATTACTATTATAAGTAAAAAATTTATAGATTTATGAAATTCTTTCTTCTATTATGGAAAAAAGATATATATTATATATTTTGTATCTAATTTCGTGTTATGTTATCAAATTAATTATGATAGACAAAGGTTAATGGTGATGCTACAACCATTACCCACGTCATAATGGTAATGGGAAAACATCACAATGGATTTTAGATTCACTAAAATATCTAAATGATATAATTCCATTTTGGTTGTTTGCAATCAACATAAGAATTCAACATACGTGGTTTCTATAAGATAATATTTCCATATTGATTAGAAAACAACATTATATATTCTAGATATTCTATGGTATCATGGATTACTACTGTCTATTTAATCTGATTGGTATCTAATGTTTAACTTGATGTTCTAATTAAGTCTTCTTCATGCTCAAGATACAGAGTTAAGTATCACCCTTTCTTATCATCCTTAAATAGATTTTAATTATGATTAAACCATTTAAACAATAGATGTTATTTTATGATACTGTTCTCGAGATTTCAAATATATTTGGGCTTAAAACCATCCTCTAATCAAGTTTTCTTACCTTAATAACTGTCATCCAAGAATTCAGTTGTCTCTATATGAATTCATCTATATGAAGAAATGTAGATATCCCACATTATAGGAAAAATTTATACAAATAAATCTATTAAGACCTGATACACCTAAAAAATGTAAGATAAGGTTAGATCCATTTAATTTAACATCAATGAATCTTATAGATGATAAAAGAGTTGTAATGATAATTGCCGATGAGATTTGGAGTTTCTAGTTGCTGAGAAGGTTAATGAATTTCCCCATGGAATATGGTTTTGAGATTTAGAATAAAATTATATGTGAACCATATGTATTTTGACCTCTTAATGATTCATTATTGAGTTGGGATGGTATCTTATCGCTTGGTGCTTCCACTGAACCTCCCCCAAGTGCATGATGTGCTCCATGTATTTCTCATTACGAAGAGCATACCAAATTCTTCACATGTATTAAAATAATAAGTCATACCACATGATCATGATAATTCCGATGAATTTTTTTATATAAATAGTGGAATTTAGAGATAATGTTTTACAAAAACATATTAAGGACCTGATTAATGTTTTTTGGGGGAATCCTAAATTTGTGGATGCCACTTGGGAACCCGAGGTCATGATGAGGAAGAAGTATCTAAAAAATATTTATATGAGGATAAAAAACTATTTAATGGGAAATTATTTTAAGGTTGTTAAAATGTTACACCCAAATATTTTATTAAAAATTTCTCTATAAATAATTTTAATTTCAATGATAGCTTGCAATATATCAAACCCCAATTCAAAATGACTGATAATATAATATAGAATTATAACTCGATTATTAAATTGGTAGGTTTGAATATGAGTAAATAAATTATAATATATATGGTTAATACAAGTATAAAATAAAGCCATTGGTTATTAATTTATTATAAATGAAAATCAAAAATCAATTGAATTTAAATGAAATGTTTTAAGATAAAATATTTTACTGGAAAAAAAATATTATTGAAAATTAGAAATTAATTTAATAAATACTAGTTATTGATATTAATAAAATTTAGAAATACATATATTAAATCAAATTTTTTATCAATCATATAATATATTTCTAGTAATGGGATACGAATAAATCTAGTTTCATGCTTAAGGACTTTATTTTTTCCAAAAATCATTATAATCAAATTTTGTAAAATTACATAAAATAAATTTTACCTATATATAGAAAATTGATTTAGAAAAATTAACATAATTTTTTAAATAAATATATCAAAATATTTATAGAGTGATTTTTTTTAAAATTTTTGAAAAGAATAATTTTTCAAAGAATACTGAAAAATACTGATTTTTATTGAAAATTACATTTTCCATTAATAAATTTCACAGTTATTTTTGTTTTAAACTATTTTTAAATGAAAAATTAGTTTTATTTGATTATTATTCATCCAAAGTTTTTCTTTTTAACTTATTTTATGTTTAATTTTTATATAAAAACTTTTTACACATAAGATTAAGATTTCATTGGGGAACATCTTTTCACCGCGCTTGTTGTTTTAATATAAAATTAAATTCATCAAATTTATTTAATTGAATTATTTAAAATTGATTCAATATTTATAATCATAATAATTTGTTTTATTTAATATTTCTATGTTAATTTTTGTACATAATAGATAATAAAGGGTGTAAAAACCAGTTACCGTATTTATGGTTAATAATTATTTGTTAGAGGGTGTTAAACAAAACATAAGGGTATTTTTAAAATTAAACATATCCAAATACTATTTTCTATTAATATATTTCTATTATCGTATTGAAATGTCAAATATTTTTCCATTCAAAATCATTTGAATTGATAATTATTTTATTATATTTTTTCATTAAATTAATTGCAAGTGGGTCCTCTCTACCACATATAAAAGGATAACCATCCTCTCATATCCACAATTAAATTGAGTTATGTTTTATAAAATCCCTAAAAATCAATTAATTACTTCTTTCCACATCGTTTGGAGAATTCAGGTATAAACTCAATGATGTTATCTTAATAAGAGGAATGATTAACTATGCATTATTGTTTTATTTAATACTATAAATCATTAAAATATTCTTTAACCATAAATAAATAATAACCCAAGTATATTAAATATATTTATAATTTATAATTTTTACTAAATAACAATTATCCATATCCTCTTCTACCAATTAAAATATGAAATCGACGATCATGTGTTAGATGGACCACTGGCTCATAAAAAAATATAATATTTTTTCATAACTACATCTCATGGATGGATATATTGATTTATTTATTTATTTATATGAATTTTTTGATATAATTATTCATTTATAATTTCTATATAAAATCAATATTTTAAAATTCCATTCTATTATAAAATTATATGATTGCTCATCCGTACATGTGGACTACCACGTCTACGAAATGTTGTGATTCATTTCTAATTTAAGTTTGAAATGGATGGTAATAAGGATATATTAATATTATATATATTATATATATGAAATAAAATAATTTTTTAAAGGATATATATTATTTTCTATTCTATCATTATATTCATTAAAAATTGTAAATAATATTAATGTTGATGTATGACCTACCACCTCCATGAACAGTCTAATTCATTTATTTATCTATATATTTTATGAATGACTATATATATATAATGAATAAATATTATTTTTATGTTATTATTAATAACATGTATATTATTTTAACATGATGAAATTTACATTACAAAAACTAGTCAACCAAAAGATACATGAAAAATGAATTCGTTGTCACTCGAAGCCATGATTTTTATTGAGAATTGTCAGTAAAGTTAAGATAAAAGGTATTAATTAAATCATATATGGTATGAAATAAATGATTATGATTCATTATTATATATATATAATAAGAGTATATTTATTATATAGTTGGTAGAAACACAAATGAAGTACGTCAGACTGGAGGCAAGATATTTTCATCTCACTTTTATTATTCTGGTAAAATATCTATAATCACCACCTATTTATATTATGATGTGTATATAATACCCATGAATGTATTTTATTATTTTTATTATAAAAATATTGGATTTACATATAAATTTAAGGTTATTTATTTCATGGGTATTAAGATTCATAAATTAGAATAGTGGTAATGGTTATATGTTAGAACAACATTATTTATGAGGATTATTTATAATTATGTTTTTGAGGATGAAATCATGGGATCTTCCTTCAAAGAAACTAAAGAATTTTCTTCCACTAAAGGTAAATATTGAAAACAATTTTTTATTTTATTTTTCACCCATTAAAATCTCTAGACTTTGAAATAATATTTTTAATAAAACATACATTGAATCCATTTTTACTTATTTTTAAAAGTTAATTTATGGCTTAGTGTTAACCACAATTTTCTAACATCTAAAATACCATCAAAAATTTAATTTCAAAACACATAAAAATACTCATAATTCAAAAACATCACCCTGATTCAAAAAATTAAATTCAAACATGAAAATGAAATAGAGAAAAACCCATTGATTGCTTCACCACCAAGACTTATTAGGTCGCGAGACCGTGAAAAGTGATGTGCTACGATCCATTCTTCCTAACACCAAAACATGTTACCTCACTACTGATAATACACAAATTTCCATCACACGGATGAAACCCAATATGAATGTATTTATTCCTTTGATCGAAGAGTCATTTTTTCCACATCCATGTTTTCTATAAATGTATTATTCATTTTTTTAATATTATTCTATGAATTTTTAAATCGATTTTTACACATTATTTACCATTTAAATAGTGGTTTAAAATAAATATTTTATTTTTCCAAACAAGTTTCTTTTATATTTTTTATAAAGGTATGAAATGAATTTTTTTCTTTTATCTTATATGAAATGTATATAATATTCACCGTAATTACCACTCAAAACATAGTATATTACATTACATGTCCCCAAGGTCATTATAAAAAAATACCATAACATTTTGGATGTTTTTTGATTTTAATGAAGTTATTTCAAAGTGAAAATGGTATTCTCTTCATGAATTATTACATGTGATCTTTTAGTTCTATTTTATATCTATAATGTCATCCTTATATGTCACTTGAAATTTATAGGGGATATGATCCAATGATATTATCCTAATTATTTATCAATATGGTATATGATTATGATAAAAAAGTTGATTATTATGCCAATAACATTTACATTAGTTATGTTATTATTAATTTTGGAGATAATTATAAAACACTTTATATTTCCTTATGGTATAAAATTATGAATTGATGAAATGATTTTGAAACCCGTTTCTTTTCAACATTTTTTTCAATAATGAATTTTTATGAAAACTATTTCATTTTAAAGGATTATGATATGATGAATGTTTTATGATCTTATGTGACACATATTTATGAAATTATTTATGTGATGGGTCAATATGTAATTATATTTACCTAAAATGCATTGGGTAAATTGGATTCCTAATGAGATAAAAAAATGGAATGGGCAGTGAACCTAGATCGGTAAGGGAATCTTTCTACTATGAATTTTATGTGACCGAAACATGAATTCAGATACATTTTTAGGAGTTAATCTATTTCTCTATGATTTTCTTGGAATAAATAATTGAATACATAGTAAATTATTTTCAATTACTATTAGTATTCCAAAAATATATGACTCATACCAATGTTTTATTGTCATGTATCATGATCTTTGAATGATTTTATGATTCTCTTTATATAAAATTTCCATAATTATTCCATGACTCTAGATTATAATCCATGATAAGAATTTTATATTTTTAAAATGTTATGTTCATTTAATCATACCCTAATTCTCATGTTATGTGTAAGTGATTAATTTTATCAGGATTTTTTACCCTTATTGATCATATTAACTAGTCATCTCTTTTGGTTTATTTACAAAGGTTATGAATAATAATTTTATGTTTAATATTTCTAATAAGGGTATAAGTTTTTAATACATAGTGGTAGATGAGTAAGTCTTGTAATTCCATGAGAATAAAGTTATGTTGTTGATAGAAGTCACCTTTTATAATGATTATTTTATAACAAACATAAAGATATACATTTAATTTCTCTAAAAACATTAAACATCATGTTTTTATCTAAACTAGTACAATTATGATGTGTGAAAAATGCATAATAGAAACCATAAATACATTATTTAATTGTTTAATAATGTTACATTAATTCTAAAATAACAACCAATATCATACCAAATAATAAAATGGGGACACGAATGGAGGGTAAATAAATTTCAATATAAAAATATAGTTCAGATAAATACACTAGAATCATTATAACAAAAAATATATGTCTATAATAAAGGAAGAGAGAGTTACTAATAAAATATTCATTTTCTAAAAGATATTATTAAATAAATATTCATTTTTGAAATGATTTTGATCAATTTTTTTAAATGGATTTTAATGATGAAGTTCAATAAGGGTGGATAATATATAGAGAAATATGATCAAAATCATTGTTATTTTCAACTAATATATTTCATCAGATTTATAACCATTAATCAACCAAACAATTTTTCATTATTAATTTTTATGGAAGTATAAAGATATTATTTGTATTATTTTATAAATTTATTTTTGTAAACTATAAAAATATGTTGTTAGTATTTTTATGATTAATGATTTTGTTTTCAAAAATGTTTACTTTTATAAAACAGACCAATGTAATTTTCATAATGACCAAAATAATTATTTCCTAATGAAATTATAAAATATGAATAAATAAGGATATTTAATTAAAAAATTAAATTGTAATATCAAAAGATTGATTTTTATAATATAAATTTATTTTTTTGAATGATAATATCCAAATTATCATAGGGTTAATATTTGTTAATTTTTTAATAATGTTTAATTCTTGCTGGAAATGTTAAAATTGACATTTTATGAGCACTATGATTTTATGAAATCATTATTATTTCATCAAGGTTAATTGTTTTATGAAAAAACATTTATCAATAAAAATTTCATTCAATAAGTATAAATACTAAATTTTAAATATAAATAATTATTTATAGAATTTATATATTTTAAAATATAAATAGGAGTTTTGAAATAAAACAGTTTTATTGGATTTTTCACATTTAAAATAATAGATATAAGATGTGGTTCATTTCTAGAAGGCCATAAAAATCCAAGCACACTCCCACACTAATTAATTATACTAAAAATTGGTTGGAATTATATTTGACAATAATTTTATTACTTATATGACAAAATAATTAATATGTATTCCTATAAAACCCACCCACACCTCAGATATAAATTCCAACCATTAGCCATTTATATCCAAAAAAATTTAAAATTCAAGTTTTTTTGGTTATTTTACTTCCCAATTAGTCTCTCCATAGTGTACTCATGGTTTCATGGTTCAACCATCTTGTTTTAAGATGAAAATATTCAAGGAAAGGGATATGTTTCTCTTCATTTCAATTATACCTAATTCTTTATGCAAATATTTTTTAATCTAAATTAACTAATTTTTAAAGACATTATAAATTTATATTTACTATCCAATTTATATTATTATAATGAGTAATTCACTTTTCCATTATCTTAATAACCTTTATATAAGCTATTACTATGCCAAAATATAATAAGTGATCTCATTCTCTTCATTTCCAGGAAATCATTTTCTTTTTATTTGACATTTTGAATCCGAATTTTAAATATTTTAATTTATTTATAAATGATCCTTTAATATTAAATTGATTTTTTATAGAATTATAAATCATTTATCATCTCTTATTAGAACCTTTACCTAAGCCATCACTCTAATTGAATTTAGCAGGGGACCCTCTCTATGTCCTCTTAATTCAAGAACATAATTTTAGTTATGACTTTGCATCCATTTTTTCATGTTTGGGTATATTGTCACACAAACCTCTCAAATGTATTTTTATTTAGAAGTTATTATATACCCCTTTAATTCTCATTTATCCCTCCCATGATTTATTATGTACCTCAATTTTATAGATGACATTGCCCTATTATTTTCCATGAAAAACATTTGTGAAGGGTATACCAAAAACCATTTTCACAAAAGGGAATTTAACTATTTGTACCTATACTTAATTTACTTTGGATTTATATATGTATCCCAAAATAATTTATTTTTAGATTGTATGTGATGACATGTGTTCATATGTTTTTTATCTATGTGTCATGCTTATGCATATATGTGATAGAATTCTGTTGGGTGTACCCAGATAACACTACAATGCATTGGGTAATGTTTTAATATCATGAGATTCCTTTTATAGATTATGTAAGGTTATCCTAGTAACCCTATTTTATGATGTGTTGGTGGTTAACATTAACTTATACTTATGATTTCATATTTAATGTGGTTTCCACATTCCTATGATAACATTACTATATAATGTTTTACCATACCTCATCATTCAAGATTACGAATCTAAAATATTATGTTACATTTTTAATACTAATTAATCAAAATTATTTATATACCCTATTATTTTATTTTTTTATTCCCTTACTGGGATTTATAGCTCACCACTTTTTTATGTATGACCCTAGGTTATCCAGTGCTATTTTAAATGAGTTTTAAAATATTATAAGCATATAAAGATAGGTTTCAATAATGTTGTCTTATCCATATTACAAGTTTTTATTATATGTAAATAATTCCCAAATAAAATAGGATTCTCTATGTTTTGGATTTAAAGAAGTGTAGTTTTACCAAATAAATCAACACTTATTGTGCAATAATTGAAATAATTTTCATTTTTGGTATTAGTGGAAAGACCGGATATATTTGAGATTAAGATTAGATAAAATTTGAGAAATCATTAGGCATATTACTTAAAATAAGAATACACACCTAAATTTTATTAACATATAATGTACATGGAATTTAATAAAATTCATCCTTATCTATATAATAATATTTTATATGGATATGGCATAAATTTACCTATGGGTAACAACCCTAAAACCACCATATTAAACGAGGATCGATCTGGAATTGGTACATGAAAATAATCATTCTATCACACCTAGTTTAAAACACCCCAGGGATATTTTTCGTTATCATATGAATTCTATAAACAATCAAGAGTGAATGTATAGAAAGATTAACATTGTTTTATTATAATAAAATAAATTTTAAACTATATGATCCTAGATTCTAAAAGTTATAAATACTATGGGATTGAACTATACTATATAATTTTATGTTAGGAATCATGTATTTTTAAAGATATAACCCTGGAAATGAGTTATGAGATTTTGAAATAATGGGAAATTTATCAAAACGTATATTAGTCCATTTTAGGTTGAAAACATTTTTTAAGGAGAAATTTATTTTAGGGGGGATGAATGTAACGCCATAAAAATTCCATTATATCATTATTTAGAACTCTTTCATTAATTCAATTATTTATTATCAATATATATAAATTATTTTAATCTATTTTATAATATTTATAATCATGTTTTTAAGATAACTAATATAACTTGGAACAATAAAAATGCAATCTGGAAACCCTTAATACTTTATTTAATTATTGAAAAATGTTATATTTTGTCTAAAAAAACAAAAAATATCATACAAAATTTTAAAATAAGGAGAAAAATAGTGGAAAATTACAGTCATATATAAAAATATGGGCCTCTTATATCCCATAGAGTCATTTAAACCACAAACATTACTATAATATAGAAACAAATAGTTAATAATACAATATTCATTTTGGAAACAATACTAAAAATTATTTAGAATCGAAGTGAATATAGAATAGTAAGAATAATGGTGTATTTATAAGAAAATAAAATCATCATCATTTATTATTTTAGACTAATATAATTTATTAGTATTATAACCATTAATCAAAAACAGTTCTTAAATGATATTATATTTTAATGAAGTCTAAATAAATTTTAATAAATGCTAGAATATTAGATTTTATATAAAATTACTACATATTAATTATAATGAAATTTATTCTATAGATAAAATTATTATATTTATAGAATTATTTTGATATGTTAAATTGTATTTTTTGACTCATAATGTCACAATAATCTTACAGATATGTTTTGAAAATTTTCTATCAAATTTTATTTTTTCTGAAAAAAGTGAATTTTGTTTATTCACCAGAACTGTGAATTTATGACATCATTATTATGTCAAAATTACTATGTAATTTACAAAAATAAAAATTATCAAACATAATTAAATATGATATTTATAAAAATTAATTTCAAATATAAATTTTAATTTATAAAATTTATAATTTTCAAAATAAATAAGTGTATTTTATTAATAATATTGTTGTGTTCACATGGTGTATTGATAAGGTTATATAGAAGAATGTTTTTATTTTTTAAGTCTTTTAATGTCCAAAAAACTCTAACACTCATTAATAATCTATTAATTTTGTATGAAATCAATTTCCCCACATGTGGATGGATTATACGACAAAATAATCAATATTTTTAATCATTTAAAACTCATCCCTTATCTAGTATAAATACCACCCATTATCGATATTACTTCACTATAAATTCATAATCCATGAATATATAGTCATTAAACCTAAAAATAGTCCCTTAAAGGTTTTATAAATGTGTTTAATTCTACCATCATGTTTTAGGAAGAAAATCATCAAGGAAAGGGATCTATTTTTTTAATTCTAACTTTTTCTTTCAATTTAGAACATTGAATCTAAATTTTATATTTCATAACACATTAAAAAACATCCCTTTAACATACAATTAATGGTTTTATAATTATATATCAATTATCCCCTCTATTGATAAAATTTACCTCAGTCATTACTATGTGCAAATTTAGTAAGGGATATATTTCTACTCTTTTACATTCAATCTTATTCTTTGGACATAGACTTTTGAATAAAAAATTGATATGTTTTCATGCCAATATAAATATACCATTTTTATTATTTATTTTATTATAATTATAGATCATTTAACCCCTACCATTATAGTATTCTCCTAATTCATTACTATACCGAAATTTAGTAAGGGATCATCTTCTTGTCCTCTTTATTCATGATCTTCCATTGTGTTTTGACTCTCATTTTCCTTATTTCAAATTGATGTATGTTATAAAACATCCAAATTACTTCTATTATGATGTAAATGTCATTATAAACCCCTTTAACTCTCATTAACCCATCCCATGATTCATTCTGTACCCCTATTAGGCAACAAAAATTGTTCTGAAATTTTCCATGAAAAGAATGTTTTATGTGTATAACCAATCCAAATTTCACTGAAGGTAATTCACCTAGTTTTGAATATAAATCATTTATTAGGAAATTATATTTTTGTGGCCCACAATCCTTAATAATGGTATTAAATTTTATGAGATATGTTCTTAGTTTATATAAAATTTATGGAACACTTATGAGTGTACATTATATGATTATGATGGGTGTGCCTAGATCACGCTACAATGCATTCAGTAATCTTTTAATCTCAAGAGATTCCACATATGGTGAACAATTTTCAATCCTGATCACAATATTTTATGATATCTTAGTGGTTAACCAAATCTATTCCTTTGATTTCATGTTTAATATTGTTTTCACATTCCCATGTTACCTTTATACTATCATGTTATACTAATCCTCATTATTTATGATAATGACTCTCACCTCTTATGTTACATTTAAATGCCTCTTGACTATCATGTATTTATTTACCTTATTATATGATTTTTTATCCCCTTACTATGCTTTATATCTCACTCATTTATTTTTTATGTCCCCAAGTTATCCTGTGTAGTTTTAGATGAGTAGTGGAATATTATAATAATTTTAAGTTAGTTTCCAATAATTTTGTTTTATCGAAGTAACAAATGGGTATGATGTATATATATTCTGAATGTCAATATTCTGATTGATATTTTAGGTTTACTATGTTTATTCACATTTAAAAAACAAAAAAAAACTTGTAATAAATTTATCGGTTGTCATAAGTTAACTTATGAACAAGTTTTACATATATGCCTTTTACAAAAGTCAATATTCTATTAAGGATCTCTTTTATAATTTTGTAAAATGAAATATATATTCATTTATTAAGATGTAGTATCTATGTATGATATGTATGGGTCAAAGTTACAATCATTTTAGACAGAAATAGAAGAAATATTCTATATTTATGGCTTTTCTGGACCTAACATGCACCCATATCGAGAATAACTATAACATTACACTATTTTAGACCCATTAAATAAATATTATTATAAATAAAATGTGTGATATGAAACAACAATCTATGAATAACCATGAAATATGTAGACTACATAATGTATATAATCAACACTATATAAAAATATAATAATCAATTAAAATAATTATAAATTATTATTCTAAATTGACGAATATGGATGCATTTCAAAGAACCATTTGACAAAGGAATTTTAGTTTTTCATAACAAATTGAATTGATCATAGTTAGAAGTGTATTATTGTATTTAATTTTTGGATGTATAAACTACTATCTAAAAAACTAATTATTTATAAATTTATGAAAAACAAGAGAAAATATAATTGAAGATTAAGAATCACTTTTTAAAAAAAATGCATTTTTCATTGTACATTGTATTGTCATTTACAATATATACTAATAATTTTTTCAAAATATAGAAAATTTCTTGATTAAAAAAATGAATATTATCAAAGGATTAATTATTTAGATTTTTTAAAAATAATTAATATTTAGGGGAATATAGAAAAATTGTTATTTTTTTAATATCAAAACTTTTATGAAATTATCATAAAACAAAAATATATTAAAATTATTTTATTTTTTTAATATATACAAATAAAATGAAAAATAAATCATTGAAAAACACTCTATTGATTTTATAAAACTCAGGGATAATATTTTGTAATCATAAATAATTTTATAATCCAAAAAGTTTTGTATTTTCTAATGTTAAAAAAAACAGTTTTCACATTTAGTAAAAATATATGAACATGGATTTCATATTTTAGATAAAAATTTTAAAATCATTTAATACATTTAGTTTCAATTTTAACAAAAAATTATTATTAGTTAGATTAATGTCAGTGGTCGTGAGAATAGTAAAACCATAAAATTCATTTTTTTATTAAAATCGTGCGACTTTTATCAAAGTAAATAAGTAATTATTTTCTAAAAAATTAATTTAATTTAAAATTTATACCTATATGAAAATATATAATCACTCATTAAATTGGAAATCAATATTAAATATTATTGATAACACATAATAGTGATAACATCATTTTTTTTAAAGTTGTTCTTTTCAGTATATTATATATTTCAGTTTTATCATATTTATTAATGAAATTATGTTATATGGTGACTAAAGTTTTGGTCAGAACACAAAAATTTATTAAAATATATTATCTAATTTTTTTGGTAAAACATAGGCTACATAGTTTAGAATTAGTTACCTATGTTAAAAAATGTTGAAATATAAGTATAATGTGGTAAAACTCTTGACAAGAGATTAAAAAATGTGGTAAAATGAGTGATAAAGGATTTATTAAACTTATTTAATAGTAAAATCTTTTATTTATTAATTTTTCATTTATTAACCCTTGAATATTTCCATTTCAACATTGAAGATCAATGTTTGTTCCCAAAAGTACAATTTTCATCATATATAAAAGGGGATCAGTTCCACACTCAAAATGGTACACATCCCTATAAAAATATCCTTGAACCCATAGTCAACATTACTATCATATAAGTCTATTTGATGGTATGAATTCACTATTCAAAATATAGTAGCATAAATCCTATATTTCTAAGGATATTTTCAATAGAAATGTTACGGTTCAAAGGAGAGTATTACTTAATCCTTAACCTTTTATTCATAGTATTTCTATTATAATCTTAACTTAACTATATTAATATAATTAAATTAGTATTGTAATGGCCCGGGTTTTAGGGGGTCCATTACATTGTGAAAATCTGATGTTGGGTGTTCTAGGTATTCTGGGAATCTCTGTGAAGTTTGACCATAACGGTAGGCCTACCAGTAGCCTTAGCCAACCGGTAGCAGGCCTACCAGTAGCTCGGTCTACTAGTAGCCGCAGCCTATGGGTAGCTCAGTCTACCGGTAGCTCTTAGCTACCAGTGGCTCTCACCTACCCCCACGGGGTTTTTCCCAGTAGTGCTCCTTTTTGTGAAAATTGGGGTTTAAGCCCTATTTTGACCCATTTAACCTTGTTTAAAAGCCCAGTAATGCCCATAAATGGAATTTAATTAAATATGTAATGAATTAACCTTGTGTGTGTGTGGGTTTAAACCGACCCAAAAGGTCAGGGACCTTTAATGACGTGTGGGGTTGTGCCATCAACCCACGACCCCGACCCTTATACGGTTTCGTGTTGTTATCTCAACTCTCCCAGCCTTTATAACCTGAGGGTTCTCCATAGGTTTCTTTTCTCAATCACCATGTGCTAGCAGTACCCTTCTTTCAGATGAGCCACATCTCTATCCATGTAATTCCACGCCCTGGCTTAGCGTCGATCATTGATCAACAATTAGGGATTTTCTCCTTCGTCTATCCCTTTTGTGTATCATGTGGGGTGGGAATGCTTTTGATTCTGTATAATTGGATGAACCAAACCTAAATGAATATAATGAACAGATTCTATAAAGAAAAAAGGGGAGGCTTTGATCGATGGTGTTGCTTTGCTTTATGATCTTCCATGATTAATGATTTTCGAATTGTGCAGGCTTACAACTACTGAAAATCATGGATGTTGGGGGTCTTTCTCTATACTCTAACAAACCCTTGCCTCTGGTGATGTTTAAATGAATTGTATTGTGGTTTTGAACCCTGGATGTGAAAATTAAATTGGTTAATTACTTATATTTGGATAAACAAATTGAAAGCACCAGGATCAATTTCTTTATGTGATAACCCCGCCTTAAGTCCAATGGAATTGAAATCATGGAGTGTGTTAATTCTTTTAAATTCAAAAATACCTGCATGGGCCTACTTTTTGTTGATGGTAGTGGGTTGTTATTTTCTTTTCTTTCATGGTCTGATTACTAGGTGATGTGGGTGGGGATGGGATACCTTGTTATTATACTCTTGGTGGTTCGAAATTGGGGATTGGATCCCCTGTTGTTATGCTTCTAGTGGTTGTGAATTTAAGAACGGGTGGTTACCTTGATTGTATCACGAATTGGGGAGGGATCCTCAATTGATGAGAAACCATTGGCTCCTAGATCTTGGGGAAATGGGGGGTGTATCATGGGGTTTTTCTTTGGTTCCAGTACTTCGAGGGATCTCACTTATCCCTTTGTTGTTGTGACTTTACAAGAGAACTGGGTGTGAATGATTAAATTGAAGTTTGGCTGGATCTTTTTCCTTGGTTTGTTCTTATGGTGTTAGTTTCCCAGTAGTGCATAAACTTATTTAAAAGTTTTTACCGAACATATAAACAAGTATGGGAAAAATGGGCATTGGCTTGGTGTGGGTTGTGACTTGGACATGGTGTTGTTTGTGTTCTTTAGGCTGGCTGAAGAAAAACCTAAACTTGGTTAGTGCTTGTTACCTATATATATACTTGTAGTTTATGTGTTTCTTATTCACACCCCACTCAACTTGAGAACTTAGTTCTGAACACCCCCAATTCATGGGGGTGGGTGTTTTCCCAGCACTTCCATTAGTGGGTGGTTATTAACTCCTTTCTCCTCCCTTTCCCGGATAGCCCAAGTATCTTCGGGCAGGCTGTGATGGCCTGAAGTCCATTATTAGCCCAAGAATCTTCGGTCAGGGTTGTGTGGTGGTTAGACCAGGTCTGTGCGGGTAGGTGGTTTCCTAGGTGTCTTTGGGCGTGATGATGGTTGTTCTTGCCTAGGTGTTTTCAGGGGTGGTTACATGAGACAGTTTTGGCCCAGGTGTTTGCATGCGGGGTTTGGCTGTGGGACTGCATGTGGTTACGGACCAGGTGTGTGTGGGCGGGGTGTGGCAGTGGGACAGTGGTGAGAATTTCGGGATTGGTCTGATAAGTAGGATGTCTTCAATAACTAGTGGGAAAGTGGCACGGGGTACCCAAACATCGATGTTATATTACTATACATTACATTACTTGCGTTATTTAGGGAGTGTGCCTTGGTGAGGCTTGGGTGGATAGTTTACCTTATTAGGTGTTTGGTTTACTCTTTTTCTCATGGGACTTTAGTACGTTCCACCACTTGTGCACAAGAGTCTTGGGTTTTCCCTACTGAGTATGCTTGTATGCTCACCCTACGTATACAAAACTACTTTCAGGTTTCCAAGAGGACATTAGGGATCATGCGGGACCGTACTAGCATAGACCTTTGGGGCAGTTGCAGTTACTGTTTTTCTTTCTTTGGAACTTTACCCTTGTAGTCACCTTGTACTTTGTGGATTTTACTTTTTTAACATGCATTGGGAATGGTACTTGGATTTACTTTTACATTCCGCTTTTGGAGTTGTTGGGATTTACCATCTTATCTCCTAATCCTTTTAAAAGAAAAAGGGTAATTCCTTCCACTTTGTGTGTGATCCTATACCCTTGGTGCTAGTCACCACTCCGGGACCTATTGAAGGTGGGTTTCGGGGGTCATTATCTCTCCTTCAACTTAATAAAGGAAGGTCCTGGAAATCTGCTAACCTTTCCCTCCTTTTGGTGATGGCGGGTCGTGACAAGTATCATTAGAATAATTATGTTTTATTATTTTTTTAAGAAAACCATTATTAATTATATTACTTAAACTTATAATTAACCAAATGACATGAATTTGTACGTACTTGCTTCTCCACAATGTGACATCCTCAATTTTTTACCATCACCTCTATTCGCTGGTTATAAAGATTTAATTGAATAATAATTGGTTAACATATAATATAATTTTTATTATAAACATAAAAATAATAATCCACTTGCATTTACTCTTGTTCATTGGGAAATAAAAATGTTATTCATCTGTTGTGCAAACTACCACCTATATGAAGATAAATATCTAATTTTATTCTATTTTTATCTGTTAAAATATCATTAAAAATAATTAAATATTTAAAAAATCTAAATAATACCAAAATTATTCATTCGTAAATATATTATTCAAAAATAAATAACATTCATAACCATAATCATCCATTAATTATGATAACCTCAAGTCTGTATCCATCTAACCACATTCACTAATGATGCTATAAAAAGATACTATAAACAAATTGAAAACAAAAATTATAATATTAATATATTTTAATAATAAAATATATATTGATTTATAGTTTGGAAAATATTATATTAGATAATTAACTTTTTATTTGAATACCATCTTTTGTCATTAATATTACTGAAATTAGTCGACACTCCTTCCAGTTTTATGAAACATAATTAATAAAATTGTTAAATGAGAAAATAGACTTATAAATAAATATAATATATTTATTATAATACCTTAAATGATATTTGAAAATTGAATTTGAAAAAAAAATAAACGTTACTTTTTATGTGGTTTTTCTTAGTCATAAGAACCCTGTAATACTACATCAATAGATGGTGGTTCAAAACCCCTTGGGAACATGGTACTATAGCAATACTATTGCGGTAATATAGTAGAACTATATTAGTGGTGGAACTATAACACCGATGAGACTATTACAATGGAGGGAACTATAGTAGGACTATAGTGGATGAGGAATTGTAGCAACCTAGATATTGTACTAGTATTATTCACCAAATGGCCTTTGGGTCAACGCTTTGGGAATTCATGGATAGATAATGATCATTAATGTTCACTAGGAAAATAGAGCATGTAATGGGTCTCCTCTACCCATGAAAAATATGGTACTCTTTCAGTAACAAATATTTTTCAGCCCCACATTTGAAAAAATAACAATAAAGGGTTTTTAAATCGACATCCAAAAGCCTGCAAAAAACCAAAACAGTTACTAATACCCATGTGTAAAAATAAGTTATAACTATAAAATATATTCATAAAAAATAATTACAATTTATTTAAATAAAATGTTATGTATATGATTAGGTTTTTAAAATGGAATACGAACATTGTTATTTTTATTTATCATGAGTTTAGAGAACCTTTGACTAAAAATGGATTCATGGTAAGAGTATTATATGCCAAATTTAATCTATTGAGACATATATATTATTATAAAAGAATTTTTTACTTATAATGGTGTAGCTAAAATTAATTTACATTATTATATAATGAAACCTCCTAGTTCCAGGTATTTTTATATTTCATTTGAAATCATATCCTTCAAGGGGATTTCATTAAAAGTGTCTAATGGCATAAGGTTTCTTTATCTAAAATATTAATTCCTTGAGACCCATTTATTTTATACACCATGTTTTATTTATTATGGTTCACTGACCACAATATTTTCATTTTAAATCGTGATTATTTTATATTTTTTGGTGTTCAATGTTCTATTACATTTTACTCTTCTAAAATGGTATGAACTCAAAAGTTAAAAAATTAGTAAGGGTTTTTTCAAACTCAATTTCATCAAATTGAGTTATATGATTTCTTACCAAATATATTGTTCAAAAAATTATTTATTTTGACTAATTAAATCATTCTATTTTATTTCCTACTTTTTTCCTAGGGGTCTTATGTCTTACCTTATATCATCATTATGAAATTATATTTACCTCAATGATTTTGTTACTTAAAAGGGTTCCTTGGCCTCAATTCCTTATTCTAAAGAAATTCTTCTTATTCTAACGAAATATAAATTTATATGGTGTATATCTTAAAAATTGTTTATATTATACCACATATTACATTTCATTCATTTATTTTAATTCCAATTTCACGATCTTCTTCCTTCAAGGGTTTTGATTTAAATGTTACTCAAGTGGTATGTTTTCTTTTCCCAACATCAATATAAGATTATGTTTTATAAAATATAATAACCAATATATGGAATCTGAAAAGTAATTATTTATATTATCACAATCATTCCCCTCTTATATAGTTATCAATGGTGAGATTTTAATCCTATTTTCACGTTTTAAAAAAATCATAATTTTATAAAGTGATTTTGTTTTTCAGATAATTATCTTAAAAATATAAAAAGGGAATATTTTAAGATCATATATTATATATCACTCCACATTTTTTTCATATCCCTATTTTTAAAAAAAATTAAAATTTTCATTTTAACATACCTTGAATTTCTTCACAAATTATTTTAATGAAAAATAATTTAATTTTTTGGCTTTTGTGAAACAATTAACCCCTTTTAACATTTTTTGTGCGAACATATATCCACAACAATTTTATTATTTTATATGAAACATTCCCTATATGTATTATTACTTCCAAAAATAAAATATTTCACTTATAGTTTTATAAGATGTTCCTTCAAATATTTATTCAATTGATCAAGTAAATTTGTTATTTACAATGTGATTGTTCATAATACTACACAAAAGAATATTTAATTTAAATCATTTTCATTTGAAATATATTTTTATTGATATATGATATTATTCAAATGATACCATTTAATTTATTTCTATGGATGGATTATTAAATGAAATTTTCATTTAGAGGATGGTTTATCACTATAAATATCGAGCCTTAATCACTACATAATATTGAGTTAATGCAACAATTCATGTTGATGATCTATTTGGGTTTAGTTTTTTAGTTAATTAGTCCATATCTATTACATTACATGTCAAATATTAAAATGTAGACAATTATACTCTATCCAATTTTCTCACAATAATAAAACTCCTTAAAGAAAATAATAATTGTTTTATTGATAAAAATCATCTTGAATTCTTTTTTCACTTATGCTTCCTCATACCTTATGAAAATCATTCCATGAACATGGGATGGGTATAAAAATCTATGTAAAGGATATAAAATAAGGAATGAAAATAGTAGTCCCTGAATACATATACATCAATGAAATCATACTTTTTACTTATAAAACATAATCTCTTTAACATAAATCATGAAATCATAATATTTATGAATAACTCATACATATCATAAATCATAATTGTAACTTATGGAATCCATAACATACCTAAATTGTAGCTTTCATAGAAATATAGGGAGTAACATTCATTATTACATTTGGAATAATAATCACAGTATATTCCTTAAATATCTTAAGAGAACACTTAAGGTTTACCTCTGTCACATTACCCAGTGGATTGGAGAGCTATCACAGGATCACCCGCCCTCTATTTTACACATAACCACCCATATACATAACCAATACCCAAGAACCATAACATTATCATAGCACATAAAACAAGAAGAAATGAATGATTACATTTATACATTTCAATAACAATATATCATTTCAATATATTGATATAATAAATTCACTCAAAACTATTTTCAATACCAAAATACATAAAAAAGTTATATGGTATTTATTTTCCTTTTAAAAAATTTATGGATTGTTATGAATGAAAAATATCCAATAGTTCTCATGGTGGTGGAAAGGTCATTGTCGCTGCATACGTTAAAAATAAACATTCCTTCTGTCATTTAGTAAAACCCATCCTAGAAAAATATTCTTTTTGAAAACCATAGAAATAAATTAAATTTAAAACGTTATAATTATACATATTATAAAGGAAGATTTATAATATCAAAATATGACTAAATGAATGGAGATTGAGACAATATCCATTATCTTGAGTTCAACTTGTCTCATTCATTATTGATATTCCAAAATAATAAACATATGTTAATTTCTACTTTATTGTCAAAATACATGAAGATAATTTTATATTTTATATTACATATCATCATTTTATAAAAATTTCATAATTATTTATGTTCATATCTGTTGTTTTACTGATATTTAGTATGTGAGTTGAAAATAAACTTGTTTTGATATAAATTGTAAATGTAGTCAAAATTACATCATCCCCAAAATATTATTCACGATTAAAATATCATATATATATATATATAGTATATATATATATATATAGAATATTACATAATATTTTTATATAACAAATTAAATAAATTTTTCATTGAGACGATAGGTCGTACATATAAATGAACACTACATTCATTTATTTGTCATATTAATGGAATGAAAACTAAATGATAAATAGGTATATCATAATTCCAATTTAATATCATATTTTATATATTTTACATAAGTTCATTAAATATCTCCTTTATACTTTCAATGTATGGCATCAATGAGCCGTATCACTTTGAGGGGGTGGTTGTGTACATTTCTCAAATGAAATTATCATTTTTACACATTATTAAAAGCATAATGGTATGATTTATAAAAAAGAAAAAATAATATAGACAATATAAATATAATATATATCATATATAAATACAGTTCGATCATTTTTTCTACCATGATATGTGGTAGGATATAACTAAACAATCCTCATTTTGTGATGTAGTAGTTTGTTGAACACAAAAACTATATGTTCGTATCTATTAAATGGAGTTGTGTGAAAGTGTAGTTAGAATACATATCGTAAAAAAATTCTAATATATTGAGTATTCTAGTTTTGGTATGTAATCAATGAATATGATGAGCATAGAGAGTATAGAAGGAAAATAAATTAATATATCATTAGAAAAGATGGTACCTCTAAATCTGGTAACTTTTTTTAATTTGAGACAAAATTCATTCTTGAATTGCCTTCTTCCCAAGGTAAGTCTTCAAGGATTATGGGATGGATGATGGGAGATTGTTTCATTAGAATTTGGGCTATAAAAGGGCCTAAGAGGTTTGACTAATGTGGGTAGTTATGGTGGGCTTTTATAAGAGGCAGGGGGAAACATTAGGAATTTCTAAAAAATATTAATTTATTATAAATTCAATTCTGCTTATGAATGATCAAAAACAAATTTAAATAGAAAATAAGATGATTTAGGTTAAAATTCCTATCATATAATTAATTTTACGGATGTTTTGAATATTTTTTATCCTTTTATTTTTTGTTTAACCCTTATTTTGCCTTTTTAATATTATGGTGATAAAATGTAATTTACACGTTGTAGGTTAATGTAATTACCATATCATGTCAAAGGACACACACAAAAAAAGAAATTTATGACATATTTGAACTTTTCATATTCATTTGGCCTAATCTTATATTTTTATCCATTTAATATCATATAATAAACTATTTTATGTTTTATGTAATAAATTATGTCAATTTTTTTAAATATTCATACTTGAAATTTTTTAAAATTCATACAACCTGATTTATTTGAACCAAAGGCCTTAACTATAAGATAATACATCAATATAATCGATAAAAGTTTTGGATGGAATAAAATTTACCAAATAAATTTTTTTTTAATATATAGAATATAATTTATTTGAATCCTTAATTAATGAAGCATTCACTCCATCATAATTGTGTCTTAAATAAATTTATTTATTTAATATTTAAAAATTATAAATAAAATACCATGATAAAGTAAAAAATTTCAGTTTTGTAATTATTATTTATACTCAAATATATCATTTATATAATCCTATATTAAAATTGTTTTTTCATAAGATAAATGTTTTTGTAATATTTTTATTTACTTAAAATTAATTTTTATAAAATCTCATTTTTACACCCGAGTGGCTCCATGGGGTCCCAAAATAGACTCAAGGATTTACATGGATGTAAATATCTAATACAATATGATTAGTATGTGTCTAATGTTTGTTTAAAATTAATATAATATTATTTTTTACCCTTATTTACCATATTTACCCTTTAACTATGGTAAATAAAATAATTACTGAAGTTACTATTCATATTATCCAAAACTAAAATGTTCCTATTAAAACAGTTTAGACATTTTAATTCCAAATATGGGATATTTTTTTCCAAATTAAAATCAAATAATATGTATTAATTAATTTAAATTTAACTCTCGTTCTCAAAACCTAAATGCGGGTTTTTAAGTAGTAAAAACTATCAAAAGATTGACATATGATTATGTCCAATTTCAATGGGAAATTTCATCAAATGTCCAACATTATATTAAAGGATAATAACATAATCCAATTAAACATTAAACCCAATTAAAAGGAAAATATAACTATATAAGTAAATGTTATTAAAATATAGTTTTAAGTTAAAATGTGGTGTTTTCACAATTAAATAAAAAATTAACTTTATCAAAAAATTTCAAGAAATTTTACCAAAATAAATATTGGTGTCCCTCTTATATGAAATAATTTTATTTTTTTAAATATAACTGACAAAAGTAAAAAAAATTAAATTTAAAAAGGGTTCACCATCTAAAGGTGGGAAAACTGCATTTTTTGAAAAATACTTTTGTTATCCAAAAAACTGAATTTGATCTTATATCATATCTAGAAAACATATAAGAAGAATTTAAAATATTACATTGAATTTATAACACATATTTTTTATTATGTTAAAATCCATAAGGAGTTATATTATTTTATAAACACAATTATTATCTTTTTAAATAGATTTCCATAATAACACTTCCTTTATATTTGATTGGTTTTTTATTTCCATTTATATAAAATTTGTTAAACAATGAATTATTATTTAAACAGTTTTAAAACATATTTCAAAATTCAGTTGATACTATTCATTCCCTCTATTCTAATGGATTCATGTTAAATACCATTTAAAATAATAATAATAATAATGATTTATTTTTAATTAAAACTCAATGTTTTATGAAACATAAGATTTTTGAGATACCCATTGTTGTGTATTGAGTACGCTATCAGAAAAGGCATCCCATTTAGCATAAAATAAATATCTTTTTCATAAATATTAATAGAAAAGAAAATGCATTATTTAAAAAATACCTGGATCAGTACAATCACTACCTTTTTCATTCCTTACCATCCACTTGGAATAGACATAATATTACATCTAATTGGTTTCCTCTGGGAATACCCGGTTTTAAATTTATTTTATTGAAGGGTGTTCAACTAGATTCCCTACATTTATGGATTATGGAAAATTATTAATTAATTTGTTTATGATTTTATATATTATCTAAATAACATATACTTAATAGATTCATATGAAACTAGAAAGTTATTTAGTATAATTTTTTTTCCAAATTATAATCCATGGTATTAATTTATGTATTGACAAAATTATTGATATTTTATTTATATGATTTGATTTTAATAAGATATGACACCCATTTTCATTCTATGGGTTCTTTATGATATAATTGATTTTTTGTGGCATGCATATGTATGGATTATGATAGGTGGGGTTACATATCACCCTATAATGTGTTGGTTATTTTTCATATCCTATGAGATATTAAGGCATGGATTAAGTGAGTTTGTTCACATAATTAGGGGAATAATGAGTTTTTTAACCTTTTTATTTGTCGATATAATGAGTTTGTTCATATAGTCATTGGAATGATGAATTTTCTCCCATGAGTTTCTTATTTTTATGATTATAAAACCATTATATTTTATCATTTTTTAGATATGTTACATTATTCATTAATGAATGTTTTTAAAATATTACAAAATTTTATGTTAATCCATGCCTTATTCTATGAATTATGATATATGATTTTTTCGGTATTACTTTATTATTATTTTTTATTATACCCATATTCTTATATTATGGTCACTTATGATATTTTACTTTTATCAATTATGTTTACCCTTATTGAGGATATAAAGTCTTCCATTTCTTATGTTATAGTTTACCCATGTTATAAAGATAAGTATAATGAATAATAAGTATAAAAAGGTGTCTAGTGTGGCTCAATTATATAGAAATTTTCATAAAGTTTTTTAAAAATGTTTCTTATATAAATATTTACCAATTAAACAAAAAAATATATTCATATGATTGTGTGATTATATGTGATAAGTAAATTTTACCTTATGAAAATTTTCAAAAATAACGGTCTCTTGAGCTTGGGAATATATAGTTGGTATTAGTGAAGGTTTATTCAATTTTTAGGATAATTATAGTGATTTTATGGATAGGAAACTATAACTTTTCTAAAACCTTTTGTGATATGTATAAGGTATATGTTTAAGGAAATGATAAAATACAGGTGTTTTCGTACAGTATATATTTTATTTTTATCGAAGAAATAACATCCTTATCTAGAAACTGGAAAGTGGATACAACTGTGGCATGAATTCACATTAGGGTAATCACCTCAAAATAACTAATTGAGTATCATCTGCATCTTCACTCTCATACATGATGAGTGGGCCTACAATTAGACACATAGGTAAACACTTGTGAGGTATATTATTTGTTTAATTCATAATCTCTTTATACAGCATTATGATGTATATAAAAATATTTACATTCAAAAACCTAATTGGGAATGATAATCGATAACATTGACTAAAATGTAATGATTAATGTTCAAAGGTAAATATTAATATATATATTCATTATGTATAAAGGATTATTCAACCATTGGTAGTATAAATTTAATTTTTTTAAGAATATAACATTATAAAAAATTAGGACAATTTTAGGATTTTTTTTTGATTAGTCTAAGAATTTAAAGAGAACTTGTAACAACCCGAGTAAATAAATATCATGAAATTTTAATATTTATTAATATTTGGAGATTATACATTAATATTACTTTAATGGGGATTATATTTTAGATGTCTTATGTGATACACAACAATGGGTTTCTTTGAAATCATACATTGCACACAACGTTGAGTTATGATGAAAAATAATATAATAATATTATAGTAAATGATAGTTAACTCATAGCCATTGTATTGGAGAAAATGAATAGAACTAACTAAAATATGAGTATATATGTTTGTTAATTTTTTTTATAATTTATCTAATAAAATTTATATTCTTATAATGAGAATGAATTTTATTTTATTCATAAACACTCTAATATCCTTTAAAAGGTCGATTTACCACCTTTTAATTAAGAACCCTCAATAAATACAGTTTTCGACACTTTTATATTTTTTATATGACAAAATAAATACTTATTTAGAATTGGGAAATTGAAATTTACCGTCTGTAAAATTTTGGTATTTTTCTTATAAAATTCATTATTTAATGAATAATGAAAAATATTGTATTTTGATTCGAAACTGCCTTTTAATCTAATTTATTTATATGGTTAGATTTTATTTTTTATTTTTTTAATGTTTAATTATATTATAGTTTTACCATTTAATACAATTTTTGTCATTGCATTTTAATTCCACCTTGAAATTGGACATAACCAAGTGTCAATCTTTTGATAGTTATTGTTTCTTAAAAACATGCTATTTGTTTTGCAACAGGAATTGATTTTAAATTATTTAATGCAAATTCTATGTTTTGAATTTGTAAAAATAGAAATAATTTTTTAATTTGGAATATCAAATATATCTCAGGCTGAATTTTTGGTATTTTTCTGAAAAACTTTAATTTTTGATGAATATTGAAACCACATAGTAGTAGTTAAAAAAACTAACTTTTCCATTTAAATGATATTTTACAACTTTTATGAGTTGAATATTGAAAATAAAACATACATTGTTGTTATTATTAAGTAATATGTGGTTTAATAAAACGAAAATAATTTTCTGTAAATACTAACTTTTGACTTTTATTTAACGTGGTTAAAGGTAAATAGGGAATTTCAAGTTAAATATAATTTTATAATAATATATAAATACCTTAAAACATTTCTAAAAATTTTGGGTTGAGTCATTTACGACCATGGTCATCTTTGAGTAGATTTTAGGACCCTATAGAGCCACTTAAGAGTGATAATGACATTTTATATTAATTAATTTAATGTAAAGACAAAAATTACATAAATATATATCTTTCAGTAAATAAATTTTCACCGAGGGTTATATGAGTTATTATTTCTAATATAGATATTTATTTGAAATAGAAACAATTTCCTACATCAAGGTATTTTTTTATAATTTTTAGACATCAAATAAATAATATTATTTATGACACAATAATGATGAATAGTTTACCTCATTAATAAATGATTTAAATAAATAAGCTTATAAACATTAGAAAAATATACAAAACAAGTCCAATTATTATTGGATGATTTTATTTAGAACATTACTCATCTTATATTCTACATTAATTAGTTTTGGACTTTTTGAAACTGAAGAAAAGTTTATAATAAAATAACATTTTCAAACATTTCTAAAGAGCCACTCCTCCCCCTTATAAATGGACACCACTTCTAACCCATTACTCACACCTCTCAATCCCCTTGGATCTTACAAAACATTACCAAATAAGCTATAAATATCCCTATATTTAACCTATAAGTCTTTCCTTAGGTAGAAGGAACTTCAAGAAGTCATTTTGGTTCCAACCAAAGCGAGTTACCCAAATTAAAGGTAACAGTTTCTCTTAAATTCTTTTATTTTATTTTACTGGTATATACCCTAAAGTCTTTTTATTCATTTATTTTATAACAAAAAAATGTATCCTCAATATAATAATATATGTTTCTGAAAATTATTAGAACTACACTTACACACACCTCCATCTAATGGGTTAAGAACATACTGTTTATGTGTATGGAAAACTAACGCCTTAGAAAATGATGATTGTCCAAATACCTCCTACCACCTCTCATGGATGAAATTATGATAGACTAGTATTTATATATGATATTTATATTTTGTTTATGTATTCTTTATGGTTTTTTATTTTTCATTTATATAATAGCTTTATGGTTTCCAAAATGGGTAAATGCGATAATTTTATTTGAGGAAGTGCAGAATGTATCCCCCTCAATGTGATAAGACTTGTTCATGCCATCTGTGAGACGTATAAAGGATGGAGTTAATGAAATTATATATGATATTATACTAGAATTATAATATACTCATTTATCTTTATGTTTTCATTCCATTAAAATATGAAATAGAAATGAAAGTTGTGTTCATGGGTACGTACGACTTACTGTCTCCATGAACGGTGCATTTCATTTATTATCTAAAAATGATATGTATTGTTATAAATACATATTTACACTAGATATATATGATATATATTATATCTAAATCATGAATATAATTATTGAGATAATTGACTTTTGACCACATTGACAATTTGTAATTATAACAAGTTCATTTTTAACTAAAATTTCAAATATTGACAAAATGTCCTATATGAACTCAAATAATTAACTCATTGTTATAGAAAAGTAATAAGTGATAAAAAAAGGATAATAAAAATAAAAAATGTTCTTATGTAAGTATAAATTTTTCATAATTTTATTATTTAGGATGAACCTAGAACATATGAATCAAATTGGACACAAGGTAAGGGGATTCTTATCTCACCTTTAATTTCATGAGATTTCCATTATTCCATACTTATTTCATGAATGTAGTGTATTTTATACTGAAATTTGATATATATTATCATTATTTTACATTAATAGTATTATATTATTCATTTGGTGGTTAATAACTTTTGGACATACGACTCGATTGATTACAATGTGGTATGGGGTTTTCATCTCACTTTTTATTCCCATGAGATTCATGCTATATTTGCCATTATTTACTTTTGTACAGTCTATGTCCTGAAATTTATTGTATTCATTGTGTAATATAGTTTAATTTGTGGGTATTCACAACTTTATTGTATGATCCTTATTTCATGTGTGGTAAGTTTCATAGGTTACCAAATCGGTAAGGGATCATTTCACCCTCCTCTATTGAAAGAATTATTTTTTTGTTACAACTTTAAATTTAAATATTATTGTGTTGGGATATGTTCCTATATATTATTATTATTTAAATATTATTTTCATGTGATGATAGGTCCTTTTCACTCTCATTAACTCATTTTCTTAATTTTAAAGTGATGATGTTAGGTTGTCGCATTTCTGTAAGGAAACTTCTTAACCCAAGTTCCATTCATTGTGATGATCTTATACTTGTTTATTATGTCATTCAATAAATATGTGTCAATGACATATGATTTTTTTACCCTTCATATCCACTAATATTTAGTGTATTTATATTTTTCACACATAACTATTTCATTGATTTATCCTTAATATAAGGATATGGTCTTTATAAGTTATTTCATCTCAATTTACATTTCATTGAGACTTCTTTGTTGTTATGTACCAATTCAAATTTATATGGTGTATATACTACCCTTTTGACATATTATATCATTAATTTCCTTATTCTCATGATATTATAAGTTTTGATTAATTTTTTTCCTAAAATATTTGTATTCAATAATATCCCATTTGGTTAGGAACTCTTTAGAAAAAAAATCGTTTTAAATGTTTTAATGATTTATTCTTCTAAATATTTCTCATTAATGGCCATATATTCAAAATGGTTTTATGGATTGATTTATATGAACATTAATGGTTTAAAATGTTAATTACTTTAAGAGTTTAAAATTGGTATGGGATGTATTTATAAAAAACATTCATTTCAAATGTTTTAAAAAACTCTTTTAAATTGGATTGATTATGTCGAAATCTTAAATTGGTATATTTTGATTGCAATGAGGAAATTTTATCTTTCCCTTATGGTTATTTTATGTGTTATGTTTATGTTATGGTTCTTGGGAAATTTTTATGTATATTGGTGGTTCTGTGATAAACCTATGGTTGGTGAGCCCGAGATAGCTCTCCAATGCATTGAGTAATGTGATGAAGGTAAACGTTAAGGTTTCTCCTAAGAGGTTTATTGAATATATTGTGATGGGTATTCTAATTTAACTCTCTACATAGCTCTGGTAGTTATAATGTATGTATTATATGGATTCCATAATTTAACTTTATCGTTTATGATTTCTGTGTGTTATTCATAAATCTTATGATTTCATGAGGTATGTTACGATTGAAATGTATGGTTTCATTGATTTGTATTTATTGATGGGTTAATGTTTCCTTTCATTATTTTATAAATCTTACTATGTTTTTTATTCTCATCCCATGTTTTGAAATGTTTTTCATAGGACATAAAGATTAATAGGGTCAAGGATGGGATCAAGGGTAATTCATGCCATCTAAAACATGGAACAAGACATGTTGTTTTTTTAAGAGTTTTTATTTTATAAAAAAATGGATACTATGTAGAAGTGTCTACATTTTAATTATTGAAATCAAATGTAATAGTTATATCCTAATTATATAAAATTCTAAGAATTAAAATATTATAAATGTGAATTATTAATTTAATTCAATATTATGTAATGTTTTAAGGCTAGGTCCTTATAGTTTGTATCAGTGGTCGGTTTAGATAACTTTAGAGGTTAGGGTGTTAATTACGTATAAGTGACATAACCATAATGGTCAAAATATTAGGAAGAGTCATAATTATTATAGATAAATTGAATGAGTTTAAGATAACGTGAATACTTATATCTTAGTATTTACCCTCCTCATAAGATATTTTATGATTATTTTACTGATATACTCACACTAACCTTTTTGGTTTTAGTAAATGGATGGATCTAGCAGGCACAAAAGTAATTGTGGATGTGACGAAAATTATGATGGTTTTCTGAATGAGAAACTAAATTAAATGGGAGCTATAATGAGAAATATTTGGATCTTTTTGAACCAACTACTTAGTGTCATGATTTAAAAAATGAACCATTATGATTTTTATAAGGCATCGTATATGTGAGAAAAAAATCTCTATGGAAGTTTAGGTAATAATAAAAAAGGTATGTATGTTAAAAATCTTATGTGTTAAGGATGTGGAAAGAAACACCTAAGAAAATGCTTCAATGGGATGGGAATATGCTATGGATGTGGGAATGGAGGTCATAAAGCAAGAAGCTGCCATGGAAAAAGGAAGCATCCAATTGACTCTAGGAAAGGGAAAGATGTTTTTTTTAGGGATCACTTGAATGTTTTAAATGTGGTGTGCATGGTCATTATACAAATAAATGTCCTACGAAGTTGTTTCGGGAAAGGGATCTCCAAGACCATAAAAATATATGTTTACCAATACCTAATGCCATTCTAATTGAGGGTGAAGATACTGAGCATGACCAAATAAATGTATGGATTATTTCTTAACATGTGTTTTTACATTATTCAATCATAGGATATGATTCATGATTTTGTTTTTAGTAACGAAGTATTTCAGAATAAGTTGGTAATGAATGGTTAATGGATCATGAAGAACGTTAAATGAGTAATAAGCCAAAATATAAGGGATTAAATATTTATGGTAGATTTTAAGATGAGAAAATGCTTAAAAGTATTAAGGATCTCTTGATGATGGGATTACATTGGAAGACTTTTTATAGTATGTGTAACCATGAAGTTTGATATATGAAAACGTTATTCAAGGAATAATTATCTTTTCATTTGATATGTAATGGTGTAATTTTATTTTTGGAGAATCTATGTTTTCATTATATATATATGGTGATTTGGGTTTTTTATGGAAATGATTAAACTATCATAGAGAATATGTGATTTGGTTAATTACACTTCAGTATAAGACTTTATGAGTAGTCAATTTTTATTTGGAGATAAATGTTAAGATTTACTATGGAAGACTATGTTATTAAATCCTTCTCAGTTTTGGGTTATAATCTTCGTTTGGGTTATTTTGAATAATTTTAAGGACAATTGTATATTGAATGGTCTTTCTTGAAGTTTGGGTTTTTTTGTTGAATTTTGGAGATTAAGAGTAGTATTAATTTTTATAAAGGATTATCCTTTTGAGGATTATCTGATCTTGTACTAACCTTTTTTGTTTTTGGTCATGTCTTTAGACAGGGGAAATATATAGTTCATCTTTCATGGATCATGTGATACTCTAAAAGTTTATTCTAGTGATTTTGATGTGATGAAGTCAGTTTGAATACTCATTCATTGGAGAAAATATTAGTTTTTGGTTTAAACTTATTAAAGGATGAAACTCTACTTGAAGGTAATCATATTTCCTTATGTTATTATTCTATGTAGTAAATTAATTCCTCAAAATTTTCGAAAAGGAACATAAAAAATCATTATCGGTTTACATTTCTTAATGGGTAATCAAAGACCATTTAATAGATCACAAGTTTGTGATTTTCTAGTGGTTAATATTCTCCTAACCATGTTTTCTATCACTATCCATCAGAACTTGATGGTTAGTTTTCCTTCCATATCCATGTTTTCCCTACATGGAATCATAGTATGGGTTATCTCAGGTACCATTAGTATTTATTTATTTTTCTTTTAAAGTGATAGTTTTATTTACTCTTTTTTTGATTTGGGACTTTAAATGATGTTTCCCAACCCAATTTTAAAATAGTGAGGGCACAATTTCCAAAAGGTGGGAAGGATGTAACATCCTAGTTAAATAAAAACATGGCATTTTAATGATTATAAATATTTGTAGATTAAATATTAATTTTACTTTAAAGTTTGTGCTATGTTCGATGGCATACCCGATACACAACAACAGGTTTCTTTGAAATCATACATTTCAGACACCTTTGAGTGATGCTGAAAATAATATGGTAATATTATTATATTAAATGGTATTTAATACATTGAATTTTTATTGGCAGGAATGAATAGAACTAACTAATATATTATTATATATGTTTTTTAATGTTTTACCTTTTTCTAATATAATTTAGAGGCTTAAAATGTGAATGAATCTGATTTTAAGCATAAATACTCTAATATTCGTTAAACAGTCGATTTACCGCCTTCTGATGGCGAACCCTCATTTAATCTAGTTTTGTTCACTTTTATATGTCCTACTTGAAAAAATAAAATTATTCTTTATAATCATGACATTAAAATTTTCCTTGGGTAAAATTTTGGTATTTTTCTATGAAAATTCATTTTTTAATGAATAGTGAAAAATATTATTTTTTGATACAAAACTGCATTTTAATCTAATTTATTTATATGGTTAGAATATCATTAAAATTGGTTTTAATTTTAAATATGATTATATTTGTACCTTTTAATCCAATGTTTATCATTGTAATTAATTTCACTATGAAATTGAACATAAACAATTGTCAATCTTTTGATATTTATTGTTTCTCAAAAACACGCTATTTGTTTTGACAACAAGAATTAATTTTAAATTATTTAATTAGACTTATATGTTTTGAATTTGGTAAAATATAATTCATTTATGAATTAGTAATATCAAATATAGCTTAGGCTGATTTTTTGGTATTTTTCTAAAAAATGGTAATTTTTGATGAATAGTGAAACCACTTAGTAGTAGTTAAAATAACTGAATTTTTCATTTAAATGAAATTTTACAGCTTCTATGAATTAAATTTCAAAAATCCAACATACATGGTTTTTATTAATAATTATATTTTTTTCAATAAGATGAAAATAATTTTTGGTGAATAGTAGCTTTTGACTTTTATTTAATGCGGTAAAAGGTAAATTGGGTAATTCAAGGTAAAAATAATTTTATAATAATATATAATTACTGTAACACTTTTCCTAACCTTATTTGTTGAGTCATTTACGACCATGGGTATCTTTGGGTCTATTTTAATACGCCATGGAGCCACTTAAGAGTGATAATGACATTTTATATTAATTAATTTAAAGTGAAGTCAAAAATGACAGAAACAAATATCTTTTTGTAAATCAATTTTTACATAAAGTTATGTAGGTTATCATTTCGACTATAAATATTCATTTTAAAGATAAATAAACTTAATACATCATGGTATTTGTTTAATAATATTTAGACATCAAATAAATAAAATTATTTATGACACAATAATGATGCAATGTTTACCTCATTAATAAAGGATTTAAATAAATATGATTATAAATATTAAATCAATATCCAAAGCCTATGAAATTATTATTGGATGATTTTATTTCTAAAATTTGTCATCTTATATTCTACTGTAATGAGTTTTTATCGTTTTGAAACTGATGATATGTTTATAATAAAATAACATTTTCAAACATTCTTAAAGAGTCCCTCCGCCCCCTTATAAAAGGACACCACTTCTAACCCATTCCTCACACCTCTTAAGCCCCTTGACTCATACAAAAGCTGACCAAATAAGCTATAATGAGCCCTCTATTCTATATAGAATCCTTTCATTAGGAATAATACACTTGAAGAAGTCCTTTTGGTTCAAACCAAAGGCAGTTACCCGCATTAAAGGTAACAACTTCTCTTAAATTATTTTCTTTTATTTTAATTATCTAACCACTAAACAATTTTTATTCCTATCATTTATAACAAAACTAGTATCCTATATATATTATAATTTTTTTATGATATGTATTCAAACTACACATACACACACCTCTATCAAATTGATGAAGAACATACTGTTTCTGTGGATGGAAAACTAACGTCTCACGAAATGATGATTGTTCAAATTCCTCCTACCGCCTCTCATGGTGGCCACTATGAATGAAATTCATTTATATATGAAATATATTATGAATATGTTTTCCTTATTATTCTGTATTTTTCATTTATATCATACTGTTAATTTTTTTATAATGGGTAAATGCGATAATTTCATTTGAGGAAGTGCGGACTACCGCCCCTCAAAGTGATATGACTCGTTCATGCCATACATGGGACATATAAAGGAATAGGTTAATGAAATTATATATGATATTATACTGGAATTATAATATACAAATTTATCATTATGTTTTCATTCCATTAAAATACAAAATAGACATGAAAGTAGCGTTCATGCGTACGTACGACTTACCATCTCCACGAATAGTGCATTTAATTTATTATCTCCAAATGATATGTACTTTGATAAATACTTATATTCATTTGATATATATGATATATATGATATCTAAATCATGAATATTATTCTTGAGATATGTAATTTCGACCACATTGACAATTTTTAATTATAACAAGTTTATTTTTAACTCAAATTCCGAACGTCTACAAAATGTCCGATATGAAATCAAATAATTAAATAGTTATTATAGAAATGTAATAAGTGATATAAAAGGAATAATAAACACTAAAAATGTTCTTAAGTAAGTATAAATTAACATTAGTTTATTATTCAGGATGAACCCGGAACATATGAGTCAAATTGGACATGAGGTATGGGGTTTCTTATCTCACTTTTAATTCCTTGAGAATTCCATTGTTTTCCACTTATTTCTTGAATGTGGTGCATTGTATACATACATTTGATATATATTATAATGATTCTCTATTCATGGTATTCTGTGATTCATTTTGTGGTTATTAACTTTTGGTCATATGCCTCGATTAATTACAACGTGGTAAGGGGTTTTCATCTCACTTTTTATTCCAGTGAGATTCATGCTATATTTTCCACTATTTAATTTTGTATGGTAGAATTACTGCCCATTATTGTATTAATTGTGTAATATAATTTAATTTATTGGAATTTACATCTTCACTTTAGGATCCTTCTTTCATGGGTTTCATGTTTCATATGTTACCAAATCGGTAAGGGAACCTTTCACTATCTTCTTTTAAATGAATTTTGTTGTTATGTCTTTTAATTTACATCTTAAGGTGTTAGCATATGTTTATATATATCCTTACTATTGTACATTTTATTTACATGTGATGAATGGTCTTTTTATCTCTCATCAGCTCATTTTCTAAATTTTACAGTGACGTCTATAGGTTATCGAATTTCTGTAAGGGAACTTCGTTACCCAATTTCTATTCTTTGGGTTAAACTTATACTTATTGATTATGTCATGATATAAATATGTGTGAACGACCTATGAGTGTTTTACCCTTAATATCCACTAATATTGCGTGTATTTATATATGTCACACAAACTTTTTTCATTGATTTATCCTTAATCAAATGATATGGACATTATAAGTTATTTCGTCTCAATTTACAGTCTAATAAGACTTCATTGTTCTTATGCACCAATTCACTTTTATATGGTGTATATACTCCCCTTTTGACATATTATATCATGAATCTTCTTATTATTATTATATTATAATATTACATTACTTTTTTCCCTAAATGATTTGTATTCAAGCCTCTCATTCGGTTAGGAACTCTTTAACTAAAATATTGTTTTAACTATTTTAATGATTTATTATTCTGAATATTTCTCATTAATGTCCGTATTTTCAAAATGGTTTTAAGGATTAATTTATATGAACATTAATGTTTTAAAAAATTGATTCTTTTAAATGTTTCAAAGTGGTATGGGACACTTTGATTCAAAAACATTCTTTTTAAATGTTTTAAATATATTTTTTAAATTGGGATGATTATGTGAATATCTTTTACTGATATCTTTTGATTGCAATGAGGAAATGTTATATTTTATTTAAGACTATTTTATGTGTTATGATTTGGTTATGGTTCTTGGGAAATTTTTATGTATACGAGTTGTTCCCTAATAGTCCTAGGGTGGGAGATCTTGAGATAGCTTACCAATTCATTGGGTAATGTAACAGAGGTAAATGTTAATATTTATCATAAGGGTTTTAGGGAATATATTGTGATGGGTATGCCAATGTAACTCCCTAAATTTTTGTGATAGATACAATGTATGTATGATATGGATTCCATAAGTTACCTTTATGATTTATGATTTATGTGTGTTATTCATAAATCTTATGCTTTTATGAGGTATGTTATTATTGAAATGTACAGTTTCATTAATTTGTATGTTTTGATGGGTTGATGTTTATCTTCCTTATTTTATAACCCTTACTCGGATTTTTATGCTTATCCCAGGTTTTGAAATGTTTTTCACAAGGATGGTGTCTAGGAAAAGTCTTTCTATCTAAAACATAGAACTAAAAATGTTTCTTAATAGATATTATTTTATAAAAATGGATAGTGAGTAGAAGTTTCTACTTTGTAATTTTAGAAATTTAATGTAATAGTTATGGCTAATTCTCAAAAACTCTAAACCTGAAAAGATATTTAATTTGAATTATTTATTTAATTCAAGATTATATAATATTTTAAGGCTTGGACTTTATAGAACAAAACTTAAATAAATTTTTATCCAAAAAAAAGAACAAAATGATGAAATAATGGTGTCATTAGAGAATACATCATAGGATTGTGTTTCCATATTTTTAAGATCATATATTTTTTTTGGATAAATTTTGTTTTTATTTTTTTTAGTTGAAACGATATCATGGAAACTCTATTTAGAAAGGTATGTATCACGAAAACATAATAAATTATATTCAAATAAGGGAGTATAGGTAAATGGTTGAGAATCTTAGTATATGATGGTTATGATTGAAAAGGTGAGTTTTTTAGTCTTACATAATGTGTTGAGGGTGATATTTATTGATGATATTATGTTTAATTTTTTTAGTTTTGTGGATTATATTAAACATCTAAATATTATTCTCAAGTAATATTTCTTTAATTGTTTTGAAAAATATATTAAATGGAATAAGAATCCTTGTAATTTGATTTTATGAAAAATATAGATTTTTAGGTACAACTATTGAAGATCACATGATTGGGGGATATCAAACTCTAGAGTTTACTATATTATTGATGTTGAAATAATAAAGGATAGATTGATTTCGTAAAATATATAGTTAGAAAGTCTTGGTAACCCTGTTATCGATCATTAATTCAGGTTATATTTTGGCAGTTCCATCATATGTTTTAGATAATATTATATCTTTCATAGGGAGTAATTTAATGAAATATTAATTAATACATATTTAGGGTACTATAAAGTGTAAATTTCAGCATGAATACATGTTTTTTTATCATTTTGTAAATTCATATGGTTATTGAAAATATATATTTTGGGGTGGAATGATTAGGGTTAATATATATATGAGTATATGATTATATGATTGACTAATATTTTTTTAGGAATCATAAGAAACCTATAATATCCCAACAGACTAGACAAATTTAATATAATAATTTATATTCTGAATGATAAATATGTTAAGAGTAGCTACACAAAATTTCATTAGTGATTAATAATTAAAAATTATTAAGAAACAATTTATTTAAATTGGAATAATATAATGAAATGGTACTTTGGAACCATTAAATTAATATTATCTTAAATAGTGTTTTTATACACAACACTGATGTAATGAAAAAGATAACTAAAATGAACTATGATATTGTAAAATTACATATTGTTGATTAATAAGGTTACCTTTCAGAGAACAATTTAAAAATATTGTATTTTATTTTATCATAATAAATTGAAGCAATAAAATTTTAAAAAAAATTTACGTTATCTAATATTTATATTGATAAACTAATATGTAAAAATTCAATTATTAATAAATTTATATAAAATAATATTATAAACACTTGGAATTTAAAAAAATTCATTAATAAATTAATTTTTATTTGTATATTTTATTTTCATTTAAAAGAAAAGTTTAAAATTTTTAGAATATGAATTCATAAAAAGTAACATAATTTTTTATTAACCAAGTTAATATTACATTATTCTTTTTTTTTGTGAGTTTTATAAAAGAATTAATTTTTATGTGAATTGTCTTAAACACTAACTTTTTCAATAAAGCAGGCTTTATGAAATTATCATAAAAAATGTATGACATGAATGTCATTTAAAAACTTTTTTATAAAAAATATATTTATAATTCAAAATAAACAATTTTAAAACACAATTTTTCTTTATAAAACTCATGTTTAATTGTTTAGAAACTACAGTAATGTTATACTGTAAAAAATATATTATTTTCTTATGTTAAATTAATTTTCATTACATGTAGAAACTAAAACTAAAAATAATAATTTCATATTTTAGAACAAAATTTTCATATTACGTAATAATTTTAATATAATTATATACATAAAAGTATGATTACTATGATTGAACATAATGTGGATGATATTAGTAAAATAATTATCTGAAAATAATTTTTTTATTAACATCCCCTGATTTTTATCTCATAAAATAAATTTATAACTTTAAAAATTACTTTCATATAATTTTCAATCTTATATTAAAATATATTATCACTCATTAAATTTTTCATCAATACTAAAAAATATTAAAAAAATTAATGGTGAAAACAACATCTTTCTATAAATTGTGTTTTCTATATATTTAATGTTTATATTTAAATTTACATTTAACATATTTATTAATTCAATTATTTTATATATGGAGTTAATTTATGTTCATCAAAACCATAATTAGTATGATTAATTATTTTAAATTTTTAAATAGAACATATCTTTCTTATATAAAAACTAGTTACTATAGTAAAAAATAATAGTGCTAAAATATGAAAACCAATTTGTCTTAAAATTCAATGATGTTTAAAAGAATATTTCAAATGAGTGGTATAGGATATATGAACCTTTTATCACAAAAAATGCATCATTTCTCACTTTTGGATCCATTTATCCTTAAGTAGTGTCATTTCGTTACTAAAAATTAATTGGTGTTCAAAAAGATAAATTTTAATTAATTATAAAATGGGATCAATTCAACCCTCCCAAAGTTACACATCCACTGTAAAATACTTCCTTAATACCCTGCCCAATTTTTCTTCTTGATAAATTCTTTTCATGAAACAAATCCAAAAGTAATCATATTATTTCCTACGCCCTTGATTTACGAGTAGTCATTCAAGAGAATGTTTAAGGTCCCAAAATTTGTATTACTGAATGCCTATACATTCCTTATTAATAAATTTATTCTAAAACTTACCTAAAAATTGTAATATTATGACCTAAGTATCTTTACAAAACTACACTTTCATTATATTAATGTATCATACATTATTTATAAATTTCCATTGATATAAAATACAAAAAACACCAATCATATGTTTATGTAGACTACCACATCTACAATTTGATGCATTCCATTTTCCACAACCTCAACTCATAATTGGATATAAATATGGAATTTAAGAATTAATCCGGAATATATAATATAATAATGATCATTAATAAAAAATTAGTAATCCACCTTTTTTTCCTCGCACTTTTTGTGAATCGAAGATCTTAACCGCACATTGTACATATTGCCACATCCATGAGGTAACAAATCTCATTTTTTTCTTCTTGTTTCTTTATTATTCATTAATATATCATTAAATATGATACAAAACCTTAAAAATATCTAAAAATTGAATTTATTTAATAATGATAATATTCGAAAAGAAACCATGTTCACAACCATAGTCAACAATTAATTACGGTATGCTCATATTTGGATCAGTCTAAACACCCTCATGAAAAACGATTTAAATATCTATCATGGATTAATATGATAAATTAAATAATAATATTATTTTATGTTAATAATAAAAAATTAATAATTTTATGGTTTTAAAATGTTGTATCAATTATTTAACTTATTAAAATACCATTATTGATCACAAAAATTAAAAAAATAAACCAACAATGATTCCATTTTCACACAACATAACAAAAACACTTGAAGATAGATATAATATTTTTATAAATCAATATAAGTTTTCAATTTTGTTACCTTAAATTATCTATTAACTTATACTTTAATATCAAATAATGGGTACCACAATCGATATAATAAAGAAAACTTGAGACCATTGTAGTTACTAGCACCTAATGGTAAAAATAAGTAATACATAAGTAACATATTCATAATAAATTCTTATATTTTGACTATATTATAGTTCATCTATAATATTAGTTATTTTAAATATTTAATTAAGATATTTATTTTTTATAGGATTCATGAGATCATTTGACTAATCATTGAAGCAATGTATGGGCTCCTAGTCTAAAATAATATAATTGGAGTCATATATCTTATTTTATATTATGAAATATTTAGAATAGTGTATCTAATTCTCCTTTAATATTTTATATAATTATACTCTTATTATTTAATGTATTAAATATTTCATTTGAAATAATATCCTTTAGGTGGTATTGATTTGAATTTTTCTAATGTCATTATTGTTCTCTGTCTCAACTGTTAATTCCGTGATTCATATTTATATTATAGACCATGTTTTCATTAGTATGGTAATTTTATTACCCCATTTTATTTATTTACCTTTATTCTAAAACATTTTTTGATATTCATGGTTCTATTTTATTTTATTTTTCTTATGGTGTTTTTACTGAAACGTTACAAATTTTTTAATATTTGTTATTAACTCAATCTCTTTCCACTGAGTTATAAAATAAAGTATGAAAATCTATTATTCCATGTATGATTTATCCTAACTAAAGAAAATAATATATTTAATTTAATTTTTATTACCGAGTGTTTTAAAATTAATCATTATCACCTAATTATCATATTTTCCTCACATTAATAATTATGTTACTTAAAAGGTATTTTTGTCTCAATCCCCATTTCTTAATATATAGTTCATGTTATCCACTAATTTGATTTTATATAGAGTATATACTATATATTTTTTATATTATATCATGAAATATATTTTATTAATGGTATCTTATGTTTAATTTTAGTGAATTTATCTTTCAATGGGTTTTGTTCCAATGCCTACTCTAGATGTAATGTTTAATTTCCAACTCCAATTTTAAAATTTAGATATCAAAAATGTGATAATTCATCTATAGAATTGGTATTGTCTATGATTCCAATTTGAAACTCATTTTCTTAACCACTATTTATCCTTGGTGTAATTTTTTTCTATTTACACTGACATTAAATATATTTTTTATAATATTTTAAAAAAAATTGTCTTAAATTTTGATTTTCAATTTAGAAAAAAGGAATATTTTTATTTTCCCATATTTTATCTTCATCTCAATATTTTGGGGACATACAAATAATTACTTCTAAAATGTAAAAATTCCATTTTCATTTTCTTTGATTTAATATATAAATATTTTAAAATAAAATCATGTTTTTTTTATTCTGTATAGTTTTTTTTAAAATAATAATCTCTTTTAATGTTTTTGTGTCAACTTAAATTTCCATTGCTTTTGTTGCTTCATATTAATTTTTTTATATAGTTTCATGGTTTTTAAAATAAATAGTTTTTACCTTATTTTTATCAATAATTACTATGAAAATTAATTTAAATGATTGAAGATATTTCTTATTTAAAATTTATTTTTTCCTAAAACACTTATTAAGAATTTTTCATGTAATATATAGTCTTATGAAAAATTATTTTCTTGATTAAGGATATTATTCAAATGAAAACTCATGATTTATTATTTTAGACAACATATGAAATAAAATTTCATAGGATTGATCCATCATAATGTTTATCGTTTTTAACTATCCACTGTGAATAATAATAACAATCCTTTAATTTATTTTCCACTATGAATACCCTAGTTTCCATTTCATTGATAGAAGGGTGTTCACCATGATTTCATTCATCAATTTTTTGATGAAATTATTCACTAAAACATATTACCTATTATGTATAAATCATAAGGAAAATATAGTTCGTTGAATGATATCATCCAAAAAAATTATTTATATATAATGGGATACCCATTTATATTCCATTGTTTTTCTATATTTATTAATGGAATGAATATTTTTTCTTTATAATTCCATTTTAAATCAATGTGAAACCCATTTTATTTCTATAAACTCGTTATCATATAAATAATTTTATGTGGTATACATATATATAGATTATGATTTGTGGGGTCCTATAACACCATCAGTGCATTGGTTATGTTTGATATATTATAAGAGAGTTAGTATAACGTCCCGGACTAGATGCCACTATAAAAGGTTCCATAGGTTGGTTCCCCACATGATCTCAGGGGAGACTCCCCATATTCAAGATGTTTCCGACTAGAATCATTTATCAAAAAACAAACATGGGGATACTATACTCGCTTTTCATAGTAAATACACAACAAAAGGGATATAAAAATGTAATAATCATAAGGAAAAAAATGTATAGCGTACAAAAAGACTCAATATATAACAATGAAACCCATTATATAAAAACATGATGAATACACTAAAATTAATGGATTCATAAAATTAAAACATCCAATTAAATAACATTGTATGATACTGACACGGTCTTGAGTCCCAAATCGGTCTTAAAAACCCAAGCTCTGACCCATCATCGCTCACACAACCAAAAACTATGTGCCTATCCTAAACCTATATAAGAAGGCAAGTAGAAACAAACCATGAACACAAGTCCATTGATGGAATGAGAAGGTTGTGTGTTTACACTGTAGTAGGACACAACCAAGAGTGTCTAAATGAATATTCAGTTTGTAAAAAATTTTATGTCGATACAAAAGGTGCAGCAAATAAATTGGCCAATAAAGAATGAATGTTCGCATTATAGCAATTATTAATTAACCATTTAACCATTTATGTTACATCATGAAATATAATAAACTTTACCCACTCTAGAAATTCTATGAGGGTAATCTATAGCATAAAAGAGTGAAATTATTTGATTCGTAGTTGTGAGTTCACTAATTAATTCAATTAAACCATACATCATGAAGCATCAGTCTCGGTAACCATGTACTATCCATTATGTGGGATTATAGAGACTTATTTAGATATTCCCATACCTAAAAATCTATGGTGGGTCTAGAGAATTAGTCTATCCCAGCCAAAAAATGAGGATCCTCGGTATGATATTCCATTCAGGTAAATTTTTAGTGGGGAATAGAGCATCATTCTATCCCAACACAAAGGTGTGGAGCCTCACTCTGACATTATAGTCATATAATACATTGATGGTTCCTAGAGAATGAGCCCATACCTACCTATAGGTAAGGATACTCATTATAATACCCAACTCATACCATTTTTCATGTGTTATTTCATATAGAATCATTTATCACATATACTCACTTTTTCACCCCCACTGTGGGTATACTATAACCTTTCAAAAGTCTCATCATCCTTTCCTACAAACAACTCCTCTATACTCACCTACAAATTCTCATGTGGTATTTCTGAACTAAAACTCACTTCTAATTTACAACACTCTTCTAAGAAAATATGACAAAAAATTTCTTTTAGAATCATTTCCATCACCCAAATCGAGTTCTTCCTCAATGAACATAGTGATTGAAAATATAAACACAATGATACACTACACTGATCCAAAAAAATGTTCTCCAACATAACCATTGATTTCATATTTGATTCCATGAAAATGAAATAAGCTTACCCTTGGTCCACATGTACACACATTAGAGACATCACCATGCATCACTAGTATGTGTCTAACAATCAGTTCTCAACAAAAACCTTGAGCTCATTCAGTTTCCTACGATCACTCAATGAAACAGAATCTAGGCCACATGAGTGACACATCATTATAATTAATAAAAATACTAGAATATGCGACTATCCATGCCTCATAGTCTGTTAAACTCATCGAACATTATTCATTATCAACATTCCCATCTACAAACCCAACCATTCACATAAACAATCCTAACCACGTGACCATCCTCACCCCATGTTTCACTCCCATGTAAAAATTTTCTGTCCATCCCATGTCTATACTTTTCTCATCCATCAAATTTAATGTGATTGCCCCTTCAAATTTTATCAATATGATTGTGTCAAGAACATTAATAATCTAGAATTTTGAAACCATTATCCATCACTAAATTACTTATCGATGAGAGAAAACAATGGATAAACATTTACATTTCACCAAAATTCAATGTAACACACAGATAATCAATTCTACCTCTTATGAACCAACCTGTGATTCACATCCCAATGCACATGAAATATTGGGATCACCACAATAGAGGGTACTCTTGGTTTTAAAAAACATGTTATGCATAACCAAAACTCAAGTTGTATCTCTAAATCCATTGAATTTACCAATTCACCCACATGAAAAAACACACACTAGGTAGAACTCCCTGTCTAAGACTATTATTGACCAAAATGATGATCGGTTCTATATGAACCCCAATGTACTAGCATCTCTGCCGACCTCACTCACATGGCATTCTCGAAGGTTAAGAAAAACCAGTTCCATAGACTAGAATAACCTTAACACAGGCAATAGGTTATACCTCCAATAAATACACATCGAACCTAAAATAATCCACTGATCACTGGTGACACAACAACCTATGTTCTAAAACACACTTCACCCAACTCACCAAGATGCAATTTTCTTTAAGACCCGCACCAATGATACTCGTACACACTCATCGTGACTAAAAGCCAAAATCCCACTATTTGGTTGAATAAAAAATTGTTAGGTATCAATTCATAAGTGTAACCATATCATCATTGATGAAAAATATCTCAAACCCATGAAAATAACCCTAAAAATCAATGACAACACATCACATCAACCACACACCAAAACCCAACAGATACTCGTGACCCATAATTAATGTCTCCAACAAGGGTACTCTCACTACCCCAACCACCCATACATAGGGATTTATCACAAAACTTAGGATACTCACTAAAAGTTTCCCTCAAGGTTCCATTATTTCACATTTACCATTTTTAATTATGTTTTCCATTTAGAAACAAAATAATTGTCATTTCAAAATGTTGAAATTTCTAAATATAATGATTTACTATTTTAAAAACATATTTATTAACCAAAATTTTTTAAAATGTATAATTTTATGAAATTTATATCTAAAAAATAATTAATGATCATTTAAAAGATAAATCATATAGTATAAAAAATAGTCAAGATTTATACTACCTATATATAAATCCCAAGAAACTATCAATCACTGGAATAATATAGATGACCTTTCGATTCTATAGACCTATAATAATGCATGAACTCATACCCCCTATCATTCCAAAATAGTCTAAGAGATTAAATTTCATAAACCAATAACATCACTTTTAAGTAAAACTATTGAGGTGGAAGTATCAAAAAACTGTTAATTCACAAAACAAAATCTCAATTCCCACTGTTAGAAACATGGGTTTTCCCTCATATGTAGGGCCGCATGAACTGAGACATGACATAATTTAAAATTCCCAACCAGATCCAAATATACTCCATTATATTACCATAATATTAATAAAAATACCTTAACTCTAATACCATATTAGAATTTCCAAATTATGCCTCCAATTTTATATGTTCCCCAAGCCTGGTAACCAAATGACATCAGGCACACCTCCTCGTATACTAGAGATTATCAACAAGAAGTGTGGTCAAAATAAAAACATGGGGACACTATACCAACTTATAATAATAAATCAACATTAAAATTAACATTAAAAATTGTAATAACTAGTAGGAATAAAAAATGTAAAGTATACGACAATATCCAAAAAGTAAACCATGATATAACAACATTATGAATACACTATAATTATGGAATTCATAATATTAAAAACACCAATAAAAAAACATAAAAATATACCTACATGGTCCCAAGTCCAAAATGGGTCTTAATATCCCATACTTTGAACCATCATTCCATGAACAAGAAAACATGGGGTCCCTATCCTGAACATGTACCATAAACAAGTAAAAAATTACCTAGGTTCCTAATTTTCTGGGAGACTCGAGTAGAGCGTGAGTACATATTATTATTCAACCACCAATGGTCCCTAAATAAATATGTATTATATAAAATAGTGTATATAGATAACCATGGGATATTACATGAATATGTAAAAAAACCAATTTCACATTTAAAGTATTATTAATTAATCATTTTATAATTTAAGTTATATTATGGAATAAAACCATCTAAACCCACTCTGGCTATGTTGGAATCTTTATACATATCATAATGGGTTTATATACATTGATCCATGAAGGTGTTTCCTTTAATAAATTCAATTTATCCATTCACCTTTGATCATTCATCCAAGTAACCATATCATGTCCATACCTTTGAATCATAAAGCCTATGTCAAACATCCCACACCATGAATACCTCTAGTGGGGCTTGAGTATCATTCTGAAAAAATAACAAAATTTTGGGACTTAGTCTAACATTATATTCAAGGAATTTATTTTTAGTTCATAGTATCTTTCAATACTAACCTAGAAATTAAGAGCCTCATGCCAGTATCATATTCAAACAATACATCAGTGGGACCTAGATCATCAGTCCAGCTGACCCTTATTTTAGAATCCTCAATAAAATACCCCAATCATACCATTTACCACATGGTAATGCCTATTTAATAATTTATCACACCAATATACTTTATCATTTCCTTATTATGATCTATGTATACCCATAAAATTAGTCAATTGAATAAAAAAAATACATTTTTAATAACATCTGGAATAAAACCATTAAAATAAGGGTCTTCCTCTTGAAAAAACTAAACCATGACCCAAGGCTGTACTTTCTATTTATAACAAATAAAAATATCCAAAAATCCTTTTTTTAATGTGAACCATTCCCTCATATAAAATGAACATGTGATATATATTAAGAAAACCCCATTTTCAATGAGGTATATGATATGGCTATATGTACAGTCAAACTATTAACCACTCAAGCACTATCCTCATTTCTAGTGTGGTTTAGGTCCCACGGTTTCCTCACAGCATTCATGGTTTAAAAAACAATATTGTGGACATATAGAATGTATATTTCTAATAATTATTTGTATTTTTCTACCCCTTTAATGGGTTCTCAAATGTGAACATGTCTCTTCCAGGCCCGCCTAGTTATGGTGCACAATTACTACTAACCATGTGTTAACCATGATCTCATGAAATATTGGCATATCTTCCCTATACTGTTGTCTCTTAATCCAATAGTATATCCCTGAGTCCTATCATACTGCATAATAAAATTCTATAAACCATAAATTTAATTAGGAATATACCTTATATCAAGGTCAGGATATTAATTTTTGGCATGGGTATGATGAGTTTTCTCAAAAAATTTGGGATGTACATAAAGAGTTTTTTCACATAAGTGTGATAATAATGATTTTTCTGACAATATTTAATTATTATTAGGATTTTAAAAATTTACACAATATATCTCATTTTATGATAAGTTTATATTCCATTTTTATTCATATTTCCTAAGATATTACACACATTTATGTTATTTCATGACTTATGACAAGATTTATGATTTTTGATTTTTTTGGTGTGACTTTCTTATGTGTGATAATTATAACCACAAGTTAATCTTATGATCACTTATGATGTTGCATTATTATTACCTATATTTAAACATATTGATAATCTCAGCTCCTCCCTTTCCCATTTTACTATTTCCCTAGGTTATGAATATTTGTATAACACATATCAATTATCATAAGGGTTGTAAAATCATACATATATATAGTAAGTCCTCAAAGGATCTAAACATTTAGTTCACTGTTTTTTCTAATTATTTAGTATATATAATGTTTTCCGTAAGAAAAATTAGTAAAATAAAGATATTTTATCTGGGAATATAATAAGGACCAATGAAATCCACTAGGAAGGGTAGTCCCCCATAACTAGGCTTCCACATTTTATAGTTCACCAAAATAACCCAAGGAAAAAATGAGGATTTAAATAATTCATATGTTTCTATAGAAAAAACATACATTCAAAAGTAGTTATTATTATAAGTGATCATACTTCAAAAAACGATTTTTAATTTCTGCTTTTCATATTTAACTTTTTTTGGAAAATCATTTAGTTTAAAAAATTGACTCATTAACATAATCAAAACACAACTATAACCAAGAGATTTACTATAAAAAATGAGAAATTATTTTTAAATAAAAGAAAAAAATTTCATTAAAACATCATTAGTGACTTCAATGAAAATAAAATAGAGGCATTTCATCAATCACTATTGGTGCATGTTATAATCGAAAACCAATTAAGTATCATTCCTAAAATACCCTTACATATCAACAATGAAATCAATTGTAAAAATAATAATTATTTAAAATATCATCATATTTTTTAAAAAATTTCTTATATTTAAAACATATTATAAAACTTAAAATCATGGCTTGCAAAAAAAATGGGAGGTTAAATAGAGTCACATATATTTAGGGCCTCCATAATGAATTCCAATATAAATTATCCATGTAACTTTAATATATTTATAATGAAAGAATCAATAATAAAATTTGAGGAAACCTATAATTATAATAATTAGATAATATGTATATTCAATGATAGTGACAATAATTACTAGTGGGTCAGATGATGAAATTTCCACCTCAAACCGAGTTCTGGTGGACAATAAGTGACTTATATTATAATATGTTTTTAAATAAGAGTGGTTGATAGGTTTTTAAATTTGACATAGATAAATATAACTATCATATAACTATATGTTTTGAAGAAATTTGAAAAAAATAAAAGAGAAAAAAGGATTTTGATAAGATAAGTAGAAAAAAGAGAAAAATACATACCTTAACCTTAAGGAACTTCCATGAGAATCAAATATTAATAAGGATTAAAGGAGAACTCATCCTCCCCTATTTCCATCATCTATAAATGAGAGGAGACGAGAATTCATGGTTTCCTCTCATTCTAATGATCAAATCATATTTTTCATTTAAATATTTTTAATAATAGTAACAATAGTAAAATTAGTAATAATAATAACAATAATCTTCATCATCATAATCCCCATTACATTTATTTTAAAAAAATTATATATATAAATCATTAATTCCTAGCCCTAGAAGATATAAATTCACTAATCATTCTTCAATTTTAAATATAAATCCCTCCACTTAAACTATATTTAAGATGATAAATTGATAAGAATATTAATATTATAAAATATACACCACAAAAATTAACACATGAATTTTCTTAAAACATAATAACAATATAATTATATCACTGATTAAAAGTATAACAATACTGAAACTCAAAAAAAATATAATAACTAAATAAAATGTTAAATAATGTATTTGTAAGTGTAGTCCAAGAAATTGATGGTTTGGGTCGACTTATATGAATGCATGGTGTAACTCCCCGACCCCTGTTACCCCGAGTCGGTGCATTATTGTGTAACATTGGCATGATCACAAAAGATCAAGTCCCTAAAGACCGATTAGTTTAGTAGCCTTGGAAACACTAGATACATTCATAAACGTTACATTATATCATGAAGTGAAAAACTACAATAACATGGTCTCCATAGTCCACACTCATATCCCCTTCCAACTATCCCTGCAGGTCATTCCTAAAATACTTCTTCACATCCTGGAAAAATTAAAACTTTGAAAGGGGTGAGCTCAGATGATCAGTAAGGATAACAATAGAGAAAAAGCTATCATAAATAAACATAAACATTTAATTAAATGTATAACTAAACAGAAGCCTTTTAAACATGAACTTCAACATAATATGGAAAACGTAAAATTAAATAGTCCCATTTACTTATTCACATGGATATTCTACTGGTCGAATAATCACATGCAATACCAATAACCACTTTCATAATGATGGAATGCATAATGCCAGACTATCATAACCACATAGCCAAGGCCTTGTGCCAAGACAAAAAATAAGATTTTGTCAAGGCCTCGTGCCAAGACACTAGTTTGTCTCATGAGACCAGCCGATGCATCGAGGAGCTATAGAAAGCTCCACCCGTTACTTATTAAGTCCAATGCATTCCTTATTTGAAAAAGTTTAAAATTATCATAAACCATAACATAATCGTATCACATAAAACATGCATAAAGGAAACATAAAATTTCCACATTTCAATCACAAGATATCAATACAACTCATTGATATAATAAAACATTATCAAAGCCATTTTTAATACCAAAATTAAAGAAAAGTAAGACATGGTATTTATTTTTCATTTTAAAATAAGTTATGGCTTGTAGAGGAAGCCGAAACTCAAATAATGGTCATGGAGGCGGAGAAGTAATTGTCGCCGCATACATAAGAAAAAACATTCCTTTTGTCGTTTAGTAAAAACACTTCTTATAAAAATATTCCTTTTGAATAAAAGGATAAGTCAAAGGGGTTTATACACCATATAAAGGAAAGTTGTGTATAAAACCAAATATGCCTCAATGAAAGGAGATTGAGATGAAGTCCCTTACAAAGAATATTTTTTTAAATAAAATAGATGTATTATGTGTATTCACTATATGTACACATAAATAAAGTACAAATACAAGATAGGACATAATAATATCATGACATAATTTGAAAGTAGGAGATTAACCCAAAGAATGGAAAATGGGTTAAGAAGTTCCCTTACCTCATGTCCGACTTGACTCGATCGTTCTTTAACCTCCTGAATAATAAACTAGAGTTAATTTATATTTTATTAAGAACATTTTCCATGTTCATTATTCCTTTTATATCACTTATTACCATGTTATGATCATTATGTAATTATTTAAGTTAATAATGGTCATTTTGTCGATCTTTGGTACTTGAGTCAAAAATAAACTTCTTATAATTACATGTTGTTCATGTTGTGAAATATCCATTATATCCAGAATTATATTCATGATGTATATATCATATATATCATATATATCCAGTATATAAATTCATTTATAATATTACATAACATTTAGAGGTAAGAAATGAAATGCATCGTTCATGGAGACGGTAAGCCGTACGTACGCATGAACGCTACTTTCATTTCTATTTCGTATTTAATAGAATGAAATTATAATTATATAAAGTTAAACTATAATTCTAGTATAATATAATTTATAATACCATTTACTCCATCCTTTATACATCCCACATATGGCATTAACGATTCAAATCACTTTGAGGGGGCGGTAGTCCGCACTTCCTAAAATGAAAATACCGCGTTTACCCATAATGGAAACCATAAAAGTATGCCATAAATGAAAAATACGGAAGATTAAGTAAAAAATAAACATATTATATATCATATATAAATATAGTGACATCTTAATGTCCACCTTTTATGGTGTTATATGAGTGTTGAACAATCATCGTTTTGTGAGGCAGAAATTTTCCACACAGAAGCAGTATGTTCTTTAACCGTTAGATGTAGGTGTGTGTATGTGTAGCTCGCATCCTTCTTATAAAAAAATCCTAGTATATTAAAGATTCCAGTTTTGTTACAAAAGAAATTAATAATAGATTTTAGGGGGATGGAGGAGCAAAATAAAGCATAAGAACATAAGAGAAAACACTACCTTTAAAATGGGTAACTCTTTTTGATTTGAGCTCAAAGGATTCCTTGGAAAGACTTCTGCGCAAAGTGAGGCTTATAGGAGTAAAAGAGGGATGTGGAGAGACAAAATGGGCAGGTTTTGTCCAATCCAAAGGCTTGAGAGGTGTGGGTAAGTTGGTAGATATGGGGGCCTTTTATAAGAGGAGAGGAGGGGCACTCTTGGAAAGTTATAAAAGGTTACTTTATCATAAAATGGTTTTCTAATTTAAAAGGTCCCAAAATTATATATTTCAAGGATAAGGTGATAAGATTTCTAAATCCACCAATCCAACAGGTTTTTTACATCTGTAGGTCTTAGAGTTTACATTATATTTTCATTTTATTTAAATCGTTAAATAATGAGGTAATCGCTGCATCATCATGGTGTCATGAATAATTTAATTTATTTAATGTCTAAAAATTATAAAAAAAATATCATGATGTAGGAAATCTTTTTATATTCCTAATGAATATTTATATTAAATAATATGACTTGTATAACCCCAATTACTAATTGTTTTAGTAAACAACTCGTGTTTATGACATTTTTATTTTAACATTAAATAAAAGGTTTTTAATGTCATTTTCCTACCAAAGTGGCTCCATGGGGTCCCCAAGTTGACCCATGGATTTTCATGGTCTCCAATGACTCATCCAATATGGGTAGGACATTTTTCAAGGTCATTTCATATTATTATAACATTATCTTTACCTTAAATTTCATTAATTACCTTTAATCGCGATTAATAAAACATAAAAGTTACTATTCACCAAAAAATTATTTTAATCCCATTGAACCAAATTTTACATCCTAATGACAAAAATGTATTTTGGATTTTTTTTAAATTCAATTCATAGAAGTGGTAAAGTTTCATTTAAACAAAAAATCAGTTTTTTAACTACCACTTAGTGGTTTCACTATTCATCAATAATTGAAGTTTTTAAGAACAATGCCAAAATTTCGACCTAAGCTATAATTGATATTCCGAATTCAAAAATGATGTCTATTTTAAAAAATTCCAAACATATAAGTTGCATTAATTAATTTTATAATTAATTCCTGTTGTCACAACAAATAGCGTGTTTTTAAGAAATAATATATATCAAAAGATTGACAATTGTTTATGTCAAATTTCAAAGTGAAATTAATTCTAATGACCACCATTGGATAAAATGGTAAAAATATATTCTAACAATTGTATAATTTATCACTATAAATTATTTTGATTAAATAAGTTATTGTTAAGTATTTTTCACTATTCATAAAAAAATGGAAGTTCTCAGAAAATTACAAAGAATTTAACTTAGGATAATTTTGATATTACGAATACAAAAATGGAGTACATTTTGAAATATAAAATTTATATAATTTCAAAAATTGTGTGTTACTATTCATAACTGCTACTTTTATTGGTCGCGATGTGTTAGAACTCAAGGTTGCGTAGAACACACGCTGCTCTATTATTCAAAGAGGAGCTTACCATGGAAGTTTAGGGTGTTACACATGGTTTCTAAAATGTACTCTAATAATATATTAACAAATATCACAATATATAATAAGTCATACATTTTTCCTTATTATGCATTTATTTTTTGTCCTCAAACTAATGTTTTTTTCCCATCATGAATTTAAAAAATTCTTATATTTCAACTAATAATGAATATTTTAATTATTCTATATCTAAATTAAAAATAAAGAGTGTTTAAATTATCTTCATCATAACACTTTCAACCCCTGGAAATCCACCATCATTCCTTTTTTATTTCAAATAATCGTTCATTTTGAATAGAAATAAATCATCATTTTGAAAATATAAATATCTAAGAAAGTTAAATTTACATTTTGAAAAATATTTTATGTCAAAAAAATATTTTATTAGAATAATTTTATTATAATATTATGTTATTTCCACCATTATGTGATATTGTTACTCATAGATCCCATTTAATGGATCCATGTAATATCATATTATGACTCATGTTGATTCACAGTACTATAAAAATATTCAATGAAATCCAGGTGTATATATCATGAATCCATTATTTAATGGCCCTCAATTTTTAAAGTTATCATGTCATAAAATTTACAATTATTTATCTTAAAACAAATATTGTACCTTAATATAAAATGAATTATTAATAAAAAACCCTTATAAATCAATTATCCTATTCATTTATACATAGTAATATATAAATAACCAACTATAAAATGAAAATATTTTTTGTAGATAGAATTTATGATCCCCATGTGTGTATCACTATTTTCATTAAACACATAAAACCTCATAATCAAACATGAAACTCATTTTGGATGTCTTTAGGACTACTTCATGACATTAAAAATGATCGTAAAAGGTATAAAAACTTACCAAATACCATATATCTCATAAAAATATTAGTTTTTACATCTTGTGGATCTTAAATAGAAACATATAGCAATAGATACATTCATATGAAGTCCTTTCTATATCTCAAAATTATATTTATACAGTTTGGTTCCTATTGATCAAAATAAAGATTAGTGGAGTTACTAGGGTCTATGGAGAGTAAAAACACATTATTTAAGAACATTTACCCATGACTCATTTTTTCTAATGGTTTATAAAACCATTCACCAAACATTAATGTAGTTCTACAAGGTTTCTTTTACATTCACGGTTCATTTACATGGTTTTCCAAACTGCATGATGACTATGCCATGGTATAATGATTTTTTTAAATATGCCATGTTTTTTATATTATTTTCCAAACCACCTATAAAACTATCATTATATACTTTCCAAATAATCATGTTATTTCTAGTAAACATTAACACATATTTAATAATATGAAACTTTATATAGAAAATCAATTAACTTGAAAAATGGCTTAGTTTAACGCTTATTTTTACTAACCTCAACCAAAAACATTTCTAAGACATTTAAGCATGAAAATTAACACACTAACATTGAAATTTATTTGAAAAAAAGAGATGATTTTTAATTAAATTATACTTCATGAATTTGAGGATTCATTTACTTAATAAAAATCCTTAATTATTCCAACCCATTATTAAACAACATGCTAATTGTTTTTTATAAAATAACCAATGTTTAAATTTAGATGATGGATAAACAATTCATTTAAGATTCAGTTTTTTTCCATAGTTAAAAGTCTGTTTTTTTATATAAGGATCATAAAAAAAGGCATACATTCATAAAAATATATTTTTCAAAATCATAAATAAACTAAAGAGCACATTATCCTTCAATTTATTATTCCCTTCAATCCATATTACACCCACCACATTTAAACTTAATATCAATTTTTAAAATCCTCTTAAATAAAGAATGATATATACTTTCATGGAAAATATTTAAAAAAATTTACCCCAATGTAATATTCTCAAACACCAATAAATATTTAATATCAATTATTAATCCTTTACTATAACACTATTCGGCACCTTTCATTAAAATTTGAAACAAACAATATAAAATTTATAAAATTCGTAAAACTATAGTAGGTTTGGAGGAATATAAATTTATAACCTACGAGAAAACATATTTTCATTGGAATTTGATTTATTATAAAACATTATATAATTATCTAAATATCTTTTTTATATAAATAAATTTAATAAAATGTATTAGTATTCTATTTCCAAATTTAAATACAAAAATGAAAAAATGATTTCCATTACACATTATGAACCATTTATAAATTCTGAATTAGATCATATGATAACTCAATAATATCATTTTATGTAATTTATAAATATAATATATTCAAACATTGAGTTTTGTAAAAAACCATAAATTCACCTAAATTTAAAAAATGGTTTAAAAAATATATTATTACCAGGAAACCCAAAAATTAAAATAGATATCCATGAATAATATTCTAATTAATTATGATGAACATGGTTATAAAAACTTATTACATTTGTTTTAATTGTATATAATAGAAACTGATTCATAAAATGCATTAATATGTCAGACCAAATTATTTCACCATTGAAATAAGCCTTATAGAATAATCTGTATAACTTGTTTAGTGATAATTAAACTGATTTATATCAATTTTATGGAATCCAAATACTAGAATCACATTTTCTATATTATATACACATTATACAAACCCCAATGAAAAATCATAATATAAACAACAAATTACCTTTATCAGAATACAATTTATAATTGATATCCATTTAATTATAGATTGTGATAGGGGAAGATTATTAAGGAATTATAATTTATTTAATTTTAAAACACATTCTCCAAATCAATTTTATAAACACTAAGTCAAACCGTTAAAAATATTATTTTTTAAAATACAATAACACAATCCATTTCCAATTAAATGTCACGTATAAAAATATTCAACATGCCATAATGTATATTAAACTTATAGTGTTATAATAATTTCTATCAAAATATATTAAAACCCCATAATGAAAATATTAATTTTAATTTATTTACTATAAAAATCTTTTTCCTTTTAGGACATTAGAAAAAAAATATTCAATAAAATTTAGAAATACTACACATACAAATTTCTAACAAAAATCATTATAAATAAATAGTTAAGAGTAGTACATGAAAACAAATCATTATAGTATTGAAATAAATAATAATATGAATATTAACATGGAATCATGATGAAAATGAATAACATGAATGAGAATCATGAAAGATAGGATTACTAAGTTTAAAACTAATAACCATTTCCGAAAAACTAAATTTTCATTATAGATATATATATTAAAATTAAAAAAAACATGTTATAAGATATGATATGAGAAATACATCATTCATTTTGAACATAAATGCTCAAGACACCTTAGTGTGAAAGAACAAAATAAAAGGAAACCCAGTTAATAGTTTACAAACATTTATCAATCTCAGAATCCCCTTGTAATATAAATTTATTGGTAAAAAAGGGTGATATAATATATTAATCAATTTTTTTCAATGTTCAAAAAATAAAAAAACCATATACCATTGAACTAACATCATATTCACACTATATAACAATTTTTGAACAAAATATTATAAGATATCCAATATTGATTGTATAATTGATACATCACATGACCCTGGATGAAATTTTAATTTTCCTGAGCTGGAAACGACTGTCTATAAAATAAATTATAATCATTGGGAATTATTTCTCTTTTATTTATAAAATAAGATAATGAGATCAAGAAAAAAACAAAATGAAATTTGTAACAATATACATATAAAATAAAATATTCATCCCACAATTTTATTACATAATTCAACATGAAATATATATGATTAACATGATTATAAAAATATATAAATATACTTAACTAACCTCTAATGAAACAGAAGAAATTTTTATACCACCATATTGATTTCTACATACTTGAGTGAACAATAAAATCCATATAAATAGAGAATATTTTTCACAAATTTTAAATATATTATAATAATATAAACATTATATATAGACGCACATAATGTTTATTTACAATACCCAGCCCTCAAATGATCCCTCCTCAGCCTATAGTGAAGATGTAAATATACCTTTTAGCCTTCCTTCAATAAGCCATGGTATAATGACTATCATTGAGGATATAATCACATATAAATGGGAGAAATTTCTATCTTGTTCCTAGGATCATAATTAAGGAAATAAACATCCAATTTCAAAATTATAAAAAATTAATATCCATGAATTTAATTAAATACTATATATAATTAAATCCGATAAATAAATTGAAAAAGAGACTCCTGCAAATTAATATCGCTTAATAAACCAAAGGAAAAAAACGGAAATTTCCAATTTTTTCAGAAATTCTCTATTTGAAACCTATAAAATACATTTATATATATAGGGTTGATAATGAAGGTATAATTAGTAGGATACACATCAATAAATCTTTTTAATAATATAGAAGAAGAATATTAATTCATAAGTAAATAAGTAATGGAAAAAAACGAATTATTCCAAGTCATATATTACCCAACCTCACTAAGGATATCTCACCCTATATCAAATAGAATTATAATAATATAAAAATAAATTATTAATAAATTACCCAAAACCCACTTCCCCATGAATATTTCACTCTCACATCAAAATGGAAAATATTATGTTTTTATCATCCCCCCCCCCCCAAATTCACATAGCCACAGTTAAACATATCCTCATACAAAATCACATACATAACTACATATCAAAAATCATATTACAAATAACCACATAATCACTATACATCAAATCCTCATCATAATAGGTGATTGTGAACATGAAGGATATCAACCTTATGCTCTCGTGAGGACATGTACATAACTAATATATATCACATCCTCTTTTAAAATTTAATTCCAATATTTTCACTCTATAATTTGGAATTAAAAATATGGAATCATAACCATGGTCAATTATACCATATACTATTAGTAAAAGAGACTGTGTGAAAGGGTGGGTAGAAATACATACATTCAGTCATCAACATGGACATTATTGAAAACACCTAGAATATAACGACCCAGGTATTTATAGAATAATACTTTTTCATCTCTGTAAAAATTTATGAATAAGATATTAATTTTATGTTTAAGAGGATGTTTTTTCTGATAGCGTTGTCAATGCGCAACAACTAGTTTATCAGAAATCTTATGTCGCACACGACATTTAGTAATACCGAAACATAAGATAATAATAATATAATTTATTTTAAGTGGTAGTTAATGACAAGATGGATAATGGCGGGAATAAATATAATCAACTAAATTTTGAAATATGCTTTACATTTCTTTAAATAATGACTCATTGGTTACTAAATTTATTAGAAATAGAAATAAAAACCAACTGAATATGAAGGATGTTTTTAGGAAAACCTTTTTAAAAGAGAATAATTTTTTATAGAATCATATCACTCTTTATTGAATTTTAATTTGATGAAAAATATTTGTTTTATATTTAATTTGATGTCTTAAATTCATCTTATTTGTTTTATAGATATGTTATAAGAACAAATTCAATCTTTCTAATAAAAGAATTATTTTTCTAAAAAATCAATTTTACCATATTTTGATGGAAACCTAAATTTGAATCTAGTTTTTGTCAAATTTATGTGTTCTATTTGAAATAATAAACATCTCTCATTGAATCTTTATATCCATATTTACTTTGGATAAATTTTTGACAATTTTCTGATAAAGTTCATTTTTTATTGAATAGTGAAAAAATATTGCAATTTAATTCAAAGATGCATTTTCATCTAATTTATTTATATAGTCTGATTGTTGTTTTAATTGGATTTAAAGTGTAATTGGATTAAATTTTTATCATTTAATACAATTATGGTAATTGAAAGTAATTTCACATTGAAATTAGACATAAATGCATGTCAATCTTCTGATAGTTATTAGTTCTTAAAACACCGCTTTCTGGTTTTAACAAATGGAATTCATTTTAAATTAATTTCTGACAATTTTGTGTTATGAATTTGGGGAAATTGATTCCATATTTTGAATAATAAGGATAAAATTGTGTAAATAGGTATGTTTTAAATTTTTTTATTATGAATATTAACTTCAGTAATTATTTTATTTATTGTTGTTAAATGGTAAATCTTGTAAATAAGTGTAAACAAATAATATTATTGTAGTATTAAATTACCATAACACATATCCTAATATTATTGGATGGGATATGTTTGACCATGGTCATACATGAGTCAATTTTGGAACCCATAGAGCCACATGGGTGTGATAATGACATGTTACAAGAAATAATTTTTAGTAAACAGAAATATTACATAAACATGTATCTTTTTACTAAAAATATTTTTATATAGGGATATATAACTGATCCCTTCGACTATAATTATTAATTATAAATCCAAAAATATTTAATATATCATGATATTTTATTAATAACTTTTATAAATTATATAAATAAATTTAATTATGATGTAATGATGATGATGTTTTTGATACATTAATAAAGGATTCAAATAAATGATAATTTAAATTTTAAAATAAATGTAATTTGGTTATTTTGAAGTCATACATGAATTTTATAGATGATATTGACATATTAGATTTTATTTAATTCTTTTATAAGGATTGAGGCTTTTATTGTCACGACCCGCCTTCACCAAAAGGAGGGAAGAGTCAGCGGATTGCCAGGCCCTTCCTTCTTTAAGTTGAAGGAGAGATAATGACCCCCGAAACCCGCCTTCAATAGGTCCCGGAGTGGCGACTAGCACCAAGGGTATAGAAAATTTTCTCAAATGGAAGGCATTACCCTTTTTATTATTTAGGATCGGGAAAAAGGACAAGTCGACCTCCCAAAAAGGAAAAGAAACAAGTTTATATAAATGAACCCAAATAAAGTCCCCATGCATGTTTTAAACAGTTTACAACAAGGTACAAGTACAAAAGAAAAGAAAGCTCTCAAGTACAATACCAAAAGAAAACAAAGGTACGACAACAGCGACAACTCCAACTGTCCGACTAATAGGGTCCCGCGCAGCCCTGGTAGTCCTCCTGGAAACCTGAAAGTAAACGTAGAGTGAGCATACAAGTACACTCAGTAGGGAAAACCAAGACTCTCGTGCACAAGTGGGGGAACGTACTAAAGTCCCGTGAGAAAAGAGTGAACCAAACGACTAACAAGGCAAACTATCCATCCCAGGCCTCACCAAGGCTCACTCCCCAAATAACGCAAGTCAAGTAATATATATAATAAGAGCACATCGATGTTTGGGTACCCCGCGCCACTTCCCCACTGGTTATTGAGACATCCTACGCATCGTACCAATCCTGCCATTCTCACCGCAGTCCCACTGCCACACCCGCCCGCACACACCTGGGCCACAACCACACGCAGTCCCACTGCCAAATCCCGCCCGCACACACCTGGGCCACAACCACACACTATCCCACTGCCAAATCCCGCCCGCACACACCTGGGCCACAACCACACGCAGTCCCACTGCCAAATCCCGCCCGCACACACCTGGGCCTCAACTGTCACAAGTAACCATGCCTGCAAACACCTAGGCCAGAACCACCACCGCTACGCCCGAAGACACCTGGGCTAAAGGATCCACTGCCACGCCCGAAAACACCTGGGCCTCATCCCGAAGACACTTGGGAAACCACCTGCCGCACACACCTGGCCAACCACCACAACACCCTGCCCGATGGTTCTTGGGCTAATAATGGACTTCAGGCCATCACAGCCTGCCCGAAGGTACTTGGGCTATCCGGGAAAGGGAGCAGAAAAGGAGCTAATAACCAGCCACTAAGTATAGTGTTGGGAAAAACACCCTTCCCCCATAAATGGGGGTGTTCGGCACTAAGTGCTCAACTCTGGTGGGGCACGAATAAGAAACACAAAGCTACAAGTATAGATATAGGTAACAAACACTCACCCAAAACTTAGGTTTTCCTAGCCAACCTACAGAACACAATACCACAGCGTCCGAGTCACAATTCACGACCCTTGCCCACAAAACCATTTGTCCCATTCTTGTTTCACGTTCAGTCAAAATGTTCAATTAATTTTAAGCACTACTGGGCAACTACCATAAGCATAACCAAGGAAAACGTCAAAGCATAGATCAACCAAAACACTCACACCCGGTTCTGCCAACAGAGGATCTCTCCCCAATTTCTGATAAAAACTCACAACCACTGAAACCATGCCAACAGAAGATCCCATCCCCCAATTTCACACAGCCACCGAGAGTATAAAAAGAACAGGGGATCCCATCCCCTCCCACATTTCCAGCAAACGGCCCGAAGGGAAAACAACCACTAACCACTACCAACACAAGTCAGGGATTTTCAGATTTAAACGATTTAACACACTCCATGATTTTCAAATTCCGTGTGTTCTAACTGGGAGTTATCACAGAAGGGCCGATCTTGGTGTTTTCAATTATTCAGCCGGATATACGTGGTTAACCAATTTCACAGCAGGAGTTCACAATTTCAGCAACCCATTTAAAACATCATGAGGGGATTCAAGTGCACACACACGACCACCAACGGCCTCAATTTTCAGAAAACATAAACCAGTACAACAAAAAGGTATGATCACAAGATAAAGCATAACAACGATCACAACCCCTTCCCCTTCTTCCTTTAGAACTTCTTTTATTATCTTCATTAGGGTTTGGTTCAACCAATTCCATAGGAACAAAAGTAACGCCCACCCCGCATGATACACAAAAGTAAGAGACGAGAGAAATTCCCTACTTGTTGATGGATGATCGACGCTTAGGCCGGGGGCGCGGAACTTTACGGATAACGATGCGGCGGTCCCGATGCACCAGAAGAGCCACGATCGAAGAAGGGGGGGAAGCCACGGCCTAACCCTTAATTTATAAGAGCTGGGGACGGTCGAGATGAAAACACAAAACCACGGAAGACGAGGGAGTCGTGGGTTGACCACGTGGCTTGACTCATCATTAATGGAACTGGGTGGTTTTAACCGACCCATGAATTAATGAAGCATTTAATTAAAACCTTTGTGCGCGTTTCGGATTCCCAAGACATTTTTAACAAGGCAGAATAGGGTTTAAAACCCTATTTGTGAAAAAGGAACGTTACTGGAACAACTTGGCAAGGCCGGCCGACGTCGGCCGGTCTCACCGATCAGTCTCACCGATCGGTCGCACCGATCGGTCTCACCGATCGGTCGCACCGATCGGTCCCACCGATCGGTCGCCCCGATCGGTCGCACCGATTGATCGCACCGATCGGTCGCACCGATCGGTGTCACCGATCGGTCTCACCGATCGGTCTCAGCGATCGGTCACACCGATCGGTCGCACCGATCGGTCTCACCGATCGGTCTCTCCGATCGGTGTCACCGATCGGTCTCTCCGATCGGTGTCACCGATCGGTCTCTCCGATCGGTGTCACCGATCGGTCTCACCGATCGGTGTCACCGATCGGTCTCTCCGATCGGTGTCACAGATCGGTCTCACCGATCGGTGTCACCGATCGGTCGCACCGATCGGTCTCACCGATCGGTCTCACCGATCGGTCGCACCGATCGGTCGCACCGATCGGTCGCACCGATCGGTCCCACCGATCGGTCGCACCGATCGGTCGCACCGATCGGTCGCACCGATCGGTCCCACCGATCGGTCTCACCGATCGGTCTCACCGATCGGTCTCTCCGATCGGTCTCACCGATCGGTCTCACCGATCCGTCTCACCGATCCGTCTCACCGATCGGTCTCACCGATCGGAAAGGGGAGTAAGCTCTCCCCTAGGTTCATCGGTGCGACCGATCGGTGGGACCGATCGGTGCGACCGATCGGTGCGACCGATCGGTGAGACTGATCGGTGAGACCGGCCGACGTCGGCCGGCCTTGCCAAGTTGTTCCAGTAACGTTCCTTTTTCACAAATAGGGTTTTAAACCCTATTCTGCCTTGTTAAAAATGTCTTGGGAATCCGAAACGCGCACAAAGGTTTTAATTAAATGCTTCATTAATTCATGGGTCGGTTAAAACCACCCAGTGCCATTAATGATGAGTCAAGCCACGTGGTCAACCCACGACTCCCTCGTCTTCCGTGGTTTTGTGTTTTCATCTCGACCGTCCCCAGCTCTTATAAATTAAGGGTTAGGCCGTGGCTTCCCCCCCTTCTTCGATCGTGGCTCTTCTGGTGCATCGGGACCGCCGCATCGTTATCCGTAAAGTTCCACGCCCCCGGCCTAAGCGTCGATCATCCATCAACAAGTAGGGAATTTCTCTCGTCTCTTACTTTTGTGTATCATGCGGGGTGGGCGTTACTTTTGTTCCTATGGAATTGGTTGAACCAAACCCTAATGAAGATAATAAATGAAGTTCTAAAGGAAGAAGGGGAAGGGGTTGTGATCGTTGTTATGCTTTATCTTGTGATCATCCCTTTTTGTTGTACTGGTTTATGTTTTCTGAAAATTGAGGCCGTTGGTGGTCGTGTGTGTGCACTTGAATCCCCTCATGATGTTTTAAATGGGTTGCTGAAATTGTGAACTCCTGCTGTGAAATTGGTTAACCACGTATATCCGGCTGAATAATTGAAAGCACCAGGATCGGACCTTCTGTGATAACTCCCGGTTAGAACACACGGAATTTGAAAATCATGGAGTGTGTTAAATCGTTTAAATCTGAAAATCCCTGACTTGTGTTGGTAGTGGTTAGTGGTTGTTTTCCCTTCGGGCCGTTTGCTGGAAATGTGGGAGGGGATGGGATCCCCTGTTCCTTTTATACTCTCGGTGGCTGTGTGAAATTGGGGGATGGGATCTCCTGTTGGCATGGTTTCAGTGGTTGTGAGTTTTTATCACAAATTGGGGAGAGATCCTCTGTTGGCAGAACCGGGTGTGAGTGTTTTGGTTGATCTATGCTTCGACGTTTTCCTTGGTTATGCTTATGGTAGTTGCCCAGTAGTGCTTAAAATTAATTGAACATTTTGACTGAACGTGAAATAAGAATGGGACAAATGGTTTTGTGGGCAAGGGTCGTGAATTGTGACTCGGACGCTGTGGTATTGTGTTCTGTAGGTTGGCTAGGAAAACCTAAGTTTTGGGTGAGTGTTTGTTACCTATATCTATACTTGTAGCTTTGTGTTTCTTATTCGCGCCCCACCCAAGTTGAGCACTTAGTGCCGAACACCCCCATTTATGGGGGAAGGGTGTTTTTCCCAACACTATACTTAGTGGCTGGTTATTAGCTCCTTTTCTGCTCCCTTTCCCGGATAGCCCAAGTACCTTCGGGCAGGCTGTGATGGCCTGAAGTCCATTATTAGCCCAAGAACCATCGGGCAGGGTGTTGTGGTGGTTGGCCAGGTGTGTGCGGCAGGTGGTTTCCCAAGTGTCTTCGGGATGAGCCCCAGGTGTTTTCGGGCGTGGCAGTGGATCCTTTAGCCCAGGTGTCTTCGGGCCTAGCGGTGGTGGTTCTGGCCTAGGTGTTTGCAGGCATGGTTTCTTGTGACAGTTGAGGCCCAGGTGTGTGCGGGCGGGATTTGGCAGTGGGACTGCGTGTGGTTGTGGCCCAGGTGTGTACGGGCGGGATTTGGCAGTGGGATTGCGTGTGGTTGTGGCCCAGGTGTGTGCGGGCGGGATTTGGCAGTGGGACTGCGTGTGGTTGTGGCCCAGGTGTGTGCGGGCGGGTGTGGCAGTGGGACTGCGGTGAGAATGGCGGGATTGGTCCGATGCGTAGGATGTCTCAATAACCAGTGGGGAAGTGGCGCGGGGTACCGAAACATCGATGTGCTCTTATTATATATATTACTTGACTTGCGTTATTTGGGGAGTGAGCCTTGGTGAGGCCTGGGATGGATAGTTTGCCTTGTTAGTCGTTTGGTTCACTCTTTTCTCACGGGACTTTAGTACGTTCCCCCACTTGTGCACGAGAGTCTTGGTTTTCCCTACTGAGTGTACTTGTATGCTCACCCTACGTTTAATTTCAGGTTTCCAGGAGGACTACCAGGGCTGCGCGGGACCCTATTAGTCGGACAGTTGGAGTTGTCGCTGTTGTCGTACCTTTGTTTTCTTTTGGTATTGTACTTGAGAGCTTTCTTTTCTTTTGTACTTGTACCTTGTTGTAAACTGTTTAAAACATGCATGGGGACTTTATTTGGGTTCATTTATATAAACTTGTTTCTTTTCCTTTTTGGGAGGTCGACATGTCCTTTTTCCCGATCCTAAATAATAAAAAGGGTAATGCCTTCCATTTGCGAAAATTTTCTATACCCTTGGTGCTAGTCGCCACTCCGGGACCTATTGAAGGCGGGTTTCGGGGGTCATTATCTCTCCTTCAACTTAAAGAAGGAAGGGCCTGGCAATCCGCTGACTCTTCCCTCCTTTTGGTGAAGGCGGGTCGTGACATTTATCAATTTGAATAATGTCATGTATGAATAGTGTCTGAAATTGACATAATTTATAACATAAAACACAAAATAGTTTATTAAATGATATTCAATTCCCAAAAATCTAACATTCTTCCAAATGTTTACTAAAAGTACAAATATGTTATAAAAAACTTTTTTGGGTTGTTTTACATGATATTGTAATTAAATTAACCCACAATCTGTAAATAACAACATATCATGATAACATTAAAAAGGGTAAAATAAGTGTTAAACAAACAAGACAATGATAAAAAAAATATTAAAAACTTGTCTAAAAATTATTATATTATGGTTCTTAGAACCAAAATCATATTATCTTATAATTAAATTAGTTTTTTACAATTTTTAATCGAAATTGAATTTATAATATGTTAATATTTCAAGACTTTCCTAAAGTGCCCCTCCTTTATCTTATAAAAGGAAACCACCTATACATACATAAATCACACCTCTAAATACCTTGGCTCATCCAAATTATTAAAAATTAATCTCCAAAAATCTCTAACTTCCTCTTAGAAACCTTACCTTGGGCAGAAGACAATTCAAGAAATACTTTTGGTTCAAATCAAAAGATGTTACCTGATTTTGACGTAATGTCTTCTCTCAAGTTCCTTTCCATTATTTTCATTCTCTACTCCCGTTTCTCTTCTTATTATTTCATTAAATAACAAAACTAGTATCCTCATTATAATAGGATTTTTTTTATTAGAATAATTTAACTAAACATACACACACCTCTATCTAATGTAAATGAACATATTGTTTCTATGTATGTCGAACTACTGCCTCACGAAATGATGATTGTTCGATTTCCCCATTAAACATATCATGTTGGACATTATAATGGCACTATTTTTATATATTATATTTATTATATTTATATTTTCTCTATCATTATGTAATTTTTATTTACAACATAACATTATGCTTTCCATGATTTGTAAATATGACAATTTTATTTGAGGATGTGTGGACTACCACCCACTCAAAGTGATATGACTTGTTCATGATATACATGGAACATATAAAGGATGGTTTTAATAATAATATAAGACATAAATGATAGAAATATAATACTAGTATTATAATATACACTTATATCATTTGAATATTATTTTTTAAATATGATAAAGAAATGAATGTACTGTTCACGCATTCAAACGGTCTACCGTCTCCATGAACGGTGCATTTAGTTTATTATCTACAAATGCTATGGACTATTATAAATAAATATATATTGAATATAAATGACATTTAAGTCATTAATATGACTATGGAGATAATTTAATTTTCACTACATGTAAAATTTATATCAATACAAGTTCATTTTCGACTGATGTTTTGAATATCGAAAAAATGAAAGATATTAACTTAAATAATTATGTAGTTTTATAACATATTAATAAGTAATATAAAAGGAATAATAAAATTGAAAAAATTTTGGGTGATAATATAAATTAACTTATGTTTATTAGTTAATAAGAACAAGGAACATACGTGACGAATTAGACTCAAGGTAAGGGAAATTCTTAACCCAATTTTCATTCATTGGGTATATCTTCCACTTCTTGATTATGTCGTTCTAAGATAATGTGAGAAATAAATTTTCATTTAATATCTTGTATTTATACTTTATTTTAATGTATTTATATTGAATACACATAACTGATCTATTTTATTTACAAAATAATCATTGTAAGGTTATTTCTAAACTCAATTTCCTCTTTTTCTTTTACGTATACTTCGTTGATTATATACTGAAAATATTATGTGTGGAATCACTATTTTTTTGTTTATGTTGTAGTTTCTAAATTTTATTGTGTGTATATACTATTGCTACACATAATACCCACATTTATAAATTATTACATCATTAATACAAACATTGTAAAGGAAATCTTAACGCAATCTCTTTTAATTGAGTTAAATATCCATGTCATTCATTTTGTTTTTCAAGAATATTTGTAAATGTCCTATTATTTAATTACACATAATTTCCACTTATATTGGGTCTATTTTTATTTTTCACACATAATTATGTCAATTATTTACCCATAATTTGATGACACAATATTTTTAACGGACTACGTCTCAATCTCCTCTCATTGACACATATCTTGATTTTGTGAAACATTAGTATCCCATATGGTGTATATAATATACATTGACATATTAAATCATTAATATTCTTATTATCATGATATTATAGGTTTATTTTAAGGTTATTCTTTAATTATATTTATTCGTGTGTTTTTCAAGTTATAAAGGACCCTTTAAGTAAAACATTGTCTTAAATATTTTAATGATTTAATCTTATAAATCGTTAACATTAATGCCTATGATTTCAAAAAAAAATTAAGGATTTATTAATATGGAAATTAATGTTTTAGAAATTTAAATCACTTAAAAGTTTCAATGTGTTATAGGACAATATAATTCAAAAATCCCTTTATTAAATTTTTTATATGGTTTTGGAAATAGATTGAATATTTCAATATATATAATTGATTTCGTCTACTTGATTAGTAAAAAATTGTTATAATTTAAATATTTTATATTTTATGATTATGTAATAATACATGGAAATATGTGTATGGTTACATGGTAAACCAAATGATGGATGGTTATCTGATAAACCAAGGATATATGGTTATGTTATAACCTCCAATGCATTGTGTAAGGAAGTCGGCCATATCTCTATTCCATTTTGTGATATATATGGAAGTAGAACTTATGAATATTAAATTTAATTTTGTTTTATGTCCCAATGTTCCTTTATATGTTATATGTTTCTTTCTATGGTATTATTGGTAATAATTTGGTTACAAAATGGTATAGCAATGAGCTTATTTTCAGTGAAGTATTTTTTCTAATTCTTAAAGTTGAAAAGTATTAATTTATGACAATGTTTGCATGGTTTTCATGTTGTCACAAGACTTATAGTTTTCATTCATTATATATCCCTAACAAAGATTTTTATTCTCATACCATGTTTTCAAATGTTTCACAGCAGACATAATGAATAATAGAGTCAAATATGGGTTCAAGTAAATGTCATGTTGTTTAAAACATGAAAGGAAACATGCTTCTTTTTAAAGATTTTTTGTTTTATGTGAAAATTATAGTGTTTATAAATGTCTACTTGTTATATTTATATTGTTATGTATTAGTTATGATCTAATTCTCTAAATCTATAAACCTAAAAAGATCTTATATGTGAATTAAAGTGAAATTATTGACTTAACTCAATATTATGTAATGTTTAAGGCTAGGGTCTTATACTTGGTTTCATATGTCTATTTAGATAACTTTAGATGTTAGGCTATTATTTAAGAATACCTGATATGTTTTATATAACCACAATGATTAGCATATTATAAATTTTCATAGTTATTTTTGATAAACTGAATGAGCTTAATATAACATGAATAAGTATATATTAGTGTTTACCCTCCTCATAATATAGTATATGATCATTTTACTTATATACTCACACTGACATTTTTTGTTTTAGTAAATTTATGGATCTAGTAGGAACCAAAGTAAGAATGGATTTGAATGAAATTGTGGTGATTTTATGAATAAGAAATCAAATGAAATGGTATCTACAATGAGAACTATTATGGTTATTCTTAACCAAATATTTGGAGTCATGATTGACCACTATATCCTTGGTGATTTTTATAAGGCTTCATATATGCATGAAAATAATCCATATGGAATTTCAGGTAATAATCATGAAGGTAAGTATACAAAAAAACTATGTACCAAGTATGTGGAAAGAAACACCTAGTAAAATGATTCAAAGGGATGAGAAGATGTTATATAAATGGTAATGAACGTTATAAAGCAATAACCTACCATGAAAAAAGGAATTTTTCAAATGAAAATAGGTAATGGAATGATGATATTTATGACGGATCAATTGAATGTTTTAAATTTGGTGTGCATGGTCGTTACCCAAATATATTTCCTAAAATGAAAGTTTGATAATGTGATCAGCAATACCGTACAAATATATGTTTACCAATACCTAATTTCATTCCAATTGAAGATGAGGGAATTGAAAATGACATATGAAAGGTATGGATTATTTCTTAGCTCATGTTTTGAAATTATTTAATTATTAAAATATTATAAATGATTTTTTATAGGAAGGATGTATAAACTAATAATATGTAAAAACATGGATAAATAATCATGAATATTTTTCGATGATTAAGAAGTCTACATTTTATGAATTGAAGAGTTTTATTAGATCTATAGATGATGATATGTTTAAATTCATTAATTATGGGTTTAATTTGGAATATTTCTAGTATATTTCACCCTTATTTTTTTAATGTAAAAATGTTAATTGAGGAGGAAATATATTTTCATTTGTGGAAATACTTATAAAGAACAATTAGAGTTTATATGATCCTTGAATTTGAGGTAATTACAGTTTATTTATTTTTGGGTGTTAGAATGTGAGGTATGATAAAACCATTGAGGTTAAGATATGTTATGGTTATTTTTGAAGAATTTATCTCATTTTTTATGGAATGTTATAAAATTATATTGTTTTTTAGAAAGTACAACACACAGACTACATGACAACACGTCACATCAAACAATGCTTCTCAAATCGACACCTCAACCGAAGGGCAACAAAGGGGAATCTCCTACCACTGGCCTATGAAAATCCCCTGGTTAGTATGACTAATTATATTTAGTTAAAGTATTATATGGATCATGAATACATTGATTTTTTGAAATTATGTTTCATCAAATTGATATCCTTAGTATAAGAAATTGATTTGATGAATAAGTTATAAATTTAATTTTAGAAGTCATTCGCTATTTTGGGAACCTTGTATTTCTAATAAATACAGAATACTATGGAATTTCATTTTAGGAGTAATGGTTGAATTTTATTTTGGAAGAATATATGTTTTTATTTGTGTAAAAGAGGTTATTTCTGTTATTTATGGAAATTATTAAGCTGTCATGGAGAATATGTGATTAGGTTAATCACTTTTAAGTATAATACTTAAAGTGTAGTTAATGCTATTTGGAGATAATTGTTAACATTTATCATGTATGACTAGGTGATCAAAATCTTCTGTATTTTGGGTTTCAATATTAGTTTGTAATATTTTGAATAATTTTAAGGTCAATTGTTTATTTAATAGTCTAGGTTAAACTTTGGGGTATTTTTTTTAATTTTGGAGATTAAGAGTAGTATTTATTTTTATAAATTATTATACTTTTTGAGATTATCTGATCTCGTACTAACCATTTTGGATTTGGTTAATGTCTAAATACATTGTAAATAGATAGTAAATCCTATGAGGATTATGTGATTTTTTTTGTAATTTGATTATAGCGCTTCAGGTGTGACTAAGTCATCTTGAATACTCATCGGCTGGAAAAAAGGATGTCTTTGTTGTTGATATTTATTAAAGAATGAAACTATACATGATAAGTTAGTAAGTTTCTGAATGATATTATTCTAGGTAGTAATAAAATTATTCAACATTACAAAAATGATCATGAAGAAAAAATTATGTATTCTTTCTTTTATCAACAATCATTTACCCAAAAAAAAATTTATGTTATTGTGGTGGTTAACTTTATGTGATCTAGTTCTCTATCACTCTCTATTAGTGTATAAGAGTTATTTTTCCACACATATACATGGTTTAGTACATGGAATCGTAGTATTTGTTATCATGGGTGAACTTTTTATGTCTCTTTATTTCTTTTAAAGTGAGATAATTATTTTCTCTTTTTCAAAATTGGGATATTTTAATGAAGTTACCAAGACAAATTTTAAAATTGTGAGGACCCAATTCCAAAATATGTGTTGATGTAATGAACCAGGTATTTATAGAATAATAATTGTTCATTTATATTAATATTTATAAATAATCTATTAATTTTACATTAAAGGGTATGATTTTTATGATAGTGTACTCTCCATGAAACAATGGGTTTCTCGAAAATCTTACGTTCCACACAACATTGAGTTATACAATAAAAATAATAAAATATTATTATTATTATTTTAAATTGTAGTTAATGCCTTTGTATTATAATGGTATGAATTAATCTTATCAAATAAATTTGGAAATATTTTTTACACATATTTCAATAATGATTCATTGTTTACCAGATTTATTATAAATGGAAATAAAAACCAATAGAATATAAAGGATGTGTTTTTATGAAAACCTATCTAAAAGATAATAATTGTGTTTATAAAACCATGTTAGTATTTATGGATTTTTATTTAATGAAAAATATATGTTATATACTCAATGTGATTATATAAATTCATCTTACATGATTTCTAAAAATGATATAAGAACAAATTTATTTTTTTCAGATAAACAAAGTATTTTTCTTAAAGGGCGGTTTTACCTCCTTTTTATTGAAAACCCTTTTTAAATATAGATATCATCACATTTATATGTTCTATTTGACAAAATAATATTCTTTTATATAAGTAAGATATAAAAATTTACATTGATTAATGTTTTGGTAATTTTCTAATAATGTTCATTTTTTAATAAATAGTGAAACAATGCTACATTTTAATTCAACCCTGCATTTTTATATAATTTATTTATATAGTTAAATTTTTATTTTAATTGATTTAAATGATTAATTTGATTATATTATTATAATTCAATCCAATTATGGTCATTGAATGTAATTTCAAATTGAAATTGAAGATAAACACCTGTTAGTATTTTGATAGTTGTTATTTCTTAAAAACCTACTTTATGGGTTTAATAATGGGATTTCATTTTAAATTAAATTATTAAAATTATTTGTTCTAGATGATGAATAATGGATTCCATATTTGGAATCAAAAATGTTAATTTGTTTTAAAAAAGTATGTTTTATTTTTGGACATTATGAATAGTACATTCAAAATTTATTTTATTTACCATGATTAAAGGGTGAAACCGGTAAATGAGGGTAAAAAATAATAATATTATAATATTAAATTGCAATAAAACTTTTCCTAGTACTATTTTATGAGAAATTTACTACCATGGTCATTTTTCAGTCAATTTTGGGACCCCATAGAGCCACTTGTGTGTGATAATGACATGTCATAGGAATTAATTTTAAGTAAAGAAAAATATTACATAAACATTTATCTCCGTACTAAAATTTTTTTATATGGTGTTATATAAGTTATAACTTCATCTATAAATATTCATTATAAATATAAAAATATTTCATATATCATTATATTTTATTTATAATTTTTAGACATTAAATAAGTATACTTAATAATGACACAATGATGACAAAGTGATTGATTCATTAATAATGGATTCAAATAAATGATATTATAAATGTTAAAATGAATTAAATTTCATTATTTTGATGTTGTACACGAATTTACAAGATTATATTGACATATTAGATTTGATTTAGTTCATTTTTAAGGAATTGGGCTGTTACGAATTTGAAAAAATTCATGTATGAATCGTGTCCAAAATTGAAGTAATTCATATCATAAAACATAAAATAGTTTATTAAATGATATTAAATTAATAAAAATATAAGGTTCTTACAAATGGTTTATAAAAGTAAAAATATGTTATAAATGACTTTTTTTGGTTCTTTGGATGTGATATGGTAATTACCTCAACCCATAATGTGTAAATAACATGCTATCACGGTACGATTAAGAAGGGTGAAATAAGGGTGAAATCAAAAATATGTGGATGAAAAAGTATTAAAAACATGTCTAAATATTATTAGATTCTGGTTATTATGACCAAAATTATCTTATCATAGAATTAAATTAGTTTTTGTGTCATTTCAAAATTGAAATTTAATTTATCATAAATTATTAGTTCAAGACTTTCCTATAGTGCCCTTCTCCCTCTTATAAAACGAGACCACCTCTACCTACATTACTAACACCTCTATTGCCCCTTGTATCATCCATATTATTCCCATATAATCTCCCAACATCCCTATATTACTCATAGAAGCCTTACCTTGTTTAGAAGGTAATACGAGACATCATTTCTACTCAAATCAAAAGAAGTTACCCGAGTTAGAGGTAACATCTTCTCTCAAGTAATTTTCACTTATTTTATTTATCCACTCCCTATAATCTTATTATTATTTTATTACATAACAAATACAATATCAAAAATATAATAGGATTTTCATGTGAATTATTGGAACTATACACACTCATACCTCTATCTAATGGATAGAAGCAAACTATTTCAATGTAGAGCGATCTACTGCCTCACGAAATGATTATTGTTTGATTTTACCCTATCACCAATCATGGTGGACATTAAGATAGAAATATATTTATTTATTATATTTATTATATTTATATTTTCCCAATGATTCTATAATTTTTATTTACAACAAAACTTTATTATTTTTATGATGTGTAAATACAATAATTTCATTTGAGGAAATGTGTACTACCAGCCTCTCCATGTGATTTGACTCATTAATGCTATACATGGAATGTATGAACGGTGTTTTTAAAAAAAATATGGAAAATAAATGAAATAAATATATAGCTTTTATTATTATATACATTTATATCATTTTGATATTACTGTTTTAATATGACAAAGAAATGAATGTGGCGTACATACGTACGTACAGCCTACTATCTACATAAACAATGCATTTAATTTTGTATCTCAAAATGTTTTGGGCTATTATAAGTTCATATATACATAATATATATTATTTTTAAATCATGAATATTATTCTGTAGATGATGTAATTTTGACTATATATACAATTTTGATCACAACAAGTTCATTTTCGACTTAAGTACTGAATATCGACAGAACGATTGATATTAACTTAAATAATTATGTAATTTTTATAACATTTTAATAAATTATATAAAAATAATAAAAAACATTAAAAAGGTTCTGAATCATGTACAAATTAATATAATTTTATTAATCAGTAAGAACAAGGAACATACGTGATGAATGAGACTCAAGGTAAGGGAATATCTTAACCCAATTTCCATTCTTTGGGTTAATATTCTAATTAATGAAAATGGAATTATATGATTATGTGAGAAATAAGTTTTTATTTAATATGAATTTTTATACTTTCAATATGTTTACTTATAGTGAATACACAAAATCAATATATTTTACTTAGAAAATGATATTTTTACAGGAATTTCTAAAAATAATTTCTACTCTTTGGGTTTTATGAATACTTCATTGATTATATTATGCCAAGATTATGTGTGGAATCATTGTTTGTTTATTTATGTTTTAATTTCCACTTCCTTTTCTATGGATATACTATTTATAAACATAATAACACCATTGATAAATTCATACATCATTTATATGAACTTTGCATGGGAAATCATAACTCGGTCTCCATTCATTGGGATAAATATTCATGTCATTGGTTTTGATCTTCCAAGAATATGTGTGAATACAATATCACTGTTTTAAACTATATATCCACTAATATTTGGTGTATATATATTTTTCACACATAATTATTTTGTTGATTTGTTCTTAATCTAATGATACAATCTTTGTAAGGAACTATGTCTCAATCTCCATTCATTGAGGCATATCTTTATATTGTGCATATTTGTTATCATGTAAGTTATATACACTATTCTTTGACATATTATATAAATAATTTCTTTATTCTCATTATATCATATGTTTCATTTAATGTTATTATATAATTATTTTTATTCATGTATTTTTTCAAGTGGTAAGGGAACCTTTAACAAAAACGTTGTCTTAGATGTTTTAAAGATTTAATCTTATAAATATTTCTCATTAATTTCCATGTTTTTAAAATGGTTTTAAGGATTTATTTATATGTACATTAATTTTATTTAATGTTAATCTTTTAAATGTTTCATAGTGGTATGGGATAGTTTGATTAAAAAATCACTTTATTAAATGTGTTAAATGGTTTTGTAAATAGATTTAATATTTCAATATATAGAATTTATTTCTTATGATTGATGATTTAAATGTTGATATTATTTAAATATTTTATGTGTTATGATTATGTAATGGTATGTGATAAAATGAAATGTGGTTACGTAATAAACCAAATGACGGGTGGTTCTGCGATAAACCATGGATGGGTGGTTACGTTATAACCTCCAATACATTGGGTACGAAAGTCAGTTGTATGGACATTACATTTATTGATATTTGTGGAAGTTGACCGTATGGTTATTCCATATAAGTATTTTTAAGGACCAAGTAACATTTATATGTTATATGTTTCTTTATAAGGGCTTTATGGTATTCCGTTGGTTATAAAAATGGTATGAAATGAGCTAATATTTAGTAAACTATTGTTATTACTTATTAAAGGTGAAAAATATTACATTATGACAAAGATTTAATAGTTTATAGGTTTTCTCAAGATTAACAGGTTTCATTCATTATGTATCCCATAATGATATTTTTATACCCATCTCAAGTTTAGAAAATTTTTTCATAGGACATAATGAAAAATAGAGTCATGGATGGGTTCAAGGAAAAGTAGTGTTGTTTATAATGTGAAACAAAACATGTTTCTTTTTAAAGATTATTTGTTCATGAAAAATATTATAGTGATTATAAGTGTCTACTTGTAATATTCAAGTTTTTATGTATTCTTAATGACCTAATTCTCTAATGATCTAAACCGAAAAAGATCCTCTAAGTGAATTAATGTAAAATGATTGACTTATCGTAGTATTAAGTAATGTTTATGGGTGGGTCATTGTATGGAACCCAAAACATATAGGTATTTAATTTTCATCCAACTTATATTGTGCTACATAAGAAAAAAATTATATGTATATTATATTAACTCACAAACACATCATAAATAATTAATACAAGGATAGAACTAATAAGTCGTAGAACTATCACCATATTAACACTAGTGTTCATTAGAAACCAATGACTTCTCTGCAAAATAACAATCCACGTCTATCCTCAAAATTAACCATAACAATATTCTGAAATTCAAATATAACTATTTCATTTATCCATATCATATATTACTATTTTATAAACCACATTACTTTCAAAATTTAATTCATTTATCCATACATAAATTAAAAACATTTTCCATCAATCATGTTTATCCCAACCATGTTTCATTCATTTCTACCATTAATATTTTATTAATGACCCACTTTTTGTTAAATTCTATCACACTACCTGTTATCATATTTATTAATAACTACCATATTATGCACTACAAGGAAAATAAAACTAATCCCACGTTATCCTTTTCTCATTTACAAAACAAAATTGTATATGTAAAATCCAACAGGAAAAATATCATCATTAATCGATACGTATAACATCATTCTACATCTTATATATTAATAACCACATGTCCCCATGTTAATCATGGAAAACTATCAACAATACCCAATATAAAAACCATTAAAACGCCCTTATTGTAATCCAAACATTCGATCAAAATTTCATTAATATCATCTGTATGATAAAATATTATTATGTTAATGGAAAAAACATTTTCTACATTCCTCCAAAGTGTTCAGAAATGAAAATGTTTTCCGTATGTATTGGTAGACTACCCCCAATATAGATGACATTTTTAATTATCTATCAGCATCATACATGGATTGATATAAAAATATATACAATTAATAAATATTAAATATATGATATAATTATTATTTTATAAAGTTAAATCATTTTTTTACTTCTTTTCGTTACAACTGTTGAAAAGTCAAAATGTAGTACAAACAGGCTACCACCGCCATGGATTACATGTTTAATTTTTCATCACCATGTTGTATTAAATTTTCAAAAAATATATTTAATTAATATATATGGAATTATTTATAATTAAATGTATTTAATTTTATTTTAAAATGGTTAAATTAAAATCAATAATCATTATAAATTAAAATGTTGATATTGTTAAATTACCTGAAACATGATTGTTAGTGATTTAATCATCAAGAATGATATCTAAAACTATTTTGGAATGATACTATACTTTTATAATTAAAAAGTAAAATTCTATTCTAATAAATTTAATAATATGGAAGTAGAAAACGTTTTTCTCAAGAATATGTATTAATATCTCTATTATGAAACCCATATGAAATGAATAAAATTATTTATAACTAATGATTAAAATAAAGTATAACAAAAAAATATTTGTGGGGACAATGATCATAAATTTATAACATAAAATTTATTATTTATTATGTTTTTATGATATAAGTTATTTGTGTATTTTGTTCCTTATACAGGAGGCTAAATCGTGTTTGACCAACCAAGAATCCATGGCAAGGGGTTTTCACGTCAATTTTGTTCTTTGATATTTGATTTGAATTGTGCACCACTTTACATTTATATGGTGTATTTCTTGAGTCAATAATGTATTTTAAAAAGAATATATTAATATTCCTTATATTTATATCTATATTTCATGTTTTTTATTTGAGGATGTTTGGATTAAAATGTTATAAAAGTCGTAAAGGTATTCCCGATCACAATATCCTTTCTTTGAGTTATAATATTTCTTCTTGAAATCCTTTATTATAATATGGGAACATTCCACCATATAATTGTATTATATTGTATTTAATCATTGGGTTTTGGGGTCTTACATTTTAATAACATAAATACCATTTTATATGTTTCTTATATCATGAATCATGAAGTTCTTAAGGGTTTGTTTATCTTAATTTAAATTTATGAGTGGTGTTTTATGTTGTGCATAATGTTTTCAATTAAATAGTAAAAATAATACCCCATGATTGTAGTTTGAAACATAATTTGGTGTAATTAATGGAATTAAAAGAAAGATATCAGGTTTGTTATTTCAATGACTTTTAATTCAAGAATTATTAAGGTAATATGTGTTTTCCCATCTCAATTTCATTTCGTTGAGACATGTCATTTTCAGAAATTTTTTATCTTCTGTAGTGTGTATAAATCTTATTTATTATATTTATAATAAATTATCATAAATTTAATGGATTTATAAATACATCACTTTTCCCCTTTTGAATAATGTTCTATTTATGTTTTTCATATATTTTAATGGTATTTTTACATTAAATTCCATTTCTTAGAGTAATTATTGTTCTTCTTGAAAATTATTTATATAGGTTGGGTAAATTATATCCTATAATTAAATTATATTATAATTCAACTCATGTTTTTATATATTTATGTGTCTCTATTATAACTACTTTTTTATGGGTTGTTACTTCCATTCAACTATTTTGATAGACAACATTCTTAATAAAAATCAAACATCATTAAGAATAAAAATCATTTTAAATAATGATTTCCTGAAAATTGTTATATAATAACATTACATAAACATTTTAAATTGTTATTTTAAGACCCAAATATGTATTATATCCTATGTTATTATTACTTCTAGTCATATCTCTTAAAAATAATGTCCAATAATACATTGTATGATAATAGTTTCAATAATGATCTTTCAAAATATTAAAAAGGTATTTTCTTTCATAATCATATATTTTATATTCCAATAAAAATTTCCTCTATAAAAACTTTTTTTATATTTAAATAATCCAATATTAAGATTTAATTTAAATTTTTTCTATATTATTTCATTTTATCTTCATAAAATGACTTTTTAAAGTGATTAAAAATTATTTCTCTGTATTAAAATGTTTATAAGATTTTTATAAAAATTTATTTTCATGGTTTTCTAAAAAACTTCTATCAAATGAACAAAATATATATCTTATTTTGAGTTATGTTGCATTAATTTCCCTCTAAATAATCTTTTAATGTTGTTATTTTAGGGGATAAAAATAACAGAACCAAATAATCCAATTATTTATCATATCTTATGTTGTATCATTTAATGTGTTCTTATTATAAATGTGTTTTTCATCTATTTTAACCTCTTAATTTTTTTTTGAACTCATTATAGAATTTATATAATTATAGCATCAAATATCATTATTTTTATGTCTTATGTAATGTTTTATAAAATTTTACATAGAATTAATTACATTTAATTAGTTAATTAAACGATGTTTAATATATGAATGATTTTAAATTCCATTTGAAGATAATTTTTCTGATCTTAATTATATATGTGGTTATCCTTGAATTATGTATCCCTCAAATATATTTCTCAAGGTGATATATAATTAGATAACTATGAATGGAGTGTGAACTGAAACCCTAAAGGTAGTACATTCCATAAGTTACTAGTAAAAATATAATTATACAAACAAATAATTCATTGGGTAAGGACTTATTTTTTAGTTATATGTAATATGAATTATACATGATGAATTTGAATAATATTTTACCCCTCAGTGATATGTTACTTTCCCCTATTATAATACATGGTTCAAGATTATTTTAACATGCTTATATTTTATTATTCAATGATATATGATTGGAAATTTGGGATTTCATTTTTTAATAATAGACTCTGGAAAACTATTTTCTGTTTTATGTTTTGGAATCGAATATATCTCACATACTCATTTTTTCTCATTGGATTATAATCTAACCCCAACTAATATAAGGATATCTTTTACCCTTATTAATAGTTTGAGCACAACCCAATCGTATGTTTCATAATTCATTAATTATGAAGATGGGTATAGCCTATGATATTTCATGATGTTGGTCTAGTATAGTGTGATTATGGACCAATTATCTTTATCTGATTTTAATACTACTTATCTCCAGAGACAGAAATCCTTTGGGTTTCAATATTGTCTTATCATCTCTTAGATGTAATTTCTATATTATGGATATATATATATATGTTTCAATTGATTTGCCTCAAATTTTATCAAAGCTAGATATTATTGAATTTATTTTTAGATCCAGATCTTGAAGTGACGGTATGAGGTTACATTATTGATATCTGGGAATAGATTATTTATTTTAATATAATAATTTCGTTATTATTATGGATTATTACTACATAAAAATCATGGAAACCCAGTGTATTTTATAAATATATGAAAATGTGTTTTATTTTTTTTAAATTATATGATGTGTGGTTTCTTAGAGATAAAATCATAAACTATAATCAAACATGTTGATTTAAGCTTCATCATAGATGTACATAGGGTAAATAAAAATTAAAAGGATATTTGGGAATTGACACTATCATCACTTAGTGAGGCGATAAATATGTATAACTAGACACACTGTTTGAATCATTTACTAGATATACTTTTTAAATTTACCCTAAAATAATGATACATTATAAAAAATTTAAGTGGATATTGAATATGCATTACATAACAATCAAAATTAGAGAATATAATAAGATTACAATAATGTATATCCAATGTTAAACTGTTGGAGATCTAAGTAATTCCAATTATATAATCATTGAACCAAAATTATCATATGTTTAATTGATGGTATCCAAAATGAAATCATGTTAGGATTATTTTTCATATTTAAATTGTCAATAGGTTGGATTTTATAGGATAGTTTCATCACTATATTGGTTTTAATATTTGGTTTGAAACAAGATGATGAAAATTAATGTGTAAATATTATATATATATATATATAAACTCTTGAGACTTATATTATGCTAAGCAGATATATCAATAAAAATGTTTCAAACATCAGTATATAAATATTATATTGGAAAACATGAGTTTTATAGTTTTACTAATGAATGTTACTTCTGAAATAATATATTAAGTCAGATCCTTATTGAGTTATATTTAAACATGTGAGGATATAATTCATTTGAGGTTTGAAAATGTAACAACCTATTATTTTTTTAAGATTCATTCCTTAATTAAATACATTTTTGAATAGTTTTATTCACACGAAACACGTAAATAAAATATACCATGATAAATTTTATATTACGTCATAAAATATAATATAGTCATTGAAAAATTATTTTAATTATATAAGAAACAAAAAATTTAATAGTTTATGAAATTTATTGTTATATATATACATATATTTATGCAATGCATAATATTATTATTATGACTTCTTATGAATTATTTTAGTTATCTATAAAATTCAATGAAGTAATTTCAATTATAATGTATTGATGAAATTCAAAAAAAAAATATTATAAGGGTATTATATATTAATGAATTATTAATAAAACCATTTGATGATAAAAACGAATTTTCAAAAAGAATTATATATTTTATATATATTCTGTATTTTTAAGACAATTGATTACGAATAAATAATTAATATTATATTAAAACTATATTTGTCATATTAATTTTTATTCATATAATTTCATGTATCATTTAATATGAAAAAATCAATTTTATGCTTAAAACTCATTTATATTGAAAATAGTATTATGTGTTATGTGCACTTATGTTAAAATTAAAATTTATCAATCATAGAAATTATATTTAAAAAAATATTTTAATATTTTAAATCATAATAATCAATTTTTTAGTAAGATTATTTTAATTTTTTACAAGAAAACAATGTTATAAAAGTAAATATCATCAACCATGCTAAAATAGTTATTTTTCAATGAATTATTTTTGAAAATTTTTTCAATTTTAATATAAAATACTTAAATCAAATATTATATATATTGTGTCTAATATTATTTTTATACATATAAAATATATTAACTTTCATTTCATTATTACATGATAACAAAAATAATAATAATAATATGTAATGTATAAAAATTCATTTGTCTAGAAAACCCATTCTTTCTATATGTTTTAATATCAAATTTTAATTTTATCATATTTAAAATCTAAATTAGACTAAATGGTGTCCATACTAATATTCAACATGACAATTTTTTTAAGATGGTTCATCTTATATTTTTATCAAAAACATAATTACCATGGTTTACTTTTAATCAAACATAATAATGTTAATAAATTTGTAATATTAAGTAGATAAAATTTTACTAAATTAACATCACACAAACACATTATTTAAGAATATTATTATGTTTAGAATTCATATATAATTATATCACCATTATTCCCTCAGATAAATATTGTAATGTCCAAGAATATTCATATAATATTTTTAATTAAATGGAATTATTGCAAGTCTGTGAAAGTTAATGGAACAAGATTCAAAGGCTTGGAGTTCCCGTAATGATCTGTTGAAAAATGTTAATCTTTAAATAGCACGTGTGAGCCGATTTCCTGAAAAATTGGAATAACTCCGAAACGGGTGCCTGGATCAGAAATCTATGGGTACTGTTGCGTTCAGTATGGAGGTTTTACTCTAGGTGTTAATTAAGATTAGTCACTGAAGGGCTCCAGTGAGAAAACCCAAAAATCGCATGACCGTAAATAAAATAATTAAATAAAATTATTTTATTTTTCAAATGCTTATAACTCGTGATTGGGGACATAGATTAAAAATAGAAGACCGCCGCAGAACTCGTGAGGGATTCTTTCTTTAGGCAGATCACAACAGTTGAGTTAATAAGGTTTTCCTTATGACTTTTCCATTCTTTCATACTTGGGGAGATTTTTTAGTCAATAATGTTTCCTTATGACTTTACCATTCATTCTTATTTTAAAAATCATAAACACCTTATCTTAAGGAAAATTTCATTTTACCCTATTCTTTGATTTCATATGGAAAATTTTCTTCCCCAAGTAAATTAGTCATTACCATGTTTTTTATTATTTATTATCAGGTCTAAATGTATAATTATTTTCATAAATAAAACCTCAGAATCATATAATACTTAAATACAGAGAATTAAATTTTTTGGATCCTAATTAGGGTTATGAGTTCTCGGAATTGAGACTCAGAACTCTTCTGAGTTTTGACTCTGAGTTCTTTGAATTAAGACTTCGAACAATTCTATGTTCTGACTCTGATTTCTCCGAATTCAGACTCCGAACTTTATAAGTTCTGACTCTGAATACTCATGAAATTGGACTATGAAATTTTTATCTTCTGATGCCAAATTCTCAGGAACTTTGAATCTGATCTTTGTAAGTACTAACTTCAAATTCTCATGAACTCTGATTCCAAACTTTGTAAATCCAGATTCTGAATTTCCTTGAAATTCAGACTTCAGAATTCTATAGGGTTCAGGTTTCTAATTCCTTATGAAATAGAATCTGAATATCCTTATATTATAGACACCGATTGTGTTTTTGGTTAGACTCTCAACTTTTGTTTACTTACATTCTAAATATCTTATTCTGGTTATGTAACCATATTTTTTTCTTACACATGTTTTTGTTATAAAACGATGTCGTTCTTTCAGTTACTAACTAAACGTTGTTTGAGTGACACGTGTACAGGTCCCTCTGAAATTCAAGGAAAAATATGACTGTTGGAGGATGGATCTGACCATGGGAGCTATCCCTCCAAATGTTGTTGAGTACATTCTAGGGCTTCCGGTGATAGAAAGATAGAGGTGCTGACTACCTTAAAGTTTGAGGACTTCCTTTTTGTGGAAGATAGAGGTGGAAACTTCATTGATGTTGAGGGCTTGCGAGGATAGCAAGACAGACTCCGATATTCGTATCGCGGGATTACCCTAGTGTAGGTAAGATAGACTTTCATGAAAGTGTAAATCAAGGGACCATTATCCAAGGTTTTTGGATACCCTTCTCTTTGCGTTAGAAAACTTACTACTTGTTACTTGGTTTGTTTCATGTTTTCTGCAGTATTTTGATTGTTGAGGAAAGTATAACTATCTTGTACTTCCTTATACTTGTATACTAAAATCTAGTAATATTATATACTCTTTAAGGTATAATTGTTATCATTGTAAACTTTTGTTAAGTTTCATTTCTAGAATCACTTTTCCAGAATTTCATTCTCGGAATCATATTTTCGGATTCAAGAATGTGTGTAGAACTAGAGGTTTTGTGAATTAATTTGTTTAACTTTGTTAAACAACAGAAAGGTTTATTCTAACATTAAATGTTCCCAAAGAATTTTTAATATATACAATTCAACCCCTCTTTTATTTTGAGCATTATTAGATACTTCATTCAGTATCTATGTTATTTTGATCCTACATTTGTTATTATAGAGTATATCATACTCCAAATAACATTTAAACAATTTGTTTCAAAAGATTGTTAAATCTGAATTAATCTCACGATTAGATTCAGAAGATAAATCTTCTTCTTTATTTTTTTCGGAATCTGATTTTCGGACTCATAAATTTCGGATTCATATTTTTCATATAGAAACTCTAGTTTTATTTTCCTTGATTAGGATATTTTCTAACTTTTTTTTCTAACAAGTTTGTGTGTAAATATTTTCCTTAAGATTGCAGGTATAAATATTGGTACTATCGACAATCTAAATCTTACCAGACCTCCTTTTTTATGGAAATAATTATGATTATTCAATAGGTAGGATGAAGACTTTCATTATCAACACTGGAGCTGATAACTACCTGATGCTAATACGAGACTATAAGATTCCTGATAAAGAATTGAGAACTTTTACTAATCAAGAGAAATTATAATATCAAGAAAATTTCAAATTAAGAAATACATTACTCGGTTCTATAACTAGAAACATATATAGTCAAATATCTTCATGTGGAGATTCAAAAAGTATCTTGAATAAACTTGAAGTTACACATTTTGGTACATCCAATGTTATAGAGACAAAACGAGCTATTTTGAGAGCTGAATGCCATGACTTTAACTTTCATTATGGAGAACCTATAAGCAAAGTTCATCAAAGATTCATGAATATTGTGAATATCTTACATTCTGTGGGAGAAAAATTTTGGATGATGAGGCTCATGTAGATAAAATCATAGACATCATGCCAAATGAGTGAGAGTCCAAGAGGACAACAATTGATGAGAATTGGAAAGTACCCAGATTTCCATATATGAGTTGTTTGGAAGTCTTCTCCAACATGAGACTAGAATGAAGAGAGATGTTGATTATGTTAAAAAGAAGAATGTGAATAGAGGAGTTTCTTTTAAAACTACTTCAAAACATATTAATGCCAACACTTTCGAAAGTTTAACTAGATCAAATTCATAGAAAGTTACTATTCGGTCAGAATCTAGTGATACAGAGAAGTATGGGAAAGAATTAGCTAATCTTGCACAAAGAATAAGCAAGATAGTAGCTCAGAAGAACTATCAAAATAAGTTCAAGAAGAGAGACAAGAAGGAAAATAAATATGGGGAATCTACTTGTTATGAATATAGAAGAACAGGTCATATCAGACCTAATTTCCCTCTATTGAAAAAGAAGGAAAAATAAGGAAAAGAATTCAGAGAGAAACAAGAAGTTGTTCTATCATTCAAAACATAATAAAAGTATTAAACCAAATGACACTTAGAGTGTTAGCTATAGAGACTCGTCAGGAAGTTAATATTCTAAATATGAATCATCATCAAAGAAAAACGTTGGATTCATTTCTACTACTTATTTCCCATATACATGTCTTATGGCCAAGGTATGATCTTCCAAGGATTTAACAAGTTTATCTCTTGATAAGATTTACTATTTTGAAGATATTACTTATAATGATGAAACTTCATCTTCAGATAAAGAATAAATACCTTCATATGAATATGTTTCTAGATTTTCCATGTTGTTAGAAGCAAGAAATTCTAAAATTTCTTAGAAACTAAACAAGGAAAATATTGGGGAATAAGTTCTTTCAAAAGAGATTTCAGTCCACTCTTGAGATCTAAAAGATATAGATGAGCTTCTAGAAAAATACTCTAAATACATTATGGAAGTAAATTCTGAAAAGGAAAAACTTTCTAAAGATCTTAATTATGATATTTCAAAAAAAAATTAAGGAAAAATCTCACCATATGGAAATAATACCTATGGATAAGAATTTAGTTACAAGACTAAATTCAGAAATATATTCTCTTATGAAACATCCTGCAACCTTTACTTCTGGTAAAGAGTTTTTTGACAATATTTATTCTCAAATCAAACCTCAAGAAAATACTACTGGAGTAGATAATACTCATAGAAATCTTTTTTTCAAAAAAAAACTATTTTATTCCATCCAGAGCCCCTTGTTTGTACTAAATGTCAAAGTGGTGGGAATTGGAAGAAGAATTGTTCTTTGAATAATGGTCAATCACTTGGGTTTTATAAAGCCTATTTTTTCTACAAAAATGTGTATATCCAAAATTTTATTTTCTAACAATTTCGGATCCAAGAAAGTTTGGGTTCCGAAAGTCTAACTCTTTTGTTTTCAGTAGAATAAATAAAGTACCAACAACAATACATTGTACATGGATATTGTATGTTCTAGGCATATGATTGGTTTCAAAAACTACATTGAAAACATTATCAAGACGAAAGGAAGGAAATTAACTTTTGTATATAATGCTGAGGGAGAAATTATTGGTATAGTTAAAATCGTTCTTCTTGGAAAAACTGTGATTTCAAATGTTTTGTTTGTTAAAGGTCTTAATCATAACCTCATTGGCATAATTCATTTAAGTGATGAAGGTTTCCATATGAATTTAATGAATGGAAAGTGCTTAGCACACAATTCCAAGGAATAGTTTATCCTTTCTGCTAATAGGCAAGAGATTGATTACACACTAAACATTGAAGACCATAGGAGCCAAGAATTACCTTTCATTAGTGCAATGGAAGATCATTCTTGGTTGTGGCATAGAGGGTTAAGACATTGTAACCTTAGGAACCTATGAAAACTTTCTAAGAAAATATTAGTTAAGGATCTACTGGAGCTTAGATTTGATTCTTCAGAAGTCTATAATCCTTGTCAATGTGGAAAGGAACATAAACCAAGTTTTAAATCATTTGGTGAAGTCTCAACTACTGATGCATTATTGTTAGTGCATATGGATCTTTTTTCCCCAATAAAAACTGGATTAATTGGAGGCAAATATTATGTATTTGTCTTAGTTTATGATTATACTAGATTTATGTGGGTCTATTTTCTATCAATTAAATATGATACTTTTTCTTATTTCAAAATTTTTATAACCCATGTTTAAAATGAGAAAAACCTTACTTTTATAACTATTTATAGTGATCATGAAGGAGAATTTCAAAATTATGATTTTGAAACTTTTTGTAGTAGAAAAGGCATTACTCATAACTTCTGATCACCGATAACATCTCAACAGAATGGTGTTGTTTAAAGAAGTAATTGAATTCTTCAAGAGATAACAAGAACCATGTTGAGTGAGTATTCTATAGAAAAACATTTTTGGGATGATGTTTTAAGTACTTCTTGTTATACTATAAACCGATTTTTGATTAGAATTTTTCATAATAATACTCTATATGAGTAATGGAATGGTAGAAAACCTAGACTTTCCTACTTCAAGGTTTTTGGTTTCAAGGTATTCATTTTGAATACTAATGATAATATACAAAAATTCACACCAAAATATGATGAAGGAATTTTCTTTGGCTACTCCACAACTTCTAATGATTATAGAGTTTTCAATAAAAACACTTGTACTATTGAAGAGACAGTACATGTCAAATTTGATGAAACTGATCGCTTTGTTTTTATACAAACCCAACTTACATCTTTAGATGTGTTTTCAAAAACTGATTACCAACCCATGATAGAAGATCCTTCTAACAAGGAAAATGTCCAAGAAGATAATTCTGAAACATTTACCCTAGAATATTTCCTACCCTATATTGATGAACAGGTTTTACAAAACACAAATCAGGTGTTTCATAAGAATCATCCCAGTGATAGTATCATTGGTGATGTGAATCAACCTGTAAGGACTATAAGTTCCTTAAGAAATGAAGTAGAACATCTATCATTTCTTTCCCAATTATAACCAAAAAGTACTAGAGAAGGTCTAGGTGATGATGATTGGATAAAATCTATGCAATATGAACAAAATTAATTCGAAATGAATAACGTCTGGACCTTGGTTGAAAGATCTATGGAAAGTTCTTATATTAATGTAAAATGTATTTTCAGAAATAAGTGTGATGAAAATGGAATCATAGTAATAAATAAAGCTATACTAGTTACTAAAGGCTATAATCAACAATAAGGAATAGACAATGAAGAAACCTATGCTCCAGTAGCTAGATTTGAATCTATTCTAATTTTACTTTCCTTTGCAGCATTCTTCAATTTCAAGCTTTTTCAAATGGATGTTATATGTTCTTTCCTTAATGGTTTTGTACAAGAGGAAGTTTTTGTTGAACAAACTCTTATTTTTGAAGATACAAAACATCCTGAACATGTTTTTTGACATACCAAACCTTTGTATGGACTTATGAAAGACCCTTGAGGCTGGTATGATAGACTTAGAGGATTGTTACTTCAAAATGATTATGTTAAGGGAAATGATGATCCCACCTTTTTTTTAAAAAAATATAAGAAAAATGTTTTGATTGGACAAATTTATGTTGATGAAATTATATTTGGTTCAACTCAGCAATCTTTAATTGATACCTTTTTTAGATCGAATGAAATATGAGTTTGAAATGAGTATGATGGGTGAGTTAACATTTTTCATTGGCTTTCAAATTTCTCAAAATCCAGAAGGAATCCATATATCCCAACATAAGTATATTAATGATCTTCTTAAAAAGTATGGATATGACAACAATAAGAGTATAAGTACTCATATTGGTACCTCAAACACTCTTGATCTTGATGAATATGGGAAACTAATAGATCAAACATTTTTTAGATGTATTATAAAAATTCTATTATACTTGACATCTAGATGTCCAGACTTAATATTTTCATTATTCTTATGTGCAAGATATCAATCTAATCCCAAGGAATCTAATTTAAAGGTAGTGAAAATAATTTTTCTCTATATAAAGGGAAACATGTTTTTAGGAATCTTTTATACTTTTTGAAATAATTTTATTCTAAAGAGTTTTTTGGATGTTGACTTTTGTGGATGTAGAATGGATGGAAAAATTACATCCGGAACTTGTTTTTTCTTAGGATATTCATTAGTTTCTTGGTCATATAAGAAGAAATACTCTCTATCACTTTCCACTACTGAATCTGAATATGTAGTAGCTGAATATTGATGTGCTCAAGTGTTGTGGTTGCGACACACACTCACAGCCTATGGAATGAGTTTTATCAAAACACAAATTTTGTGTGATAATACTAGTTACATTTCCTTAAAAAACTATGAACATAACTTTCATGAAAAACCCATAGATATTAGTAATCACTTTCTTAGGGATCACACTCAAAAAGGAGATATCATTATTCCATTTATTCGAACACAATATCAACTTGTTGATATTATTACAAAAACCTTACCCTCTGATAGATTTGAATACATTAAACAGAAGTTAGGAATGATAATAGTAATGTAATCTTCCTCATTAACTTTCTATTGAAATCAATCTCATTACAGTAATAAACTCTTTCTCATAGGGGGAGTACATTTTCTTCTTAGTTAAATGAAAAAAAAATTAGTAAGTTTTTCTTTTCAAAATAATTCGTGATGAAAATTTTCGTAGTTAGTTTTCTTTTAAAAAAAATTCATAATGAAAATTTTCGTAATGAAGTTTTCCGTACTCAAAATTTTTATAATGAAAATTTTCGTACTCAAAATTTTCGTAATGATGTTTTTTTCCATAATCAAATATTTCAGAATCTAAAGATCTTCATGTAAAATTTTTCTGCAATACGAATAATAATCCTAAAAATATGAAAGGTATGTTTCATTTATTCTGTTTTCGTAATCATCATTTACTTAATAGTATTTTTATTTGTTGTTTAAAATTTCACAGATTCTCTTTTCCTTAAATCCGAATGTTTTTATTAAAAACCTCAAAAGATCTGATTCTATCAATTTTTCCTTGAGGATATCATTTCAACCGACGGATCTAAGAAGAAGTTTTCTCAACCATTGGATTGACTTTGGATGTTAAACCTTTTCCTCAAACGCATATATAATGGACCCTCGAAGGGTTTTCCAACTTTAGATTTCAAGCCTTTGCATGCCGAAGCCCTGCCCCTCTTTCAAAAGCTCCTTCTGAACCTCACAATTCTTGCTCAAATTTGAATTTCTTTTGAAGTTCCTTATAAATAGATTTCAACTATCAAGACGATTTCAAAGTAGAAGATTTACAAATAGATGTCGGTCCATTAAAATTTCTTTTCCAAGTACGATTCCATTATATCCAAGAATATCATGTTGAATGGATGGGAAATCATTTTCATATCAAATCAAGGATCTCATGCTGCAGTTTATCTGGATTTTCACTTGCAATTTAATGAATATATGATCTTTTTCAAAGAAGAATAGAGGAGTAAAATTTCATTCAAAATATATATAAAAACATATTCGCTTTAATACACCAAGGATGCAAGCTTGGTGTGGTTGTCTTATGAAGGGGAAGATGAATTATGTTCCCACAAGTTGTCGGATGTACAATAAAGTTTATTAAAGGTTAAATCGATAGAATTCCATGGTCTTAATGATATAATGACTCCGAATATTGCTAAACTCTCAATAAATAATCGGATCCTTGAATTATGGATGCAGGGTTTTATCATTCCGAGAAAGGGTGATAAGGACACGTTGAAGAAAAGTGATATGTACTATTTGGATTTCTTTGTAAACCAAAGGAAGATCAACTTGATGAAGAACATTCTCATTATGATTGAGAATATTAAGAATGGAAATATGAAGGCTCAGATTATCATGTATCGTGCCATCCTATCAATGTTAATAGTTTGGTGCATTGAGTCTTTCAAGATTCCTTGTAGTTCAAAGACAAGGAATTGCAAAGTCATGTTGGTAAGTGATGATACTTTGAAGAGAATGAATTTAACTATTTCAAAAGACTCTGGAGAATTTTATGACCTACCAGAGGTAGAAGATGAAGTTGTTCCAAAGAATTATGGAGTTTCTAAACCATATTTAATGGTTGGCAAGAAGAGAATGTTGAAGGAAGTAGAAGAAGAAGAGAAAACCCCAAAAACTAAGGAAGCTCAATCCGCACCTCCAAAGCCCAAGAAACAAAAAGCCTATCCAGATGAGGTTGTAGCTAAATGGATGGAAGACAAAATGAATAGGAAAATAGGGTAGCCAATTTTTGGTTTTGATCCTACTGAGGCCATGGCATTAAAATAGAAGACCACAGATGAGCTTGAGAAGAAATCTAAAGTCAAGAAACAAAAAAATGACTAAAGATGAAATATTCCAATCCCTTCTGAAGGCCACTAAAATAACATCTGAGAATATTATAGTACCAAAATCATTCATGGTAGAAGATTTACTGTAGAGACCTAAAGCTTGACATGTATGGACATTACATTACTATTGCAGAATACTTAATACATAACAAGAACCAAAACTCAAGGACTTTAAAAGTTTAGTGTCTTATGAAACTCGGAATATAATCTTCAAATCTTAGTGAAAGATCTTCAACATCTCCCACAAATATCTTCCTTTTTTCCTACCTAAAAACTTTCTTTATATCCTGGGAAAAAGAAAAAATATAAAGGGTGAGCTCAAATGCTCATTAAGGGTAATCATGGAGAAAATAAAGCAAACCATATACATTTGAACTTCAAAACATGAACATAAAGTTTACACATCAAAATCATGAGTTGTGAAATAAATCTTGGCAGTACGTAAGACATAGGTCATAAAGGAGCATTAATCATGATAAAATAGCATGGTAATTAAACATTTAATTGTGGCAAACCATTAAACACATGATAAGATTTCCATATTATCCAAGGCACTGCTTTCAATACCATCTTAGTGGAAAAAGTCCCTTTCTGAATCGATTTCACTCCTCATTTCAGTCATGTAACACTGAACAGGATTAACTTACCATTCCAGCCATGTCTATCTCATGAGATATAAATCTTTACCCAATGAATTTGAGGGAGATATAGGTCCCACTCATCTCATAATTAAATCATTCTTACGCTTACCACAATATAAACATAAATCATTCATCATAACCCAAAGAATAAAATGGGTTTCATAAACATCATCATGTTATAACATAATCCATATAAAACAAATGGATATCATTTCATCATAAGAGAATAAAAACCATGTTAATCATAGAGACATTATACTTGAAACATACACATATAAAAATAATTTCATCTTAGATGGAAAATGGTTCTGATAAAACACTTGAAATGAATTCTAGAGGAAAATATCCTTTCTTCTTCAAAATCACTTTATTTTCACAAAATTCATTGAAATTTTAAAAGAAAAAGATTTTTTTTGAAAATATTCATAAAATATTGTAGAGTACGCTTCATGAAAATAAGGTGTCATAAAACCGTAAAAATCTGTTCTTGCCGTATAAGTTAAAAAACATTCTTCTCGTACTTTTTCCAGAAAAGTCAAAAAGTACCTCGTATGGTAAACAAAAGAAAGATTCCTTACATACCATGTAGTAAAAGTAAAAAATGGTTAAAAATAATATTAATCATACATGAACCCATTTTTAGAAAACAGGGACATGGATGATAAATATAACCCAAGTAAATACTTATGAATAAACAATCTAGGATAAAAACGAGATTGGAAAAGTTATCCTTTACCTTAGGACTGATATGCTTTGTACATATCCAAACCTCCTATATAATGATTTAAATAATTTTATTTACTTATTATGGAATCATATTCATTATAATGATAATCATATATGGTTCACATATGACTTTAAATTACCCGTTCTTTTATAAATTCCATGTTAAAGTAGTGTTTTGGGTAAAATTGTTTTATTTATTGTACGTGTTTGGACTTGTTGTTCTTGATATTATTATTCATTATATCATGATTTAATTACTTCTAGAATGTAAATCATTATTTATATATCATATATATTCAGTATATATATATATATATAATAGATAGATGAATGAAATGAAATACACCGTTCATAGAGACGGTAGGTCGTACGTACGCATGAACGATGTTTTCCTTTATTTATTGACTTGAATGGAAGTAAGTAGATGAAATATATATATAAATAAATCCAGTATCTTCATTATTTCATTATTATTCATTATATATACTTTATAATCATTCTTGAATGGTTAACATGGAGAATGAATCTAATCGCGTCATGGAGACGGTAATCCGTACGTACGCACGAGCGATGATATCGTTCCCATATTTATTGAATGGAATTGGAGTGGATGATATAATACCTTATAATTAGTATTATGTAATAATAATCATATATAGTTATTATTTACACCATTATACCCATCCAAGTAAGGTGGTGGTGGAAAAACTGATAACACCATACCGTGGAGACGGTATTCCGTACATACGCACGCATGGTGATTTCGTTTTCCGTAGGATGGATAGAAAGTGAAATAGGGTTGTTTCATATTTATAATAAAATATCAGTATATAAGTAATACTGATTTTATTACTTTATAATGAAACAACTAAATAAGAGGAAGTAGAAGAAGAAAGAATCTTGAAAGAGTCGGTAGAAGAGATTACCTCTTCCTCGACGCACCTCCTTTAAACTTCTTCTTAGGGAACTAGAGTTGGTCGTTTGAGAAGACCAGAACCTCCATAATGTTTCTATAGAAGTGTAGAAGACAAATGGGCAGGGTTTTTTCAAGCTTCAATGCTCAAAAGGGTGTGTAGAGAAGAGGTAAGGGGTTACCTTTTTATAAGGGTGAAGAGGGGCACCTTAGGAAAACATAAAATATTATTTTATAATAAAGTCATATTCGGTTTTTAAAAGCTCCAAATTAATTTATTTTGAAGATAAGGTGGGGGTGAGTAGAAATACTATCAACCAATAGTTTTTAGACAAGTTTATGTTTCTATTTTAAACTTATATTTTAGATTTAACTCTAAGTTAAATAATTTAACTTTTACCATGTCCTCTTGTTTTCTTACACTATATGGTTAATAAACTTACTATAACAAGAAAAACGAACCCCAAGTGGTTAATTATTAATATATATAACCTTATATAAGTCATTTTTCTAAAACATATATTTTTAGGAATAAAATAACAATTAATAATATAATATTTGTTTTAAAAACTATTTTATGTCAATTTTGACACTATTTGGTACTTGATTTTTTTGAAAATCATAACAGCATGATTAGTTCGAAAGAAGTTAATTAAATCAATAAAAACTTGTCTTATTAACCTATAAAATTAGTATAATTCATAAAAAGTCTCAAATTACTTTTATTTTTGTATTTATAATATCAATTATGTTAGTATTTCATTAATAAGGTAATTATTGCATCATCATTGTGTCATAAATTAATTAACATATTAAATGAATAAAAAATATAAATAAAATACCATTATGTAGGAAATCATTTTAGATTTCTAATCATTATTTATAGTCGAATTTATCTTATTTATAACCCTCTAATAAAAATATTTTATTTATTAAACTTTTATTTTAACTATTTTAACTCTTCTTTAAATATAATAATAATAAGTCCTAATCTAATCCAAGTGGACCTAAATGGTCATATTTTATTCCTAAGGTTGTTTTTGGTCGAATTACACTTATCTAAAAGAATTAGGACATGTGTTAGAGTAATAGTAATACCATTTTTACCCGTAATTACCCTATTTACTTTTAACCATGGTAAATAAAAGCAAAAACTTACTATTCACCAAAAATTATTTTTTTCTTATTGAACCACATTTTACTCCTTGATATTAACCTTGTCTCTTAGATATTCTAAATTCCACTCATAGAAGTGGTAAAATTATTTTTTATGTAAATTTGTAAATTTTTCTAGGAGGTAGGTAAAAGACGGTGAAAAGTTCAATAAAATTTCTATATGTCTAAAATTATTATAAAATGACTTCAATGAATTACATTGAACTTATATAGGTATTATGTATCAATTTTTACCTAAAATAAATTTAAATAAAATAAATAATTATTTATATAAAAAGTGGTTTTTAAATAGTAACCCAGTGTTTTCACTATTCATCAAAAATTTAATGTTTTCAGAAAAATACCAAAAAATCACCCTAGGATAATTTCGATATTCTAAATCCAAAAATGAAGTCCATTTTGAAAGATTAAATTTATAAAATTTCAAAAAGTGTTTATTACTATTCATAATGGCTAATTCATAATAATATTATAATAATATCGTTTTTAGTGAAACTCGGTATTGCGTACTACACACACTATCAAGGATGGTCTTGATTGCATGTAATTCAAGCCAAGTCAGGGATGCGTGTAGTGCATGATCTGTTTGGTGTTGCGTATAAAATAATCAAAACAAATTTATTTCTACATTAAACAAAATCTATACTTAATTTTGCGTAATATAATTTACACATAACGAACTTGAAATTGTGTATAACAAGATCCAGAAATAGTGTTGCATATACTTAAAGCTAATATAGTGTTGCGTATAGTGAAAGCTAATTTTGGTGTAGCGTACAACACAATACAAAAATTAAATTAAAATGAATAATTCTCATAAAATCCAGGGTTGTTACATTCTACCCCCCTTAAAATGAATTTCGCCCTCAAAATTCTTCGGTGTTATAAATGGTTTACTACTCAAAAGTTTCTTTAATATAAACCCACATCGTAAAAAGGAATACCAAAACATATCTTGAAAAACTAAAGTATGAAACGTAATGGTTACCAAGATTAACTAATCACTGGGTTTCCACATAGAAGAACTTAGGTGAAAATGTTGATATGGAAGAGAAATCTAAACATCAAGTTCTGGTGGAGAGTGGTAGAGAACATGGATATGAAAAATCCAAAAATCATATAGCCATAAATTTGTGATGATCTAAGGTGTCATCTGATTCATCAGATATAAGAGCACTAGGACAAAAATTTTGGTCTTCAATATCATTTCCCTAAAGTTTAAATTTTGAATTAGAAGAAATACTTACTTGATTTTGGTACAATATTACTATTGTTTGTACCTTGAACAATTTCCACTTCATCTCTTAAAGAAAGGAAGTTGAATTTGTCTTCCGTGAACTGTTAGCAGATCATGCGATAGAATGATTGGTCATTCCATCTATCTCAAACAAGAGGATAGAAAAAGTTATTAAATATACATAAGTCCATCTATGGTGAGGTTAATCGTATATGATTTCAAAAATGGACTTATACTTCATCTATAATACCGCTTAATATAATAAACTAGTTTCTACTAACCAGGGACTTCATGTAGGTCAGTGGTAGGCGATAAAGGCATGTCTCACTTCGGTTGTGGGTTCGATTCACACAGCCTTGTCCGAAGTGATGGGTTTTCGTCCATCCTGTAGGTTGTCCTTTTTCTAAAACAACACTATTATAAAATTACAGAAATAATATTGAAAAAAGTACTAGACTTAAACAATACTATCTAATGTCCAGCATAATCCATTCCAATATTTAGACTTATCCAAAATATATATGTCCAATACCATAGTATAATGAAAATGATTACTGGAAAGGTCACATAAGAAGCACGTGAATACCATCATTTATCCCCCATATATCATAAGATATATATTGATGATCACATTCCAAACATCTGAATACCTTAATCATGTATTCTCTTGAAACATGAATTACTATAGAACCTTAGTGAAAACATGAATTCTGTCAAAAGTTAACTCTTTCCACATACCAAAATCCCACAATTTCTATATACTCAAACCGTGATATCACTTTTTCCTTATATTAGTCATGAGCTCATTAATACTATCAAACATTTCATTATCTTCTTATCCCTTATTTATGCACATATTAGGTTCTTTCCAAAAATAGTTGAATAACCATTCAACGTTACTGGTACCATTTAACATATACATTAAAAACTCAAGCAAAGGAAACAGTGTAACAATCTTTAGAGTTTTCTTTATTCCATAGTACCATACATTATTCTTGATAAACATACAATCATTACACTACCTTATTAAACCACTAACTGAACTTCATAATTTATTCCATATCATATATCATTTGTAGTCTCTTCATCATCATCCATATAAATACTAACCATATTACCATGTTGATTCTCATTATGAGATTTTCCCTTAGGGCATTGGTTTGCATAATGCCCCTACATTCTACATTTAAAACACTTAACTGTTTTTGATGTCTTAGCAATACCATAATCCTTGTCTATGGTGTTAACTGAACCCTTTTCCTTTACAATTACTAGTTTGTGTCCTTCATTTCCACACCCAATGCATCTTCCAGTTCCTTTGAAACATTCTCCCTGATGCCTCTTCACACATGATTTACATGATTGAAATTGAACTTTCTTTCCTCTATGATCATCATGAAACTCCATCTTTCTCTTATTAGATGAGTTGGGAAGCTTACGAAAGTTGAGATTATTGATCATATTATGAGATTTCTGATTAGGCATAATAACGATATGTGGACTTACAGATCCAATTTCATTTGGTTTATCATGAAGAATATCATTCCACTATCCATCATATCCTCCATTATCATGAATCTTCCTGTTTCCAGTCGTTTTCTAAAACCCAAAAAGAATAGTCTGAGAGGCTAAAATCATAATCAAGGGGGGTTAACGTCAATATCTAACATCTTAGGTGTAATTCTAATATCGTTACTGTAATTCTAGGACTATAACCTATACTTATACTTAACCTTAGAGACAACCTTATACATACCTTAGAAATATCTCTAGGGATCTCACTAAAGTTCTCGCGTCCTAGTATCCAATGGTTGACTAAACCTTTCCTATAATACCAACTGTAGAGACCAAAAGCTTGACATACATGGACATTACATTACTTTTGCGGAATACTTAATACATAACAAGAACCAACACTCAATGACCGTAATATTTTAGTGTCTTTGGAAACTCGGAATATAATCTTCTAATCTTGGTGAAAGATCTTCAACATATCCCATAAATATAATCCTTTTTTTTCTTTCCTAAAACCTTTATTTATATCATGGGGAAAATAAAACATATAAAGAGTGATCTCAAATTCTCAGTAAGGGTAAGCATGGAGAAAATAAAACAAACCATATACATTTGAACTTCAAAACATGAACACAAAGTGTACACATCAAAATCATGAGTTGTGAAATAAATATTGGTAGTACGTAAGGCATAGGTCATAATGGAACATTAGTCATGATAAAATAGCATGGGAATAAAACATTTAATTGTGTCAAACCATTAATCACCTGATAGGATTTCCATAGTAGCAAAGGCATTGCTGCCAAGACCATCTTAGTGGACAAAGTCCCTTTCTGAATCGAGTTCACTCCTCATTTTGGTCCTATAACATTGAACAGGATTAATTTACCATTCCAGACATGTCTATCTCATGAGATATAAATTTTTACCCAATGCATTGGAGGTATATATAGGTACCACCCATCTCATAATGAAATCATTCTTACGTGTTCCACAACATAAACATAAATCATTCATCATAACCCAAAGAATAAAATGGGTTTCATAAACATAATCCCATCATAACATAATCCATATAAAACAAATGGATATCATTTCATCATAAGATAAGTGAAACCATGTAAATCATAAAGACATTATAATTGAAACAAAAACATATGAAAATAATTTCTTCTTAGATGGAAAATGGTTTTGATAAAACACTTGAAATGAATTCTTGAGGAAAATATACTTTTTTGTTCAAAAACATTTAATATTCAAAAAATACCATGAAATTTTAAAAGAAAAATATTTTGTTGAAAATAGTCATGAAATATTGTAGAGTAATATTCTTGAAAATAACGTGTTATCAAACTGTAAAAATCTGTTCATTCCTTATAAGTTAAAAAACATTCTTCTCATACTTTTGCCGGAAAAGTCAAAAATTACATCGTATGGTAAACAAAAGAAATATTCCTTACATAGAATGTAGTAAAAGTCAAAAATGGGTAAAAATAACATTAATCATACATGAAACCATTTTTATAAAAAAGGAACATGTATGATAAATATAACCCAAGTAAATACTTATGAATAAACAATCTTGGATAAAAACGAGATTGGAAAATTTATCCCTTACCTTAGGTCCGATATGATTCATACGTATCTGAACCACCTGTATAATGATTTAAATAATGTTATTTACTTATTACAGAATCATATTCATTGTAATGATAATCATATATGGTTCACTTGTGACTTTATATTACCCGTTCTTTTGTAAATTGTATGTGAAAGCAGCGTTTTGGGTAAAATTGTTTTATTTATCTTACATGTTTGGACTTGTTTTTCTTGATATTATTATTACTTATATCATGATTTAATTACTTCCAGAATGGAAATCATTATTTATATATCATATATATTCAGTATATATATATATATATAATAGATAGATGAAGGAAATGAAATACACCGTTCATGGACACTATAGGTTGTACGTACGCATGAACGTTGTTTTCCTTTCTTTATTGACTTGAATGGAAGTAAGTAGATGACATATATATATATAAAAATCCAGTATCTTTGTTATCTCATTATTATTCATTATATATACTTTATAATCATTCTTTAATGGTTAACATGGATAATGAATCTCATCGCGTTGTGGAGACGGTAATCCGTACGTACGTACTAGCAATGATATCATTCCCATATTTATTGAATGGAATTTGAGTAGATGATATAATACCTAATAATCAGTATGATTTAATAATAATCATATATAGTTTTTCTTTACACCATTATACCCATCCAAGTAAGGTGGTGTTGAAAAAACTGATTACACCACGGCGTGGAGACGGTATTCCGTACGTACGCACGCGTGGTGGTTTCATTTTCCGTAGGATAGATAGAAGGTGAAATAGGGTCGTTTCATATTTATAATAACATATAAGTATATAAGTAATACTTATGTTTTTACTTTATAATGAAACTAATAAAGAAGAGGGAGTATAATAAGAATGAAACTTGAAAAAGTCTGTAGAAGAGATTACCTCTTTCTCAACGTACCTCCTTTAAAATTTTTCTTTGGGAACTAGAATTTGACTTTTGAGAAGACCATAACCTCCCGAATGTTTCTAGGGAAGTGTAGAAGGGAAATGGGTAGGTTTTGGCCGAGCTTCAAGGCTCAAAAGGGTTTGTAGAGAAGAGGGAAGGGGTGCAATTTTTATAAGGGATGAGAGGGGTACCTTAGAAAATCTTAAAATATTATTTTATAATAAAGTCATATTCGGATTTTAATAGCTCCAATTTGATTTATCTAGAAGATAAGGTAGGTATGGTTCTAACTACTCTCAACCAATAGTTTTTAGACAGGTTTACGTTACTATTTTAACCTTATCGTTTAGATTTAACTCTAAGTTAAATAATTTAACTTTTACCGTGTCTTCTTGTTTTCTTACACTATATGGTTAATAAACTAACTATAACAAGAAAAAATAACCCAAAGTGGTTCATTATTAATATATATAACCATATATAATTTATTTGTCCGAACCTTAGATTTTTAGGAATAAAATAACAATTAATAATATAATATTTGTTTTAAAAACTATTTTATGTCAATTTTGACACTATTTGGTACTTGATTTTTGTGAAACTCATAATAGTGTGATTAGTTCTAAAAAAGTTAATTAAATCAATAATAAAATGTCCTATTAACCTATAAAATTAGTGGAATTTATAAAAAGTCTCAAATTAATTTTATTTGGGTATTTATAATATCAATTATGTTAATATTTCATTAATAAGGTAATTACTGCATCATCATTGTGTTATAAATAAATTAAATTATTTAATGTCTAAAAATTATAAATAAAATACCATTATGTAAGAAATATTTTTATATTTCTAATTAATATTTATAGTCGAATTTATCTTATGTATAACCCTATAATATAAATTTTTTAGTTATTAAACATTGATTTTAACTATTTTAACTCTTCTTTAAATAAAATAATAATAAGTCCTAATCTAATCCAAGTGGACCCAAATGGTCATATTTTATTCCTAAGGTTGTTTTTGGTCTAATTACACTTATCCAATAGAATTATAACATGTGTTAGGGTAATAGTAATATCATTTTTACCCTTAATTACCCAATTTACTTTTAACCGTGGTAAATAAAATTAAGAAGTTACTATTCACAAAAAAAAATTATTTTTATCTTATTGGACAACATTTTACTCCTTGATATTAATTGTGCCTCTCGGATTTTTTAAATTCCACTCATATAAGCGGTATAATTAAGTTTTTTTATAGATTTGAAAATTTTTCTAGGAGGTAGGTAAAAGACGGTGAAAAGTTCAATAAAATTTTTATATGTCTAACATTATTATAAAATGACTCCAATGAATTAAATTGATCTTATATATGTATTATGTATCAATTTTTACCTAAAATAAATTTAAATAAAATAACTAATTATTTATATAAAAAGTTGGTTTTTAAATAGTAACCCAATGTTTTCATTATTCATCAAAAATTGAAAGTTTTCAAAAAAATACCAAAAATTCACCTTAGATTAATTTCGATATTCCAAATCCAAAAATGAAGTCCATTTTTAAAGATAAGCTTTATAAAATTTAAAAAACTGGGAATTATTATTCATAATGGCTATTTCATAATAATATTATAATAATATCTCGTTTAGTGAATCTCAGTGTTGCGCACTTCACACGCTATTGAGGAAGGTCTTGATTGCGTGTAATGCAAGCCAAGTTAGGGATTCGTGTAGTGAAAGCTTCATTTGGTGTTTTTTATAGCATAATCAAAACATATTTCATTTATACATTAAACAAAATCTATACTTAATGTTGCATAAAATAATTTCCACAAAATGAACTTGGAATTGTGTGTAACAAGATCCAAGAATAGTGTTTCATATACTGCAAGATAATACGGTGTTGCGTATAGTGCAAGATAATTTTGGTGTAGCATACAACACAAGACATCAGTTAAATTAAAAAGAATAATTCTTAGAAAATCTCAGTTTGTTACATTTACCAGAAACTCCGGGAAATAAATTTGTCACTCCGGAAAAAGCCCAAGAAAATATTGTTGAATAAAAAGGTGAAGAAGAGGTAGAAAATAGTAGTGTCTTTGACGATCTTATAAAGCAATTTTATGATTACTGTGAAAAAGAAACCCCTTCCAAGAAACTGTCAATCGGAACTTTTGATGCAGAGTCTTCGAAGATCGTAACTCCTAGGAAGGATGAGGAAGTTGAAGATGAGAAGGGCGAAGAAGAAGTTAATAATATGTATGAGGAAGACATTTCAAACCCATATTTCATACATCCTAATGATACTGAGGCTAGAGTTGAGAAAATGAATATAGATGAAGGTAGAATTGTTTAGCTGAGTGACAGTGAACACAAATCTCCAGATGAGGAAGTCATTCCGAGAACAGAAAATGGTAAAAAATTGGTTGTTGATACACCCACTAAAGTGGTTGTGAAAAATAAATATGTTGGTGGAACATCAAAAAAGAAGATTTTTTATCTATACCAATAGTCCTCACCATGAAAATTCTTGGATTCAGAATCATCTTCATTTGAACATGATTTTGTTGTCTAGTCTTTGAAGAAATTGGTTGGCACCATTCTAATTTTCCCAAGCATAGACTTCTGATGTAAAATGATTCAACACAAAATATATCAAAAAAGCAGATTCAGTGTCCATGGTGATGTAAAAGTGTGTTAATATAGAGGCAAACTTCAAATCTTTCCTTATCAACTACGATTCCCACAAAAGGTCTTGTATGAAAATGGTTGGCTGGTCAAAGAAGATAGTTAAAGTTTTGAGAGAACATGATGAGTTTCAAGATGGTGTCAATAAGGCTTTTGACATTGAAGATGGTAAAATCAAAAATCTCACAAATATATTTTCAGAAAATCAAACCATTGAGCAGAATACCCAGATTCAAGAATTAAAAGATCTGAATGGGAAGTTGTATTCTATTGCTCAAAGATGGAAAAGGAAAATGGATCTTCGGATTGAGATTAAAGAGAATATTTCCAAGCTAGAAGAATTCATGAAGGCTCAAAAATATATTCTCAAGGTTCAAGAAGATAAAATCAAAGCTCTTGAGAAGAAAGCATAGGATCAGGATCAAATTCTTAAGGGAGCATAGGAAGACCACAAAGTGCTCAAAAAGTAGAAGACCATAGTCAAGAAGATGATACCAAAGGAAATGGAAGGATAACTATGTTCTAATCCGATCTTTTGTTGTATTTTCTTCCTTGTACCAATTCATTCTAATCATAATGAAATTTTTGGCTTCTTGTATTTTGGATGTGTTGTACTAATCATTGAGGTACCATAATTTTTTTTCCATTCCCTCAAACTCTTTTCAAAAATCATAAAGGTAGATAATGGAAAAATAACACCAAGTAAACAAGAAATATCCATGTGTAAGGGGGAGTATAACTAAGGGAGAGTTTTCATCATAGATATTTCTGTACTCAAGATAATAAAAAATCTCATTCCAAAAATCTAGAATGAAATCCTTAGTGTTCCAATTACAAAGGGGGGGTTAGTCATATTCATCTTTTCCCATATGATAAGGGAGATAAGATTTATTTTCAAATTCTTGAAAAATAATTTCTAAATCCTTATATTCATTTTCATAAGGATGTTTGTGCTTTCCAAAAAGGGGGAGATGGTTGAGTCAATAAGGTTTTCCTTATAACTTTTCCATTCCTTCATACTTGGAAGATATAGTTGAGTCAATAAGGTTTCCTTATGAATTTACCATTCATTCTTGTTTTGAAAATCACAAAAACCTTATCTCAAGAAAAATTTCATTTTACCCTATGTATTTCTTTCATAAGGAAAATTTCCTTCCCCAAGGAAATTCATCCTTACCATGTATTTAATTATTCATTATCATGTCTAAATGTAAAATTAGGTTTCATACCGAAAACTTTAGAATCATATAATACTTAGATAAAGAGAATTCTATTTTCAGGATCTGAATTCAGGTTCCGAGTTCTCTGAGTTCAGACTTTGAACTCTTCTATGTTCTGACTTCGAGTTCTCTAAATTTAGACTTCGAACACTTATTAGTTCTGACATCAAGTTCTCTAAATTTAGACTCTGAACTCTTCTGAGTTCTGACTCTGAGTTCTCTTAATTCATACTCTGAACTGTGTATGTTCTAACTCTGAATTCTCATAAACTCTGACTCCGAACATTGTATGTTCAAACTCTGAATTCTCATGAACTCTGACTCAGAAATTTGTAAGTGCTGACTGCAAATTCTCATGAACTTTGACTCTGAAATTTGTAAATCTAGATTTTAAATTTCCATGAAATTCAAACTCTGGAATTCTATAGAGTTCAGGTTCCTAATTCCTTAGTGAACAGAATCTGAATATCCTTTTATTATAGACACCGAATGTGTTTTTGGGTAGAAACCGAACTTTTAATTACATACATTCCAAATATTTGATTGTGGTTATGTAACAATATTTTTTCTTACACTTGTTTTTGTTTTAAAATGATTTTGTGCTTTTAGTTACTAAGTAACTAGTGTTTGAGTGACACATGTACAGGTCCCTTTGAAATTAAAGGAAAAATATGACCAATTTAGGAGGGAGATGACTGTTAGAGCTGTGCCTATAAGTAGGAGCTCATTTGAAAGAGCTCACAACCTTGATGATTGTTCTATGACTCTAGAGATTGCATGCTGTTGAATTTATTTCAAGAGAGAGACTCTCATGCTTTGTCCGTACTGAACACCTTGTTCAGATTTTCTTCGTGTGACTCCGAATTTTGATGAGAACATTCGAGGGCTTTCAATTATAGGAAGACAGAGGTGCCGACTAACTTAATGTTTGAGGACTTCCTTTCTAAGGACAACAGAGGTTCCAACTACCTTGAAGTTGAGTGCATGCAGGGATAGCAATAAAGACATTGATCATTATATAGAGGGCTTACCCTGGTGTGGGTAAGATATACATTCTTGAAAGTATAAATCAAGGGACCTTTATCCATGGTTGTTGGTTACCCTTATCTTCGGGTTAAAATACATACTAATTGTTACTTTGTTTGTTTCATGTTTTCCGCTGTATTTTTATTTTTGAGAAAAGTATAACTATCTCATACATCCTTATACTAGTATACTCTGATCTAGTAAGATTCTATACACTTTATGGTAGAATCTTTATCTTTGGAAACTTTTGTTAAGTTTCATTTTCGGATTCACTTTTCCAGAATTTATTTCTCGGAATCATATTTACAGATTCAATCAAGTGTGTAGAACTATAGGTTTTGTGAAATACTTTGTTTAACCTTGTTAAACAATAGAATGGTTTCCTCCAACTCTAAAAGTTCCCAAAGAATTTTTAATGAATACGATTCACCCCCACTCCTCTTGTATTTTGAGCATTATTAGATACATCATTCAGTATCTATATTATTTCAATACTTCATTTGGTATTATTGAGTATATCATACTCCACAAACCATTTCAACACCAACATTGGCCGATGAGGGCCAATAGTGGAAGTTAGTTTTTGGCCATAAATTAAATAATTAAGTAAAAATTATTGTATTGTTAAATTCTATAACTTCTAAATGGTAACTTGGATTAGAAATTCGAGAGTACTGTTAACCTCATGAGTGTGCGTTTCATTTAGGCCAACCCTTACCTCGACCAGTGCAAGTCAGGGGTGACTATTAATAATTTTATGATCATTTATTAAGGTATGTTCAGTAAACATGTCAGAGACAATTTCTAAATTTTGATCTGGTGCTCGGATTAAGAAAACTAAGGGCACCATTGAATTTGTAGCACCAGGTTTCACTTAAGGGAGGCTTAACTTCGACCGCAACAGGTCGAGTGAAGAAGTTAGTTTTCACGTATTTTAAAAAACTAATAAAATAACATAAAAATTGTTACTTTGCTTTTCCTACTTCTTTTTGAGTGGAAGTAGTGGGAATGATGGGTTTTCAAGCCATTTAATGGCATGAATCTCTAGTTTTGTAACCGAACCATTGATAATAAATAGGTTAGTTCATTAATGAACATCATTAATTCCACATTGTGTTACTCACCCACCCCCCCTATTTAAATGGATCTCATTATGGAGTTTTTGACACGACTTCATCAAGGGAGGAACCTCTGGAAATGTATTGTGGCAACATCCAACGACATAGCTCGGAAGCTTGGGCAGCAACGATCCGGGATCGACGAATGCCGATGACCCCATCCAATGAGGAATATTCTGCCACCACATCTGCAACATCACCCAATGGATCACAAGGTAGTGGATGTTATTAAATTAAATAAACTCTCATTTCTTTTCCTTGTTCTTTAATATGGGGGTGTTTATTGAGAATCATCTGAAAGGGGTTTAATCAATATCTATGTGTTGTTTTTATTTTAGAAACCCTTGTTATAAAGCTAATATGGAGGGGCCGGGCCAAATGAAAAAGGCCTAGACCCTCCGCCGCTTGATTTATTTTTGTGTTTTTTGAGGGAAAATTCTGAATTTCATGGCAACACAAATTAGGGGGTCACGCATCAACGCCAACATCACAGGAGGACTGTAGGAACATACAGGAGTGGAAATAGAGCTCCAAAGATTCACTGGTGCCCCATCGATGAAGTGAAAACTCGGCACCGGTGTTCACAGGCCATGGAAGGAAGAGTTGTCGCCAGGCGCCACGGTGGACCGATCGGGTGGTAGGCCCTCAGTCATCCACGTTTTGGTGGAAGGCGGTGTGTCGTCACACACCCCAGGGAGTTGGTCGAGGCATCAATGTTACGGAAGAAGAGAGGGGACCTATGCCACGCGTGTCCAATTGAACAATGGGGTGGGGCCATGGGGCGCTTCCAATTAAAGAACCTGAGCGGCTTTACTATGTTGGAACTTGGTCCGTCATCCAGCCGGCAGACCGCGCTCGCTGGCAAGCCGGTTCACCTGGTAGGGCGATTCCCCTGACATGCCATGTCTAGATAAGGTGGGCCAAGTAGATTTGAACCCGGGTCAGAGCTAGACCGAGTCGATTAGACCGGAACTGGGTCTGGTGGGCCTTGGCCAGAGCGGGTCAGGTCGGTCTGATCGGACCCGGACCCCCTGCGGTACAGATATGCTTAAATGTTCATATCTCGCAACCCATATGTTTGTTTGATGAACCTTCTACGATGATAGATTAATTGGAACGAGACAATCATTTTTGATAATCCACCAGAGTTTTAGAGAAAGTTGGAGTACCATCGGGTTGGATCGTACCTTCATGGGACTTTGTGCTAGATGAAATATGACTGATGTCATGTGTATCGGATGCTCCTAGAATTTAGCATACTTTTGTGAGGTGTATATTAGAGGTAGATCTTACGGAGGATAGTACTATGAGCTCTTGTGTGGATCGTCACTTAAGAGAACCTGTGTGGATCATCACCTAGGGATCTGGTGTGGATCAGCTTCATGTGATCCTATGTGGATCAGTACTTAGTGATCATGTGTGGTTCAGCACTGATCTTGTGGGGGTCAGATCCTGTATGGGTCATCGCTCAGTGATCATGTGTGGGTCAGTGAATACCGATTATGTGTGTGTTATATCATGTGTGGGTTAGCGCTCAGTGATCCAGTGTAGTTTATTACATATTGATCCTATGTGGGTCCGATCCTCTGTGGGTTAGTGGGGGTTAGTACATATCCCTCATGGGTGGGTTGGATCTATTGTGGATCTCTGGGGGTTCGTACCTATTAATCATGGGTAGGTCAGATCATGTGTGGGTCAGCACGATTTTGTACCTATTGATTATGTGTGGGTCAATAGTAGTGCCTCTTAACAAAATAAGATGATATAGCCTTATGACTAATCATTTTTACTTCTATACTTAAGCTATACAAGTTTGAGCTAAGTCTTTTCCATGTGATTTTTTATTAAGATCATGCTTTGTGGTTTTTCCTTTCTGAAATTCTAATAGACCTTTGGGTGTCTTGGGGTCCCTACTTTTTGTTGTTATACTTACCACTACATGGGATTCGACCGCACCTTGGTGTGTCTTGTGCAGACAACGGACTGCTAGATTGAGCCCTGAAGAGTCAGGTCATGACAGATCATATAGGTTATTGATAGACAACGTGCGAAGGTGACCAGTAGATGAGGAGAGAAGCGGTGAGAAGGTTTATGTACTCTTTATGTGGGAACATTATGAGATGACCTTAGGAGAAATTTTCCATTTTTTTGTTCTTCCTTTTCTATTGTTCTTGTATTCTGGCCCATTTACTTTTATTACTCACTTTTACACTCTGTGGGGGTTTTTACTTATGATTGCACCTTTATTCTTTCATATTGTTTACTTGTGTGAAGTGTTCCTAGCCTACGTGTTTATAGGTTTTTGAATCAATGCCTTCCCATTTTATGTATATGCCTTTCTGAGGCTAGTCTCCAACCCCTGGCTTATCTAAGGAGGGCTTGGGATAGTCACGACATGGGCCTTGGGGAATGGTGTCACGACCCGCCTTCACCAAAAGGAGAAAAGGGTCAGCAGGTTGCCAATCCCTTCCTTCTTTAATTTGAAGGGGAGATAATGACCCCTGAAACCCCCCCCCCCTCTATAGGTCCCAAAGTGGCCACTAGCACCAAGGGTATAGAAATTACACACAAATGGAAGGCTTTACCCTTTTTGTTTTATAGGATCAAGAGATAAGATAATGAAACCCAACAGCACCAAAACTAAAAGAAAAGTAAATACAAAAGTAACCCATCCCACATGCATGTTCCTAAAGAAAAAGCCACAAAGTACAAAAGTGACTACAAGGGTAAGTACCAAAGAAGGAAAAACAGCAACTGCAACTGCCCCAAAGGTCCGAGCTAGTAAGGTCCTACGCAATCCCTGAAGTCCTCCCAGAATCTTGAAAGCAGTTTTATATACATAGGGTGAGAATACAAGTACACTCAGTATGGAAAACCAAAGACTCTCGTGCCCAAGTGTGGGAACGTACTAAAGTCCTGTGAGAAAAAGGAGTAAACCAAACACCTAACAAGATAAACTATCCACCCAAGCCTCACCAAGGCACACTCCCCAAACAATACAAGTCAAGTAATATATATAATAAGAGAACATCGATGTTTGGGTACCCCACGCCACATTCCCACTGGTTATTGGGACATCCTACGCATCTAACCAATCCCACCATTCTCACCGCAGTCCCACTGCCACACCCGCCCGCACACACCTGGGCCACAACCACACGCTGTCCCACTGTCGAATCTCGCCCATAAACACCGAGGCCACAACTTTCACACGTAACCATGCCTGTAAACACCTAGGCCAGAACAACCACCGCCACGCCTGAAGACACCAGGGCTAGAAGATCCACTGCCACGCCCGAAGACACCTGGGCCTCATCCCGAAGATACTTGGAAAACTACCTGTCCGCACACACCTGGGCCATAACCACCACACTACCATGCTTGAAGATTTTTTGGCGAATAATGGACCTCAGGCCATCACAGTCTGCCCGAAGATACTTGGGCTATCCTGGAAAGGGATCAGAAAAAGAGCTAATAACCATCCACTAATAATAGTGTTGGGAAAAACACCCTCCCCCATGAAATGGGGGTGTTCGGCACTAAGTGCTCAACTTGGGTGGGGCGCGAATAAGTAACACAAAACTACAAGTATGTATATAGGTAACATGAACTCACCAAATGTTAGGTTTTTCTTCAGCCAGCCTAAAGGACACAAACAGCACTCAAGTCTGAGTCACGACTCTCATCAACAAAACCCATTTGTCCCTTTTTTGTTTTTATGTTTAGTAATAATGTTTAAATAAGTTTATGCACTACTGGGAAACTAACACCATAATAATAACCAAGGAAAAGAAACCATCCAAACGTCAATTTAAGTGGTCACATATGATTCTCTTGTAAAGTCACAACAACAAAAGGATAAGTGAGATCCCTCGAAGTATTGGGAACCAAAGACAACCCCGAGACACTGCCCCATGTCCCCCCCCCCCAAAGGTTTCTCATCAACAGAGGATCCCACCCCAATTCGTGATATAAACAAGGTAACCACTTGTTCTTAAAACTCAAAACCGCTGAATCCATAACAACAGGGGATCCCATCCCCAATTTCATAACCACTAAGAGTATAAAAACAGGGGATCCCATCCCCTCCCACATCTCCAGTAATCGGCCCGTAAAATAAAACAATCAACCACTACCACCAACAAAAAGCAGGGTCATGCAGGTATTTTCAGATTTATAAGATTTAACACACTCCATGATTTCAATTTACGTGTGCTTTAACTAGGGGTTATCAGAGAAGGGTTGATCCAGGTGCTTTCAATTTATTTAGTCGGGTGTACGTGATTAACCAATTTCCTTTTTACAGCCGGAGATCACAACCACAAAAAATCCATTTAAAACACCACCAGGGGTTCATTAGTATGTAGATAAAGACCACCAACATCCATCATTTTCAGTAGGCGTAAGCCCGCAAAATTCAGAAAGAAGACCATAACATAAAACAGCATCAACGATTACACCCCCCCCCTTCTTTCTTTATAGCATCCATTCATTATATTTATTTAGGTCTAGTTTCTCCAATTATACAGAATCAAAAGAACGCCCACCCTGTATGATACACAAAAAGGAAAGACGGAGTAGAAATTCCTTACTTTTAAATCGACGATCCACGATAAAGCTTGGCGCGGAACTTCATGTATAGAGATACGACTCGCCTGAATGAAAAGTGGCTCGTCTGAATGACGGGTACACTAGAGCAGGGTGAACGAGAAAAGAACCCTATGGAAAACCCTTTTGTTTATAAGGATGGGGACGGTTCAGATAAGAACGTGAAACCGCGTAAGGCGCGGGGTCGTGGGTTGACCACGTGGCCCAAAACATCATTAAAAAGATCGGGCGGTTTAATACGATGCACACACATGAATAATCCATTAAATATTTAATTAAAACATTTAGGGAATTACCGGTCTTTTAAAACGAGTTTAACGGGGTCAGAATAGGGTTTAAAACACAATTTTCGCAAAAGGGAGCACTACTAGAAAGACCCTGTGGGGGTAGGCCAGAGCCACTGGTAGCTGAGAACCACTGGTGGCTGACAGCTATCGGTAGACCGAGATACCAGTAGGCTGGAGCTACCGGTTGACCAAGCTACCAGTAGGCTGCAGCTACTGGTAGACCGAGCTACCGATAGACAGAGCTACCGGTAGCTGCAGCTACCGGTAGACCGAGCTACGGGTAGACAGAGCTACTGGTAGGTTGCGGCTACTCGTAGGCCTACTACCAGTAGGCTAAGGCTACCTGTAGGCCTACTATTACACCAAACTTCACCTAGATTCCCAGACCAGAAAACCCAACATGAGATTTTCACAAAGTAATGGACCCCTAAAACCCATGACATTACATCAGATACCTCTTAAATGATTCTCATCCTCAAGAATCAAAACAACCCAGAAGGAAAGAGAGGGTCTGAATAACCACCTTGAAAGATACATCGTAGGAGTGAACCTAATGTTAACTAAAAATTCCCTTCTGTCAAGAAACAAGCAACATATCATGTCAAACTGCACAGGCCTGTGGGTTGGGGAGTCTCCTCCCCCATGTCAAGATATTATCTGCTTTGGGCAGCACTGACTCACCCGCACGGGTTTAATCTCATCCACCATAATGTGTCTTGATTAGGGGTCGGGTTCTCTCCTCCCCGTAGCTAGGGCTTTTCACACACATTTAGAGGATAGAAAACCAGTACATTTCATAGCCAAAAAGAGAAAACGTTCTACCACAACAGGTACAACAAAGAACAAAACTCAAAACAACTCTGGGTACTAGGTAAGCATATGCGTTTTCCTCTCCCATGTACTCTAATCAAGCCCACTATGTCTCCACAACACACAAACCAAGGGAATGGTTCATCCACGAATCACCTTCTCCTTGCGATCCTCGATCATCACCGGTATCTCCAAAAAAGTTATGTTGTCCTCGATGTCTAGCTCACCCCAATCAAGGACATGTGAATCGTCGTGCACATAATGACGGAGCTGGGAAAGATAGAAGAAATCATGTATCCTCAGTAGTGGTGGTGGTAATGCTAGCTGATAATCCACTTCACCGACCCGCCACAACACTTCGAAGGGTCCGATGAACCTGGGAGAAATCTTACTCCCCTTGTCGAACCTCCGCTTCCCACGCCGATGGGAGACCTTCAAGAACATGTGGTCTCCAACCTCAAACTACAAGGGCCTCCTCTTGGTATCAGAATATGACTTATACCAGTCCTGGGCCGCCTTCATCCTTTCCCGTATGAGCTGAACCTTCTCTGTCGTGCTCTGTACCACCTCCGGGCCAAGGATGCCCGGCTCTCCGACTTCGGTCCAACACACAGGTGAGAGGCATGGCCTCCCGTAAAAGGCCTCAAATGGGGCCATGCTAATGGTATAGTGATGGATTTTATTGTAGGAAAACTCTACCAGAGGAAAGTATCACACCCATGATCCTCCTGATTCCATAACACATGACCGCAGCATATCCTCCAAGGTCTGGATGGTGCGCTCTGTCTGTCCATCTGTCTGGGGATGGAAAGTAGTGCTAAGGCGCATTTGGGTGCCAAAAGCATGCTTTAATCTTCTCTAGACTCATGAGGTAAACCGTGAATCCCTATTCGAGACTATAGTCCTAGGAACTCCTTATAACCGCACCACCTCATCCACGTACTTTCATTCCAAAGCATCCACAGTACTCGACTCCCTGATCACTAGAAAGTGATCCAATTTTGTCAACCGGTCCACTTCTACCCAGATGGAGTCATATCCCCCTTGGACCCTGGGTAGTCCCATTACAAAATACATCGATATGTCGTCCCACATCCACTTGGGGGCATCAAGAGACTGCAGTAGGCCGCCTAGAACTCAGTGTTTCACCTTCACTTGTTGACACACTAAGAACTTGGCCACAGACTCTGCCACTGCTCGCTTCACTCCGGGCCACCAAAACAGTCTATTCAGTCCCTGGTACATCTTGGAAATTCTTGGGTGTACCGCCAGGGGTGAATTCTGGAACTCACTGAGAACCTTTCCATGCATCGCCTTCGGAACAAATATCTTTCCCTGGAAAATCATCTAGTTCTTACCATCCTCCGTCCATCCTTCCGGAGCATTGTCCTGTTCAACTCGGTCAAGAATCACTTCACGCTATGGGTCTCCCCACTGAGACTCTTCCACTTGCTGCAACAGAGGTGACGGCATTGCAATATGATACAGGCATCCTCTACCACTATCCATCCTCACATCCAGGTGTAAGGCAACCAATTCATCCATCGCCTTCCAGGCGTACGCCGACTCTCGGATCGCATCCTTCTGCGTCCTCCTACTCAAGGAATCGGCCACTACATTTCCCTTTCCCTTAGTATAAGAGATCTCGAAGTCGTAATCCTGTAGGAACTCCACCCATCTCCACTGTCGCAAGTTTAGGTCCCGCTGGAAGAAGATATACCTCAAGATTTTGTGATCTGTGAAGGCCACAAAGTGTTCTCCGATGAGGTAGTTCCGCCATAACATTAGCACAATAACGACCGCTGCAAGCTCCAGGTCGTGGGTGGCGTAATTACGCTCATGAGGGCATAGATTCCTAGACCCATAAGAGATCACCCCTTGTCGCTGCATCAACACACATCCCAGGTCTTGTCTTGAAGCATCACAGAACACCTCATACGCCGCCCCATCTTCTGGAAATCTCAGCACTGGGGCACTAACCAACTTCTCCTTCAGATAGATGAAGGATGACTCACGCCGCTCACTCCACACGAAAGCTTGGTCTTTCTTGGTCAGGGCTATCAAAGGGGCTGCAACTTGGGAGAATTTGGGTACGAACCTCCGATAGTAACCTGCCAGCCCGAGGAAACTACGGACCTCTGCCAAATTCTTGGGTGCTGCCCAAGAAACAACTGCCTCAAACTTTTACGGGTCCACCGATACCCCCTGCTCGGACACCACATGCCCAAAGAAGTGCACTTCTCGTGTACAGAACATTCATTTCGACAACTTCCCATAGAGTTGGTACTGTCGAAGGACTTCCAAAACCGTCCTTAGGTTCTCCGCGTGGTCCTCTTCTGACCATGAATAGATCAGGATATCTTCGATGAACACAACCACGAACTGATCCAAGTACTCCCAGAAGATGGATTTCATATTCCCCATGAACACAGCCGGGGCGTTCGTAACACCGAAAGGCATGACCCAGAACTCAAAGTGTCCATATCTACACCTGAACGCCGTCTTCGGGATGTCACTTTCCTTTACTCTCAACTGGTGATACCCAGACCGGAGGTCGATCTTCGAGAACCACCCTTCCCTCTTAAGCTTGTTGAAATGATCCTCTATCCTCGGAAGAGGGTAGCGATTCTTGATCGTCACCTGATTCAGCCTCCTGTAGTCTATGAACAACCTGAGACCACCATCTTCTTTCTTTTCAAACAAGACTGTAGCACCCCACGGTGACGCACTCGGTCGAACATAACCCCTCTTCATCAGATTGTCGATCTGAATCTGCAACTCCCGTAGCTCCGAGGGTGACATCCGGTAAAGAGCCATCGAGATCGGACGAGCACAGGGCTGCAAGTCTATCCCAAACTCGATATCCCGTCAAGGGGGTAGAGTCGTCACCTCCTCATGAAATATTTCCATAAACTCACGGATGATCTCCGGAACCTCCACCATCTCATCATCTACTGGTTCTACTGACAGCTCGGCTAGTAAATAGAGGAGGGGTTCCTCTCGCCTGCTGCCCTTCTGACTGTTCCGCTCTCCGGTGAAGGTAACACATCGGCCACCCAAGTTCGGGAACACAACCCTTACTCGGAAACAGTCGATGACGGAACACACAGAGAATAGCCAGTCGATGCCTAGGATGACATCGTATGGTTGTATCTGTAGAAGAAGTAGATCCCTAACCAACTGATGTGGCCATATCATCAGTCTGCATCCCAGACAAACAAACAACAAGTCGGTATGACCTCTGACTGGTGTGCTCAGCACCAGGGGCACTGGAAGTATCTTGGCATCTAGACCCAAGGCACGGGCTAGACTGGGTGCAACAAAGGATTGCGAAGCTCTGGTATTGAACAAGGCAAAATCAAGGGTACTAAACAAACTGATCATACCTCGAACAACCTCCGGCCCTGCTAGAACTGCTACCTCTGTGGCGTGTAGCTGCCCACGCCCAGCTCCTCTACCCCTTGGCTGTCGGCCACCTCCCCAACCACGCCCCGGTCGAGGTCCCTAAGGAGCGCCCTGAGGTCGGCCTCCTACTCTTATGTCTGCCCCTAGAGGAGCGGGAGCTCGCTTTCCCTACTGCTACTGGAAAGGCTTGGATGGAAGTTGCTGATGGGGCAGGTGTTGGGGATGTCTGCCACAACCGTACTCTACCCAATCCGGGCACTGACTCCGGATATTTCCATGGCTCCCATAGACGAAGTACTGCGGTCCCGAACCGAAGGAAAAGGGTGAGGACTAGGGGATCGAAACTGAAACTATTGCAGCCTGCTCCCTACTGGTCGGAACCTAGAGGGTCCTGACACTGGAGGCCTGGTACTGACGGCCTTCCCCTTCGATGGTCCCAGATATATTCCCTCTCATGAAACTTCTCCTAGGGCGTGCATCCTCTCCACCACTTCGTCCTTCTTCAGGACCTCCATGTACGTCGGCAGGGTAAAGGGCGTAACAGCATACTAGAGGGAGGGTCGAAGCGCCTCCTCCAAACGTCTTTCCCGAGACTCCTCATTATGAAAGAGGTCCGGAGAAAACTGTAAGAGGTCCTTGAACTTGATTCCTAGATCCCTTACTGACATACTCCCATGTTGGAGGGAGAGTAGGACCTGTCTCTTTTCCGCATTCATCGTCGAGGAGAGGAATTCCACCCAGAACTCCCTCTCGAAATCAGCACATGCCACCTCAGCCTCTCTCCTCTCCCCCAGGTAAAGCATCCCCCACTGACATATTGCTCCCCGCATCTGGCTGATGGCCAGAGGAACCCAGTACACGGTCGGGGCCTGAATCAAGCCGAAATTTATCACTAGCTCCTCTAGCCAGCCTTCCGTCTTCATGTCAGAGGTGCTTCCCTCATACCTCTCGAGGGTCTGTCACTGGAAGGCCCGAATAGACTTCTTCCACTAGTTGTTCTCCTCCTCTCGATCAGCTCTCTGCCGATTGGCCAAAGTAGTCTCCGGGGCCTCGATTGTCCGTACCACATGTGGTCGTCTTCCAGGTGCCATATCTGCAAGGTAAGAGAAAAATGCCTAAGCCCAAGTAGTGCAGAATATTGTTCTTTAAAATGTCATTATCTTTTCATTTATTCTTAATTCCCAATACATCCTATAAACACTAGAACACAAGTCATTATGATGCATGTACCTTTCCTAGGGTCTCTACCCTGCAATCAGTGTGGCCTCACTTGGTCATTTGGTAGGTCCAGAGTCCTTGCATCAGATCACGGGGGCCCTAAAATCATGTGTCCTAGCTGATCTTCCCTTGCCTAATTCATGCACCAAGGTCACCCAACACTCTTGCCCTACCATCCCATGCAATCCTCATTATGCCTAACTCTAGACTCCATCCTATCTATCAACCTCCTCTGATATCATTCTGTCACGAACCGCCTTCTCCAAAAGTAGGGAAGGGTGAGCAGGTTTCCAAGCCCTTCGTTCTTTAAGTTGAAGGAGAGATAATGACCCCCGAAACCCGCCCTCTATAGGTCCCGGAGTGGCGACTAGAACCAAGGGTATGGAAATTACACACAAATGGAAGGCATTACCCTTTTTGTTTTATAGGATTGGGAGATAAGATGATGAAACCCAAAAACACAAAAACTAAAATAAAAGTAAAGCCAAAATTAAACCATCCCACATGCATGTTCCAAAATTAAAATCCATAAAGTACAAAAGTGACTACAAGGGTAAGTACCAAAGAAGGAAAAACAGTAACTACAACTGCCCCAAAGGTCCGATCTAGTAAGGTCATGTGCGATCCCCAAAGTCCTCCTAAAATCCTGAAATCAGTTTTATATACGTAGGGTGAGCATACAAGTACACTCAGTAGGGAAAACCAAAGATTATCGTGCACAAGTGGGGGAACGTACTAATGTCTCGTGAGAAAAAGTAGTAAACCAAACACCTAACAAGGTAAACTATCCACCCAAGCCTCACCAAGGCACACTCCCCAAATAATGCAAGCCAAGTAATATATATAATAAGAGCACATCGATGTTTGGGTACCCCGCGCCACATTCCCACTGGTTTCTGAGACATCCTATGCATCGAACCAATCGCTCATAGTCCCACTCCCACACCCGCCTGCACACACCTGGGTCACAACCACACGCAGTCCCACTGCTGAATCCCACCCGCAAACAAATGGGCCAAAACTGTCACACGTAACCACGGCTGTAAACACCTAGGACAGAATAGCCACCACCACGCCCGAAGACACCTGGGCTAGAAGATCAACTGCCACGCCTGAAGACACATGGGCCACATCCCGAAGATACTTGGGAAACTACCTGCCTGCACACACCTGGGCCATAACCACCTCACATCCATGCCCGAGGATTCTTGGGCTAATAATGGACCTCAGGCCATCACAGCCTACCCGAAGATACTTGGGCTATCCATGAATGGGAGTATAAAAGGATCTAATAACCATCCACTAATAATAGTGTTGGTAAAAACACACTCCCTCATGAAATGGGGGTGTTCAGCACTAAGTACTCAACTTGGGTGGGGCGTGAATACGAAACACAAAACTACCAGTATATATATAGGTAACAAGAACTCACCCAAAGTTATGTTTTTCTTCAGCCAGCCTAAAGGAAACAAACTACACTCAAGTCCGAGTCACGACTCTCATTAACAAAACCCATTTGTCCCTTTCTTGTTTTCATGATCAGTAATAATGTTTAAATAAGTTTATGCACTACTGGGAAACTAACACCATAATCATAACCAAGGAAAAGAAACCATCCAAACGTAAATTTAAGTTTTCACACCCGGTTCTCTTGTAAAGTCACAACAACAAAGGGATAAGTGAGATCCCTCGAAGTACTGGAACCAAAGACAACCCCGATACACTGCCCCGTGTCCCCCCCGCCCCCAAAGGTTTATCATCAACAGAGGATCCCACCCCAATTCGTGATATAAACAAGGTAACCACCCAATCCTAAAACTCACAACCACCGAATCTATAACAACAGGAGATTCCATCCCCAATTTCATAACCACTGAGAGTATAAAAACAGGGGATCCCATCCCCTCCCACATCTCCAGAAATCGGCCCGTAAAATAAAACCACCAACCACTACCACCAACACAAAGCAGGGTCATGCCGGTATTTTCAGATTTCTAATATTTAGTACACTCTGTGATTTCAATTACCATGGGCTTTAACCGGGGGTTATCACAGAAGGGTTGATCCGGGTGCTTTCAATTTATTTATCCAGGTGTTTGTGATTAACCAATTTCCTTTTTATAGTAGGAGTTCACAACCACAAACAAACCATTTAAAACATCACCAGGGGTTCAATAGTACGCAGATAAAGACCACAAACGACCATGATTTTTAGTAGGCATAAGCCTGCAAAATTCAAAAAGAAGATCATAACATAAAACAGCAGCAACGGTCACAGCCCCCCCCCCCACTTCCTTCTTTATAGCATCTGTTCATTATCTTTATTTAGGTCTGGTTTATCCAATTCTATAGAATGAAAATCATGCCCACCCCACATGATTCACAAAAAGGAGAGACGAATGAAAAATTCCCTACTTGTTGATCGACGATCGACGCTTAATCCGGGTGTGGAACTTCACTTATAGCGATGTGGATCACGTGAACGAAAAGTGGCTTTTCTAAACTAAGGGTACTCTAGCGCAGGGTGAATGAGAAAAGAACCCTATGGCGAACCCTTTTTTTATAAGGGCAGGGACGGTTGAGATAAGAACGTGAAACCGTGTAAGGATCGGGGTTGTGGGTTGACCACGTGGCCCCACAAGTCATTAAAAATCATGGGCGGTTTAATCAGACACACACACTAGGTTAATTCATTGAATATTTAATTAAAAAAATTAGGGTGTTACCGAGCTTTTAAAATTATTTTATCGGGGTCAGAATAGGGTTTAAAACCCAATTTGCGCAAAAGGGAGTGCTACTGGAAAGACCCCGTTGGGGTAGGCCAGAGCCACCGGTAGCTGAGAACCACTGGTGGATGATAGCTACCGGTAGCTGAGAGGTACCGGTGGTTGTTAGCAACCGGTAGCCGAGCTACTGGTAGGGTGCAGCCACCAGTAGGCTACAGCTACTAGTAGACCGAGCTACAGGTAGGCTGCAGCTACCGGTAGACCGAGCTACCAATAGATGCAGCTACCGGTAGACCGAGCTACCAGTAGACAGAGCTACTGGTAGGTTGTGGCTACCGGTAGACCGAGCTACTGGTAGGCCTAATACCGGTAGGCTAAGGATACCGGTAGGCCTACCGTTATGCAAAACTTCACCAAGATTCCCAGACCAGAAAACCCAACATGAGATTTTCACAATGTAATGGACCCCTAATACCCAGGCTATTATAAATGGGTTGTGAAAAAGTAGTATCAGAGGCGCTCAGTTCTACCATAAGAACTAGGAGTATATGTTTTCAATGGAGCAATATTATTATGTACCTTGAGTTCTGGTTTCAGTTACGGGAGTCTAGTTTTGGTGTGGTGGCCGACATATCCATACACTGGGACCCTGAATTCTGATTTCCATCTCGGTGCACAAAAAGACTAGTTGCATTTATTTTGAAAATGTTTTTTTCTTTTTGATATCTTTGAGTAAGCTCACCAGCTATAACTTAATGATTGTGTTTCATCTTGATTCTCTTTCAATATTTCTCCATGAAGACAACCAACTTGGATTCTAATGAGTGAACATGAGGATGATCCACAGTGTGATGAGGCATCAGTATAAGGACAGTTTCCGAAGATGGTACATTCGGGCAGATTTCTAGAAATACCACTACCAGTTTGTTATCATTTACTACAGGCACTACTGGTAGAGGAAAGATGTAGGCTCAATACCGTACATGAGTTTTTGTAAAATATACCCCTCTAGTTCCTAGGCAAACCCGACTCAGAGGCGGCTAAGGACTGGCTTGAGGTGGTGAACGATTTTCCATCTAGCCAGGGCACCAATATATCATATGGTGGTTTTATTAGTGATTATTCTACATGGTTCAACAGGGTGATGTCATGGTTTATATTACCCATATCTTACATTGAGGTGACTTTTCCATGGACAGATCTTGAGATCCTTTCTCAAGGAATAAGACTCTTTCCAAAAAAAGAAATGGGGTATGTGTTCCCAATAGCTTCGATAGATTTGGTAGGATGACATGTCTGTTGATGAGTATCCATCGATACATACCCCTTCCAGGTAACAGATTAATATGATACAACCAGTTCTTCAGGGCTTGAGCCTCTGAGAGAGATTTCTTTAAGGACATCCAATACACCTATATTCCCCTATGCATTCCTTCTTATGTTAGGACACTAGAAAGAAACTTAGTAGTTGAATGTTCTTTGGATGAGTAGATACAACCACTGAATTTTAGCATTGGGAAAGTAGGAAACTAACGTCAGTCTCAGAGACTTGGATGTGTAAAATTTTTTGGGAAGATGAAGTGATAGGGACATATGAATCTTTAGGGGAGAAGATGATGAAGAGGATCTAGGAGATAAGCAGGAGGTGGTATCTATTTCAACATGTTACAACCACCACACCATTGTGGTCCCCACAAAGCTTAGAGAGCTGGAGGACATGATAAGGGGGTAGCTGCATGAAGTCAATAAGTGTGACCCAGTGGCTCTAGGAATGATTCAAGGTATGGTATGTGTCTTCTATTAGCTGTCTTATTAATAGACATAAGTAATAATGAATCATTCTCTTCGCAAATCTTGTTCAAGACCTAGAGTTTCTCGTTAAAACATTGACATTACCCTTACGTTTGAAGATACCTATGGGAGGAAACTCGATAAATCACCCTTATGCTGATGGGTTTAATTGACCCTTGAGGTGAGAGTTTAAGTTGGAACCTCTTGGTGGTAGCGTCGAGGCCTTTCGACGTTAGTTTGGGTATAGACTAGTCATCCACAATTCATGCTATGATTGACTATTTTAGGAAAAAGGATGGGGTTTATATACAGAGTTGGAATGAGGTTCCCGTGGACAATGAAAAAGGATACCCAAGAAACCAAGGATAAAAACATGCATAGGAGGGTACAACCGATCACTCTTGAGTTTTCCAACCTTACACTCATGGCAGTATGAGTTTTAAATCATCAGTACCCAACAGTAGTGGTTGATTGAGGGAACATCCACTCTAATAATGTTTCCAAGTTTACCTCCCCGCATGGAGAGGGACTTCTACATTAGTATATACCAATTCACATCATTGATATCTATAAATTCATATTATATGAATCACATGGAGCTCTGGGGGCATAGGGTATAGTTGGGAGTCTTTCCGAGGAAGGCCTCATTAAGACCAAGTGTTTAAGGTTATGTGTAGATCACCAGATCTTTAACCATGTCACTGTGAAGAATGAGTACCCTCTACCAAAGGATCGATGACACACTGATCAGTTTAAAGGGTTAGATTTCATGTGGATGGAAAGGTACTCATAGGATTTTCAGCCGTTGAGACAACAGTGATGGTCAGAGTTCCACCATGACTATGAATTCAAGATAGTCTATACTTCTAGGAGGGGCCTGTGGTGGAAGACGTGCTCAGTAGGAGGTCCGGTCTATATTTGCCGAGTGAGGTGACATAGAAGCTAGCCATGTTGCAGATATCATTTTTGGACAGAGATAGAGAAACTTACCTCTAGTATATGATAGTTACTCCCACACTACTTTAGATAGTCAGGGTGGCACAACTTGTATATGTAGACTACGAGGCCCGATTTTCTAAGAAATCCTCATGAAAGGATCCTGATGGATTATCTTGAAGGTGGGTAGCATGTCATCCTCTTCATAGTATACACTACAGTACCAGTGATGCATTGGGAGGAGGTTTTGAGGGAGTTCCATACATCCGCTTTCACAGTACATCCTGGAGTGGGGAGGATGTACCAGAATCATCGATGTTAGTACTGATGGCTAGGGATGAAGAAAGAGATGGTAGAGTTCATATCACGATGCCTCACTTGTCAACAAGTGAATTCTAATCATCAGGTTCCTTCACACTTGAGAACATATTTTTATCCCCATAGTGATGGTCAGACAGAGTGGATCATATTGACCCTGGATGGAATGCTTCATGCTTACAAACCTGGATTTTGTTCACAGTTGGGAAGATCACCTATAATTGTTGTAGTTCGAATAGAACAATAGTTATCACTCCACCATCATCATGTCACTATTAGAGGCCTTTTACGGGAGACCATGCAGATCACCTCTATGCTGGACAGACCCAGGGGAGTCATCACATATGGGTCTAGTGTTGGTATAGGCTACCACGGAGAAGGTTCAGATCATCTAGGAGAGGATAATCATTGCACAGAGCTGGTAGAAGTCTTATTCCGACACAAAACAGAGACCCTTATAGTTCAAGGTGGGAGACCATGTCTTCCTATGGTCCACACCCCAATGAGGATTGCAGAAATTTAGACGGGGCGATAAGTTATCTTTAAGGTTAATCATACCATTCCATATTCTTAGCAGATTTTGCAAGGTGGAGAACCAGATATCTTTTCCCCCACATATGCACTAGGTTCATAACGTTTTCCATGTGTCTTATTTAAGGAGACGTGTTCATGATTCATCACACGTTATCGACTAGTGCAAGTTGGATTTTGAAGATGGGGCGACTTTTATGGAGTTTCTGGTGGAGATAGAGGATCAATAAGAGCGAGTACATCAGGGATGTTCAATCACTCTCTCGTGAGTTCGATGGTAACTTGGGAACCTCCAGGAGAGAAAATGGGAGTGGGAGGCTTAGATTTGTGCTCAGTACCCTCATTTGATTAATTTTCCGTTATTTTGGATCTCGGGGATGTAAAGACCTATGGAGGGGAGAATATAATGACCCTAAATTTTCAAATAATGTTTTTTAATTATAATAAATTATTAAAAGTGTGATAAAATTTACCACATTTGATTACGAGCCTCGGAGTTCCCTAAATGATCCGTCAAAAAATGTTAAGCTCTAAATAGAAATCATGAGCAGTTTTCATGAAAAAAGTGGAAAAACACTTAAACGGGTGTTAATATCATAAATATGAGGGAACTATTGAGTTAATTATGGAGGGTATACCCTAGGCGTGACTTAATATTAGTCAGTGCAAGACTCCAGTGTGAAAACACAATAGTGGAATAACTGTAAATAAAATAATTAAACAATATTATTTTATTTTTCAAAGGCTTATAACTCATGAAGGAGACTCGAACTAAAAATATGATCCCACCACTAAAATTGTGAGGGTATTCTATATTTAGTAATATCCTAATACTAGTTGGCGCGGCCCAAAAGTGTAAGTTAGTTTTTGTCTATAAGTAAAATAATTAAGTAACAATTATTTTATTGTTAAAATCTATAACTTCTAAATAGTAACTCGGATTGGAAATCTAAGAGTACCATTGAGCTCATGATGTTGTTTTTCCCTTTGGAAGAGCCTAACCCTGGCTGGGGAGGGTCGATGGTTACTATTAAAAAAAATTTTATCTTTTTATAGGTACGTTCAGTAAAAATTTCGAGTGATGATTTCTATATTTTGAATAGGTGCTCGGATTACAAATATGAGGGCATTATTGAATCTATAGAACTGGGATTACCTTAAGGGAGAATTAACTTCAACCACTATACTTTAGGTGAAAAGGTTAGTTTTCATGACTTTTAATGAAAAAATAAAATAACATTAAAATTGTTATTTTATTTTTCCGACCACGTGTTGAGCAGCGGTGGTGGGACTGATGGGTATTCAAGCCATTTAATGTCTTGAAACTCTTATTTTGTAAAAATATCATTAATAATTAATAGTTTTTTTAATTAATGAACCACATTTAATTAATCATTGTATTAATCACACCCCCTCTATTTAAATGGAGCTTGGTTTTTAGTTTTTTACACTGGTTCATCAAATGAGGAACCATTGAAAAAGTATTGTGGAAATTTCCACCGACGGAGGATGGATGTTTGGGCGGAAATGATCCGAGATTTATGAACGTCAAAAAATCCATCCAATGAGGACTCTTCTCCCACCACAACTGAATCATCACCTAATGGATCATGAGGTAGAGGGTTGTCAGTAAATTAATGAAACTCTCATTTATTTTCCTCGTTCATGAATTTTGCAGTGTTTGTTGTGGGGGATTTAAATGGGACTTAGTCGATATTTATGTGATGTTTTTATTTGATAATTTCTTTTTATGATTCTAAGATAGAGGGTGCGGGCCGAACGATCAAGGCATGTACCCACCTCCAATTTATTTATCATTGCGTTCTTCACAAGAAAATTTTTAATTTTACGGCAACGCGAATTAGAGGGTCAAGTAGCAACGATGACATCCTTGGAGTATCATAGGCAAAAATGGGAGTGGAAATGGATCTTAGGAGCATCACAAGAGCCCCACGGAAGAAGCGCCAGTGTAGCACCAGAAGAAGATGGAGGCAGCCGACGCTCACCGACTACTGAAGGAAACGGCGCCGCTCGGCACTACGGCAGACCAGACGGGCGTGAGGCACTCGGCCGATCGCATTTTGGAAGAAGGTGGCACATTGTCACATGCTTCAGGGAGTTGTCCGCAGCAGAAGAGAGGGTACCCAAGCTTCGTGAGTCCCATATACAAAAGGTTTGGCCCCATGGGGAATATCCAATTAATGTACCTGAATGACTTTTCCATTCGGGAAATTAGTCTGCCACCCAGTTGGAAGACTGCGCCAGTTGGCAGGCTGGGCCGTTCCGCTTCCCAACGGGCCGAGCCCGTGGCCCAACCCACTCAGTCCAGTTGATCTAGTTCAGTTCGGGCTGGGTTGAACCTGATTCGGACCCAGACCGGGTCGGGTCGGTCTAAGGTTGAGTGGGTCAGGCCGAAACCAGACCCACTTTGTCCCAGATAAGCTTAAAAGGTTGTATCTCGCTTACCAGACATCCATCTAACAAACTGTCAGAGACAATGGAGTTCATGGAACAAGAATCTTTTTATGAGATATTTCACTTGGGTTATGAATAATTTTGGGGTATGGAAGGTTTGGATTGTACCTGAATCCATCTGGGCCCTCATCAATCAAATGCATATAACTCTCAGACCAGGTGACCGACTGACGCACCATCTATTACGTTGGAACACTTATGAAATGACATATTATTGGATTAATTATTCATGGGACTTTGTTCTAGTTGAAATAAAACTGATTTCTTGAGGAATGGATTCTCCTGGAATCAATCGTTCTTTGTGAGGTGCTGATTGGAGGAAGATCTTACGTAGGTAAAACGTAGAGAACCTTTGTGGATCACCAACTAGAGATCCTGTGTTGATAAGCACCTTGCGATCCTATGTATATTATAATCTAATGATCATATGTGGGTCAGTAGCTAGTGATCCTGTGTGGATCAGCACTTAGTGATCATGTGTGGATCACCACTGATCCTGTGTGGGTCAGATCCTGTGAGAGTCAGCACTTAGCGATCCTATGTGGGTCAAATAATACCAATACTATATTGGTCAGATCCTGTGTGGGTCAATTCTCAATGATCTTGTGTGGGTCTAAACATACCAATCCTATGTGGGTTATATTCTGTGTGAGTCAGTGGTGGTTAGTACCTATTGAACCTGGGCGGGTCGGATCATGTGTGGGTTTGCAGGGGTAAGTACCTATCGATCCTAGGCGGGTCGGATAATGTGTGGATCAGTGGGGATTAGTACCTATCAATTCTTTGTGGTTTAAAAGTAGCAATTCTTAACAGAATAAGATGATCTTGCCTTACAACTAATCATATGTACTTTTATACTTATGTTATACCTGTTTTGAGCTGAGCCTTTTTCTTGTGCTTTGTGATAGGGATCATTATTTCTGGTTTATCCTTTTAAAAATTATGAGATGCCATCGATGGTCTCAGTGTCCGTACTGAATATTACTATACTCAACCCTATATGGGATTTGCATGCACCTTGTTGTGTCTTGTGTAGACAATGGAAAACCAGGCTTAGTCTTGAGGAGTCAGGTCTTGAGGGAGCTCAAAGAGGATTGACATATGGTGTGCAGAGGTGAACGGTAGACGTGGAGAGTAGCAATAACAATATATACCTACCCTTCAAGTGGAAACCTTGGAAGATGACCTGAATTTTTTTTCTCTTTTTATTGTACTTCCATTTCTTTTGGGATTCTATTCTAGCCCATTTACATTTTGTACTCACTTTTACACTCAGTGGTGGTTTTTAGTTGTGGTTTTGCCATTCTTCATCTATTGTGTTTACTTTTGTGCAGTGTGCCCTATCTATGCTTGTACAGGTGTTTGAAAAAATGCCATCTCATTTTGGGGATATGCCTTTCTGATTCTAGTCACCAACCCCAGGCCTATGGAAGACAGGCTTGGGGTAGTCACGGCATGGGCACTAGGGGACGGGTCGTAAAAAATATCATGATATTAAACTGTTTCCTTGAGTGCACCATTAAATTCAAAGTAAATGTCAATATTTTCACTTATAAAAGGACATAACCTCCACCCTCATGAAGAGACAAATAAAATTTAATTATTCACAGAATCCTACCCATTTTACCTTTCCTATAATCCCATTATGGTCTTTCAATCTCGTATATATTGGAATAATCTATAAGTCTCCCATATCTAATATAATCTCCAATTGAAGATTTTTGTTTTTAACGTGAGCACTATCTAATTTTTGGTTATTTTAATTTATCTATCATTCCCCATAGAATTTATTATAAATATAATAACATAATAACATAAGTAAAATAAGTAGGCTTAAATGTTATTTTGTTAATTTAACAGTCCTTGTCTACCATCTTCCATACAATTCAAGAAATATTAAATGTCACCTGTGCCTACATACACATTACCGCCTCCCTAAAATACAAGTTTCATTTTTTTAATATCATATTACATGGATGGTCATAATAATGTCTTTAATGTATAAGTAATATATATATATATATATCTGTGTGTGTGTGTGTGAAATAATTACTATTCAGTAATATTAAATAATTTATTTACTTCTTTCAATTCTTTTTATTGAAAAATGAATATTTCACCTCTATGTAGGTGGAGACAATCGTTTCAATGGAAGACATGTTTCTTTTTTCAACACCATGTCAAATAGATGGATCTAAAATGTTTTTTAAGAAAATATATGATATTATGGTCTACTATTTTTCATTAGTAATATTCATGAACAATGATATAAATATTGAATATCATTATAAATTAATATGTCGATATTGATAAATTAATTAAAAGTATAAAATCAATGATTTAATCATGATGAATCAAAAAAATATCATGGAATAATAATATAAATTTATAAATCATTTTGTAAATTTTATTATAGTAATACTTAATTTGTAAATTTTGAACTTTTTACCATAGAATGAGGGTCGATACCAACGTTATGAGACCAATATGAAACGAACCGAACTATTAGCATCTGATGATGAAATAAAATATAAATACATAATATATGCATGAATAATGTTTATAAATTAACTATATAAATGGTACTAGATATGATTTAGGGTTTTTAATGATTTATTGTTATTCTTATTTATATTATATAGGATTTTATACTGTGTATAACCAAGATTTATTCCCAGGCAATGTGGTTTCACATCAAATTCCCTTATTCGTGAAATGATTCAAATTATGCACATATTTCCATTTATATGGTGTATATGATGGATATTTTATTTATAAAATAATTCATAGCACTTTATTAATTGTATATATTGTTAAATTTCCTATTCAATTTTTCATGATGATTTGATTCAGATGATATAAGAGTTCTAATTGTGAATTTTAACTCAATTTCATTTCATTGAGTTACAATTTTTCTTATTGAAATCCATTATTTTAATATGGGTAAATATTTACCTGGGAGAGTATTATGTTTTAGATCCTAATTTTTTTTAGATATATACATTTATATCACATTAACCCCTATTGAAATATTTCTTACCTTATAAATTATAATGTTCTTAAGGGTTTCTTTGTCTCAATTTTAAATTCATAAAACAACTTCCATATTGGTCACCATGATTTCCATTGTAATGTTCACTTAATATTCCATAAATTTATTTGAAAATATTAATTCATGAAATTTAGTATATTTATATAACCAAATATTTTTATTTCGTTTAACAAATTTTGATCCAATCATTACTAAAATCAAATGGGTATCCTCAAAATAAATTTCATTCATTGAGTCATATAAAATATTTAACACCAATATTCTTTTTGTGGTGTATATATTTTTAAAGGAGATAATTAATAATAATTTTTTTAAAATTATCTAGATATAGAAATCAATCATGTGTTCTATTTTCATCTTTTTTTATTCACGTGTTACTAATGTCATAAGATTTTTTTAAAACTCAATTTGTATTCATTGAGTTATGATCATTCTTGTGAAGAATTGTTCTTATATGTCGGGTAAAATCTACACTAGGATTGAATTATATTATACTTCATCTCATGCTTCATGGGATATAAAATTATTTATCATGAACTCTTTTTTAAAGGGTTATACCTTAATTCTTCATTGTAGACCAACATTTTTCTTCTTATATATTCAATGTTGTTAACTGTAATTCCAATTCTATATAATTAAAGTTTCTATTACATGTTCTTATTATATGATCCAAAAATTTCTTATTTTTTTACTTAAAAAAACTTATTACATTATTTCATCTTATTATTTCTCAACACCACTTTAGAGAAAATGTATTATAATCCTTTTTAAAACATTTTCTTCAATAATAGTGTTTTAAAGTATTAAAAAAGAATTGTCCTTTATGAAATATATTGGTTTTCTTGTATATTTAATCTTCCACTCCACATTTACACTTGATAAAAATTATGTATATTTCACGAAGACATTATTAAGATTTAATTTAATACATTTGTTAAAAAAAATTCATGTTATTTTTTGATTTTTTTGAATCTGATTCATATTTTTGTATTTTTATGAAAATTAAAAAGAATGTTTTTTAAAATATTATTTTCATTGTTTCACTTACATATTTTTCTTTATATAAAATATATATTTATCAATTGGGGTTTTTTAATGAATTATCTCCCAGAATAACTTTATTTTTTTGATGGATTATGATATTTGTATGAGATGATGCAATTTTTAATCACTTAGTATGTGGTATAGTTCCATGTGTTCTTATTATAATGATGTTTTACATCTATATCAACATCCTTTTATGTTTTAAAGACTTATTGGGGGAATGTTCATATTTTATGATTCACTTTACTTATAAAGATGGATTAATAAATGGTATATGGAACATATTATGAAATCTATATCTTTTCCTTGGTTAATTAAATAATGTTTGATATATGAATACTTTATGTTCTCTTGGAACACCTATATATGTTTCTCATTATGTGACAGCTGGACCCATAATTGTACATCCCTAAAATAATTTTATAAATTGACATATCATGAGATGACAAGATATGGATAGTAAACCCACACCCATAAGGGGATACATACACTATGAAATGGGGGGGCCGAATTATAAATCCCTATGATGCATTGGATGAATACTTATATCTTACTAGATAAAATATCTGAAATCTGGGAATAACACCAATCCATCATAATACTCAACATCTATTTAATGATGATGTTGACAATCACCCTATATAATTTAAATGTGGTTCTATTCTTAGTTTTGTGTCCCACTCCATTGATATGTGATATGTCTAATATATTATAATTATCAACAATTTGTTTCTTTTATATGTTATACTACATGCATATGTTATATTGTATAGATCAGGATAATTGTTTAATGATTTCACATTTTTATTCCATGGTGTATTTATGTTCTTTTAATATTACATGTTTTTATGCCATGACTTGTCACAACCCATCCCTCAGAGGTTGTTCCGTGACTGTCCCATGCCTCCCTCCCGAAGGCTAGAGGCTGGAAACAAGCACTAAAGGAATCAACCTAGAAGTGGGAGACATTTTTATGAATATATATATGCACAAACACACCTAACCACATCCCAACACATAAAAATGGGGGAACCAGTACCAATAAAACAAGGTTGAGTAAAAGTACAACTGAATGTAAGTGGGCCAGAATACAAACCCATCAAAGAACTATAAACAATAAGTACAAAAATGAAACATGGATGGCCATCTACAGAAAAAAAACCCCTCCTAATCGTGATGGTAGTGAATATACTAGAAGTCAATCAATTATGTCTTGTATGACCAGTCATACTGGGCCCCGCCTAGTCCTAGGCCACCAGGTCCACTGTTGTAGCATCTCTCAATCTCGTCTCCCTGAGTAGCACTGTAGAAACATCGATCATCTACACCAGACACAACACATTTAGGTGAAGCCCATGTAGGGGTGTGTAACATAGTAAATAGTAGGGACCCCAAAACAAAAAGGAAAGAACAAACAAAAATTCTCCATGTAAAGCATGAAACACAATACATTTCACATAGGTATATTCTAGGTAAGTAATAGTAGCATCATCAGTCACATCATTTAACACCTCAACTATTGGAGAACTCCTACTATAGCAAGTAAAATGGGACTACCATGTCACGAAGAGGTGAATCCCACTAAAATTGTACTACTTATGAACTCCTTCCACATCGCATACCTTGGGCCTGAAAAGTCATAGAAAGGTGCTTCTCATTGGGCCAAAAGTCAGCAGTCTTCAAGTCTCACCAGTCGTAGGGTTCTATACGTAGTTCGCTTGGGGGAAATCCTCATCAATCACTTCTAGACATCTGAAATATCACAAAATTCATAGTAGATAATTGTAAAAGATATGTCTCATCAAGAGGGTCCTAATTCCTCAAACGGCTCATCAATCGGACGCACAGTTTGAAACATACAAGAGTTTTAGTAACTAGTGGACCGGTTGCGATGGGGACTGGTCTGACTGACCCGACCAACCCAGCTAGGGGGTCCTACATAACTCGGTTCATTTAGAAGGACTCAACCCAACTTGGAGTCGGTGGAGGTCAGTCTGGTCCGACCTGGCCAGGCGGCTAGGCCCAATAGACCTCACTGGACCCGACCCGGTTGGCCGATTGTCTAGCCCATCGGGTTTTCTGGAAGCCCGATCATGTCTGGAACAACCCAAACGGTGTGCAAGTCTAATCTACCCGTGTGGTTCTATCCCATCGACGCGGGGCTTTCCCAACAGTGCAGTCTGGACCACTGGAGGCTCAGGCCGCCAATAGGGGACCGACCGCGCGGTACGACCTGTGTGAGCACCTGGGACGCGGTAGCCAACTGCGTCCCCTCCCTGTCTAAATGTGACCCATAAGATACTGGCAACACCTCTTATGTGTTTCTTGCATGGAACCATATCCAACTCCACCCGAAGTAGACGAGCGACGACTTTCCTCCTTCCATGCGGATGCGCGAGGCTCCTCAACCTACCGCGGTCAAGGACCGTTGCTTCCATCTCATCTGAATGTCCCAAACTTGTGAAGTTACTCCACGCGGTGCTCCACATGAAGCCGCCACCTCTATCATTCCACCACGACTGATGTGTCGCGGTCTCCTAATTTATGTGGCCTAATGGTACATGCCTTCTCCTCTACACAGTCGTTGTGTTCGACCATCACTGATGTGGCCATTTTGAATGTATGACCACCAAGAACACACATCCTGAGGTGCTCTGCCTTTGTTCGTGCTGGTTCAGGGCCTCCTCATTTTTGTTTTAAATATGGGGTAGGTTCGGGTAGTTTGAGTTCAATATTTCCATGCCAACATTTGGACCCCAAATAAAAATAACCCAAAAAATAAAACACCCTCCTGCATAATGCACGAATCGCGGAGCAACCCCTTCGTGGGTTGATATGTGTACTTAATTTTTAGTAAAAGGATGGGGAAGAACAAAAAATCAAAAACCCCTAACTTTTATGATGTCCTATGTCATGACATTCATCCTTAAGGGATTAAGACGTAGACTTCACTTCATATCTCTGTTCTTTTAAAGGCATCGAAGATGATGAAGTTTTGTCGGTGTTCGTCGTTCTTCATTGGGGTGAAAGTCCATCAGAGGTTCCCTAGAGAATCCTCCAAATTTTTAATCCTTATTTCCCCAGTGCATCGAACTCTAAATAATAGAACATCATGATATCTCCATTAGGACACAATGTCACGTCGTTATGCTATTTTATTTAAGAAACAGTGTCACTATTACACGTCATTAAAGCATCATTACAATGTGGTTAACAAGCCATTAATGAGCCTCATTAATGTGAATTGTCACTACCTCATCACTTCCCCGCAACATCTCCGTCCATCACTCAATGGTGAGAATAAATAAAATAATCCATTTAAATTACTTAATTATTTTTCTTGAAAACTATGAAAATTAAATTTTTCACTCGGCCCTTACCAATAAATGTTATTTAATTTCTTAGTGAATCCCTACATTACAAATTAAATGGTTCCCTAATATTTTTAATCTGAGCACCGCTTTAAATGATAGAAAATCTCACTCATAGGTTTACTAAACTTTCCTTAGAATTCACCTTCGACCCATACCGGTAGAGGATAGGTTCTTCTTAAAGGGAACATGCACGTACTAAGTTCAACAGTAATCTCATGTTTTCAATCCGAGTTAACATTCACGAGTTATAAGGATTTTGAAATAGAATAATTATAACATAATATTTAATTCACAGCCAAAAACTAACATCCACTATTGGCATGTTCTATCCAATCTTAGGATATTCCTAAAGAAAGAATACCCTCACATATTCAGCAGTGGTCTTGAATTTTTAATTTGAGTCACCTTTTTTGATTTACAAGCATTTCAAAAATAAAATAATTTTATTTAATAATTTTATTAAAGGTTATGCAATTTTTTGGTTTTCTTAATGGAGGCGTGTACCGACTAAATATAAGTCACACCAAGGGTAAACCCACCATCATGATTGCAATAATCCCCTCTGATTTCTAATCTGAGAAACCGTTTAAAATTTATTCACCTTTTTCAAGAAAACTGCTCAAACATGCTATTTAAAGCTATACATTTTTTGATGGATCATTCCGGGAACTCCAGGACTCTGAATCACGATCCATCCAATATCACTATCTCAAAATAATTCCATATAAGAAATTTACATGGAAATTTCGAGATGTTACATTCTCCCTATCTTAAGGATTTACGTCCCCAAATCCAAAACAACAACTAAGAAAAGTTGGGGTACTAAGTAGAAATATGTGCCTCCCCTTCCCATGTGCTCTCCTTGATATTCTTCTGCTGACATTAGACACACACTAGAGGAACCAAATTCCCACATAGGACATGCCCCAATCGATCATATATCTCTACTGGGAACTCTAAAAACGTTACCCCGTCGTCAATGTCCAGCTCTCCCCAGTCGATGATTTACGATAGATCATGCACATACATCCTCAGCTGTAACACATGGAAAACATCATGCACCCAGTGCATCTGTGGAGGAAGAGCTTTTCAGTATGCCACCTAACCTCCTCTACTCAGGATCTGAAAAGGTTTGAAGAACCTAGGAGATAGATTGATGCCCCATACAAATCTCTACAATCCTCTTTGGGGTGAGACCCGAAGGAAAACATGGTCTCCCGCACCAATCTCCATGGGTCTTCGTCTCCTTGACATTGGTATTGGAGTTGGAGGTCCTAGTATATCTTTTCCACACCATGATGTACCACCAAAGGGAATGTATCCAATTCCCTCAACACCTACCCCTGTAATGTCACTGGCAGTACAATGTGTCCACCGAAAAAGATGATGTGCTCCCAACCTTTCAAAAATCCATACAGATCTTTTCTTGAGGATAACTGAGCACATTGGGCTGCACCTACAACATCTACAAACTGTCCCTACCAGACTCACTATAAGAGTGGAGGAGTGACAGTCATTGATTTAAGGTAATCTTCTCCATCATCATCCATGAAGGATATCTATATTGGGACTAGCTATATTGTTTCCTCACTCAACAACGGTAATCTAGAGATCATATTGAGCTTGTCTGCCACCAAATTCTTCTTCCTAGAAGTATATATTATCTTAGAGTCATATTCATAAAGGAACTTATCCATTTCCAATGCCTTACCTACTGAAATTCCTATATGAACCCTTCCATCCACGCGAAAATCTAACCCTTTTAACTGATTGATGTGCCCATCAACCCATTGGTAGTGTGTACTCATTCACCACATCCACTTGATTAAAGTGATGGTCATCCAAACATAACCTCAACAATAAGAAGTACTAATCCCTTCCTATAAAATTCTCCCACCTATACCCTCATCTTTTTAAGCTCTACAAAAACCCACCAATATTCTGATCCTAATATCGATGCCATCTCGGGGTGTAGAATGATAATGAAGTCCATCCCCTTGTGCAGAGGTAACCTTGGAATCATATTTTGATGGTCCCTTCCAGAAATCTACCTCTATTATTCGGAACTGAAAACTCAAATAATCTACTTCATGAGGGTATGGTAAGCCAACTAAAGATAGATCGACTACACCCTCCTATGACTGATTTTATCCCATGTTTCATGAGTTTCCTCTTTTTTTGCTGACCAAGGAAAACGCAATTAGAACTTTGTGGATATATCGTATCCAATTTTTCCTAAAACAGTCAATATGAGCATGAAAAGTGAATGACCAATACATACCCAATCTAAAATCTTCAGGCCTCAATGCTGCCACCAAGAGGTTGCAACTGAAACTCTTGGCTTAATATTCAAATCACACTGTCAGAATAAGTGTGATTTTTGAGTCTCCTCCCATAGGTATCTCCATATGTAAGGATATAGTCAATGGTTTAATTGAAAACTCTAATTATTGAACATGATTCATTGCAAGAATGAATGGTTAGAAAATGTTTCTATTAATAAAGGATCCATTATTAGACACATAACATACCTCAAATCATTCATGGATCCCTTGGTTCATACTCCTTGACCGCATGCAGCTACTCCCTTCCCCTATCCTCTAGTTGTACCCTCAATGCATGAAGCTTTCCGGGAGCCAATCGATATGCCGGTATAGATATCAGTGTCGTCCTAGGGTATGGATTAAGTCAGATTATTAACTCTTAATGGATAGGTAATCATAGAACATCTTCAAGGGAGACATCCTTATACTCTAATATCACTAAGGTACTTGAGGACTCGTTAAATTCACTATACAGAGGGTTGAACTATGCCACTGAATAGGATTTGGTAATACCATCCTCTGCCAAATTTCATCATGACCTACAAGGATTTCCCCTCTACCGATAAAGGGAAATCTGGTTCCATATTTGTGGATGAACCACATCTGTTTCCTAATACAGTCAATCCTAGCATGAACGTTACTTCTCCATATAAAGAATGAAATTGTAAATCCTTGAAGCTACTACCAAGAGATCCCAACTGATACGCTGACATCTAAGAGTTAAGTCACAATATCAGAACCAATGTGTGGTCATTGGGTCTCCTCTAGTAAAAGTCTCTAAATGTGATGGTCAACTCAACAATCTTAACTGGAACCTCTAGGTATCAAAAAAGAAGTGGCAGGAAATGGATATCACGAGAACATGTGTCTATGAGTACTGCAGGTAAGTACAAAGACACACATCATACCTTGATTCATCCCTAGAGTCCAATGGTCATAAGCCTTTTTATTAATCAATTGTATCATCTCCTGCCCTGTAGCATGAATAGTGGGACAATATCACACGAAATTTCCCTTTTTCAATAATCATATCATAACGTGCCCTTACGAGAAATATCACACTCCCTCTTATAAACCCTATGGTTCCGCAGCTTACATTGAATACCTGTAATCCGTAGGTCTGGATGAACATGCATATTAGGTTATCATTAACTCTGATTCCCATGACACACATTCGAACCATGTTCCTCGTCATTAAGTGCCAAAATAGTCATCCATGACACTGTCTCGCAAGATGAATCCACATGAACCCCTAGAGGTGGTCTTACTAGCTGATCAACATGTAGTGGTAACACTGGTATACCAGCCAATGGGGCCATATCTAGCACTGGTCCTTGAACAGACGGATCTTCATTACGCAGACTATCCTCATGAACTCATATCAGGATCCTAGATGGCCTTCCACATGGAGGCATCCTGAGGTTGATCAAGTTGTACCATGATTATAAGGTTATACCTTGTGAGCTAAATCTTATTCAAAATAATGATCCACTTATGCAACTAGTGTTTTCATGTATTGAGCTGAAAAAAAAATTCAATGTCGTGGTGTATGGATACATCAGATGCCACACCAACACTGAACTCCCTGAATCTGAAAGTCGAACACGCCACACTTTACAATGTTTCCCCAAAACAAAAAAAGAAACTCCCGATCATTATTGTAGGACCAACTGCCCTCTGATACCACTTTTTCATGACCCGTAATCCGAGGGACGTTCCATGACTACCACAAGCCTACCACCCAAAGGCCATGGGATGGCGACCAGTGTCAAAGGAATCAACCTACATGTGGAAATAATTTTACTGAATACGTGTACGCAGACACACCCAACCACATCCCAACACACTAAAAGTTTGAAACGAGTACCACTAAAACAAGGATGAGTTCAAGTAAGACATAATTTAAGTGGGATAGAATAAAACCCCGACAAGAAAATGTAAACAAAAAATACAAAAAGGAAAATCTAATGGCCATCCTCAAAAAACCCCTCCTGATCGTTATGGAAGTGAAGTTATAAGAATCCAAAGTAGTATGTCAGGTCCTCTTTGGTTTATCGAGCCCTGCTTGGTCCTAGGCCACAAGTCTATCGATGAAGCATCCTTCAGTTCTATCACCCTGAGCACCCCAATCGAAACGTTGGTCATCTGCACCAGACACAACACTTGTAGGAGAATCTCGTGTAGGGGTGAGTAACAAAATACTCATTACGGACCCAAAAACAAAAATGGAAGACCACATATCAATTCTCAATTTAAATCATGAAACACAAGACAACTCACACTATGTATTTTCTAGGGTAGTAATAGTAGCAACATCAGTCACACCATTGCACACCTCAGATGCTGGAGAACTCAACCTCAATCGAGTACAGTGGGCCTCTCAAGTGAAGATGAGGTGTTTCCTACTAACTTGGGACTTCTTAGGTACTCCTCCCCCATCACATACCGTGGGACTACAATTTTAGAGAGAGGTGATTCTTACTAGTCATGGAAAAATTTGGTTCTCATCCTAGTCATGTATACTAGGCATGAAAAGTGACAGGGTGGTACTTCCCACCGTGGGCTTGCCATGGCACAGAGAGGTGCTTCCCACTATGCCAAAAGTTAGCAGTCTTTAGGTCTGAGCCAGTCGCAGAGTTATATACATAGTGTTCTTGGGAGAACCACTCCTCAAGCCCTTCATATAATCTTAACTATTAGGAAAGTTTCCAAAGAGAATGCCAAAAGACCGGCATCATTGAGAGGGTCCCAACTCCACAAACGACTCATCAATATGATAGGCGGATTTCATGGTATGGTCATTTTAGTAACCAGGGGGCTGGTTCTGATAGGGCTCAGTCTTACTCGGCTAGACTGACCTATCCAACCCAACCCAGCGGTCCCACATATCCCAGTTCTTTATGATGGACTAAAACAGACCTGGTGTGAGTTGAGGTCGGTCTGGCTTAGCCTAGCTAGTGGGAAACAACCAATAGCCATCACTGGACCCAGCAGGAAGGGGGTGCGAGTCTAGCCCACCAATGCGGTAAAGCTTACCAGGGGCTTGGCCCACTATCTTTGGACCACCGTGTGGTGCATACATTGTGAGCACCAGAGAAACAACAGCCAACCAAATCCCCCTGTCTGAACATGGCCCGCACGAGGTCTTCGGGACCTCCTGTGTGGCACCTGCCTGGCTCCGCATCCAGCTCCTCATGCGACCGATGGTCTATAGCCTCCCTCCTTCCCTGCAGATGTGTGGGGCTCCTCAGCCTATCACGGTTAAGGACCATAGCTTAAATCTTTTCTGAATAGCCCGGACGTGGGTCGTCTCCCCACGTGGGGCCCCGTATCGCACCATGTCCTCCAGTGCGCCGCCACGACTGAAGAGTCGCAGTTTCCCAATCAAAGTGTCCCGCTGGTGTGGGATGCCTCCTCCACGAAGTTGGTATGCCCGACTACTGCTACATTCACCATTTGAAGGGTACGACCACCAAGAGCACACACATGGAGGCGCTCATTCTTTTTTCGTACAGGCCCGGGGCCTCTGCATTAGAGGTTTGAAGAAGGGGGAGTTTCGGGGAGTTTCTGTTCAATCTTTCCATGCCATGATTTGTACCCCGAATAAAAATAACCCCAAGAATAAAACACCTTCCCACATAATGCAGGAATCACAGATCAACATGTTCATGGGTTGATCCGTGTTCATCGTTTTTAGAAAAAGGATGGGGAAGAACATAAAATCAAAAACCCTTCCTTTTATGAAATCCGATGTTGCGGCGATCTTTATTGAGGGATTAAGACATCGACACTGCTTCCCGACTCTGTTCTTTGAAAGGCATCGAAGAGGATGATGTTCCACCGACTTTCGTCGTTCTTTTCCAAGGTGGAAGTTGTTCAGAGGTTTTCCAGAGAATCTTCTAAATTATTTTTCCTTATTTTCTGAGTATATTGTACTCTAAATAAAAGCATGTCACAGTGTATCAGTTATGATGTGATGTACCTTCATTACGCTATTTTATTTAAGAAATTGTGTCATTGTTATGCCTCAATAAAGCGTAATTATGTTGTGGGATGATGATCCATTAGTGAGTCTCACTAATACAAATCGTTTATTCCTCGTCATTCCCCCACAGTGTCGTCATTCACCACTCAAATGTGAGAAATGAAATAAAATAATTATTTTAAATTATATTATAATTTTTCATTAAAAATATGAAAAATAAATTTTCTTCTCATCCCTTACTGAAAGAATTGATGTATTTTATAAGAGAATCCCAGCATTCCAAATTTGTTAGTGCCCTCATATTTTTAATCTAGGAACTAGTTCAAAATATGTAAAATCCCACTAACACATTTATAGAATGTACCATAAAAAAAGTTCAAAAAATCAACATTCACCCTCGACCTGCACCGGTCAAGGTTCGACTCCACCTAATGGGAACATTCTCCCATAAGTTCAATGGAACTCTTAGATTTTCAATCCGATTTTCCATTTAAGAGTTATAGTAATATTAAAGTAAAATAATGGTTATTAATTATTTTATTCACGGCCAAAAACTAACTTCCATTTTTGGCTAGAACCATCCAATGTTAGTGTAACAACCTAAGATTTTATGAGAATTATTCTTTTTAATTTCTTTGATGTATTATATTATACACTACACCAAGATTACATTGTCCTATACGCAACACCGTATTAGATTGCAGTATACGCAACACTATTCATGGCTCGTTTACAGACAAATTCAAGTTCGTTATGTGGAAATTATTCTACACAACATTAAGTATAGATTTTGTTTAATGTATAAATGAAATATGTTTTGATTATATTATACACAACAAGAGACTTCACTACACGCTGCCCTGACTTGGCTTACATTACACGCAATCAAGACCTTCTTTGATAGCGTGTGTAGTACGCAATACCGAGTTTCACTAAATGATATATTATTATAATATTATAATGAATTAGTCGTTATGAATAGTAATACCCACTTTTGAAAATTTTACAAATTTTATATTTTAAAATTGACTTTATTTTTGGATTCAGAATATCAAAATTAGCCTAGGGTGAATTTTTTGTATTTTTCTGAAAACTATCAATTTTTAATGGATAGCGAAAACACTGAGTTACTATTTAAAAACTGACTTTCTTATTTAAAAAATTATTTATTTAAATTTATTTTAGGTCAAAATTGATACATAATATCTATATAAGTTTAATGTAATTCATTTGAGTCATTTTATAATAATTTATATATATAAAAATTTTATTGAACTTTTCACCGTCTTTTACCCACCTTCTAGGAGAATTTGAAAATTTACATAAAACAAACTTTTACTGCTTCTGTGAGTGGAATTTCAAAAATCCGAGAGACACGGTCAATATCAGGGAGTAAAATTTGGTTCAATAAGATAAAAATAATTTTTTGTGAATAGTAACTTTTTACTTTTATTTACCATGGTTAAAAGTAAATAGGGTAATTAAGGGTAAAAATGATATTATTATTACCCTAACACATGTCCTAATTCTATAAGATAAGTTTAATTCGACCCAAAACAACCTTAGAAATATAATATTATCATTTAGGTCCACTTGGATTAGATTATGACATTTATTATTATTTTATTTAAAAAAGAGTTAAAATAGTTAAAATCAATTTTTAATAACTAAAACATTTTTAATATAGGGTTATACATAAGATAAATTAGACTATAAATATTAATTAGAAATATAAAAATATTCCCTACCTAATGGTATTTTATTTATAATTTTTATACATTAAATAATACAAGTTATTTTTGAAACAATGGTGATGCAGTAATTACCTAAATAATGAAATATTAAAATAATTTATATTATAAATACCCAAATAAATGTAATTTAGACTTTATATGAATTACACTAAATTTATAGGTTAATATGACATGTTAGTATTTATTTAATTAACTTTGTTTGAACTAATCATGTTGTTATGATTTTCACAAAAATCAATTACCAAATAGTGTCAAAATTGACATAAAATAGTTTTTTAAACAAATATTATATTATTAATTGTTAATATATTCCTAAAAATATAAGGTTCGGCTAAATGATGTAGATAAGGATATATATTAATAATGAACCACTTGGGGTTCCTTTTTCTGGTTATAGTATGTTTATTAAATGTATAGTGTAAGAAAACAAGAAGACATGGTAAAAGTTAAATTATTTAACTTAGAGTTAAATCTAAAAGATAAGATTAAAATAGTAACCTAAACTTGTCTAAAACCTATTGGTTGAGAATATTGCGACCCATACCCACTTTATGTTCTAAATAAATTAATTTTGATCTATTATAAACCGAATATGACTTTAATATATAATAATATTTTAAGTTTTTTCAAAGGTTCCCCTCTCCCTTATAAAAAGGGAACCTCTTCCATCTTCTCTTCACACCCTTTTGAGCGTTTAAGCTCGACCAAACCCTGCCCATTTCACTTATCCACATCCCTAGCCACATTATGGAGGTTCCGGTCTTCTCAAAAGACCAACTGTACTTCCTTAAGAGGAATCTTAAAGGAGGTGTGTCGAAGAAGAGGTAATCTCTTCTTCCGATTGTCTCAAGTTTCTTTCTTCTTATACTTCTTCTTCTTTAGTTGTCTCATTATAAAGTAATAACATCCGTATTACTTATATACTGATATTTTATTATAAATATGAAACAACCCTATTTCACCTTCTATCCAACCTACGGAAAATGAAATCACCGCGCGTGTGTACGTACGAAATTCCGTCTCCACGCCGTGGTGTAATCAGTTTTTCCACCACCACCTTATTGGATGGGTATAATGGTGTAAATAATAATTATATATGATTATTATAACATCATAATGATTCTAATATATCATATCATCCACTCCAATTCCATTCAATAAATATGAGAATGATATAATCGCTCGTGCGTACGTACGGATTACCGTCTCCAAGACGCGATGAGATTCATTTTCCATGTTTACAATTAAATACTGATTATAAAGTATAAATAATAAGTAATAATGAAATATATTACATAATAATGCTACTGGATTTATGTATATATATATATGTATTTCATCTACTTAATTCCATTCAATTCAATAAGGAAATGAAAAACAGCGTTCATGCATATATACGGCATACTATCTCTTTGAACGGTGTATTTCTTTCCATTTATCAATATATTATATATATATTTGTATATTCTAAATATATATTATATATAAATCATGTTTTATATTCTTTAATTAATTAATCATGATCTAAGTAATCATATTAATAATTACATGTTAAAACACAAATGATAAATGAAACGATTTTACCCAAAACGTTGCTTTAACATGGAACTTACAAAAGAACAGGTAATATAAAGTCATAAGTGAACCATATATGATATCATAACAATTAATATGATTCTGTAATAAGTAAATGTAATTATTTAAATCATTATACAAAATGATCAGATGCGTATGAAGCATATCGGACCTAAGGTAAGGGATAACTATTCCAATCTCGTTCTTATCCGAGATTGTTATTCGTAAGTATTTACTGCAGTTATTGTTATCATCCATGCCCATGATTCTAAAAACATTTCATGTATTTTTAAAGTCCTTTTTACCCATTTTTTAAATTTAACACGTTTTATGAAAGGAATCTTACTTTTTTAGCACACGGGGATCTTTTTGACTTTTCCGACTGAAGTACGAGAACAATGTTATTTTTAACATAAACGGCGTGAACGGATTTTGATGGTTTCAGAACGCCTTATTTTCATGAATCTTACTCTACATTATTTAATGAATATTTTCAACAAAATCATTTTCTTTTAAAATTTCATGGCATTTGGTGAGAAGAAAATGATTTTGAAGAAGAAAGGATATTTTCCTCAAGAATTCATTTCAAGTGTTTTATCAAAACCATTTTCCATATAAGATGGAATTATTTCATATGTGTATGTTTCAAGTATAATTTCTCTATGATTTACATGTTTTCACTTTTCTTATGATGAAATGATATCCATTTGTTTTATATGGATTATGTTATGATGGGATGATGTTTATGAAACCCATTTTTATTCTTTTGGTTATGATGAATATTTTAAGTTTATTTTATGGCACAAGTAAGAATGATTTCATTATGATATGGGTGGGACATATATATGCCTCCAATGCATTGGTTAATGATTTATATCTCATGAGATAGACATGGTTGGAACGGTAAGTTAATCTGGTTCAGTGTTACAGGACAGAAACGAGGAGTGAACTTGATTCAGAAAGGTACTTTTTCCACTAAGATGGTCTTGGCAGCAATGTCTTGGCTACTATGGAAATCATAACATGTGCTTAATGGTTTCCACAATTACATGTTTTTTCCCATGCTATTTTATAATTATATATGTCCCATTATGATCTATGCCTTATGTACTGATATGTTTTATGTTATTACTCAAGATCTTGATGTTTAAACATTATGTTCATGTTTTTAAGTTAAAATGTATATGATTTGTTTTATTTTCTCCATGCTTAACCTTACTGAGCATTTGAGCTCACCCTTTTATCTGTTTTCTTTTCCCCAGGATTTAAACAAAGTTTTTAGGTAAGAAAACAAAAAAGGGAAGATCTTTATGGGAGATGTTGAAGATCTTTCACCACGATTAGAAGATTATGTTCCGAGTTTCCAAAGACACTAAACTATTACGGTCCTTGAGTGTTGTTACTTGTTATGTATTAAGTATTCCCAAAAAGTAATGTAATGTCTATGTACGTCATGTTTGGGTCTCTATAGTTGGTATCAGAGGAAAATATTAATCAACCTTTGGAAACTAGGATGCGAAAACTTTAGTGAGATCCATGTAGATATTTTTAAGGTATGTATAGGGATGTCCCTAAGGTTTAGTATAACTATAGGTTACAGTCCTAGATTTATGTTGATGATCATAAATAACCAAGGGTGAACCTAAGGTGTCATGGATTAAAGAATGTGTGATAATTTAGAAGTCCCATAAGTGACTTTTAATGATTATGAGGTTCCTCGTTATTTTTATTATTTCTTACACTATGGTTTCTGGTTTTAGTCAATGGAGTTAACCATAAGGAATTCGCTTAACATTGAATCCAATGAACAAATTGGTGACTATGAGCAACGAAATTTCATATTTCCTTGAAATAATGATACTATGATTATTTTGAATCAGTCATCACAATATATGATTAACAAGGTGAACTTTAGTGGTATTCATAATTCATCAAATAAGAGGTAGATGGACTTTTATGCATTTTTGCATGTTGAGGAGCATAGAGAAAGGAAGATTGATATTTCTAAAGAAGGTAAGAAGAACCATGCTGAATACATTAAATGGAGGGGAATATGTTATCTGTGTGGAGACAAGGGTCACAGATTGACAGACTGTTATGTAGTTCAATGTTCTATCTGTGGAGAACAAGGGCATTACCCAACTCAATGCCCTGACCTAAGAGGATACTTATAAATCAAGGAAGGACTTATTCCATGATAATCATTGAAGAGGGTGGTTTGAAGTGATTATGTGTTGGTATTCAAGAATAATGTTTTTGAGGTACTTTTATAGTATATTTGAATACCTATATATTGGTCCATTGTGGTTTTCCATAAGAATATGGCATCGGTAACCATAAAAGTGATTGAAATTTTATTGGAAAGAAGATTATATGCACATAATGAATGCATAAGGAGAAAATAATATGTTTGATAGTATTCATAAGATCATGATTGATATAAGGACTAAGTTATATCATGGTTTGAGTATATAGAATTTTTGGGATTTTGGTATGTGGAAAGTGTTAACTTTTAACTAAATTCATGTTTTCACTAAGGTTCAATGGGTATTCATTTTTCAATAGAATACATGATTAAGTCCTTATAATGTTTTGAATGTGACCAAAAAGACATATCTTATGATATATGGAGATAAACGATTGTATTCACATGCTTGTTATATGACCTCTCTGGTAATATTTTTCACTATAATATGAGATTGGACAACAGTATTTTGGATAAGCCTAAATATTGGAATGGATTATATTGGACATAAGTTAGTATTGTTTAAGTCTAGAACTTTTTTTGAAATTATTGATTGAATGTAATAATAGTGTAGTTTAATAAAAGGGACAACATGCATAATGGGCCACAACCCGTCACGTCGGACAAGGTTGCGGGAATCGAACCCACAACCAAAGTGTAACGGGCCTTTATCGCCTAACACTTGCCTATTGGAAGTCCCTGGTTATTATAAATTAGTTTTAATTTATTAAGTGGTATGATATATAAAGTATAAATCCATTTTAAGAACCATATATGATTAATCTCACCATAGATGGACTTATGTATATAACTTTTTCTAACCTTATGTTTGAGATAGATGGAATGACCTATCATTCTATCACATGATTTGCTAAAACATCGCAAAATAAAAATTCAACTTCATTTCTTTAAGAGATGAAGTGGAAATTCTTCATGGCATGAACAACAATGAGATTGTACCAAAATCAATTAAGTATTTCTTTTAATTCATATATTCTTCAACATTATGAAAATGATCTTGAAAACCAAAAATGTTGTCCTAGTACTCTCATATCTGATGAATCATATGGTACCTTAGATCATCACAATTTATGGCTTTGTGATTGTTGGATTTTTCATACCCATGTCCTCTACCACTCTACATCAGAAGTTGATGGTTATATTTCTATTCTATATCCATATTTTCACCTATGTTGTCCTATGTGGAAACCCAGTGTTGAGTTACTTTGGGTCCCTGTTATGATTATAACATCCCTTTTTAAAATGAAGTTTTAGTATTCCTTTTTACAATGTGGGTTTCTATGAAAGAAACTTTCAAGTAGTGAACCATTTATAACCCTGATGAATTTTGAGGGTGAAATTCATTTTAAGGGCGATAGAATGTAACAACCTGAGATTTTATGAGAATTATTCTTTTTAATTTATTTTATGTCTTCTATTATACACTACACCAAGATTACATTGTAATATACGTAACACTGTATTATCTTGCAGTATACACAACACTATTCTTGGCATGTGTTACACACAAATTCAAGTTCTTCATGTGGAAATTATTCTACGCAACATTAAGTTTAGATTTTGTTTAAATTATAAATGAAATATGTTTTTATTATTTTATACGCAACAATAAACGGAGCCTTCACTACACACATCCCTGACTTGGCTTACATTACACGCAATCAAGTCCTTCTTCGATAGCGTGTGTAGTACGTAATACCGAGTTTCACTAAATGATATATTATTATAATATTATTATGAATTAGCCATTATGAATAGAAATACCCACTTTTTGAAATTTTAAAAATTTTACCTTTTAAAATGGACTTTATTTTTGGATTCAGAATTACGAAATTAGCCTAGGGTGAATTTTTGGTATTTTTTTGAAAACTTTCTATTTTTTATGAATAGTGAAAACACTGGGTTAATATTTACAAACCGACTTTTTATTTAAATAATTATTTATTTCAATTTATTTTAGGTAAAAATTGATACATAATACCTATATAAGTTCAATGTAATTCATTTGAGTCATTTTATAATAATTATAGATATATATAAATTTTATTGAACTTTTCACCGTCTTTTACCCACCTCCTAGGAGAATTTGAAAATTTACATAAAACTTAATTTTACGGCTTCTGTGAGTGTAATTTCGAAAAACCGAGAGATGCAGTTAATATCAAGGAGTAAAATGTGGTCAAATAAGATAAAAATAGTTTTTTTGAATAGTAACTTTTTACTTTTATTTACCACGGTTAAAAGTAAATAGGGTAATTAAGCATAAAAATGATATTATTATTACCATAACACATGTCCTAATTCTATTGGATAAGTGTAATTCGACAAAAAACAACCTTAGGAATATAATATTATTATTTAGGTCCACATGGATTAGATTAGAACATTTATTATTATTTTACTTAAAAAAGATTTAAAATAGTTACAATCGAAGTTTAATAACTAAAACATTTTTTATATATGGTGATACATAAGATAAATTAGACTATAAATATTCATTAGAAAGATAAAAATACTTCCTACCTAATAGTATATTATTTATAATTTTTAGATATTAAATAATGTAAGTTATTTATGACACAATGGTGATGCAGTAATTACTTAAATAATGAAATATTAAAATAATTGATATTATAAATACGCAAATAAATGTAATTTGAGACTTTTTATGAATTCCACTAATTTTATAGGTTAATATGATAAGTTATAATTGATTTAATTAACTTTTTTTGAACTAATCATGTTGTTATGATTTTAAAAAAAAATCAATTGACAAATAGTGTCAAAATTGACATAAAATAGTTTTCAAAACAAATATTATATTATTAAATGTTAATATATTCCTAAAAATATAAGGTTCGGCCAAATGACATAGATAAATATATATATATATATATATATATATATTAATAATGAACCACTTGGGGTTCGTTTGGCTGGTTATAGTAAGTTTATTAACCATATAGTGTAAGAAAAAAAAGAAGACACGGTAAAAGTTAAATTATTTAACTTAGAGTTAAATCTAAAAGATAAGGATAAAATAGTAGGCAAAACATGACTAAAAACTATTGGTTGGGAGGATTTAGACCCATACCCACTTTATCTTCAATATAAATCAATTTGGATCTATTATAAACCTAATATGACTTTAATATAAAATAATATTTTAAGTTTTTCTAAAGGTGCCCCTCTCCACCCTTATAAAAAGATCACCCCTTCCCTCTTCTCCTCACACCCTTTTGAGCCTTGAAGCTCAGCCAACCCCTACCCATTTATATTCTCCACTTCCTTAGACACATTCTAGAGGTTCTGTTCTTCTCAAAAGTCCAACTCTACTTCCTTAATAGGAAGCTTAAAGGAGGTGCGTCAAAGAAGATGTAATCTCTTCTTCCGATTCTCTCAAGTTTCTTTCTTCTTCTATTTCTTCTTATTTAGGTGTATACTTATAAATTAATAACATCAGTATTTCTTATATAATGATATGTTATTATAAATATGAAAAAAACCTATTTCACCTTTTATCCAACCTACGGAAAATGAAATCATCGTGCATGCATACGTACGGAATACCGTCTCCACGCCATGGGGTAATCAGTTTTTCCACCACCACCTTACTTGGATGGGTATAATGGTGTAAAGAATAACTATATATAATTATTATAACATCATACTGATTCTAAGATATTATATCATCCACTACAATTCCATTCAATAAATATGGGAACGATATCATCGCTCGTGCGTACGTACGGATTACCGTCTTCACGGTGCGATGAGATTCATTTTCCATGTTAACAATTCAAGAATGAATATAAATTATATATAATAAGTAATCATGAAATATATGAAATAATAATTCTACTGGATATATATTTATATATATATATATATATGTATTTCATATACTCAATTCCATTCATTTCAATAAGGAAAAGAAAAACAGTGTTCATGAGTACGTACGGCCTACCGTCTCCATGAACGGTGTATTTCTTTACATTTATTGATCTATTATAGATATGTACATTATGAATATATATTATATATAAATTGTGTTTAATATTTTGGAATTAAGTAATCATGATATATGTAATCATATTACTAATTACAAGTCAAAACATAGAAAATAAATGAAACGATTTTACCTAAAACACGACTTTAACATGGAACTTACAAAAGAACGGGTAATATAAATTCATTAGTGAACCATATATGATATCATAACAATGAATATGATTCTTTAATAAGTCAATGACATTATTTAAATCATTATATAGTAGTTTTAGATATGTACAAAGCATATCAGACCTCAGGTTAGGGATAACTATTCCAATCTCGTTCATATTTGAGATTGTTATTCGTAAGTATTTACTGGGGTTATTGTTATCATCCATGCCCATGTTTTCTAAAAATGTTATAATGTATTTTTAAAGTCCTTTTTACCCATTTTTGAAATTTACCACATGTTATGAAAGGAATATTACTTTTTTTACCACACGGGGAAGTTTTTGACTTTTTCGACAAAAGTACGAGAAGAATGTTATTTTTAACATATACGATGTGAACAGATTTTTACGGTTTCATAACGCCTTATTTTCATGAATATTACTCTAAAATATTTAATGAATATTTTCAAAAAAATCGTTTTCTTTTAATATTGCATGGCATTTGGTGAAAAGAAAATTATTTTGAAGAAGAAAGGATATTTTCCTCAAAAATTCATTTCAAGTGTTTTATCAAAACCGTTTTCTATATAAGATGGAATTATTTCATATGTGTATGTTTCAAGTATAATTTCTCTATGATTTACATGGTTTCCCTTTTCTTATGATGAAATTATATCCATTTGTTTTATATGGATTATGTTATGATGGGATGATGTTTATGAAACCCATTTTTTTTCTTTGGGTTGTGAAAAATGTTTTACGTTTATTTTATGGCACAAGTAAGAATGATTTCATTATGAGATGGGTGGGACCTATATATCCCTCCAATTCATTGGGTAAAGATTTATATCTCATGAGATATACATGGCTAGAATGGTATGTTAATCCGGTTCAGTGTTAAAGGACTAAAACGGGGAGTGAACTCGATTCAGAAAGGGACTTTGTCCACTAAGATAGTCTTGGCAGCAATGCCTTGGATAATATGGAAATCATAACATGTACATAATGGTTTCCACAATTACATATTTTTTCCCATGATATTTAATAATGATTTATGTCCCATTATGATCTATTCCTTATGTACTGACATGTTTTATGTCATTGCTCATGATCTTGATGTTTAAACATTATGTTCATGTTTTTTTGTTCAAATGTATATGATTTGTTTTATTTTCTCCATGCTTACCCTTACTGACCATTTGAGATCACCCTTTTATATGTTTTATTTTCCCCAGAATTTTAAGAAAGGTTTTAGGTAAGAAAAAAAAAAGGGGAAGATCTTTATGGGAGATGTTGAAAATCATTCACCACGATTAGAAGATTATGTTCCGAGTTTCCAAAGATACTAAACTATTATTGTCCTTGAGTGTTCGTTCTTGTTATGTATTAAGTATTCCGAAAAAGTAACGTAATGTCCATGTACGTCATGTTTGGGTCTCTACAGTTAGGATCTACATAAAAAAATTATACCCTCACAAGTTCACCCATGGTCTCATATTTTTAATCTGAGTTACCATTTTTTTAGTTATATGCATTTAAAAACTAAAATAATTTTACCTAATAATTTTATTTATGGTTATTCCATTTTTATATTTTCTTTTTGGAGGCATGATTTGACTAAAGATAAGTAACACATAGGGTAAAACCACAATTCGGAATGAAATAGTGCCCTCAGATTTCTGATCCAAGAAATCGTTTAAGAGTTATTCCACTTTTTCAGGAAAACTTATCAAGAATTCTATTTAAGGCTTAATATTTTTTGATGGCTCATTTCGGGAACTCCAGTCTTCAGAAGCATGTGTCGTTGAATTTCACGATCTCAAAATAATTCCATATAAATAAAATAAATTACACATAAATTCTGATATATTACATGAATTATGGAAATGTCTCATTATTCATTGTTCTTTTTAATCTAATATTTCTTCCATGACAATATTTAATATATTATTATGATCTTTCCCCTGATAACATGTTCATGATTTTAACACTAAAAGTGAATTTGAGCTTTCAGTATTATTTTTTTTTACCGAGGTTATTAAGATGAGTAATACATAGGGTATTTCTATATGTGGGTATAGTTAATTGATATTATAGATAAATTTTCATGATATTATTTTTATATATTTATTATCCAAAAAAATAAACCATTGGGTACCGTGAATGTTAGATCACCTGTGAGTTGTAATGTTTATATTATGAAGTTAAATGTATGTTTTTATTAAGTAGAATTTATTTTATCAATCTTAGGGATTAATGTATTTATAATATAGCATAGTAACTAGGGGTGAAGATATGGGAAATCATACTAAATTGAAATAACCTCCAAATATTTGGTCATGATAACTCATTATATCTCCCATTGTCTCATAGTTAAAACTATTTTATCTTAAAACATTTAATAAATGTAATGGCACAACCAAGAAGGAAACACTACAATAATTTTCCCTTTGAAAAAAATACTATAAACCCTATCCTTCTTTATTAATCCATAAGGCACCCCAAAATAAAATATAATTTAATAAATATACCATGATGTAATGATACATGAAAATATAGAACCATAAATTCAGTAACCTTGGACATCACACCGCATGTTTATAGATAAAAGTGTAACCAATCCCATATAAGATAAACTATGAAGAGAACACATTATATTAAGCCTTGTTATTATCCCATATATGGAAACCCTGAGGACCATTACACTACAACAAAATATCACCGCACATTAACTAGGCATCCTTATTGAAGCAGTTTGGCACAAAAAATATCGTAGCCTACTCCTTGCACCGTAACACTAGAAACACTTCACAAATCATCCAATCTCGATGAGACACACTATACTATATAAATGCCCTCTATTCTAGAAAATTATTCATGTGGAATTATTTATTACGATGATGCACACTTCCCGACTTGTAAAAATATAAACTCTAAAATCCCCATATTTCCCACAATCACTCTTGGATACAAACAACACCAAAAATACAAAAGGAAATGGTCTCAAATGGTTTGAGAAATTAAATTATACAAATCCAAATTTATTCTCATCCTTTATAATCAAAACCAATCCAATATTGAAATCACTATTTCACCCAACCACTCTTTGAGAGTACCTATCAAATAATAACAATGTAATTAACAAAAAATGGGGAATAGGGATAACAAATTATAATAAATAGAATATTGAATCAATATTTACTCGTAAATGTTAAATAAAATTAAAAGTAGTTTAAGAAATTGAAATTGCATCCATAACTCATATTCAAATGAAAAATAATCCATGTCATCATTCCTTTATAGAATGTAAACAGATGAAATAACACATAAACACAACACATTCTTTGGAAATCATAAATTTCAACAGGATTATCTATGAATGTCACATAATAATCCAAATAAAACTAACCCCGAAAAAATTAGTGTGATTAATTATGAATAAATTAAAAAAACATTGACACAAATATTGTAATAGATCATATCTAGTTATAGAGGGAGTTATAATCGATACACCGTCGTGTTGATGTGATATAACACCTTAAAATGAGTGATAATAAAATGAGAAACTCTACTCAAACATTTAAACCTCATATTTACATAATAATAGAAAACCATTATCAACATGTGATCTTTATTCCCAAATTTTAAATTCCTTCTCCACCTATCAGTATAAGAATTATGGTGAAACAATGTGTAATAACTTCAACATATAGTGAAAAATAAACATTTCAAGAAATGATAACATGTCTTAGACATAAAATCACACTAATTCTCACAAATATTCATTTCATTTAGTTAGAGAAAAATTATTAAAAATTATGTACATTAAAAGGTATATAAATGTAACATTATAAAAAATTAAAAAATGAACAAAACCATGTGTAAATTAAGAAAAATGAAGATTGAAATATTACTTACACCAATCTACCTTTCAGATTGTTCCCCTAAAAATAACGATAAAAAGAACATAACAAACTAGAATGATGATAAATAATTTTGGAATTTAAATAAGAGGAAAATACGATTGACATTCATGAATTATGTAATGATATATATAGTAATGTGATATTATTGTTATAGATATTATCATTGGTATTGTATGGGTGTTGGTCTTATACATTCACGATGCATTTATTACCATTAGAACAATTATTTTACATAATAATATTTTGTTAGATAAATTTTATATTTATTGGATGTTGTATTCAATTAAAATGTGACTGTTATAATATATTCATTGAATTGAAGGGTAGAAATAGTTTGAACTACCTTATGAAATATATGTATAATGGTGAATCAATGGTATTATGTAATAGAAGTCTTATTTATGAGGCTCATTTTTATGAACATGGATAGGATGTATCATGACCAGGGTTTCCTTATACCAATCCCAAGATGAACTACAATAAGTATGGTACGAATAAAATCATATATAGGAGTAGTTTAAAATATTTGAAATCACTACGAGATTCAAGTATGTTGAATTCACACCTACTAATAAAATTTATTCTTATATAACTCTAAAGTCTATGGTGGATTTATTAAGGATTTTTTATTAGAAGATATGATAATATAAACACATGATTATTAATATAATAAGGGATATATATATATATGTATATTCACTATAATATATATTTTTGTAAATTTTGTTTCATTATAAAATAACTTTATATAAAATTAATTTAATTAGATAATATTTGATTTTATAAAATATTATTAATAAAACATAAATAATATTTACTAAATAACAATATTTTTAAAAAAAAATAGTAATAAAATCGATTAATTTTAAAAGAGCATATTTCTAAAAAAATATTTTTTATGTGTAATGTAATTTTTTAAACTACAAAATAATTATTCTAATAAAATGAATTGATATTATATATAAAATATTAAAATAGCACCGATATATGGATTATTACATGGAAATGAATAAGAATAAATCATTTTTATTCATAAAAATAAATTTTCCTTAAAATTATGTTTAACGCATTTCGAATAATATTATTAAAATTATTTTTATAACTATAAAAAATTGAATCCATTAAAATATCTTTCATATTTGGAATTAACATTAAAAAATTATGTAATAACTTTAATTAAAATTTGATCCATAGTTACCATGGTAAATGTAAATAGTGAAAAAAACGTTTAAATTAATTGAAGATTATAGAAAATATCACAAATATTTGTTTGTAAATATGTTAATTGGGAATGATTAACCTCGCCATATCTTATATACATTAATTATCCACTTTTAATCCAAATTTGTATCTTAAATTCATTCTTTATTGAATAAGGAATGAGTATTTATGACAATACAACTTATGATCATATATAAAATGACCCCAACAACATCCTCATAAAAAACCTCCTTACCTTAGCATTAGTCTCGAATATGTATCCAAATTATATAAAAAAATACATATCTCTATTTTTTTGTAACCTCTAGTCACATTGAGTCCAAAATACATAATTTCCTAGACGATATTACAAAGTAGATTCAATTCATCAACACATGTTTTATTCAATACCAAATATTTTTCTTCATATTTTTACAACCAACTCATCATTAATCTATTTAGTCACTTAAATAAAATGATTTTGAAAACACTATTCAACTATAAATTGGATATTTTAGCTAAAAAACACACATTCATTGTTAATTATTTGTTATAACATATTCCCTTTGCGCCGGTTCTACCACCTACATGAACAGTGTTATTCTGGTTATATAATGGATGAATAATGAAATATAAATAATTATAATATTATGTTATAACATGGAAATTAACTTTTTTTAATTATTATCTAATGGAAATATATATAATTATATTCATTAAAAAGTGATTTTTTTATTGAATCTAAATTCCAAAAAGGGAAAAATTAACAAATCTTTAAAAAGAATCACAATAAATACTATAAAATAAACATTGGTCATTAGAAAAATATAAAAAACACCTATTTATAATCAATGGACAACATAAATGTGATAATGAAATGATAAATAATTAATATCCATAACTGTTATACTGAATCTAGCATATATCAAATGGGGAAATTAACAAACAAATAGTAATTTCTTTAAAGACTGATTAATATGTTGGTAAAAAAATAAAAAAATAAAAGATATAAAGAAAAATAAATATAATATATTTTTTATAATTATAAGTAACAGACAACAAATTATTATATAGGATTTTAGTAGATGTTTAACCAAGAAGCAATCAATAGTTATGGTTTTACATAGTGAAAAATCCATTACATCCAAATCACTTTTTTTTATTTTCTAGTAAAAAAACATTGAGGATGTGGGGGAACATACTTAATATAAATAAATAAGACCAAACCAAGATAATAAAGAACCCCACATGGAAAAATTAGATGACCTTTAATCATCTAGGAAGAATTCAAAAACACAAGAAATCAGAATTTAAAATAAAAAATTTAAAAAACAAACTCGAAACTAAAAATTTCAATAAACCCAAAGCACACATCATTTATAAATTCAATAATCATACCCAAACTGATCAGAGAATCTAACAAAACCCGTCATGCCTCGAGCTGTGAAAGCCTCCTTAAGAAAAGGGACCAGTCACTCTGTCACTTTAATTATCACCTTTAACCTGGAATGAGAATCATGCCACATTTTTAGTCATACTCAAATGATACAGATGTGATTTATAAAACGAATTATCAATAATAATCTTCAACCATCAATTTATGCATGGACATATATTTTTTTCTACATAAAAATTTTGTGTTGTTTAGAATAATTCTCATCCTCTCTATCGAATCCTTCTCCTCTCTGGAAAAATTATTTCATATCAAATAATTTATTATTTTCATATTCTATAAAATATATATAATATATCTCATTTCTTTTAAATTTATCATTATCTTTACTAAAAATTATTTTTCACAATACTTTCATCAATATGGGTTTTCTTTAAAACTGTATAAAAAATAAAAAACATTTTTATTCAAATTCATAAATTTTTTATCCTATACTATATTATTATTAATATTATTTACCTTTACATCATTTTATACATCATTATTTGGTCTTCTATTAAAAAAATTTAAATGTTCTTTACAACCTTGTTGATTTTAATTATATTTAATGTTATTTAAAAACATTTTTTTGTTAGAGTACTATAAAGGGTTTAAGAAAATTTATTATGGACCCACATTTAGTTTTCTATCTATATCTTAAACAGATATATCTTATAAATTTATGTTAAATGTTTCTCCATCTAAACAATATTATGATATATTTATTTTAGGGTTATTTTATTTTGGGTTACTTCGGATCCAATTCTACATTGCTTCATATAAGATACTTCATGAATATAATAAGTTACCCATTAACCCATTTTATTTTGGTGAGTTTTTAGAAAATTATATAATAATAATATGAAGAGGAAAAAATATATATGTTTAATCATTATATTACATGTTGGTATAATATAAATATGATATACATTGGTTAAAAAAATATTCCTCATGAGATAATGTTGTTATGAATGACCATAATTTTGGTTAGATATTTTCACCATTTTTTCTCTAGATATGATTTTCATTAACTATGTTAATAAAATTATAAATAGAAATGATTTAGATTAGTCATATTCAAAAAATTATTAATGGGAATGATTTTATATACCTACACTCAAAACTTTATATGTAGACATGATTGTGTTAATTGTTTTCCACAATATTATGATTTAATTCTCTTAGATTCATTATACATGCCCATGTTATAACCCATGGATAATGATTACTATACCATAATTCCATATTATAATACCATTGTATATATAATTCATTCATGATGATCTTTTTCTGGTTAAATTTACTTCAATAACATCATATATATATATATATATCTTATGATAATGTGTTCTTTTTAATCAGGTATTTATCCAATGTTCAGGATCTCTAACATGTTTAAGGATTAATCCAATCAAAGCCATTGAATTTTTTTTCTTTCTGAGCATTTGAGTTCACTTATATTTTTTTCCATTTCTCAAGGAAAATATATAGAGGAATATAGCTTAGAGGAAATCATGTATATCATAGTTGTAGGACATGTTGACAATATAATTTCAAATATGATATATATATATATAGTATCTAAACAAACTAAACCTTTTTGTTATGGGGTTGTGTGTATATTTTTTAGATTTAATGATTAAATAATTGAAATGAAGTACATTTAATGCATTTTCTGGCATGGTCTTACCAATAGACCACCTTAAACCATTCAAGAATCATCTACACGTTCGTAATCATACTCTACCCCACAAACTTCATAATGACCACCGAATCTCTAACCATTGTCTAACTAAATAAAAATTTTCATGGAAACAAATAAAAATCTCAAAAAAATACCTTCTATTAGATGATGTAAATATATTTTTATAAATAGACTCAACCAATTGTAGTTGTTTCATTCATTATTATCCAAAACAATACATGCACACAACATAACCTAAAATATTTTATGATATATTAGGATTGACCATTTTTTTTGAAGGAAAATAATAATATGGTGGATGTGATAGATAAATCACATTAATGATGTTCTTATGGATATAAGGTAAAATGGTGATCTCATTTTGAGATTATGGTCCTTAATAAAAAATGAAGATTCCATATCTAAAGGACATGGACCCTCACAAAAAAAACAACAACACATTACTATGTAATCACAATAAAATTAGTAGGCTTCAAAAATCGATTCAGAATCACCAAAATAACATCACATCATTGTCCATAATGAAATTTATTGATTAAATTGATCAAAATATGCTCTGACATACACTTAGGGAATTCTAATGGCTAAAAAAACATGATTAAATTGATGATAGACTAAGAACCAAGAAATACCCCTACTGACCACCTCTTCCCCAAAAACTAGATCATAGCCTTCATGGATTGGTACATCTTGGATATAAAATAATGCACTACCAAGGGTGATATTTAAAAATAAAATTTATGTTCACTATACATCTCCAATTAAATATGAAACATACCATGAACAAAAAGCATTGTTGATCATCCTTCAACTATCCCTCAGGATCATTTTCTAATAGAAAATCATTCATCACTTCAATATATAGGTCTCAATATTGAGACTCCTACACCCATGTAACAATATTGATTGAAATACTGCCTACTCTTAGAAACCCCTTCCACAAACCTAATCCACATCAATATTCATCATTGTAAGATCTTTTATCACTCTCCAATCATCAATGAACTCTTGACCCAAATTTCTTCAAGACTTATTCCTAATAAAATCAATTAATACTTTTAAATTACAAGTGGCATAAGAGATTATGAATTGATAGGCTAGAAAGAACTATATCCACCTTCATTAGAAAATATTCATATATATATATATGAGAATATAAATACCTCAAAAATTTTTGATATATGATAAACCAAAAAAACATTATCTAATAAACTAATGTCATCAAAACTTCTTAGAAAACCAAATGGATACCAACCCATGATTATGGTTTTCATATTTTTTCTTGTGATGAGAAAGCTGGTCTCACATATATAAGATCATTAACCTATAATATGTCAGGAAATAACAAAAAAATATTAGAGTAATTATAGATAAAATCAAAAATAAATTATTCCTTTTTCAGTCAAAGGATATGTGCATTTATCAACAACCCATTTAAACAGTCTAAAACTAACTGAAACTTATAATTCCATATGAATTATTTTTCCTTCCTAGAAAGGATTGCAAATGGGGCTACAATAAAAGATAAATTGGATATATAAATTCAATAATGTAATGTTATACAAAGGAAAATACAAAACTATGAAACATTATTTGGTAAATACTTAGAAACAATCACCTCTAACATTGAAGGATTAAAAATGAATATATTTAGAGACACATTATTACTAAGAAAATTAGATCAATTTATCCAAAACATAGAGTTGAATGTCCACTTATTTCGATAATTGTGCTAATGGACTTGTTAGGAAATCCAAAGATACAGAACATGATCATCCTCCAATATTGATTACATGATAATTTCATTAATGAATCCTATCTTGAACTCATCCTGAAACTCAGGAAATTTATAATTCATGAGACCCATGAAAAAGGGGGGAAATTTTTTCATTGAAAGACATATATATGAATTTATGTTTTCCATAAAAATACCTGAAGGAAGACTATAGGATACCCTCATTCGTCACCATAATCATATGATACATCTATATTAAAAAAATAGTTATATCACTTAAAATAATCGAATAGATAATCTATCTTCATAAGTGTGTAATGGTTCTAGACCATCATCTAAATTAGTTATCAATAGTCGATTAAAAATATATGAATATTATCCACTTTCTAGAAAACAATAGTAGATTATCCCCTTGGTGATACTCTAGGCCATTCAAAACCCTTCAACATTATATAAATTATTTGAATCCTCCAGTCCCACAACTCAAAAAGTTACATCTAATAATGAGTATTTGAAACTGTAAATTATTCATTCTATAACACTATCCTAGATGAAATATATTGTCATTGGTGTATTGTCACAACTTATTTGGAGAATCCATCTAGAATCTCCCTATTTTATCTGGGGAGCATCACTTTATGTACCTTGATAAAACTCAATGATAACAACAGTATCCATTTTAAAGTATGTTTTAAATTTTAATAACCCATATATTTTTCATTCACCCTAATGAACCATTACTTTCTGCCTTCCATTTCATAGAAAAAACCTATCCTCTAGATGCAATCGATGGTCACACAGATAGAATAGTACCAGTCAATTCCCATGATGAAATCATATTTCTGTATCCACATAAATGAAGAAATAACTAAACGAATTTTATTTCCTCATAATTATCTAATAACCTCATAACACGTCAATAAAACTTGAATAACATCCTAAAAGCAAAGTCAATACATGGGAAACTAGATTCCTATATACCTTGTGTCCCAAGGCAAGGAACAAAGAAGGAGAAAAGAAATAATGTGAAAATCCTTAAACAATCAATGAAAATGTCAACATAAGAGATAATAATATGGTTCCATGAATGATATTTATATTATAGAGAACTATAATTTCCATGGTATACAATTGAAAATGCTTTGATCCTCTACATTGCTGGCCTTGGTTATGACCACTTCCATAGTTGTGATTAAACCTACGTCTCTAAATATGTGGGACATCACAAGAATGTTCTCTACCTAGTTCATAACCCCTTAAATCATGTTTATCCTACTAATGATAAGTCCAATACGATAACTACTATTCATAATTAACTAGACACCACCCAATAATGCCACATTGGCCACATAGAATGGGTAGTAATTGGAACTAGAAGATGACAGTGAACTTCATATACAAAAAACAGTGGAATAGTTCAATCAATCAAGGAACAATAACTTAAAAATATATGGAATCATAAAGAAGATGACACAGGATGACTCCTACTAGTCAAACCCTAAAATGGTCTGATATTAGAGATCCTCCATTATTTTTTCTACTCTTCACAATGTCTTGATAACCTCCCTCTTAAGATGGTCATTATTATTCATGAATATAGTCAATCCCTTTTAACATTTTCTATGACAATAAATAAAAATAAATTGTAAAGGTGTAACTAAATACTGAATATATCAATTAATTTCCTCATAAAATATGATACTCTGACCTCTTTATTAAAAATAGTATTAGAGGCATTTTAGAGAAGATAATGGGATCAAATACGATGCTCCCACAAGCTCAAGCTTCACTACTAGAGGTAGTGAAGATCATACCACACCACCACCTCCATATTCAATGAATGAAAAATTACAAAAAATATACCCTATAAATCATCCCAACAAACTTCTGAATCACCATGTTCTTTTATAAATAAATAAACATCTAACACATAGCTCCCCTATTATTAATAATATCACTTTGACCCAATGATCTAACATAGAACCTATAAATTTCAATGTGATATACATATCCACAAACTATTGATTAATCTATGAATTATAGAAACTTTCCTCACACTTTTCCCAAATATGATACATGAACACATAAAAAATATTCTTGCAAGACATATCTTCCACTACTGAGTCAACACACCAGTAGTCAACTAGATCATGTTATTACACCTCACCAATCTAACCCAACACTAATAAAACAAACTCTGATGAAAATAAAGGAAATAAATAATCCTGATAACATGGAATTTATTAAATATAGTTTAATTAAAGTCATTATAATTTTCATAGAATCACCATAATTCAATCATTAGTAAAAAAAATGATGTGTGTACCTCTTCTAGGTCACTAAATTCGGATCAACATTATCTCACATAGGGAACCTATTATTCTTAAAGTTCAAGTGTCACTTCATAAGGGGTCCTAATTTCTTATTTCATAGTCGTTACCTGTTTCAATATCAAATATTATGATCCATTAATACTGTTTCAATACAAAAAAATGAAATCCTCACTAGTGTGAAATGATAATTTACATCATAAATCTTATCCACATATCTGATATCACTCTATTATAACTCCTCCCACTAGGAACCCACAAGGGCATGTAGTGAAGATGAGGGTGACCCCCAAATCCCACCTAAAATAGGCAATGGATTGAAGATCGAGGGTATAATCACAAATAAATGGGATTCATTACCTGAATCCTTGAAACGTAATGAGGAAAACAACTAACCAATTCTATGATAAAAATAGAAAAATTAATTATTTCATTTAATATGACACAGACAAGGATTATCCAAAATAAATTCTGATTGAATCTTCTTATTTAGAAACACCATCATCCAACCTTATTCACATTGTAGTAATATCCCACACATTTATAATCTCACTTATACATATTTACAATATATTTATTTATAGTGGGGAGAATATAAGTATACTAAATAAGATTCTCTATAATACCTATCATATAAATAATGATGATTCATACTAAAGCCTCAATAAAAAAATAATATAACCTATATGCATAGATTCACAGTCAACAATTACCAAACCTCACTAAGGGATAATCTCCTAATATTGAATCAATATTTAATAACCTAAAAAATAATATATATGAAGAAGGTTCCATGTAACTACTTCCCCGCTGATTTTCCATGTTTGGACCATAAGAAAAATTTCCTCATGAACCCACCCAATTCAAATCCATATAACCACATGGAATCCTATTTTCATACCACAACATAACCATAACCACTTATAAACATCTATATAACACAATCCTACATAAAAGCCACATATATTATCCACATCATAATAAAATGACATAAACATGAATAACATAATCATAATACCCTTCTTCTACAATGCATCACACTTAACATGTATCACATCTGCTACCAAATCATCATTAAATAATTTTCACAATAACCACTAGCCATTAAATCCCACAAATACTAATTTTAGTCCATTATAACTTATACTATATCTAGAAGATAGATCATGGGATAGTGGGAAATAGTCAATTCATTCGCTTAATAACATAGATATTGGAGGAAATACCCAATACCCGATCCAAATGTGTGGCAGCATGGTCATTTGACATGAGTGGAAGTGTGTATTAAATGATATGAAAATATTATATATATTATATCCACACACAAGACCTGCCCCCAAAGGGTTCATACCCAAATAACACTACTAAGGCCCATGAATTTTTCCACATTACCCCATTTTCTTAATAAAATCTATTATTATATCTACAAGAAAACTATCAGTACTTATCAACAAAAACAACAAAAATAAATTTATTAATTTCAAATTTAATCATTCCAATTATCAGTTTCAATATTTATCATTTTACCAGCCACATTACATTCATATTGTTATTCATTAATCCATATTTAATGGAAAACAATTAAATATCAACTAACATGGTTTTCTTACCCATTACCCATTCATTTATACTGTTAATAATTTTTTAACATCCCACTAATTTTTAAATTCTACATGACTAATAATTATCATATTCATTAATGCAATATATATTTCATACAATTTGGAAACTAAGACACTACCCACAATATAGTTCCCCCATGGACATATAAACCTCCACACTAATACATGAAAACATCCACCACGACATACCTATCGATTGGTATAGTATCATCCCACCTCTCACATATCAAAATGGAAATATCCCTATGCCAACCATGGATATATAATCATAGAACATGTTTCAAAACCCTTTCAAACACCCAAAAATTGACCACTACACCCAATACACAACCCATTCCAACATCCCCCAACCAATGTTATATTTTCCACAACAAAAAAATGAAAATGTATAGCAGTATAAAAAATAAAATAAAATAATTGATTCACATTAATCAATCAATCATTAATCATTATTTTCATCTGAATTTACAATTTCTAACTTAAAAATTAATTACCAATGTTCAATTTTTTAGGAAATCATTTTATTTTCAAATATAAGAGGTTATATTTAAATTAGAGGTTATTTATAAATGGTAAAAAATTGCCTCAAATTTTTAGTCATGTTGATCAATGTTCATCAATAAAACATAATAACATTAATTAATATAATTCCCTTGTAATTCATGTTCCTCGTCTTTAATTTCATTTGTTTAGTTATCATCATTATAAGGGTAATTATTAAAATACACCCAATGAAAATAAAATCTTGATAGGGGGAAACAAAAATTAAATGAATAAATGAGAGGTCTTGATTCCACTATCTCATGTAAATCTTAATTAATCAATGTGGAAGATGATAAGGAAAATCCACTCAAGAACCACCCAACAGAAAAGGATCTACGATAATGTTTATGATTGACCATACCCACATTGGAACCACAATATAAAAAACCCAAAACAAAAATAATATATTGACATAGTCTCTATTAGAATTAAGTACATTGATTAAAATAAAAAATTTAGAGGGAAATTTTACCTTATATCACAAATGGACGATCTCTTGATGTTATGGGACAAAACTTACAATAGGGAACTCAAATGTATCTAATATTCATCATTTATTTTTATTGTGGATAAATAGAAGAAAGATAAGTTTATATGAATATAAATTGGAATGAAATATTATAATATGATTGGATATTTATTGAATCATGTTGGGACATGTCATGTTCAAACCTTCATGGGTCTTAATCGAATACACATTCGAAAAAAACCACATTATATATCTATGAATCTGGTTGTAAAAACAACATTATCTATAAATGTTCCATGAATTTCATAATGCAACAAGTCTATACCACAATACTAGATCCAATGAAAGAAATTGTACAAACCCTTGACTTATTACACAAATATTGATACACACATTACCAATCCATGACACAATAGTATAACTAGGGTATAATAACACTCAAAAAGGAAGAACCATGTAATTATCTACTATGAAAATCACACCATAATATTATCCCACACACTGAAAATAAGACTAAATAAGGTATAATAGAATGACATAATTTTAGAAAAACCTATGGACTCTCCCATATAAGAACATTGTAGGGACTCTCATGTTATAACTAAATCTCCTCGCAATATTACCAAAAAATTTCTGAAAAATAGCATGACACCAAAATCTCATGCATCACACTCCACAATAATAAACAATATCCATGTAATGAATCAAACTTCAAAAAGTGATTGAATTTATTATAAAACTACCCTTTCTTCCATCCAACTTTTCACTGTGAAAATCCCTTGACTATTCCACTTCACTTATCTTCTAGTTGAAAACACATATCCAAATCCCTCATCATTCTCTTTGTCTCTCACTAACACCTCCATCAAATAAAAGACACAAGATAATTGTAATAAAATGTGTAGACCATACATTTATGTATAGTGTGAGTATAATAGGCATAGTAATGTCACATGTGATATCTATATGAAAACCATACAAAATAATAAATATACCACTACTTTGAAACATAATATCTAAAAATAAAAAATTTATTTAACCAAAACAAGTAATAAGAATAGAATACATTTATAGATTCTAAATATAAAACAAATACATGAGTATCATAAAATAGTGAATTAATATATAGTAATGATGATTGTATAAATTAAAAAACAAACAGCATGGAAAAGGCTAAAGGGGACTAGTTTCGGGAAACCATGAGGGAACATAAATAAATTTACATATGTATAAAATAAACTCTGGGTAGAGTCCCATCCTGGTCGTGAATAGTTAAATTAAATAATGGGATAGAATATATACCCTCTAGACATGTATTTCTATGTCATACCATACACCCATGTTAGGTAGGACAATAGGAAATGTCCACTAGACATAGATTACTGTGTCACAGCTTGCACTCATGTAAGGCAGGACTAATGATATCCATTTGTAAGTGTAGTCCACTATGCTTAATGTGTTACTTGTCATAGTTACCCTTATGTGAGCATATTTTATAATAAGGATTTTACTAATTTCAAGGGATCAAGAGCCAATAGATAATTCATCAACTCGTTTTCATTATAATGGATCGACATCATCAAAACTATGCATAATTCATTCTTATCTGATTATACATGAACATAAGACATAAATATATATAAAATAATAAATTAATTCAAAACAGCCAAAATAATGACTAAAATATATAATTATCTTTAATAAAAATTTAAAATTAATTCTAAATAAAATGAAAATTATTTCCCTAATTCATCATAAGTTATTTAAATAAATAAAATTGATTCATTTCATCAAACTCATTTAGTGTAGGTTATAATAAAATACTTATTTATAATCATACCTAAAATAAAATTCTCTATTAACTAAGAAATCAGTTGAGAATAAAAAATAAATTTAAGCAATCATCATATACTTCTAAACTCCATTTATTATAATTAAAACATGTTATAAAATTCTAAAAAGTCAAGGATATCTAAAAATAGATGGTTATATAGATTAAACTACATTTAGAGGGTAATTAATATGCAAAACTAATTATTATCCATTTTATACCATTATTATAGACTAATGGATTCAATATAATTTAATTAAACACTAGAAATTAATGAATGAAAATATCCACTAGGTATTTGAGAGTGAAAACACCTACTAGTGGTCCAAATAATGAAATCCCCCCATAAAATAGGTATAAAGGTACTATACGGTACTTATTATATGATATATATTGAAATCATAAATAATCACGGGTGATTTACCTAGATAATGAAAACCATCAAAATTAAATAATGCAATTTTTTGATGAAATATGAAAATAAGAAAATAAATAAAGAGGATATGAAAAAGAAAATTTAAAGAAGTTGATAATGGATTATTTTCCCTTGATAACCTTCTCAAGAAAACAGAATTGGGGAGGATGAATGTAAAACAACCACACCCCTTGTACATGAGCCATTAATGAGATGAGAAGATAAATTAAGGATTCCGAAATATTATATTCTTAAATAACTTTTTTATCTTAATTATTTTTTCACAAATATTGAAATGATAATGATAATAGGTTAAATAAATCTTCAACATTTATTAATGTTAACAAAATATTTATAGGTATATTTAGTTTATGAATGAAAGAAATATAATCATTCTAGAAGATTAAAAAATGAATGAAAATTTATAAAAAAAACATCAACATTGATAATACAAGTGTTCATTTCCATATTGATTAACCTCATTCAAATTATAATTATATCTAAAAGGTATTTGATGTCATATAATCATTGTTCATAACAAGATAGAGTAGTCATTCCAATGTATTAATTTCATAAGAGGAACTATATGGAACCCCACATCGATAGCCAAGTTCGAATTTCCATTTTAAAAAATATCTTTATAATTTGATTTTTTTTAGAGGATGTAAATCCAATATATCATCCCATATTCCATGAATTTCATGATGTTATAATAATTTATTGATCTCATTTTGAATTTTTGAATAACAAAAACTATCCTAATCATGTTATTCAAGATGATCCTACCTAGAGTTGATCACTTTACCAGTTTCCACTAATGTGTGATCCAAAAAAGTGAACTTTAAAAAATCATTTGAACTAACCATCATTCCATCATTACATCAAACTATACTATTAATAACACACATCCCCTGATTTTAAACCAACCACTATATTTATAGTGCCACTACCAATCATCTGAGATCTTTATCCATCCCATCCAATCCTAAAAATTACCTATAATCCAAAATTTTCTATAAAAAGAATATTTATCCTAATTGATCAGGTAATTCTAAAAATTTTGAATGTTATCTACCTTATTCATTTAATCCTATGATCACCATAATCATAAAACTTTAAAATAAGAGTTTTCAAACCTAAATTACCTAAACCACTCCCTAAATAACTTGTTGTATCACTTATCTCCATATATAGATATATTACCCTACACACCTATAAAATAATGAATAACCCCTTACACTAAGTGAAAAAAAAACCATCAATAATATTTTTAGTAGATCCTTTCATATTATCAAATAATATAGTAATATTGGAACTTTTTTTTACCCAGTAAGATAAAGGAATATATTACACCATCAAATTTTTTATCGTCATAATCCTACATCTAATCATCTATCCCCTTATACACCATATCAAAACTCCTTCACATATTCCATTGATGCATATTCATAGATATCCACTAAACCAATAACATTACTAGTCATATCTCTACTTCATCTTTTTGTAAATCAGTGTTTCATTCCCTTTAAATGAGAAAAGAGAACAATAAATATCCTTTTGAATGTATCCTTTAGGAGAATAACCATAAGGAAAATATAGAAAAATGTTGTTGGGAACATATAAGTTATATCCAAATACAAATAATTTTATATAGGGGAAATAACATCCTTATCGATCACGGTGGAATTAAGACCCTCCTCTACTAGTATCAAATAAATTTAACCAAAATGAGCCTCCACTATAACCATATCTATCATTACAAGGATACCAATTAGAAAATAATTTTTATATAAAATCCATGAATTCCATACATTCCAGTTTATAATTGAGACACGAATATAGACAGGAAATATATAATTGAAAATATAAAATGGATTAAAAATAATATCCCACCCTTTTATAGAAAATCCAACTATCTTGAGAGGAATCAAAAGTAGTCCCCATACCGTCCACGTTAGCCCATCATATGGAATAAAAATAAATATATATATATATTATCCATGGGAATAAACGTCTGGTTTTTAATTCCCCCAACATAAAAATTCCAATTAAAACAATATTTAATCATCCAATGATTATTTTGTAATGGAAAAAAATTATTACAAAAAAAAATTATTAATTCTTAACCCTATCAAGAATCAATTATTATTTTGAAATAATTTTAGCATGTTTACCCCTCTTAATGATTTAATTTGGGACCCCTTCATTTGATTATGTAATATTTTTAATTATTATACTACAATAATTAAAAGATATTATAAAGGAGGAAAAATAATCCACCATCCAATCTTTCAAATATCTTCCTTGCACTGATGAATCACTATGATTTCCTATAAGCATCAGATCAATTTTGAAATTCATATGATTTACACCAGGTTATAAGAACCATGAACATCAAATTAACCTTTATTATTATCTATGAGGATAACTCCCATGTCCCATTCTCCAAAATATTAATTAATAATAATATTAAACATAATCATCATAATCATTATAATAATAATTCATTTAGATATTTTATTTAAATAAACCAATGTAATGTTGAACTAAAACACATAAATTCATCCAATATTTCAAAATTATAAATGAAACCCAATCCATATCATCTAAAATTAATATAGTATATAAATTATAATTTTGATCCCATAAAACATACACAACATGAAATTACACATGTATTTTCTGAAAAGAAAATAATAATTAACAAAATAACTCATCAATTATAGAACAATACTGAAATTAAAATACATCACCATAATAATTATATAATAAATTAAATAATGTTTTTGGATTTCTCGGTATGAGAACTAAATTTTAAAGTTATCCTTAAGGAATTAATGGTTTTTGTGGAATATTTAAGAAACCATGTGCTAACCATTCCATACCCACTGCATTAGGACACGTAATGATTCACTATTAGCTATATAAGATTACCTAACATAGTGTAGACCATTCATGTTACAAATATTTTCAATTTTTTGAAATAAATATATTTTATTTTAAAATTAATATATTAATAGTTATATATTTAAAAAAGTGATGTGTTACAATGACTCAACAAATATTTAAAGATCTAGAGTTTATCTAATAATCATATCTTAGTAGAAGGAATCATGAATCAAGGTGGTGTTTCTCAAGTACATCTTGATACAATGATTCCATATGACGATATAAACGATTCAAGGTAGTTTTAATAATTTAATTATCTCTCATATTTTGTGGTATTAGAATATAATTTAATGATTATAATTGGATGGTTATGAGAGAAATAGAGGTCTTATCAAAAGGTGAAAACCAGTAAATTTTATAGGTATAAATTTGAAATATTGATTTGATTATACATCATAAATTAAGGAAAATAAGTGTGGATAGAAATTTTGATGATCATTGAAAAATATGAATATTTAATACTATCTACTACTATATGAAATTAATCTGAAGTCCTAATTTAGTAGAGAGTACAAAAGTACAAATATAACACCCATATTAGTTTGGTCCTAATAAATCGTTCATATCATTATTGATAATGTGAAGATAATATCCACCTTGAGTTGAAGGATGAATATAGTTCACACCCTAATTCACCACAACTTTTAGGATGGACTAGGGAACTATTGTTGGATCTAATGTATTACATGAAAATGATTTATTATATGAACCTATATTTTGTATTTACAACTAGAACTAAATTAAATATTCATGAGATCATTTAAAAAATTATGATATCAACATATTTAAATAATCAATAACTAGAACAATGTAAATATCCATAAAATATAATTCATATAACTATAAACTTTTTTCTACACAAAATAAATCAGAAAGTTCCACTGAAACTAAATGTGATTATATGATAAACATGATACATGAGTTATTTACTGATAAATGACCACAAATGGAATCATTTAGTTAGTGTGTATATGATAATTGTGTTTATAATTATGTTCCTTATATACTATTTTATTCTCTAAACTCTTTATTTCACATCCAATAACATTATATCTATATTATTAGATTTCATTATAATAATTTTTTTTGGTTATTTTAAAAAATACATATATTTTTACAAAATATCAATCATGGTATTAATTTTTCATATATAATATATATCCCAAAAAAGTTCCACAACTACAGGACAATATTGGATGCCTCATAACATGTTAGAACACTTATTCTATGTCATGGGATTTAATGTGTAGCTACATAGCAGTCTTCCCAAAAAAATATCCCTTATAAATCAAATATATGTATTCTAAATAAATTATCAAACTATTTTGGTAACTCATGAAATTAAAAAAAGATTGATCTCTAACTAATTTAAATTACATAATTTCTGATTACATCCTTGTACTCTATATAATTATAAAACAAATAATTTATCGACATTCCAATGATATTATCCAATAAAAAGTCACCCTAGTAATTCATTATTGAATGCATTATTCAAACTCATAAAAACTTAGAAATATATAAAACTCCATATAAAAAACATGTTTGTCATATTATGAATTTCATTATTTTTAAATTAATTATTAGGGTATTTATTTAAAGTGAACTTGCCTCCCCTAGATAGATGATTATATTCAGTCATAAATTGTTTCATGTTGAATAATTTAATATATTTCTTGATATTACTCTTTTTTTATCATTCAATAATACCTTAAGGGATATCCCAATATACCTAGATTTATAAGACAAAATATTCATAATCAATAACTTTTATCCCAATGTTGTTTCATATAATTATTGGTGTTTCTTACAACATGGAAAAATTGTTGATGGAAAGAAATATATTATCAATATATAATGCTGGATAAGTATTCATACACCCACTGAACAAGACTAATACATAGTGATGAAAATTAATGTTTTATTCATATTGAAGAAAATTATTTTAATGAAAAGTGATAAACTTGTTAGGTATATGATTATATAAAAATATGAAATGACTTTCCATACTAATGAAATATTATTTTATATGAATTGTGTTACCAAAAAAGATTCTTGATGAAAAAGAATTTATAACACATATTTTTTTATATAATGACTCTTCAAATAAGGAATCCGTCATTTCCCAACTGTCATGTAACTCCTTAATACTGATTTTCCATTTCTTAATTACCCAATTTAAAAATGTGGATATTATTCTTAATTCAAGTAATTTGGTCATTAGTCTTAACATTAACATCTCTAGCATTCATATTCACTTAATATTCCTTGTATACACTGATAGTGAAGTAGAATATCGCCATTTTATCGATAGAGTGCATGAGTAGTATTCTAAAGGGATATGTTTCTATCAATGGTCTTAAAAAAATATGTTTATATCCACTCTCATATTTGTAAAGAATTATTGTCTTCGTCATTAATATTTCTATCTGGTTTCAAAATAATAATGTGTTCTACTAGTGTGTTTTCCTTAAAATTCTTATGTGAAGGGGGTTTGTAGGAATGTGACTATGACCTATATCATATGTTAGAAATTTAGTGTAAAAATGAACTACTTCCATAATATAAATGCCATTTCCTATAGATATGGTTATTTAAGGATTTAGAATATATTAGTAATCTATAAAAGCCATAGTTTACCTAGAGTCCTATATTTTTTGATTACTAACTATGGTGGCAATTTTCTTTATGTATTCCTTCCATTGTAGTTGAAAATTAAGGTTTGATCATCCAAATCATATTTTGATGGGTTCTGAGATGTCTAATAGGGATCAACTACAACCACATGAAACCCTAAAGATTTATCCTCTTTTTGAGACCCATACTTCTTAAAAATTTTTATTACCAATGATTTACCAACCCCAGAAACATCATCATCTGATGACTCGTCACCAAAATAAAATAAATGATTCTGAAGGGGAAATCCCTTTAAACACCTATAGTTATGAGGGTTTAAAATCACCTATATCAAAATCATGTAATCTCATTTACCAGATAAGTTGAATAACTATAGATGGAGGGTGACCAAAACCTCATGTGAACTCAAACCCTTATTGGTTTCCTCCTCTAGAAATATAGGCTTAGATATTAGAAAACCCACACTAAAAACATCTCTCATGTCTTATGATTAGAGACCAGGGAGGTATGACATCCATGATTTAGTAGGATCGATATCATTTCTATATTTTTCCCCTCTAGTCCCTTATATTGACCTCACATAAGACATGTTAAATTTGGATCCATATGGTAGAATCCATGAAATTTAATTAGGATATGCTCTATGTGATGAAGGGATTGAAGAATGAATAATAAGATTATAAGTGTCTATTTCCAAGAACTCACTCTAATGGATTTCTCAACATCACCATCCTACTAGGACACTACTTTTTCTATGTTGAAAAATTCATCCTTAAATGCATAATTTATCTAAGATCCAAATAATATTTATCAATATCATAGGATAGAGACCAAGGACAAGATAAACCAACTGACTAACATCTAAAAAACTATTGAAGCTGACCTAGAAGATTACTATTGGAGTTGAAGTATAAGACCCTAGCCTTCTTACAAACATAATATTGAATTAAATGGATAAATAACATTGAGGATCTTCTCAAGTTTAAATTTTTAGATAATTATGCCATAAAAATTACATTACATCTCAAAAAATTACATTATAGATGCTTGAACACAGTTCTCTTTTTTTTTTAATAAAAACCCTCGAAAAAAAGTGTCATGTCTAGTTACATGTTGTAGAGAGCATGACTTTTCCTTGAATCTATCCTGGACCCTATTCATCTTTAAGTCCAGTGAAAGCATTTAAAAACATGGATGGGCATAAAAAGTTCAGTAAGGGTTATCAAATAAGGAAAGGATACATTAACCCATCAATAAATTAAAATCAAGGAAACCAAAATTTTCAATCATAACATACCTTCTGAAATCATAATATTAATGAATAAAAAATAGTAATCATAAATTATAAAGGTAAATTGAGGAATCCAAATCATACTTAAATTTTATCTATCACAACTACATAGGGAGTCACATTTGTAATACCAATCACAGTATATTCCCTAAATCTCTTAATAGAAACACCCATGTTTACCTCCTTCGCGTAACCCAATGCATTGGAGAGCTATCTTGGGCTCACCTGCCCTAGGTTTATCATGGAACCACCTGTATATGTAAACAATACCAAATAACCATAACATACCCATAACATATAATACAAACATAGAGGGATTATACCATTTCCAAATTTTAATCACAATATATCATTTCAACATATTGACATAATTAATGTTTTTTTAAACCATTTTCAAAACCATTTAAAACATTTAATAAAGAGAATTATAAATCAAAGTGTCCCATAACACATTGATTCTTTTGAAATAAATTTCAATTTCAAAATATTCATGTCCATATAAATAAATCCTTAAACCCATTTTTAAACCATGTATATTAATGTGAAATATTAATGTTAATAAATATTTAAAAATTTTAAAATAATATTTTACTTAAAGAGTTCATCCCCAAATAAGAGATGATTGAATACAAATAATTGAAGAATAAAATTAATAAAATATTATAATATCATGAGAGTAATAATATTTATGATATATTATTTCAAAGTTTAGTATATACACAATATAAATGTGAATTGGTGTTTAATAACAAATAAGTCTTAATGGAATGTAAATTGAGACTCAGTCCCTTGAAAAGACCATATCCTTAGATTAATGACAAATCAACGACATAATTATCTGTGACAAATATTAACACACCAAATATAATTGCATTTTAAGTGTAAAACAATCCGAGGACATTCACACATACTCATTGGATTACATAATCTAGATGTATATGTTTAACCCAAATAATGGAAATTGGGTGAAAAAGATCCCTTACCTCGAGTCCAACATGTCTTGTATGTTCCTTGTTTTTCCAAAATAATAAATAGAAGATAATTTCTACTTTCTTAAGAATATTTTTAATATTTATTATTACTTTAATATAACTTATTACTATGCAATAATAGTTAGTTAATTATTTGAGTTCATATAGGATAGTTTGTCGATGTTCAGAATTTGAGTTAAAAATGAACTTGTTATAATTACAGTTTTTCCATGTGGTAAAAATTAAATTATCTCCAAAATGATATTCATGATTTATATATCATATATATCATATATATACAATATATATACATATTTATATTACTACATAACATTTGGAGATAATACATGAAATGCACTGTTAATGGAGACGGTAAGCCGTACGTACGCATGAATGCTACTTTCATTTCTATTTCATATGTATTGGAATGAGAACTTAATGATACATAGTTATATTATATTTCCCATATAATATTATATTTTATATATGTTACATAATATCATTAACACCATCATTTATATATTCCATGTATGTTTTTAATCAGTCATATCACTTTTAAGGGATGGTAGTCTGCACTTCCTCAAATGAAATTATCATATTATTACAAAATGAAAAGAATAAAATAATTATAAACTGGGAATTACATAATAATATTGATAAAATAAAATATATATAATATAAAATTATAGTTCCATAATAATGTCCACTATAAGAAGCGGTAAGAGATAATTAACAATCATCATTTCGTGAGGCTTTAGTCTGCCATCCGCAGAAACAATATGTTCTTTACGCATTAGATAGAGGTGTGTGTAAGTGTTGTTTGAATACTTCTCAATAAAAAAATATTTAGGATACAAATGTTTTTATAAAATGATTTAATAAAAAAAAATTAGGGGGTTGTAGAAGTAAAATAAAAGAAAGTAACTTAAGAGGAGACATTACCTTTAATTCGGGTAACTCCCATTGGTTTGAAGAAAAAGGTTTAATTCAAGTGCCTTATGCCTAATTTAAGGCTTCAAGAAAGGATATAGGGATGTGGGGATCTTAATAATTCATAGGTTGGACAAGACAAGGGACTTGAAAAGTATGAGGAATGGGTTAGAAGTGGCATCCTTTTATAAGAGGGATGAGGTGCTCTTTAGGAAAGTTTGAATATGTTATTTTATTATAAACATTTGTTTAGTTTCAAAAGGCCCAAAACAGATTAACATCGAATATAATACGACTCATGTTTGAAATAAAATCATCCAATAAAAATTGGACTAGTATTGTATATTTTTTTAATATTTATATTCTTATTTATTTAATTCATCCATTAATCATGTAAACAATGCATCATTATAGTGTCATAAATAATATTATTTATCTAATAGATAAAAATTAGTTAAAAAAAACCATGTTGTAGGAAATAATCTTAGATTTCTAATTAATATTTATATATGAAAATATAATTTATATAACCACATGTAAGAATTAATTTACTAAAATATATATGTTTATGTCATTTTTATCATTACATTAAATTAATATATATATAAAGTGTCATTATCACTCTTAAGTGGCTCCATGGGATCCCAAAATTGACCCAAGGTTTCCCATGGTCAGACGAGTATCTTCCAATAGAATTAGGACACGTGTTAGGGTTATTAAATATTATTATAATATTATTTTTTACCCTTATTTACCATATTTACCATTTAACCATGGTAAATAAAATATTTACTGATTTAAATATTTAAAATGTATAAAAATAAAAGATACCTATTTTCAAAATTTGGACCTACTGAATACAAATATGGAAAACATTTTTATAAATTCAAAAAATAGAACTTGATGAAATTAATTTAAAATTAACTCCTGATGTTAAAACAAAAATCATGTTTTTAAGAAATAATAACTATCAAAATATTGACACTTGTTTATGTAAAATTTCATATTAAAATTACATCAGATGACCAAAAATAGATTACATGTTCAAAATATAATTTTATTACACTTTAAAATCAATTAAAAAGATAATATAACTGCATAAATAAATTAGATTAAAAGGCAGTTTTGAATTAAAATATAGAATTGTTCATTATTAATTAGAAATAAACATTATCAGAAAAATACAAAAATTTCCTCCAAAGTAAATTTTGATGAACCTATTATAAATTAGAGTATTATTGTTTCAAATAAAACATAAAAAAGTGCCAAAAAAATTTATTTAAAGAGGGTTCACCATCAAAATGTGGTTAAATGACCTTTTGAGTATTTTGTGCTTAAAATCAAATTAATTATTATTTTAAGCCTATAAAATTTATTGGATAAATGTGTAGACATTTAAAAAACATGTATAATCATATTTTAGATAGATATGTTCATCCCTCTAATATAAAAACTCTGTGTTAACTACCATTTAAAATAATAATATTATACTATTATTTTTCAGTATAACTCAGCATTTTGTGCAATAAAGGATTTAAATGAAACCCATTGTTGCGTATCGGGTACACCAACGAACATAGAATCCCATTTAATATAACATTAATATTTAATTCTCAAATATTAATAATTATGGAAATTTTATATTCTTTATTTACCTGGGATGTTACATCCTTCCCTACTTTTGGAAACTGTATCTTCAAAATTTTAAAACTAGGCTTGGAAATTTCATTGAATGTCCCACATCAGAAAAGGAATCAATAAAAATACCACTTTAAAAGAAAGAAAGTGAAGTACAATGGTCCCTCAAGAAAACCCATTATAGGATTCCATGTAGGAAAATATGGATATGGAATAAAAACATACCATCATGTTCTGATGGAGAGTGATAGAAAACATGATTATGAGAAAGTTAACAAACAGAAAATTAAAAACGTGTGATGGGTTAAACTGTCTTTGATTACCCATTAAGAAAAGTAAACTGACAATGTTTTTGTTTTAAATTCCTTTTCAAACTTTTGAGGAATTAAGTTACTACATAGAATAAGAACATAAAGAACTATACTTACCTTCAAGTATAGTTTCATCCTTTAATAAGTTTCTACTAGAAAATAATCTTTTCTCCAAACAATGAGTATTCAAAAGGACTTGGTCACTTCAAAAGTGCAAGAATCAACTTCTAGATAATCACATAATCCACAAAAGAAGAGCAATATATTTCCCATATCTTTATACATTACCCAAATCCAAAAATGTTTTTCATAAGATCATATAATACCCAAATTGATAATCCTTTATATAAAAAAATACTCTTTTTAATCACTAAAATTCAAAAAACAGTACCCAAAGTTCAACAAAGACCATTCAATACACAATTGTCCTTAAAATTATTCAAAATAACCCAAAATAAGATTGAAACCCAAAACTCAGAAGGATTTAATCTCACAGTCTTCCACAGAAAATCATATCATTTAACTCCAATAATATAGACTACTCTTAAAGTATCATACTAAAGAATAATTAACCAAATCACATATTCTTTATAATAGGTTAATCATTTCCATAAATAACCCAAATGTATATATGTCCTTAATAAAACAGATATTCTTACAGAATAAAATTTCAACCATTAATACACAAATTAAATCCCATAGTATTCTATTTTTCATAAGCATATAGAGTTTTCAAAAGTGAGAACATCTTCCAAAATCACTTTTATCACTTAATCACCAAATCATTTTCTTATACTAAGGATATACATTTGAAAAAACATAAGATCCCAAATCAACTTATTCATGATATATAAAATCAATTAACAAAAAATAATAAGTTATACTAATCATGGACTTCTCATAGTCTATTGGTAGGAAATAAATCCCAATTGCACTTTGGTTGTGGGTTCGATTCCTGCAGCTTTGTCTGACGCGATGGGTTGTCACATGGTCTGCGTGTTTCCCTTTTAAAAAAACTCAAAAACAACCCTAACATATTTTAACCTCAATGGTTTTCTTATACCTCTCATTTTAATCCCAAATCTTTATTACCTCAACATCTAAATTCTTAAACTCTTATATATATATTGATTTTTTTATTTCACCACCATATGATAAAATAAAACCATACAAAAAATAAATAACATCATACCTTGATCATGGTGTCCACTTGGTTTTGTCATCATCTTGTTCACATAGGTAGAAGGTCTAGGAATTATAACAATTATTTAGAGATTCTTAAAAATCATTTGATTCCTTTATCCAAATACACCTTGTACAACATGGGTCCTAAGGGTGTTCGCAAAAAAATATTTTTGGAAAATAATCATGTATGACATATAATTTCAAAAAATCTAATAAAACATGATTTTAATAAAATAGTCAGACCGATTTTGAGTTGAAACATTCAATCAATGGTTATTTTAAAATTCCATAATTATGTAATAAGAGACAATATTTTAAAATAAAATATAAATAGGTTGCGCAAGGGTATCCTTCATTAGCATGTTTTTAAAAATCATAATATTCATCAAAATATTTTTATATGCTAAAATATTTTAAATTTCCACGAAAATATTTACCTTTGTTTAAAATATGATAATATTGTGAAAATAGGATTTAATTAAATACAACCCATAATCTAAGATGATATTGGGGTATATTGGATGTTTTTTATATCTCAAAAAATTTCTTTCAAGTGATTTTTATGTTATAAAATGATTCACATGCATCCGAACATGAATTTGCAATAATTATTTCAATAAAGTAATTAGGAAGAGATATGAATGTCACTTTAGATCCTCCTCCTCCCATCTATAACAGACTTTCCTTGATCTAAAAATTTTATAAAACAATTATTTAACTATAATAAAAGATATATGAACTAACCATATCCTTAAAAAAACTCCTAATCCCTAACGTTATCTAAACCGACCTCTGATACCAACTATAAGGCCCCAACCTTATTACATACATAATCATGAATTAAATGAATAACTCACATTTAGGATCATATTAGGTTTATAGTTTTAAATAATTAGGCTATAAAAATTACATTACATCTCAAAAAATTACAATATAGACACTTCTACTCAGTTTCATTTTTTTATAAAATAAAAACTCATAAAAATAGTCATTTCTAGTTCCATGTTCTAGACAACATGACTTTTCATTGATCCCATACTTGACCCTATACATCATTAAGTCCTTTGAAAAACATTTCAATACATGGTATGAGCATAAAAATCTCAGTAAGGGATATAAAATAAGGAAAGGAAACATTAACCCATCAATAAATACAAATCAATGAAACCGTAATTTTCAATCATAACATAAATTTTGAAATCATAATATTTGTGAATAACACATGGTAATCAGAAATCATAAAGGTAACTCGAGGCCTCCATATCATACTTACATTGTAGCTATCATAGCTAGAGAAGGAGTCACATTTGGAATATCGATCACAGTATATTCCCAAAATCTCTTAGGATAAACCATCATGTGTAACTTTATCATGTTACCCAATGTATTGAAGAGTTATCTCGGGCTCACCTGACCTAGGATTATCATTGAACCACTCGTATACATAAACAATTCCAAAGAACCATAACATACTGACAACACATACCAAAAACATAAAGGGAAGTTAACATTTCCAAATTTCAATCATATTATATCATTTTAATATATTGAAATAATTAATGGTTTTTAAACCACTTTCAAAACCATTTAAAGCATTTAATATAGAAATTTTTGAATTAAAGTGTCTCATACAACATTAAAGCTTTTGAAAGAAATTTTAATTTCAAAACATTCATTTCCATATAAATAAATCCTTAAAAACATTTTAAAATCCTGGACATTAATGTGAAATATTATGAATAATAAATATTTAAAGCATATAAAATGATATTTTAGTTAAAGAGTGCTTAACCAAATGAGAAATGATTGAGTAAAAATAATTGAAGAATAAAATTAACCAATTCTTATATTATCATGAGAATAAATATATTCATGATATAATATGTTAAAGGGATGTATATACATCATATAAATGTTAATTGGTTTATAACAACAAATAAGTCTCAATGGAATATAAATTGATACAAATTCCCTTACAAAGATCACATCCTTAGATTAAGGACAAATCAGTGAAATAATTATGTGTGAAAAATAAAATACACCCAATATAATTGGATATTATGTTTAAAGAAATAATAGTTCATTCACACATATTCATAGCATGACATAGTCAATAAGTATAAGTTTCAACCAAATAATGGAAATTGGGTGAAGAAGTTCCCTCACATTGAGTCCATATTGTCTTGTATGTTCCTTGTTCTTCATAAATAATAATGTTAAGATAATTTATACTTGATTAAGAACCTTTTTAATGTTTTTATTACTTTTATATCACTTATTACCTTGTAATAACAGTTATATAATTATTTGAGTTCATATCGGACATTTTGTTGATGTTCAGAATTTGAGTTAGAAATGAACTTGTTATAATTACAATTTTCCATGTGGTCAAAATTCCATTATCTCCAGAATGATATTAAATATTTATGTATCATATATATCATATATATAGAGTATATATATATGTGTGTGTGTTTGTATGTATTTATAGTAGTACATAACATTTGGACAAAAGAAATGAAATGCACGGTTCATGGGGACGGTAAGTCGTACGTACACATGAATGCCACTTTCCTTTCTATTTCATATTTATTAGAATGATAACATAATGATACATAGGTATATTATAATATATTATAATATAGTATTTTATATATGTTACATAATTTCATTAACACCATCATTTATATGTTTCATGTATGTAATGAACGAGTCATATTACTTTGAGGGGGCGGTATTCCACACTTCCTCGAATGAAATTATCAAATTTATACAACATGAAAAGTATAAAGTTATTTTATAAATGATAATTACATAATAATATTGATAAAATAAAATATGTATCATATATAATTATAATTCCATCATAATGGAAGCCATAATAGGTGGTAGGAGACAATTGAACCATCATCATTTTGTGAGTCGTTAGTTTTCCATCCACAGAAACAAGATGTTACTTACCCATTACATAGATTTGTGTGTAAGTGTAGTTTGAATGATTATCATAAAAAACATTATATAATACTGATGATACTTTTTTTCTTATAAAATAAAGGAATAAAAAGTGTTTTGGGGTTCGGAGAAGTAAAAAAAGAATATAAGAGGAGACATTACCTTTAAATCGGGTAACTCCATTTCATTTGAAACCAAAGGATTACTTGAAGTGCCTATTGCATAAGATAAGGCTTTTAGGAAGAATATAGGGATGTGGAGATATTTATTGGGTACAGTTTGGACTAGGAAAGGGGTTTGAGAAGTGTGAGGAATGGGATAGAAATGGTGTCCTTTTATAAGGGGTAGGAGGGGTTCTTTATGGGTGTTTGAAAATGGTATTTTATCATAAACATATATTCGGTTTCAAAAGGTCCAAAACACATTAAAGTAGAAGATAATATGATCCATGTTATAAATAAAATCATCCAATAATAATTGGAAGGTTTTGGATATTGTTTTAATATTTATAATCTTATTTAATTTAGTCATCTATTAATGAGGTAAACACTACATCATTATTGTGTCATAAATAATTTTTCTATTTGATGTCTAAAAATTATAAAAAAATACCATAATTTTGTAAATCGTTTTAACATTACAATGAATATTTATATTATAAAGGATATATTATATAATCCAATGTAATAATTGAGTTACTAAAAGATATATTTTTATGTCATTTTTTTCATTACTTTAAATTAATTAATATAAAGTGTCATTATCACTACTAAGTAGTTATATGGGGTTAAAAATCAGCCCAACAATTCCCATGGTAGAAATTTATCAGAAAATAGGATTAGGACACAAGTTAAGGAAATTTTATATTATTGGAATATTAATTTTTTACCCCTATTTACCATATTTACTTTTTAACAATAGTAAATAAAATATTTACTAAGGTCAATATTTAAAATGTCTAAAAAAAATTACCTACATAACAATTTGGACCTAATGAATCCAATTATCGAATAAATTTTTATATATTCAAATCACATAAGTGGAATAAATTATTTTAAAATTAATTTCCACTATTAAAACAAAAAGTTTGTTTTTAAGAAATAATAAATATCATAACATTGACACTTGTTTATGTCCAATTTCAATGTGAAATTACATCCAATTTACAGAATTGGATTAAATGGTAAAAATTTAATTTCGTTATACTTTAAAACCAATTATAATGATAATCAATCCATATAAATAAATTAGATTAAAAGGCAGTTTTGATTTAAAATACACTATTTTAACTATTCATTAAGAAAAAAACATTATCAGAAAAATACCAGAATTTCATCCAATGTAAATTTTGATGTCCCGATTTTAAATAATAGTGTTCTTTTGTCAAATAGAACATATAAAAGTGGAAAAAACTATATTTAATGATGGTTTCCCTCAAAAGGTGATAAAACGACCTTTTGAGTATTTTGTGCTTAAAATCCTAACAATTATTATTTTAAGAATTTAAAATTTGTAGGATAAATATATAGACATATAACAAAGATGTATAATAATATTTTAGTTATTTATGTCCATTCCCTCTAATACAATGGCTATGTGTTAACTAACATTTAAAATAATTATACGATATTATTATGTTTTAGTATAACTCATCATTGTGTGAAATGTAAGATTTCAAAAAAAACTCATTGTTGTGTATCAGGTATGCCATCCAACATAGAATACCCTTTCAAGTAAAATTTATATTTAATTCTCAAATATTAATAAATATTAAAATGTTGTATTCTTTATTTACATGGGATGTTACAATAACCCCACAAAGTTTTCAAATACCAAATATTTCATGAACTGATACTCATTTTCCATCTCAATCAATAGAAAATCACCAGATTTTTTAAAATATATATGTCAACTAAAATATATTGAAAAATTATTTGGAATAAGGATGAATATCTATCATCAAAACATATAAATATTCAAACTAGACAACCAATCATCTTAATTATTATTAGGTTATTCAATAGTAGATGAATCCATTGAAAACTAACCTAAACTGGTAATATCAAAGCATACCAATATCAATGAAAATAATTAGACCACTTGAATTAGAAGAACTAGAAAACATTAAAGGAATTCATCTTATAGTACCATGAAATTATAATAACTTCCTATGAAAATAAGTGAACAACGAAATTTCAGGGATCTAGGAGTCAAAAAATCCCAGGTTCCTTTAAATACATTGAATAAAAAATGAACAGGTCGGGTGATTCAATAGAAATATGTTGAAGAAAAAACACACTACCAGAGAGAATCCATGATAGTATAAGGCCTTTGTAAACCCCAGAAGTGAAATAAGGGGAAAGGAAAATCTTGGTTAAAAGAGGGGACCTTTAGATATAGGTCAATACTAGGGGATCATGGAAGAGATGAAGATATGGTAAGGAGATAGAAATAGTGAGGGATAGAGCATCCTCTCCACTATTTTGAGGGGTAGAGATGATGATAAAATCTTTCATTATCAGCCCATGGGTAACCAAAGTGAGAGATACACCGGTAGAGTATACTATAGGTCATAATAATCTTATATCATTCTAGTATTCCATGTAAAATTCTGTTAACTATGTTAGTTATCCACATTCAGAAACTAAATTTAACTCAAAAACAATAGATACAATGATTTATTGGATCATATGATCCCATTTCATATATTCATTCTTGATACCATAGATTGATTTCATTAATTTTAATATTGAATTCATTAAAACATCTGAAAAATGATGTTTGGTTTCACTATATAAATAAATTATATAATTTCCTCATTGAAAATCCTTATCATGGCCTCTATATAATGGAACTCAAGATCAAAAAATGACACTATATATATTATAATATTTAATGAGTCTTTCAAGTAATCTTAAAAAATTATATTTTTAAATGATATCATTTCCAATTTATCTATTTGAAAATAGATAATCTTTGATCATTTCAAAATTACCTTTGAATTACTTTTTATTTTAATTAAACATATTAAACCACTTGGATTCTTAACATTAAGAAACTATGAAATATCAAAAAAAATATTTTTTAATGAATTTATCCCCTCTTTCACAGAATCAATCCACCTTTTATATTTTATGTTTTTAATTGAAAAAATAATAATATTATATCACCTTCCATCACTCTAATGTCAATGCCTTGTTATTAAGGGAAAAGAATGTAATCATCCAAAATTTTGTTTATTATCACACTAGTGGATAACCTTATTGAAACTATTCTGGAAGAGTATTGATTTTTTTCTTTTGGAACAACCGAAACCTGAGTTTTAATGAAATAGTCTTGATCGAGAATGGATTCAGAAATAATTATTTTTATAGAAAATGATCTTGATCTCTCTCAAGAACCATAAGAGATATATCAATATATCCATTCTTGAAGATATGATCCTAAAACATATCCTACAACATTAAATCAATATAATTAATGTATCAAGTATTTTTCATCTCAATAATAAACATAGTAGTGTGATGATAAAACTCATTACCCTTGTTTCTCTTATATTATCTAATAACGCAATAACTGATTGTTTTTTTCACTACTTCTTTTCAACTATCCTATAAGTCCTTTCATTGGTTGGACATCCCCAAATGTATAAGTTCTTTAAAATAATATTATTTATCTTCCAAATTATATAATGAGTCTTTAATGTTACTTTATTTTGTACTATGATTATTAAAGAAACTATGATCCCTAAATATTATCCCCATTGTGATTCATGTAAGTTAAAATGACTAATTATACTTCTTACCTTATATGGATGAATTTTATTTCATCATTATATAACACCATTAATTGTTGGAGACATTAGTATGGTGTACTATGTGATAATATCACATTCATCTATAAATTGATATATAGTCCTAGACCTTATTCACATGATATGACAATTTTGTTACAGTAGTCAAAATTATTGTTATATTGAACAAAAACTTCTGATGGTTTTTCATATTAAATAGTCTTATTCATCATTATAAATTTAAAATACATATATTGATCATGATTTTTTAGAAATGAGATAAATATATCCATAAAATGATAAGTCATCTATAAAAGGTATCAAATATTATTTTTCATATTCCATGAATCTATAAGGAATTCCCCACCAATAAATGTGTGAATAAGCTCTAAGATATTTACTATCTTATTGGTATAAAGTCTCATAATTTTTTCCCCTCAAATAAAATTTACACATGTTTCAAAATATGAAAAATTAATATGGTCAAGATTTTAATCAGACACAATTCTTTGAATTCTCAATTTTGAGATTTTACCCAATCTCATATTCCAAATAAGGCAGAATTCTCTCTAATTAATTTATTCCTAACAAAATGAATACATACATGTATTGATTTCCAATATTTTTTAATATAATATAATAATTTTATACTAACATAAAATTACATGAATCTATATCATACCAAAATAAATCATTTAAAAACAATAAATTTTTTGTATACAAAAATGAAAAATTGTGTTAATATATTTCTTATATAGAAATAGAAATATGATTTTATGTAAAATATTGTGTAATTAAGGAATCATTAAAATATAAATACAATTTAGTCTTATGTAACTATTAATAATACTGATTTTACATTACATTAATTTCATTTCTACAAAAATAAATGATGTATATTTGGACATAATTAGGATTCTAGTTACCCTCAAGCCCATATCAATACATGAAAAGTATGATAGTTACCACATTTAAGGATTTTATACCCAAATCACCATTGATGTAATAACTATCCTTATTTTAATTTATTTTTTGTGTTTATTTAAAAATTATATATCAATAGTTACCATATCCTTATATATTTAAAAAAAATCTATTTCCATTACCGATACTATCAAAATGATAATTAATATTTTCAACATTTTTAATTCAATCTTATTCTTGATCAAAATGTGGAAGGACCTCATTTAAGGTCATAGTGTCCATCAGAATAATTAATTTCAACCCAAAATGATGAAATTGTACTATAGAAACAACCATATGTACTATAAATTATTCAGATAAAATAAAAATTATTTATTTTATCATTTATGTATGATAATAACATTCTTTAATGTACTTCAAAGGGTTTTAGGAAAATTGGATGCACTTATTGTGTTCAATCCCAAATCAATAATAGTCATATTTTATTGGTCATTCATAATGTATATTATTTCAATGTCATTAATAATGAAAATTTCTTCAAAATAAAAGTGATAAAAACATTGGAACAAAGAGAATATTTTTTTCCACTTAAATTTATAATTAACTAAAATTGATCAACTGAAAGAATGCCTCCTCTTGAGACCTTTCTTTGATAATGTTTTTAACCATATTAAACCCTTCATTGTCTATCATTATTTCACTAATATAATATATGGGTTTAATCCATCTATCATCAATACACACATGTCCTGTTGATCTCAAAAATATTCAAATGAATCATCTAGTTCTAGCATGACTTTTTGATTTTCTTGGGTTATTCACATTTGATATCATTATAGAAGACCCAAAGGGAAGCACTATTTCCCTCATGTATAATAAAAATACTAATTCCTAAAAATAATATCAATGCTACTTAATTAATAAAAATGAATATAGATGAGATATTGATATTTTCCCACAGATATGGTGAAATTAGTTTAATTTGGTTGTATGATAATTAATTTAATTAATTTCATGAATGTGGTTAGGAATTATATTAGAGTTTTTGAAATATTTTAATGAAATAAATATTTTTAAGAAAATAGATTTTATTTTTTTTAAATAAGTATTAGAATTCATGTTAGTGATTTTTAGTTTTAGGGTAATGTGAAATTAGATTTTGAAAATAAGTTGATTAATCTATTTTTGGTAGAGGATTCTGGATGAGGTAGATACAATGATCAGGTTATCCCATCTTCAATACAGCAATCCCATATTTCCTTTGACTTTGGTAATTTATGGTATCTTCGAATAAACAATGTCTTAGTACCATTTCTAAACATGGTTTCCCGAAATATAATAATGATCATGCCTGAATTTAGGGTTACTAGTTAAAAATTAAAATTTTCCTTTCAGATTAAAAAACAAATGTTTATGATTAAATTAAAATAAAGGGTTTGTAAATTGATTGAATATACTATGAAAATAAAAATACATGAATATTTATTAAATAGTTCAAATAACACTTTCCCCCTATGACTACATAAGACTAGAATAAGGTGGTTTCACCCCCCCTCATCCTAGTGAAATGAGAGTAAGAGGGAAGAAGAAATCATAATTTAAAACCTAGGGGAATGTCATAGAGTGTATTGTGGAATCACAATTTTTCTCCATAGACATTGGCCTCTATATTTCCCTAAAAGCAGTATCATGTCTCTCAATTTATAGACATATAGGATCATGAAACATTACATTTCATTTAATATGGGTCAAGATGTTATCATGGGTCATCCAAAGTGCATTAAATAAGCCAAAATTCAAAGACACATCGAATCTATCCATTTTTTGGTTGTCTCAACCTTTTAAAATCACATAATGATGACACAATTTGTAAATGTTTCATCACACATAAGGAATTCATGACATTCAAGATTTATTTGTCATAGTCTCTTTTGTTGTGAAGTGTAATGATTACATGACGTGTAAAGTCAATTTTCCACTATAGATCCTTTGTGTCACCTTGGTAATTTAGCTTTTTCTCTCGAAAGTCTCACTGATTGTTAGTATGTGTGGAAAATTTTTAATTTATGGAATTATTTGTCATTTATCTCATTTTTCTCAATTTCAAATATATTTTTCTTCTTTACAAATATGAAAAAGACATCATGTATATAGGCATGCATTAATAATTTAATCAACAATGTTTCTTCATTTTAAAATAAAAAATCTATACAAGAATTGAAATTATTAAATCACATGCACTAGAATATAGATATTTCATCAACGATGGAATCTCAACATACTGCAATGGATTGTTACATTACGATGATATAAACATAATTCCAAAAAAAATAATTTATTAAATGGGAAATGAAATTTTTGAGCATCACACATGGAGAAGTCATCAATGCCTTATTTTTATAAGAAAAAAAATAAAAAAATTATTTTATATATCACATTTTTAAATAGAAAATAATTTTCAATCATCCATTTTCATTTTTCAATTCATTATTAATATTCCAAACTTTTTAAATTTACCTCATGTGGAGTTTTATCTTATAATATAGGTATATTTATAAATATATTTCAACACATTATACTAGAACACTTCACATACCATAGTCTGTCAAGAAATATATCATCTTTACCATGTAATGACAAAATCAAAAATTATAATGATATCATCACTGTTTATGATCAAAGGATTATGATGATTTATGGTTGGTAAGTTAATTGTGTAAAAAATAATTCAAAAAAAAGATGATTTTAATATAATGTATAATTCATGATATAAAAGGATAATATCACCAAATAAACTATTTTTATTTTTCATCTATCCTCCTAGAAGATCATAGTGAACATATGATAAAATTAGGAACAATAAATGAATTGACCTCTCTTGATTTTTTTTTCGATAGGTATTCTTATGAAAACTATCACATCCAACAACTAAGCACATATTCTAAAAAGAACATCAATCTCATAATAGTGATTTTTTATCCCCCACCCCAAGACATAATGTAATTTTATTAGTAATAGATGTGAATAATGAAAACGTTTTATTAAAATTATCATTTCACCTCCTGAAATTGTAATGAAAACCCACAAAACAATTTCTGCTCAAATAATTATATCCTGACCAATCATTGAAAATATATCCCACACACTTATTATTTTATGTGTCATGTATTATATTTAGAGTAAGTTAGTAATATAAATTTTAGTCTTGTAAATCATCTCATTTACTAACGAGGATATTCATGGTATTTATGGTTTTAAAAATGATTAACGTTAGGCGGGTCTAAATATAAAGGGTTAAAAAAAAGATTGCCCAATAATATGAAAATTGAATTTGTTTTCTCAAATCCTTGATAAAATTTCAATAATGTTCTAGAATATAGAATTCCTATGTTTTAGTAAGAAAACTTCATAGAAATAATGTGAAATATTTGCATCATAGGATTTCTAGGCAATGAGAGGACTAGTTGGGAAAACTACTCATAACAATGCATATGAATAATAAAATCAATTAATAAAAATAATATAAATTAAAATCATGAAAAAAGCTTGGAGAAAAATCATTTATAGTGATTAAAAGTATCCTAAAATTATGAATTTAAAAATAAAAATTCATGTTCTTTTTTCAAGTTATTATATTCTCATTATTCTCATCCAAATTATTGATAATGAAATTTAAATTCATAGAATGGTATTTATCATAGGTAGTTATATGTATCATATTTCATCATATTGAATAAAAAAGCAATTGTGGGAATTTAATTGGTACGTAAATCTCTATAATAGTTGAATATGGGAAATATTAAAAATAAATTATAAGTTTAAAACCATATTCCAATTTTATTGATGCTTTGAAGATGGTTGAGTAGTTTCATCTTGATCTAGGTTCACAATGTGTATTATTCGTGTTGTTTATTTTATATTTACTACTACTTCCATACATCCCTGTTCATTATAGTCCTAAAAAATAAAAATACACTAGTGAAATCATTATCTATTAATATTTAAGTTATACATATTTTAAGTGAGATCATGTGTGCCTAAAATCCAAATAAAGATAAATAAAAAACATAGGATTCCTCCCAAAAGTTATTCTATTTAGTATAGTTTTCTCAACATTAACTTATGTAGCTTCCACTTAGGTTGTATATGATTGAATGTAATATACCTAATCAGGATCCATAAATGGTCTTAGTTGTGTTCTGCCCACATTGGTTGGTCAATTTCCTTCTTCTCTAAACAACATAATTCTTCCCGATAGTAGCAAATTCTTTATCTTTATTAGACTGACAAGCCATTTATTTTTCAATCCTACTAAACTAAATGGATGGTGATGTACCATGAATACCTATTTTCTTCTCTCCAATTTTTTTGATATAATCACTCATCCAGTTTCTATAATTTGATCCTTTAGTTACACTTTCTTCTTTTTAGTTTTTTATGTTAAGCATACTTTTTTTGCAATAATATTAATCTTGTGTACCAATTTAATTTTAGTGACACCGTAACTTTTTTTATGATATAAAATTATTTTCCCCTCTCAATTTATTGCTCTCTGTTGCTTGATTTCTGATGAAACATACTTGTTTACATCCAAATTGCAGACATAGTTCTCCTCATTGAATATTTATCAGTGAATTACTAGTGTCTAAAAATGGACTCCCTAGAATGAGTAGATTAAAAACCTATTCCAGGCACAACAATCGTAAATAATTGTGGATGCATAATTTTTTGACATTTATCAGAGTATCATAGATTATTCTTTATGATTATTTCCCTATTTATTATCTTAATTGAAGAAGTAGTTTTGTGGGCTTAAGGACTTCTAGTCACAAACTCGTGAAACTCATGTATTACATGATATTAACACTCTCACCAGTGTATCATGAGTATTTTATGTATTTGTTAGCTCTAATAAATATGGAAGTCTTAAGGATTTATATATCATGTTTCTTATATGGTATGTCCCATTATACCATCATCAAAAATTGTCATGTGAGTGGAATGGTGGATGTTTCATCGATATTATTTTAATTGGATACCAACTATTTCTTGAATTTTGTGTTTAATAGCATATTAATGAGATCCTATAAAAAATTATAATAATGGGGAGCTTTTTTAGTGTTTGAAAATTTTAATATTTATGTTTCATTTTTCCCTTTTTCTAGTCACTCTAAAAAAAGTTATTGGTTTGTGCTATAGTGGTTGTTCTTTTTATTTTTATTCCTTGTTATTTTCAAAAATATTTTCACTTTATACCACTATTTTATTTATTATAAATAAGATAAAAATCCTTGTGAATTTCTCTCACTTCAATGAACTATGGATTTTAATTCTTAGCATTGGCATACATTAAAGAATCTGATAAGTACTCCACTGGGTCACTCTATTAAATTTTCAACCATTTATTCCACTAGATACTCCATATTCCACAATATAACCTTTTTAGTCCATTAATTATTCTTTTAATCCATTTATTCCTACCATGGTTGTGTTGATCAATGTATAAATCATTTCCAACAATTTTTAAACCTGGATTATCAAGCCGAACACTTTTGGTGATTGTTCTTAGTATCCATGGGGCCTTTGTTGATATCCTTTTTCTTATTGTGGTTGCGGTCTCCAACCCCAAAATTTATTACCAATATAGTAATTATCATAATTTTTATCTTTTGTATATATAATATGGGGAGTTTATTGTAAGATCGTCATTATATAAAACTTCTTGGTCAGAAATTCTATGTGTTACACCATCTAGTATTTTATTTTTGATCACCAGAATGCCTCTTTGTTTTGTCCCTTATGGTTTAAATTGAAAACTATTGAAATATAGATAATATATATTTTACCAAATATATTAAAAAATTATGAAATTAGAATGTGTCACTGAGTTCAAAGAATCATCCCATATGATTCCTCACCTATTTCTAAAATTTTATTCAATCAATTATTTTAATATTTTAATTAAACTAATTTCACCAACTCTTTGAGATCGATATCGATCATTGTACAATATTCATAACATGTAATTATTACATGATTTTTAAAGCCAATTTTTACTCTGAAACGCATTCTATTCTTAGGTTCATTAGTTTCATGCAATAAAAATGCTTCAGGATCATCGTCTATTAAGTAAAAAATCATTCGATGGGATTAGTTGTTATTTTAGATCCTTTTACTCAATTTCAAAAATATATTACTATAAGGCCAAAACCTTAAACAATACATAATCTTGATTTAATTCAAGAATTCACGTTGATAATTTTTTCAGGTTTAGTGTTTTAGAGAATTAGGCCATAACTATTACATTTCATATCACTATTACAAGGTATACACTTCTACTATATCCAAAATTTTTCCAAAAAAAATCAATAAACAAAACAAGAGTTCTTTTCTTTATATAAAGCTTCTTTAATATTTCCTTTATCTTACCCTTAATTATACCCTATGAAAAAAATTTCAAAAAAACCTCAGATGAGCATAAAAATCTATTTAAGGGATTTAAAATAAAGAAAGAAAACATTATTACATAAATACATACAAAAAATAATCTATTTAACATACCACATGAAATCATAAAATTTATGAATAACACATAGTAATCATAAATCATAAAGGTAACTTGTTGCATCCAGATCATACTTAAATTGTTTCTTTCACAGCTACATAGAGAGTTATATATGGAATACCCGTCACAATATATTCCCTCAATCTGTTATGAGAAACATTAAAATTTCCCTCTGTCACATTACCCAATTCATTGGAGATCTATCTCAGGCTCACTCTCCCTAGTTTTTTCACAGAACCACCCCTATATCTAAACAATATCCAAGAACCATAACATAATCATAACACATAACACAAGAATAATGTAAAGATAACATTTACACATTGCAATCACAATATATCATTTCAATATATTGAAATAATAAATCCATTCTGAAAACCATTTTTAATACCAAAATACCAAAAAAATACTATATGGTATTTATTATTCTGTTAAAATCATTATGTCTTGTTAAAGAAGTCAAATATCTAATAATGTTCATGGTGGCAAAAAGTTTGTTGTCCCCACGTACATTAAAAAGATACATTCTATTTTTTGTTTAGTAAAATGATTAGTAGAAAAAAGATTCCATATGAATGAATTTAAATTTTAAATGGGTTTATACATCATATAAATGAAATTCGTGTATGAATTAAATTATGCCTTAATGAATGGAGATTGAGACGAAGTCCCTTACATTTTGCCTGACTTGACTTGTTCATTATTTATATCCCTAAATAATAAACATAACTTATTTTATACTTGATTCATAACCATTTTCAAGTTTATTATTATTTTTATATCACTTACTACCTTGTTATAAAAATCATATTATTATTGAAGTTCATATCGATTGTTTTGTCGATGTTCTGTACTTGAGTCAAAAATTAACTTCTTATAATTAATAATTGTTCATATGGTCAAAATTCCATTGTCTCCAAAATTTTATTCATGGTTTTAATATCATATATATAATATATATCCAGCATATATGTATTTATAATAGTCTATAACATTTGGATATGAGAAATGAAACACCCCATTCATGGAGATGGTAAACCGTACGTAGGCTTGAACGTTACTTTCAATTCTTTTTCATATTTAGTAGAATGAAAACTAAATGATACATAGGTATATTAAAATTCCAGTAAAATATCATATTTTATATAAGTCATATAAGTTCACAAACACCATCCTATAGTTGTTCAATGTATATCATGGATGAGTCGTATCACTTTAAGGGGGCGATAGCCCGCACTTCCTCCAATGTAATTATCATATTTACACATTATAGAAAACATAAAGATATGATTTCAATAAAAAAGATAATACTAGAGAAAATATAATTATAATATATATCAAATATATATAGTTTTATAATAATGGCCACCGTGAGAGGTGGTAGTGTAAAATCGAACAATCATGGTTTAGTGAGGTAGTAGTTCACCGTCAACAGAAACAATATGTTCATATCCATTAGATGGAGGTCTGTGTAAGTGTAGTTTGAATCCTTATTATAAAAAACAACCAATTATATTGATTACAATGGTATTTTTATATAAAAAATGAATAATAACATCACATGGAGTGGAGAAAGAAAAAATAATGGAAAGGAACTTGAGATAATATGTTACCTCAACTCGGGTAACTACATTTGATTTAAGCTAAAAGACATTCTTTAGTTTCTTGATACCCGAGTTAAGGATTCAAGGAGAAGTAGAGGAATTTTGGGAGCTTATTTGGGAAAATTTTGGAAGATCCAAGGGGAATGAGAGGTGTGAGTAATGGGTTATAGGTGGTGTCCTTTTATAAGGAGGAGGGCACTTTAGGATTGTCTAGAAATGCTAATTTATTATAAATTATATTTTGATTAAAAATGAGTTAAAAATGAGTTATTTAAATGATACGATGAATATAAATCAAAATGAAATCATTAAATAATAATTATATATGTTTTGGATATTTTTTAATCCTTATATGTTTTATTTAACCGTTTTTTACTTTTACTATTTTATCAAGTATTTAACACTTTGATAATCCAAATAGTTACAAAAACATGAAAATTTTCTAATTAAATAGTTATCAAAGAAAATTAGACTTATAATAACAATTTTCATGAATCTTATATTTTTTGGAATTTTATAATATTTAATAAAATATTTTATATTTTAAAAAATGAAGTATGTTAATCTTGACACTATCCATATCATGACTTTTTGAAAAATCCAAACCAACAAGATTATTTCTAAAAACCATCATTAATTCAAATATAACAAGTCATAAACATCGATAAAATTCGTGTATGGCATAAAAAGTTTTAAAATAAATTTATTTTAATATTTATAATATCATATATTTAAATCATTCATTAATAAGGTAATCACACCGTCATTATTATGTCATAAATATATTCCTATATATGATGTCTAAAATTTATAAATAAAATACCATGATGTATTAAATATTTTTATCTTTATAATTACTATTTATATTTGAATATATAACTCATATAACCCCATATATAAATTGACTAACTAAAAGATACATGTTTCTGTTACATTTTTCTTTATACTAAATTAAATCTTATAAAATTTTATTTTCACATCCACGTAGATCCTTGGGGTCTTAAAATCAACCCAAGGGTTTCCATGGTCAGACATATCTCATTCAATAGTATTAATACACGTTTTAGGGTTGTTTAATAGTATTATTATATTTTTTACGCTTATTTACATGACTTACCCTTTAACCACGGTAAATAAAATAATTACTGAAATTACTATTCATAATGTCTAAAGATAAAAGTTGCATATTTACACAATTTTTAACCCATGATTCAAATATGGAATCCAATTTTTTAAATTCAAAACACAGAAGTTTCAGAAATTTATTTAAAATTATGTCCCAATGTCAAGACCAAAAATCTTTTTTCTATGAAGTAAAATATACCAAAGGATTGACATGTGTTTATGTCCAATTTAAAAATGGAATTCTGCTAATGAAAAACAATTATTAAATGGTAAAAATAAAATCCAAAAAAAATTAAAACTAACTAAAATTACAATCTAACTATATAAATAAATTAGATTAAAAGGCAGATTTGAATTAAAAATGTAGTATTTTCATTATTCATTAATAAATTAACATTATCAGAAGAATATAAAAATTTCAACCAATGTAAGTTTTGATGTCCCAATATTAAATAAGAATATTATTTTGTCAAATATAACATATAAAAGTGATAATAATTATATTTAAAAAGTATTATCTATCAAAAGGCGGAAAAACAACCTTTTAGAGTATTTTATGCATAATATCAGATTCATTCTTATTTTAAGCCTCTAAAATTTATTGGATAAATATAAGTACATTTTACAAACATGTATAATCATATTTTAGATAGTTTTTATCATTATTTTCAATATAAATACTATGTGTTAACTACAATTTAAATAATAATATTACAACATTATTTTTTTCATATAACTCAACATTGTATACAACGTAAGATTTCAGAGAAACCCGTTGTTGCATGTTGAGTACGCTATCAGACATAGAATCCCTTTAAATTAAAATTTATTTTTAATTCACACATATTAAAAAATATGAATAATTTCATATTCATTATTTACCTTGGATGTTACATCCTTCCCCCCTTTTGGAAATTGTGTCCCCGCAATTCTATTAACTTATCAAATAATTGGGGGTATTTATCCCTACTTGCATTTTTAGATTTTTGAATTGCCTCTTGAACCATATGGTTTTTCCAAAAAAACCATTATCTGATTAATTACATTATTACACAACACATTCTCTCTTCTGTCAGAAATCTGGATTGGTTTTTCCTGATAAGAAAGATTCTCTTCTAACTGAACTACCTATGGACTCAAAAAATGATATGGATCAAGCATATATTTCGTCAACATTGAAACATTAAAAACAATGTGTATGTGGGTTAAAATGGAGGTTAAACCATGTTGTCGGAAACTAATCCAACTTTTTCTAGGTTTTTATAGGGTCCAATGAACCTCAGACTCAATTTTCTGTTCCCACCAAAATGCATCACACTTTTCCATGGAGAATTTTTAAGAAAGAAATGATCACCTACCTCAAAAGAAACACCATTCCCCATGTTATCCGCACAACGTTTCTGCCATCTATGAGATGTTATCATATCCTTATAAATAAACTAAACGTTTTATTTCATCTCTTATACCAATTTGGGACCCATCAACTTTATTTCACTACTTCATCCCAAAAATCTGGAGCACGGCACCACTTTCCATATAATTGATCAAATGGTGTAATCTGTATACTATAATAAAAACCGTTATTATATGAAAACTCAACCAAATAAATATGATTATTCCAACATCACTAGTAATCCATTGAAGAAGCACACAACATATCTTTGAAGTCTGAATTTTTAATTCTGACTTCCCATCTAATTACAGATGAAAAAATGTACTAAAATTTATTTTAGTACCCAATGACTTCAGAAATCCCTTCTAAATGTTAGAAGTTAACATGGGATCATGATAAGATACAATGGAGAGGGTGACCTCATCCAACCTGACTATCTCTTTTACATACAACTGAGAAATAAGATCTAGAGGCAGAGTATCTCAAATAGGAATGAAATGAGCAGATTTATTCAATCAATCAACAATAACCCATATTGAATTATTACCTGTTGATGTCTTTGGTAATCCCGCAACAATGTCCATGGATATATTTTTCTATTTCCACTCTGGTGCCCGTAAAGGCTGAAGTATCCCTTTCAATAATTTTCACTCCACTTTAACATATTGACATGTTAAACACTTTATAGTAACGTCAGCAATATCAATTTTAATTCTACCCCATAAGTAATACTCCTGAAGATATCTATACTTATTTGTACTTCTAGGATGAACTGAAAACAGAGAATTGTGAGCTTCACATAACAAATCTTTCTTCAAGTATGAATCACAAGTCATGCATAACCAATTCCCAAATATCAAAATACTATAATTATCAATGTTATATATAGGAAACTTACCCTTTAGAAACAACTCTGTTTTTTTATGTAACTCAATTTCTTCCATCTGCATTTACATAATTATTCTTAATAGAGATGATTTCACTGATACAAGAAAAAAAGAGTAATTTCCTGCACCAACAAATTATATTCCAAATTTCATCAAATATATAATCAAAGGATCTTGTTTCAAAAAAAAACATTTTTAATGTAGTATTAGTATTTCGACTCAAATCATCAACCACTTTATTTGACTTTCTTAGATGGTAATGAATCGTGCAATCATAATCCATGTTTAATTATACCCATCTCTTCTGTCTCATGTATAATTCATTATGAGTGAATATTTACATCAATTCATTGTGGTCATTATATATTTCACATTTTACTCCATATAGATGATGGCACCAAATTTTTAAAGAAAAAAACAACAACCGCTAATTCCAAATGATGTGTAGGGTAATTTAACTCATGATGTTTCAACTGAAGTGATGCATAAGCAATTACCAGATCATTATGCATAAAGACACAACAAAGTCCATTTAAAGAAGGATCACTATAGATAACAAACTCACCATTTCTAGAAGGAAATAATAAAACAAGATCATTAACCAGCCATCTTTTCAATTCCCGAAAACAACCATCACATTGTTTTGTCCATATGAACATAACACCTTTTCATGTAAACTTAGTCTGTGGGCTAGATAACTGTGAAAAAGTTTCAACAAACCTCCGGTAAAAACCTGTTAATCTATGAAAACAATGAATCTTATTTAAATTTCTGGGTATTGTCTATTCTTTTACAACTTTTGTTTTAGTAGGATCAATTATTATGCCATCTTTAGAAACAATGTGACCAAGGAATTAAATTTATTGTAACCAAAACTCACTCTTGCTATGTTTTTCATACAGTCTATTTTCATTTAAGGATTGTAATAAAACCATTAAATGACATTCATGATCCTATTTACTTTTATAATAAACCAAAATAACATCAATAAACACAAGACCAAACTTATACCCCAACTAAAGGAAAATTCTATTCATAAGATCCATGAATTCAGCGGGTGCATTTGTTAACCCAAAAGGCATAACTACAAATTCATAATGCCCATATCTAGTATGAAATGTGCCCTTCATAATATCTTCTTTATTTACATTCAACTGAAAGTACCCAAACATCAATTCAATCTCAAAAAATACTGATCTCCCTATATATGATCAAACAAATCATTGATATGAGGAAAAGAACACTGGTTCTTAATAGTTATATTTTTCAAGGCTCTATAATCAATGAAAAGTCTCATTGAACAATCGTTCTTTCTAACAAACAAGAAAGGATCACCACATGGTGATGTGCTAGGTCGAATGAAACCTTTATCTAATAACTATTGAAATGTTTTCTTTAAATCTAAATTTTCAATTTGATCCATTTGATAATGGGGTTTTAAAATTGGATTAGCATCAGGAACTAATTAAAATTCTTCATCAGTTATTATACTAGGAAACTCATCAAAAAAAACATCAACATTCTCATTTATCACTGTCTCATCATTAATCTAAATAGTTCCTTTTCTTTCAATAATAATTTTAAGGTAAAATTTATTTCCATGTTTTACTTGTTTATCAACTTCCTGATATGTTATTAAAAGTAATGGTTCATTCTTGTACAAAAAAACCGAAATTATTTTTGAAAATAAACCACTTTAGCTATGTAGTAAGTTTTATCATATTAAACAGAAATCCAATCCATACCAAAAATAACTTAAAACTCTACTAGAGGAAAAACAATAAGGATTCCAAGTTGATTCTTTCCACAGACAAGTACAAGAAGGTTCTTATAATTTCTTTTTGTCTCAACATTTCCACCGAGTATTTTTACTATAACTTAAGGATTCATATCTTCAGATGGAATTCCCAAATTACATAAAAATTTCATAGAAATTAAGGAATATGTAGACCCTGAATCCAACAACACATTGGCATAATCTGAATAAACAAAGTGTAACATATACTACGTCATTTGATGCCCCAACATATGTTGTAGTAGTTGCAATGTATTTCACCACCCCTTTCTGCTTATAGTCTGACTATTTGCTATCATTTGAGTTCATTATTGGACACTAGTTTTCATAATGACCCATTTCATTACACATAAAAAAACATTACTGACTGTAAATAATATTTTTTATTACCATATCCTTGATGATTTTTAGTGCAATTACGAGCCTTATGACCCATTTTTCCACATCATATGTACTTACCAGAATTCAAAACACATTCTCTAGTGTACTTTTTACCACAATTTTCACAAACTGTAAACTTAAGATTCTTACCATATAACTTTTTTATGAAGAGTTCTTCCCTTTCATTTGCAACATCGACCTCTTATTATATTGTTTGTCAAAGAAAACATGATCATCGACAAAATTTATTTCCACCATCTCTGCAAAATCAAACTTGATTTTAATATCTTTTGAACTCATGAGAAGCTAATTCCCTTAAAAACATTTTCATTAATCTTGACTAAAAATGATTAATTTTACACTCAAGAGCCTATAGGAAATTTGGAGCATACCTTTCTATTCGAGTGACATTTTTTCATATGCAGCCACTGAGGCATCCTCCTACCTCAATTCCAAGAATTGTTTTTCCAACATAAGTCAAACTGCCTAAGAAAAATATTTCTCAAGAAACATACCTTTTTATTCATTCGAATTATGAGAATCAATCTCTTCACTACCCCTGATATTTTTAAATATTGACCACCACTAATCAGGTCACCTTCAAAATGGTAAACAACGAGTCTATCCTTTTCATGTTCTGAACACCCAATGACATCAGAAATATTTTCCAGTGCATTAATCCACCATTTAGCTATAACATAGTTAGATGATCCTCTAAATGATGGGGGATGTTTCCTCATGAAATTCTCCACTAACGACATGTTCTTTTTTGGTTAATTTGTATGATCTCGTTCATGGATACCCCCACCATTTATAGCCCGATTCAACTGTTCCATTACTACAGTAAATTGTTATGTTTAAATTCCGACAATCCATGGTTGATTATTTGGAAGTCTGTTTTCCACATGATGTTTTCCAATAATATCTTCCATGTTTACTCTGTAGAAAATCATTCTAAACACAGAAATATCATAGGCAAAGAACCATGGTAATTTGTAAATTCTATATCATTTAAATAACAAAATAAATTAATTTATGGTTATTAATATGACAATGTCCTAACTCCTAAATTTTTTTAAATTGACATCTGATACCAACTATAAGGCTTGAGCCTCAAACATTACATAATCTTGAGTAATGTCAAGAATTCACATTAAGGATCTTTTTAGTTTTAGTGTTTTAGATAATTAGGACGTAACTATTATATTACGTCTCAATATTACAAGGTAGACACTTCTACTCTATCCAATTTTTTCACAAAAATAAAACTCCTTAAAAAAGGGTGTTATTTTATTGATATAAATATTCTTTAATACTTTCATTCTATTACCCTTCCTTATACCAAGTGAAAAACATTACAAAATAATATGGGATGAGCACAATAATCTCATTAAGGGTTACAAAATAATGAAAGAAAACATTATTCCATAAATACATAAAAAAATAATCTCATTATAAACCTCATGAAATGACAAGATTTATAAAAAACACACAGTAATCATAAATCATAATGGTAACTTTTGACATCCATATCATACATACATTATAGCTTTCACAACTACATAGGGAGTTACATTCAGAATATCCATCATAGTATATTAACAAAATCTATTAGGAGAAAAATTAATGTTGACCTCTGTCACATTACCCAATACATTATAGATCTATCTCAGGATCACCCACCCTAGGATAGTCATGGAATAGCCCGTATATGTAATAAATTACCCAGAACCATAACATAATTATAAGACATAATACAAGCATAAAAAAAGATATAATTTCCACATTGAAATCACAATATAAAATTTCAATATATTGACATAATCAAACCATTATCAAAACCATTCTTAGTTAAAAAATATTTAAAAATAGTAAATGGTATTTATTTTCCTTTTAAAAACATTATTACTTGTTAAGGAAGCCAAATATCAAATAATTTGCACGATGGTGGAACGGTCATTGTCACTGAATACGTTAAAAATAAACAATATTTTTTCATTAAGTAAAATACTTCATAGAAAAATGATTCCCTTTGAAAGAATTTAAAATTCAAAAGGTTTTATACATCGTATAAAGGAATTTCGTGTATAAATCAAAATATTCCTCAATGAAAGGAGATTGAGATGAAGTCCCTTACATTGTGTCTGAGTTGTCTTGTTCATTCTTTATCTACCTAAATAATAGACCTAAGTTAATTTCACCAAGATTTAAGAAGTTTTTAAATTTAATTATTACTTTTATATCAATTATTACCTTGTTATAACAATCATATAATTAGTTAGGTTTATATTGGTCATTTTTTTTATGTTCAGTACTTGAGTCAAAAATGAACTTGTTATAATTACAAATTGTCTATGTGGTCAAAATTCCATTATATCCAGAATTTTATTCATTATTTAAATATCATATATATCATATATATCAAGTATGTATGTATTTATAATAGTCCATAACATTTTTATATAATAAATTAAATGCACCGTTCATGGAGACAGGAATCCATATGTATGCATGAACGGTAGTTTCATTTCTTTTTCATTTTTAAAAGAATGAAAACTAAATGATACATAGGTATATTATAATATCAGTATAAAATAATATTTTATATATTTTAAATAATTTGAGTACCTCCATCCTTTATATGTTCCATGTATGTCATGAGTGAGTCATATTACTTTAAGGGGGTGGTAGTCCGCACTTCCTCAAATGAAATTATCATATTTACACATTATGGAAAAAATAAAGGTATGATTTAAATAAAAAACAGAACCATATAGACAATATAAATATAATATATATCACATATAAACATAGTTACATCATAAATGAAACCATGAGTGGCTGTAGTGGAAAATCGAATAATCATTGTTTCGTGAGGCAGCAGTTCACCGTACACAGAAACAATATGTTCGTATCCATTAGATGGAAGAGTGTGTAAGTGTAGTTATAATATTTATACTAAAATAAACCTAATATATGGAGGAGACTGGTTTTGTTATATAAAAAATGAATAATGAGGTAATATTTAGTGGAGAATGAAAAATAATTGAAAGCAACTTGAGAGAAGACCTTATCTCAAATCGGATAACTCCTTTTGATTTAAGATAAAACAACTTCTTCAATTGCCTTCATCCCAATTTATGTCTTCTAAGAGGAGTATAGAGATATTGAGAGATTATTTTGGAGGAGTTTCAATGATCCAAGGGGCTTGAGAGATGTGATTAATGTGTTATATGTGGTGTCCTCTTATAAGAGGGGGGAGGGGTACTTTAGGAATGTCAAAAGATGTTAATTTATTATAAATTCTATTTCGATTAAAAATGAGTCCAAATTTAGTTAGATTTAAGATAAGATGAATATAAGTCAAAATAAAATCATTCAATTATAATTTGATATGGTTTGGATTTTTTTTAATCCTTATCTTTTTCATATAACCCTATTTTTAATTTTACCGTTTTATCATGTATTTTACACTTTGAGAATCAAAAAAAACCAAAACAAGAAAAAAATATAATTAAATAGTTGTTAATAAAATTTTAGATTTAATATAACCATTTTAAATAATCCTAGATAAAATTAAATTTTATAATATTTTATAAAATATTTTATATTTTAAAATATGAATTATGTTAATTTTGACACTATTCATAACATGACTTTTTATAAAATCCAAAACAACTTTTTTCGTTAAAAAAACATTAATAAAAATAAAACAAGTCATAATAATATCTAAAATTCATTAATGGAATAAAAAGTTTCAAAATAGATTTATTTTAATATTTATAATCTCATTTATTTAAATCATTCATTACTAAGGTATCCACTACATCATCACTGTGTCATAAATATATTTATTTATATGATGTCGAATTTTTTTAATAAAGTACCATGATGTAGAAAATATTTTTATAATTCTAATCACTATTTATAGTTACAAATATCACTCATATAACCCAATATAAAAATTGTTTTAATAAAAGATACAAGTTTATGTTATATTTTTCTTTACTTTAAATTAAATCTTATAAAATGTAATTTTCACATCCAAGTGGCTCTATGGGGTCCCAAAATCTACCCAAGGGTTCCCATGGTCATAAATATCCCATCCAATAGGATTAGGATTCGTGTTAGTGTAGTATAATATTATTATAATATTATTATTTTACCCTTATTTACCATATTGACCCTTTAACCGTGGTAAATAAAATAATTACTGAAGCTACTATCCATAATGTCTAATAATAAAAGTTAACTATTCACAAAATTCGGAACTCCTGATTCCAAATATGAAATCCATTTTTGTAAATTGAAAACACAGAAGTTTCAGAAATTAGTTTAAAATTAAATCTCCTGGTCATTACCAAAAAGAATGTCTTTCAGAAGTAAAATCTACCAAAAGATCGACATGTGTTTATATACAATTTAAAAATGGAATTACTTTCAATGACCAAAATTTGAATAAATTCTAAAAATATAATCCAATTACACTTTAAAACAAATTAAAATTACAATATATTGAAATAAATAAATTATATTGAAAAGTAGTTTTGAATTAAAATGAAGTATTTTTCACTGTTCATTAATAAATGTTCTTTATCTGAAAAATATCAAAATTTCATAAAAGTAATTTTCATGTACTTATTATAAATAAGAATTTTATTTTATCAAATATAACATATAAATGTAAAAAAGAACTATATTTAAAAATGTTTATCTATCAAAAGGCATTAAAATTACCGTTTGGAGTATTTCGTGCTTAAAAATGGATTCATTCTTATCTTAATTCTCTAAAATTTATTGGATAAATATAAAGACCATTAAAAAACATATATAATCAAATTTTAGTTAGTTATGTTGATTCCCAGCAATACAATGACTATGTATTAACTACCATTTAAAATAATAATAATATTATATTATTTTTTGGTATAACTCAACGCTATGTGCACCATAAGATTTTAGAAAACCTTTTGTTGTGTGTTGAGTAATCTATAGGATATATAATCCCATTTAAAGTAAATTTATTATTTAATTCAAAAATATTAATAAATATAAAAATGTCATATTCATTATTTTCGTGAGATGTTACAATTACAGCCCGAAATATATGATGAAAATATCAAAGATATAGGAATGAATTAATAATTAAATAATCAAAATTATTAGAGTTTAATATAAAAAATATATATATGAAATGTACTCACCACATAATTTTCCATTATTCATGAATGAATCTATCTTATTCTTCTCATTCTTGAGAGGATGAGAGGAAGATGAATATCATTAGTGAAATTTTTGTGCACATCGATTATGTCTCATGTGAGAATCATAGTGCCCTATTTATATACCAATTATTAGTGATTTTTATTTTATTTAATACACAAGGGATATAAAAAATTTATTAAACCCGAGTAATACCCCATGTCATATTATAAAATAATACTATTACATTCTCATGGTGTTTACTAATTGGTAGAGATAACAAATATGATTTTACCATTCTGAAAATTAATATTTTTTTGTTAGAAAATTTCATGGTTTAATATTAATTATCAATATTTATCTAATAGAAAAAATGTATTTAATAAAATAGTTATTCAATAAATAATTACATATTATTTATCTAAATAATTGAAAAGGGACATGAACTAATATTTATTAAATTTATAATATTAATAAATCATTAATAAAATAATTCCTAAATCATGAGAATAATATTTATTCCAATGATTAAATTCAAATAGATTTTAGTTTTGATCAATAAATAATGTTAGTGCATCATATTATAGGTTTCTTACATATTAAAATTTGGTAGGATTTCCAAATGTAAAAGATTATTATCTATCAATAAGGCATGAAAACCTTGAAGATAGTGTTAATGTCACACTTTTGATAATAATATGTGATCGTATACTATGTAATATAATACATTTGTATCAATGTATCATAAAAATGGATTCGTAATTTTTCATCAACCTACATTCTTAATACATATTACTTTAAATACATTAAATAAAATCATCACCAGAACATGGCCATGAAATTAAATAAGAGATTTCTATTTCAATGAAATGACTGAGATATCAAATTCAAAAACATTTATTGAAAAAATACATTCAAAACATATTCATCTATAAAATTTTATTCATGACATGCCCTGCATATCCAATTTCACTATGACGAGTATCTTCATGTTTTACGACAATAAATCTATGTGGGAAATTCATGATGTACAATAATAATAATCATAAACTATAAGGATCATTACTTACACCCAAAAAGGTTATTATCCCATGCCATATTAGCATGTTGAATTCTTACTGGATGATTTATTCTCAAATCTCATATCTTAGATATTACCATTTAAAACCATCTAGAGATAATGTTTCATCTTCTCATGAGTGATCACACATGAAAATAAATATACATATTCACCGCCACATAATGATATTCAACTATAGAAAAAGGTTTCAAAATATCTCCATACAATTTCAAGGTTCTCATCATAATGATGAAATTCCATGTAACTTTATTTCAATATAAAATAAACTTTAGATAATTTTTATAATAAATTAATATTTAATTTTGAATGATAACTAATAAGATATTTTAATTATGAATCACTTAAATTAATATAACCTCAATCTAAAAATCATAAAGATGTTTTTAGGACACCAACTACAAAAAATGCCCACATGAATTTGATCCAACAACTAACGACTTGTAATATAATAGTTGTAACTTTATTGTCTTTTTTCTAATAAGTAATGGATTTTTTTCATGGGGTTTATACAATGTATTCCATAGAAACTATACCCAGTTCTAAGTAACCACTTTGAGGAAAACCCATCAAGAGATGATATTTCTAAAGTATATTCTTTATCCACTAATATGACCTTGGGTCATTTGGAAGATCCACCATTGTTGTATTAATACAATATAGTGTTATAGGGTTTATACTTTTATGCACCATGTAACTCTCTTAGATTAATTTTTCGATCACAAATCCTACTATAGATACCTCAAAATTTAGAATATAATATGAATCTACTATATAATCATTCACCATTACATTATTTGAGATCTTCCAGCTCACAGAACCTCTATTGTGGGTGAATATCTATCCCAACATAAACATAAAATCATAATTATTTTTTTATAAACTAGAATATATATATATATGTGGATAAATCATTTTATCATCTTTAGACTGGGAACAAGTCCTTAGTATCGCTCAGATACATAAAATAGTTATTGGATTCATTCTAATGATTGTCACTGGATGAAACTATATATATTCCTTCCATGATTATGGCATAAGATATAAATATATTATTACATATAATAACATACATGACTAACCAAATTAATGAAACATATAGGATCATTTCCATGAATTCTATTCTCCAATGTTTAAGGATGCATTTTATTTAAAATATGAATTTCTTATAATAGTGGAAACAATCCCTTCTTGGATTGTTCCATACTAAATATTTTCAGTATATTGTTTATGTACCTACATTGACATAGTATAAGTATTTTATTAGATCTATCAAGATTCATATTGATCCCAATAATAAATACATATTCACATATGTACTTTATCGAAAACAATGTATTCCATGAGGCATTATAAAAATCTATGTTATGTATTTCATTTCATATGAGTAACATATTATTGAAGAAAACTATTATGAAAATGAATACACTCCCACTAAATTGATCATAGACACGAGGCTCACATTTAATAATAAAGAAACCAAATTCCATTTTGGATTCCTAAAACTGATGTTCCATGACATGGAAGTTTCTCAGGTTTATAAATGGATCTATGAATCATGAATTGCCTATTGGGATCCTTGGAAGTCACAAATTTTACACCTAAGAAACAATTATAGTTACTAAACAATATATATTAATAAAACTATTTTAAAATATATATATTTTAATATTACATGGAAAACAAATTTTAATTTTATAGGATGAATATTTATTTTTAACTTGGTCAAATTAATCCAAAAATGAATTTTTTTAATTTCTCCTAGAAATATTATTTTATAAAAAATAGAAACAATTAGTATCTATGTATTCATTATTTTATTTATAAAAATATTTAATAATTTTTATAACATTTTTTTATGAACATTAAAATTGATTTAAATAAATATAAGAACATTTGGAGGTAAAAAGAAGTAGTTTTCAGAAGACTATTTTATAAAAGGAATAATTTTTAAAAAATTTAATTAATAAAAATAATATTTAAGTATGATTTATTTAAGTGACATATATATATATATATTATCTAAAATATTAATTTAAATCCATATAATAATTATTACTTGTCATATAGTTAATTTAATACCATCTAATGCTTGACGAAATTCATTTCATGATAACCCATTTTTTGACATGTTTAATGGGTTTATTTTATATAATATTATTGAAAATCAATGAATCGAATTGGATAAAATGGTTTAAATTTTTTAAATTATAATAAATTATATTATTTAATAAATTCAACTTAAAATGTTTCATAATAAATAGTAAAAATGGAAAAATTAATTAGCATTGTTAAGGTGAAAACTGGATTACCATTGGGTTCACATAAAAATATATGCATTAAATGATCTATAATATTTATAAAACCTTATTTTTCGGTTTAATATTTACCTATACCTTATAAAAATCTAATATGATCCATTTTGGATCTGTATTTACAAGAAAATGACTTTTGATTACTGTAAAACATTGAAAAATTTAAAGTGTTCTACTGTCCTAAATTATAAAAGTTTACCTCCTACCCTCTATTATTCACACCATTAAAGAATTTTATCTCATTAAAAACTTACCATAATAACTATAAAACGTCATTATACATGTTTTAGAGTTGTTGGTACTTCAGTAATACTAACCCTTGTGTTATTTTTAAGATATCAATCATAGGTCTTTCTTAGCTATGGTGATCATCATCACCAAGATATTTCTTTTTTACTTATACTTTTACCACCCTTAATTTTTTATTAAAAATTACAATATAATAACGATAATATAATTCATATCAATATATTTTATTATTTTTATGGAATAAAATTTATCAATTTTCTACTCTATCAAATTTGAAACAAACCCATCATATATATGTATGGTGGGTTACTACCTCGCAAGCCGATGTAAAATGATTTACACCACATACTCACATGGATAGTAAAAATTATGAAAATGATGACAATATATAAAAATTATGAAATGATATTGAATATTTAAAATTAACATATCATCTAATTCTATACCATTTTACCCATTTTGGAAATGATAATGTTTCTCATTCTTATGTACCAATTACCATCTTCACGTTGCGATGTGATTCATTTTGAAATTAAAATTTTAATTACTGATTATAAAAATAAATATAATGAATAAATATTATATTTATTACAGTAATATCATTTTGTATATGATGTAACCATATCTTATTTATAATAATTAGATGTTCTAGGACAAAACCTTCATGAAAAAAAGAAATTTTTAGTAATCAAAACAACAGTAATAGTGAACTATTATTAATGAATTGGTGATAAAGTGTTATAAGAAAATAATATATGAAAATATTAATATTAATATTAATATTTTATAAATTAATAAATTTATTTATACCATTATACGGGAAGGTTAAATCATGATCAAATAAGGTAAGATATTTGGTTCCAATTTCAATTCTAGTGAGATATATTTATTTTATGTACCTATTTACATTATTTATTTTATATAATAAATCATTTATTTATTTAACATGAATAAATATTTAATAATTATAATAAATTTTATTATTATTATTTATTTATTAAGGGAGTTTCAATTTTAAACATACAAAATTTGTATCAATTTATTTTACAATATTTTTTTTGGGATTGCTTTAATTTTCACTGAAGGAATCTTATAATTGATCCTTATGAGAATACGTATAGATTTATATACTCTAGAAATTTAAATATTTTATATATTTAGTTCTATATTCTATCCTATTTTACACTAGAATTAATAAATGAAAATTTGAAATTCATATTCAATCTTAATTATCTTTTAACTGTGTCTATTTTTCTTCCTTGTAAATATTTTTAAAAATTATTTTAAAATTTTAATTTTAATTACTAAAATGATTTATTATTAAAATTTATTTTCATCATTGAAAATTAAATTTTTTTTAACATAATATTTCTTGTTTTTTAAATATGTTCATATTTTACTCAATTTGAAAAATGTGAAATGAAATTTTTTAAACATATATGACACTAACAAAACCCCTCATTATCATAACAGTTTTGCGATATTTAAATTTTTGGATAAATTTTAAATTGTTTTAAAAAAGAAAATACATTAAAAAAATTATTTTAATATTTTACATGTGTTATTGTTATTTTTCCAAAGGACATGATTGTATTACAAAAACAATATTTCTGATGAACCGATAATCATCTCTCTCTATTAATTTTATGGTCACCTTATTTCTCATGTAACATTTACAATATTTTTATCATTGGAAATTATTTTTTCTCTTATATATATATATATATATATTTATTATTTATATCATGGTTATGAATTTTATATTAGGCCTATACCATTTTTTACATCTGGTGATTTACTATGAATACTATATGATTGACTTGGGAAAATCTAGATAAATCTATATTCTTTGCTCAATATAATTTTTTTGATTATACATATAGTATATAAATTGATTTAAATATTTAATATATGATGAAGGAATTGGATATTCATTGATGTTTTGGTATTTATTATAGATATTTTCTTGATGAACTGATTATTTAGTGAGTTGAATCCGTTGGCCAAATTAAATGGGTTGTTAGTATATACCAGCCAGTCAATTAATCTTTCTTGGAACGAGGTAATTATTTTATAGATATCATGATTTATGGGATAATGACATCTAATATTACAATTTTACAACATTTATAATTCATACATTATAATAACATAGATCATTTTATTAATATTATCCATGAATGAATTGCATTCCCATGTAATCGGTTAAATGTCATTTGTTTTCAATTATAATCCATTAAATATTTATTTTTAATTATTTGATCATTATATATTCTATTTTACACAACCCTCACTTAGAATTATAAATCACCTTTATTTTTTTCCATTCCCCAAGATATGCATATGAAATATTTTAATGTTTTTCAAGGATTCTAATGATTATCCGTTATTATGTTTTATATTCTAATCCCAATATAAAATCTGTGTTATGTGTATTTCTTGTTCTATATGACCAATAGACTAACTAATCCATCAGTAATAGATCCCATGTACCTTGGTAGATGTAATAATATAGACACCATCTGTTGGTTACTGATGTTAGGGTTTTTACAGGTAGTATTAATGGCATTATAATAGAAACAATGGGAAATAGATTATGGAGAGCATAAATTAGGTAACATAACACACCAATATTTATCTATATGTTTCTTTTAAATTTAACAAATTCAATATCTTATGTTTCATGCAATACTGAATTAAAAACCCAATACACTAAAAAATATTAACCTAACCATTGGAATAGTAATTTGACCATTAGGAATAGTAATTTAGTCAATATAATAGTAACCTTACATATGGATGTATACATAAAAGATAGGTTTCTTCTTAATAAAAATATAATATATTTATTTCATGGATTTAGTAAATAAATGATTTGTTTGTGATAATTTATTTATTGGTATTTTGTTTTAATTGTTTGTATTTATTTAAAATTTTATAATTAATATAATGATTTAAAATAAAATTTATTTTCATAAAATATATTAATATATTAATATATACTTTTCTTATAATTACATGATAATTTTATGAGACCTTAATTAATTTTTGAAAGTATCATAAAATCAGTTATAATTTAAAAATCGGTATTTTACAAATAATAAATATTTTAATTAAAAATTAAATTACTAATATATAGATAATTATTTTCATAAAATAGAGTCTATTTAATAATTATGCATAGCAGAAATGGTAATGAATAATTTTTGGGATTTTTTCTAAAATAGTTGAATTTTTGTGAATAGTGAAATAAGGTAACATACATTTTATAACACCATAAGTTAAAACAACTATTTCTTGAGTCATTTATGATGTAAGAACCATAATATATAAATCAAATTCTATATTTACTATATATATATATTCATGATAATCAATACTATTAATAGTCTTTACCCAAAATAATAAACTAATTAATAAAATAGTCAAAAAATATATCTCCTCCAATATAAATACCACCCACCCACCTCCTCCTCTCCCTAAAACTGAGAATACATTTATATTTAACAATTTATACCCAACTACTCTCCTTAATATTTTCTTGACATTCTGGTCTTACTAGTCACATCCAAAAGACAATTTTAATGTTCTATAAGGAGGTTTAATAGGAGAGGAACCTTTACATAAATCCTATATAAAAAAATTTCCCGATAAATATAATATCTTATAAACTATAATGTTATTATTTTAATGGAATAATCACCATAAAAATCCTTCTCTTATCCCTTTTATTAAAAAAATTACAATATTGGTTGTGATGTGTCAATTTACTGTCATCATAGACGATGAATGTTCATTACCAACTTCAAAGTTGTTAATAAAACCATTATACAAGTTAAAAAATATTTATAAATTAATATTAATCATTTTTTTTCTATTTAACCAATAAATATTAAATATTAATTAACAAAAAAATTGTGTGTGTGATGACCTAAAAACACCAAAATAATATAAATGATTATGAATAATGATTTATTTAATGAACCATCCCTTCATTTTGATAAAATGGAATATAAGACCATATAATATTATATAATTTCATTGATAAAATGTAATTTAATTTTTACTACTATTCCCATTTTACATAATCTTCTATACTGGTATAAAAGTGAGCAAATCATGTAAACCATGGAAATTAATAATCCCAAATGATGAAATTGAACCTTATAACTTTACAAAAATCCATAAATTAACATAATAAAATAATAAAAAATCAAGTACATGTTGAATTGAATATTAGTTATACTATTAATGGGTCTAATTTCACTATCCATGATATTAATTGTAGGTTAAGAAAACATTCAAACATAAGGAATGTGTTTCTTCCCAAACCTCTATTTTTCTTCGGGATAAACATTCTCTCTCTTCACCAAAATTAAATTCTTAATTAATAGTATGAAATATTGATAATTTTTTTCTGTATATTCCAAATATATGTTCCTCGCATAATTATTCATTATTTCATGTGGCATTACATGTTTTATAAGGTTCTTTCTTGATCCCCCATGATAAGAGAGTCTGATTAAAGGTAACTTCTCAATTTCTTACCCATTTTCAAGTACACTCCATTCTTGGTATTAATAACATTTCTTTTAAATTAAATCTATTATCATTAAAAAATATGTTAGTTAATTTCTATTTATATTAAAACAATTATCCCATTTTTTTATTTATAAACTATTTTATATTTTCCCTAAAACCACACTGAAGTGGTTCATTTCTAAAATTTCATAAACCCTATTTATACCTGTTTTCACTCTAGTATCTAAATTTTATTATGATTGTTCAATTAGTATTCCTAAAATATACTTTCACTCCCTTCCCCTTTCTGTTATATAAATATTTAATATAATATTTTTATGAAAGATACAAATGACTTCCCAAAATAACAAATCTTTCCAAAGTAAAATGGAATTTATCTCAAGAATTTATCAATAAATTTATAAATGTATTTTTATATATTTCATTACAAAATATAAAATAATATAAATAATTGATATTGATCTCTTATGTTTCAATTTAATATATTTTTTTGAATGGTTAATGATTATATTTTGGATTTTCTATCCTGATACCATTATCCATATTATTTTGGATTAATTATGATTATATTTTTTTTCTATTAAGTGTTATAAATATTTCATATAATTATTTTAATATGAATATATTATTTTATTATGTTTTACACCATTTTTAATCAGAATTAATTTGACTTAGTATGCAATGGGTGGTTCTTTTAATATCCCCTAGATTCTCTGGTAGGTTACATAAGACAAACAAAACTGTGTTTTTACCCAATTATGTATGGTGTCTTGGCTGAAGCCTTCAAATTAGTTTTATGTTATCCCACATTATGAATTGTATAATTATGATATTAGTAAATGATAATCCATGTGATTATTTGACTAGTATAATATCCATGGTTAAATTTCATTTTCACATGGTAATTTATATTGCATTATTTTTTTAACTTTTATTAATGGGATTTTATGCTTAAGAATATGTTTTAATGCAGTTGGTTTTTAGTATTCAATTTTCCTTTTTATTTATGTCAATGATGACTTATGTTATAGTTTATACCACTACTAAGAATATTATCTAACCCCTTTATTATGTTTTATTTTATTCTTGCATGAGATGATATATATTATGAATGAATTTCATGGATATTATAGGACTTCATGTGTGTTTCCAATGGAGTTTCTCTATCATTTTTAATTTCCATATATGAAGTAAAATTAACTTTTTATCAAGTTTTCTGAATCTGTTAAACTATTCGGTCCTTTGGGAATCAAATTTTTTATCCATTATAATTTAATATGTAAGGCACTGACTCTAGTCTTTTGGGATTAGGTCTTTACAGTTAGAATCAATGATTGTTTTGCAGAGACTTTGGAAAATATATTTATGACAAAAAAGTTTAAAAAACCTAAACATTTGATAGCCATTGTAGGAAAATATTAAGTAACTTCCCAATATATCATATTTATGAGTTCAGATATGAATAAATAATTCAATTTATGTTATGTGTTTAACTATTCTTAGATTATACGTTATTTTTTATACTGTTATGAACTAACCTATTGCATGCCATTTTTCTTGAAATGGTGATCAGTTTAATGAATGGAATCAATATCAATGCATGTATTCAATGTATTCATTTCCCTCTTATTGAATATAACACTGTTGTATTTGAATCTAAAACTAGAACTAAACAACTTGTAACTATATACGGAAAACCTACTCAAGTTATGAGTAATAAATTTACCCATATGGAGCATCCAGATCCATGACGTGGAGTAAATATGGTATACTTCTTCATGAAAAAAACATCATTATTAAATGGGACTAAAAAACAATTTGTCTCTGAATAATGGAAATGTTCCTTATAGAAGATATTTCATTCATCGGGATGTAATAAAAGGGAGATGTTTATAATTAAAGTCTATCATCTATTAGAAGATTTTGATCAATGGTGGTCACTAATTCAAAAAATCCAGGAGAAAGAGTTGATTTAAAATATGGAATGGAAGGATTTCAAGGAAATTTCCTTTGAAAAATATTTTCCTTGAGAACAAAGAGATGACATGGGGTGGAAATTCATGAGTTTTAGATATAAGGAGTGTGAAAATGTTACTATGTACAAATCCAAAATTACAAGGATAGAAATCTATTCTGCGGACCACATAGATAATATAAATAGAAATATTGACCATTAAATTGATAGAATTATACCAATTATATGATGTGAATTAGTCTCATAAACATTATGATGAAATAAAGATATAATATCATGTGTGATCTAGTTAGATAAATTATTCTCTATGTCTTATGTACTTGAAGGTAAATAATATTATAAGAGTATTGAAGAGAGAAAAATGGATAAGGAGAAGAAAATAATGAAGGATTTCTTAACTTTTGATAATTATGGGAAGAAGCGCCTCTATACTTGATTCAAGGGAATGGAATATTTATACAAATATGGAGAGAAATTCCATCAACCTCATGATTGTATGGGAAGAAATGAAGTTGAATATTTCCAATGGTTTAATTGTTATGAGATGGGGAACTATACACATGAATTTCCCTTGATTCAAAATAATATATAATAGAATAAGAAAACTGATCCTGGTGACACTTATATTGTTAATATAATAGAAGTGGAAAAATTAATGGAATATTTTTTTGATTCAATAAGTATGTTTTCAATAATATATTTTGAAAAATAATCTGGAGATTTATAATGATTTTATTATAGTACTTCTTTTTTATAAATTTGTATGTTGGTGTAATTTCATTAAGGATTGAAGGAGATAAATGTATTGATATATTTGATAAGTGGGATTAAGATATACATAATGCTTAGATAATTCATTGTTATGTTGATTTTGGGATTTTAGTGACATTCCTTCTCAATTTCTTTGTCATCAAATGTGGAGAAACATATTTTGTATGTGTCGTATGATTATGTATTTATGGAATGAATCAAATTAAACATTGAAAATCATTAATAATTGGTAAAATTTTGTAATATTTTTAGTTTTAGTTTAAATTTAATGATATGTATACAACATAATTATTCAATATTTTATGGTTAATTACATGTTTTTGTGATTCCTTCTTCAATCTATCCTGGTAAGAAAGCCCGGCTAAAGGGAACGCCCCATTTTCTCACCCATATTAAATTACTCTCCATAATATATTTTAAGCACCAAATAGTTTTATAAAAAATTAATAAATAAAAATTATATTAGTTCATTTTTGTTTTTATTCAAAAAATTATGTTTGTTTATCTTTAAAGACACTTTTTCCCCTTAAACTGCACTGAAGCAGCTCATTTCTAAAATTTCATAAACACTGCTCTCACATGTTTTCACTTAATTTACCAAATTTAATTATATATTTTATTTCAATAATCTTAATATATAATTTCATTCCCATCTATTTTCTGGGATACACATGTTTAACATCTTATTTTTATGACAAATATAACTGATTTCCCAAAATAGCGGTTCATTATAAAGTAAAAGGATAATTCTTTCATGAATTTATCAATGATTTTGTTTTAGTATTTTCATCAACTATTATACCCTATTCTTATTCTTATACATAATTGATATTGATCTCTTATTAAACTATTTTCAACTTTTTATTGAATGTTTTATGATTATTTTAAGAGATATGCTATCTTTATATTATTCTCTATATTATTCTTGTTGGTTTACAAATATATTTATTATATTTTAAAAAAAAAATAATATATTGAATTTTAGTTTCAATATGAATTTAAATTATCATTATCTACAACCACTACCACATTATGAATTCATTATGCTTATTAATTGATGGTGGGGACTGATCTAGCATCTTTGATGCGTTGGTAGGTCTAATTAGACATATTAGACTTTGTTTTTACCCATTTATGTATAGTGTCTTGAATGAAGCCTTGATGGTATGTTTATTATGTCCCGCATCATCCATTACCTCGTTTTGATAATACTATATGATAATCCATGAGATTATTCAACTAGAAGAAAATGAATTTCTATGTTTCACTCTTATGTAGTTTTTTATATAAATATTTTTATTCAACTTATATTCTTCTATATTATTTTTCGGATTATGTATTAATGGAATGTGTTTTAAATATTCACTTTTACTTATTGATTAAGACTTTTATATCTTCTGATATGTTGCAATCTCTTACTAAGCATCTGATCTCACCCTTTTCTTATGTTTTATTTTTCCCTAGGATGTGATGATGTATTTTATGAATTACATGCTAGAATTTCTAGGATTTTATGGGTGTTTTAAATTGAGTTTCTATATATTTTTTCATTCAAGTTGTAATGTAACCATTATTTTTAAACCTGGTTTTCAAAAACTACTAAACTATTTTGCCCTTTGGGATTATAAATTTGTATATATGTGAATATAATAAATAAGGTACGGGATTGAAACTACTAGGGTTAGATCCTTTACTTGTAACCTCGACCAATGGTAAAGTTTGAGGGTAATTTTAAGTATATAAAAACAAAGTATTGTTTTTGTCTGGTAGATATGATGTGGTTTTCCTAGAAATACATCCTTGAATAGATACTACAAGTGGAAATTATTTTTTAATAGATTCATGAATGGGTAATAACCCTGAAAGGGTTGGTTGAGTATGTATTGTCCATCATTCTGGTGAATGGTGAGTGTGATCTTACTATACACCAAGTTTAAAACCCATGGGGGAAATTATTTTGTAATTTCAGATTTTATTCACAATAAATGATAAATTATTTGAAAATATTTCAATTATTCTATGATAAAACCAAATAAATGAGGTTTATGATATTGATTCTAATAATAAATAAAATTTTAATTCTTTATATGTGGTATACAATATATATTATTATAAATTATGATTTGAATTTCCAGGTTTTATTAACTTATTAAGTAAATTAAAATATTTTAAAATGGTTCCACGAAATAATAATGGTGTCAACACACATAGGCAATACTAAAATTTAAATATTGAGAAAGATAATACAACCGTTAGTAGAGCTAAGTTGATCATGTTAGTATTTGGATTTCTTAATTTGGTTATAATGAATAAACGTTCCCCAATAGAGAAAAATAATAAACCAAAATGTGATTATCCTGTGTTGGATCACTTTATGTGATAGAAGGATCCAACATTTATTTGAACTTCAAATCCAATAGTTGCTCAGAAAGGAATTAATTGTATTGAAAATATTTTTCTATAATTGGGTTTTGATGATAGGGATCATGGTATAATTTCTGTATATTAACTCTAATTTTATGATTATTAATAATGGTCAATGATCTAGAATAATAGGGGGTATCAATAAATTAAACACATGTATGAAAATTGTATAAAGAAATATTCTTTAAAGAATGATTCCCTCATGAGTAAAAAACTAAAATGAATGTAATGTTACTTATCTTAAAGTGGAAATTGGATGAAATTGTTTATTATTATGAGGATACCATTAAAATCCTATCCAAATATTCTATAGAATAAAAATTTAATTAAGAAAGTATGTTTAACCATTTCTTCAAATAGCTTAATCCATGTTTTAGAAGGGCACTGGTTTCTCAAACACATTCATCATATGTTGTAATTGTATTATGTTCCATTAAAATTAGGAATGAATTTTCTTGATCATATATATTCCACGAAAATCCAAAGAAGAATAATTTATTCGAATAATAATAAAAATTAAAAAAATCAAGGAATAAAAAGATGATGAAGAAATTTCTATAATTTAATAATTATGTAAAGAATCATCATAGAAAAATCATGAAGGGAATGGGGGTTTATTACAAGTGTTGGGATAATGGTAATATCACTCAATAATGTAAGGGAATGAAAAATAACACGGATATCTAGTACATAAATTTTCATGAAAAGTTTCATTATTCAAACCAATGTTCCAATAATCTTGGGAATATACCATAGAAGAGGCCATGGGGAGAGGTATAATCTTATATGATCACCATAGAAGTGTTTTATGTCCCCAAATATGTGGTGGTAGGTACTTTAATCAAATAATCAAAATTAGATAATTCTTTTTTTAGTCTATATCATTAAAATAGTTTATATCTTCCAATTTTGTTAAGAAAATTAGATATTTTACCTTCACCTTAAATGTGTGTTTTCAGTCAAAAAGGATAGTCAATGTATTTAAAAACTAAAGTATGTCCTAGGATGTCCTCATTGTGATTTATAAACATGATCTATTTTCTAAATTTATTATTATCCCTAGGTATGAATTTTATATAACCCTTGGTTTCTTATATATTCAAAATATATTAGAAACATTTATTACAAAGATAAAGAAATTATGAATCATGATGATGTTTCTTAATTTAATATATTTAGATGGGTGACATCATCATTTGATATATGTCCAAGTCATCCAATAGTAGACCTTATTAATGATTTTTTTAGGTTATATTAGTAGACAGAACATATAGATGAAAAAATTAATCGTCAAATTTAGGATTTACCTATTGTACATGAATACATTTATGTATTTTATAAGAGATTAAATAAATATTCATAAGAACACAAACATGTTTTTTCAATTTATTTAACCCCTAATTCATGAAAAATATTAAAGTCTCACTATTGAATTACCATTGTGTAATTAGTATAATTTATAAATCGAATATAAGAATTTTTAATTAGGGATATATATGCACAAGTGTTTCAAATTTGGGATACCCTTTTGTTTTTATTAAGAAAAAATATGAATCTATGAGGCTCTTCATTGATTATAGATAAATGAATGATATTATAATATATAACAAGTATCATATTCCTCACATTTAAGATGTATTCAGTCAACTAAATAGATCTCGATTTTATTCAGTGATTGATTATCATTCTCGGTACCATCAATTATGAGTAATGAAGGACCATAATCCAAATAAAAAAATTTGAATGAGGTGTAAACATTATGATTATACATATATTCCACTTGGATTGAAAAATAAAACCATTATTTTTATGGACCTAGTTAACATTTTATTCTATAACATATCTTGATGAATTTGTTGTCGTATTTTTTTATGATATCATGGTGTATTATAAAAGCATTTGGGTACAAGAGAATAGCTTTTTTATAATTATTGATAATCATTGAAGAAAATATTTTTATTTAAAATATACCATGTGTGAATTATGATTTGAGAAATATTCTTTTCTTATCCATGTTTTCTCTATAGATAGAAACTCAGATTTTCCTATGATGAAAATGGATGTAGATTAATGGTTTATATTATTGAAAAAAACCAAGGTTTGTAATTTCATAGGTTTGGTAGGTAACTATCAATGACTTATTAATAAAATTTCTCTCTTGAATAACATATTAACCAAACTGAAATGTAAATGGGTTATTTTTGCTTGAAAAAAATAACAAGAAGAATGGTCAAAGGAATTGAAGTGAATATAGTTCAGTGATCTAATTTTGAATCTACCATCATAAAGTGATAGATTTTTAATATATTGAAATATACCCAATATGGTACATGGAATATTCTATAACAACCTGAGATTTTATAAGATATATTCGTTTTAATTTCTTTCATATCTTCTATTGTACGCTACACCAAGATTATCTTGAGCTATACGCAATACCGTATTAGCTTGCAGTATACACAACACTAATCTTGGATCCTGTTACACACAGTTTCATTTTTTTATAGTTGTTATTCTACGAAACATTGAACATATATATATATATATTCATTGTATTTTTTTATACGCAACAACAAAGGAGTCATGAACTACACGCAACCCTGACTTGGCTTGCATTACACACAATCGCGACCTTCCTCGATAGCGTGTGTTATACGCAATACCAGGTTTCACTAAACAACGATATATGGTTATAATATTATTATGAACTAGCCATTATGAATAGTATCAACTAAATTTTTAATTTTATAACATTATTATTCATCTTACACATTTTCTAGAACATGGTATGAGAACAAAATCAATTTTTCGAGTAAAATAAGTATTTTTCAAAAAAATGTAGTTTTGCCGCCTTTTGATAGAGCACCCACTTTAAATCTTGTTTTTGACATGTTTATAAGACAAAATAAAATTCTTCTTTGGAATAAGGATATAAAAATTTACTTTGGATAAATTTTTCATATTATTCTGATAACTTTCATATTTTAATGAATAGTAAAAACACGCTATATTTTAATTAAAAACAAATTTTTTCATCGCAATAATTTATATCATTAGATTATCTTTTTAAATGGTTTTAATGTGTAATTAGAATATATTTTTACCATTTAATCCAATGTTGTTCATTGGAATTAATTTCACTTTGAAATTGGATATAAACAAGTATCAATCTTTTGATTGTTTTTGTTTCTTAAAAACAAGCTATTTGTTTTGATAAGAGGAATTAAATTTAAAATTAGTTAATGACAATTATATGTTATGAATTTTGAAAAATAGACATCAATTTTGAATTCGGAATATCAAATAATTCTTAGGCTGAATTTTTGGTATTTTTCTGAAAAACATCAATTTTCGATGAATAGTGAAACCACTTAATGGTAGTTAAAAAACTGACTTTTTAATTTAAATTAAATTTCACCGCTTCTGTGAATTTAATTTCAAAAATCCGAGAGACACGGTTAATATCAGGTACTAAAATGTGGTTCAATGAGATGAAAATTATTTTTGGTGAATAGTAACTTTTTACTTTTATTTACCACAGTTAAAAGTAAATAGGATAATTAAGGGTAAAATGATATTATTATTACCCTGAAACATGTTATAATTCTATTGGATAAGTGTAATTAGACAAAAAACAACCTTATGAATAAAATATGACCATTTATCCCCACTAGGATTATATTAGGACATTTAATATTAATTTATTTAAAGAAGGGTTAAAATATTTAAAATCAAACATTAATAAGTAAATAATTTTTAATATAGGGTTATACATAAGATAAATTATACTATAAATATTCATTAGAAATCTAAAAATATTTCCTAAATAATGGTACCTTATTTATAATTTTTAGAGATTAAATAATTTAATTTATTTATGACACAAAGATGATGAAGTAATTGTCTTATTAATGAAATATTGACATAATTGATGTTATAAATACCCAAATAAATATAATTTGAGACTTTTTATGAATTCCACTAATTTAATAGGTTAATATGAAATTTTATTATTTATTTAATTAACTTTTTTCGAACTAATCATTCTGTTATGATTTTCACAAAAATCAATTACCAAATAGTGTCAAAATTGACATAAAATAGTGTTTTAAAAAAATATTATATTATTAATTGTTATTTTATTCCTAAAAATATAAGGTTCAGCCGAATGACTTAGAAAAGGTTATATATATTAATAATAAACAACTTGGGGTTCTTTTGTCTTGTTATAGTATGTTTATTAACCTTATAGTCTAAGAAAACAAGAAGACACTGTAAAAGTTAAATTATTTAACTTAAAGTTAAATCTAAATGATAAGGTTAACATAGTAACCTAAACTTGTCTAAATTATATTTTATTAAAGGATTCAGACCCATCCCCACCTTAGATTCTAAATAACTCAATTTGGAGCTATTAAAAACCAAATATGACTTTATAATAAAATAATATGTTTAGTTATTCCAAAGGTGCCCCTCTCCTCCCTTATAAAAGGACACCTCATTCCTCACATCCTCACACCACGTTGAGCCTTCAATCTCAGAAAACCCCTGACAAATTCTCTTCTAAACTTCCCTAGAAACATCCTAGAGGTCATGGTCTTCTTGAAAGACCAATTTTAGTTCCCTAAGAGGAGGTCTCAAAGAGGCGCTTCAAAGAAGAGGTAATGTCTGTTACCGATTCTTTCAACTTTATTTCTTCTTCCACGTATTCTTCTTCAGTTGTTTCATTATGAAATAATAACATCAGTATCACTCATATACTGATATGTTATTATAAGTATGAAATAACCCTATTTCACCATCTATCCATCCTACGGAAAATGAAATCACCGCGCGTGCATACGTACGGAATACCGTCTCCATGTCGTGGTGTAATCTATTTTCCACCACCACCTTACTTTGATGGGTATAATTGTGAAAGTAATAAATATATATGATTATTGTAAAGTGATATTGATTCTTTAATATTATACATACACTTTAATACAATTCTACGATCATGGGAATGATACCATCGCTCGTGCGTACGTACGAAATACCGTCTCCACGACGCGATGAGATTCGCTCTCCATGATAACCATTCAAGAATGATTATAAAGTATATATAATAAGTAATCATAAAATATATGACATAATAATGATACTTGACTTATTTATATATATATTTATTTCATCTACTTAATTCCATTCAATTCAAAAAAGAAACAAAAAACAATGTTCATTCGTACGTACGGCCTACCGTCTCCATGAACGGTGTATTTCCTTCCATTTACCGATCCATTATATATATTTATATTCTGAATATATATTATACATAAATAATGTTTTAAATTCTGGATGTAATTAATCATGATCTAAGTAATCATATGAATAATTACAAGTTAAAACACAAACGACAAATGAGACGATTTTACCCAAAACGCTACTTTAACATGAATTTACAAAAGAACGGGTAATATAAAGTCATAAGTGAACCATATATGATATAATAACAATGAATAAGATTCTGTAATAATTTAATGACATTATTTAAATCATTATACAGGAGGTTCGGATACGTACAAAGCATATTGGACCTAAGGTAAGGGATAATTGTGTAAATCTCATTTTTATCCGAGATTTCTTATTCGTAAGTATTTACTAGGGTTATTACTATCATCCATGTCCATGTTTTATAAAAGTGTATTCATGTATGTTTAAAGTCCTCTTTACCCATTTTACTTTTACCCCATGTTATGGAAGGAATATTTATTTTATTTACCCTATAAGGTACTTTTTGACTTTTTCAACAAAAGTACGAGAAGAATGTTTTTTACGTATACGGCATGAAAATATTTTTACAGTTTTATAAAGCCTTGTTTTCATGAAGATTCCTCCAAAATATTTCATGACTATTTTCAACAAAATCCTTTTCTTTTAAAATTTCATGACATTTTGTGAAAAGAAAATGATTTTGAAGAAAAAAGGATATTTTCCTCAAGAATTCATTTCAAGTGTTTTATCAAAACCATTTTTCACCTAAGATGACATTATTTCATATATGTATGTTTCAAGTATAATGTCTCTATGATTTACATGTTTTCACTTCTCTTATTATGAAATGATATCCATTTCTTTTATATGTATTATGTGATGATGGGATGATCTTTATGAAACCCATTTTATTTATTGGGTTTTTATGAATGATGTATGTTTATTTTGTGGCAAAAGTAATAATGATTTCTTTATGAGATGGGTGGGACCTATATCTCCCTCCAATGCATTGGGTAAAGATTTATATCTCATGATATAGACATGTCTGCAATGGTAAGTTAATCTGGTTCAGTGTTACAGGACTGAAACGAGGAGTTAACTCGATTCAGAAAGGGACTTTGTCCACTAAGATGGTCTTGGTAGCAATGCCTTGCCTACTATGGAAATAATAACAAGTGTTGAATGGTTTCTATAATTACATGTTTTATTCCCATGCTATTTTAGCATGATTTATGTTCTATTATGATCTATGCCTTATATACTACCATTTTTTATGTCGTTGCTCAAAATTTTGATGTTTAAACATTATGTTCATGTTTTTAAGTTCAAATGTATATGGTATGTTTTATTTTATCCATGCTTACCCTTACTGAGCATTTGAGCTCACCCTTTTGGTGTTTTATTTTCCCCCAGGATTAAAATAAAGGTTTAGGGTAAGGAAACAAAAAGTGGAAGTTCTTTATGGGAGATGTTGAAGATCTTTCACCACGATTTGAAGATTACATTTCCAAAGACACTAAACTATTACGGTCCTTGTGTGTCTGTTTTTGTTATGTATTGAGTATTCTGAAAAAGTAATGTAATGTCCATGTACGTCAAGCTTCGGGTCTCTACAGTTGGTATCAGAGGAAAGTTTTAGTCAAACTTTGGAAACTAGGATGCACGAACTTTAGTGAGATCCCTATAGATATTTATAAGGTATGTATAGGGATGTCACAAAGGTTAAGTGTAAGTATAGTTTATAGACCTAGAATTACATTAACAATATTATAATTAAACCTAAGATGTTAGATATTGAAGGTACTCCCCCATTACTATGTTGTTTTCCATAGCATGATTTTTTCCTCTCACGGAATTCTTTTTGTGTTTTAGTCAATGGAGGGAACCAGAAGGAATTCAGTTAACATTGAATCCAATGTAAAAATAGGTGACTATGAGCAAAAAAATTGTGTAATGCCTAGAGAGAAATATATTATGATTATGCTGAATCAGTCATCACGATATATGATTAACAAGGTGAAATTTAGTGGTCTGCCTAATTCATCAAATAAGAGGAAGGTAGACTTTTATGCATGTTTGCATGTTTAGGAGCATAAAGAAAGGAAGATTGAGATTTCTAAAGAAGGGAAGAAGAACCTTGAGGAATACCTCAAATGGAGGGGAAGATGTTATCTGTGTGGATAAAAGGGTTATAGAGTGACAGACTGTTATGAAGTTCAATGTCTTATTTGTGGAGAACATGGGAATTACCCAAATAAATTCCCTCACCTAAAAAGTTACTTATAAATCAAGGAAGGACTTATTCTAGGACAATCATTTAAGAGGATGGATTAAAGTGTTTATGTATTGGTATTCAAGAATAATGTTGTTGAGGTACTTTTATGGTGTATTAGAATATTTTTTTATTAGTCTATTGTGGTTTTCAATAATTTTATGGTACCGGTAACCACGAAAAGTGATTGAAATATTTTTGGAAAAAAGATAATATGCGCATAATGAAGGGATAAGTAGAAAATGAAATGTTTGAAAGTATTCATGATCTCATGACTGATATAAGGAAATAGTAATATCATGGTTTGAGTATATAGAATTATGGGGTTTTGTTATGTGGAAAGAGTTAACTTTTGAAAGTACTCATGTTTTCACTAAGATTCAATGGGTATTAATTTTTCAATAGAATACATGATTAAGGCCTTCGAATGTTTGTAATGTGACCAACAAGATATATCTTATGATATATTGGGGATAAATAATTGCATTCACGTTATAGTTATGTGACATTTCAAGTAATCATTTTCTTTATACTATGAGCTTGGACCGAAGTATTTTAGATAAGCCTAAAGATTGGAATGGATTATGTTGGGTATAAGTTAGTTCGATATTATTGATGGGATGTTATAGTAATGTAGTTTTAGAAAAAGGACAACCTACAGGACAGGAGACAGCCCATCGCATCGGACAAGGCTTTGGGAATCGAACCCACAACCAAAGTGCGACTGGCCTTTATCGCCTACCCTTGGCCTACAGGAAGTCTCTGTTTAGTAGAAACTAGTTTTATTATATTAAGCGGTATGATTTATGAAGTATAAGTTCATTTTTGGAATCGTATATGATTAACCTCACCATATATGGACTTATGTATTTTTGATAACTTTTATAACCTTTTGTTTAAGACAGATGGAATGACCCATCAATCTATAACATGATCTGCTAACACTTCACAAATAACAAATTCAACTTCGCTTCTTTAAGAGATGAAGTGGAAATTGTCCAAAGAATTACAAACTGTGAGACTGTACCAAAATCACGAAAGTATTTCTTCTAATTCCAATTTCATAAACTTTATGGATATGATCTTTAAAACCAAAAATGTTGTCCTAGTGCCCTTATATCTGATGAATTAGATGGTACCTTAGATCATCACAAATCTATGGCTTTGTGATTGATGGATTTTTCATAGCCATGTTCTCTACCACTCTCCATCAGAACTTGATGTTTAGATTTCTCTTCCATATCCATATTTTCACCTATGCTCTCCTATATGGAGACCCAATGATGAGTTACTTTGGGTTATCATTACGTTTCACACATTAGTTTTCAAAATTATGTTTTAGTATTCCTTTTTACGATGTGGGTTTCTATGAATAGTAAACGATTTATAACCCCGACGAATTTTGAGGGAAAAATTCATTTTAAGGGGGGTAGAATGTAACAACCCCAGATTTTATAAGATATATTCATTTTAATTTCTTTCATATCTTCTGTTGTACGCTACATCAAGATTATCTTGCGCTATATGCAACACAGTATTAGCTTGCAGTATACGCAACACTAATCTTGCATCGTGTTACACACAATTTCATGTTTGTTTGATAGTATTTATTCTACGAAACATTGTTTGTATATATATATATATATATTCAGTGTAGTTTGTTATACGCAACAACAAAGGAGTCGTGCACTACAAGCAACCCTGACTTGGCTTGCATTACACGCAATCGTGACCTTCCTCGATAGCGTGTGTTGTACGCAATACCATATTTCACTAAACAACGTTATATGGTAATAATATTATTATGAACTAGCCATTATGAATAGTATCAACTACATTTTGAATTTTATAACATTATTATTCATCTTACACATTTTCTAGAACATGGTATGAGAACAAAATCAATTTTTCATGTAAAATACGTATTTTTCAAAAAATGTAGTTTTGCTGCCTTTTGATGGAGCACCCACATTAAATCTTGTTTTTGACATGTCTATAAGAAAAAAAATTCTTCTTTGGAATCAGGATATAAAAATTTACTTTGGATAAAGTTTTCATATTATTCTGATAACATTCATATTTTAATGAATAGTAAAAACACTCTATATTTTAATTAAAAACAAATTTTTTCATCGCAATAATTTATATGGTTAGATTATCTTTTTAATTGGTTTTAATTTGTAATTAGTATATATTTTTACCATTTAATCCAATTTTTTTCATTGGAATTAATTTCACTTTGAAATTGGATATAAAAAAGTAGCAATCTTTTGATTGTTTTTGTTTCTTAAAAACACGCAATTTGTTTGGATAACGGGAATTAAATTTAAAATTAGTCAATGCCACTTATATGTTATGAATTTGTAAAAATAGACATAAATTTTGAATTTGGAATATCAAATAATTCTTAGGCTGAATTTTTGGTATTTTTCTGAAAAACATCAATTTTCGATGAATAGTGAAACTACTTAGTGGTAGTTAAAAAACTGACTTTTTTAATTTAAATTAAATTTTACCACTTCTGTGAATTGAATTTCAAAAATCTGAGAGACATGATTAATATCAAGGACTAAAATGTGGTTCAATGAGATGAAAATAAATTTTGGGGAATAATAACTTTTTACTTTTATTTACCACGGTTAAAAGTAAATAGGATAATTAACGGTAAAAATGATATTATTATTACCCTAACACATGTCCTAATTCTATTGGATAAGTGTAATTCGACCAAAAACAACCTTATGAATAAAATATAACCATTTATCCCCACTAGGATTATATTAGGTCATTTAATATTAATTTATTTAATGAAGGGTTAAAATATTTAAAATCAATGTTTAAAAAGTAAATCATTTTTAATATAGGGTTATACATAAGATAAATTAGACTATAAATATTCATTAGAAAGATAAACATATTTCCTACATAATTGTATTTTATTTATAATTTTTAGAGATTAAATAATATAATTTATTTGTGACACAAAGATGATGAAGTAATTATCTTATTAATGAAATATTGACATAATTGATGTTATAAATACACAAATAAATGTAATTTGAGACTTTTTATGAAATCCACTAATTTTATAGGTTAATAAGAAATGTTATTATTTATTTAATTAACTTTTTTTGAACTAATAATTCTGTTATGATTTTCACAAAAATCAATTACCAAATTGTGTCAAAATTGACATTGAATAGTTTTTAAAACAAATATAATATTATTAATTGTTATTTTATTCCTAAAAATATAAGGTTCGGCCAAATGACTTAGATAATGTTATATATATTAATAATAAACTACTTTGTGTTCGTTTGTCTTGTTATAGTATGTTTATTATCCTTATAGTGTAAGAAAACAAGAAGACACGGTAAAAGTTAAATTATCTAACTTAAAGTTAAATATAAATGATAAGGTTAAAATAGTAACCTAAACTTGTCTAAATTATATTGTATTAGAGGATTTAGACTCATACCCACCTTAGCTTCTAAATAACTCAATTTTGAGCTATTAAAAACCGAGTATGACTTTATAATAAATAATATTTTTAGTTATTCCAAAGGTGCCCCTCTCCTCCCTTATAAAAGGAAACCTCCTCTATCTCTTACTCACACCACTTTTGCCCTTCAATCTCGGCCAACCCCTGCCAAATTCTCTTCTCCACTTCCCTAGAAACAACCTAGAGTTTCTGGTCTTATTCAATGACCAATCTTAGTGCCCTAAGAGGAGGTCTCAAATAGGCGTTTCAAAGAAGAGGTAATGTCCGTTACCGATTATTTCAACTTTATTTATTCTTCCACTTCTTCTTCTTTAGTTGTTTCATTATGAAATAATAACATCAGTATCACTAATATACTGGTATTTTATTATAAGTATGAAACAACCCTATTTCAACATCTATCCATCCTACGGAAAATGAAATCACCGCGCGTACGTACGTACGGAATACCGTCTCCACACCGTGGTGTAATCTATTTTCCACCACCACCTTACTTGGATGGGTATAATGGTGAAAGTAATGAATATATATGATTATTGTAAATTGATATTGATTATTTAATATAATACATACACTTTAAAACAATTCTACGATCATGGGAATGATATCATCGCTCATGCATACGTACGGAATACCGTCTCCACGATGTGATAGGATTCCCTCTCCATGATAACCATTCAAGAATGATTATAAAGTATATATAATAAGTAATCATGAAATATATGAAATAATAATGCTACTGGATTTATGTATATATATATTTATGTCATTTACTTAATTCCATTCAATTCAATAAGGAAACGAAAACAGCGTTCATGCGTATGTACGACCTACCGTCTCCATGAACAGTGTATTTCTTTCCATTTATCGATCCATTATATATATATGTATATTCTGAATATATATTATATATAAATCATGTTTTACATTCTGGATGTAAGTAATCATGATCTAAGTAATCATATGAATAATTACAAGTTAAAACATGAACGACAAATGAGATGATTTTACCCAAAATGCTACTTTAACATGAATTTACATAAGAACGGGTAATATAAAGTCATAAGTGAACCATATATTATATAATAACAATTAATATGATTCTGTAATAATTCAATGACATTATTTAAATAATTATAAAGGAGGTTCGGATACGTACGAAGCATATCGGACCTAAGGTAAGAGATAATTGTGCAAATCTCATTTTTATCCGAGATTGCTTATTCATAAGTATTTACTGGGGTTATTACTATCATCCAGCTCCATGTTTTATAAAACGTTTATTCATGTATGTTTAAATTCCTCTTTACCCATTTGACTTTTACCCCATGGTATGGAAGTAATCTTTCTTTTATTTACCCTACAAGATACTTTTTGACTTTTTCGACAAAAGTACGAGAAGAATGTTTTTTTACGTATACGGCACGAAAGGATTTTTACGGTTTTATAAAGCCTTGTTTTCATGAAGATTAATCCAAAATATTTCATGAATATTTTCAAAAAAATCCTTTTCTTTTAAAATTTCATGACATTTTGTGCAAAGAAAATGATTTTGATGAAAAAATGATATTTTCCTCAAGAATTCATTTCAAGTGTTTTATCAAAACCATTTTTCATCTAAGATTACATTATTTCATATGTGTATGTTTCAAGTATAATGTCTCTATGATTTACATGTTTTCACTTCTCTTATTATGAAATGATATCCATTTCTTTTATATAGATTATGTGATGATGGGATTATGTTTATGAAACCCATTTTATTTATGGGGTTTTTATGAATGATGTATGTTTATTTTCTGGAACAACTAAGAATGATTTCATTATGAGATGGGTGAGACCTATATCTCCCTCCAATGCATTGAGTAAAGATTTATATCTCATGAGATAGACATGGCTGGAACGGTAAGTTAATCCAGTTCAATGTTACAGGACTGAAATGAGGAGTGAACTCGATTCAGAAAGGGACTTTGTCCACAAAGATGGTCTTAGAAGCAATGCCTTAGCTACTATGGAAATCATAACAAGTGCTGAATGGTTTCCACAATTACATGTTTTATTCCCATTCTATTTTATCATGATTTATGTTTCATTATGATCTATGCCTTGTGTACTTCCATGTTTTAGGGCGTTGCTCAAGATTTTGATGTTTAAACATTATGTTCATGTTTTTAAGTTCAAATGTATATGGTATGTTTTATTTTATCCATGCTTACCCTTACTGGGCATTTGAGCTCACCCTTTTTATGTTTTATTTTCCCCCAGGATTAAAATAAAGGTTTAGGGTAAGAAAATAAATAGTGAAGATCTTTATGGGAGATGTTGAAGATCTTTCACCACGATTAGAATATTACGTTCCAAGTTTCCAAAGACACTAAACTATTATGGTCCTTGTGTGTCTGTTTTTGTTATGTATTAAGTATTCCACAAAATTAATGTAATTCCCATGTACATCAAGATTCGGGTCTCTACATATTCTATATACATAATTATTTTTTTCAATTAATCATTGTAGTTAATTTCCCGTGAGAAGAACTATCAAACTCATTATCTTGAGTTCGAATTTATAATAATTGTTTTGAACATATGGAGACATTATCTATATAATTTAATATGTGATATAAATAAATATATATATATATATAAACATACCATAAGAGCCTAAAATATATATTTCAACATAAATAAATCAAATTATGAAGAGAATTTTCAATAGAAAATTGAGGACGTGAATGATTAGAAATCAGAAGAATTTGTATACAAAGATGGAATTATAAAATTTTGAAAGCGTCATTATGTTCCATATATACTTGATATAAAGGGTAATTATGGAATGATGCTTATAACATGATATTCTTTATATATCATTGTATCACCATGTTTTATATGGATTTAAATGATCATTTTTTGGTCAGATAATATAATGTATAAAATTTTTGATTATGTATCGAGATACTTATTTTATTGATAGTTGAAGGCTGATAGAGAGAATCCTTGTGGATTCATGCAACCTTTACCTATTCCAATGTCTAAATGGGATGATATTATAGAGGTCATTGTCAATATATTACAAATCATTTCACAAAATAATGATGCAATATGGGTTATTATTTCCCTCCTAACTAAATCTGCACATTTCATTTCTATAAAAGATGATTTATCACTGGATCACCTTACAAGAATTTGTATTAATTAAGTTTTAAGAAATCATGGTGAAATTTCTTCAATTTTTTCATATTTTGATCCCTAATATATATTTATATTCTTGAAAATTATCCATCGTGATGTTGATACTAAGAATCATTTGAGAACCACCTACCACCCCCAAACTACGGGACAACCATAATGATTTATTTAAACATTAGAAGAAATATTGAGATCATGATACCTAAATTTAAAATGTATATGAGATAATTACTTAACATTGTTAGAGTTTTACTATAATAATTTTTTTCATGTATTCCAATGGCACCAAAAGATATATTATATGTCAAGAGATATCATGATCCATCTTGTTGGTATTAAAATTGTTTGAAGAAACGTTTAGAAAAAATGTGTTAGAGACGATAAAAAAGTTAAATACTCTTTGGAATCATATTAATATAGCTCAATATAGAAGGAGTAATTATTAAAAACAAATTATTTGTAATTTAATGTGAGAGATAACATATGATTAGAAGTATACCCATGGATGGATTACATAAGAATTTTAAAGAAATTAAAACTATACCCCATGTACATAAAACATTTTGAAAATTTATAATAAATTATAGGTGAGGATAAAATTTGTAAATTCTATAGATCCTCACTGAAATACATGATGTGTTCCATATATCATTGTTAAATAATTATATTACGAACCCAATGCATGTGCTCACATATATGGAAATGAAATTAGAACATGATTTTTCCTACTCTGAAGATCCCATCTAGATCCAGAAACTAGTGAGGAAGTATTGATGAACGAGATGCATCAACTTGAAATAGTGCTTCTATGAAATCATAAAATGGAGGAAGTAGTGTGGTAACTATATTATCATATAAATACCAACCACCCTCATTTTTTATAAATATATATCGATCAAAATTACAAGCATAAAATTTTTGTAGGATAGAATAATGTGGCAACTAAGATTAAATTATAAGTATTCTAGATTATATTCTAATAAAACAATAACATAATGAACTTTTTAATATTTGATGGCACTTAAATTAAAATTTTCTATAATGAATATCTATTTTGAACATATAGAAAATAATCCTAAATTTATATTTTAATAACATTTCCCATAAAAAACAATCTTATAAGAATAATTGTAAATTTATTAATTAACTATAACTCTTATTATATATAAATATCATTTATAATATATATAAAAAAATAATTATTGACTATTAATTTAATAAAAATAATTATATTTTTATATTTAAGAAAAAAGGAAGATTTTTTAGACAATAGTTTTTTAAATGGTATAATGCACTTTTATTTTAATTAATTAAAATAATATTTAATGATGAATTATTTAAATTACATTTAAATATTATGAATCTAAATTTATGAATCTAAATGTATTAAATTATTTTTATTCGTCATATAGATAATTTATGTTCATATTATGATTGATAATATGCATTTCTTGAAGAAAAAAATTGACTTCTTTTAGGGCATTATTTTTAAATTAAATGATAACACTTATAAAAAATGATTTTGATATAATGGATTCCATATTTAGAATAAATATAATTAATATTTTGTAATAAAGTAAAATTAATTTTTGTTTACAGTTAATAGTAAAAAAATCTAAAAATTAATTTGCACGATTCAGGTGAGAATGGGTTTACCTAGGGGTTATCCTATATTGAGAAGGGTCCAAATGACCTCAAAATTTTGGAAACAAGTAATGACTAGGGCCTTAACACATATGAATTTGTAATATTACAGGAAATATTTAGGAAGCCGGGCACTGAGTCAGCACGGGTTATTGGGGGATCAGGGATCCTCGGTGCGACATTTTAAAAAATATTAATTATATTATGTCATACATATGCATCTTTGATTAAAAGGTAAATAAATCATGTTCAGAGTGTCAAATCAAATTTCTAAGACTAAAATTTAGTTAGGAACATCATGTTTACCCTAGGTGTGAAAAGCAGTTTTCCACATTAGGAATTATGGTCAGAGGTGTGTTGGTAGGATTTTTTTTGAAGATTAGATAATTAAATTAAAATTTAATTAATTAATTTATCATAAAACTAAAACTTCCAAATACCCTCTCTCACTGGACCGCACCATACAAATAGAGGTCGTGTCTTTTAATCCCCTCCTCTCAAATATTTGGATGATAAATGTGACCACTCAAAATATAAGAACCAATGTGTTTTCAACCTATGTTTCTGATGTATATTGTGATTATATAGAGGAGAAACAAGATCCGGCTATTGTTTTTCATCGAAAATTGCAGAATTTCCACAAAAAGGACAGCGTATTTGAGTTTTATCCCTAATCCCTTTCATTATAAATTTTTTAAGTCTCTATATCCCATATACAATTTTTAATGATCCTTTCAAGGTATATTTGTGAGTATTTGCGAATATCAGGATGAATTAGTGAATTTACAAGTAATTCCCAACTAGAATTATTGTCTACATGGCATGTAGTTCAGTGATACACATCGCGTAGCTTTTCTTATTTGGGGAAGTTGAAATTTTGGGATGACATGTCGTGTATAGGGTTTACACACCGTAATATTCTCTTAAACATTGTGACCATGGGACATGGAATGGGTTAGCCATGTCCAAACACATGGACATGTAAAAAAAATTACTAGGATACACAGACATAGGGTCTAGTACATCAATACGGGAAAACATCACAGGTAGGTAGTTGTCAAGCCTAAACACTCTATGTAGTATGGGATGTATGACATGTAAGGGACACGGTTGACTGGTCCATGTAGAAGGGGAACACGACTAGGGGCTGAGTGATGAGGGACATGACATGTACCTCTTATACACACCATATACCCAAACATGGGTTTCTAGTCTATATAGATGGAATAAATGACCAGGTGATCATACGGGTTCACACGCCATGTGTGTTCCTATGAAAACCTTGTAATATAAGGAGATTCTTTTAGGATCATCCTCCTTCCAATATATTCTTCTCTGAGATTAAGATTCAATATTTCGAGTAGCCGATCCTAAGTGACTTTCCGCATAGAACAAGACGGAGGTATCTATAATAGATTAATATATAAAAGGCGGAATAAATAGATAATGATTCATATTAATGATGATGGAAAGTTCTCACCTATTGGACGAGGCCCCAGGTCCTTCATATATGACATATTGGTAGAGTTGGTACTCCGATATATTATTAGGGAACCTGTCTTTTTTTCTACAAGTCGTCAATCCCCTATCGTTATAGGGCACTGGTCATCCATACGTATAATTTTGACAAACTCAGTACTGACCTTCTATTTCACGGTTCGGGTCCTTAATCCAAGGGTTAGTACTCCCCTATCATGTCAAGGTTTTGGTCCACCATAATGGAAAAGTTGGCAAAGTCGGTACTCCCTTATCCTACTTGGGTGTAGATCCTCTATCTCCTAATTGGTACTCCCCTATGCAGTTAGGGTGTATGTCCCCCATTCTCTGAGTTGTACTCTCCGGTTGGATCAGGGTGTGGGTCCTCACTTATTGAGTTTTACTTCCCATATTTGAGTTATAGTGGGGAGCGGGCCCCCCCTTGGAGTTACAGCTCAATCGGCTATGGAACATAGTTACGAGGAGCGAGCCCCTCCACTTTATATAAATGATAGCTAAATACGAGTTAGTGCACCCTCAATAGACTGATGTGTGAGCCACTCCACACTGGAGTGATCTAGGATTCATGGGTTATTAAGGATATGTACTCCCTTGATTATAGGGCAGTTTCGAGGTGCAGGTCCCTCCATTATATCTTATTTAAGAGGATTAAAAAATGTGTAGTCTTGAGCAGTGACCTCTCAACATTGTGTAGTTGTTTGGGGCGGGCCTCATCACTTTGGTTTCTTTAGTTTTTATTGGGCATAAGGTAACGATGACAGCACATCTAGTGTTGGTAACTTCAGATGGACGTAGAAATATGATCCCAATTATGAATGTTCTATGGGATATACCATTAAGAATGGTATATTTGTTCCTGATGGGGTGTATCTCTCAGATGGTTTCCATCTGGGATGGTTGAGCAAATGGAATGTGTTCTCTTGGTTTCATGTTGTAGTTAGATCTTAAGAATAAAATCCAATTTATTGCTATGAGGTTGGAACCTCATGAGATTTACTTTCTGATATGTGTATATTTGGGTCCTTTCTAAGAGTACATATAGATTCATCACATTTTGGGGTTAAAACCCCTTATAAAACGAGATGACTTGTCATTTATATCTAAGGATGGTTCATGATGGATTTTCTCTCTGTTGATTGGGGATCCCACTTACTAGGTTGAGTGAAAAATTTCCATTTAGTTTTCCCCATTTTATTTTCAGGTTTTTGGAGTGTCTATTTTGTTTTTTATACTCACCCTTGAATGATACTTTCCCACACTTGTTTTGGTTATTATGTAGTCCACATTCCTTTTTATGGAGTCCAAGGAGAACATGAGGCAAGATGATATTATTGAGCTTAACAAAACAAGTCATTTACTGGAGTTGGTTCAAGGATCAATTTTGTAGTTAAAGTTCACAGTGACCCCCTCTTTCATAGAAGGTTGGAATCTTTTACAAAATTACTTTCTAGGTGTTGTTTTTGTCATTATTTTTTAGTACTTCTTTTGAACTCTGGTTGTGGAATATAGATGTTTTCATGAATTTATTTCTTTCATTTATTACATTTTAACATTTTTTGAGCATGGATATGCATGTGTGAATTCAAGTAAAATGGAAATACTTTCCATTTTAGTAATATTCCTACTCATTAAAAGTCACCAACCCCTGGCCAATTAGAGGTAGGATTGGGGAGTAACTGCCTGGGCATTGTCAAGTCAGATCATAATAGATTGGTAATAGAGAATGTAAGATACTCTTTGGGACCATAGTTTTATGAGTTTTATTTCAGTTTCATAGAAAAAAAGTTTTTATGTTTCGACATTGGATCTCATACCAGAGGTTCTAGTTTTGGTTCGAAGGCCATCATATCAATTCACCCAGATTTTTATAACCTTTTATTCAACTCTGTATTTTTGGACACTAGTTTCTAGGAAATTAATGCTACTTTCATTCAATTGGATTGGATTTTTTTGGATTTATTGAGCCATCTACCTATGTATAATATTTAACAATGGTGTATCTTGATTCTATTTTATGATGCCTCCACAATGATAGTCAGACATGATTCTATGGAGAGATCATGTTGAATGTCCTCCCTGTGATGAGGCTTTAGTGTAGGTAACTGATTCGTAGCCATTGACTCTAGGTGGTGCTCTAATAGTGCCACTACCTTTTGAGTATTAGTCATTACCAATAATTTAGGCTGAGGATATGCATAGTCTGAGTTCACTACAAGAGGTAAAGATGCAATGACCTCTAACATACTAGGGTGATCAATAACCCCATACAATATATGACTAGCTTGTGGTAGTCATGAGAGATTTCTGCCTTATGAGGACACCTCTCAATATTATAGTGGTCCTAGTGGAGAGACTTTAGTAGGGTTTAACTAGGAGATGGTGGGGTTTGGTAATATAGTCTAATGATGAGGTGGCATTAACTTGGTATGAGTTCATGAAAATCATCAAAAAAGAGTTATTATCCTGAACCAATATTGGTTGACCATGAAACAGTCACCCAAGCCGGTCTGAGACATGGCCTGGTGGGCATTCCCGATCCCCACGGGATGGATACTAGTGTTGCGCATCAAAACAAGATGTTGGGAGTGGTTTACTCTTGAATCTAAATGAAATATAAAGAGACATAAACCAAAAAAAGTATTTAACACTAATTGTGGAAAAGAAAATAAAGATAACCAACTAGACATACCTCCATGTGACCTCATTGGCCACCACCAAATATAGAGCCACGCTCACCGCAAGAGTGATCCAAGAGTAAAACCAAAAACTAAAAACAGAAGTAGGCATGAGCATCAAGATTATCAAATGAAAATCCAAGGAATAACAACAACCTATTCCCTTAACTTTTAAAATAAATACAATTATTCTAGTTTAAAAATAAGACATAATAATATAATGTTTTTCATTAATTTCAAATTAATGTAACAAGATTCGCCTTTATGGAAAACATTTAACTTCTAATATATTTCAACGTAGATTCCAAGATTTCATTAACACTTAAAAATGAAAGGAAAATAGTTTGAATTCAGTTATTGTTTTCTTAAAATAGGGAGAATGCATGAAACAACATAAAATAAAAAAACTCCACAAGAATTAAGTCATAAGTGAACACCATGGTAAAAACCCCTAAGGTTCATCTATCTTGTGTGGGTCCCTATAACCTCGCGTCTCTATGTAAGAGTAACTGTAACAAATATATTTTCTCATGCATGAGATACTATTAGAGAAACACATCCATAACCTAGTGGCATCCAACATCATCATAAATTTTTAGTTAGTGTTGTAAGCATCAGACATGCTAAGTGATGCAGAGGAAAACCACTTAGAATCACAATAATGATAGAACTAGTCCACCCACCATGATACCCTAGGATTCCCACATGGTCTATTTCACATAGTTGTGAGGTTTTATCAAAATAACATAAATGGATATAAAACTTTCTTTATCCAAAACACATTCAACCTATAACCTCCATTCCCCCTCCTTAAGCGCATTCACCATTATATGTCGCATAACATCGCATAAGCCTATTCATTAGGTACATATCACAAATCCCACATTTAACATACACATCATGTTTCCAAAACAATGAGTCATGCCTTAAGAGGGGTGTTTCACATTCAAAAATCATATTCAAGGTTCCAAGCGAGAATAATTACTCCACAAGAATGAATTTTCTTTAGAAAACATGTTCACCTTTGGTAATCACTCTGTAACTCTTTGGAAATCAAAGAGGTCATTACCCTTTTAAAAAAATTGTCTGAAAGTCCAAACGTCTTGGAAAATACCCATTTCACATTCAAAAAATCTAGAAAAAACACTTTTTAATAACCTCAACCATTTACATATACATATATATAGCATATTCAATTCAAATAAAAGAAGAAAACAAACTCTCAAAAGTACATTAAGCATTAATGGAAATTTTAATTAAAGAACAAGGCATAGGGAACCAACATCATAGTAGAATCAAGTTGTCCACTTTGTCTCTTAGCGTTTTCTAACTCAAACCTTATACTCCCCCACTAATCATACGCACTTTCACATACATGAAAGGAAACCTATCCCCTATGAACAGAACTGCATGTCCATGGGCATGCCCAAGGGGATCCTTGCATATACGCACATATGCATATGCCCATCTCCACTCAAATATGCATGCACTCTTACATATATACATATGTATACCTAGCCACATACACGTATAAAAACATCCATGCATTAATATACGTGTAATGGTGGAACATATATATATATATATACATACCTTTGCATACATAGTTGATTCTCCCTTGACATGGTGACTCGAAACTGTACCAAACATGGACCACACAATACATATATAATTTAATTAATAAATAATACAATTTATAAAACACTATAATGTTACCACCAAAATAATTTACACCAAAACACTATTTAAACACAAACGCACACTAATACCATTTGAAAACACATATCACACCACTTGAATGGTTTCTAACACACTATTTTTATAACACTAGAAAACTCACACAATAAAATCCAACCATGAAAACGAGCCTAAACCCCTTTAAGAAATAATTCATGCTTTTAAACCATTTTTAAATTAATATTTTCACTAATCAATCAATTTTAAAAAATAATTACATAATTAATAAAACAACCCAAAGAAACACCACATGACCTCACACCAAGATCATACAGAAAATTCCCTTTTTAGAATCAAACACACACTAAAAACATTTCCAAACATCATTCACATCACTTACATAATTTAAATAACCAATTTCATGATTTATAAATTGACATAAAATAACACAACATGGGTTACACATGAAAATAACTCAATTTGCTCAAAAAAAGATACATTAAATTTAAACTCATATGAATCCTTTTCAAAAAAACTTGCACCACACATATTAACTAAGTAACACATTAAATTTACTAAGAAAGAAAAATAATTATCCAAAATGATTTTTATATTTATAACTGTCTACATCGGGTGTCAAAAACATAAAAAATTGGTGAGAAACTCCAATCATACCATGATAGCACCACGATGAACCCAATAAAGATCCTATATCAAGAATTGGAACCAAAATGAATCAAAATTGAACCCTAAAACGTACCCTAAACTGATGGAAAAAACTATAACCCCAAATGAGAAACAAAAAACCTAGATACTACCCAAGGAATTGAAGCTCCTCAAGGGGAGGTCACTAGTGAGTTCAAGGAAGCCGAAAAGGATGTCGGTTGTTTTGGATCGTGCTAGAGAACCGTCATCCAGTAAGTTATAGTCCACACAGAAGTAGGTTCGAAGAAGTTGGGTGAGCGAGGTAGGGCTTCATTGCAGGAGGCCAGGTCAAGTCTTCGCCGGAGAGGGAGATGAAGGGGACTTTGGGAAAGGAGGTGTTCCATGAAGAGGAGAGCTGGGGAGCTGGTGCGTCTCGGGGTGAAGAGGATGGGTGGTCAGTTTCATAGGTAGGAAGACCTTTAGAGTTTCAAATAATAATAATAATAAAATAAAATTAAACTAAACATAATAATAATAATAATAATACTATTAATGTTAATAATAATATTAGCCCAAATATTTTATAAAGAAAAATAAAATACAACTTGTTTGGTCGGGGCGCGACCATTCTCCCCACCATGTCAAATTCTACCACTAAAATATCCCAAAAGACCAGGCTATTCAAAGTTCGAAAAAAGGACACCACTATTTTGAAAAAAACCCTATGACTTGATAATTGAAGAGTCACTTTCCACCCATGTACTAAATCCTCAAGAACCAGACAACCAATAGAAATAACCAAGGACACGGGGCCCACATTTCCAAACACAACCACAACCAGGAACACCCTGATCCCTAACATAGAAATCACTAGAGTCTGATAAAAATATCTAATGAAAATTAGTCATACAACCCCTCATGTGGGCTAACCATCTACATTATTCATGGTCAAGTGGAGTAGAGGCAAAGAGTTTCCCTAACAATAACATGTTGAAGATTATGTTCCCCATGAATTTTCCCAATGTTGGTCTCATCACTATATTATAACTCTAGCTGAATACTGGGATTCCCAAATCAAAACAAATCAGATAACCAAACAAGACCCCTAATGTTGGTGTGACCCCTTTGGCATTCTGAGTCGCACCTAACCAGCTTGAGGGAAGTCATTGGTGGGACCCATAGTGGGTCTCCCCACAATATTAGAAACTAAGTAATATAATGACACCCACATGGGAACTATCAATTTAGTTTCAACAATGCAGATTGAATTTCCCACCATGAACCCACCAACATGAGGTGACCACAAACATAGGGAGAAACACTAACACATACCATCATGAAATCCTCAGTCCAAGGGTAATCCAAAAAAAAGAGTCATCCGACAAACTATAATCCAAAACATGATTCATAAGATCCATAAACTACATACATCTTGAAACAAGAATCACCCAGAAGCTGGAATTGGTCCAAAAAATACCAACCATTTAAAGTATACATTAACAAGTTTCAACAATTGAAATATTATAGAATTGTCCACCAAGTCATCCAAAACAATTACCCTTCCCAAAAATAACACCACATGAAGAGAACACATATTAGGTCTCTTCCAAGAAAATATATTACAAGTTGGATGTATGTCCCTCACACCTAAAACCCATCTGACTGCATGAAATTTTTTTCTTTAAGACCTATAGATGGAGCTCTGATGTATCAAAGAATCATATGCATGCAGTCAGGAACTAACAACCTCTAAGTGAGCCTTCATCTTCGGGAAGGGCCAAATATAGACTTCCCCAGGTGACCCAAATAGTCACACCATTGAAAAGACTTCATAAGAGTATGACGTATGACTTTGTGTGCCCAAATTGACCACATTGGATTCAAATGATTTTCTTGTGTTACAAATGAGAAACAAGAATAGACAAAAGACTCATTCCATGAACATATGCCACTCATTCAACCTCTACACCGTAAGGGGAACTCATTTTTAGCACCTTGAAAAAAAAAGAATTACATTTGTCTTTGTTCACTCCCTACAACCCCAACTTGTAAGGAGAAGGTAGTAATCACCCATCTCTAGACTTATCGTGACCCTTTAAACAAAACCTAGATAAAAATCCCTTGAAAATATCTATATTTCCTAAAGAACCGAAGAAACAAATGAATTACTCATGTTAAACTGAAGCCCCTATTGAACCTCAGCCATCACAGTGAAAATAAGCAACAATGAATTGAAAATAACCCCACCACCCCATGGGGTGTATGGGAAAAAATAACAACTGAAAATGACCCCTCGAGGACCATTGGACATTTCTGGGTGGAATATTTAAAAAATAAACACAAAACCATCCTGAATCACATCAAAAAACAGGCCTCCACATTTAACCATAAATCATTAACTTAAACTCAACACATCATTTCATCCTTGAAACATGAGTATGAAAACAATCATTAATCCCATAGGATAATACATCAAAAAAACAAACCATAACCAAATCAAATATCAACCAATCTAATACTAAAGAAACATCACCAACCAAGCCTAAACCCCACTTTCACAAATGGCTATTTTTAAAACCATCCCATTTCAAAACCATCTAAACGCTAAAAACAACATTTTAAAACCCACTTTCCTTTTTAAAATTTCTTAAAACAAACTAATACTAGAACATAACTAATCAAAACATGCCTTTGGAAAAAAACCATCCTTGAAAACTGAGCACCCACCATTGGTATTCCATGAAACCTCATGTCTGTACATTCCTTTTCCAACATAGGCATCAATACATCAATACCGACAACCATCGACATCAAATTACATTCATAGACACATGTGGATGTTTATAGGAATACCAAATCAAAACAAAAACTTCTCATTTATAAAATAATGTATCCAACCCATATTTGAAACACCAACCCAATTTTGAAGAAATACTTTAAAATTCTAAAATGAAGCATCTCCAAATTGTTTTTCCTAATAAATTCTCATTTTTCATTCCATAATAACTTCCAAAAACACCCAAACACTTTCCAAAACATTATCAATTTCACTTATCTCAAAAAATTTGATGATTTTATAAAACGCTTTCTATCCCCAAAAAAACTCATTACATTTATAATCATACAATGATTTTATTTTTGGAAATCAAATTCCAAAAGACCAATCATCGATTTTGTAACCTGAAAGAAACCCCAAAAAACCATCTAAAGCTCACACCAAGAACATAAAAAAGCAACCAATTCACTCCAAAAATCAAAATTTAAAATTCTCAAAAAAAAACTATTGTACACAGTTTGGTTACACGGTTTGGTTGACTGTGCACCAATAGGGTGAACACATAGGAAGTCATCAGAGGCGATTTCATGGTTTGTACATGGATTACCAGGTCATGAATTTAATCCATGAACACATCCATAATGAATAAAAATATCAAAACTAATGAGACAAACGAAAACATGACTAAGGATTTTGAAAAAAATCGAGATACAGACACAGATGTTGGGGAAATACCATCCCGAACCACCCTATTAATTCATGTTCCATTCTGAATAGGTGGTGATCAAGAACCTACCCACAATTAACCAGTTGAATTCTGACCATACTAACTTGAAACTATTAGACATCTCTAAATAACATAGGATAAACCTCCCTCCAATGCCATTTTGTCATGAACCAACCTGGGGTGACCCTGAACTAGTCAGCCGAGCCGGTCCACGACATGGCCTAAAGGGAATTCCCAATCACCATGGATTGTCAACTAGTGTCGGGCATAAAAACAAGTATTTGGGAATGATTTATCCTAGAAAATTAAATATAGATAAATATAAATAAACCAAAAATAGGTAAACACTAATATATCAAAATAAAATAATGATAACTAGCTAGACATACCTCCAAGTGACCCCATGGGTCACCACCATACTTATAATCGTGCTTTCTCCAAGACTGATACAAGACTAAATCCTAAAATTGAAAAGTTAATTAGGAATGGGCATATATATTCTCATTAGGAAATACATGGAATGAAAACACACCCATACCCATACCATTAAAAAGAAATACAATTATGATAGATTAAAAATAAGACATTATAAAGTAATTTTTTCATTCATTTCAAATTTAAGTAACAAGATTCACCTTTATGGAAAACATTTCACTTACAATATATTTGAAATTAGATTCCATTCTTACATTAACACTTAAAATTAATGGAATAAATTTTTAATTCAAGTATGGTTTTAACCAAAGAGGGAGAACACATGAAAAACTAAAAAAAATATCACTTCACAAGAATTATGTCGTTAGTGAGAACCATGGTCAAAACCTATAAGGTTCATATAGCTTGTGTGGGTCCCTAGAACCTTGTATCATGGTGTAAGAGTAACCATAACAAATATATGTTCTTGTTCATGAGCCACTACTACGGAAACACATCCACAACCTAGTGTTATCCAACATCATCCTAAATGTTTTGTTAGTGTTGTAAGCATTAGAATTGATAAATGAACTAGAGGTGAACCACTCAGAATCACTATCATGCTAGAACTAGTCCACCCACAGAAATACCATGGGATTCCCATGTCCCCTATTTCAAATGGTGGCGAGGTTTGATCAAAAGAACATAAATGAACATTACACTTTCTTTATCCAAAACTCATTCAACCACACACCAATTCTCCCCTTCCTTAAGCGCATTCCCCATTTCAAATCACATAACATCCCATAAGTCTCTTCATTCGATACATATCACAAATCCCATATTTAACATACACATCATGTTTCCAAAACAGTGGTTCATGCCTTAAGAGGGTTTTTTAACATTCACAAATCATTTTGAAGCTCGCAAACATGCCTCATTACTATAAAATAATGACTTCTCTTTAGAAAACATATTAACCTCTAGAAATCAATCTGGATCTTTTTGCACATCAAAGAGTTCATTAACCTTTTAAAACATAATTGGAGAAAGGCCACACATATTTGGAAATGCTCGTTCCACATTCAAAACAACTAGAAAAAAACACTTTTCAAGAACCACAACCATTTACATATACATATATATATATATATATCATATGAAATTAAAATACAATAAGAAAACACACTTTTAAAAGAACACTAAGCATTAATGTAAATTCTAATTAATGATAAGGTCATAGGGAACCTACCTCAGAGTGGAATCAATCCATCCACTATGGATCTTAGCACTTTTTCACTCAAAGTTACTACTCCACCACTAAGAATACTCACTTTCATATACATGCATGGACCCCTAGCCCCTTTGCACACACCTGCATGGCCATGGGAATGAGCAAGGGTATCATTACATATACACTTATATGCATATTCTTATCTCCACTCACATACTCAATCACTTTTATATATATACATAGGTACACCTAGCACCATAAACATATAAACACTTCCATTTCTGAATATACACGTAATTGGGGAACCTATATATATAAATACATACCTATGCATATGCATATGAGTCGCCCTTGACATGTAGAATTCAAACTGCACCAAATAGGGATCAGAAACTGCACATATAATTTAATTAATCAATAAAATATTTAGTAAACACTAAAATTTATCACCACAAAAATTTACCCTGAAACACTCTTTAAACCCAAAAACACACTAAAACCATTTGATAACACATTTCACACCCCTTTCATAGTTTCTCAAATTCCCTTGTTATAACACCATAAAACACATACAATAAAGACCAACCAAGACAACGTGACTAGCCCCTTCATAAAATAATTCATGATTCTAAACCATTTTCAAAAGAAGATTTTCGCTATTCAAAAAATATAAATAAACCATTACACAATTTATAAAACAACTGAAAGAAACACAACACAACCTAACACCAAAAACATACCCAAAATCCCCTTTTTATAATAAAATTCACACTAAAAACATTTCCAAACATCATTCACATAACCTAAAAAATTAAATAACCAATTTCAAGATTTATAAATTTAAATCAAATAACACAACATTTGTTACCCATGAAAAACACTAAATTTCATCTAAAAAGTCTACTTTAAATTTAAACTCATATGAAACATTTTCTAAAACAATTCTTGCACCACACATTTTAACCAAGTAACACATTAAATTAACTAAGCAAGAAAAATTGTTAGCTAGATAATGTTTATAGCTGGAAGCATCTACCTCAGGTGTGGAAAACATCAAAAATTGGTGTGAAACGCTAATTGCACCACGATCTCACCATGAGGAACCTATTAAGGACCCTAAATCAAGAATTAAAACAAAAGGAATCAAAATAAAACCCTAAAATGTACCCCTAAATAATGGAAAAACTGGAACCCCAAAGGAGAAACAAAAACCCAAAAAATTACCCAAGGAAGTGAAGTCAATAGAGGGGGAGGGTGCTGGCGAAGTCGAGGCCGCCAAAAAGGAGTTCGACCGACTGTGATCGTGCAAGAGAAACGTCGACCAATTGGGGGTGGTGCACATAGATGCAGGGCCGAAGAGGGGGGTGAGTAAGGTCAGAGCAACATGAGGGGAGTCCAGGTCAAAGCTTCAATGAAGATGGAGATAATGGGGAGCTCCGACCTAGGAGGTTCATCGTGGAGAGGGGATCAGGGGAGCTGGTGCATCATGTGGCCTAGAGTAGGGGGGATTCAAGTGCGCATAAAGGAAGACTTTTAAGGTTTCAAAACAAAAAATAACTATAAAAATAATTATTATTATAATAAAATAAATGAATATAAAATAATAATAATAATTTTAATATTAATATTAATATTAATATTAATATTAGCACAAAAAATCATAAAGAAAAATAAAATAAAACCTCTCAGGTCAGGGAATGATAGTTTCACCTAGTCACATTGAGATCAATGCATATCTAGAAGCTTTTGTAGCTTCGATATTATAGCATGACAGTGGAGACATTTTCATTGAGGATCGTAGACATGTCACGTCATTTCTTGGACATATATTGATATCCATTATTCATAGAACATACCATTGAGCAGGGTTTGAAATGGTAAATCAAAGAATTTGTGATTTTTTATGCATTCCCACATATCCTTGTGTTATGGAGTGAGATCTGGTGGTGGAGAGTTTCCGTGTATAGGAATATGTGGATGTTACCTGCAGAAATGTTCATGAGTCATAAGCATCTGTTGGAGTTGGAATATGATAGGTGACTAGATCATGTTATAGAAGGTATAAAAATTCCTTGACTCCAACACATGGTAATGTTGAACAGGATTTTCATGGAGGATCTGGTCGATCTCAAGAAAGGTGATGTAACACTTTTCATGGTCAGGGATATCTCGATAGAGATTTTCCAACCCATTTTTCTTCTTATAGGGAGCTGGATGGAATGCCGCCATGGTAGAGACAATACATGGTGCAAGGAGTTCGGTAAGGTGGAGGATGAGGTAGAGGAGATATAATAGTGGTAGGAGGTGGAAGGAGGTTCAATCTATTTCCACCTCCCCCCTAGTGGTCTTCACCAGGCTCAGAGAGCTGGAGGATGTGGGTGAGGATAGATACATGCCAAAGAGGCCTTTAACCCAAATTTTTTGAGATTAAATATTTGTATGCATGGTGTTCTTTATACTTTTCTTAGTAGTTATTTTTAGACACTCTTGTGATTAATTTATTCTTTCCACCTTGTCTTGAGGATTAACAAGGGAGTCATAGGGGTCAGTATAACCTATTTTTGGTAGTTGTGATAGAGTTCCTAGTATGAACAAACATGTCTTTGTATATCCCCTTGTTTTTTGTTAGTACCCTCATGTTTTTGGCTTTATTATATGTGACATGCTCAAGAATGTTGTGGTGCATTATGATGTATCTTTGAACTAAAAAGGAAAAAGGGAGGCCTTCCCCACTAAGACATTTTTTTTATATGACCTAAATCATTTTATCAAGTCCATGAAACCCATAGTGGATAATATCGATGTGTGGCAGAAAAGTTCCTTAGACTTGTGTGTTTAGATTGAGGTTGTGAGATGGAGTGTCAGAACAGGGCCTAGCCTTTCAAGTTGAGTTACTATGCTCATCTTCATTAGCTTGGAAGCCCTAAGAGAGTGAGAGACTTTCTTAGAATAGTTTTATAGTTGTATAGTTATACCCTATGATGTTTCTATAGAGTGTATTAATTTCTTATCATACATAATCATCTTTATTTCCACTAGTGTGTGTGGTAGTGTTTTTGTTTTGGTGAGTTATGTTGTAGTTGTAGGTTCATAGATGAAGGGCCTCATAAGACCGAGTGTTTAAACTTGGGAAGCCATATTTTATATGTGAAAACCCTCATGTTTTAGTCATAGACCTTAATTCCAAAATTCTTGAGGAGGCTACTATATAGTCCATCAAGTGATGGATATGAACTGTAGTGGTTCGTTATTGTAAGGCCCTGACCCCAAAAGCCTAGAGCCGGTGCATTATTATGTATCATTGGCATGACCACAATGATAATTTCTCAAAAGGCCGATTTGTTTAGTATCCATGGAAGTACTAGATACATTCATAAGGTTTACATTACATCATAAAATGGAAAACTACAACAAAATTTTTTTCATAGACAACACAGAGATCCCATAGGTTATCCCTGGATATCAATCATAATGTAGTTCTTCTTATCATGGGAAAAATAAAACATAGAAAGGGGTGAGCTCATATGCTCAGTAAGGATAACAATATAGCGGAAAATTTCATAAATAAGCACAAAAATTTAAGGCAATGTATAAGACTAAAATAAAATACTATTAAACTTGAGCTTCATTATAATATGTCAAAGATAGAATAAAATAATTACATTTACTTATTCACATGGATATTCAACATGTCTAATAATCACATGCAATATCAATAGCCACTTTCATAATGATGGAATGCATAATTCCAGACTTTCATAACCACATAGTCAAGGCCTTATGCCAAGAATACAAATAAGATTTTGTCAAGGCCTTGTTCCAAGACACTAGTTTGTCTCATGATACCTACCGATGCATCGACATGCTATAGAGGGATCCACCCATCACTTACTAAGTCCAATGCATTCCTTATATGAAATGTTTTGAAACATAACATAAACATTCGTATTAAAACTAGCATATGAAGTGTCAATACTTTATCCACAAACCTTGAATGGTATAAAAATAGCTCATCAACAGTCAAACATAACTCATTCAAATCAATATGGAATATTGTATTGTAACAAATTAACCTCAATCGAAAATAATGAATGGTATTGACATAGATGAAAATAATCATCAAAACTATTTGAGAGAAATATCCCCCTTTTTTGGAAACATTTAAAAGTCACACTATTTGTCAAGAAGCCATTTAAAAATTGATTTTTAAATCAAAGTGTCACTTACCACTTAGAAACTTTTAAAAGGAATTTTAATTTTAATTATTTAATGATAATATATATAAATCCTTAAAACCATTTTTAAAACATGGAAATCAATGAGAAAGTTTATAATAATAAATATTTAAAACATTTAAAATGGTATTTTAGTTAGAGTTTTTAACCAAAAGAGAGACACTTAAATAGAAATAATTGAGGTAATAAAAACTTTATAATATCATGAGAATAAAGGTATTCATGTTATACTATGTCAACGTACATTATATACATCATATAAAAGTGAATTGGTGTATAACAACAAATAACTCTCACTAGAATGTAAATTGAGATGAAATCTCTTATAAAGATTGTATCCTTAGGTTAAGGATAAATCAACGACATAATTATGTGTGAATAAAATATAAACACACTTAATATGATTGGATATTCTATGTAAATCAATCATAGGACATTCACACATATTCTTGTAAAAACAACACCAATGAATTTGATGTTTAACTCAATAAATGGAGATTGAGTTGAAATTACTCTTATCAAGTTCATATCGATGACTTGAGAATTTATCAATGGAGTGATTATGTGTATCAAAATTATATCTGTAGAAAGGGGAGTGTAAATTACTACACAAATAATAAATAGTGATTCCACACATAATCTTTGAGTAAAATAATCAATGAAGTATACATAAAGCCCAATGAGTGTAAATTGAAATTTAAAATTCCCTTACTGATTTGGTAACTTATGAAACATGCACCCCATGAAATAAGTATCATATAATGAAGATTTAAATACCCATACATTAAATTATATTACAAAAGGAATACAATCATGAGCAGTACATACTCCACACAAAAGTAAATAGTGGCCAATATAGCATGAATCTCACAGGAATAAAAGGGAGATGATAAACCCTTACTTCGTTGTAATCAATCGAGTAATATGAAAAAAAGTTAATAACCACCAAATAAATCACATAATACCATGAATATAAATATAATAATGATAATATATATCAACTGGGAGTACACAATACACAACATGCGATAAATAAGTGGTGAACAATGGAAATCTCACAGAATTAAAAGTGAGATAAGAAACCCCTTACTTTTTACTTTTCCTTGATCAAGGGTAGGTTAACCTCCTGTATAATGGTGAAATAATTGTTATTAAATTATTCAAGAATTATATAAATTAATATGATGTCATATTTGATCTTTTAACATTACATTGTTAATAAAATCTTAGTATTATAGTCGTTTTGGGTGTTAAATGATTCATTTTCATTTGTATAATGTGTTACATAAGTAATGTTTGTTATGTATTGGATTTATATTATTAGTATTAATAATGATAATAACTCTTTAAAATTATCTTTAATCATATAATGAAAATTAATCTTTAATGGATACTATGGGGAATGAATCTCATCGCATTCGTAGAGACGGTAATCCGTACGTACGCACAAGCAACAATATCATTTTTTTTTAATATTAAAATAATGTATAATTGGATTTTATTTCATATATAAATAATCATTATCATGTTATATTTATTATTTACATCAATTAACCATCATTATTATACCAATCCAAATAATAATGTATTGAATAACAAATACACCACGACATGGAGATGGTAAGTCGTATATACGCACGTATGGTGACATGTCATTCAAAGGATGCATAGAATAATTAATATGGTTGTAACATATTTATAATAAAATCACAATATATAGAAGTTACTAGATTTATTATTTGATCAAAATGAATCCATAGGATGGCTTTATGACTAAAATAATTCCTATAGGATGAAGGGATGAAAGTTTAAATGATATTTGGGCATGGTTTGGCCGAGAAAAATGGATTGGAAGGTGTGAATGAGAGAGAAGGGGGAGTGCCCTTTTATAAGAAGGGTGAGGGGCACCTTAAAAAAACATAAAGTGTTATATTATAATAAATTTGTATTCAGTTTATAATGGCTCAAAATTGATTTATTTCATGGATATAGTGGGTATGGGTCGAAAGCGTCTCAACCAATAGGTTTTATACAGGTTTGGGTAACTATATTAACCTTATCTTTTAGATTTAACTCTTAGTTAATTATTTTTACATTTACCATGTCTCTTTGTATTTTTATATTATTTGGTTAATAAACTTACTATAAACTACAAAAAGAATCCCAATTAGTCCATTAACTATATTACTATCATCATATAAGTCCTTTCACAGAAGCATATATTTTTATAAATATTATATCAATTAATACTATAAAATTTGTTTTAAAAACACTTTTATGTCAATTTTGACACTATTTGATAATTGTTTTTTTGTTAAAGTCATAAAAACATTATTACTTCGCAATAAATGCATTTAGTTCACTCTAACATTTCATAGTAACTTATAAAATTTTTTATGGAATAAAAACTTTCAAATTATGTTTATTTTAGTATTTAAAATATTATTTATTTGATTCTTTCATTAATAATGAAAATACTGCATCATCATTGTTTCATAAATAAATTTAATTATTCAATGTCTAAAAATTATAAATAAAATACAATTATGTAGGAAATCATTTTATCATTATAATTCATCTTTATAGTAGAAGAGATAACTTGTATATCCTTATGTAAAAAAAATTTCTAAATGATATATGTTTATGTCATTTTTGTGTTTACATTAACTTAATTAATATTATGTGTCATTATCGCTTACAAGTGGCTCCATGGAGTCCCAAAATTGACCCAAATATACCTATGGTCGGAAATGTATCATCCAATAGGGTTAATACATGTTTTAGGTTAATTTAATAATTTTATAATATAATTTTTTAACCTTATTTACTAGAATTACCCCTTTAACCATGGTAAATAAAATATTTACTGATGTAAATATTCCTAATGTCTAAAAATATAAGTTACCAATTTACACAATTTGGACCTCCTGATTCCAAATATGGGATCCATTTTTTAAAATTCAAAACACAGAAGTGGCATAAATTAATTTAAAATTAATTTCTGTTGTCATTACAAAAAACGTGTTTTTATGAAATAGTAACTATCAAAAGATTAACACTTTTTTATGTCAAATTTAAATGTTAAATTACTTATAATGACCAAAATTTTATTAAATGATAAAAATATAATCTAATTATACAACCTAACTTTTGAAATGAATATTTTATCACTACTAATAATTTTGATTGAAATAGCTGTTTTCAATTAAAATTTAGTAATTTTCACTATTCATCAAATTATGAAAGTTTTCACAAAAGTACCAAAAATTCACCCTAATATAATTTTGATATTCTAAATCCAAAAATAAAGTATATTTTTAATGATAAAATATATACAATTTCAAAAGGTGGGTATTACTATTAATAATGGCTAGTTTGATTGGTTGTGGTGTGTTGGAACTCGAAGTTGCGTACAACACACGCTATTGTATTATTCAAAGAAAGGATACCATGGAACCTTGGGTTGTTACAGTTATTATCATTTTCAGTTTAAAGAGGTTGTGTACCTCTAAACCCCATGATTGTAGATGGAATGTGGTGCTTGGTGATATCCCACCTATCACAGTAAGGGATACATGTTCTTGTTTGTTGCATGATGTTTTCTCAGTTGAATATGGACATAAGAGTGGTATGATTTTTGGTAGTTTCTCCATGTGTTTTTCTATAAGTAGAACACAAACCCTTGGTGTGATCTCTAGTTTGGGAGTTGAGTGGGTAGCTCAGTATATTCCATTGTGCCTATGGTTTCAATTTTGGAGGATGAAAATACCTAAGGTGGGAAGAATTTAATGACATTGATTTGACCCATAATACTTTGGGATATTGTAGAGAATATTTCGGAAGCTGGGTGCTAAGTTGGTATGAGGAGTGGGGGCCAAAAGAGTCTTGATGCAGTAATTTTAAAAATATCAAATATATTTCGTGCCATGCATTAAAATTTTATGGTAACATAAATGAATATCACACAGAGTCTCAAATCAGATTTTTGAGACCACGATTGAGTCTGAAATTTTGTGTCTACCATAGGTGCGACATAATGTTGTCTGCATCAGGAGTTTTGGTCAGAGGTGTGTTGGTAGGACATTTTTTTTAATATTAATTAATTAAATGGGAATTTATTTGTTTAATTAATCATAATACTAAACCATCGATCTCCCATATCTCATTGGATCACACCACACCAATGGAGGTTGCATCTTATCCGCCCCTCCTCACCTCTCTTTGGTCAAAGAATGGAACCACACAATATCAAATAATTAAGGTTCTTCCAATCTCCATTTATAATTTAAATCATCATTAGATCATGGAGTATCATGATTCGAGCAACAATATTCATCCAAAACATTGGAATTTCACAAATGACCTATGTGGATTTGATTTTTGGTCTTGATACCTTTAGTTATTCATTTTTTAAGGTTCTAGAGACTAGATACAATTTCTATTGATCCCGTTTAGGTAGATGTGTGTTTTTTGGGGAGGAACGAGATGAATTGGGGTGTTTTTTAGGTGTTTCTCGACTGAAATTTACATCTACACTTCATATAGTTCATTGAGATCCACTATGTAGATCTTAATATTTAGGTAGTAAGAACTTATGCGACTAAATGACATATATAGGGGTTCCATGTTGTGTAATACCCTAAACCATGTGACCATTGGACATCACTTGGGTTATCCATGTAAAAACTCAAAGAGGTGTACTAACGCATGAACAAGATGCACTGACAAGGGGTATGGTGCATAGACTTAGGCATATAGATATCTATCATGAACACGCTATGAAATATCGGATGTACGGTGTGTATGGTACACAGTTAGTTGGTCTATGTATAAGGGGAACACAATTAGGGGACGAGTGATGAGGGACACATAGTATAACTTTTTTAAAAATTGTGTACCCCTACATGGGTTTCTAATACATGCAGATATGATATTCACCCAGGTGATCAGGTGGGATCACAAGCCATGTGTGCCCAGATGCATTTTGTGTACTCTTAAAATATCCTCTAGGGATCTTCCACCTTCTGTGTCTTCTTCTTTGAGATTCGGAATTAGGTTTTTGAGTAGCCTATCTGGTGTAATTGTTTTTTGCATAGAATGAGATTGTTTCCTCTAATATGGAATAAAAAATATGAGGTGGAGTAAAATATGGAAGATACTTGTGAATCTGTTCTAAACCGATATTGGAGATCATTGTGGTTCATGTAGAGGTAGGTTGGGTACAGTGCTCCCTTGATATACTAGGGAACGAGTTTTACGTTACCTCTCTACATAGGAAGATATGGGACCCCCCATGTTGTCAGTGAAGGTTATTTACCTTTGTGTTCTTTTTCTAGGGGTGTTACTCCCTTGATAGACCATGGTCGAGGTTTCCCCATGATGTTTTTGATGATGGACAATACTCTCTTATTGGACCAGGGTGCAGTTCCTCCATATATGATGTATAGGTAGAATAAATACTCCCCTAATGTGTTAGGGAACAGGTCCACTATCCTAGGAGTCGGTACTCCCCTGTTTTTCTTGGGTGGGTGTCCTCTATACTAGTTATTCTAGGAGATTATATTCTCCCTTGCTATGTCAGGGAGTAGACCCCCAATCCTGGGGTTGTTACTCCCCTATCGTGTCAGGGTGCAGGTCCCCCACAGTGAATGAGCTATAAATGTTGGTACTCTCTTATCCTACCATGGTGTAAGACCTCTTGCCAATAAGTGGTACTCCCCTTCTAGGTTAGGGTACAGGTCATCCATTCTCTGAGTAGTAATCCCCTATTGTATCAACTTTCAGCTCCTAACTTATGAAGTATCACTCCCCTGTCACCAATTAGCTGTGGGGGGGAGAGTCCTCTATTGGAGTTGGAGATCCCTCATATTTGGAATACGATTACAAGGAGTGGTCTCCTATACTTGATATAAAATACACTAAGATTGGTTTAGTGCTCCCTCAACAGCTTGAGGCGCATGCCACTCCATACAGTAGTGAAAAAGTATTCACATGTCTGATAGGATATGTACTCCTTTGATTTTTGGGTCGTGGTGAGGAGAAGGTCCCACTATTTTCCCTTATTAAAGAGGATTCACATGGTGCATAGTCTGAAGTAGTTCTCCCTCAACTATGTGTACTAGAGAGGGGCAGGAACCTTCACTTGTGCTTCGTTATTTTGTGTCAGGTGCAAGTTAGTGAAAATATGACCTATTTTTCTAGTCACTATAGCTATACTTAGAAAGATGTTACTGGTGGAGAATTTTATCTTGTACATACAATTAGGAATGCTAATGTTTTTCCCGATGGAGTGCATCTCTTGGACGAGTTCTATTTAGGATGTTTGAGCTCGTGGAGAGTATTCTCATAGTTTTCTGTTATAATTAGATACCACTAAGAGAATATTGTTACTATCTAGGAGGTTGGAACCACATGATACATTTTCCTGTACATGTTTCATGTATGTAGCATACCACGTGCCTTTTTACAGAGTATATAGAGGACCCAAGTTAGGTAGAGATTAGTGAGATAGATATTCATAGGTCTTTACCAGATTTGGTCCAGGGACCTTTCTAGATGTTATAGTTGAAAGCGATCCTCTCCCTCTCAACAGGTTGAAAACTTTTACTATTTTCTTTGGTGGGTCTAGTTTTTCCCTTATTTGGATTTCAATACTTATATTTTACTGTGGTTGTGGAATATATATGTATGCATGAATTAGTTGTGTTGGGATTTACATTTCATAATATTTTGAGCTCGGAGATGTGTGTGTTCATATAGGTTCATGTTAAATGCATCTAATGTTAGTAATATTCCTACTCCACACTAGTCACCAACCCATAGCCTATTGAAGGTGATCTTGGGGAGTTGGGCCTGGGCCCTATTGGGTTATGTCATGAAAAAACACCAATGGTGGGTTATAGTTATAAATTACCCTTATAACCTTATAATCAGAGACGTTCAAAATCTATATGTCTGTGAAAATGACTAAAAATTATTATAAAATATTGAAAAATTATAAGTGTACACCTCACCTAAATTGTAAAAGTGAACTTACTCCCCAACCTTATTAACAACACAAAAACATTATATCTCAACCTAAAACTACCAAAATATCTCCCACATATCCTTATTCATGTTCTATAATTGATGGTCCTCCCTGAATGTCATTCCTATGGTTCTTAAAAAGAGATCAAAATGATTTTTTATAGGCTAAGGTAATTGAATTAACGAAGCTATTTCCTTTTTACTTATTCATTTACCACCATCAATTTTGTTTAAAAAATTCCAAAATAGTTACTCCAGAGTATCCAATATAATTAGATCTTATTATTTTTTTCATAATATTTTTTCATATACTTCCTAATCAAAATTTAAGAAGAACCATCACCCATGTTTATGGAGGGATACATCCTCACAAAATGATGTAATTTGTTTTCCATGAACAGGTCACATGGATAGTTATAAATAATGAAATATTTTATATATATCCTAATTATAAAATTATATTTATTATTTAATAATAATATATCATTTACTTCGTTACACATTTACACATTAACAAAATTATAACATAACTCGTGCATACATATGGATTACCCTCTCAAAAAAACAAAGCGATTCATTTTCCAAGTTTGAATTTGCATAAGGATTCTAAAGATATTATAATGAAAATATATTACATTGGTAATATTAATATAACTCTAGATACAATGTAATTATATCTAATAAACATGAACCTATGCATCCATGAAAAAACATGCCTGACAAAACCATGCATGTAACTCCTAAAAAATGGAAATAATGAAATAAAATTAATAAAAGGGTGATAAGATGTTATTAGATGATCATATATGATATTATAAATATAAATATGGTTCTATAATAAATTAATAATATGTTTAATACTATTAAATAGGAGTTAAAATCATATTTAACGAAAGGAAATCTTGAGGTAAGAGATGTAATTTCAATTTCCATTCCATTGAGACATATTTAATATTATGCACCTATTAATTTTTATGAGGTGTATATAACCCACATTTTATTTCTTTAATAAAAATACCAATTTAAAAATGATGATTAACTTTTTAACTCATGCTTATCATTTTAAGGGTTAGTAATTTTAAAATTATCATAGATGTATTGATTAATTAAAAAATATCATTTTTTTCATGATTTCCTTTATTTTACATGAAGGAATGTTATAATCCATCCTTCTTAAAATAAATTTATTTTATTTATCCTATGAATATTTAATTACATTCAAAATTTTATTCCAACTGTCCCATTTTTTTACCTGAATAGTGAAATGAAATGTTTGAATTAAAATCCAAACATATTTCTCTTTCGATAGGGTATATTTTTCTTCTATCTCTATATTATTTTAAAAAAAAATCGAATAAATACCTCTTACTTACTAAATTTATTTTTAAAGGAAAATTTATGTTATCCATTACATTTAAATGGTTTTTAATGAATCGTTATAACATTTTAAGACATGGTTTTTTTCCACTCTCTTGAAAATAATTCAAAAGGAATATTTTTATCATATAAGGTGTGAAATAAATTCCCCGGAACCATACTTTTTTTTATATTAATAATATTATTCATCTTTTCAATGGTTTGAAAAAAAAATTCGCTATTGAAATTTTTTTTTCATTTCTGTTTTTTTCATTTTATTTTTAATGGACATAGTTTTCTTAAAAAAACATTAATTCTAATAAACCTATGTTAATATCTTATATCTTATTAATTTTTTCCCCTTAACATTCTCTAGTAACATTATATTAATTATGATAATTTGAAAATAATTTTATTTTAAAAATTTAAGTTCTTTTATCATCAATATGATTATTTCCAACACCATATACAAGATATACATATGAATTGTTTACTATGAATGTTATATTATTGATTGGGGGAAATAGTGAGAAGTCCACTTTCATTATTGAAAAAAATATATATATTCATATTGAATATTATTTTTAAAATGAATTTATCATTCAATGTATAAGGAAATAAATGGATATGTTTTCAAAGGTGGGGCATGGCTATAGATATTAGAATGGTGTATTGATATTTTCATGGGATGAAATAGTTGGAAAAATTATATATGTTTTTTGTGTATATCTATAAATCAATCCAACAATATAGATTCAAGGTCATTATGCTATAGATCTTATGATTTATGAGATCATGAAATATAACATTAAAAATATTCTTCATTGAGATTTTAGCTATTACTATCCATGATATTATTCCATTGATATTATCCATGGATATATTTTGTTCTCAATTTATTGATTAAAAGTATTTTTATTTTATTTACCTTCCTAAATTGATTATCCCACATGTAATTATTATAGATTCTAATGTACATAACCCTTAATAATAATTTTATCTGAATATTATTTTTTATCCTTTCTCTAGGATATGAATAAAAAAAATTAATGTGTTTCAAGGATGTTGATCGTTTTCTTTTATTATGTTTTATATTCATTTTCTAATATAAAATGGGTATCATGTATGTATCTAGTTCTCAAAGACTACTAAAATGATTAAAATATTGGGATTAGAAACCTTGATGTAGATATTATCACCAGGATATTGGAGTCATGATTGTTACAACAAACACTTCAAGTTATTTCATGTGGAAATATTACAAAAGGTTCCCATTAAGTAATTATATTTTTGAAATAAATAATTTAAATATAATTTTCATGGTAACATGCTATTGTAAGTATAATTTAGCTGTATTTAAAATTATTTTTTTAAGCATTAGTCTTTCAGATGACGTTATTTGAACCCTTTTGCAACCAACCATTCCATATAAATACCGGCTTATCCATCTAATTCCATTTTCTTCATGATTAAAAATGTATAACCAATAGAATAAAAATACATATGGGGATATACCAAAAAATAGACTAGATTTTGATAAATCGAATTCATTTTCAAAAATCATAGCTTATATCCACTTATTTTATTTTATTCCATATATTGTTTATTGGTATGTTATATGATTAATATTATCATCTAATGAAAAGTAACTATTCAGGGTGACTTGAAGAACTTGTAATTATGGTTTTCTAACCTCTCACATACTCCTAGAAAGTACTTATGTATATGGAATAGTCTCTCTCATGGGGCCTTTTGGAATCCATTATTAGCAAACTCCTCTATATCATAATCAATGACTTCATCAAAGTATATTTCAATCCAACTATCTCTTTTTGGGATATGATTTCTCTAAAGGAATGCAGAGAGTCTATCATCCAAAACCATTTTATATGAATGGTAACATAGGTAATATCTCCTTATTTCATTGGAATATCCAATATAGACACACGTAGTTCCTAGGGGTGAAACTATCCTACTAGATTTTGGTTTAAAAAATACATCACATTCCCGCACTCATAATTGTGGGAACACAATTTTATTTTTATACCAAAGTCCAAATAGAATACTATAACAACCCAAGAATTTAAAAATAAGATAATTATGTTGGATATTGTATATGACTCACAACAATGAGAACAAACATTTGAAAATATATATTTCTTTAAATTTAATATCTTCAATAGCTTGTGGTACCCGCAACCCCAACTCTAAATAAATCATAATATTGTGTACCATTATAAACAAGCCATTAAATCTAAGGGAATGAATAAGAATTAATAAATTATAAAAATTATATTCTTTAAGAATTTATAATATAAATTCAATGGTTATCTATTTATTAGAAATTAAATAAAAATTAGTTGAAAGAGTTTTTTTAAAAAAAAATTATTTTCTTAAAGGAAGTTTCATTATGCTTTGTAAAAATAAATTAAAATTAATATTTTACATTGGAATAATTATTTAAAAAATACTAGATTATTTTTATAAATCATAATATAAAAATTATATTAATCATAATTTTTTTATAATTTTATGAAAAATATATTTTTTATTAATAGTGAAAATATTGGCTTTAATTTAAAATTTCCATTTTCTATAAAAAAAATTAAAAGATTCATTCTGATTTAATTCATTTAATGTAAAAGTAGTTTAATTATATTATAGTAAATAAAATTTATTTCTCTATAAAGAAATTCATATTTAATTTTGATTTTAAAAAATACTATACTTATAAAAACTTTTTCTTCAGAAAATAGCATTTTCATCACATCTGTGAGATTTATTTTAAATTAAATTCTACCACTTATATAATTTGAATTTATAAAAATCGATTACAAATTATAAATCATCATAATTAGTTTAATATAATAAATTCATCCTAAATTTTTATTATAATGAACATAAAATAAAGTAAAAAAATAATTGTCGTAGTTAAGGTGAAAAAAAATGTACAAGGGAGTTAAAATTAAAATAATGGGCGTAAAATGAGTAATAAAACTGTAAAATTAATATTTTTTTGTGATATTTTAACTTTATATCATCAATGTTTTGATAATGATCTATTTTGGAAACTTTTTTCCAGATAAAAACGTATGTATCACTTTTTCATTCAAAAATTCTACGTGTGTCATCTCCACTACTTATAAAAGGTCACCACCTCTCCCCTCCACTTCACACTACTAATGAATTTTGGTTTAGAAAATCCATATGAAAATATCTTCAATAAATAAATAAAAAAATTCTAGAGTGATATAATTTAGTATAAATTAAATCTCCGAAATCATTAGGTATAATATTTAAATGGTAGTCTGAATAATTGTTAATGTTGTTATCCTGGCATTTTCATTCTAAATATTCTTATAAATCCATAAAACATTATATAACTATGAATAAAAAAATAAATATATCTCACACATACTAATATGTTATAATGTTAATAAAATGATTTATACCCTTCTCTTCTTCCATCAAATTGGAAATCAAACCATAGATTTTTTTTATACTATACTACCATCTTCCAAACCAATGTCATTGATTGTTTATCACCACCTTTCAGACATGTATATAAAGATGGATTTAGCATATTTTTATTATTTTTATTATTTATATGAAATAAAAAAACATTTTTTATTTATAACATTACGTTTATATTATTATTGCCCTATCCATTGGAAAATAATAACATCTTTCGTATGTAGGTATGAACTACCGCCTTAACATAGTTATGTGAAATGTTTTTTGATTTATTTTTTCATAGATGGTAATGATGATATATTTAATAAATATAAATGATAAATTTTATATATAAATTTTAATTTAATGGATAAATATTATTTTCATTTCTTATATTCTATCTTTTGGAAAATTAGAAATTATGTTCATTCATGTGTAGGACTTACAATCTCCATGAACTTTGTAAATATTTTTCCAATATTTAAATTTTATGGACAATTATAAATACATATATAAATATTATATATGATATTTCTGTTGTGGTTAATATTATTTATATTATGGAACCATGATCAAGGTGAAAGGGCTGAAATTAATGAACCAAAAAATACATGAAAAATAAAAAAAATCACATAAAAAATTGATTTTAATGACTAATTATTAATACACGGATCATAAAAGACTATATTTAAAAACTATATAGTATAAAATACATGATTATGGGATTTAAATAAATATATAATAAATATATATTTATTATATTAGTTTTACCGACATTTACAAAGGGAATCATACCCGATGTTAGGGTTTCTCATCTTACATTTACTTATGTGTGGTGTATACTATAGTCACAACTTAGTTATTTTTTGTGGTGTATACACTGACCCTTTAATGTTATATCATGGATAAAATTATCAATAGGGTATTTATTTTATCATTTTATGTTTTTATTTCATGGGGATTACAATTCATTAGTTATTGAATTGGTATATGATTATGTTAAATCCTCATTGTTTATCTGTATTTTTAATAATTAAGTTTCTCGTGATGAAATATTATCATAAATATAAAACATTCATAAATTTTATTATGATGTGGTTATTTCTAGAGAACAAAAGTATTTATATCATATTTATATCTCAATTAAAGTATAAATGAATGATTTTAATGAAAAAAAATTCATTTCCATATTCGGTTAAAAATCATTTTCCCTCCATATCAATGTTTTCTAAAAATGTTTTATATAATTTTTTAAATATTCTAAATTATTTATTAAATAATTTTTTAAAAAAAAATAATTTTTACATAATGGACTAAATAGTATCTTCATGTTATTTTTAAAATGATCCACTTTTAAAAAAAGTTATAATTGTGTTGGAGTAATGTTTTTAACATATACTGCATGCTTAGAATTACCTTACATCATGAATAATCATTTATTTGAATCATAGATTATATGTTTATAAGGAAATTGTTAACAAAAATTATTTTCTTAATATTCTAGATTTTTTTTTCAAAAGTGAATTTTAAACTGAAAAGTATATTTTCCTCGAGAATGTTTTTAAGCTAATTTTAACACTATTTTTAATCATCAAGGAAAAAAACCATATTCCACATATGATCCATTGGAAATATATTATAATGATACTATAATTATTATTTATTCAGTTGACTTAAAATTATTATACTGCTGATGTACTATTTTAATACCATGTAAAATATTTCAACAAATGGTTTATGAATACATTTAATGATTATGGAATGTATGAAAATATTGAATGGTATTTTTTTGAATTTGAATGTTAATGATTATCATGTTTTGCATAATTAATTTTAGGAATTAATTAGACATAATAAGTTATGGTCATGTCCAACTATATCTAATTGATGCATCAATATGTCTCATGTGAAAAAATATCTTGGTTATATGGATGAGACATTACTAATTTATGAATGATGTCTTTCAATAATGCCATGATGGTATGTTAATGATGTACTAAATTATGCATTACTTCATTATGATATTTTTTATTGATGTTATAATTTATTATTTATAATAACCATTGTTAACTATCAATTTCATGTGATTATTTATATGAAATTATTTTATCATCATTTATTCCTTCAATATTATGCTCATGTAATTGATTTTATGGAAATTTTTATTTTTTACATTGAAATATTGATTATGACTTATTTATTCATGATATATTCATCTTTATGAATACCCGTACCAATCATTAGAGATCACACATTTATTATGTTTCCATTCACTATGATTCCATGGGTTTTATTATGATTGATATACAGGGATATGCTAAAGATATTAATGTTGAACTCAATGAAAATATAATGGTTTATTTTATATCTTCAATTTTACTGTGAGATTTGTGTATTTATCTATTTTACCAATACTAATAAAAAAATATATCCTTGTAGATGTGATTCTTTCTATCAAGTTCCAATGTAATAATGTAACAAAAGAATCTAGGCTGCTAGTATGGGGTCATTATAATTGGAATAAGAGAATTATTAATAAAACCCTTGAGAACTAGAGTTATTTAAATATATATTAGGTAACATAACCCTATAATATAAATAAATTATAAGTATCAAATAACATCATAAATATTAGGTTAGGATTGTATTATTTAGTTTCTATCTAGTAATAAATCCCTTTTAGGATACTATAAGTATATGTGGTTTGAGAACTGTTTTACATATGGGTAATAACATAGAATATGATTCTATGAGATTTAGCTCTATAATCACCTAGATAATGAAAATGGGTCTTACAAAGTAATTTGTTTTACACACCATTTGTAAATGCCTGGTATAATTCATATTTTCTTTTAGAAACCATTATGAATAATTTCAAAAATATTTCTAATATTTGGAAACTTTTCCAATCAACCCGTTTTTATGATTATGAAATTAGCTATGATTTTTTTCCAATTTATTTTAATTATTTCACAAGTTTTAGTATAATACATTTTGTTTCATAATGTTATGATCAAATATTTTTTAAGATTTTTATTATAAATGGTTTATATTAGAAGGAAAGAGAACTATATTAATGCATGTATTGAACAAAGGGATTTCCCTCTTGGGAAAGAAAATAAAGCTGGGATGGAGCTGTATCTTAAACTAATAAAATCATAAAATTATTAGGGTAGATAACCCCAGTTATGAGAAATAACATTTCTTATATATATTATCCTACTGATCAACCATGCCATTCAAAAAATTTAAACAACATTATTCACAAAAAACCTCAATCATTCAATGAGACTACATATCCATTTGTAGCTAAGAAATGGCTAGGTTCCTTATAAAATATAAATCATTTCCTAAGATTTTATGAATATGATAAGGGTTTTATTGACCTTTATCATTGTATTTGGAGATGAAGATCAATGGTTGTCCTTGATACAGAACACTATGATTGATAAAGAAATATCAGACATGGAGTGGTTGAATTTTGAGGAAACATTTTTGAAAAAATATTTCCCTCAAGATAAATGACCGAATATAGAAAAAATATTAATACTATCAAAAATGATGTGGAAAATGTTTATAAGTATGAGATAACATTTAATGCTTATTATGGAATTTTGTAGAGAATATACATAATCCAAAAAGTATGATCTAACATCAATTTTATGGCTTTAAGACAATCCTTCCAAGGGAAAATTTCACCCAAAGTTTCTCATCATTTGAGGAAATAATATATGTTTCTATCAGGATATATAAATAATTATACAATTTATATTTACTCTATGGGATGAAATAAAACAAGAGGATTATAGTGGAAATAATATATATATTGGGAATAAATGTACGAAATATTTTCCCACTAGTGATAATTTTGGAAAGAAATATCATGGTACTTGCATAAGGGAATGAGAATTTTCGTCAAGTGTGGAGAGAATGGGTATTAGTCTCATGACTAAAAGGGAACAAAATATTATTCAAATTTTTAGTGTTTAAACTATAAAGAGATATAGAAATACACAAATTAATGTCCTAATATTCAATAATAATATATCCCATTATAGGATAAGGGATCATGGTCAAGGATATTCAATTATCTATAAAATGTATAATGGTTGAAGTGAATTTATATTTGGATTTGTTAATTATGTTGGAGTAATATTTTTTCCATAGGTATTTTGGTTACAAAAACCCCAAAATATGTAAGGGTTTATTTAACAATAGTAGAATATATGTATTAAGATAATATTAAATTAATAGTTATGTATAAAATCATGGGTTTATGATATTAAGGTTCATCGTATGTTCAATGACTTAAACACCCATTTTTTAGGTTTTATGTGATGGGGAATTATCATGATTAAAGATATCTGGGAAGACATTTTTTGAAATATAACCAATGGATTCAGTTTTTGTTTTAGTAAAAATTTTATTTAAGGAAGAATTAAAATACATTTTTTGGATATAATCTGAATAGTATATATAACCGGTATGGAAAATATGATCATTGATATTTAGGTAATTGTTGTCAATGATGAAAATTAGATTTTGTGAAAAAAATAGGTCGTATGGAAAGAACATGTAGGTAAAATGTTATTTGATAATCAATTATATTTTTAATTATATTAATAATATTTTTAGTAATGTTATAGCTATTATATTAATATGGTTTTAGAACAAGGAAGATTTCCATTCTGGGAGACAACCCATTGAATCGGGTAATTTTGTGGGGAAAGAACCCACAACAAAAGGCTGACATGGGTGCAATGCATATGACTTCCATATATGATCTTCTAATTAAAATGAAATAGATTATTCATGAAATATTTTATGGATAAATACATATGAAATTAAGTAATATTATCTTTGAGTGTTATTATTGATGTTTATATATTAAATTTTGTAGCTTATTCTAACCTTTTTTATGGTAAATATTTAGAGACATACTAACATGCTTATAACTTATTTGGGGATCGTATGATCCATTAAAATTTGATGAAACATTAATAAAACAATAAATACTGTATATTGTATTCATGGTGTAATAAATTAGGTGGAAAATGATCTAAGCACAACCAATTGATGAAATAGAAAGTATATTTTCTCGTGTTCTCTATCATGATAGTAATAGTATCCATGAACCGATAAGAATAGGATAGAAAATGAAAAATTTTACCCGATTACATTTGTATCCAATGAATCTATTATCATTAAAATCATCATAGAATTGTGTTTTTTTTGGTTTTTTAGTTTCCTTAGTTAGTTACTTTTTTGTGATCAATGATCTCTATCACTCTACATAATTATTTATTCTTTTCATTCATTTCTATATGTTAATTTCACAAAAATGTTATCTTACATGGTAGCATAGTTACGTATTATTCTATATTTCCTTTTTATTTCCCTTTATCACTTTTAAGAGTTAGTTTTAACCCTTTTATGATTTTTCTATTCAATAATGGAATTTTATATGGAAAACCATTGATTTATTATATTAATTCAAAATTATGAGGACAAAATTTGTTGATTTTGGGGAGAATGTAACCAAAAATATTTTAAAAATATTAAAATTATGTTATATATATTATATTACATGTAACATATTTTTTAAATGACCCACAAAATATATTTCATTAAAATAATCTCTTTGAAAGCTTACGGTATACATGACCTCAAGTCTAAATGAAGTGTATTATAGTATACCATTATATCGTAGCCATAAAATTAGTGGGTATGAATAATAATAACTAAATTCTGAAAATTATATGGTTTAAACTAGTATAAAATAAATTATATGGTATTTGACCGACGATAAAAAATAAAAATCATTTGAATGAGAAATAAATGATTTGTGAAAAACTAAATATTTATAAATGGTTAATTCATTTGTAAAGACCCGTAAAATTCAAGGGAATTTTTTTCTTAATTTTCTTTAGAATTTTACAAGAGCGCGGTTTCAGACGGCACCTGATTCCGAGGCCCGGAGTGCCTGGAATTAATTTCTGAAGTTTGGCTCGGGTACGTTCAGTGAACGAACGAGCGGGATTTCCTAACTTTTGATCCGGTGCTCGGAATTGAAATCCGAGGGCACCGATGAACTCGCAGCGCCGATATTCTCTTAAAGAGACCTTTTCGGGAGTTGCGTTTGTTGCGGGTTGAAAGTTAGTTTTAGGGGTTTTTAGTTTGAGTTAAATAAAATTGTGTAGAACAATTTTATTTTTAACTTGTTAAAACCTATCAAAGGAGGTTGGGAGTGGGACCCACACCCACTTAACCTCCCTTGGGAGGATTAAGTGTGGTGGGGCCCACACGAAACCCTAAACCTTTCAAATCCTCCCAACTCCTTTAACGCCTCTTTTAATGGCTTAAGTTACTTAATTAATTAAGGGAGTTAAACCCTTTTTGAATTTCAAACCTTTGAAATTCTTGTGGTTAAGTTATGTAATAATATAAGTTAAAGCTTATATTATTCTAGTGGATTCTTTTAACACCTTGGGAGGATTTCTTGAGAGCTTTGGAAGCTTTTCTTCTTCTTCTTCAAGCTCTGACGAAGAACGAAGAACGCCCAAACTCCGACGAAGAACGACGCCTCTCTTCTTCGTCCTCGGTGTCAACAAAAGGGAACGCCGCACCCTCCTCGGACCTTCTTCGTCGGCATACGAAGATTCGCCAACGACGTATCTCTTCGGGCATAACTCTTCGTCAACGGATTTGACGAACGACGACCGCGACACCCGACCTCCGCGACGCCGTCTTCCGCGGAGCGTAGACGAATCTTCGAACCTTATACCAAGGTAGGGGTTGTTGATTCAATATTTATTTATTCCATTTCTTGATCCTGGATTTTCGCATGTCAAACATGAGACTTTTAGATGTTTTAAGTTGCGTTATTATTTTAACGTGAGGGGGGCCGGACCGCACGAACATGGCCGAACCCCCCCTCCATCGTTCTTGTTTAATTATTTTGCGGAGGAAAGCAAGTGGCGTGGTGCTGTCGCACCACGCGGATGAATGTGCAAATATCTTACGCGATGCCATCGCGCGCACCATGGAAGAAACAACAAGAACGCGACGCCGTCGCGCCGCGTTGAATAAATATCATGGCACGGCGAAAGGGGCGCGGTGCCGTCGCACCGCGCCGGACGACGAACACCGCAGCCGGTTCCGGGCCGCGGCGGAAGAGAAGGCCGCCGGCCGGGCCGCCGGCGTCGGAAGCCGAAGAGGGGACCGGAATTTCCGGTCCCGTTTGGAGAAAACCGACCGGCCAGCTGGCCGGCCGGATGTCATTAAAACCGGGGGAATAAATCCCCCGGCCGGTTCAACAAAACCCCCCTCTTAATGAGGGGGGCGGTTCTTTGAAGAGAAGGGGGGGGCAGTCGGCCCCCCGGTTCGTTTCCAGCAAGCCCCCCACGTGTGGGGGGCGTTTTTATTTTTTTTTTTTGGGCGCGGCATATAGCCGCGCCGTCCATGAAGAAGCGGGGGCTGAGCCCCCCGCGTGCCACCCTCGTGCGGCGCCAGGCGCCCGCCGCCGCGGCCCGCCGCCGCCGCCGCCGCCGCGCCGCCCCAGGGGGGGGTCGGGCCGGGTCGGCCCGGACCCGGATCCCCCCGTTTCGAACCAGAATTGGTTTTTGGCCCATAACATGAGCCTCGGACCTCCGAATGACGAACCGTCTGCGGCAACGCGATCCTTGGATCGAGACGGTCGTTTCGGTATATCGCACTCAAGGTTTCGGATTACTTTGAGTTCGGCCGGGTTGGTTCGTTCACGAAACCAACCGGGCCTTCGGAGCGGAAACGCTCATATCTTGAGCTACGAACGTCCGATTGACGTGCCGTCAGTCGCGTTGTGTTCCTCTTTGTGAGACAGATCTTTTGGCATACTCCGCCCGAGGTTTGGACGCAGGTGGAGTACGGTCGGGTTGGTTTTGCCTTAGAAACCAACTGGGCCCCGGAGACGAAAATGCCAATAACTCTCAGACCGGGCGTCCGATCGACGCGCCGTCTGTTGCGTTGAGTTCCTGTTGACGATACGGAACATTTGGATACATCAAATTCGGTCTTCGTGACAGTTGATGTATCAGCCTCTCGGCTCGTGGAGCGGACCCTCCGAACGAGCTTGCTGTGTGCGGGAACCCTAGTGCTGGCTGCGACTGTTCTACTGCTACGACTGCTACTGTGACTGCGACGACGACAGTACAGAGATCCTGTGTGGATTCGACGACGACAGTACAGAGATCCTGTGTGGATTCGACGACGACGACTACAGCACTCAGCGATCCTACGTGGATCAGTGCTACAGGTCCTGTGTGGGCCCGATCCTGTGTGGGTCCTTGCGCTCAGCGGTTCTGTGTGAGCCAGCGCCTACAGGTTCTGTGTGAGCCCGATCCTGTGTGGGTCTTCTGCGGGGGTTAGTTACCTATCGATCCTTCGTGGGTCCGACGACTTAGATGGATCAGTGATCATCTTTATCGTCCTTGAAGAAGTATACCTGTGTGAGCTGAATCCTAATGCTTTCCTGTGAGGATTGTGATGTGCAATCCTGCGTGGATTATGTTTTGCTTTCCTATGTGGAATACGTATACTTTCCTGCGTGGACTGAGTTGAACTTGGGCTCGGAGGTTGGAGCGTATTTTAATTGATGACTTAGGTATATGTATGGGCATATACCTAAGCAGTGTCGGTTGTTACTTCGTGTTTGTACTTTTCTTCGTGGTTTATCCTTTGTGGATTTGAGAGACCTTCAGGGGTCTCGGGTCCCTACTGAGTAGCTTATACTCACCCCTGCACGGGCTTCGCCCGCACTACGTTGTGTTGGTTGCAGACGACGGACAGCGTTGACCTTAGCTGAGGCTTGTAGAGCGGGACAGTACCCGGAGGAGGACCACTGGGCGGGACGTGCACGGAGCGGACGGCGGGACCCGTGGAGCAGAGGAGCTATCTGTACCCACCCTTCAGGTGGGACTTCCAGTGGACAGCTCGGAGTAGCGGCTTTTACTTTTCAGTTGTTGTTTTCCCTTTCGAGTTGTACTTTACTTTCAGTTTGGGTTTGTATACTGGCCCATTTACTTTTCCGCACTTTCAGTAGTACTCTGCTTTTGTTTAGTGTTTTCTTTCCGCTTGCTTACTCTGTGGTGTTTGTATTACTTTTCAAAGGCAATGCCTTCCCTTTTTACCGGGATTTACGCCTTGGTGCTAGTCGCCAGCCCCTGGCCTATGGAAGGCGGGCTTGGGGTAGTCACGGCACAGACCCCGAGGGTGGGTCGTGACAAATTGGTATCAGAGGAGTTCGGTTCTACCGCGAACTCTGATCTTTTCTATGTGAAGCAATAATGTTTAGCGTATTGAGTGTGGTTATCAGTCCAGGGAGTCCAGTGTTGGTGCGGCGGCCGACGTATCCGTACACCAGGACCTTGACTTCTGATTTCCGACTTAATGCACGAAAACATTGATTGCGTGTGTGTTTCAAAGTTTTCTTTGTGATTACTTATATCAGCTCACCAGGTATACTGTTCTAACCGTGGCGCACCTGTTTCCTTTTCAGGATGGCCCCACGACGGCAGCCAGCTAGGGTTCCGAGAGTCGAGCGAGATGACAGCCCACCGAGCGACGAGGGCTCGGTGCAGGGCCCTTTTCCAGTAGTGGCACCGGCGGTAGCTTTACCCGCCGAGCCCCCGATGCTTCCAGCAGCAGCCGCTGACGATGCACGTTGCCTCAGTGCACTGCATGAGTTTCAGCGCCAGCGACCACCCAGGTTTCGCGGGGAGACGGATCCCCAGGCAGCAGAGGACTGGCTGGAGGCAGTGGTTCGAGTGTTTAGGCTAGTGAGGACACCAGCAGACCTCATGGTGATCCTCGCTGCGAGCCTACTACACGCAGCAGCAGGACGATGGTGGAGCTTGATGCTCCAGGTGCACGATGAGGCATCCCTACTTTGGACGGACTTTGAGAGCCTCTTCCACTCGGAGTTCGTCCCAGCCACCCTTCGTGCGGTGCGTATTCAGGAGCTTCTATAGCTGCGGCAGGGCAGCATGACGGTCGCACAGTACTCGGCGAGATTCACCGATCTCTCGCGCTACTCGACCGACATGGTACGGGACCCATTCTTCCGGGCCCGGACCTTCGAGCAGGGTTTGAGACACGAGATCAGGGCATCGCTGATCTCCCTCAGCATACCGACTCAGACAGGAGTACTGGAGCGGGCCCTTCTGATCGAGAGCTTCCTTGCTGAGTCTACACCAGCACAGCGACCCACCGCAGGGCGGCACGTGGCAGAGTCATCCGCAGCAGGCAGTCGACGGATGACTCAGGGATCCAGACAGACCAGACCTTCGGGCAGACGTTCTCAGGGCACTGGCTCAGCAGTGCGGGGCACACAGCGCGGAGCCAGTCTTCCGAGAGGCAGACAGTGCTACTCGTGCGGCGGGCAGGGCCACATGGCTCGCGACTGCCCGACCCGCCGTGCCGAGGAGCAGCAGTCGGTTGAGGGACCACCGAGGCAGAGGCAGAGGGTCGACCGTGGCGGTCCGCAGGGAGGAGGTGGACGAGGCAGAGGAGCTGGACGAGCATCTGGTGGTGGCCGACGCTTTGAGGCTCTACCACCACCACCACCAGGAGGTCCACCCTGACCACAGGGAGCTGGCGGGCAGCGACAGGCACAGCTCCAGGCAGCAGAGGCCTACGACCACGGCGCACCTGAGATGATTCGAGGTTCTATCTGTGTCTATTCCAACCTTGCTGTAGTTCTTATAGACACAGGAGCGAGTCATTCTTTCATAGTCGCTGCCCTTGTTCGGAGCTCGGAGATTCCGACAGAGCCGTTGGCTCGATCCTTACGGCTAGAGACTCCTATGGGAGCAGACTCGACGATTACGCACTGGTGCCGGCAGTGTGAGCTTACTCTAGGAGGCGAGATCTTCGGCTGGGATCTTCTTGTAGCAGCGTCGAGGCCTTACGACGTCATCTTGGGCATGGATTGGCTATCTACGGTCCATGCACAGATTGACTGTTTTAGGCGCAAGGTGCGTTGTGTACGCACCGACGGGAGCAGGTTCACCTTCACCGGCGAGATGGGAGCCTTAGCAGCACAGGATGGACTTCCGCGGAGGAGAGGACAGCCCATCACTCATCAGTTGGCTAGTCTTATCCTTGGAGCAGTTGACGTGCGGAGTCCTGGTTTTCCTGCAGTGGTGGATCAGTTTGCAGACGTTTTTCCCGACGACGTTCCAGGGCTACCTCCTCGCAGAGAGGTAGACTTTTATATTGACTTGTACCCCGGGACAGCCCCGATATCCACTCCAGCATATCGGATGGACCCCGCCGAGCTTCGAGAGCTACGGGTACAGTTGGAGGACTTGTAGGGAAAGGGGTTCATCCGACCCAGTGTTTCACCCTGGGCTTCCCCGATATTGTTCGCCAAGAAGGCGGACGGGAGCTTGCGACTTTGTGTTGACTATCGTCGCCTGAACCAGGTGACAGTGAGGAACAAGTATCCGCTACCGAGAATTGATGACCTCTTTGATCAGCTCAAGGGAGCACGGTGGTTCTCGAAGATAGACCTCAGGTCAGGCTATCATCAGCTCAGAGTCAGAGACGAGGATGTGCAGAAGACGGCCTTCAGATGTCGGTATGGCCACTATGAGTTCTTGGTTGTGCCTTTCGGTGTAACCAATGCTCCAGCAGTGTTCATGGCTCTCATGAACAGGATCTGTCAGCCATACCTCGATCGGTTTGTCGTGGTCTTCATCGACGACATTCTGATTTACTCTACGACAGAGGAGGAGCACGCCTATCACTTGCGATTTGTTCTTGACACACTCCGAGAGCACCAGCTTTATGGTAAGCTCTCGAAGTTCCAGTTCTGGATACGTGAGGTCCACTTTTTGGGACACGTTATCTCTGAGGCGGGAGTTGCTGTGGATCCCGCGAAGATTGAGGCTGTGTTAGCATGGGAGCCACCCAGGAGCGTGACTGAGGTTTGGAGTTTCTTGGTACTAGCTGGATACTATCGGAGATTTGTGCCGAACTTCTCCAGAGTTGCGGCATCACTCACAGCTTTGACGAAGAAGGGGAAACCCTTCGTGTGGTCAGACAGTTGTCAGCAGAGCTTCCAGGAGCTGAGACAGAGATTGACTAGCGCACCTATCTTGAGGTTGCCTGAGGAGGGAGTAGGGTACGTAGTCTACTGCGATGCATCAGGGACTGGACTCGGATGTGTTCTGATGCAGGAGCGGGCAGTGATCGCCTATGGATCATGACAGTTGAGGCCGCATGAGCAGAACTACGCTACCCATGACCTGGAGTTAGCAGCAGTGGTCTTCGCTCTGAAGACATGGCGACACTATCTGATGGGCGAGCGCTTTACAGTCTTTTCCGATCATCAGAGTCTCGGGTATATCTTCTCGCAGAAGGACCTGAACCTGAGACAGCGACGATGGCTCGAGTTCCTCCAGGACTATGACTTTGAGATAGTCTATACTCCTGGGAAGGGGAACGTAGTAGCCGATGCCCTCAGCAGGAGGACGGGCATTCAGCTACTCGAGGAGGCGACGGAGCAGCTAGCCTCTTTGCAGATATCCTTCGTGGATAGAGATGGAGCAGCCTTTTTCAGTCTCTCACAGTCACTCCTCCACTACTGCAGCGAGTCAGGGAGGCACAGCATGGGGACGCTGACTGTGAGACACGGCATGCACAGATATCCTTGGGACAGGCACCTGATGGTTTCTCCCTTGGAGCAGAGCACGACATCCTTTTCAGAGGACGTACCATGGTACCAGTAGCTTTGCGAGAGGAAGTGCTGAGAGAGTTTCACACTTCTCCTTTGGCGGTACATCCTGGAGTGGCGAAGATGTACCAGGACCTCAGACGACAGCACTGGTGGCCGGGCATGAAGAAGGCTGTAGCAGAGTTCGTTTCTCGATGCCTCACCTGTCAGCAGGTGAAGGCAGAGCATCAGGTACCAGCAGGCTTGGTACAGCCCTTGGAGGTTCCGGAGTGGAAGTGGGACGGCATATCTATGGACTTCGTGACTGGACTTCCACGCACTTCCAGAGGTCACGACTCCATTTGGGTGATTGTTGACCGACTCACCAAGTCGGCACACTTCTTACCCATCAGAGAGCAGGGCTCAGTGGAGAGCTTGGGACGTCTCTACGTTCAGGAGATTGTGCGGCTCCACGGCGTGCCATCATCTATCGTTTCCGATCGAGATGCCCGCTTTACTTCCCGGCTTTGGAAGGGGTTGCAGGAAGCGTTCGGGACGCAGCTACGTCTTAGCACAGCTTTTCACCCTCAGACGGATGGTCAGACGGAGAGGACCATTCAGACACTCGAGGACATGCTCCGCGCATGTGTCCTCGACTTTGGTCGTAGCTGGGAGGACCCCCTACCCTTGGTGGAGTTTGCGTACAACAACAACTACCACTCCACCATCGGAATGGCACCGTACGAGGCATTGTACGGCCGACCTTGTAGATCTCCTTTGTGCTGGACAGACCCTGGAGAGTCAGCACTGGTGGGACCGGAGATGGTCCAGGCCACGACAGAGAAGGTCCAGGTCATCCAGGAGCGGATGAGGACAGCTCAGAGCCGGCAGAAGTCATATGCTGACAGGAGGCGGAGGCCACTAGAGTTCGAGGATGGCGACCACGTCTTCTTGCGGGTCTCACCTCGACGTGGTATTCGGAGATTTGGCCGAGGCGGCAAGTTATCTCCGCGCTTCATCGGACCCTTCCAGATTCTTAGCAGGATTGGTGAGGTGGCTTATCGCCTGGCTCTACCACCTCAGTTGCACCGGGTGCACGACGTCTTCCACGTATCCCAGCTGAGGAGATACGTGCACGACCCGACGCACATCATTGACCATGGGGAGCTTGACGTTGACGATGGGGCGACTTTTACGGAGGTCCCGGTGGAGATAGAGGATCGACAGGAGCGGGTCCTGCGTGGGCGATCGATTCCTCTTGTGCGCATCAGATGGCAGCACGGAAATCTCCAGGAGAGCACATGGGAGCGGGAGGCTCAGATGCGTGCTCAGTACCCTCATTTGTTTCCCTAGTTTTGATGTATCTTTACGGGGACGTAAAGCCCTGAGGTGGGAGTAATGTAAAGACCCGTAAAATTCAAGGGAATTTTTTTCTTAATTTTCTTTAGAATTTTACAAGAGCGCGGTTTCAGACGGCACCTGATTCCGAGGCCCGGAGTGCCCGGAATTAATTTCTGAAGTTTGGCTCGGGTACGTTCAGTGAACGAACGAGCGGGATTTCCTAACTTTTGATCCAGTGCTCGGAATTGAAATCCGAGGGCACCGATGAACTCGCAGCGCCGATATTCGCTTAAAGAGACCTTTTCGGGAGTTGCGTTTGTTGCGGGTTGAAAGTTAGTTTTAGGGGTTTTTAGTTTGAGTTAAATAAAATTGTGTAGAACAATTTTATTTTTAACTTGTTAAAACCTATCAAAGGAGGTTGGGAGTGGGACCCACACCCACTTAACCTCCCTTGGGAGGATTAAGTGTGGTGGGGCCCACACGAAACCCTAAACCTTTCAAATCCTCCCAACTCCTTTAACGCCTCTTTTAATGGCTTAAGTTACTTAATTAATTAAGGGAGTTAAACCCTTTTTGAATTTCAAACCTTTGAAATTCTTGTGGTTAAGTTATGTAATAATATAAGTTAAAGCTTATATTATTCTAGGGGATTCTTTTAACACCTTGGGAGGATTTCTTGAGAGCTTTGGAAGCTTTTCTTCTTCTTCTTCAAGCTCTGACGAAGAACGAAGAACGCCCAAACTCCGACGAAGAACGACGCCTCTCTTCTTCGTCCTCGGTGTCAACAAAAGGGAACGCCGCACCCTCCTCGGACCTTCTTCGTCGGCATAAGAAGATTCGCCAACGACGTATCTCTTCGGGCATAACTCTTCGTCAACGGATTTGACGAACGACGACCGCGACACCCGACCTCCGCGACGCCGTCTTCCGCGGAGCGTAGACGAATCTTCGAACCTTATACCAAGGTAGGGGTTGTTGATTCAATATTTATTTATTCCATTTCTTGATCCTGGATTTTCGCATGTCAAACATGAGACTTTTAGATGTTTTAAGTTGCGTTATTATTTTAACGTGAGGGGGGCCGGACCGCACGAACATGGCCGAACCCCCCCTCCATCGTTCTTGTTTAATTATTTTGCGGAGGAAAGCAAGTGGCGTGGTGTCGTCGCACCACGCGGATGAACGTGCAAATATCTTACGCGATGCCATCGCGCGCACCATGGAAGAAACAACAAGAACGCGACGCCGTCGCGCCGCGTTGAATAAATATCATGGCACGGCGAAAGGGGCGCGGTGCCGTCGCACCGCGCCGGACGACGAACACCGCGGCCGGTTCCGGGCCGCGGCGAGACGAGGAGATCGCGGCCGGTTCCGGGCCGCAGCGGGACGAGAAGACCGCGGCCGGTTCTGGGCCGCGGCGGAAGAGAAGGCCGGCGGCCGGGCCGCCGGCGTCGGAAGCCGAAGAGGGGACCGGAATTTCCGGTCCCGTTGGAGAAAACCGGCCGGCCAGCTGGCCGGCCGGATGTCATTAAAACCGGGGGAATAAATCCCCCGGCCGGTTCAACAAAACCCCCCTCTTAATGAGGGGGGCGGTTCTTTGAAGAGAAGGGGGGGCAGCCGGCCCCCCGGTTCGTTTCCAGCAAGCCCCCCACGTGTGGGGGGCGTTTTTATTTTTTTTTTTGGGCGCGGCATATAGCCGCGCCGTCCATGAAGAAGCGGGGGCTGAGCCCCCCGCGTGCCACCCTCGTGCGGCGCCAGGCGCCCGCCGCCGCGGCCCGCCGCCGCCGCCGCCGCCGCGCCGCCGTGCCGCCGCTGCCGCGCCGCCCCAGGGGGGGGGGGGGGTCGGGCCGGGTCGGCCCGGACCCGGACCCCCCCGTTTCGAACCAGAATTGGTTTTTGGCCCATAACTTGAGCCTCGGACCTCCGAATGACGAACCGTATGCGGCAACGCGATCCTTGGATCGAGACGGTCGTTTCGGTATATCGCACTCAAGGTTTCGGATTACTTTGAGTTCGGCCGGGTTGGTTCGTTCACGAAACCAACCGGGCCTTCGGAGCGGAAACACTCATATCTTGAGCTACGAACGTCCGATTGACGTGCCGTCAGTCGCGTTGTGTTCCTCTTTGTGAGACGGATCTTTTGGCATACTCCGCCCGAGGTTTGGACGCAGGTGGAGTACGGTCGGGTTGGTTTTGCCTTAGAAACCAACCGGGCCCCGGAGACGAAAATGCCAATAACTCTCAGACCGGGCGTCCGATCGACGCGCCGTCTGTTGCGTTGAGTTCCTGTTGACGATACGGAACTTTTGGATACATCAACTTCGGTCTTCGTGACAGTTGATGTATCAGCATCTCGGCTCGTGGAGCGGACCCTCCGAACGAGCTTGCTGTGTGCGGGAACCCTAGTGCTGGCTGCGACTGTTCTACTGCTACGACTGCTACTGTGACTGCGACGACGACAGTACAGAGATCCTGTGTGGATTCGACGATGACAGTACAGAGATCCTGTGTGGATTCGACGACGACGACGACTACAGCACTCAGCGATCCTACGTGGATCAGTGCTACAGGTCCTGTGTGGGCCCGATCCTGTGTGGGTCTTCTGCGGGGGTTAGTTACCTATCGATCCTTCGTGGGTCCGACGACTTAGATGGATCAGTGATCATCTTTATCGTCCTTGAAGAAGTATACCTGTGTGAGCTGAATCCTAATGCTTTCCTGTGAGGATTGTGATGTGCAATCCTGCGTGGATTATGTTTTGCTTTCCTATGTGGAATACGTATACTTTCCTGCGTGGACTGAGTTGTACTTGGGCTCGGAGGTTGGAGCGTATTTTAATTGATGACTTAGGTATATGTATGGGCATATACCTAAGCAGTGTCGGTTGTTACTTCGTGTTTGTACTTTTCTTCGTGGTTTATCCTTTGTGGATTTGAGAGACCTTCAGGGGTCTCGGGGTCCCTACTGAGTAGCTTATACTCACCCCTGCACGGGCTTTGCCCGCACTACGTTGTGTTGGTTGCAGACGACGGACAGCGTTGACCTTAGCTGAGGCTTGTAGAGCGGGACGGTACCCGGAGGAGGACCACTGGGCGGGACGTGCACGGAGCGGACGGCGGGACCCGTGGAGCAGAGGAGCTATCTGTACCCACCCTTCAGGTGGGACTTCCAGTGGACAGCTCGGAGTAGCGGCTTTTACTTTTCAGTTGTTGTTTTCCCTTTCGAGTTGTACTTTACTTTCAGTTTGGGTTTGTATACTGGCCCATTTACTTTTCCGCACTTTCAGTAGTACTCTGCTTTTGTTTAGTGTTTTCTTTCCGCTTGCTTACTCTGTGGTGTTTGTATTACTTTTCAAAGGCAATGCCTTCCCTTTTTACCGGGATTTACGCCTTGGTGCTAGTCGCCAGCCCCTGGCCTATGGAAGGCGGGCTTGGGGTAGTCACGGCACAGACCCCGAGGGCGGGTCGTGACATCATTAGGCTTTGCGCACATAGTTTAAAAATAATTCCTATTATTTTTAAAGAAATTAATTTAAAAAATAGATATTTATTTTTGTAATCCCCTTGTCAAAATTATGTTATTTTTTTATAATTTTCTGAAAATATATCTTTTTGGTGAATAGTAAAAATTATTAGTTTTTATTGAAAAATTACTTTTAATTTATAGAAATTAAAATATAGATTTTAATTTAATTTTTTAAAATTAAAATTAGTACATTAATATTTTAATAAATAAAATTTAGTTAATTTCAATCAATTTCATATTAAATTTTGAAATTAAAACTTTCTATACTTATAAAATCATTTTTATTGGAAAAATGTTTTCTCATCATGTCCACATGATTAATATTAATTTAAATTATGCATAATTTGTTAATTGATTTTATAAAAGTATATTTAATATTTGGAATAAAAATATTAATTTTATAAAAGATGTTAAACATAATTTTATTATTAATTAATTGTAAAAAAAGTTAATTAACATGATTAAGGTGAATATAAGTTTACTGGGGGTTAAAAGAAAGATAAGGGTTAAAATGACCAAGAAATATTTATAAATTTTATTGGATTCCATATTTTGACATTATATCAACCAATTTTTTTATAATTACCCATTTTGAATCCTCATGGCATGTTCAAAACGTGGGTACCACATTTTATTTTAAAAAAATTCCAATAGTGTCTTCTCTCCCATTTTCTAAATGACAGAACATATCCTCTTATATTCAAAATTCCCAAGTATTTTTGGGTCAAAAACTCCTTCCCCCAATATCTATATTATATTTATCAACAAATAGAAGTTTATTTTTTCCAAATGTCATTCTTGGATGGCTTTAGGTATAAATCTAATTAGGTCGTCTGAGGAAGATATAATTTTCTTAACCATGCAGTTTTGATTTACATATTCATATAACTCATTCAAATATTCTCCAAATATACCGAAATAATAACATTAGTTTCTCATATATACTAATATATCATTATGTTAATGTACTTATTCATTTTAATCTCTTCTTCTATCAAATGGGAAATTTGACAATTGATCTCGTGTATGATGAACTACATCCTCAAAAACTGATATCATTTGTTTTCTATCATTTAATTTCAATGATGGATATAAAGATGTATTTGTAATATTTATATTATATTAATTAAATTTATAAACTAATTTAATTATAATATCACATATAAATTCTTACCTTTCAATCTATTATAAAACAATAACATCACTGGTGCGTATATGCGGACTATCGCCTCCACACAATGATGTAAAATGAATTTAATTTAATTTTGAAAATCATGGTAATAATAGTATATTAAAATAATTTACGTGATAAATTTTATTTAATAATGTTTCTAAATGTAAAAAAATTACAACTCTTTCTTTCTATATTTTTTACAAATAGAAACAACATTTATATATATGGATGACATACCATCACTATGAACGGTATAACATGTTTTACTACATTTAATTTTTAAAGAGTATTATAAATAATATATAATTATTATATATGATATTAATATAATGTTTAACAGTATGAATATGATAGAACTATGATAAATTTAAATGTAATGAAAATTTCAAACAAAATAAACATTAAAGATGAATCAATTATCACTCGAAACTATGATTTTAACAAATAATTCTGTTTAAAAGTGTCATAAACGACATTAATTAAATCATATATGGTATGAAATGTGTTATAATAAATTTTCAATTGATTTATAATAAAAATTTATATATTATATAGGATCTATGGTGACATATAAAGGAAATCAGACCCGAGTTAATGGTTTCTCATCTCTCTTTTACATCATAGAGGCATATTCCATATTCAACACTAGGTTTTTTAAGGTGTATATAATGAAACTTTTCAATTTTATATCATTAATCACATTATATTTATGTTACTGAATATTTTATTTGGATTTATTTCCTCCATGTGTCTTATTATTTAAAATTTACCACATTGGTAAAGGTTTATTGGGACCATTCATGATTAATTTTTCAATGATGAAATATTATTATATTTAATTTAATAAACTCATTAATTATATTGTAATGTGGTTTTTTCTATAGAATATATATTTTCTGTCATTTTATTCTCTTTAAAATCACAATATACAAGTGAAATGTATTTTATGAAAACTGACATCAATTCTCTCTTCATTTGAATATATTTTTATTCCATATCCATGTAATATAAAAATATATTTGAGAATATTTTAATATTATAAAAATTATTTATTTAATATATTTTTACCCATATTTTAATTTTTAAAAAATGGATTGAAATAAATTTTCTATTTATTTTCTGAACGATGAACATTTTATTCATTTCTACAATAATGTGAAAGGAATTTTTTTCTTAAATTATATAGTGTAGACGAAATTACCTTCAATTAAGATCACTCATTACATTGGATATTTCTAAACATGTTAAGAAATATTTTTAATGAAAATAATTTTCTTAATCTTCTATAATATTTGGGTTTTTGAATATTATTTTCAATGTGGAAAGGGTACTTTCATCCATAATATTTTAGTGGAATTTTATAAGTATTTTAATTCATAAAAAATAAAAAACCCATATTTAACTTATGATCCACTGGGTATATGGTATAATGATACCATACATATTATTTATCTAGATGGTTTATAATCAGTTAAGGGGGGATTTACTATTTTGAGATCATTCACTATATTAATATGAATTGTCTACGAATATTCTTATTGATTGGGGAATTTAAAAAAAATTAGTTTTTTATTAAAAATGTTTATATTTATTACGTTTTAGCCCTTTTAGCATGTGTAAAGAATTAGACATAGTAGTTGATGGGAGTCACTCTCTATATCACACCAAGGAATTAGTAGGTAACATGAGAGAAACTAGATTTTTTATTTGGATGAGGCCTTAAAAAGTTATAAATGATATCCTAAAATGTGGCATTGAAGGTATGGTTATCATATATTAAATTTTGTATTCCACCATTATAAGATTAGTTATTTTTCTTCCATGTGATTATTTAATTATAGACAATATAAATGGTTATGTTTCAAGTTCATGTAATTATTTATATAAAATTATTTGATCATCAATTTCCTACCATATTATGAACACATAATTGAATTAATGAAATTTTTTAAATTATTTCCCTTCCATATTTATAATCCCTTATTTATTGATGATACCATCCATTATAAACATACTTTTTAGGATTATTGTTTATCAACACATTATTATGATTCTTTTCCCTAGGATGTCAACTAGTGTACTATGATTTATTTGTAGTGATATTCATAAGGTAATAATGGTTTACTTGACTAAAATCATATGTTACGTTTTAGGTTTTCAATATTAATGTAATATTTACATATATATCAATTTTAAAATGTCTATTAAAATATTTGGTCTTTTGGGGTGAAATATATTGAATTTATTACCAATTTAATAAATTAACCACTAACTCTAGGCTACTAGGGGCAAGGTATTTACAAATAACATATCCCCATTTAGTTTCCACTAATTTTAAAATGTGTACTATTGTATTATATTCCTATCCCCAAAAAAATATAATGGAAGAATCACATGACTTATAATCAATCTCACCATTTTTAGAAGTTTTTCTTCTTCCTTTCACTTATACAGTTTAATTGTAGAATATATGGAGGGGTGAGTTGGGGTATATGTCTAAAATGCCAAAAATAATCAATAATATCTTGGTTAAGATATTATATACTATGTTATAAGATAATTTTATTAATATTTTAACTAGTTTGGTTCAAACCATAATTTTTATAATCTATGAATTTATCTAATGAATCATACATATACCTAATTATATAAATATATATAAATCTACTAAGAATTATAAAGCACGATAATCCACAACTATATTCAATTGTAAATGGTCGATACATTGGAATGAAGTAATTCTAAATCTCTTTTGGCCTTTCACATTTTCCAATAAATAGGGTTTTTACCAGTTTTCCTTGAAATCCTATGTGACATACTCTATGTTTCTTTAGTTCAAAAGATACCAAATGTTCAACTTGATATAATACAATCCAACGATTTTCATTTACATGTCCTTGATAGTGATTTCATATATTTTTGTTTTATGAATCATGTGAATTGTCTTCATTGCTAATTTTCATTATGTGGGTTATGTAATTCAACACGTGAAGACTAAATTTTTTGTATTTCATACTATAAAAACAATCTTACTTATAAAACAAGATACAATTATTCATAAATTTAAAAATAAATCCATTAATTTTATATATGGATATATAATGAATTTTTGGGTGATCAAAGGAGCATAATAACAATTTTTATAACCAATATTATTTTATTTGAAAACATAATACTCTAATCCCCAACAACTATAACAATAATATTTTATTTTACTTGATACTCATAAATCCACCTAACTGTGTGAAATATTTTTTAATCTATTTGGTTTTTTTGAATACGTATATTAGAATCACTTGTTTTATATAATAATAAAAATTATAAATAGATAAACTCCACTCGGTAAAAAATTCACATGAAGATTCCCCATTATTATTTTCTTATGATTAATTTTTCTTCTATTGAACCTTCTTGTAACATAAAAAATATTTAACATCCTATTACATGATTTTCCCTTGTGGATTCTATTATTGTAGGGGAATTTTGAAGAATCATTTGACTTATAAATATTCACTTGGTCTTTCTTTTTTTTCACCAAAAGGACTATAGGTTTTTTAAAGTTATTATCCTTATCATCTTCATAAAGAAAAATGGGATGATTTGGGAGATACTCTTCTAAGATGTTCATATTTAAATTTAAAACTAATATAGATAATTGATCATGAAATTATAAAATAATGGGATTGGTTTTCAATTCATTAAGAATCTTAAATGCTTGAAAATTAAGGTTCTTAATGTGGCCAATGGTTTTGATTTTTTTTAAATGTTTGGGACCAAAACATCATTTTTTTATTTAAATAAATAACCTATTTTTCAGGGTAGAGGAGACCCATTACATGGATCGTAGGCCTATTGGGCATGAAATCCCATTAAATGGCAATAATGTCTGAACAATGAATAGTACTTCTATAGTACCCAGGCTACTACAGTCTCGCCGCCACTACATTTTCTACAATAGTGCCCATTGCCGCTATAGTTCTGTCATTGCTACAGTATCTCTACTACAATAGTACCTCTACAATAACCTACACCCAATTGGTTTTGAACCAACATTTTTTATGTATAATTGTAGGCTTCTATAGTAAACTGCACCCATTGTTTTGGATTGAGTGAGGCGTAGTTAGGGAATCTTTCCCAAGTTATCTCATGATGTTCTCCTTATAATTCTTAAACTATTATTTTCTTGTTATCTCATGATATAGATCAGAGATATTCAAGATAATGCAATATGAATATATACATTAATGTGAAATCTTGAGTTTATTAGACATATATGAAATAAGTAAACACTAAAAATCTACCACAACACATAGGTATTTATCATTAATAGTGAAATCCTTACTTATTGGATCTTTACTAAGGAGATAAATCATTAAAGACTCTTTAATGTAATACATTCATTCATGTCACAACAATACCCATATGCATCTGAATCATTCCAGGATGTTACTTCTAGTAAGGATATTTTCTTCCTAGAGAATATAGCATACGGATAATGTGGTTGAGGAAATTTTCATTATTCAATAATAAAAATTGATCAAATTATAGGAACATTTTTTGATTAAAAATAATGTGATACATAGTAAAAATAGAAATTTTATTCTGTCTCCCATAATTTTATCAAGCCTCAATGACCTAGCCTATTGTACTTGGAATTCCCCATTATATGTAAATTATAGTGGAGGGTCACTATATCCCTTATTATAATATAGTTAGAGTTCATTAATATTATAAGAATGTATTTATGTTGGATTTTTTCCAACTATAAACATTCAAGTACTCAAGCAGTTGAGTGGACTCCCCAATCAAGAAACCACAATATAAATTTCCTTAAAACATGCCTCTAATGTTAAATGGGATACAAAAAGTCCATAAATATTAATAAATATATGGTTATATAGAAACACTATATTATTTAAGACATCTTTATAATTAATTTTTCTTTCGATAATTTTCGAATCAACATATTAAATATGGGTTCATCTTAATTCAAATAATGAATGGTTTAATAAATTAACATTAACAAGATGGTTTTTATTGTTATTATGACTGATTTTTTTTATTTTATCACATAAATTTATTGTTAATATTATGTGGAATTTAATTTAGTTATTGACTGTGATTAGATATAAAAATTTCTAATAATTGTTTTATTTAAATTCAATATTTCATTTTAGTCTATTTATTTATATTATCATTGTTTGGAATCCAAAAAATAAATAATGTTTCAGAATCAAAAATAAATAAATAAATAAATTACATGATCATGAAGTTATCTTAGGGTTGATTTATTTAGAAGATAATAAATCAACATATGACCCTAGTGGAAAGCTACTTATCCTAGTCTTTGGATGAGTTTTATTATTAAACATTTGAAATTATTTGTCAATAGTTTTGGTTTTTTATTGATTCTTTCTCGTACTACATCAGGATAATAACATATATAAATTGACTACATTAACAATTAGATTATTATTTTAATACTAATTTTTTAAAACTAACACATAGGTTAGGTTAAAAAAATTGGTTAAGTATAATTACATAAAACCCCTTGTACATATAGGTCTTACATAATAAATGGAAAAATGAAAAATAAGACATCAGATTTAATTTAATAATAAATCATTGAAAACACATCCAATAAAAGTAAATTAAATAAAAAAACACATAAATATATCTGGTCAATAATCATGATCAATCATAAACATGCAGTAAATAAATAGTTTAAAAAACTATCTCTCTTTAATTTCAATTCCTTTTTTGACAGGATAAAAACCACTCAAATTAATATGATTAATGTTATTACTAAAAAATCATTAATTTTATCATATTACACCATATTTTTAATGAAATTATTATCAATTATTATGTTAAATAAAATAAATAATTTTACTTTTATTTAAAATTTAATAAAATTTGTACATATATTTTTACATGGAAGAAATTAAATGAGTTCAGTATGAAATACTTATTATCATCCTTTCGTAGAAAATTATCTCAGATGAAAAATGGTGTACATGACATGTGTAATAATTTTATATCTTTTAATATAAATTTAATGATATGTAAAAGTCATTCAAATAGTTTTTTATACAATCAAATTCTTTGATCCATTAGTACGAAGAAACCATACATGACTTATAGTTTCGAATATTAACAAGATTTAATTAATAATTTAATATTACATAAAACCTATTGACTAATGTGTAGTATAAAATTAATGATACATGGATTTTATTTCGATGAGGTTTAACATAGTAATTAATTAAACCCTATATTTACATGTTGACAAGTAAAGTACATAATGCATTGAGGCTGGATACATGGCATGTTATTTTCAAAACTAGGTATCTATAGTATATGCCCATGGACTCATTGTGCACTTCTAGAAGACATTTAACGGATAAAAAACATGTAGGTAGGATACATGATGGGTTTCTTCATGTTTTAATAATTCCAGCCTATATGTGTAATGTATTAATTACATCCGATGTATTAAATAAACAACACATGTTAAAACCATGTTTTTTTCCATGAAAACATGTTGTCTACATGGAATGTAATATATAAAAACATCGTACCACCCTGGTTGTTTTATACATGGTGAATGTATTTTTTGGGAATGTTTTTATTACATGAAAACCAAAAGTCCATATAAATTTCTTAGTGTAGTGAACACAGATACACTACATGTGATAATAGTGTACACACCATATATCGATATGATATTTGGAAAGAGTTATTTGTCACCTACTGATGGGTTATTAAAATGTGTTCATCCTTAATTATAAAATTATCATGGTTATGTGAGTGAAAAAAATGATCAGGAATAAATTTCTATAAGGTATCAAGAACAATTTATAAACTGAAATGAAATTAAAATTTAAAATAAATAATTTTCAGTAATCATATAATTAATTTTAATTTTTAATTTGAATAATCTAATAAGACATTATAGATTTAGGAATAATAGAAAAACATATTAGGTATTACCCAAACAAAAAAAATCAGATTTCATGTATCTTTCACAATGAAAAATTTGACAAGGTATTGAAAAAAAAAGTTATTTTTCATTATAATTTTATAGTTATTTAAAAATATCATAAGAAACAATAACTTGTAATGATAACTTTTTTTTATGAAGAAATTTATAATTTAAAATAAGTTTCATTATACCATATGTGTGCTTATAGGATCAATGAGTAGGTTACTTTCATAGTGATATACACGTTCTCCTTTTATAGTTGAACAACATTGATGAATACTTGAGTGTTAGTGTAGTAGATTGATCATTTTATATTATCAACATTAAATATATAATTGTATAGTTATATTTCAATCAGAATGATTATATATCAACATCCATAAATATGGAAGGAAGAAAAACTTATGCAACATGTTCATTAATGGCATGTCATTCGTGATGTACCTAATTTAACAAACTTCACCATGAGTTATCTCAACACGGTTAAGAAAAATACAAATTTGTGTAAAAATAATGATATTAATTAATAACAATATTAATATAAATGGATCATTTAACATATTCATAGACTATAATCTAAAATGAGATATAGTCACATATAATTTTTCTACCGAGCCTTTTCTCATAATTTACAATCATAGAGATAACCAAGTGAAAACATTATTTGATAAAGTGTATTCTTCTATTGAGTTTCTACACCATATGGTTAGTATAACTATACAATATCAAAAAAAATTATTTAAACATAAAAGCGAGTTTTTAAATCTTATTATATAATTTTGAGGTTCTCATCATTGTGGATATCATCTATGCCACATTTTTTAATGTGAATGATACTTTGGTAAATTATTACATTAAAATTACATAGAACTATGAATGATATGTAAAATTTTATTTTAACTAAAATTAAAATCATTGAGTATTCATGAATTCCGAAGTACACCCAATTGGTTTTGGAACACCAACTGCAACACTACCTTATATTTCTTTTACCCTTACACCTAAGATAGATAATACTTACTAATATCATACTAGTTTCATCATTTTTATTATTATAATACATTTTCTCAAAATGTTATATGAACTCCTTTTTTTTATTACCTTAATATGTATATTTACCTTAATTAATATTTGGATTCCCTATACCTCATAGTGATAAGAGGTTCTCCCATTAGGGACATTAGTGCATTTTGAAACCCATAATGCAATGTCTAGATCCATGACATCGTTAATGATCAATAAACACTCTCATAATCATGTAATTTTTATTCCATTCAATATTTTTATGTATTTTAGGCCAATAGTGATACTAGTAGTAGAACATAAATATAAAAAATAAACAAAATAAATAAGAAAAAAATCTCACATGAATATATAAAAAGAAACCTCATAAAAATATAAAATAAAGGAATTCCCCATCATAAGACATTGTGTACAACATTATTATTTTTTCATTGAGAAAAAAAATTTACGTGAATGTGGTATACATTACATAATGATAAGATATTTTTTTTAAAGAAAATTTCAAATAATTAACCTTTATTAAGGAGTATTTATTATTCACATGCTCACCTAACAAATTAATAGATATTTATCACCACAAGTTTACATATAATTAATTCATGTAATAACCATCCTTTTTGTTTATAAAATAAATTCAATAACTAGATACACAAAAAAATACCTAAATTCAAATTAATTTTTAAAAGATATGTTACAACAAAAATATGTTATTTTAATTAATAAATATCAAATATTACATCATAAGAAAATATTTATTTTATATTTATCCTAGAATATGACTAAAGGCCCAAAACATATCATAAATTCAATAAAAAAATACAATAATATATTCCATATATCTTAATTATTTTATATTAAAATAATAAACTTCCCACAGTTGGTGAAACATTTTCACAGAAGGAAGAAGATTTTTCTAAAAAATGATTTGAATTTTCATACATATATGATCATTAATTTTAACCACAATTAAGAAATATAAATTATAGGTAATGAATATAAATCATTATTATCATCATACCTATAAAAAATGTATTTAATAACCTCACAATGTAATAAAAAACATTTATTCACAATGAATAAACGTGAATTGTTACAATATAAATCCTTGGAAATTTTAAAATTCACTATTGAGATATTCCACAAAAATAAGAAAATTTATGGTTAAACATAAAAATGAATAAACTACTGAATAAGTGTTCTTGTATCATTCATGTCTGGTGGATTACTAAGATGAGGTGACCGGTCTTCTAAATAAACATGAATCACCTTGAGTTTCTCCAAGAGATTCTTTCTATTTTAATGATGGGGGTTACAAGAATATAGAAATGAATATTATTCATGTGTCAAAACCCTTTATAAGATAAAATAGTGGATAAATATCATTATTCATTATTTTCCCACAATAAGATTTAGAAATAATATTTGATTCTACACATCAAAATTTCATTATTTCATTAATACTATTAAAGGACAATATATCCATATATCGTAATTGATCATGAAATCAATATAAATTAACAATGACATTTAACAAAAACTAATTCATATATATATTATAGTTTGAATTAATATATAATCATTAAAAAACATTTATATAATTAACATCCATTAATAAATACTGATTTTTGTTAATATTAATTTTTATATATACCATACATTGAATGAAAAATGAAAAATGAAATATTTATTAATTCACAAATGGCCTACACATTAAATTAAAATCCAACATTAGAATCTCATACGATATATTTTTATCATCATGTAATTTCATTATTGACCAAACTATATGATTTCTCTACATAGACAATTATCCCCTATGTTCATCCACCCATTCCCCACATCATTTATATACTAAATTATATTAATAAAAATATAATTATTTATATAATAAATATAAATTTATTATTATTATCTATAATCATATATATAAATTTCATCATTATAATTGTAATATATAAAGATATATATATTATGAATATAACAAAATAAAATATTATATATAAGAAGATAATAAAAAATAATTATTAGCATCATTACGAATAATAAGAATTGAGAAATTTGTGAAGCCACCAATGGATATTATCCTTTTATTAAAACAATAAAAAACATGCAATGATAAATACTAAATTCATATTATTTATTAATCATATACAAATCATAGTTATACTATAATGATATATGTTATTGAGTTACCGTTGTTCTTTCTAGATGATGATAATATAGTCTATTCTTTAACTACCATAGTGAAACTATTTAAATCCTATATTCATATTTTGTGATCATTGAGGTTTTATTTAAAATATTCTTAAAATAATAGTACCCATTTTATGATCAAAAATTGTCTTAAATATCCATCGAGATCCCTTTAATTTTGTTCAAATTCATTTTTTGGTTGATTTCTTCATGGAATTGAGAATAAAGAGCAACCTACTGATTTTGATTTTCCTCCATCACCTCTCAAAGTCATTAGAATTTCATAGAAATTGCTGAAAATATATTACAATTATTTTCATGTGCCCCATATCTACTCACCCTTGTAATAGTAATTAATGAACCTATTTTACCTTAATAAACCACATGATTACCATGAAGTGTCTCAATTGTCCCTATACATGAATTTGACCCATTCAAAAATAAAACTATCTGAATAGAAAAAAACTCATTTTGAAACTTACAATCACCATCATCACTAGTAGAACTCTAATAATTATTAACTATTATAGTAACATTTGAATATGCATTACCTAAAATAATCCTCAACTCATTTTCAATAAGGTCGCCTAGATATTCAACTAAATTGATTCCCTCTTTAGTTTACTGAAGATCAAATCTCTTTCCATCACATAGACAGAAAATAGAATCCTATATAATTTCATCATGTGTATCTCAAAAATACGTATTTAATCATTAACATGAACTCACCTACACCCCATTAATATTATTGAAACTATGTTATTTATTACCTTCCAATGTGTAGAGAGATCATAAAATATCCTTCTGAAATTTCTCTATTAGATTCCCAATTATTTGAATGCTAGTGAAATATAAATATAGTCACTCATAAGATAAAGTTATATTAATATCATTTACTATAGTGAAATGAGAAAAATTATCTTTCAAGGTGGAACTCATATCCTTCCCAACAAGTAACAGGAAAACATACCTAAAATGAGCCTCCTACAATGTGTTATGAATCTTTATGGGGATACAAATTATTTATGAAATGTGATATAAAATACTTGGATTCCACAAGATTAAGATTATGTGAAATACATGGACCATGTATTTAATTCTATCTTTATGAAAATTATATGGATTAAATCTGAGATCTATCCCATGATTACATAGCATACTTAGCTCGAATGAAATTGAAACAATGCACCATTACCCCCTCTTCATTAACTAGAGGGGAGGAAGATATGAATGTATCCCCAACCCATGGGAACACATGTCTAGTCCATGAAATACCAAACATCTACGATTTGGCACACAAAATCATTATCCAAACTTGGTTTACATCCCAATGGAAAAATAATTTCAACAATTAAAAAAATAAAAAACATAAAACTATATGGAATCACTTTCTGTCACGACCCATCCTCGGGGCCCGTGCCGTGACTACCCCAAACCCGCCTTCCATAGGCCAGGGGCTGGCGACTACCACCAAGGCGTAAATCCCAGTAAAAAGGGAAGGAATTGCCTTTGTAAAGTAAACAATCACACAGAATACAAGCGGAAGAAGTAAACACTAAGTAAAAACTGAGTACAACAGTAAGTGCGGAAAGTAAAAAGGGTCCGGAAATACAAGCCCAACTGTAAAGTACAACTCGAAAGGGAAAGCAACGACTGAAGAGTAAAGTTGCTACGCCGATCTGTCCACTGAAAATCCCACCTGAAGGGTGGGTACAGACAGCTCCTCTGCTCCTCGGGTCCCGCCATCCGCTCCAAGTATGTCCCGCCCAGTGTTCCACCACCGGGTACCGCCTCGTCGTCACGTCCACCTCTGGGTACCGTCTCGTCGTATAGTCCACCTCCAGGTACCGTCCAGTCCTCGAACACTCGGCCTCTGTCAGTACTGGCTGTCATCTGCAACCAACACAACGAGGTGCGGGCATAGCCCGTGCAGGGGTGAGTATAACGATACTCAGTAGGGACCCCGAGACCCTCAAGGTCTCACTAAAACCAACAAGGTTAACCACATAGAATATCTCAACAGATAACCTCTACTTAGGTATATGCCCATACATATACCTAAGTTATCAACTAACCCATCTCAATCATGAGGAAACACAAGGATTGTGACATCAACGGATAACTACTACCCAGGTATATGCCCATACATATACCTAAGTTATCAAGTGACCCATCTCAATCATGAGGTAAACACAAGGTCAAAAGTCTCAGCTCAAACCAGGATTTTCATTATCGAAACCGTAACTGCTGAAGAGATCCATCTCTGGAGTGTACAGTGGTCCTGTCACGACTCCGAGGTACTGCTCACTAACCTAAGACTGCTGAAGTACTCCTCCTGTCAAGTACCGCAGGTCAGCCACACAGACACAGTAGTGCTTCCCGCTGAGGTATGTCACCCAAACACAGTAGTGCACAACCCCTAGTAGCCTGCTGAGGTACTCTCCGGACGAGTACCGCGGGTCTGCACTGTCACACAGGTAGTGCTCCGTCCACCATGGGTCTGCACCTCAGAAAGTAGTGCTCCGTCCACTGGGCTAGTCGACTCACTCCAAGTCGAGTCGGTCAAGCAGTCGTCAGGTCTCAGCCAGTTACACGGTCTCCGTACTCCGCACACTTGCCACTGGGAGGGTCCGCTCCACGAGCTACAGGTCGATACTCCAAGTATCTCAAAGTCCCATGAAGAAGTATCTCAAAGGACCGCCTCGTCAAAGGGGTCTCACCACAACAGATGGCGCGTCAATCGGACGCCCGGTCTGTGAGTTATTAGCCTTTTCGTCCCAGGGGCCCGGTTGGTTTCGTGAGCGAACCAAACCTGGTCGTATCTCAACTGTACCCCGAACTCTCATAGGGTATACTCATAGGGAACGTTTCTCAACGAGATCACCAACGCCGCTGACGGTTCGTCAAACGGACGTTCTGTCAGAAAGATATCAGCTTTTCCGTTCCAGGGTCCCGGTTGGATTTCGGTGCGATCCAATCCGGCCACTATCCATCTGCATCCAAAACTCGGGCGGAGGATTCCAAAAGTTCTGTATCGTCAACAGGAACTCAACGCAACAGACGGCGCGTCAATCGGACGCCCGGTCTGAGAGTTATTGGCTTTTTCGTTCCAGGGGCCCGGTTGGATTTCGGTGCGATCCAACCCGACCGCACTCCGTCGGCATCCAAACCTCGAGCGGAGTAAGCCAAAAGATCCATCTCACTTAGAGGAATTCAACGAAACAGACGGCGCATCAATCGGACGCCCGATCTGTTATTTATTGGCCTTTCCGTCTCACACCCACCCTGAAAACTTCCCAGGAGATCACCAATCCTGATCACTACTCTAGGTCAAGCATTCTTAACTATGGAGTTTTAACCAGGTAGGCTCCCGAAAAGGAAGGTGCACCTTGAGTATAGTATACCGAAATGACCGTCTCGATCCAAGGATCGCGTTGTCGCTGACGGCGAGTCGTTTGGAGGCACGTAGCCCAAGATACGGGCATTTGACCAAACCGCTCGGTAACGGGGGTTTCGGGCCCGGGCCGTCCCGGCACGAGACCCCCCGGATGGTCCGAACCGGGTCAAACCGCCCCGGACGGGGTCGACCTGGCCCGGCACAGCCCGGCCCGGCCCGGCGAACCGGCCAGGCGCGCAGGGCGCGCTACCAGCTCGGCCGAAGGCCGAGCTCGCTGGAAACGGGGGGCCGCCTGACCCCCTTTGTGAAACCGGCCCCCCTCATAATGGGGGGCCAAATAACTGCCAGGGGGAATTAAATTCCCCTGATTTCCACCAACCCGGCCGGCCCGACCTGGCCGGCCGGCTTCTTGTCAACAGGATCGGCAAGGGCCGGTCCTCTTCCGTCTTCCGGCACCGGCGGCCCGGCTGGCCGCCGGTCATCACGATCCGCCGTGGCCCGGAACCGGCCGCGACCTTCGTCATCCGGCGCGGTGCGACGGCACCGCGCCCCTCCGCCGCGGCCCCGCTCCGGCCGTGGCGTCTTCGGTTTCCTTCGACGCGGCGCGACAGCGTCACGTTCATGATAATTCTTTCCACGGCGCGGCGCGACGGCACCGCGCAATAATTTCCGTGTGATTCCCGCGTGGTGCGACGGCACCACGCTATCTCGTTTCATCCGCAAGAAACATTCAAGAACAAAGGAGGGGGGTTCGGCCGTGTTTGTGTGGTCTGGTCCCCCTCTCGTTAGACGATAACACTTAATCGTTCATCCTCAAGTTTTTCATGCTAGAACCAAGAACGGAAAATAATTAAATAAAGCAACAACAAACCCCTACATGGATATTTGACGTCGCACATCGGGCGTCGCGGAGAATGGCGTCGCGGAGAACGACGTCGCGGAGACCGGACGTCGATTCCATGGATGTTGGGGTACGCCCGAGGAGGAAACGACGTCTCCTCACTTGTTGCGGAGATGAAGAAGGAAGGCGCGTTGTCATTGGAGAGTTCCCTACGTCAGTGTCTTCTCCCTTTCTGTGGAGGAAAAAGAGGATGAAGAACCGTGATCACCGAGTCGTTCTAAGTTGAGGGATCGATGTTCTTCATCGGAGAAGAACCGTTCTTCACGGAGAGGAGGATGTTCTTCAACGAAGAAGGAGCTTCCTTCTTCTATCACACAAAGGCTCTTTCTCAAAAATCCTCCCACCACAACTCATCCTCTAAACAAAAGAAGGTTTTCCCTTATTTTATTTTAATCATGCCATGCATTGTAAGTTCAAAATTCAAACACTTAATTGATTAAGAGTTTCAATAACTTAATTTAAGTGCTAGTTGGCATGAGTTATGAGGGAGAGAGGGAGAGAAGGAGTTTCAAAATAAAGAGGGAGTTGAGGAGTTTCAAAATAAAGAGGGAGGTGAGGAGTTTCAAAATAAAGAGGGAGGTGAGGAGTTTCAAAATAAAGAGGGAGTTGAGGAGTTTCAAAATAAAGAGGGAGGTGAGGAGTTTCAAAATAAAGAGGGAGGTGAGGAGATTCAAAATAAAGAGGGAGTTAGGGGGTTATGGGAAAAGTGAAGGGGTGGGGTTCGTGTGGGCCCCACCTCACCTTAAATCCTTCCATGGGTGGTTAACTCCAAGTGGGCCCCACCCCTAACTCCCTTACATAGGTTAAAACCACTTAAGAGAGGGTCAAGTGTTGTAACTTAACACTTAATCTACTTAACAAGAAAATAAAAATTGTAGATAAGTTATAAATTAAACTTCCACAATTTTTATCATCTTCTCTCGGATAAACGCAACTCTGGAAATGGCGTTCTTAAGAAATTACCGGGGCTGCGGTTCCATCGGTGCCCTTGGAATTCGATTCCGGGCACCGGTTCAAAAGATAGAAATTCCCACTCACTCGTTCACTGAACGTACCCGAGCCAAACTTCGGAAATTAATTCCGGGCACACCGGGCCTCGGAATCAGGCGCCGTCAGAAACTGCGTTCTTGTAAAATTCCAAAGAAAATTAAGAAAAAAAATTTCCTTGAAATTTCCAGATCTTTACATTACTCCCACCTCAGGGCCTTACGTCCCCGTAAAGCTTCAACACAAACTAGGGTCACAAAAGCGGTACCGAGCACGAATCTGAGCCTTCCGCTCCTATGTGCTCACCTGGAGGTTTTGTACTGCCAAAGAAAGTGCACCCGAGGAATCGATCGTCCTCCTAGGATCTGCTCCTGTCGATCCTCGATCCCCACTAGAATCTCCATGAAAGACACCCCATCGCCATCGTCCAACTCCTCATGGTCGATGGTATGCGAAGGGTCGAGCACGTATCTCCTCAATTGAGATACGTGGAAGTCGTCGTGCACCTGGTGCAACTGCGGTGAATGGTTCAAGCAGTAAACCACCCTGCTTACCCAGCTGGGGACCTAAGAAGGTCCGCTAAACCCCAGAGTAACTTGCCGCCTTGGCCACATCTCCGTAAACATCGTCGAGGTGAGACCCGTATAAGGGCGTGATCGTCATCCTCGAACTCCAGACGTCTCCATTTTCTGTTAGAACTGGAACTCGAAAGGCTGCAGTCACGAGGGTAAGGTTGACTGACTCAAGAGTGATCGATCGCACCCTCCTGTGCAAGAGTTACCCTGCGCTGTCTGGGGTTTCCTTTTCCACCAACCAAGGAAAACCCATCCCAACGTTTGCCTAAAACTGTCAATTTGAGTATGAACAGTTATTGCCCATTCCATACTCAAACTAACATCATAAGGCCTCGACGCTGCCACCAAGAGATTCCAACCGAAACTCTCGCCTCGAGGGTCTGACCACACCATCAGCGTAAGTGTGATTATCGAGTCTCCTCCCAAGGTATCTCCAGACGTGAGGGTCAAGTCCACGGCTTACCGGAAACTGTAGGTCTGGAACAAGATTTTTGAAAGCAAGGAATGATTCACATCGAAGTCCGTTACTACAGCAGCCAGTAGTGGACACAGACTATCCCTTGAATCATTTATAGAGCCATTGGGTCACACTCCTTGACCGCATGCAGCCGCACTCTTTCTCCTCCCTCCAGCTCCCTGAGCCTGGCAGGAATAACTAAGGCGGGTGGTTGTACAAAGTTAGGGTGTACACCACCTCATGCTGCTCTCCTAGCTCCGCCTCCACGTCTGCTGCTTCGTAGACCCATCTCTCCTTTAAGCTTCCTCTTCTTTAACATTTAACACGCCCGAGTCTCTAAGACTGGCACCTGTTTCCTGTTTCTTACTGCACTATGCAGTCTTCATCCGCTTTTGGATGACCTGGACCTCCTTTAGTCTCACAAGAGCTGCTATGATTTCTTCTTTTCCGATAAGAGAAACCCGGTCTCATCCCCTGGATGAACCACATTCGTTGCCTAATACAGTCAATCCTGACATGAATGATGCATTCATGCCATGGATGACGTCGTAAGGCCTCGATGTAACTACTAAGAGATCCAACTGTCACTCTCGCCTCTAAGGGTCGAGTCACACTGTCGGCATCAGTGTGAGGTCACTGGGTCCCCTCCAGTAGAAATCTAGAAAGTGAGGGTCAAGTCAATAGTTTAACCGGGACCACTCAGTATCAACCAAACAAAAGGACAGGAAATAAAACATCTCAAAGATATGTGTCTTTTTATTATTGCAGCTCATAGTACAAGACACGAATACAATAGCAAAATGGAACTAGAAGTACAAGGGTCGTATCCACTAGTTCCTCTCTTGTCGACCTGTTCCCGGAGCTCTACTGCCTTGTCCACTGCTCGACTGTTGCTCAAGCACTAGTCGCTGCTTCTGTCTCGGTGGATCCTCCAACACCCGCTGATCAACCGTACGAGGAGTCGGACAGTCACGTGCCAGGTGACCCTTCCCACCGCAGTAGTAACATTGTCCTTTTCTGGCACGCCTGGCTCTGACCCCACCTCGGGTGCCCCACACCACCGGTCCTAAAACCCGAGATCGTCCAACTGTTAGTCCGGTCCTCCTGGACCTCTGCATCATCTATCTACTGCCCACAGATGACTCAGCTACTGATCGAAAAACACGCGGCAAAGGCAGAAGCTCCTGTACATTCTCGGGGTGTAGAGCTACTGGCACAAACTCCACCCTGAAGAAGGTCTCTAAGTCTTCCCATGCGAAGGTCATCCTGTCACAAAACTGAAACAAGTGGCTCCACCACCTGCCTGCTGCTGCCTGAAGGAGGCTGGCAGCAAAGATCACCATGAAGTCTGCCAGCGTCCCCACTAGCCTGAAGACTCCCACCACAGCCTCCAGCCAATCCTCAGCCGCCTGCGGGTCCATCTCTCCCCGGAACCTGGGTGGCCTCTGGCACTGGAACTCGTGCAGCGCACTCAAGTGGAGTGCATCGCCTACTGCTGGGGCTGGTGGCATCGGTGGCCCAACGTATGGTAGTACCGCTGGTGCCTCCACTGCAAGAGGGCCCTGTACCGAAGCCTCGTCGCTCGACAGGCTATCAGCACGCACATCCCTCTGGGATCTAGCTGGTCATCCGTGAAAAGGCATCCTGAAAGAAACATCGTGACACGATCAAACATTTATACCTGGTGAGCTGACCTGGTTTGAGCTGTTTTAAGGGAAAACCTTTGAAAACACACACGCAATCGGTGTTTTCATGCACAAAGTCGGAAATCAGTTGTCAGGGACCAGGTGTATGGATACGTCGGCCGCCCGCACCAACACTAGACTCCCTGAACTAAAATCCACACTCGGTACTCTTAACACTATTGCTTCACAGAAAGAAAAAGTCAGAGTCATAAGTTCTGCGGTAGAACCGAACTCCTTTGATACCAATTTTTCACGACCCGTCCTCGGGGCCCGTGCCGTGACTACCCCAAGCCCGCCTTCCATAGGCCAGGGGTTGGCGACTAGCACCAAGGCGTAAATCCCAGTAAAAAGGGAAGGCATTGCCTTTGTAAAGTAAACAATCACACATAATACAAGCGGAAGAAGTAAACACTAAGTAAAAACTGAGTATAACAGTAAGTGCGGAAAGTAAAAAGGGGCCGGAAATACAAGCCCAACTGTAAATTACAACTCGAAAGGGAAAACAACGACTGAAAAGTAAAGCTGCTACGCCGAGCTGTCCACTGAAAATCCCACCTGAAGGGTGGGTACAGACAGCTCCTCTGCTCCTCGGGTCCCGCCGTCCGCTTCGAGTATGTCCCGCCCAGTGGTCTACCTCCGGGTACCGCCTCGTCGTCACTTCCACCTCTGGGTACCGTCTCGTCGTATAGTCCACCTCCAGGTACCATCCAGTCCTCGAACACTCGGCCTCTTTCAGTACTGGTCGTCGTTTGCAACCAACACAACGAGGTGAGGGCATAGCCCGTGCAGGGGTGAGTATAACGATACTCAGTAGGGACCCCGAGACCCTCAAGGTCTCACTAAAACCAACAAGGATAACCACATAGAAGATCTCAACAGATAACCTCTACTTAGGTATATGCCCAAACATATACCTAAGTTATCAAGTAACTCATCTCAATCATGAGGAAACACAAGGATTGTGAAATCAACGGATAACTACTACCCAGGTATATACCCATACATATACCTAAGTTATCAAGTGATCCATCTCAATCATGAGGTAAACACAAGGTCAAAAGTCTCAGCTCAAACCAGGATTTTCATTATCGAAACCGTAACTGCTGAAGAGCTCCGTCTATAGAGTGTACAGTGGTCCTGTCACGACTCCGAGGTACTGCTCACTAACCTAAGACTGCTGAAGTACTCCTCCTGTCGAGTACCGCAGGTCAGCCACCCAGACACAGTAGTGCTTCCCGCTAAGGTATGTCACCCAAACACAGTAGTGCACACCCCCTAGTAGCCTGCTGAGGTACTCTCCGGACGAGTACCGCGGGTCTGCACTGTCACACAGGTAGTGCTCCATCCGCCATGGGTCTGCACCTCAGAAAGTAGTGCTCCGTCCACTGGGCTAGTCGACTCACTCCAAGTCGAGTCGGTCAAGCAGTCGTCAGGTCTCAGCCAGTTACACGGTCTCCATACTCCGCACACTCGCCACTGGGAGGGTCCGCTCCACGAGCTACAGGTCGATACTCCAAGTATCTCAAAGTCCCACGAAGAAGTATCTCAAAGGACTGCCTCGTCATAGGGGTCTCAACACAACAGACGGCGCGTCAATCGGACGCCCGGTCTGTGAGTTATTAGCCTTTTCGTCCCAGGGCCCCGGTTGGTTTCGTGAGCGAACCAAACCCGGTCGTATCTCAACTGTACCCCGAACTCTCATAGGGTATACTCATAGGGACCGTTTCTCAACAAGATCACCAACTCCGCTGACGGTTCGTCAAACGGACGTTCTGTCAGAAAGATATCAGCTTTTCCGTTCCAGGGGCCCGGTTGGATTTCGGTGCGATCCAACCCGGCCACTATCCATCTGCATCCAAAACTCGGGCGGAGGATGCCAAAAGTTCTGTATCGTCAACAGGAACTCAACGCAACAGACGGAGCGTCAATCGGACGCCCGGTCTGAGAGTTATTGGCTTTTTCGTTCCAGGGGCCCGGTTGGATTTCGGTGCGATCCAACCCGACCGCACTTTGTCGGCATCCAAACCTCGAGCAAAGTAAGCCAAAAGATCCATCTCACTTAGAGGAATTCAACGAAACAGACGGCGCGTCAATCGGACGCCCGGTCTGTTATTTATTTGCCTTTCCGTCTCACACCCACCCTGGAAAACATCCCTGGAGGTCACCCATCCTGATCACTACCCTAGGCCAAGCACGCTTAACTATGAAGTTTTAACCTCGTAGGCTCCCGAAAAGGAAGGTGCACCTTGAGTATAGTATACCGAAACGACCATCTCGATCCAAGGATCGCGTTGCCGCTGACGGCGAGTCGTTTGGAGGCTCGTAGCCCAAGATACGGGCATTTGACCAAACCGCTCGGTAACGGGGGTTTCGGGCCCGGGCCGTCCCGGCCCGAGACCCCCCGGATGGCCCGAACTGGGTCGACCCACCCCGGACGGGGTCGACCCGGCCCGGCCCGGCAAACCGGCCAGGCGCGCAGGGCACGCTGCCAGCTCGGCCGAAGGCCGAGCTGGCTAGAAACGGGGGGCCGCCTGCCCCCCCTTTGTGAAACCGGCCCCCCTCATAATGGGGGGCCAAATAACTGCCCGGGGGAATTAAATTCCCCCGGTTTCCACCAACCCGGCCGGCCCAACCTGGCCGGCCGGCTTCTTGTCAACAGGACCGGCAAGGGCCGGTCCTCTTCCGTCTTCCGGCACCGGCGGCCCGGCTGGCCGCCGGTCATCACCATCCGCCGCGGCCCGGAACCGGCCGCGACCTTCGTCATCCGGCGTGGTGCAACGGCACCACGGCCCCGCTCCGGCCGCGGCGTCTTTGTTTTCCTTCGACGCGGCGCGACAGCGTCGCGTTCATGATAATTCTTTCCACGGCGCGGTGCGACGGCACCGCGCAATAATTTCTGTGTGATTCCCGCGTGGTGCGACGGCACCACGCTATCTCGTTTCATCCGCAAGAAACATTCAAGAACAAAGGAGGGGGGTTCGGCCGTGTTTGTGCGGTCAGGTCCCCCTCTCGTTAGACGATAACACTTAATCGTTCATCCTCAAGTTTGTCTTGCTAGAACCAAGAACGGAAAATAATTAAATAAAGCAACAACAAACCCCTACATGGATATTTGACGTCGCACATCGGGCGTCGCGGAGAACGGCATCGCGGAGAACGACGTCGCGGAGATCGGACGTCGATTCCATGGATGTTGGGGTACGCCCGAGGAGGAAACGACGTCTCCTCACTTGTTGCGGAGATGAAGAAGGAAGGCACGTTGTCGTTGGAGAGTTCCCTACGTCGGTGTCTTCTCCCTTGCCGTGGAGGAAAAAGAGGATGAAGAACTGTGATCACCGAGTCGTTCTATGTTGAGGGATCGATGTTCTTCATCGGAGAAGAACCATTCTTCATGGAGAGAAGGACGTTCTTCAACGAAGAAGGAGCTTCCTTCTTCCATCACACAAAGGCTCTTTCTCAAAAATCCTCCCACCACAATTCAACCTCCAAATAAAAGAAGGTTTCCCCTTATTTTATTTTAATCATGCCATGCATTGTAAGTTCAAAATTCAAACACTTAATTGATTAAGAGTTTCAATAACTTAATTTAAGTGCTAGTTGGCATGAGTTATGAGGGAGAGAGGGAGAGAAGGAGTTTCAAAATAAAGAGGGAGTTGAGGAGTTTCAAAATAAAGAGGGAGGTGAGGAGTTTCAAAATAAAGAGGGAGGTGAGGAGTTTCAAAATAAAGAGGGAGTTGAGGAGTTTCAAAATAAAGAGGGAGGTGAGGAGTTTCAAAATAAAGAGGGAGGTGAGGAGTTTCAAAATAAAGAGGGAGTTAGGGGGTTATGGGAAAAGTGAAGGGGTGGGGTTCGTGTGGGCCCCACCTCACCTTAAATCCTTCCATGGGTGGTTAACTCCAAGTGGGTCCCACCCCTAACTCCCTTACATTGGTTAAAACCACTTAAGAGAGGGTCAAGTGTTGTAACATAACACTTAATCTACTTAAAAAGAAAATAAAAATTCTAGATCAGTTATAAATTAAACTTCCACAATTTTTATCATCTTCTCTCAGATAAACGCAACTCCGTAAATGGCGTTCTTAAGAAATTACTGGGGCTGCGGTTCCATCGGTGCCCTCGGAATTCGATTCCGGGCACCGGTTCAAAAGATAGAAATTCCCGCTCGCTCGTTCACTGAACGTACCCGAGCCAAACTTCGGAAATTAATTCAGGGCACACCGGGCCTCGGAATCAGGCACCGTCAGAAACTGCGTTCTTGTAAAATTCCAAAGAAAATTAAGAAAAAAAATTTCATTGAAATTTCCGGATCTTTACACATTCAAATTATAAATAATATGTTTAGTTATAGACCTTTTGATATTTAGTCTGACATCCCTTCTATTAAAGATGAAAAAGGTCCTCAGTTTTCAATATCCTTATCTAGATTTATTTTATTAGAGAATGAACCATCCAACTCCACATCCCTTGATGATCCAACTTACATTGAAAAACTTGTGAGACTCCATCAAACCAATAGATAATGTTTAGTATACTTGAGAAAATCTAATATATTGAAATATAAAAAGACTTCATATTCACCACCATCATCATATGTACGAATTACCATGGGTTTAATACAATGTACATAAATATATGAGATCATAAGGCTCGATGCTGGAAGGTACACCCAACCCAACCCTATCTAATCTCCAAGAACTTATATTACTAGCATAATAATAATAATAATATTATTATTATTATTCTATTTATTATTTTTGTTATTATTATAATTATATATATATATTAATATAAATATGTGTGAATATAAATATAAAATTATATATATTTTATTGTAATTATAATATATATATGTGTGTAAAATTTTTTGAATGTGAACATTGTAATATTTCAATAAATACTTATAAAAATAGATATATTATAATTATAATTATTATAATTTATCTATATCAGAGGATGTTTTGTAATGGTCCTGGTTTTTTGGGTCCATTACATTGAAAAAATCTGATGTTTGAGGTGTTCTAGGAGGTCTGGAATCCCATCCCAGCTTCTCGGTGACTCCAAGTTGTAGCCTTGGCCTGCCGGTGGGCTTGGGCTACCGGTAGACCTAGCCTACCGGTGACATTGGGGTACCGGTAGCCATCGGCTACTAGTGGCCCTCGGCTACCGGTGGCTCTCAGAAACCGGTGGATCTCAGCCACTGGTGTCTCTCGGCTACCGGTAACTCTTGGCTACTGGTCGATCTCACCTACCGGTCACTCTCAGCTACCAGTGCCTCTCAGCTACCTGTGCCTCTTGGCTACCGATATCTCTTGGCTACCGATAGCTGTCGCCAACCGGTAGATGTCGCCAACCGGTGGCTCTCAGCTACTGGTGGATCTCATCTACCGATATCTCTCGGTTACCAATAGTTGTCTCCAACCGGTAGCTCTTTGCTACCGGTAGCTCTCGCCAACCGGTAGCTCTTGCCTACCCCCCACGGGTTTTCCAGTAGCACCTCCTTTTTTCATAAATTGGTTTTTAGACCATCTTTTGACCCCTTTAAGCCTATTTTAAAGCCTATTAATGCCCATTAAGTGTGTTTAAATTAAATTATTTGTGAGGTAAACCCATCAAATTAAAAACCATGAGGTGTTCATCGGTTTAAACCACCCCAAAAGGAATGGACCTTTTAAGTGGCGTGTGGGGTGTCCTAGCCGTGGGGTCAACCCACAATCTAGCGTCTTACGTGGTTTCATGTTTTTCACTTCATATCTTAACCGTCCTATCCCAGGAATGTTGTATCTTAGCCTTTATAAACTAAAGGCTTCTCCCTGAGTTTCTTTTTTTCTATCACCCTGCGCTCGGAGTACCCTCCATTTCCGATGAGTTGTACCTCATTGCGAAGTTTTCCTTGATTGCGTTCCGAGGAGTTCCTGCTTCTCATGTCTTCCAAATTTCCACCCGAGGATGTAATGCCAATCCTTATCAATCAAGTAGGGATATTACCTTCATCTCTCCTTTCTATGTATCATGTGGGGTGGGAATCCTTTTGTATCTATGGAAATTGATGAAACCGAACTTAATGAAATAATGAACATACCATTAAAGAATGAAAAGGGTGGGGTGATCGATGTTCTAATGTTCTCTTTTTTTTGTTAATATGTGTTGTGAATTATACAGGCCTATGCTCACTGAAAATCATGGTCGTTGGTGGACTTTCTATGTGCACTAATGAAACTTGGTGTTCCTGGTCGTTTAATTAATAGTAACATAGAATTGGTTAATTATGTATACTCGGTTAAATAAATTGAATGCACCAGGATAAACCCTTTTCTATGATAACCCCGGTTAAATCACAGTGGAATTGAAATCATAGAGGGTGTTAAATCTTTTAAATCTGAAAATACCGGCATGGTCCTACATTGTGTCGGTGGTAGTGGTTTGGTTGTTTTTCCTTCACGGGCCGATTACGGTTGACTTTTTGGTTTTTCTTGGATGGGATCCCCTTTTGTTATACTTTCACTGGTTTTGAATCTAAGGTTGTGGGGGTTACTCTGCATATATCAAGAATTGGGGTGGAATCCTCTATTGTTGAGAAATTGTTGGCTTCTGGATTTTGGGGACATGGGGCTGTGTCTCGGGGTTCTTTTGTTTCTAGTACTTTGAGGGATATCACTTGTTCCCTAGTTTTTGTGACTTCACAAGAGAACCGGGTGTGAATTCTTAAATTACCTGATGTTTTTTCTTTCTACTAATTTTTTTGGTTTCATCTGTGAATGTGCATGCTAGTTTACCAGTAGTGAAGGTCTTAACTCATACTGAACTGTTATTAATGATAACCTGAACATGGGAACTGGGAACTGTTTGTTGTGTGCCTGTTTTCTGAGGCAGCAGTGCTTGTGTACCCGCTTGTATTTTGTTTGAAGAGTCGTAGGTTGGGTTGTGTGTTGGTATATATATATATATATATAATTGTATGTTTTCTATTTAATCGCACCCCACCCGAGTTGGGAACTTAGTGTCGGACACCCCATTCCATGGGGAAGGGCGTTTCCCCCTAGTTACTCTCCTTCCTTCTCCCTCTTCCCTCGGCTGTGATGGCTAGAGGCGACCTTACACCCAAGATTTTCGGGTAGGTTTTGAATGGTGTGTTGTTATCCCAGGTGTTTTCGGGAAGGGGTTCATGTTATGGTTTGTTTTCCTAGGAGTATTTGCGATGAGGCCCAAGTGTTTTCGGGAAGGGATGGATGGTTGTGAGGCCCAGGTGTTTTCGGGCAGGGATGGATGGTTGTGTGGCCCAAGTGTGTGCAGGTAGAAATGGATGGTTGTGAATCCCAGGTGTGTGCGGGCAGGGATGTGTGGTTGTGAGGCGCAGCTGTGTGCGGGCAGGAAGATTATGGTTGTGTCAGGACGTTTGTCGTTAGGGATGAGCAGCTAGCTAGTGGGGGAAATTGTAGTGTGGGGTACCCAAATGTTTTGTTCTTTTATTATTACCTTACTGCTTGTGTTATTTGGTGAGTGTTGCTGGAGAGGTGGGATGGATAGACTCTTTGATAGATATTGGTTTCTCTACGTATCACGACACTTTAGTATGTCTCCCCACTTGTGCACGAGAGCTATAGGTTTTTTTCCTACAGAGTATTCTTTGTATACTCACCCTACCTTTACTTTCAGGTTATCGGGAGGACTTTGGAGGCGGTGCGGGACCTTACTAGTCTGGACGTTGGAGTTTTTGTTGGTCGCTGTTGTTTTTTGCTTCACCTTTTCTTTTCCTGTTGGTTTGTACTTTGGAGTTCTTGTACCTTGTTCAGTTTTATTATTAAAACATGCATGTAGTGTGGTTTTCATCTGATTATTCTGTGCTTGGTGGTGTTTGGTGTTGACTATTTATTTCTCCAAATCTTGGTTAACAAAAAATGGTAATGCCTCCTAGATTGGAAAAATGATACACCCTTGGTGCTAGTATCCACTTCGGAACCTACTTGAGGCGGGACTCGGGGGTCATTATCTCTTCTTCGACTTGAAGAAGGAAGGGCAGGGGCCTCTTCCACCCCTTCCATCGTCTTTCCGAATGTGAGTCATGATAGAATGGTATCAGAGGGAGTTTGAGGGATAGAATGGTGTCTGGAGTAAGGCACAGTGAGGATTTCATGGCATGGTAGGGAAACAATGTTAGGTGATCTTAGTTCATGAAATAGGCCAGGGAGGACCAGCTAGGACACGGGATTTTAGGGGCCCCTGTGATCCGATGCAAGGACTCTGAACCTATCAAACGACCAAGTGAGGCTACATTTATTGTAGGGTAGAGACCCTAGGGAAGGAACATGCATCATACTGATTCAGTTTTTATTTTATTTGGGGCACCTTGGGGAGAAAAATTTAATAATAATTATTATTATTATTGTGCTACTTGGGCTTAGGAAATCATTGTTTACCTTGTAGCTATGGCACCCAAATGTTATCCATGAGAGACCCGGGCGATTGAGGCCTAGCGGATCGAGGCAGTTGCCCAGCAGAGGGTTGACTGAGATGAGGAGGACAAATTGTTGCAAAGGACTCTGTGCTCCTTCCAGCGAAAAACCCTCGAGAAGTACGAGGGAAGAATTTATGACTAATTAACGGAGGGATGGATCAAGGAGATAGCCATCACCTTTTCATTAATTCGTTCTTTGAGGGAGTAATGGGTTTCATTGGCTGTTAGTCATCTGAGAAGAGCAGCGCGTCATTGGTGGACACTTTTCCTGGGAGAGAATATAGAGGCAGAGGTTTCATGGGCCAGTTTTGAGAAAAAATTTCGTGAAGAGTTCCTCTCCTCTACAGCGAAGGCTGAGAAGATACAGGATTTGTTCTCCCTTCAGCAGATAAGCATGTCAATGAGGGAGATGGGGATTATGTTCAAATATCTCTTTCCCTTTTCCCTAGATCTCTTTCCAGATGAGTAATATCAGGTAAGATTATTAGAGGAGGCACTCCATCCCTCACTTAAGTACGTTTTCACTCCCTTCACTCTTACAACATACCTAGCAGTACAGAAGAAGGCTGAGATAGTAGAAAGGATGCACTCGAAGGAAGGCACACCATGATAAGGGAACCAGCTGAGTTCATCAAAGGGGAATGTGGTTAGCAGCAGGCCTCTAGTGACATGGCCTTTCAGGTTTCTAGAAGCAGAGTTTATGCCTCATTAGTTCCAGTCCCGAGCATTTGGTCCTCGCCCTTTTCTTGCAGGGTCGAGACCGAAGTGTTTCTCTTGCGGAGTTTTTGGACACTTCCAAAGCAGGTGTCCAACTCGAGCTTTACATGGTGGAAGTGGGAAGTTTCAGCACCCACCTCAGAAATATCTGTTGCTGGCTAGGCCTTTCCAGCAGCAGCAGCAGGCCCCTTGCCCTCCGAGGGACGACCTTGCGGGAGGAGACCAATGCCAGGGTGCTCTTTTGGGACCACAACTAGGGCGTGGTCGGTAAGGTGTTCGACAAGCGAGGCAGAGGAGTTGGGCGTGGACAGTTGCACGATGCAGTGTTAGTAGCTCCGATAGGACCAGAGGTCATTCGAGGTACGATCATTTTATTCAGCACTCTTGTTTCTGCCTTGTTTGATTCGGGAGCTTTGCACTCCTTCGATACGCCCGAATTAGCCCATGCTCTGAGTCTGGATGCGGAGTGACTTTTTGTGCCCCTAGTGTTGAGAACACTAGTTGGGGGTCAGACCAGTGTATCTTACTTCTTTTGGGTGTGTAGACTAATGTTGGGACTGCATCAGTCCAGTGGAGACCTTCTTTCATGGAAGATGCGTCAATACAATGTCATTCTAGGCATCGACTGGTTATTCTCCGTGCATGCCATCATCGACTGCAATCGGAGAAGGATTGGATTATCCAACGAGGATGGATGGCGCGTGGCGTTTTTTGGGGATCAGAGTTATGAGGAGGGAATTTGACACATGGATCCACTCCTTTCTATGTTGAACGGGATGTCAGTAGATTCGGTGGACACAGGAATGATGGATGTCCTATAAGTTTTAAGACAATTCCCTGATGTCTTTCTTGATGAGGTTGTGACTCTACCCCCTAAACGTGACATCGAGTTTTAGATATACTTACAGCCTGGTGCCCACCCGATCTCGATGGCTCCTTATCGGATGGCACCTTCTGAGTTGCGGGAGTTGCAGATTCAAATTGACAATCTGATGGAGAAGGGCTTTGTTCGACCCAGCGTGTTGTCGTGGGGTGCTCCAGTTTTGTTTGTAAAGAAGGTAGATGGTAGTCTACGACTATGCATAGACTACCATAGGTTGAATCAGGTGACGATCAAGAATCATTAACCCCTCCCAAGGATAGACGATCTCTTCGACCAGCTAAGGGGAGCAGGTTGGTTCTCTAAGATCAATCTGTGGTCTGGATACCACTAGTTGAGAGTGAAGGAAACTGATATCTCGAAGATGGATTTCAGGTGCAGATATGGCCACTTTGAGTTCGTGGTCATGTTGTTTGGTGTTACTAATGCACCATCTATGTTCATGAACCACATGAACTCTATTTTCTGAGAGTTTCTGGACCAGTTTGTTGTGGTGTTGATCGAAGACATCCTTATCTACTCAAGATCAAAGGAATAGCATGTTGAACAACTTAGGGAAGTTTTGGGAGTCCTTAGATACCACCATCTTTATGGGAAACTGTCTAATTGCAAGTTATAAATGCAAGAGGTACATTTCCTTGTACACATAGTGTCTCATAGGGGAATAGAAGTAGACCCATCGAAGTTCGAGGTAGTTGTTTCATGGGAAACACCCAAGAACATGGAGGAAGATTGTAGTTTCCTAGGTTTGACAGGCTATTACCAGAGGTTTTTGCCTGACTTCTCTCAAGTTGCAACTCCATTGGTAGCTTTGACTAGGAAGGACCAGGCCTTCGTGTGGAGTGACTAGTGCCAGACAGCTTTTGGCTACCTAAAGTAAAAGCTGGTTAGTGCTCCAGTACTCATATTACCATAGGAAGGGGTGTTGTTTGAAGTGTTTTGTGATTCTTCTGACCTTGGGTTGGGATGTGTGATGATGCATCAGTGAGGAGTGATCTCCTATGGGTCTAGGAAGTTATGTCCTCATGAACTTTACTATGCCACCCATGATCTGGAGCTTGTAGCCATGTTGTTCTCATTGAAGTTGTGTAGGAATTACCTCATCAGAGAGCACTTTGTGGTCTTCTTAGATCACAAGAGCTTGGATTATATCTTTTCTGAGAGAGATCTAAACTTGCAGCAGCGGAGATGGGTCGAGTTCCTCCAAAATTACGACTTCAAGAAATCTTATACTAAAGGTCAAGGGCAATGTTGTGGCTGATTCCCCATAGAGGAAATCATATAAGGAAGTTGTTTAGGAATCTGTAGATTCTTGGAGAATGATGGAAGAGTTAGCGACCTTTCATTTGGATGCAAGGGTGGATGGTGGAAGAGGTTGTCTGTTTCAGATGACTGTAGTTCCCTCCTTAATGGTGCATGTGGAAGAGTCTCAGTGGGGGGACTCAAAGGTGTAAGTTATGCGGGATCGTGTTTATAAGGGAAATTATATTGAGGGATGTTCAGAGGATGGTCAGCATCAGATGCTTCTCCATGGAAGGCTTTTCATTCCGGAGATGATGTGTAAAGGTGTTCTCTGTGAGTTCCATGGATCAGATTTAGCAGTACATCCTGGGGTCTCAAATATGTACTGAGGCCTGAGGAGACAGTTTTGGTGGCCCGGGGTAAAGCGGGCGGTGGCTGAATTTGTAGCAAAGTGCCTCATGTGTCAGCAAGTAAAGGTTGAAAACTGTTTTCCTAGAGGGCCATTACGGTCATTAGATGTTCTCGAGTGGAAGTGGGATGACATATCGATGGAATTCGTCACAGGGTTAACCAGGGCCCAGGGAGGCTATAATGCCATCTGGGTAGCGGTGGATCGGTTGACAAAATCAGCACACTTCTTGGAGATTAAGGAGTCGAGCCCGGTGGGCACCTTATCCCAAATGTACGTTGATGAGGTGGTGCTGTTGCACGGGATCCCGAGATCTATTTTCTCTGATCGAGACACGTGGTTTACCTCATGAGTCTAGAGGGGAGTACAGCATGCCTTTGGCACCCAGCTACACCTTAGCATTGCCTTCCACCCTCAGACAGATAGGAAAACAGAATGAATGATCCAGACGTTGGAAGACATGTTGCAGGCATGTGTTCTAGAGTTTGGGGGATCATGGGTATGGCACTTTCCTCTAGTGTAGTTTTCCTATAACAATAGCTTCCACTCCACTATTGGTATGACACCGTTTGAGGCCTTGTATGGAAGGACGTTTCGTTCACCCGTTTTCTGGACAGAGATTGGGGAAGCAGTTGTTCTTGGGCTAGAAGTCATGGAGGGCACCACTGAGAAGGTTCAACTTGTGCGTGAGAGGATGAAGGCAGCCCAAGACCAGAAGAAGTCTTATGCCGATCATAGGAGGAGGACCTTGGAGTTCGAGGTTGGGAATCATGTGTTCTTGAGGGTTTCACCTCGATGTGGGCAGTGAAGGTTTGGGAAGGGGAGTAAGCTCTCCCCTAGGTTCATCGGCCCTTTTTAAGTGTTGGGACAAGTTGGTGAGGTGGTGTATAAACTGGCGTTGCCATATCAGTTGGAGAAAGTTCACAACGTCTTTCACGTCTCCCATATTTTTCGATATCTACACGATGACTCCCATGTCATTGATTGGGGAGAGTTAGATGTTGAAGATGATGAGACCTTCATAGAATGACCATTCAAGATCGAGGATCACAAAAAGAAAGTGCTTTTTGGACGAACCATCTCCTTGGTTTGTGTGTTGTGGAGGCATGGTGGCCTGGAAGAGAGCACTTGGGAGCGGGGGGTCCAGTTACACGTTCAGTACCCAGAGCTGTTTTGACTTCCTTGTTGTTTTTATTCTGATCCTTGTTAAGATATTGTACCTTGTTCTTTAATATATGAAATTCTTGATTTTCTTAGCTATTAGATGATTTGTTCCTTGTTCTGTGTGTGTATCCAAATGTGTGATGATGGGAAAACCTGACTGCTAATCAGGATGCATTAATGTGGATGCGATTAAACCCGTGTGGGCAAGTCAGTGCCATCCAAAGCGGATAATATCCTGACATATAAAATGGGACTCCCTAACTCATGTGTTGGAAAGTGTGATCCTTGTGCTTGTTGTGAATGTTTGTGGTTGATAACTTTTGGGGTAGTATTCATGGATGTAGGGGGAGGGTTCTGTTCCAGCTTTCAAACAACTTAGGGGTTTTCCCTTGAGAAGTACCTTTAGAGGGTGGTTGTTTGGACCCCACTTTTCTACTTTCTGGGTTTTATATTCTCGGGGACGATAATTGTTTGATAAGTATCTGATGTAATGGCCCGGGTTTTTGGGGTCCATTACTTGGTAAAAATCTGATCTTAGAGATATTCTGGGTGGTCTGGAAGGCCATCCCAGCTTCTCAGTGACTCCTAGCGGTAGCCTTGGTATGCTGGTAGCCCTCGGCTATTGGTATCCCTTGGCTATCAGTCATTCTCGGCTACCGGTGGCTCTCATTTACTGGTGGCTCTCGGCGACCGGTGGCTATCGACTACCGGTGGCTCTCGGCTACTGGTGGCTCTCGGCTACCGGTAGCTCTCGGCTACCGGTAGTGATCGCAAACCAATAGCTGTCGCCAACCGGTAGCTCTCGGCTACCAGTGGATCTCGGCTACAGGTGGATCTTGGCTACCCATAGCTCTCGGCTACCGGTGGTTGTCGCCAACCAGTAGCCGAGAGCTACCGGTAGCTCTCACCTACCCCCCATGGGTTTTCCAGTAGCGCCTCCTTTTTGCACAAATTGGTTTCTAAACCTTGTTTTGACCCCTTTAAGCCTGTTTTAAGGACTATTAATTCCCATTAATGGCGTTTAAATTAAATTATTGGTGAGGTAACACCCTTAAATGAAAAACCATGAGGTGTGCGTTGGTTTAAACCGCCCCTTAATACGGGGACCTTTTAAGTGGTGTGTGGGGTGTCCCAGCCGTGTGGTCAACCCACGATCCAGCTTCTTACGCAATTTCATGTTTTTCTCTCCGTATCTTAATAGTCCCGTCTCGCGAATGCTGTATCTCAGCCTTTATAACCTAAAGGCTTATCTCTGAGTTAATTTTTTTCTATTACCCTGCGCTTGGAGTACCCTCCCTTTCCGATGAGTTGTACCCCGTTGCGAAGTTTTCCTTGATCGTGTTTTTAGGAGTTCCTACTTCTCCTTTTTTCCAGTTTCCACCCGAGGACGTAACGCTAATCCTTATCAATCAAGTATGGATCTTTCCTTCGTCTCTCATTTATGTGTATCATGCGGGGTGGGCAAGCTTTTGTATCTGTGGAAATTTATGAAACTGAACTTAATAAAATAATGAACGGACCTTTAAAGAATGAAAAGGGGGATGTGATCGATATCATGTTGTGCGCTTTTTTTGTTAATATGAGTTGTGAATTATATGGGCCTATGCTCACTGAAAATCATGGTCATTGGTGGTCTTTCTCTGTGCACTAATAAAATTCGGTTTTCCTGGTTTTTAAATTAAAAGTAACATGGAATTGGTTAATTAAGTATACTCAGTTAAATAAATTAAAAGCACCAGGATTAACCCTTTTCTGTGATAACCCCAGTTAAAGCACAGTGGAATTGAAATCATGGAGTGTGTTAAATATTTTAAATCATAAAGTACCAGCATGGGCGTTTCCTGTGTTGGTGGTAGTGGTTTGGTTTTTTTCTTTCACGGGCTGATTACAGGTGACTTTTTGGTTTTTCATGGATGGGATCTCCTATTGTTATACTTTTTCTGGTTGTGAATCTAAGGTTGTGGGGGTTACTCTACTTATATCATGAATTATGGTGGAATCCTCTGTTCTTGAGAAACCATTGGCTTCTGGATTTTGGGGACATGGGGTTGTGTCTCAGGGTTGTTTTGTTTCCAGTACTTTGAGGGATCTCACATGATCCCTAGTTGTTGTGACTTCATAAGAGAACCAGGTGTGAATGAATAAAATACCTGATGTTTTCCTTTCTGCTGATTTTTGTTGATTCATTTGTGAATTTTCCTGTTAGTTGCCCAGTATTAAAGGGATTAACTCATACTGAACAGTTATGAATGATAACTTGAAAAGGGGGACTGGGAACTGTTTATTGTGTGCCTATTTTCTAAGGTAGCAGTGCTTGTGTACCTACTTTTATTTTGTTTGAGGAGCCATAGGTTGGGTTGTGTGTTGGTATATATTTCTATATAATTGTATGTTTTGTGTTTAGTTGCACCCCACCCACATTGGGCACTTAGTGTCGGACACACCATTCCTTGGGGAAGGTATTTTCCCTCTATTTACTCTCTTTCCTGCTCCCTCTTCCCTCGGCTGTGATGGCTGGCGGTGACATTACACCCAAGATTCTTTGGGTAGGTTTCGAATGGTGTGTTGTTAGCCCAGGTATTTTTAGGCAGGGGGTCTGGTTATTGTTTGTTTTCCCAGGTGTCTTTGGGATGAGGCCCAGGTGTTTTAGGGCAGGGATGGATGGTTGTGAGGCCCAGGTGTTTTCAGGAAGGGATGGATGGGTGTGAGGCCCTGGTGTGTGCGGGTAGGGATGGATTGTTGTCAGGCCCTGGTGTGTGTGGGCAGGGATATGTGGTTGTGAGTCCCAAGTGTGTGCAGGCAGGAAGAGTGTGGTAGCATTATAATGCTTTCCATTAGGTATGAGAAGGTATCTAGTGGGGGAAATAGTGGTGCGGGCTACCCAAATGTTTTGTTCTTTTACTATTACCTTACTGCTTGTGTTATTTGGTGAGTGTGGCCGGTGAGTTGGGATGGATAGACTCATTAATAGATGTTGGTTTCTCTGCTTCTCACGGGACTTTAGTACATCTCCCCACTTATGCACGAGATCTATAAGTCTTTTTCCAACTGAGTATGATTTGTATGCTCACCCTATGTTTACTTTCAGGTTTTCAGGAGGACTTCGGAGGCCGTGCGGGACCTTACTAGTCTGGACATTGGAGTTTCTGTTGGTCGTTGTTGTTTTTTCCTTCGGATTTTCTTTTTCTGTTTGTTTATACTTTGGAATTATTATACCTTGTTCAGTTTTATTATTAAAACATGCTTGTAGTGTGGTTTTCTTATGAGTTTTCTATACTTGGTGGTGTTTGGTGTTGAGACTTTCTTTCTCCCAATATTGGTTAACTAAAAAGGGTAATGCCTCCCATATTGTGAAAATGATACACCCTTGGTGCTAGTCACCACTCCGGGGCCTACTGGAGGCGGGACTCAGGGGTCATTATCTCATCTTCGACTTGAAGAAGGAAGGGTGGGGGGCTTTTCCACCCCTTCCATCGTCTTGCTGAAGGCGGGTCGTGACATGGTTTGTGGATTTATTTGGGGGAAATAGTGGAAACTCAATTTATTATGGTTCAGGATTCTAGATGTATTCATCACTCAATATTCTCCATTTTCTAGTATATTAGTGAGATCTAATTAGATTATCTATAAGGATTAATTTTATTAATTTAAATGAGGATGGAAATATTAGTGAAAGGAATTAATCATCCGTTGAAAATAATAATTAAAGGAAAATTTCATTGCTAAATGATGTAGATATAGAAATAATCATATAGAAAGGTGATACTAATCATGTTATTTTGGATGAAGAATACCTTCTTGATAGATTTATGATTTTATAACATTCAATTTAAGCATGATTTATGTCTCCAGTTAGTATAAAAAATGGAATCTAAGAAATCTATCTCAAAATATATCAAATGTTTGGGGTCTAAGGATAAAAAAAGTAATCTAATGGGGAGATGTTATTTCCATATACAATTCCTTTGGAATTACTTATAGCACAATGCATGTGTATTTTGGTCATATCCTTGAATCTAGGTATCATTTTATTTAAAAAATGTGATTTTTTGTTTAATGTATTTTTAATTCGGAATATTAATGTCCAAACATAGATTGAAATCAATGTTATCAACAAGGTTCTGTGGAATCCTTAAATATTATTAGATGTATAATTTGTTATATTCGTTCTAATAAATATGCATATAACTAGTGAATGATTCAAAATTCATTATTATACATGTTTCATAGTGAATATTTCTTTATGTTTATATATAGTCAATTATGTGTTCTTCTCTACATAGGATATATACATTTGACTTTATTTTATATGAGAGGTTTCATGCCTTCTATAAGTCTTTCTATACCATTTGAGATATTAATTATGATTTTCTAAAGATTTTGTATTCTATTTTCATTCTAAAATATGGAACACTAATAAAATCATCAGGAATAAAGGGAGGAATAAATATTATCATGGTGTTCCAGTATTTATGGAATAACATGTTCTGTTTTGAAGGATTATAATAATTGTTATTAAACATAGTGGAATAAATTTAGATCCAAATATAAGGATCTCCCATGAAAGATAAATGAAAATATGAAATAAATAATCAAATAAATAACTAAAAATAAATGTGAGTATGATTCACTAAACAAGGAACTACATCATCTTCCAATGATATAAAATGGGTTTGAGAGAGAACACAAAGTAAAATATGGATGACATCCCACCTTTAGAGGTATCCAAATGTTGCATAAAATGATTTTAAATTTTATATTGGATCTATCCTTCCTCCATTGTATTGTAGTGATTCATGAGAATGAAGAAGAAAAAAGGGTGAAATTGGTCTAGAAATATTTTCCAAACTTGATGAATTAATGCATATACTCATTCATCACATAGTAGTCGTTTAAATAGGAATATAAGTATATACTATAACTTACAGGTAATTTATTTCTACATTATAACACTTGAATAAATACCATGCCCAGTTTTTGAATTTATTAATGTATTGTATTCAATTAATTCCTTCCTCACTCATCTTATGAAACTATTTGTGTAAATGACGACTTAGATATAGAATGGAATTAGTGTAAAGCAAATAAGAAAAAAATATATCAAATGATGTAAAACATAAATTTAATGAAATAAAATATGCATCTCATAAATATATCCTATATAGATATGTGTTTAAGGTATATCTCTTTCAAAACACCTTCTCACTAATTTCTATACGGATTTGGGACAATTAACCTTATATTGTATCATATCAAATAACATGTGAATCCATTTAAAAATTATTTTAGAATATATTCTAAAACACATTTAGAGTATATCTATGATTCAAACTCTATCACAGTCTTGTCAGCCCTAATGTGTGACCCAAAATTACATTATATAATAGAAAATAAATTTAAATCTATGAATACTATATATTAGAAAAGAGTGTCCTATAGAAAATCATTAACGCTACCCAAGATATAAGTGAATTTGGTGTGATATTCATTGAACACACATATCATTTTACATGTGTCCAAAAATTTATATAATTAGAAATGGTAAATTCTCAATTTTACCTTTTCCTTGATACATTATGTGACCATTGAAGATATTTCATGTTAATCGGATATGGCCAAATCATTTTTTTCTCTATCTTCATCATGTAAAATAAAAAAATTATTGAATATCTCACATGTCATTAATACTTATGGAAAAGTACACAACATTGACCTTCTCCAAATTTATATATAATAACTAGATGCATCTACACAATCCCTTAGTTAATATCAATTGAGGTCACAGATTTCATAATCATCATATAAAATTATAATCCCATCTAGGTTAGGCACTCACCAATGACATGATTAACAACACTCCCAACCAACCGGGTATTAGCAAACACAATATGTATACTTGGGTCAGTAGGGTCCCAATGATTTGGGGTTTTCAAGGTTGGAATATCTCTAATTATAGGAAATAAAGACTAAAATATGATCTATGTACCATTATAATTAAAAATACATCCATGTTGAAAAACAATGTTAGTAAGTGTGTAAACAAAAGGAACATATTTTTTGTTTTGTGCCTCATGAGCACATTCTATATCTCTATAAAATAATTGTATTCATGATAACATTATATTTTCATCATAACCGATATTATTCCATGAAAATTATCATTTATGAATAAACTCAATGTCATTGTTTGACAGTTGAATTATGATTACTATTTGTTAAATATATATTCATTCATTCATTTTTATAGAAAATATTAAATAATTATATAATATTGGTTTACTTAAATATGATACATTTTAATATTATTAAAAATATTAATAATATTTTAATAAATAAATAGAAGCCACATTTTATCAACTAATATATGATAAATGAAAGATTATATTTACATTTTCTATGCTTTCGAGGTTTTTTTAATATTTTTACATTATAAGTAATTATTATCACATCTCTATGTAACCAAATGTTAAACCTCTCCCACAAAACAATTTTGTGAGAATCATCTATAAAGTGAACTAATTTGAATAATGGTAATATTTAGGAATTAATTTCATAACTATTCAATCTCATAAAAATATTTGAACTTCTTAACATAAAAGCATCATATTTTATGATTTCAACTTATATTGTCAACTTAGAACTCATTCTATGTGCATCGTTATCATCACTAGAACACTGTTACATCAAACTTTTTCATTGAAATAATAGAACTATTTAGATTTGGTTTTACAAATATGACATAACCCTCATATGATATTATTTAAAGTTCAATTTTAAATTATATTGGTGTAATTTTTTATTTGTTAACTTTGAACTTAATTATTTCCAAACATACTCCTACTATCACCTTGGATATTATATTTTTTATAGTATCTTGCTATGATAAAAAAATAACTTTTTGTTAACAAAATAACATTTATTTATTTTTAGTATCATTATTAAAAAAAATTAATTATATTATATATCATATTCTATGTTGTTGGAAATTTTTTATTTTAAATTAAAACTATTATAATATGCATTTAGTGCCACATACCATCCAAAATAAACTTTTTATGAAATTCATTAATGATATGGATATTTTGTAGAGTTTCAAAAAATATTTCAATTATATCATAAATAATTCATTCATGTTGAATTTTTTGAATTCCATTATGAAATCCATAGGTTTTATTGAACATGATTGACTTCATTAAGTGACATTGTTAAAATTTTCAACCAACATTTCTTCAACCAGTTCGAACATTAATGTACTTTTACTATTTATATGAAATGTTATAACATATACATCATATTATTAGATCCTATATATTTCCAAAAATTTGAAAATTTCATGTAAAACTTATTTAAATTCAATAATATTGTAGGAATGAATTGATATATAACAATAGTATTAATCCCCCAACTAAAAGAATCCATTTTTTGTCTCTCTTTAATGGTTGTTATATAATTACACAAATCATAAATCACATGTATTAAAATATCAATATAATTTCATTTAAAAAAATATTATTTAAATTATCTTATCAAGAGGTGAATGATATAAAAATACTCATTTTATTGAAATGTATTCCAAGAATGATGCATCCATATTATAAATGACAAATACATTACTCTATTACATGATATAAAAAATCAAGACTCAAATATTTTCATCTTCTAACATTCTATATATATTTAAAACATATGTATATCATATAATTAACATCATAGGTCTATTAGAATAAAATTATTTATTTATATAACAATTAAAGTTTTAAGAAAACCATTAATCTCATATAATCTTCAACATATTCAGTAATTTTTAATATCAGTTATCATACCGAATCATATTGTGTATATGAGAGAGAAATTCCTGAAATCATTGACATTCCCACTCATATTGAATACATGGGTGGATACTATGATTCCATTGTAATTATTTATATAATGACTTTGAAAAAATAAATAAATCACTCTATACTTCTAGAAGCATCCACAATCACATATTGAACAACTTTAACACGTTTTTATAGATGAAGGAAATGTTCTGATGTATTGAATTTTTCATAGGAATATTTCTTATATTTTTAATCATGCATAAATACAATACATAAGTTATTAGTATTGAAACATAAATACATTATGATTATATTTATGAAAGATCTACCATAAATTTTAGTTAGATTATTATGATGATATTATCTATGACATAATATTTTATAAGATGAGTATGATGTATTATTGAAAACATTATAAAGTATTTTTTAAAAGGGATCCTACTAACATGATACCCCCTATAAATTTTATTTTTTTCTTTTAACGGTACAAGATCTATATTTCACTAACCTCTAGGTCTCTTCAGCAATTTTTATTTTTAGAATCTTATATAAGGTATTATTCCAATAATATCTTGTATTAGTCATAAATAGTAGATAATACATCTATTTGACCAATCAATCATATAGATAAACTAAACTATATTCCTCTGTTAAACTAATCCCATTAGAGACCTATGGATAGGGTCACCCAAAGGAAATTTTTTTGAACCATTAATGAATATTATGGATAAAAGATTAGGTGAATTGTAGTTTTAAAAAATTCATCTACCACAAAACCCAAAACAACTTTTGTAAAACAAAAATAGACTGAACAATCATCCCATGATCAAAGTATTGATATAAAACTAATATGTCATTTGATAAATTATATTTATCAATTCGGACCACTTAAATTATAATAAAATAAATATTACAAAGATTAATAAAAAATAAATTTTCAATAATAAATTACATAGAAGAATATAAAAAATGTATAAAAAAGTAGTATAAAATATTATAATAATAAAATAATGACCTGATGAAATTATAAAATAAATCATACACTTCATCCTAGATAGTTATGTATGTAATAAATCCTAACATAAGATATCCACATTTTCAACATAACAATAATGTTTGTATTTACACTTCTGGAAAGACATCGATAAAAATATCAAAATATATTTGTATTCCGATTTCCTAGAATCTCTCAATACAATGATTATTTTCAAATATTTCTTCTAAAAAAATTAAATCCCTCGATATGATGACTGGTGTCATCTCTATCTTTTAATACCCTAGAAGCCCTCGATCGACATGATCTATATAACCCATCTCTCTTGCCCAAAAATTACTAGAACAAAACCCTGGTTAGAACAAGTGAATATGAATGAAAAAATGTTCTAAGGATTTTACAATACCTCACATGGAATCATTAGAATGCATCTCTCCGTAAAATTAAAAGGTATAATAATGATATGTTTTGGGAGAGAGCAATCTCAGAAATGTTGAGTTGAAAATTCATCATCTCTAAACTCCATGAATAAAATCATATATATTAGAATCCCATTAATAAAATTATGTTCCCATAATCTCCTAGTGGTTTTCAACAACTTGAAATGATCTTAGCTAGATATATCAATAAAATTTCTACATCTGATGTCGTTTTGATAGCTCCACAACAATATTGTTACATTTTAGCGTGAAAGTTAGTTGTAACCATAACTATGATGGAAAACTAATTATTCTGATGTAATAAAAAAATATTTGTTATGGAATTAACCTATAATACAAAAATACATAAAACCATCACACTTATGGACAAGATATAATCACACTGATGGAAAATATATCATCATACTGATGGAGTAAATATCATTATACCAATAGATAATTGATTTTTATACCAATTGATTAGATATCATGACCTTGATATACTAGATATTAATATATTGATGGATTTGATGTCTTCACATGAATATATAAGATATAGTCATAGTGAATTACTAAATATCATCAATATGATGGACCAGACTTTTATGAAAGCATTGGATATACACTATTTCATTCCAATGTATCAGACTTATATGGAATGTTTATATTCAAGTAGTTATGAATTTTTTATACATACAGTAATAGAAGATATTTTTAATAAAATGTTCTATAACTCGGAAAATAAAAATTTAGTAAAACATAATTTTATGAATGTGTTGTGATTTTCAGAACCATGGATAGAAAGGGTAGAATATAAAATTTCTACTCAACAATATCCCCATTTATTTAAAATAAAAAATCCAAAAACTTAATAAAAGATATGTATAAATTTAAAACTATTAAATTCCATTTACTCATTTGGAATCATATATGTTATATCCCAATTTATTTATGAATTCTTCATAGTTAAACAACTTATTATTGGAATAATGCGTTGACATATCTTGTTAAAATAAAACACCCCGGAATAAAATATACCCCCAAACATATTTCTTGATTTCTCTTTTATGAATATATCAAAATATTAATACCAATTTACTCCTCTAAAAAATTCTTCCCCTTTCTAATTTTAAAAAAGAAAAATAAAGGTAAATTTAACTAAAATTTAATGACTAACAATTACAGAAAAAAAATCAAGAAATTTAAAAATTCACCATAATGATAATATAGTGAGAACATTAGTATAATTATTTTTGGAAATCATTCACTAAAATTTATTATTGGAATAACATTCAAGATTTCATTCATTAAAAAAAATTGAATTTTATAATAGGATTTATCTGTTTATTGAATAAATTAATATTTTTTATAATGATTCCTCATGATAACATTCATCTTCTTGAACTCCTTATGAATTATATTTTTATATTTTTCATCAGGATCTAGATTCAACAGCCTTTCTTCCATGAATTAAAATCTCCAAACTTCTTGTTTATGTTTGTAAAGTTATTCTCTCAAATAATTGTTCTCTAAACATTCCATTTTTAGCACTTTGACTTCTTCTTATAGTAATGAAATTTATTAATTTAGATCCCAAATGTCCTGATGTAGATACATGTTTATGGAATTTAAATTTTCAAATAACTAAATCATTTCATCAATATAAAAAGATAAATTTGGAAAATATTTATTGATTTCGAAAGTAAACTTCTTAAGAATAAAAAATTGTTCATCATGAATAACCATATCATTTCTTGTATCTCAAAGCCATATGATAATTTCTTTTACTTTTCTTATTTATTATGTAAAATCTATTTTAAAATATTCAAATGTTGATTAATTATGTTCAACTATATCAACTAACTAATTTAATTCATCTAATTTTCATATGACATGAAATCACATATTAACACTTTTTTAACACAATTTAATTTATGGATAGAACGTAGTGGAATTGACCAATTTCATTAAACATTTAATAAATTTTTTAAATTCAAATTTGATAAATTTATTTTAATTAGTTATATGTGATTCTATTGAGACTAATGATACATCAGACACACACCTCATTAAAGTTCCTACAGAAATTTTTACCTTCTCTTCTAGTTTTTCTTTTTTATTACTGTACTCTAGAACTTCCATAAAATGTATATTTTTATTATAATCTAAAATTTTCAATAATCCTATATAATACTACTTATTTTCAATTTATTTTGGTGAACTTTATTCTTTTTTATAGATAAGACCCAAATCCATTTTTTTAGTTTTAAAGTCATTTATTGAGTTAAAACTCCTTTTCCCCTCTTCATATTCATATTCTTATTTATATTTCTCTTCAGAATAAGTCAATTTAGAACTATTTTCTTCAATTTAATCATCTTTTAATCTTGCTAATGAATCTTTACATCTATATTATTATTATTTTACTTCTTGACTTAGTACTTGATCTCAACAATATTTTATGAAACCTCTTATCCAACTTCAACTACTTTTCCAATAAATTATAAATTATAATTTAATCTTCAAATGTTCTAACCACTTATTTTACTAATATATATTGAGGGATAAAAATTCCAATAGATAGATAAACTATAACCAAATGATAAATGTGTTGAAAAACTAAAAAAGGGGATATTGAAATTACATGTTATCTATCCTATTTATCAGAAAGAACATCTCTATGTGTCATTTGGATCCCTTTCAATAAACCCAAAATCTATTTTCTTTGTGATGTCATTTCATTTTTTTCTATTTTTCTCTTTATACATTAATGCGTCTTGAGTTATTTCTATAAAAGATAATGCTTCATCCTTATCTGACACAAATTTTAGGGTCCCCTCTAATATTATTGGAAACATTATTAATTATTTCATCATAAGATTCATTAATCATATTTTTTGGATTTCTTTTGTGGATATAGTGGAGATAAAAAAAACTTCTCTTCCATTAAACTCTCTCTGTGGGTTTTGAACATCATCATTGGATGTGACTATGTCTTATTTGTCTGTATATTTAATGTGACCCAAATAAAAAACATGATTCATCATAGATTATTTCTCCTCACTGATCAATTATACCCTCTACATCATAGAATCTACTTGATTTTTAATTTATATCCCTTACTTAAAATTCACCAACAATTTATTTATAAAGTAAGGAAAATGAATAATCATCTATTTTATTAAAATATTTTTTATTTCCACCCATGATATTATAAAATATTTTTTAAAATTAATTTTCCTCATATTAATCAAAAAAATTAGAAAAAATAATATATAGTACTTTTAGGGTGTCTCGATCACCCTTCCATGGTATCATATACCCTTGAAATTATAAGAATACATATCCTATAACTAGTTTAATATGAATTTCCTTCTTTAGTTTCTAAGAAATGTGGAAATAAAAAATAGTAATATTATTGGTTTAAAAAAACAAACTTTAGTGGATATTTGTCGATTACAAGATAAGGTTCATCTTCTAAAAGAACATTAACAATGTTTAAAACTTTTTTAATAAAAAAGTTACACTTTTGAGAAAAAAAATTAAAAACTAATAACTAAAAAAATAATCATATTTACTAAATTCTACCGAAAAAAAATTCATTAACAATTGGGGGATAATGAAGATCACAATGTTCTTTTTTTCACTCAAAAATTTTTCAATCCATGAAAATAAATTTTTCCCTTTAGAAAAAAAAATTGTCATAGATTTTATTTTCTATTAAACTTCCTTTCAACACTTATAGATTCATAATTTCGTCCAAAGACATAATCTTTTTAACCAATTTTATTGAAAAAACATGTTCAGGTGAAGCAATTTTTGATTGGATGAATTCCAAAGTATCAGACTAACTATGAGATTGAAAGATGATGGTTGAAAACCATTCTGATATCTGATGTGGTATATAGTGACCCAAAAACCTATTTATATTCATTGAGTAGTTATTCAAATACCTCAGATCTGACATCTCATATTCACAGTCAAATAATGATCAAATAGATTAGAAATTATCCTGAATAAATTAAAATATAATTATAAACTATTAATATTTTTGAAAAATACTATTAGACTATGTAATTTTCAAGAAGGTTAATCTTTATGACTTGTTTTAATGATTGAATATTTATAAAATATAAAAAAATATATAAAAATATAAAATAACAGTAAAATATAAGAAATAGTTTATTAAAAATAGATATTAGCTTTTGGAGTGAAGATATGAATTTATATAATAAGGTTATTTTGGTAAATTGTTCTTGTTAATTTAAAAAAATAAAGAAACTAAAATATTTTAAAATAATTTTTTTTCAAGATAAACATAAAATTTTGAAAAAAAAATATTTACATATTATGGGAAATTTTGAAAATTTATAAAAATTAATGAATCCAAAAACAAATGTAAATAACTAAATATTATTTGAGAAAATAATAGATTTTTATAAATACAAATCATATGTACTAAGACATTGAAAACAATTTAATTAGTAAAAGGATTGTTTTAGATAAGATTTACATAAGATTGATCATTTTATATTGGTCATCCCTAACTTATATTTAATATATTCAAATCTATCTAAACAATGTGATTTAGTGAAAATATTTAAAATTTGTTATTGCGTTCTAATGATTTGTAAAATTATATATAATTTTTGTGTGTGATCACAAAGGAAATGGTGTTTTATATCTGTATTCTTTTCTCATGAGTGATATTTTGGGTTTTAAGATAATTTTATGAAACTTATTCTTCCACACAATATTATATTTTTATTAAAACTCATGTCTTACAATGGGTGTTTTTGTTGCAACCATAAACATGAGCATAATAACTTCAAAAATCCATATATTCATATTTAGTAGTAGAAAGTTCTACTGAGTGTTGAATCTTAAAATACGAAGGAAAAAAATATGCTCCTACGGAATGAAATGTTTTAGAAGTAATTTTTTTAATTATTTTACAACCACTAAGGTAATCATCTGAGAAAAATTTAAAATTAAAATAATTCCTAGAAGAGTAAAATAAACCACAATCAATAGTACTCTTAATTGAATAAATAATTAATTTATATAATTTATTGTGGGATTTTTTTTATTTTTTTGATATATTTTACATAATCATACATAAAATAATAAATATGGAATCCTAGATATTATTTATAGTAAACTTCCAATCATGCCTCTTAAATATCTTTTTATTAACTCATTTACTTGATTCATCAATATATAAATCAAATGTGGTTTGGATAGGAGTACCAATAGTTTTTGTATTATTATTTTGTAATTCCTTTGGATGCTCTTATATATAATTTTATAGAGTCATAAATTTTCCTCATTTTTTTTGAAATTTGAAAACCTAGAAAATAAATATTTTCTTCCATCATGTTCATTTCAAACTGATACTTCATAATATCTATAAATTATTATGTTAAATGTTTTTGATTTGAACCAAATATAATATCATAAACATAAACTTGATCAACAATGATTTTTTAGAAACTACTTTTATAAAAAAACGTTGTATACATATCTCCCTAAATAATGTTGTCTTGTAACAAAAACCCAATTAATCTACCATATCAAAACTAGAGGCTTATTTGAGTTCGTAAAGTGTGTTAGTGTGTTTAAAACTAGTTTTTAAAGTTTATATTTTAAATACTAGATTGATTTTTCTACAAAATCTTACTTATATACATATCCATTAAAAAAATATCACTTCACATAAATTTATAATAGTTTCAAAATTATGAATTAAGAATATACTTAAAGTATATGAATAACATGAAATATTACTACTGGAGTATATGTTTCTTCGTAATATTTTCCCACATATTGATTATATACATTAGAAAAATTTCTTTATTTATAACCAACTATTATTCCATTTTCATCACATTTCATCGAACAAATCCAATTTACTCCAATTACATATCTATCATTAGGTCTTTCAACCAATGCACAAACATGATTCCTCTAAAATTTTTTGAGTTCATCATGAATTTCGTTTATCGAATATTCAAAACCTAAAGCCTCATCATGAATATTATGTTCAAACTAAGATAAAAATGAAAAAAGTCTATTTCATTTCTTAAAGAAATTTTTGTTATTACTAGTCAATCTCCATTGACATTAATAATATCCCTTGCCTAATTCATACGAAACAACTAATTTCATGGGTTTGTGAGAATATGTTATTTAAAAACATGTTGAAATTTTTATTGAGGTAAAACTTCAAAAATATTTTTTCCATTTATTTGATCATGAGAATAAATTTCTAATATAGGTTGAAAATCATTTTTTAAAATAACTTCTGAATATGTTGGTTCAGGTTATTTGAAAAATTAAATGGTTGGTTTCATGAAAAATGACATGAAATGTTTCCTACACAAAAATTATATCTTTATTAAAACACCAATATTACATACTAGTTATAGGATGACACAAATATATCCCATTATTAGACTTTAGTACAAACTTATATATATTTTCATTAGTATTTATAATGAATAATTTTCATCCAAAAATATTAAAGTAAGAAATTTTTGTATTCCTTAAATCCCACAAATTATAATCAGTATTATAAATAAAAATTCATATTAGAATAATATTTATAATATAACATGTAAAACTTACTAATTCATTATAAAAATAGTCAACTACTAATTATTCACTGATCATTGTTCTAATAATCTCTTGAATAATTATATTTTTTATTTCAACAACACCATTTTTTCACTATTATAGGTTCCCAAAATTTATATATAATACCATTTTACTGAAAAAATTTAAAATATTTATTTTAAAAATTCTCCACTATGATCTCTATTAATAATTTTTAAGGAGATTTTTTTCTTTCTTTATTCATTATACAAAAGATGTAAAAAATGATTTAGACTTATTCTCTTGCAAATAGACCCAAGTATATCTACTGTAGTAATAAACAAAAAAAATACATAGTATTTTCCACTAATACTTTGTGTTTTATATATGACTAAACAAGTATTTTTGTAAAAACTACAAATAATCAAATGTTGAGATTTCACTAATAGATTTAAAACATAAACTGTTTGGATTTTTGAATTGAAAAGGACTAAAAACTTTTGATGTGACAATCCTATATTATGGTATATTTTTAACCATTCCTTTCCGAGAAAAATTAGATAATTATTTATCATTATAGTCACCTAATATTCTATTCTATAACATTTATTGGTCTTCCATTACACTAAGTAATGATAGATCATGGGTCCCAATGTCTTCTAACATTAATGTGAAAACATTAACATGCCTATTGGTAGAAATAATATATTCATCTTTAGAACTATCAAAAATACATTTATCATTACTAAAGATGACTATATGTTCCACATCACATAGTTGTATTTTTCTAATAACATTTTTCTATTTAAAAAAAATTGAAATTAATGTTTGAAAAAGTATAATAATGTTAATTATTATGATAATGTATCATTGATCGTTATCATATAAGGTTAAATTGACACATATCGTCATTATAATATTATTTAAGTAGACTTTTTAAATCAATGTTCCTAGAGAAACCACTAACCACATACCAAATATTTTTTTATTTGAACATTCATTATTTTCATGAATGAAAAAAATATAATTTTTGTTTCCAAACCTTCTTGGGATAGGTATTATTAGAAAGTAAAATTCATGGAATCCACATTTATCTAAAAATATTATGTTGATAAAATGATAATTAATTTTAAAAATAATATTTTTGATATAAAAAATAATGAACTTTATTCAATGAGTAATGTTTTTCGGTGAACTTCACTTCGACATTAAATGAAAAATTGAGAACTTTGAAAATAATGAAATTATCATAAAAAACAAGTTTTAAATAACAAAAAATCATTTTTGAAACATATATATGTGGTATAATATGATTACACTTCATATAAATATTTTAAATACCATTACTAATAATTTTTAGAAGATTTTTAAAACTATAAATTTTATGATTTAGTTATACAACAACATTTTTCCCCCAGTTGTAGTTGTATTTGAACAATGTTTTACAATTTCATTTTTCAAATTAGTTTTTTTGAAATTATACATCTCAAGTTCATTTGTATAATTAACTTTATCAATGTTTTATTTTTATAAATCTTTATGAAGATCTTATATATCAATTTTCCAAATCAAATTTTATGGATTTTCATTCTAATGTTTTTTCTTCTAGAATATCATTATTTTTATAATTCTTTAAATTCACTTTTTTTAATAATTTTTTAAATTCTTAAACTTCATCAAAACTAGGTAAATAATTATTTTACTAATATTAAGAAGAATATTAATTAAAATACATATATATATTATAAAAAAAACCATTATGTATGAAATTCACATTTATGGTATGATTTTTATGTGATTTTGTAGTTAACTTATTCATGATGCATTTGTTAACCTTTGGAATATCAATATATAATCGGATATTATTCGGTCCTCAAAATCGAGTATATAAATAATTCATAGATGAAATATATCCACCATTATTACTCCATGTATATAAGGATTTCATACATTTATTATTTCATTTATTATAATATAAATGAAATTCTTATAATAATTTATTTCCTTATTATCATTTCTATTCAGATTTAAAAAATATGATCTAATATGTCCATTGTTATTGCAGTCATAACTTATCTATTCTTAATAATCATTTTTATCACCTAAATCATTATAATCTTATTATATATGATTTGTAGATAGTTATTTCAAAAAATCATGTAAATAGTTTTCATAATACTATCTAATTCTTTTTCTAAGTGTTCATATGATCTATAATCTAACTCAACAGCAAAATTGATCTTTCTCAAAAAATTCACAACTTTCACAGAAGAATGAACTGTATTGGTAACATTAAAATTAGTTAAAAGTGAAATCCCTCCATTAATTTTCTACATTTTCTCTATATCTCTTATCAAACATTCCATAAAACATAAAATATTTCATGTTAAACCATCAAGAGTAAGTTGAGAAATCCTTCTTGTATAAGCCAATGAATTTCCTTTTTTACTTCCATTCACTGAGAAATATTTTAATAATATTTTCCAATATGATTCCATAAGTAATATCATTCTCACATAGAGATAGAAATCATATTAAAATAGTAATAAATATTAGATTCATTGTAGAAACTATTTCATAAGCTAAATAATTGAAATCTTGATAATCATCTTGAAGCATATCTCTTCATATTTAAATAAAATTAGAAGATCCCAAATATGTTTCTTATAGTTTCTTCTATATAATTATTTTGGATTCCCAAGAGGATATATGATTATAAATGTTCATATTCATAGAAACAAATTGAGTGTTCATTACTCTATAACTTAATCGATATTCAAGATTTTTCTAATTTTTTAAAGTAGTAACTTCTTTCTCAGAAATTTTATAACTTCTCATCAATATAAGAGTGTTTTCAACACCTTTGTTTATCACAATATTTTATATCATATCTCTTAAATATTCATAATCATTACTAATAAAATTGGTATTTTACTATGATTCAAAATATCAAGGGCATTAATATTTAAACATACTATCTTTTCAATAAAGAAACTCTTTTTCTACAATACATGTTAGTGTAAAATAATTTTCTAAAAATATTTTATAATTTTTTAAAAAACATTATAAAAATATGGTATATAATAAAAGTAATATATAAGCTCTTATAGCTGTATCACATTATTTGATTCCAATTGTAGGATCATAATAATATTAAATTGATACAAGAGTGGTGAATTGTAGTTTAAAAACATAAACTAACACAAAACCAAAAAACACTTTTGTTAAAATAATATGACTCAGCAATCATCCTATTATTCTAGTGCACATATCAGATTCAAAATTCATTATAGAAATCAAATTTATTAATCATACTAATAGATAGTCTGATAAAATAGATATTAGAATTATTTATTAAAAAACATTCTAATATAATTTTGAATGAAGAATATAAAACATGATAAAATAATTATTCTGAAGTATTATAATAAATTAATAATGAATTTTAGTATTTAGAAACTAAATTCTACTCTTTAACATTAAGAATTATGGAATTGAAAAATCATGACATAAGGTATCCACATTTTTCTACTTATCTTTAAGGTCTTTCTTTATACACTATAAAAGTACTGGATTCAAATACTGAAATTTATATGTCTTCCAAAACAATATCAGTCTTTGATATGATGATTGATTTCATCTCTATCTTCTAATACCCGAGAATCCCTAAAAAAGATGATTAGTTTCAGCTTTAACTTCTAATAAACTGGAATCCCTCAATCAGATTGATCAGTATAACCTGTATTCCTATCCCAGAATCCCTCAATGTAAATCTCTATTAGAACAAGTGAATAAAAAATAAAATATATTATATGGATTACATAGTTCCTGAATAAAAATTCATAGAAAAACTCTATGAAAATTTAAAAAGCATAAGAATGATTTGTTTAGGGAGAGAATAATATCAAACATATTGGATTGAAAATTAATCAACTCTTATATCCTTAAATAAACTACTATTTATAAACATCCCTCTAACATACATATTTTCCATGAATCTCAGATCTGGTTGAAATGACCTCAATTGATCTTTACTAGACATATCATCAAAATCATTCCATCTGATGTCATTTTGATAGCACCACTAAAATTTTGTTAAAGTTTAATATAACATGAAGAAATAACTATAACTCTGACTATAAAATATGTATTCTGATGGATTAACACACCAGTTGAATGGAATTAACATTTCATACCAATAGACATAAAATAATCAAATTACTAAATATAATCACATTGATAATGAAGTTATAATCATACTGATGGATTCAATGTTTTAATATCAATAGATTACATATTGATATACATATTACATAGATATTGTCACATCAATATATAGATTATTATTATACTTATTAATTAGATATTGTCAGACCAATATATAATATATAGTCATACTGATAGATTGGATATCTTTAATCATAGGGACTGGACTTACATCAATATTATGGATTAGACTCCTTTCACATTGATGAATCATAATTATATAGGTCATTTATATTCATCTACTAAAAATGTATTCCTATGTTTGGTAAACAAATATATTTTAAAAAAATAATAATAAACCCTGAGAAAAATATATAATAAAACATATTTTTAGAATGTGATGTGATTTTAAAAAAAATTATAGAAAGGGTGGAATGTAAACATTCAAATCAAGAAATGAAAAAAAAAATATCATATAAGGGATAATCCGGGAGTTTGTGACATTATAATGACCTTCACTAGATGAAAACTCAGAGTTAGTTATAACTTGATTTCATTACAAAATATAATATAGGAGCACAAAACATTAGCATGACCAACATGATTGGATGATCGATGTCCTGAGAGGTTTTGATTTTAATGGAATGTAATACATAGTTTTAAGGGTATTTAATATTATTATCTTATCTCATGTTATTCCTTTTTATGTATTCATGCATGTAATTTTTTTTTTTGGAATCTTATTTCCTATACAAAAAATATGTTCATACAATATTTATGTTAAATTATTTACACATCCCACTAGTTTGTGTTAATTTCCTAAAAATAGAAGTCAAACATATTCATAAATATCCTAATGAATCATATATATAAGGTACATTATAACCTCATGGAAATTCACAGATTTATCTACATGACTAATCCTGTATTAATAGGTATCAAACCCCATTCACCATCCTAGATAAGGAACAACCCTAAAGGTAGGTTGATAGTATGACTGCAAGACCCTATACCAGGGATAATTAAATCATGATAGAATATAATTAATAATAAATCTAAAATAATAGAAAACTATATTAAATAAGAAATTTATGTTTATAACTTAATTTACAAACTGAGTTCAATGTAGATGAAAAAATAAATTCATTACCATACCAAACATAAAATGTATGGAAAAATATTAAGAGAAGTTTTACATATTACAATAGAGCATACACACCCATTAAATTTAAAGAAAATACTAATAAAAAACAATAAATCATGTAACAAATAATCAATTAAAATATTTAAACTTGATATTTAAATATACAAACAGCTAAAAAATAAAATATTATTATAAAACCTTTTAGAATTTTATCTTTAAAATTTTGGAAATTCCATAATTATGAATATAAACATTTTATATAATTTAAAATATGAACTGTTTCATTTTTATCATTATATACAATTTTAATTTTAAATATATATTATTTTATGATATATAAACAAGTTATAATTCAATCTCTATTATAGAAACTTTTTATATAATCTAGTATAACATATTTAGTCTATAATATCCCAGGTAATGATTGAATAAGTATTTTTCATATTTATTAATATTTATGAATTAGATACTAATTCATATATTAAATGGGGTTTAATTTTTAATAAATTATTTGACACATAACATGAGATTCATTGAAATCGTTCATTGCACACAACACTGAGTTATACCAAACAATAATATAATATTATGGAATTTCTTCTACCATTTAATAGAATATGTGGTTTAAAATTATATATTGACTCTTTTGTAATTTTTATATGAAAAAATAAACTACATTTTATTAATTAGAATTTCAATGTTTTCTTTGGGTGAATTTTGGTTATTTTTCCATGAATTTCGTATTTTGATGAAGGTTAAAAATTTAATTTTTTAAATTGAAAATTTCATTTTTCATATTATTTATTTATTTAGTTAAATTATGATTTAAATTGGTTTTAATGTATAATTAGGAAAATATTAAATCTATTAATAAAATTTAGTTCATTTTTATCATTTTCAAATTGAAATGTTATATAAAAACATAACAAACTTTTCATCATATTCACTTTAAAAACCTAAATTTTCATCCCTTCTATGGGATTAATTTTAAATTAATTTTTGAAACCTATATAATTGGAATTTTGAAAAACAAATTTCATATTTGGAATTTAAATAATTTATATATTTTAATAATTTTAAATCGGATTTTGACAAAAAAAATATTCGTGAATGAAATTTAAATTAATAACAACAATTAACGTAAAAATGAAGCTACTTAGGTGTTAAACATTAATATTAAGAGTACAAATGAAATATAAACATTTAAAAACCCAATTTTATGGACACTATTTGAAAATATTAGATCTTTAATCAAATTCAGTGAATAATTGTAGTCACATGATGCAAGGTAGACCTCCCAATATTTTTTAGCTTTTTATATTTACAAGAATAATAATCTCCCTGCACTATAAAAAGGAATACACCCTATCCTATTTATTCACAACTACCAAGAAATTTATAACATAAAAGACCTTCTCAAATTATCTCCTTATAACCCTCCTATCACCCTAGATTACTCAATTTAATCATACATTCATACAAGAATTCCTATTGGTGAAAACTAAAAGAAGTTACCCAAAAAATCGTCAATGTTCTTCAATATGAATTTCTATTTTATTTCATTATCCTCCCATTAGTTTATAATTATTACTTTATAATATAATAAAATATGTATCCAAAATATTTTTATTTGTTTTCATAATAATGTTTTCCTAACAACTACACACACTTCTATAAAATGGGTAACAAAATTATCGTTCATGGGTATTACAGACTACTGCCTTGCAAAACAATGTCATTCATTTTTCCATTACCAACACTCATGGTTGGGAATTATGATTAATAAAATAATTTTATATGATATATATATATATATATATATGACATTTATTATTTATTAATAATAATGTAGTTGTAATATATACATACCTTCATTATATTCAATATTTTTGGACTACAATAACATCATTTGTGGACGTGTGGACTGCCTCTTAATCCATGCGATTTGATACGTTCACACATTACATGGAATTTATTAATTATGATTTTAAGTATAGATATATGAAATATATGAAATTTATATTATATTCATTACATAATTAAGTTTCTTAAAATAAAATAATTCATTTTATTTTTTACCATTTTGATACATTAAAAATGTTTTAACGTTATTCAAGGAAGTGTGGAATGCAACCTCCTCGATGTGATATGATTCAGTTTACATAAAATGAAATCTATATATATTTATATATTAATTAATAATATGTCAGTTGTGATATAATGATAATTTTTGGAAGATATATTTTACTTAACTTATTTTCATAATGGTCATTTAGAAATGAGAACATTACTCATGTGTACGTATGACCTATTGTCTCTATAACTATATCATTGGTTCATTTTTCATAAATATATTTCATGATTTATTTTAAATGTATAATTTATGAATAAATATTATAAGCATAACTTGATTATTTTTTTGTATATTTTTATATAATTACCTACTTACCCCAACCTTAGTCATTTTAACACATGAACCAGATTTGGTAAAAAAACCCGATGTAAACATAATTGTTTATGTAGATGTATCAAACACATTAATAAGTGAAATAAAATTAATTATAAACAATAAAAGTTTATTGAATCTAGTAAAAATTTAACATATGTTAATTATTCCAGAATAAAAATACATACATTCATTTTCAGACAAAAAGTAATCTATTCTCATCTCACTTTTTACATATGTGAGATAAATTTCATAGTCACCACATACTTATTTTTTAATGTCTATCTACTGAACATTTTGATATTTTATATAATTAATTCTTTTATCCTAATTTTATTTAAATGAATCATTTTAAGATTATTACTTTATTGGTTTCCAATTGTCATGAACCTAGCCAAGATGCCATCCACCCTGACAACTAATCGAGTTAGAGACATGGCCTGAAGGGCATTCCCAATCCCTATGACCTGGAAACTAATGAGGGAATCAATGTAATCTCCATGAGAATGATTTATTTACCATATAACTAGGAGAAATTAAAATAAATAAATATAAAAAAAGATGCAATAACTAATCAAAATTAAATATAAAAAATGTTTCAGATACAAATACAACTGATCAATGCTCAAACTAAAAAGAAGAAGACCAAACAACAACTAAAAAAATTCTCATGTGACCTCATGGTCACTACCATCCACAAGAAAACCCACCACAAGATCAACCTTCTCCTTGTATGATCACATGAACTTAAAACCTGATCATGTAAAATAGCCTTGGTCTCCTAACACTGAATGGTATAAGTAGGGTGTGATCTTAACACCTCAATAGGTAAAGACCACAAAATCCTTGTGTTTCCTCATATAAAAATTTTCAATCAACAGTAGATTGAAATAGAAATGTAAAACAAGGTTTTTTGTAATTTTAATAAACCTACAAAAAATCCCTTTTTAAATAACACACCACCTCTCTATTTTAAAAAAGTTCTAACATTTTACAACCCAAACCCAAACAAGAATTTAAAATAAAAAAATCCATGGACATACTAAAACTAAACAACAAAAAAATTAAAGTAGTGAAATATATTTTTAAAAAATAAATATAGATATTAAATGGTGGGAATTTCTTAAACATCCTATGAAAAATCCCCAGACGTACTAAATTTTGACTCACTTACAAACTTATGGTTCTTCTTCAAAGTCTATAACCAACTGAGTACTCTAAACGATCCAAACTGATGGCATGTCCCACCAAGCCTTAAATTCTCAATGGGGTACCAACATGTCTTATTTGGGTAAATAAGAAACCATCACTCATTCCTATAAAAGATTCCTAGGAAGCCCATGGTATTACTATACTGTGTAAGTATGATTCCCTTTCACATGTGACTCTCCTTACCTACCACCACTGCACTTGCCTACCCGAAACACTAACATCACTCATGTAATAAGCCATATTAAAAAGTCCTCCAAACGGATTCCTTTAATAATAAAAAAACATTCACAAGTGCTAATGGGGCCACCACATAACATGATCTTTCAAATAATTTTCTCAAAACATATTAAAGATCCAACCAGGCATTTGTACTCTGAAAACAACAATTCATTTTCAAAACATTATAACATTCCATCTGAGCCTTTAACATTACCAATTCCAATGCATTACATAATTTTTCCTATCTATATCCAAAACAAAATGAAACACAAAATTCAAGTTTACAATTCCAAACTAGACAATGAATATTTTAAAACTCGAACCACATCAAAATATACAAAAAGGCATTTTCATTGGAAATCCAATTCCATTTCTAATAACAATTCAAGACAAATTTAAATCCAAAAACATTATTAATGATTCCAAACATTATTTCTTATAATTTAGAAACAATCCATTTCTAGAAGTGTTATACAGAGATTAACTTCAAATAAATGTGTGAAACCGCATTCATGTCTTTTAGAAACCATGTAACCCTTAGTAAAGCATTATGTGTTTCAATAAAGGGTGTAGGATGGATAAGTGTTTTGAAATTTGGTGTTTAAAGTTGATAAAATTAATACCAGAAAATTATCATTTGTGTTCCCATCCATGTGAGCAACTACGAACACAAAACTTTTCCCATATCAAATTTCACACCATGAGTATCCATGAAGTCTTCCAAAAACTAACATTAATAAAACAACATGTACTTTCATACCAGCACAAAAAACAACAAGTAATTGTCTCACAATAAAGTCATCAATTTCTTTATACAAGGCATAACTCACACTACCACAACACTATTCAAAATATTTCCATAGAAAGGAACCTCCCAAATAATGTTATTTCACATTAAAAGAATAATTGACAATTTAATGCATACCATGTTTGCATAAATATATAATATGATTATAGAAATTCTATTAAAACCAATTACACTATTTTTTTACCAAAATTAAAACACCATAATAAGCAAGGGAAACACACCAAAGGGTACAAACACATTTATATATTATCTAAAAATTCTCAAGAATCAAATGGAATGCATCAGAAAAGAAAACATATGGAAACACATACTTCAATGTTTTTAGAATGTAACTGTACATCAGAATAAGGGAGATCTAAGCATGATTCAAGATCCACACACCCTAACATCCATGAAATCAAATAATACTTAATCCCTATCCACTAGGTTTCTTACAAGAGATATCCCACACCAATAAACCCCTATAAATCCTTGTAGGAGAATAATATTAGGAGAAAGATGTCAAAAACCCTAAGAAACTCACCATTGAAATATGGAATAGAATCTATAGAGGTAGAAGGATTAAAGGTATATAGGTTTGTGAACCCTTCAATGCGCAAAAAATGACCCTAAGGTGTGTAAATAACAAAAGAAGCTATAGATAGTGTATGAAAAACATTTAACTTCTAATTTTATGAAATATGGGCTACCCGTATGGTTTTTCCACTTGGTTTGACAAACAATACACCAAATTTTCTCCCCTTACTTTTCAAAAGGAACACCCCACCCAGTTTGGCTGTATGGTTTCCAAAACATGGGAAAACATATCGAACACCACTATCCACATGCGACACCAAATCACATGGTTGTCTCATGGGTTTTCATAACATACACAATCTCTACGAGATGCTCCTCACCCCCAAACCATGATCTAGATAGATTATTGGTAAAAATAACATGGTTTCTAAAACAATGTTCCTAAACTGTGGGAAGGAAAAAAATACCACAAAAAAAACTAAAAAACATAAAAATTAAAATTGGTAACTCAACCCAAACCTCAACCAAAAGATCTAAGATTAAGAAAAGAATAAAATGATGGAATTTCATAAGCCAAAGTGTAACAATTTTCCCCCACAAAAACACATTATTCTCCCAAAAAGTCGCCCTGGTTAAACAAAACTCAATCTCAAAACTGAATAATAATGATAAAACTACAAACCTCGAGTTGAACCTTAAATCCAAAAATCACACTCCACTAATTTTAGAGAAACCTGAAGCATGAAATACAAATATAAAACATGAGAGGGTTCTCCCCACCATAAGAACTCAGCCACCACCATGGCATGAAAACAGGGCAGTCTAATAGGGGAACTATGACAAACCATTTTTATGTTAACCAAGCAACACCACCACCAGGATCGGGAACTGCCAACATAAGTAACCCAAACATCTTTTCATGAGAAAAAAACACTACCACTGGAACTAAAAACTTACCACTCAAATCGAACCCTCGCGACAAGGATAATCAAATGAATGGATGTTGACAAAATCTGTGAATTGAAACAACAACCAGTTGATTATAGAAAACTCAAGAACCATAAAATGAAAAGACCTAAAAAAGAGAACGACCCACATAGGTTCTAAGCACAATCAAATAATATCAATTGATTTAGAGAGACACATTAAGGTAAACAGAACCACCAATTTTGTTTCAAAAAGCAGAAACCAAAAACAACATAAATAATTAAAATAGAAAATTTCAAACTTATGCACTCCAACACTGGTGACAAGTACTGGACCACTTTTTCCCCGCACATACTCAAAAAATCCTAACTACACATGTTCTTGACACTAAGGAATGTGTCCAGAGCCTCGATGAGAGAAGCATCCACTACCTAATAGTTGGGCACTAATATCCTTCAATAAACAATTCTTATTTGGGAAACATATTCTATAAAGCATCTCTAGATAAAAAAATGGACATAATAAAGCATCATTTTTATAGGACTTATACAAGATGACCTCGAATATAAAAACTGACCACAAAAGAAGTATATAGGTGAATGCTCTGAAAATATGGAATCCAGATCCAATGATACATTATTTTTAGAAATAGTTTCCACTAAAACCCCCATCTTCCTAGATGGGTAGACTTCGTGAATATTAGAGGATATTGGAATACTAACTACCTGAGCACTGAAAAAAACTCTTCTCAGAACACTTCTTAAAAAAAACATCTCAAATCAAATATCATTGGAAGAGAGGGATCTATCATTGATATCTATGATTCTGTCTCTAGAGTGTAATAAACTATATATTGGAAATGTTCAACATAAACCTCACCCATTTTCAGAATTGTCAAAAATTCATGAGCTCTTCCCTGTTCTTCATCTTGACATCCTTGGGTATAAACCATTTGAGAAAAAATGACTTGTAAAGATCCCAAATAATCCAATATTGAATCTATTGTGAGGTTAATATCTTCCAATGGTCCAAATTTTGTCCTATAAACAAATCAGGATAGACTTAACTTTATCAATTAATGATTTCCCAACAATTTGAAGACTTGATCAATACCCTCGAGCCATTATACCACCTATAATAGACCTCGATCACCCTAATACATAGGAAACACTCGAGAAGAATGAGAAACTGGGAATGATTTACTAGTAAAATAGATGTACCTATTTAGGAGAAATATTCTTTAAAAAATCAAAACAAAAATAGAAATATCAACATCCAACCAAACACAACCAAATGTAATTCTCATTCCAAAAAAACTATATCACAATCCAAACACATAAAAAAATCTTTTCAAAACCAATTTTTTCATGTCAATTTCAATACCGCCTTCCACCAAGGCCATTATTCACAAAATAATAACACTCATTTTAAAGTGAATCCAATTCCTGAAATTGTATTCCCTTTCAAAAACTATCTTGGGTAGATCAAGTTCACCTTTAATTTTAAATAACCACCCATGGATCCCAATGAAGCCTCACATATGTGTTCATCACACTTCCACTCATGACATCCCTACACACATTCTAACTTTCAATTTCCATGAATACCCACACACATGAAAAAATGCATAAGTAATACCATGGTCTAGAAAAACCATTCCATCATCAAACCCATGAATTTATCAATTTCCAAAACCATTAAAGAAATCAGTTCTACTTAAAAAAACATATTCATTATAAAATCTCACATACACCATCTAAAAAAATACACACCAAACTACTGGAATGAGGGACTAGTTCCTACACCTAACATGACTACATAGTAGTGGACCATTCCCCAATAAGGATCAACACTACGAGGACCATAAACCATTCATAGATACTCCACATTAGTCACTGTTCCATATGAGATAATGGCATAACACCATCACACCTCCATCATCATCCCTCGCCCAGAATAATCCACAATCTAAAATGAAGAGTAATAACCTTGGAAAAATTTTATAACTTGAGGATCATGACAATAAAGATTTCAGGAATATCATATCGTACCAACCTATCGAGTCCCAAAAATCTTAATCTCTAACTACCTTACAACCCAAATAATATGGGCCCGATTTAATACCATTTCATCAAGAACAAATGCAGATGCCATCCAACCTGACACCTCACACCTGAACCGATTTGTGACATTTCTTGATCAGAATTCTTAATCCCCACACAGTGGCAACTACTATTGTACACTCAATTAATCACCATGGGAATAACATATTACCCAAACAACCAAGATCAAATAAAATAACTGACAAGAAAAAATATCTAACAACTAGTAAAAAATATATATTAAAACTGATCAAGGTACAAATACAATAGAAAAAGGATGAATTTAAAATAGAACAAGACTAATATATTACCAAAATGATTTACATGTGACCTCATGGTCACATCCATCCACAAGACCAACCCTATAAATATCAAAACCAACTCTAAGGACGATCACAAAAACTAAACTATTGAACCTATAAAACATCAAAGGTCAACTAATTAAGAATTGTATATATAGGGAATGATATTAACAGCTATGTAGGAAACCACGATATAATCCATTTGTTCCTTTCCCTAAGAACAGTCCACTGATATTAGTTTGAAATAAATTTTTAAAAGAAAATATTTTTTTATCATTTTAATAAACCAATACAACTTCTATTTTCAAAAAACATGCACCACCTATTCATTATCAAAATAGTTTAACATTAAAAAACCCTAACCCAAATAAAAATCCAAAAAATTAAATACCTAGCTATAATAAAAAATAATAATAAAAATGGAACCAAGATCAATATAATATAAAAAAATTCAAATAATAAACCATGGGGATTTCATAAAAATTCATAGAGTAAACCCTGAACATACTCACGTTGGACACCACTGTCAGCGTATGGTGGAACACCAAAGCCTACAACCAAATGGCGCCTAAGAACTAGCTAATCCAATGGAACATTCCAAAATACATATAAATTAAAGGGGGTACAATAAAATTATATAATATTCAACAAGAAACCATCACTCGATCATCAAAATGATTCTTAGTAAACTAATGGTAATAGTATATTGTGTAAGTAGGAGGCCCTCACACACATGAAGCACCTTACCTGCAACCACTACACTTGTCTACGCCAAACACATACACCACCCATGCGATAACCTATATTTATAAATCCCCTAGTGGGGTTACCTTTATATTACAAGACATTCAAAAGTACTAATTGATCTATCACATCACATGATCATTCAATCCATTTTAACAAAACATATTATGGTTCCAATTGGGAATTTGCACCTCAAAAATAGTAATTATTTTTCAAAACATTGTAGTTTTCCAATCATGACTTCCACATTTTCAATTCTAACATATAACAAAAATTACTCATAACCAATTCCAAAACAACATAAAATTATAGTTTCGTGTTCATAATTCCATATTGGCCACTAAAAACATTATAAGTTGTACAAAATTATAAAATTCAAATTGGGCCTTTTCCTTTAAAATCGATTTCCATTTCCCAAACCACATAAATAAAAATTTAAAAAACACAACATGCATATTGATTATAAACAATATTTCTTATCATTGATAATACAACAATTTCTTGATGTTCCATACATCCCATAAGGGAACCACATTAATAAACCACATTAATGTAATTTTTAAATAAGGGAACCATTAAGAAATTATTACGAGTATGTTGAATGAAAGTAGGGGAAAGGATAATTGTTTTGATATCTGGGTTTTTAAGTTGAGAAAATTTATCCATGAAAATTATCATTTTTGTTCCCATCCATGTGTTCACCAGAGAAAACATGGATGTTCCCACATCAAAATTCACACCAAAATTATCTATGAAATCCCCCAAACACAACCATTATGAAAAGAACACATGATTTCAAACCATCACAACAAACCAAAAATAAGGGTCCCATAAGAATGTCATCAATTTCCAAAAACAACACCTACCTCAAACTCCCATAATACTAATCAAAATATTTCCATGTACAAACACCACCAAAATCACACAATTTCACATTTAAATAATAATTTACAATTTAGAAAATATGTTGAGTGTATAAAATTATAACATTCTTATCTAAATCCCTTGTATTATTTTCTTACAGCATAAAAACACCATTAAAATCCAAAAACACACGCCACAAGGGTGAAAAACACATTTATATATTGCTTAAAATTTAATAATAATAAAATGGAATGTATAGGAATGGAAATAGAAGGAAAAATATTACTCAATTACTTTAAAATACAACTAATCATTGGGATAAGGTAGATCTAATCCCGATACACAATCTGTACACCCTAACATTTATGAAATGGATTCATACACAAACCAAAACCCCTAGAATTCATCGATGAGATATAACCCAACAAGAAAACCCTAGAAATAAAAGGAGGAGAATAATAATATTATAATGGAGGACAAAACCCTATGAAAATCACTTTTTAAACTCGGAGGATAATCTATTGATGTGTGACGATTAATGGGAGAGTGTATTGGGAACTGTCTCATGTGCCAAAAATGACCCAAGGGAGGAAATCTAAAAAGGTTCTAAAAGATTTTAGGGGAATCTTGGTATTTCATATAATAAGAAATATTTTCTACTCTAATAATTTTATCACTTGGTATATGAAAACATGCACTAACTCTGAACCCATTACTATCCAAAAGGAACAATCTGCATGGTTTGGCTACATGGTTTCCAGATGGTGAAGAAATGGTTCTAAATGAATCATCCCAAATCCATATCCCAACAACACGATTTCTGCATAGTTTTCCAAACCATGCACAAGCCATCCACCAAGCTCCAAACCCCCAAAACATGAACTACAAAGATACCTTGGTGATGTTTCATGGTTTCCCAAACTATGCACTCAAATCATGTGCAGGCTAAATGCCTCCCATAAAATTAGAAACATACAAATTAAAATCGGGAACTCAAATAATACCACAACCAATGATCCGTGATAAATGAAAAAATAAATTAAATTAATTACAATGGTTGAGGTGTGACACCAATTCATATGATTCCCCAGTTATAGGGGATTTCTTCTCAATATCCTTTTATTGAGGAATACTTTTATTTTATACACCCACTTTATTTTATGAGGTGTAAATACATCCTCTTAGACACATATTATCCTTAATATATATTATCATGTAATTTAATATTTTTGGTAAATGTTATTACTTCATTGGGATCCTAATTTAAATGTTCAATCTGGTATGGGAGACTTTGAATTTATAATGATAAAAATTCAAAATAATTTTCTCCATGAAAATTTTCTTGATACAATTTAGTATGTTTATTTATCTTTATATTAAATGATTATATTTTATATTTTATCTCTATTTTTAATTTAATTCACTAGTTTGTAAATGGATTTTTATACATGTTATATATAGAAAATTTTGTTGAATGAAAATTTGAATTTTTTAAAATTAATGTACATGATGAAAATTAATTTTAACCACTGGGAATAATATTTTATTTTTATAATTTTTCAGTTTTAAATATTCCCATAAATGAAAATTTTTAATTTCCTTTTTTGGAATCTAAAATTTGATAGTGTGTTTTGAAATTAGATTAATTATTTCATTAACATGAATTGATTTCTTATGGGTAAAAATGAAATATTATGATTTACATGTCAAAAATTACAAACATTAATGTTTTATGATAATATAATGGATTGTGGATATTTAAATCATGTTTACATGAAAACCAATTATAGGTGGTTTAGTGATAAACCAATAATGCGTCGGTTTATGATACCCTCCAGTGTATTAGGTATGGATGTCGATAGTATAGACATTCCATTTGCATGAGTGAAATATATGGAATTTTATCGCATTGTTATTTCATTCATATGAGTCAAGAGTATAATAATGTCACAAGATACCTTTATGTGTTTTCTATTATTGCTTCGTTTTTTCCAGAAATCTTGTGATTATGAAAAATTATAATCAATGACAACATTTTAAAGGAAATTATTTACTAATTCTTAAGGGTGAAAAATAATTATTTATGATAATATTTTAATGGGATTTATGGTATATCAATGAATTTATGGTTTTCTTAGTTTAATATCTATTACTGATATTTCTATAATCATCGTAAATTTTTTTAATGTTTTCATAGGACGTAAGGATGAGTTAGTTATTGGAATAAGTATTTTCAAAAGTCATGAATTGTTTTCATAAAAGATATCATGCTTTATTTTAATGGTTTTTGATTCTAGAAAAAATAGATACCATATATAAGTTTCCACATTGTAATTTATAATTTTTTTATGTATGATCTATATCCTAATATTCAAGAACTCTATGCCTAAAAATATCATTAATGTCAAAGAAATAAATTTATTGATTTAAAATTAGGATTATATAATGATTAAGGTTGGGACCTTGTAGATTGTATTAAACGAACTGTTCAGATAACATTTTATGTTAGGAAAGTGTTAATAGTATTCCATTAGAATATTTTAATATTTGGATAAGAATAAATTTTATATGATTTTACTTATTATCATGTTTCTTCATCAAAATTTTGTTTTTTAAAAAAAAATTCATAGAGTAAATTGGAAAGTTTTAGAAGGACAGAACTAAAATGACAATATCCTTTTGAATCAGCACCCCATGATTGTTGGAATTAAAATAGAATAATTTTTTATAGTGATGGATAAGTTTATATAGGCTATAAATGGTGGTGGTGTCCATGAAAGAGACCATCTAAATCTACCATAGAGGAACAAGATGATAGTGGATCATTTTATGATACAACATCCCCCGTCATTTAGTAGATCATTTGATGTTTTTATATATAATGTAATGATTAAATCACTAGGAAATATATTCACATTTATTTGTTTTCCAGATAACTAAAATGTTACTCATGCAATTTATCATTTTTTTGGTATTGTTGATTTGTAGTGGTAAATGGTTAATAATTTCAGGGAAAATGAAGAGATAAATTCTCTAGAAAGGGATTCATTTAAGAATATTTTCATTGAGAAACATTTTCATATGGATGTTCAACATTGGAGGGAAAAATTTTAATAATTGAGATAAAATAATTAAAATTTGGTAGATACATATGATGAAAATATCTCTCGACTGGTGTTGTAAATCCCAAATTTTATTTGAGTTATTGATAGTAATATAAATTAGTTTTACAAAAAATTAAAGACATGATATTGAATGGAATCAAATTCTCATTAGTTCAAGCTCTATTAAGAACTCTTTCAAAGTGATTGTAAGGTAGAAATATAGTTTTATTTTGATCATATTCCCCATGAAAATTAGTAAATGAAGATGCCTGTTTAGAAGGAAATGGGAAAGCATTCATCAAAGAAATTTGAATGTAAGAAAAAAAATTACTATATTGTGAAAATGTTGGAAAATTATCCTAGAGTACATATTTCAATGTCCGATAAGTGCTTGTAATTTTGTATGTTTAGTCATATATATCATTACTTAATGGATGACAGTTAAGAAAGCAATGAAAATCTAGCGGTAAGATGTTTTAGTTGTAATGAGTTTAGAAATTATGCTAATGTGTTTCCATAGTTTACTAAATATGGTGGATACCATCAAGATCGAAAGAAAAACAGAATGGAAAAATATTTTTCTACTAATATTATTGGCATTGGGCCATTAAATGAAAAAAAAATATTTCTCTCGGGGGAACAATATTTTCTAATTATTTATCTGAGGAACGGGTACCATTAGTTGATGGTGAAAGAGGATAACATTCCAAATACGTCATTTAGGATGAGATATAAAAATTATATGTTTGTATTTATTCACTTTGGGTAATCTAATTCACCTAATGTATTTATAAATATTTTGAATAAAGACATCCATCAGCTTTTGGATCATTTTTCATTGTGTTTATTGAATAAATTTTGGTATGTTATAAAATCATTGAGGAACATAAAAGGAACATAATTAACTTATTTAAAAACATAAAATAAAATAAACTATATAAAATTATGAGTGAGAGTAAATTTTGGTTGTCAATAGTTTCATTTCTTGGATATATTATTTTAAAATATGAAACAACTATAGACCCTACTAAAACAAAATTTGTAAATAGAATCCAAAACCTACTAATGTCATAGAGATTCGTAATTTTCATGTATTATTTGGTTATTGTCGAAGGGTGGTTGAAAACTTTCCAACTAATATATCCCAATAAGTATGTAAACATGAAAGGGGTATAGGTTTATCCACATAGGAGAATGTTATTTTTTCATGAACTTAAAATAAGGATATTAAATGCCCTAATTTTTTCCCTTCATTCCAAGAATTGTGATTATTTTATAAAAAGTGATTATTTATTAAAAGTTCAATGTTGTGTAAATTTTCCAACTTATTTATACCACTAACTATGTATCCATGAAATGTGTATAGGTTTATTCACATTAGAGAATGTTATTTTTTTCCATGAACTTAAAATAAAGATATTCAGTGCCCTAATTTTGGCCCTCTATACAAATAATTGTGATTATTTTATCAAAACTGTTGATTTATTAAAAGGTCGTGGTTGTGTAATGATGGGTAATTACATGGTAATTTTCTATTATTCATGTTATTTGGAAAATCATTAGTTAAATTAACATATACATGATTTAGAATTAGTTTCTATAGTTTCTTCATTAATAAATTTCAGGTATTGTTTCTATTTACTTAAATATTAAATATATACTAATGAAAAATGTTTAAAATATATATTCACATATAAATAGTTAATCCTTAGACAAAGAATATGTATGGAACTAATAATGGATTATAAATTCATGATTTATTACCATCTTAGAAAAGAAAACAAATTATTTGATGCTTTGAGTTGAAAAAAGTAATGCAACATTAACCATGTTACGTTTGGATTATAACACATTGGTTAATGAGTTAATGAATTTTTCTATAGAGGTCGTGGATGTGGGGATATCTGTGTCTTTTCAGATTTTAGTGCAGTCAACATTATCAATAAATAAATAGGATCTCTCAAGAAGTGGATCATTATTTTCATGAAATGTTCTAATGAATTATGAATGGTAAGTTTCCTTATTTTAATATTCATGAAGAATGTGTATTACAACTTGGAAAATGATTATTTATTACTTGTGATTAATAGTTTATGAATAATTTATTTACTAAAGCTAATATATCTCTATTTTTCATTCATTTTGTATGCACTAATATGTATAGATACCTCTGGGGGTATTACTGGTGGGTTGGAATTAAAAGAGATATTGATGAGTCTACATTGAAGTGTTAGACTTTTTGATAGTTAAAATGAGAGAAAAAGTTATAAAATGGGATGCTTCAACTTTTTCCAATGACATAGTGGAAATGGGAGAACTTTTAAATGTATTTTTTGGTAGGATGTCCAATGAATTCTCATGATAATAAAACAATTTGGGTGATTATCGATATATTAAATAAATCTTCACATTTTCTTCCCAATGAAGATACAATTTCTTTAGATTATCTATATCGACTTTATATAAAATATATTTTATGGTTTGATGGAGTTACTCTCTCTGTTGTATCAGACTGTGATTCTACTTTCACATATATTTCATTTAATTGAATTCAGATTTCATTAATTAATTAATTAAATTATAATACAACCTCTCAACCTCAGTCTAACGGACATTCTGAGCAAGTGATTTGGACCTTGATAGATATTCTTTTTTCTCTCAATGGATTACCAGGTAAGTTGGGATTGGTGTATTTCTTAGGTTGTATTTTCTTATAATAAAATTTTTTATTGAATTATTCATATGAAACATTTCAAGGCATTATATTAAAATAGGTTTCTAACACCATATTTTTGGTATGATGTATGAGAAATCATGTTGACGGGACCATAGTTGTTAGAGGAAATAACATAGAATGTTCAGTTGATTTAGTGAAACATATAGAAAAGTTAGAGTAGGAAGAAAATTTATGTGGATAGCCAGAGTAATGTCAGTTATTTTAAATTAGGTTTTAATGCCTTTCTAAATGTTTCCCAATAGAAATATATGGTGTGTTTCGGTAAGAAGGGGAATATGAGTTCATGGATCACTCGACCATATAAAATCATTGTGAAAGTTGGATCAGTTTCCTATCAAGTTTATTTCCCGCCATGTTTATCCTGGTAACAGAATGTATTTTATATTTCATGGTTAATGATGTATGTACAAAAATAATATCATTTTTTGAGGTTTCATGTAGGTCAGTTTGAAGACAGACTTTATTATGAGCAACATCCAATTCTGGTTGATGAACATTGATTGAAAGTGTTACAGAATAAAGTAATATTTATGAAAAAGACATATTGTTGATGTGAAAACATTAAAATATGAAAATTATATGGGGGTAAATATCCCCACTTATTTGATAAGTGAAAAAAACATTGAGGACACATTTTTAATAATGGGTTTTGGATGTAACGTCTTACGTATTAATAGAATAGTTATTCTTCATATTTATTAATATTTATTTGTTAGATAGTACATTTAAATTAAAATTTATTCTATATTAAAAAAAATTTATTAATAAAATATAACTTTTGTCCAAATATTTTGTTTCACACAAGGTTTAGTTATACTAAACAATAATATAATATTTTTATTATAATTTATTATGGCATGTTTGTATACTTTTAATGGAAGACTTTAATAATAACAAAATTTGGACACCTTAATAATTTTTTTATGAAAATTAAAACTTCATATTTGTAATCCTAATATCAAAAATTAAATTGGGTGAATGTTTGGTATTTTTCTCAGAAGATTCATATTTTTTTGTATTATGAAAAAAATCATTGATATATTATTTGAATGATGGTTTTTCATATAATTTATTTAAATAGTTAAGTTATGTTTTGAAATGATAATGAAGTATAAATATATCAATTTTAAAAATATTAATCCAATTTATGTCATTAGAATAATTTTTACAATGAATTTATATATATAAACATATCAAAATGTTCAACATATTCACCTTAAAACCCACTTGTAGTTGTGGTTTCACTTAGTGGTAAGAACCTAATAATACTACATGAAAATGGGGGTTCAAACCCGATGGATCGCAGGTAATATAGTAGTATCGGCACTATAGCAATAACGGGAACTATAGTGGCGGCAGACACAGTAGCATCGGTGAGTACTGTGCAGTACTGTAACAACGCGGGTACTTTAGCAGTAATATTCACATAATGGGACTTCGACCAAAAATTATGGAATACGGGCCATGTAATGGGATACACTCCCACTAGGACTTCGTTCTATGTAATGGTTCTCACTCTACCCAGTCAAAAAGAGGTCTTTTCTATTCATTAATAATAAAATGAGGCTTTGGCCCCAACCATTTTTTAAAAAAACATTAAACCCTGCTTTGTTATCAGGTGTACATGAATAATTTTAAATTAATTTCTTCCACATATGTGATTCGATTTTGGAAATATTTATTGAATATTTTGAATCAAAGAATATATAAAATTTATATTATGGTCAAATTAGTTTTTTTACCAAAACTACAAGTAAAATGAATTAAAAATTATCATAGTGATTAAGGCAATAATAATATTATATTGTGGTTAAAAAATAAACTTAAGAGTATAAATGACATATACACATGTATAAACCCCATTTGAGGGAAATTATTCACATATATCCACTCCTTTATCAAATCTGTATCATTATAGGAGTAACAAGAAAAAAGGGACACCTCCCAAAATTATTTACCATTTTATATTTAAAAGAAAGTCACACCCCCTAAACTATAAAGAGCCACTCACCCTTCACCATTTCATCAGACATATAAATCCATTTGGATCATCTAAAACCTTAATAAATGAAATAAAATAATCCCTCATCTCAGCCTATATTTCTAACATTTAGAATAAATCCAACCATGGAATCCCTTGGGTGAAAATAAATAAAATTTACTTGAAAAGAAGGTAACGCTCTTCAATGTGTATTTAATTTTTATTTTTTTATCCATACCCTTAATTTATTATTATTAAATGGTAATATAATAACCTCATTATACTAAATATACATAAATGTTTTTATATTACTTATTTGAACCACACCTTCACACACTTCTATAAAAAAGGCAATGAAATTACCATTCAGGTGTTCAACGGATTACCGCCTCACAAAACCACATCTTTTATTTTTTCTTTTACATCCTATCATGGTTGGGATTCATGAATGAAAAAATATTTTAATATTATATATATGATATTTATGATTTCTGAACACTTATAAAATTGATACATACACATTCATTCATGATTTAGATTTTTTGGGAATGTGATATCATCGGTTATGGACATATGGAAAGTCGCCTCATCAAAGATATGTGGTACATTCACACATTAAATTGAATGTATTGTGGATATTTGTAATTAATCATATGTGAAAAAAATATCATATATATGATATTCATGAAATAATTAAATTTATTAAAATATAATATATCATTCTCATTACTGTCCGTTTGACACAATAAAAAGGTGATAACGTCATTTATGGATGAGTAGACTACCACCTCCTCAACGTGATCTGATTCCTTTTACATAACAATATATATATATATATATGATTAAATATTATATTATTTATTATATAATTATAATTATAAAAATGTAAATATTTTACTCACCTTCTTCCCTTAATGATCATTGAGAAAAGAGAACATCACTCATGTGTATGTACGACCTACCATATCTATGAAATTTACGTTGATTCATTTTTCAAAACAATATTTTATGATTGGTTTTAAAATATAATTTATATAAAAATATGATAATTATTTCATGATTATTATTATTTTAATTTTTATATAATGACCATCTTGACCATAGTTATCCAACCTTAGTCATGTTGACACAGGGACCAAATTTGGTCAAAACACCAGACATAAAGATAATTTTTTATGTTGTTTTATAAAAAATTTTAATAAGTAAAATAAAAGTAATTATAAACATGAAAAAATTTATTAATCAAGTAAATAATTAACATAATTTTTTTATTCAAAAAAATAAAGACACGTGAGAAAAGTCTTACTCATGGAAATAGATTTTAATCTTACTTTTTACATCTCTAAGATAAATATCCTAATCACCACTTACTAATTTTTTATGGTATATATATTTCCAATTTTAAATATTATATAATTAATTACTTTATATTTATGATATTTAAATGTTTCATTTTATGATTATTACTTTTGGGATTTCCAATTTATATAATACCAAAAAATTTAGGGATTTCATCACAATCTTATTTCTTTGAAGCATATTTTGATGTTATATACACAACTTATTTTAAGAGGTATATATACAATCGCTTTGACATATCCTATCATTAATTTAATTAATCTAATTTTATTTAAGGTTTTGGTCAAATTTAATTATATCATGGGGATTATTATTTAAATGTTCCCAGTGGAATAAAGCATATTAAATGTTTAATGATTTAATTTCATAATAATTTTGTACATTTTAGAATTCAAGTTATTATATTAAATATTTATTTATATGGAAATAAAAGGATTATAAATTAAAATGTTATATTATTTTTAATTAAATTCATCATATTTCAAAAAAATAACACCGTGATATGTTTTATATGGAACATTTTGTTAAACAACAAAATGAATGTTTTATTTTTAATGTACAAATAAACAATGAATTTTCCACTATCATGACTATTACATGATTTCTAGATTCTATTTTCATCTTATATAATTTATTTAATTATTATTAGTGTTTTCCATTTTGGGTATTTTTAAATTAAAAATATGTTTTGAAAAGAGGTTTTTTATTTAAATAAAATGAAATTTTTTCTTAGGGATGAAAATGAAAAATTATGAGTGACTTGTTGAAAATTTAATTATCTGATGTGTTATTAATATATAATTATAGTTAGAAATTTGATAAGTTGTTACATGATAAACCATTTATGGGCGGTTATGTGATAATCTAATGATGGGTGGGTCCATGATATCCCCCCAATACATTGGGTATGCATGTTGGATGTATGGATATTCCATTTATAATAGTGACATGTACAAAAGTCAACTGCATGGATATTCCATTTTTGTGAGTGAATATTATAATATTGTCCCAATATAAATTTATGTTTTTTCTTTGATTTTTATTGGTTTTATTTTTATATTGTGATTAAAAAATGTTATTCAATGATCCTATTTTTGTAGGAAAGTACTTTATACTTCTTAAGGGTGAATGGTATTACTTTATGATAAAGTTTTAATTGGTTTTAATGGTTTTCAAGGGACTAATGGTTTCCTTTTTTATATCACTTACTAAAATTTTATTCTCATCCTGGGTTCTTAATGTTTTTCAAAAGACTTAAGGATGAGTTATGGATTAGAATAATTCACAATGAAATTAATGAAGAGATTTTATGAAATACATCATACATTATTTTAAATGTTTTATATTATGGGATAATTTGATACAGTTTAGAAGTGTCCACATTTTATTTTATGAATTTGTTTCGTACAAGATATGGCTTAATTTTCCAAAATTATAGAACTGAAAGTATACTCAATGTAAAAAAAATAATGTCTAAAACTCCAGATTATTTAATATATATGTTAGGGGCCTTATATAATCATTATTTAATACTTTACCATATCAATAAAAAAACATTTTCGATGTTGTTTAAATAAATAACAAATAAGGCCCACATTTTTATTTCCTTATTTAATAATTTATTACTCTTTATAAATTATTTCCAATGATTTATAAATTAACACTTTTATTTATATATCATAAAAATTTACATATAATTTGTTAAAAACTATTTCAAATATTAACATTTTATATTTTTCATAAAATATTTTATTAAAATTAATTTAACTATAAAAAATTTATAATTAATTAATCTCTATGACTTTAATAAATTTCAATACCCCCAAAATACATTTTATAATGATTTATATAAATTTTATAAAACAACTAATTATTTTTAAATGATAAAAAGTATTTTAATGAAAATATATAATTACCCTTACACATATGGGAATTTCAGTATAAGGTTAAAGCATTATACCATTTCACAAGACGTCTAAACCCCCTTGTGTAAATGTATGTTGTTATATACCATTACACTACATAAATATTATATTCTTTGTAAGGTAATTCAAATATTACATTTATGTAGGTCATTATATTTAAGGGTATGAAAGATATTTCATTTACATGAATGATTCACATTAGAGAGATTCTTGTTTTAACATTATGTGACCTCCAAGAACTATCATGTAAGGGTAAAAACTTCATAAAAATTATGGAGACCCCAAATCCAGTAATCCAATGTTAGTGTCCGCGTTATTACATTAGAATAGATACTTGGAGTTTAATACCAACGGATCCATAATTATAGTATTCTAGGAAACCACATACATACAAGATACCCATTTTTTAATAAGAATAAAATACAACCATAACAATATTAAATGTTATAAACCCTTAAAGTCTCATATAAATATTTATTCTCCATTACATGGGGAAAGGGACAAATTATGTTGAGCTTTATGCTCAGTAAGGGTTATGTACAGTAGAAGTTATTCGGATTAAATAAGGAATATCAATATGGGAAGTTATATTATTTAAAATGAATTTGGATTAATCAATAATTTGAAAAAGAATGAATACCTAGATAATATCACTGCAGTAATGTCATTAACAATAATAACTGAATACTAAATAAAGGAAATGATTAATATTGGACTACATGATCTTACAAAACATGGTATCTATAACAACTAGGTCTTTTGATAATAATGTTTAAAACTATAGTTTGATATAAAATATCATCCTATTTCATTATTTAATATTAACTTGTCTCATGAGACCTATCGATGCATCGAGAGACTATACAATTCTTATCCCACTGGTCAATTAATGTCATATTCAATCCTCATGTATCAAATGACAGATTTAATTCAAGAAAAATATTCCATATCAGAAATATCCATATTGAGTAAAGAATAAAAATTTATCAATAATTCCCTAGCTAATAAAATACATCCATTGTGTAAAACTGTATATAGAAATGGTATACAGTTTAGACAATAATCATAGTCTTAATACAAGTAATATGACTATTTTAGGGAAATATAATATCCAATGATCAAAAGTTAATTTATGAAAGGATGGTATAATTAAAAACTATCCACAATGGTGACTAAATAAAAAAATGTTTCATTTTTTTATGAATAAAATTACCATAAACATATCAATGAAATAATTTTTGTGGAAAATATCACTTTCCCTTTTAAAACAAAAAATATATAAAATTTCAAGGAAAAACGTTTTCTAGAAAATAAAATTTTAAACTTGTAAAAGAACCATCAAAACATTAAAGAGTCTTGATATCCTGAAATTATATTCATGTCATAAAAGATAAATATGAGTTGGGATAACACTATCATAAGAAAATTACATTGATATGAAAACAACTAGAAGATTCTTTTTATAAATTTTATAAAAAATAAATCATGGGTAAAAATGTATTTTGATAAAATAATTTATAATTTTAAATAAATATTAAAAAAAATTATGTAATATATATATATAGATCAAAAATATATTTGAGTTATTGAGAAATAAGATCTTTTTTCCTTTTAAATATTTATTTACTTGATTCAAGTTCTTAAGAATAGAATAATTAAAAAAAATATGGAAACTATTTTAATTTGTGAAATTTAATGAATCTTTAATCATAATGAATAAATATATAATAATAGTAAATATATGAAATGGGTATTATATACCCTAGATAAAAACAAATAGGTTCATAATACCAAATATATTTCAATATGGTGGAAATATAGATGAAATATATTACATCATGTATGACTTGTCCGTTAGGTACCCTAACATCCTATATAGTAAATTTAAATTTATTTTATAGACATAAAATAACCATATACATATCCATTATATCATATATTATCTATTTAAATATTGTATTAGCAATATATTAATAATATTTTATTATTATCATTGTTTCAAGTGTTAACTACTTATCTTTTCAAGTATGTTTTGATTTTTCAGTTCATGTCCCTGTAATTTTCATATGGATTAATTATAGGTACAATATTATTATTTTTATATTAATGATATAGATATTTAAATTTATCCATAAAATAAAGAAATAGATAAATTAATTACAATGTTATTAGATATGGTGGGCCATACGTGTTCATGAATGCTATATTTAATTTTCAACTCATGAAATAAAATAAATTTTAATAATAATTAATATTTCTAGAATCATTAGTATATCATATAAATTCTTTAATTTTTTTCCTTATTACCATCCATGTAAATGGTAAATGAAAAATGGATCATATATCTAGGTGGAGGTGGTAATCCACACATAGGAGCGACATTATCATTTTCCAAAGTATTGGATGTCGATAAGGTTTATAAGATGTTATAGTTCTTTAATAATATTTATTTTATAAATATCATATATAATAAATATTTACATATTTATAACCATCCATGTAAAAAATTGATGAAACAATTATTACACTTCTATGTGGATATGGTAAGTTGTATATATGCATGATACATGATTTTAATTTTCATAGGATAAAAATAACATGTAATATTGTTTTCACACCATCATAATAACATATAGGTATATTTATTATAGGGGATTTACTATCATATATTAGGTTAAATTTATGTCATTAAAACATTACAATGATTAATTATTTATAAATTCATTCTAGAGCTAATATAGTGGTATTAGGGTATCCAATCCTTAGGAAGGATATTCTTAAAATTTTGAAAAAAATATTGTAAATAATATATAGAAATATTTTTTTATATTTTTTAATTTTTTATGGAAGGGAAATGATTATGAGATAATGATTTTTAAATGAAAACTCTACGTAGATAAGTGATCTGTGAAGGTTGAAACAAAAAATATGAACTCATAGTAGAGATAGAGGGTGAGAAAAATAGATCAATAAAGATGAACATAGAATTCAAATCCATAGGGATAAATGGGTTTCTTCTTAACATAAATGATAATTGATATCGAAACCATGGAAAATTTTTGGTTTAATATCCATCTTAAGGAGGTCAAATATTAATTTTGATGATTCTTGGAGTTTTTCACTCCATGAAACATATAAAGGTAATGGAATTTGAAAAGGCTGATTGGAATTAATATTACCAAAATATTCCATAATTTTTAAATTCATTTTTATGAAATCAATTAGTGACCAATGTCTCTGACTGATCATTGATTTTTTAAGTCTTGAACATGTGGTAGAAAAAATTAATGGAATTAAGAATCTATATAGCTGATCAATTCTAATTCACTGGAATAAATGATGTGATGAAGTGATTATGAACAAAATAAGTTGTTTTAAACCCTTGAAAAAGGAAAATTTCACATTAATCATTACAAAACCATGAACTATATAAACCATTTCAATTACCAAATAAATTTAAAGGAGAATATTTCTCCCCAGGTTATATTTTTGCTACTTTTCTTCTCTTTGTGTTTGGGATTCTGGGATTATCTATCTCTATATCATTCATTCTCTCCCCATGTCCCCCATATCAAGATATTGAAATGTGCCTCCAATGTGTAAGCCACCCCCTTTTAATTTCTTCTTCCACAGAAAAAGATACATTTTCATTATCTTGATCGTCATTGATGGTGTGCGCCGAATAAATCTAGGCTTCTCCCATTCAATGAACACATGGATTCATTCTCTAAAATCCTCATCTAGATAAAAACCCCTATTAATATAGAAACTAGTTCATATTTAATGTGAAATAACAAATGAAAAATATATAAATCCTTATTATAAACAAAAAATAACTTATATAAAAAATAAATTCATTATTACAAAAAAATTAGAGAAATACATATAATTATTGGTATAATTATAAATATTAATTAAAACATTTAAAATTATAAATAAAAATAAAAATATTGACAAATATATCTATAAATACTTTTATTTAATGGTTTAAAAATATAAAAACAAATTTATAAATAAATATATAAATGTTCATCTTAATTATTTTTAATTTTAGATTTAAAGATATTATTATATTATTATGTTTTATTATGTATATAATTAATTAAAATTATTTTTTTTATAAATGAATATAAAATATTTAAATATAAATATTTTAATTGATTTTATTATTTTATTAAATTATTATTATTAGATAAAAAATATATATTATATTATTATTTTTAATTATTTTAAAAAAATTATTTTATTTTATTATTATTTAAACAATTTTATTTAATTATTTTATTAAATGATTAATATAATTATTTTATTTTTTATTTTATTTTGTTTATTATTTTATTTATTTTTTATTATTTTGTATTATTGTAATCTATCCAGGTCTGAGCTCATCATCCCCGAGCGGGCAGTCTTCAACTTCGTGAGTCATCTTACAGTGATGAATCCTCCCTTCATAGCAGAGCTTCAAGGTGGGATCAACACTAGCGGTGGTTTGTGTTGAGGTGAGTGAGGGTCGATGTTACAGATTGACTTTATAGAGATATGGTTTGGTGTTATATTCCTCCATTTTAGATTCTCAAACATGTTTTAACTAGGTCGTCAATGGCAGGTGGTTATTTTGGTATTGACTTGGTACGTTGTGGTGGATCTAGTAGTACATCTTCAAGTGATGGACTCATACAATGAATTTAGATTTAAATAGAAGTGTTTTGGAAGACTCATAGTTATGGATTTATCCTCAATTAATGTAAGAGTTGTTCAACAATAGTAGTGGTTTATATTTTTTTAGTTTAGTAGTGGTTCAAATCTATGGTAGTGAATCAATTTGGCAGTTGTACTCTAGAGGGTAGAGTATTGAAAACCGTTACTCAACTGAAGAGAATAGTGGCAGTGAGTCATCGATGGTGGGTGTGAAATGGTGAGTCGGTTGGTGGTGAGTCGAGATGGCAATGGAGATGACTCTATAGCTATGAGTCACAGGTGCAAACTCACTGGCGGTGAGTCCCTAGAAGCATTGATTGTACATAAAAGTGAAATTTCATAAAAATATAAAAATATTAATTCATTAAAAAATAAGAAAATGAAAACAAATATAAATAAATAATTAAATGAAACTAGATTGAAGATAAAAATAATTGATAATATAAATTTAAAATGTGTTTATTATTAATTAAAATTTCTGGGAAAAATTAAACAGTTGATGCACAAAAAGATTATTGCTTCATCTGAAGCAATTGAAGATAAAGAGAAGATGAATCTAGTGACATGTGGAGTCTATCCTAAGAAAATTAATGAAGACAACTCTGATGATACCACATATTTTGAAATGAAAGGATTCAGTCTCTACCCTCGAACAGGGGGGGAGTAAAAGGTCGGAGGCACGATGGAGGGAGAGCGGGATGACATATTCTTCAAGTGGAGGAAAGAAAACTCACTAAAATACTGATGAAAAAGATATGCAGGTAACTGTTGGTTGTGGACTTTGTTCATTTTCATTCTCATTCTCTCTGGCACACTTCCTTTATTTGTTTTTTTAATAAAAGAGGTAGAGCCCCAATCCTTTTCAATAAAAAATTACAAACTCATTCTGTTAGTTTAAATTAAAAACCAAACATAAATTGAAATAATTAAATTAAAAGGAAAATTAATTAATTAATTAAACTCTCGAATATAATTTGAAATAAAAAATAAAATTTAAAATGGTTAAAATTAAATTTGAAAACATATTAATTATTTAAATTATAAAATAAATATTAAAATTTATTAAAATCATAAAATAAGTGACATAAATTTTAATTAAATTTCTATTAATTAAATGAAGATAAAAAAGGTGAATTTTTAATAAATGAAAATATAAACAAAATCAATATTTCAAAGAAAATAGGAATTAAAAATTGAAAATTAATTAAATAAAATAAAATAATGAAAACCCAATCAGAATAAAAAATAATGATTTTAAAAGCTATTTTTTCAGAAAAATAAAGGATTAGATAATAAATTTAACTATAAAATTACTAAGATAAAAATTTATTACACTTGAGTCACATTTAATTAATTAAATAATGAAAAACATAATAAAATGATGTAGAAAGAAAAAAAGATTATTACGGACTTATGAAATTACCTAATAAATAATCATTGATTGTCTTTATGAAATTAAATTTTTTATTCTCTTTTTGAAATAGAAAAATGGTTTCCTTACATTTAGATCAGAATGGAACATGTTATGCTATTTATAATAAACAGAACAAAACATGAGGGTTAGGATTTTTAAATGAAATGTTCAAAAGAGGTTATACCTAAATTCAAATACACACTATGAGATCAAGCAGGTGAAAAGTCTTTCATTGTTTAAGATGTAATACCTCAAATATAAATCCACATATTGAAATGATTCAAGTAATGTGAAAGATATAATTCTAAGAGTGATGTCAGGTTAGATATATGTAAAAATTAAGTCTTTAAAAAAACACCATCAAGAATGACTTTCTCCTTATTCCAAAAAGAATCTAATTTCAATATTTAAAATCACATTATTGATAAAACATAAATTATTTTCATACATGTCAATTATTTCATTATTCATTTGGGTAAAAAACCAACACACTTAAATGATCTTTTTTTAACAACTACTCACATTTTTTGAATTTTTTCCCAATTATCTATCTTGTTCAGTGCACTTTGGAGTGTACTATATAGATGCAATTATTTTTTTCTACATAGGTAATACAAACACACCCATTTTCTCGAGTCTTAGATATTCACCATTTATTCCCATTTTACTACTATATCAAATGACTTATAAGACTACCATTTGAGTTGGGACTCTAAGGTCATTAGTTTTTTTAAAACAAAAAGTGAGTTCCCAATTTTTTGACTTCAAATTTCTAGTTTCCTATAGTTAGGATTATAATTCCACACACACACACACACACACACACATATATATATATATATCATATATCACATTATTTCTCAAATACTAAATAGAATGTTCCTAAAAAAGAATAAAAATCCACTCAATTGTCATACGTCCCCAACAACTCTAATGTCAATGGAACCCTCAAAATATAGTATGTTATTATCTATTAGGAATTACTATATTTAGGGATATTTTGAAACCTAAATAACATCAAATTGTGAGAGAATTTAAATATCACTTGACCATTTTTTTGAAATGAAATTTTAATGGGATGATATAGTTTCCTTAATGAATATAATATCTCAAATGAAGTACATATCTACCACACTAAAAACGTAACATTATATTCAATATCGAAAATAGAGGTTAAGAAAATGATTTTTCTTTTTATGATCAAAAAAATTATTTATCAGTTTAATGAAATTTTCAAGGGTGGCACTGAAGTTCCAACAATTTTAGTTTTCCAAAAAAAATTACAAGAGAATAACATTCATTATCATCAAGGAATAGTTATTTAAAATTTTCAATTTGGTTCAAAATATAGTGTGATAAAAATTGAGAAAAAATTCAATTGGGTGTAATATATTTAAAAATATAATTCACATAGATTTTTAGTAGAATAAAAAAATGAATGTTAAATACTTAGAAAAGAAAAATTGTATTAATTAATGATAGATAGAAAAGGTTAATAACCCTACACATAATTTTGTAAAGTAGACATATTTAATGACAACAAATTACATGTAATACCCCAGAAATTATGTATAATTTTTTTATTATATAGAATTATTACAAGACCTCAAATTCTGACGGTGCACGATTCCGAGGCATGGAGTGCATGAAATGATCCATTGAAGTTTTGTAATGCTTTAATTAGCATGAGTAAAAAGTTTTCCTAAAAAAAGTGGAATAAATACTAAACGGTAACTCGGATCAGAAATATTAGGGAACCGTTGCGTTCAAGATGGAATGTTTACCCTAGGTGCGACTTAAGTTTCATCGGTGCAGGCCTCCTGTGAGAAAACCCAAAAATGGAATAATCGTAAATAAAATAATTAAATAAATTATTTCATTTTTCAAATGCTTATAACTCAAAAATGGTAGCTCGGATTGAAAATTTGAGACTACTGATGAATTCTTGTGGGTATACTTCCTTTAGGCAGATTTTAATATTGGTCGGTGTGGGCTACCAGTGAATGTTAATTTTCGGTCGTAAATAAAATAATTCAGTGACAGTTATTTTATTATAAAATCAATAATTTTTAAATGGTAACTCAAATTAGAAATCTGAGAGTACCATTGGGTTCTTTGAGGCATTTTTCACTTAGGCAGAGTCTAACCTCGACTGGCGCATTTCGAGGGTGATTGTAAATAATTTTATGAAATTTTTTTCAGGTACCTTCAGAAAAGGTGCAAGCGGTGTTTTGTAACTTTTGAACTGGTGATCTAGATTTAAATATGAGGACACCTTTGAACTCACATTGTTGATATTCACTTAAGGAGACCTTCACTTCAACCATAGTTGGTCCAGAGAAGAAGTTAATTTTTTGAACTATTAATAGAATAAATAAAATAAATTATTATTTTATTTTTATTCTATTCCTTCAATGGACGAGCGGTATAGTGGGATCGACAGCATGTCAAACAAATAAATGGATTGACATTTCAACTCAATGTAACCGCACCATTGGGGAATTAGGAAGGTTCCTATTTAATGGGCCTCTATTAATCTCATGAATGTTGCACACCCTTCCCCTCTTTTATTTATAATGATCTTGGGGAGAGTTGTTGGCACTAATTCACTAAGCAACGAAGTGTTGACAAGGTGCAGTGATGACAAACCCTTGGAGGACGAAGTCAGTACCAGCATAAGGTGACGAGCGACAGTAAATCCCCGAACCGGAAATCAACGAACGAGTAACATCGTTGGAGGCTAGTTGTGGAGGATGAAAAACACATACACTTCCTAAAATGAGGAAACTCTCCAACTAACATAAGGTAGGGGTTATTTGGTTTGTGAGTTTTATATTATCCTCTTCCATGCTCTTGAGTTTATACGAAGAATGCGGATCAATCGACTAACGGGTTGACCCGTGATTCTTTCATCTTTGCAGAACAATGTTGCGGTTTATCATGTCAGGGTTTTGTTATTATTCATGGTTTGTGTTGAGTTAATCCTCTTGACCCACCTACTACCGATCTAATGTGAAGGGTGCGGTCTAAAAGAACATGTCCTGATCCTTCCATTGTTCTTCATGGTTGTTGTGTTCTTCGCAACGAAGAAAGGTGGCGACTACTTCACGGGATAGTTGCACGGAACTGGGGCGGCATGCACCCGCACCACTGGTAGAGGACAAGGGAAATTTGAGGGTGGAGGGAGGCCAGCTATTTCCTGCTTCGGTGGTGGACAGAGGGCGGTTGGTGCTTCTGCCGGCTACAAAAGCACGGGCGGTGCGATCGCGTGCCTCCGTCGGAGTAAGTAGCTGCGGCACACCTGGCCGCGAAGAATGGTGGAAGGTGGCTGACATTTGGCCGATCGCATAGGGGGACAGCACGATGAGCCACCGGGAGGATGAAAGTGCCAGCCGGTTTTGTCGGTTGAGATGTCCCGAGCGAGACCAATGGTGGGTCCCTCGCGCTAGCTGGCGACCGAACTCCTTCGACCGTTCAGTGATTGATGGCGGGGGCATGGGACTCCCCCCCATGCATGTGCTCAGGCCAGGTCATCCAAGTCAGGCTACCCAGCATGGGTCGGGTTGACCCGAACCAGGTCGAGTCAACCCAGTCCAGTTTGGGTCGGTCGGGCCAGGTCAGAATGGACCCAGACCAACTTCAACCCATTTTCACTCTTTCAGCCATATCATGAGCTTCGGGTGTCCGTTTGATGAAGCGTTTGCAGCGCCGAAAACCTTAGAGCGATACTTTATTTTTGTTACATCCCACATGATATTTGGATAATTTTGGGGTACGGTCGGGTTGGATTGAACACAAATCTAATCGGGCCCTTGGGACTAAAAGGCCAATAACTAACAGACCCGATGTCTGATTGACGCACCCTCTATTACGTTGAAACCCATTTTACGTGGTAGTCCTTTGGGATACTTCTTCATGGGATTTCATGGTAGTTGAAGTATCAACATGTGGATTGTGGAGCGGACCCTCCCGGAATCAAGCGAGCATAGTGAGGGGACTCTATATCTAGTTGTAACATGATAAAGGGATCCTTAGTGGGTATGTATTTGAGGATCCCACATGGATCCTCTCTAAGAATACATGTGGGACTACTCTAGGAACCTTTGTGGGTATGATGTACAATAATCCTATGTGGGTATGATTATGTAATAGGATCCTGTGTGGCTCTGTTGTACTAGGATCCTTTGTGGGTATAACGATGTACTAGGATCCTACCTGGGTCTACCTCTTAACAAAGTAAGATGATTTAATAGTTACATATAATCATCTATACTTCTTGTACATAAGTTATACCTAGTGTGATCTGAGTCTTGGCCTTCACGGTGATACCTTTGTGGTATTATTTTTTGTGGTGTACCTGTGTGGTACTTTCCTTCATGGTGATACATTGGTGGTATTCTTCTGTGTGGCGTACCTGTATGGTACTTACCTTAATGGTGATACCATTGTGGTATTATTCTGTGTGGCGTACCTCTGTGGTACTTTCCTTTATGGTGATACCTTGGTGGTATTCTTCTGTGTGGCGTACATGTGTGGTAGTTACCTTCGTGGTGATACATTTGTGGTAATCTTCTGTGTAGCGTACATGTGTGGTACTTTCCTTCACTGTGATACCTTTGTGGTAATATTCTATGTGGTGTACATGTGTGGTACTTACCTTCACGGTGTTACCTTCGTGGTAATATTCTGTGTGGAGTATCTGTGTGGTACTTTTCATCGTGGTGATACCTTGGTGGTATTATTCAGTGAGACGATCCTGTGTGGTACTTTCCTTCATGGTGATACCATAGTGTTATTCTTTTTTGTGGAGAGCCTATGTAGTACTTTCCTTCGTGGAGATACCTTTGTGGTATTCTTCTATATGGTGTTACCTTTGTGGTACTTACTTTTTTTGTGTTACCTTTGCGGTATTCTTTCCTTCGTGGAGTAGTTGAGCTTTGAGCTAATGAGTTGGGCCTTGTGTTTCCTCATAAATGTGATTGGTATACTTGAAAACTTAGGTATATGTATGGTCATATACCTATGTAGGGTTTTCATTTGTTTTAATGATTTTTGGTTTGTCCATTGCGGGTTTTGTGAGACCTTTGAGGGTCTCAGGGTCCTTAATGAGTATCGTTATACTCACCCCTACACGGTCTATGCCAGCACCTTGTTGTGTTTGGTGGGGATGACAGACAGCGCTAACTGTGGATGAGAGTATCAGGATTGGTGGTAACACAGAGGTAGAAATTAGACAAGGAATACCGTAGAGACGACCGTTTGAGAGATGTACCTACCCTTTAGGTAGGATCCTTGGTGGGTGTTCACTAGAACTGTTCAGTTTACTTGTACTTCCCAGTTTTACTTGCACTCTTCAGTTTACTTGTTATTTTCAGTTCGGCTTGTATTCTGGCCCCTTTTTCTTACTGTACACACTCTTTTTACAATACAGTTTACTTGTGATTGTATCTTGTTGTGTGCATGGTTGTGTTTCTATACAGGTTATAAAGGAAATGTCTTCCCAGATTTGGGGAATAAGCCTTTTGGTGCTATTCGCAAGCCCCTGGGCTATGAAAGGCAGGCTTGGGGTAGTCACGACATATGCCCCGGGGGACGGGTCGTGAAAAATTTGTATTAGATGAGTCAGTTCTACCATATGACATAGGACTCTGATCTTTTAAATGTTAATAGTGTTACGTGTTGTGAGTGTGGTTATTAGTTTAGGAAATCTAGTGTTGGTGTGGAGGCCGACGTATCTATACACCAGGACCCTGAGTTCTGATTTCTGACTTGGCGCACGAAAACACTGATTGAATGTGTTTTGAAAATTCATTCTTGTGTTTTCCTGAGTCAGTTCACCAGGTATAACTTAATAACCGTGGATTAGTTGTTCCTTATCAGGATGTCGCCGCATAGACAACCAGCTAGGATTCCCAAGAGATTACATGACAAAGCCCCACTGAGCGATGAGCCTCTAGTGCAGGGCCCCCTTTCAACATTGTCACCATAGAGTGGTGTACCAAAAAAACCATTGCCTGTTGGAGAGTCGTTGACACTAGCCCAACTAGCAGAGGTTGCACGCTGATTGAGCGCGTTGCACATGTTACAGTAGTAGATGCCTCCGAGGTTTCGAGGTGAGACAGATTCCCACAGAGATGAGGGCTGGTTGGAGGCGGTTGCTAGAGTTTTTCGCCTAGTTGAGACACCAGTAGAGCATATGGTGATCATAGATACTAGTATTTTCCAAGGAGTGACCATGAGTATGGTCTTCATAGTGATGAGGCTTTGGTACATAGACCGTTTCTCAAGATAGTACCTTTGGGTAGTGTGCAAACTATATCACTACTCATTGGTCAGCGGTTACAACTGGTGGAATTAGTAGAGTACACATGTATGATTAGTGCCTTACACATGTTTCAGCATCAGATACCCCTCAGGTTCTGAGGTGAGCTCGACCCATAAGCGTTTGAGGACTGGCTTGTGGAGGTGGTTGAGAGTTCCTTAGAGCTTATACAGCTTCGACAACACGACATGTCAGTAGCTGAGTGTTCATCAAGGTGTACCGACTATCCTGAGTACTTGATGAATATAGTATAGACAATGCTTCAGAGGTTGGACCTTTGAGAAATGTGTCTTTAGGGACATCTGAGCTAGCACTATACCCTTATGCATTACTACTTATGTTAGGGTGATAGAAATAACCTGTGTGGTAGAATGTTCTTTGGCTGAGCGGATATAACCAGTGAATGTTAGTAGTGGGAAAGCAAGAAACTGGCACCAGTCTCAGAGACTTGGGTGTGTAAAATGTTTTGGGAAGAGTAAGTGTTAGGTATTGATGAATTTTCATGGTTGTAGACGTGGAAGTAGAACTAGGGGAGCATCATGAGGTGTTGTACATTTCGACATATTACAACCACCCCCCATTGTGGTTCCCACCAGGCTCAGGGAGCTGGAGGACAGAGGAACGGAGTAGCTGCATGCAGTCAAGGAGTGCGACCCAAGGGCACTATGAATGATTCGAGTTATGGTCTATGTCTTCTAACAGCTATCATAACAATATATATAGTCCCCAATCATTCCTTCTTTCCATGAATCTTTTCCAATACCCAGAGTTTACGGTTAATCTGTTTACCTGACCCTCATGTCTAGATATACCTTTGGGAGGAGACTCGATAATCACACTGACATCGAAGGTGTGATATTACCCTTGAGGAAATAGTTTTGGTTGGAACCTCTTGGTGGGAGTATCAAGGCCTTATGATGTTAGTTTGGGTATGGACTGGACATCCACAGTTCATACTCAGATTGATAATATTAGGAAAAAAGTTGTGTTTTAACTACAATGTTGGAATGATGGATTCCTTGGTCAGCGAAAAAGGAAACCCAGGTAGCACTGGATAAACTCCTACATAGGATGGTGTGAATGATCACTCGTGATTCATCCAACCTTACCCTCATGGTAGAAAAAGTTCTGAGTTTTCATTTCCCAACAAGAGTGGCTAGAGTTCTTCTAGGACTATGAATTTGAGATATTCTATGCTTCTGGGAAGGGTAACATGGTAGAAAAAATACTTAGTAAGAGGTCTAGTCTACAGTTGTTGAGTGAGGCATCAGAGTAACTAGTCGTGCTACAGATATATTTCATGGATAGAGATGAATTTTCTTACTTTAGTCTATGGCTATCACTCCCTCACTCCTTTAGCAAGCCGAGGAGGTGCAACTTCGGGACATTGAGTACAAGGCTCTATGTGCTCATATATCCTCAGGGAAGGCATCTGATGTATTTTATGAAGGTGGGGATAACTTCGTCCTCTTCAAAGGATGTACCATGGTACCAGTGGCACGTCAGGAGGAGGTATTGAGGGTGTTCTATAGGTCCCCTATGGCAGTACATCCTGGTGTGGTGAAGATGTACCAGGACATCCGGCGTTAGTACTGGTGGCAATAGATGATGAAATCAGTGGCAGAGTTTGTATCCCGATGTCTCACTTGTCAGAAAATTAAGACTACACAGAGTTGGCAGAAGTCTTATTTTGACAGGACACAAGAACCCATGGAGTTCCAGGAGGGGGACAATGTATTCTTGCGAGTCTCTCCTCAATGGGGACTATGGATATTTGGCTGAGGGGGAAAGATATCAAGGTGGTTTATCAGTCCTTTTCTAATTCATCAAAGGATAGGCGAGGTATCATACCCATTGGATCTTCCACCGATGTTGTAGTGGGTGTGTGACGTCTTCCACGTATCCCAACTGAGGGGATACATGCATGACCCATCTCACGTCATCAACCATTATGAGATAGACTTAGACAATGGGGTGACATTTACATAGGTTCTAGTAGATATTGAGTATCGACATGAGTGGTTCCTTCTTGGGCATTCGATACCTCTGGTGCATGTACGCTGGTAGCACGGGAACCTCCAGGAGATCACATGTGAGCGGGAGGCTCATATTCCTGCTCAGTGCCCTCTTTTGGTTGTTTTGCCCTTAGTTTGGATTTTGAGGATGTAAATACCTATGTTGATGAGAATTTAATTTCTCGGAAATTCCTTATAATTTTTTTTAATTATACGGAATTTTTTCGAGACCATGAAATTTGATGGCGTGAGATTCCAAGGCCTGGAGTGCCCTAAATGATCTGTTAAAGTTTTCTTATGCTTTAATTAGCTCCCAAACTAAATTTTCCTAAAATAGTGTAATAACACTTAAACAGTAACTCAAAATAGAAATATGAGGCCACTGTTTCGTTTAAGATGGAGATTTTACCATAGGCATGACTTATATTTAGTCGGTGCAGGCCTACTATGTGAAAACCCAAAAATGGTATAATTGAAAATAAAATATTTTATTTTTAAAATGCTTATAACTCACAAACAGTAACTCAAATCAAATGTCCGAGACCACCGATGAAATTGTGTTGGTATACTCTTATTAGGAAGATACTAACATTGGTCGGCGTGGGCCACCAGTGAAAGTTAGTTTTTGGCCGTAAAAAAATAAATAAGTGAAAATTATTTTATTATAAAATCCATAACATTTTAATGATAACTCGGATTGAAAATATGAGAGTACTTTTGAGTTTGTTGGGGCGTGTTTCACTTAGGCAGAGCCTATCCTCGACCGGCGCGGGCTGAGGGTGTCTGTAAATAATTTTCCAAACTTTTTTTCAGGTACCTTCAGTAAACACGCAAGTGGAATTTTGTAAATTTTGAACCGGTGCTCAGAATTGAAATCTGAAGACATCATTGAACTCACAGCGCCAATATTCACTTAAGGAGACCCTCACTTCGACCATAGTATGTCTGGAGAAAAAGTTACTTTTTGAAACTTTTAATTGAATAATTAAAATAACTTTATTATTTTATTTTTATTCTATTCCTCCAACGGATGAGCGGTAAGGTGGGGTTGGCGACGTTTCAAGATAATAAATGTCTTGAACAATAAATTATAAGTAACTGCATTGTTGGGGAAATAGGAAGGTTCCTAATTAATGGGCTTCCATTAATCCCACGAATGTTGCACACCCTTCCCCTCTCTTATTTATATGGATCTTGGGGAGAGGTGTTGGCACTGCTTTGCCATGCAATGAAGTGATGACAATGTGCAGTGACACCGAACCCATGGAGGATGGAGCAGGTAGCAGCGGGAGGTGACGAGCAACATTGAAACCCTGAACCGGATATCGACGAATGAGTGATGTCATTGGAGGTTAGTTGCGGTGGATGAAGAATTCCAAACCTTACTCAAATGCAGATGCCCTTCAAATAACTTGAGGTAGAGGGTTATTTAGTTTTTGTGTTTCTTATTTTCCTCTTCCCCGTTCTTGAATTTATATGAAGAACGCGGATCAACCGACTAACGGTTTGACCCGCGATTCATTCGTCTTTGTGGGAGGATGTTGTGGGGTATCTTGTATAGGTTTTTTTGTTCTTTGTGGATTGCATGGAATTAATACTCATGATCTTCCTGATACCGATCTAATGTAGAGGCTATGTACAAAACGAACATGGCCCGATCCCTCCATTGTTCTTCATGGTTGTCGTGTTCTTCACAGCGAAGAATGGTGGAGACTGCCTCCTACGATAGCTACACGGAACTGGGGCAGCACACACCCACACCATCAGTAGAGGAAGAGAGCACACGGTGGCTATAGGGCGTCCATAAATTGCTGGCTGCGATGATAGACAGAGGGGAGTCGGTGCTTCTGTCGGCTGCGGAAGCACGGGCGGTGTGACCACACCGCCGTTGGAGCAAGTGGTTGGGGCCCACCTCGTCACGGTAGATGGTGGATGGTGGATGGTGTTCGGACAGGTGAAGAGGGGTGGTGCATGATGTGCCGCTAGGAAGATCAAGGTTTCGGATGTGCCTTACCGAGTGGGACCTGTGGCGGGACTCATGTGTGGTCTTGCGACCGAATGGCTTCAACTATTCGGTAATTGAAGGTGAGGGGCGCGCGACTCCCCCCCACATGCGACAAGACTGGGCCGTCCAGGCTGAGCCGCCCAACGTGGGCTGGGAAAACCATCACAGGCCGATCAGGACCCAGCAGGCCGGGGCGGACCCAGCGAGCCGGGTCGAAACAGACCTGTACCAACTTCGCCGCATTTTAGCTCTTTGGTCTATATCTTGAGCTTCAGGCATCCATTTTACGAACCTTCTGAGGCACAAAAAACCTTGGAGTGAGGCGGCCTTTTTGGTTCAACCCACTTGATATTTGGATAATGTTTTGGTATGGTCGTGTTAGATGGAGCACGAATCCATCTGGGCCCTCGGGACTAAAAGGCCAATAACGTATAGACTGGGTGTGCGATAGACGCACCGTCTGTTGTATTGAGACCCCTTTTACGTGGCATTCCATTGGGATACTTATTCATGGGACTTTGTGGCATTTGGAGTATCATCCTATGGATTGAAGAGAGATCCCTCTTGGAATCAAGCGAGCATAGTGCAAGAACCCTCTAGCTGGCTGTAACATGAGAAAGGGATCTTTCTTGGGTCTATATTTGAGGATCCCACATGGATATTCTCTATGAATTCATGTTGGAATACACTAGGATCTTGTGTGGGTCTGATTTACTAGGATCATTTTTGGGTTTGATGATTTACTAGGATCCTGTGTGGGTCTACTGTACTAGGATTCTGTGTGGGTCTGACGATGTACTAGGATCCTGTGTTGGTCTGTCTATTAACAGAGTAAGATGATTTAGCAGTTACATATAATAATCTATACTTATGTAATTAAGTTATACCTTGTGTGAGCTGAGCCCTCACCTTCATGATGATACCTTTGTGGTATTCTTCTATGTGGTATACCTGTGTGGTACTTTCCTTCATGGTGATACCTTGGTGGTATTCTTCTGTGTGGTGTACCTGTGTGGTACTTACCTTAGTGGTGATACCTTTGTGGTATTCTTCTAGGTAGCATACCTGTGTGGTACTTTCCTTCATGGTGATACCTTGGTGGTATTCTTCTATGTGGCATACATGTGCAGTACTTACCTTTATTCTGATAACTTTGTGGAAATCTTCTCTATAGCGTACTTGTGTGGTACATTCCTTCATTGTGATACCTTTGGGGTAATCTTCTGTGTGGCATACCTGTGTGGAACTTACCTTCATGGTGAAACCTTTGTGGTAATATTCTGTGTTGTAAACCTGTGTGGTACTTTCCTTCGTGGTGATACCTTTGTGATATTTTTCTGTGTGGTGAACCTGTGTTGTACTTTCCTTCGTGGTGATACCTTGGTGGTATTCTTCTGTGTGGAGAACCTATGTTGAACTTTCCTTCATGGAGATACCTTTGGGGTATTCTTATATGGGTTTTTACCTTTGTGGTACTTACCTTTGTGGTGTTACGTTCGTGGTATTCTTTCCTTCGTGGAACAGTTGAGTTTTGAGCTAATGAGTTGGGCCTTGTGTTTCCTCATGAATGAGATGGGTATACTTGATAAATTAGGTATATGTATGGGAATATACCTAAGTAGGGTTTTTATTTGTTATAATTTTTTGTGCTTTATCCATTGTGGGTTTTGTGAGACCTTTGTGAGTCTCGGGGTCCATAATGAGTATCATTATACTCACCTTTGCATGGGCTACGCCTGCACCTTGTCATGTTTTGTTCAGATGATGTACAACGCTGATTGAGGATGAGAGTAATAGGACTAGAGGAATCTTGGAGGTGGACATTAGATGATGCATAATGTAGAGAATACCATTCGAGAACTATACCTACCCTTCTGGTAGGATCCTTGGTGGGTGTTCACTTGAGCTATTCATTTTACTTGTACTTTCTAGTTTTACTTGTACTCTTCAGTTTACTTGTACTTTTCAGTTGAGCTTGTATTATGGCCCCTTTTTCCTTACTGTACACACTCTTTTTACTATATAGTTTACTTGTGATCGTATCTTTTTGTGTGCTTGGTTGTTTGCGTATACAGGATATAAAGGCAATGCCTTTCCCAGTTTTGGGGAATATGCCTTTTGGTACTAGTCACCAGCCCCTGGCCTATGGAAGGTGGGCTTGGGTTAGTCATGTTATGAGCCCTGGGGGACAGGTCATGACAGTACAGTTTCTAGGAGTATCATGATAGAAAAATAGTACTAAAGAAGATAAGAAAATTGATGAAGAAATAAAAACTACCTAGGTTAGTGAAGCTTTCTCATTTCAGAGATACTCCAGCAAGAAGATTTTTCAGAATTGAAATAATGGTAACTCACCTCTTGTTTTCACACAATTATAAACCTTATTTAAATGAAAATAAATATGAATTCCAAGAACAAAAAACTATAAGGGGAACAATAAAAAATGAGAGAGAGAAAAAATCACTTTATTCTTAATAAAATAATATAAATAAAAAGACATTGAAAGAACATCAGTTGAATCCCATGAAGTACAGAATTCAATTTCTTCAGTTAGAAGAGAGTGAAAACCATTTTTCAAACATGAAGAAGGTATCAAAACCCGCTGGATTACCTTAAAAATAATGCTTTATTCTTTGAAAATTAACTAGAATTGGTCTATTTTCTACTCCTAAAATTATAATAGCATTATTATTCAACACTCTTCCTATAGTGAATGGTCCATAAAAATAGATTTTAGTTTACTAAGAAAGATCTTAAATTTTGAAATAAAGTGTATAACCTTTTATCTATCATTGAATTCTCAATTTTGAATGGCAGAATCATGAAAAATTATTGACGTATCATTATATATATGAGTGTTTTCACAAGATGAACTTGTAATCTAATTATACTCATTAAATTCTAATAGTATCCTCTCTCAAATATTCTCAAAATCAATGCTTAAACCCTTTATATCACAATATTAATATTAATTTAACTCTATAGGTAAATGAAATCATTTTAAAAAAATACTGTATGGATATATACCAATTGAGTATTTAAAAGCATTCATGTTGGCCCATAATGCCTCATATAATTTGAAAGAAAAATAATTCTTTGAGATTCAGAAATTTTTTATTAAAATTTTTCTCAACTCCTACTTTCAAATTTATACATAACAACTAAATTGTGGATGGTAGTCAGTTCTAGTTCTTTTTGAATAACAATTTATATCTAATAATGATTTAAATTTTTAATTCTAAAAATGGGCGACATTATTAATAAATAAAACTCTAGGAACTTCAAACCTAGACACAATATTTCTTGTTGATGAATTTTATTACACTTATAGATTGATTTTTGGATAGTATAAATACCTCAACCTAGTTAAAAAATAGTCAGATGCATATAAAATATCATCATTCTCATTAGATGAATGGAAATGTCCCATAAAATAAATTCCCAAAACATAAAATATCTCAACTTCTAAAATACCATTCTGAGGTATCTTGTGCTTCCTTAAAATTTTATTTAACCATTATATTCTATCATAGACCATAATTAAACTCTTAGAGTCCTTGAATAATGTGGGCTAGTAAAAACCATCAAAAAGGACTTTTTGGTTTGTTCTCTCTCCACAATGATGTCCTCCCCAAGGTTACGAATGTAAAAACTCATGTATTGACAAAATTTTATCATCTATCACACTCTTTATCGGAATTTAGTCTTTACATCTCTCAAATTGAAAGGGTTTTTCCCAAAGATAGTGTTTATGATCTGAAATGGACTTATTTCTCTAGTTATTTGAATAATCTATAGGAATCACACTTAATTGCTGAATTTAGGAAAATTATTTAAACTAAGATACTTCTTAATAGAGAGAATGAGAAAATTCTCATTAAGAATGGACGAATTCATAAACCTTGTATCATCACATTGGGTACTAAATCTCCACGAAACATGACTTGAAACCGCATTACATGCTCCATGTTTTCCTTTAATCTCCATATAAAACTCTTATGACAATAGAATCCATCCAGTGATTCATGGTTTGGCCTCCGTATTTGATGGAAATTACTTTAGGGTAATAGTCTATAAATATTATGACATTGAAACCTAAGGGGTACTACCAACATTTTTATAGAAAAAAATCACTGTTAACAACCCATTTTGTATAGTGTTATAGTTCCATTTTGATTCATCTTATATCATGCTAGTATAACAAACCACATTAAACATATTGTCTATATTATATCCTAATGTATTCCTAACATACATGTCACTTAAATCACATATATCTTCAAAAGTTAATTTCCAATAATGGGTAGTTATGAAAGGTCATCAAGTGAGTTTTTCCACAAGAAAAAAAATTATTTAATGAACTTTTATAAAAAAGTATGTGTGTATCATTCACCTGAAATAAAAATGAGGGATTTATGGTTTTTTAAATTTCATTGATAAACCTAAAGTAAGAACAATCATGCCCTGAGAATCTTCTAGCACGCATAACATTTTTTCAGAGGTGGTAGTTGTTGAATAACTTTAATCTTAGAAGTATATATATATAACCCCTTCTTCAAAACCTTATGTCCCATACATATACATTTAGTGTCCTTAAACAAGGATTTCCCCTAGTTCAAAACTATGTTGGTCTCTAAGAATATCTATAAAACCAATTAAAAATATCTTAAATAGGCCTCAAATATACAAAACAAATAGGGAATTAATCCATTAATACCTCAATGATCATTTATATCATGTATAAAAAGATATCCATCATACATATTTCAATGGTAATGTGTTCAAAAAACAATATAAAGGGAATTAATCATTATGAAAGTGTCCCAAAGGGGAATTAAATTATGTTTTATCTTGATCTAATGGTGCTATAAGAATCTGATTGTAACCTGAATAACCATCCAGAATACAAAATGATTCTTTCCCATAAAAACATTTAAGTATTTGACCTATGAAAGTATTTGGAATATGATTCTTCTTCATGGATGGGTTTATATTTCTTCAATTATTATATAATCTCCATTTGGTTGATTTTATCACTTGAATTTGTTCATTATTTAATTTTTAACTATAGTGATACCACTCTTTTTTGAACACTTGGACCAGAATAACCCAAAAACTATTAGATATGGGAAATATTCTACCAATTTCTAGTAGTATAATAACCTATTCTCTCAAAACTTCATTCATGTTATGATTCTATTTCTTTTGACTCTGTACTCTTAGTTTGTGGTATAGTTCCATATGAATCTCGTGCATGTAGAAATAAGGGATAATTCATTTAATATCAGTTGTGGACCATCCAAGTGAATTTATGAATTCCTTAAAAACAACTATAAATTTCTCCACTTTGTTATCATTCAGCCCGGCATAAATAATTATTGTTAGTGTAGAATTTTGACATAAAATTGAGTATTTCAGGTGTTCTAAGATTAGTCCTAGATATAATGTGGGTGATTATTCTCATTGATGAAGGATCATAAGAACTGTAGGACCAAGATCTTTAACATGTTTTTTATATGAATTTTTAAAATTGGAATGATTTTGAATTACATAACCAGATTTAATGTTTTCATCATAGTAGTCCAAAGTGGATAACTCACTCTCATAAGTCTCCAGATCAATTTTCTGAATATCTAACAAAGTATAATCATCGAATTATTTAGTTAGATCCCTATCTACAAAATATTATTTTTCTATAGTGTGTGTAACAATATAATCATCCTTAAGTTATCTCAATAATTATTTGTGTTTAGAAATAGAGGATTTAACTCCAACTAAAGCATAATTAGGATTTATTTTTTATTCAAGAATTTTTTTTGAATGTCAATATTGGAATACACAATAGCTTGTCAACAAAATTTTCAACATCAAATGGTATTTTTTTCATACAAGGGTTTTTTTTCAAATTCATTAAATTTTTCATGTATTTTTTCATATTCTCTGAAATCCAATCTATAGAATATTTCAGAGAATTTTAGTTCATTAACAATTTTAAATAGATTGAACTCCTCATATTTTACCCCTATTTAAAGATTAATTAACTAAAATTTATATCTATAAGATCCCTTCTAGTGACCAAATAAGGCCTACATATAATTTTGGCCTCCTCTAGGTCACACTCCATGTCTATCTCTTGAAATTAAATATGAAAATATATCTTTCCAACTCCAACTGGAATATCATATAAGATTCATAATGAATGTGTGAATGAGTAGTAAACCAACTATAGGATGATATTGGTGGGGTTAAGTTCATCCAATATAAACTATTGAAAACAATTATAATAATATTAATTTAATAGTAGAACCTATATCACACAAATAGTTTTATTAAACATTATTCACTAAAGTGTAGAGAATGAAAAAGCTACTAGGATCCTTAATGGTGGGATGGATTTTTTTGCTGAACATTACTACACTCTTAACTAAAGTTTATTTAGAAAATTATTCCAATTAAATATTTATGAAAATATTTTTTTGAAGAGGCTTTAGATATAATGGTATTTAAATCATGCTTTGGGTGAATGATATATTCATTGGAGCTTGGTCAAAATCCCATGGAACAGAAGAAGTTATCATTATTGTTAATATTGAGTTTTTATTTTTCTAGAGAAGGTATGGGTAGGGCATAACTACTAATTATAGAATCCATATACCCTATTTTTTAACAAATTTCTCCATCCCTTTATTCATTTCTGTTTCATAAAAATAATCGTATAGATTTTCAGGTGAAAATTTTATATTTTCTCCATTTTCATGAATTTTTTTCTAATATTATTTATGTATATTCTATAGATTTTGAATTATATATTCACAATTTTTTTTAGTTTTGGAATTTTGAAATTGTTTTACTAATTTTTCTTTAGATTTTAACCCACTTTTTGGGAAAATGACAATAAAATTGTCCCTAAAGTTAATTTTTGTTTTTATTTTTAGATTTCCCTTATCCATAGATATTATATATCTATGAAATTGTCCAATTTTTAATTCATATAGAGTTATTTAATCATATTTAGGTTTATCAGATTCATTTTGTGCATTTTGATAACAATTCTCATATTATTTTGAGTCAAATGTTTTATGCATTTGTCCCTTTCTATGTAGTATTTTTCCCACATAATTCTCTTGGGAATTGGATGGCTCACTCCTCTTTTGGTTTTTAAATTTTTTTATTTGTCGGTTTTGGTAACTATGCCCACAACTTTTACTACTCAAACCTGGTTTTTTTCATGATAAATTTGAATGGTTCTTGTATCATTTGTTATAATTATTTGAAAAGGGTTATTAATTGTTATAAATCATAAGAAAATAATTTTCAAAATTGGAGATTTATTATTGGGAATGGTTGTCATTGTTTCTAAAAATATAGTAGTTTACGTAAACAAACAACACTGTAAAAACTATTATCTAAGTGATTGGTTTGGGTTTTAGAATCCCACTTGGTTGACACTTGTTTGAAATTTTGGTTCATTAGAGATTGACTTTATCCATTAATTCAACTTTCTATTAATGAGAATATACTGATGAACCATTTTTATTTATACGTTTGTACACTCTATTTCTCTTAGTAATTTTATTTAAGTTAAAATAATGGTTGTTGAAAATTTATTTTAATTACTCATAATTTTTATCATTATAATTACCTATATGAGACTGATCTAAATTTTTTCACTAGAAGAGGGAAATAATTTATAGAAGGTATATCTGATAACCTGTGATGGAAGCTTATGATGGGTACATTACCTAAAAATGTTCTCAAATTGATCCTAATACTCATGAGAGCCTTCCCCATGCTCTTCATAAAAACATTTTATTTTAGTTCTAATCTCTCACTTGTGTATTTGGGGATATAATCTCATTAAAAAATAATTATACACCAAGTCAAGGTTTTCAAGGATATTCTCATCTAGAAAAAAAAATCATTCCCTTTTAGGAAAATGTTAAACAATCTCATTATTAATTCAATATAAGTAAGTCATAGATGTTGTAATTGTTGAAATATTTTGTATATCTGCCTAATAAAGGCCAATGATTATTTATTAGAGAGACCATTGAACAGAGTGGACATTGATAGATGATATTGATTGAGCTTTTAGTTCATATCTCAAAAAGTAAGTCTTATAGATGACGGGTTTATTGAAATTGATAGAGTTAAAATTCCATCATTATAGTCCCCTCATTATATTCATTATTAAATTTTGGTGGAAAATTCTGTTGATTATTTTTACGAAAATTCTATTCTATTTTTTCCTTTTTATTTTTTTTAATTTTTAGAGAACTCAGATGATTACCTATATCAAGGATAAAAGGATCTTTAATCTATCTATTCACATTATTGTGCTCATGTAGAAAGTTGTATCAAAAGAAACTAATAACAAATAGTAATGAAAATTAATATAAAATAATACAACCAATAATATAAGATATAATGAAAATATTTTTAAATATAAGTTTCACATTTTCTTGAAAGATTTAATATGATTTTTTTTTCAAATTTATTTATTTAGTTTTGAATATTGGATTAAAGAAGCCATCCCAGAAAATGGTACACGTATTTAATACATTATAATGTTTAATTATCAATAAAATCCAACTCCAAATAATAGAGTTGTATTAGGTTATTGAAACTAAGGGAAGGATGTGATCTAGATTTTGGAAAAAACTCACTATAAATAGTGGATTAAAATATTTTTCAATCAATTAATTTTTTTAATTAAGGGAAATGATGACAAGAAAATGATTTTCAATGAAATGGTCTATCATGAAATGTGACATGAACAGGATGAAATAAAAATCATGAATTAACAGTACATATATGGGATGAGAAAACTGATCAAGACAGACACACATAAAGTATAAACCAACTGCATTAAATGGTTTTTTTTAACATATATATTAATTGACATTAGTACCTTGTAAAATGGTTGTTTTAATATCCCTCTAATTTTGATCAAACAAGTAGTTTTATGTTTCATGGTGTTCACCGCTTTATGAAAACTTAAAAAATGGAATATAAAAAAATATAATTTAAATTAATCTCAATGAAATATTCCATCATTTTTAAAATTAATGATTAAAAAATGATTCTATGATCAATCTCTTCGATTCATCAAGTAGTTTTTTATTCATGAACAAGAGTCTCTAAACAATTTTAATTGAATTAATAATCTCTCTCACTAATCAATTTAGATTCTTCATAAAAAATGAAGTGGAGAAAATCATTAAAAATAAACCAAGATATTTTAAACCCCCGAGAAAAAAAAATACCTAATATTAATTGAAATATCAATATGTAAATTAAAATTTTCTATTAAAATTTTACCAAAGAAATTACATAAAGGAATAGTAATCCCATGATCGAATTCCTAATGAATTTATCCTCCTTATGTCCCGATATTTATGTCTTTAAATCTCTGTCTCAATATCTCTCTCAATGAGTCTCCCAAATCAAGAATGTGGAAATTGTCTCCAATGCGCAAGTCACCCCTCTCTGAATGCCATCTTCCTCAAAAAAAATATTTGTTCTATATATGATCACCAACGGCGTGTAATGACTCAATACAATCTTCTCCCATTCACCGAATTCATGAAATCATCTACCACAATCCTAATCAATTTATAAATCCCCTCCAACTCTAGGAAACAATAATTATGTACTTCAAAAAAAATAAAAAAAATAAAAAAGATTCACAATTGATATAAAAATGTTACATTTCTAAAAAGTAATATTGTTATTAAAAAAATGGTATAAATACATATAATTATTTTTATATTTATTAATATTAATATAAAAATTTTAAATGTATATATATAATTAATATAATATAATTATATAAATATTAGAAAATTTTATAAATACCATTAATCAAAGGTTTAATTATATATTTATACATTTATAAATAAATAAATAAATTATCATTATTATTATTATTATTACTATAATTAAAAAATTTATTTTTTATTACATTCTATTATGTATTTTATTTAATGAAATTATTAATTATTTATTAATGAATATAAAAATATTGAAAAATAAGTATATTAATTTATTTAATTTTTTTAATAAATTATTCAGTGATAATATATATATATATATATTATAAAATTGTTTTTAATTATTTAAATTAATTTATTTAGATTTATTATTATTTCAACTATTTTATTTGATTATTATTTTTATTGATAATTATAATAACCATTATTATTATTATTTAATTTAATTTATTATTTTATATTATTGTTATGATTAAAAAATTTATTTCTATCCCAATCGAGGCTCATCTTCTTCATGTTTGGGTCTTCACATGTCTGAATCCTCCAATAGTGGAAACACCTCACTTATCGGTGGAGCATGAAGGTGGGATCGACACAAGTGGTAGTTTGTGTGGAGGAGGAAGAGGGTTCTCATTATAGAAAAACTTTACAAGAGCAACGCGATGGTTTAGATTTGTTGGATATGAATTAATATCTATTTTGGTGTTGATTCCCTCTGTCTCAGATTCCCCTACAAGTATAAAGAAGGTTGTAATCAAGAGGTGGTTATTTTAGTGCTCGTGTGGTACCTAGCGGTGGATCTAGAAATAAGACTTCATGAACCAGAATCATATAGTGGATTTAGATTTTAATAGGTGTAGTATATTAGTTCTAGTAGGGGATTATAAATAATTAAACATTGGAATTTATTAGCATCATACATGTCATGTTTTTTCCACCATTGTTAAGGATAATTGATTCATGGATATGGTAGAAGGATTGACATATTCATCCAATGGTTTTAGATTTTAACATTCATGGTGTGGTTGACTCGTAGGGGTAGATTTAACTTCATCTAATACCAGATTCATTCAAAAATTGTGGTTGGTTACATTTATTATGAGTGATGGTGGTTTATATCTGTGATGGTGACTCAATTTGGAGTAGAAATGATGGGGGTGAAGGGTTTCCAATAGTGAGTTGTCCAAAGTGAATTATGGTCGTGAGTCGGGCATGGGGGTGTGTGATAGTGATTTGGCTAGTGCTGAGTTATTTCTGAGAAGTTGGCTATCAGTCCGACAAAATAGGGGAGGTGCTGGTGGTGGGCCACATAAAGCAACGGAGCAAAATTAGGTTTGGGTGGTTCCTCATTTTGGGTGGAGCTGGTAGTGCATTAATGGCTAGTGGTGGAACAATTGAAATAGGGAAGAGGAATGAGATATGGGTGGTGCCTTACCCTGGTGGGGAGTCACTAGTGATGACTCATTATGGTTGAGACTCTACCACCACAAATAAAAAGTAAAAACTGTTACTAATAAAAATATTAATACATTAATATATTAAATAAATAGGTACATTAAAATTACTTTCATTAATTAATAAAATCAAACTCTAGTAATGAAATTTTTTTAATAATAATAATTTCAAATGTATGAATTATTAATTATAGACTATTTCTCTTACTATAAATTTAAAACTAAACATAAATTGAAATAAAAAAATTAAAAAATTAATTAATTAATTAATGACATTTTGAAATATAATATTAAATGCAAAAATAAATTTAAAATTTTTTAAAATATAATTTAAAACATATTAATTATTAAAATTGACCATTAGATATTCAAATATATTAAAAAATAGTAATATGTTACACAAATTTAATTAAAGTTCCCTTAATAAAATGAAAATATAATTATTAATTTTATTATAATGAAAACAAACATAAAATCAATAATTCAATGAATAAAATAATTAATATTTAAAAAAAACTTACAAATAATAAAATAAATAAAAAAAGTCTGATAAAATAATATAACGGGTCAAATCATGACCAAATGGAAAAAATTCATATATTCATCTTTGAGAATATTATGTTTAATTTATACTCATATGAAAATATTTTAAATTTTTGGTAATTATTTAATCATTAACATTTTATTTTTAACCTTAATTGACCAATTTACCTTTGTACTCTGGGAAAAAAATTACAAAAGTAATTATTCATAATTTCATAAAATTGAAGAGTCAGATTTACCAAATTTGGACATATAATTTCAAAATATGGAATTAACATATAAATATTTAACTCATAAAATTGGTTAAAACCACTATTAATTTAAATACCTTAAATACAATGAAACACAGATTTACAACTAATGCGTTTTTAAGAATAAAAATGTACTTATACAAAAAAGAAGTATAATAATGATTCAAATGATGTTAATTATGTTATATCTAATTAAATAGTTTTTATTTTAATTAGAGGTAAAATTCAATGGATAATGATATTTTTTGAATGAAATTAAAATCATAGTTTTACAAAATTCAGTATTTTTTACCATTATTTAAAAAATGAATATTTTCATAAAAACAAAATTTAACTAAAATCTATTTTTGATATGAAAATTTAAAAATTTATATAATTTTAAATAAATTAAATTTATTATATATAAAATAATACTCATAATATTTTATCATAAAATGAAATAATAACCATTAAAAAATTATTATTGAATTAGAAGATGACTTCACAAAAAAATTAATTTATCATTTAATAAGAATTTAACTATGAATCTATATTGATTAAGAAATTTATATATATTTCATAAATATGTTAATCCAATACATACACTAAAATGTAATGGGTTGGTTATAATGGTCATATTTAAATATATTTTTTTATTTTTTTGATCTCTCTCTTCTGTTTCACATATTCCATCAAACATAATGTTCATATTTTCAATTCCTAGGGTTTTACATTATACTCACTAAATATATTACATCCTCACAATTTGTACTTGAACTTAATAATCAATGGATTAAAATTTAAGAAACCACATTGAAAATTGGTTAATAAAAAATATTCTTGAAAAGATGGAAAGGGAAGTATAAATGTCACCATAAAACTAGGTTTCCAAATACGATAACATTAGTGGGAAGTGATAAAATTAACATAGAAGAGAAAAGTAATGAATAATGACTAATATATAGTGATAGATAATATGATTATGATAATGTTAACCAACACAAAAATATAATTGTATGATGGTTCAAAGGGACAAAAATTATTCAATAAGTAAACTGAATAGATAAATTTTTTCTTTAATGGACCTCTTTTTAATGTCAAGGGATTCATTTAATATTTAGGTAAAGCACTTGATAAAATAGAATGAGTTTATTTGATTTCATTTCCTATGAAAAAAATCATCATGTGGCTTCTCTTTTATAAATGTATACACCATCTCTAATGATAGGAAATAAATATTTGAGATTATTTGGTTCTAACTTGTAAATAATTTTTAATGAATCAGAATATCCATAGGTCATTTCTACAGTCTCCAAATATCGACCAATAGTAAAATGGTTGTAATAGGTTAAGAAATATGATAAATCACACATTACCTCAATCAATAATATCTAATGTTAAACATAATTCATTCCATAGGTATTTAACCATATGACTCCCCGAAAATACTATCAACTATTCAAAACCTAAACATTTGATCAAAATATTTTCCTTAGGAATCATAAAGTATCTCATAAGGTCACTTTCAAAACATGTTAATACCTTTATCATGTATACTAGTAAGTTAAATCACAATTGAATTTATCTTTATTAAAAATATTCTATAAATATTAAAATGTAGTGAACCCCATCATAAAATACATTATAATCAAATCACAAAGAATTTTCATGGTTTGAATAATTATATCATTTACATCATTAGTTTCAGTATTATATTTATAGAAAAAAAACATTATTAAATCATCTTTAGGAAAATATTAATTTTTATATTTACCATATTCATTTATTCAAAAAAATATTACATTACCAATAAATCACTTTTGTTTGTTCTAAGTACAATTAAAAATATGATTTCATATCCATAAGTAAGAATAATATACAAAAACCCATATATATTTCATGAATCTTATAATAAAAATATCATTTATGTAGTTCTTAAATTAAAACAAAAATTTATTTTAATCATTATCTTTCAACTATAGTAAGATGAAGATCTTGACCTGATCCCCTTTTCGTCTTCTACGGCATGTTCCCTTGGCTCTTAAGGAACTATTTTAAATAATTCCCCACTTATTTATAGTTGTAACAATGTATAATAATGGATTATTTATTTTACTTATATTCAATAGAAAACATACCTTTATCTCCAAACATGTGAAAATATCTCATTCCCTTTAATAATTATCCATGATTTCTATTTCCGCATTGTTTACGTGATGGAAATTTCTTGGCTCCCTTGTTCTTATTCTGTGATTTTTTTGCCTTTTTAATAGTGCACAATTAGAATCTTATTTTCTCAATTTCCATTGAATATATAGAATCCAGAAATGTCATTTTTCTTCTTAATGTAAGATGATACTATATCATCGTATAGTGAAATAATTGAGAAACTAGATCCCTTCAAATACACAACATAATCCCACAAATTAAATACACACTATTTCATATAGGATTACAAATGTAGTTCACATCATGAATGGGTAATATTGAAAAGTTATCCAAAAAATATTATATAATGTATTCATCCTTCAGTATTAATTTATGTAACATAATATTCATTTTAAATAATAGTTCTTGAGGGATGCATTTCTCAAAGAAAATAACATTAAAAATTCTCCATTCCAAACATTATATTTCTTTATCCGCTTTATTTTTGTGGAAAAAAGAACACCAATGATCGTAATATTTTTATAAACAATAAACATCTATAACAAAAAATTCAATTTAATTACGTCCCAATGTTTGCAATACCATTTTGAGATATTTATTAAATTGATCATATACCAATGTATTAACAGTTGTAGCTGAAGATATTGTCTTTTTTCACAAAAAACCATCTAACATAAGTGAATCACATTACATAAATATAGGTTGTTCCATACAGGAAAGGTGATTTTTAAAACCTAAGTCAGTTTTCCTAATATAGTCATGATCATCTTAGTTCCAACACCCACAATATTGTACGTCTCATCTGGTAAATCCATACATGTTCTATATTTATTGATTCTCAATCTTCTATTAGAAAGCATCACTACATAGTGGAACACACTCAGTTATCTCTTAATCCATAATATATTGATCTACAAAATAAACTCACTATAATGATAATAGTTCTAGAAAACAATAAGGCATTATCTTAATTAACATCTTATCTATGATTTTTTGGAATAATGTTCCCATTTTTTATACTAAAACTTCTCTTATACCAACAATAAAGACCACATCTCTTGTAACCCATATCCAATGTCTACATTATTACATTGGCATTACTACAATGAGTATAATCTAAAATGAGTGATCAAGTTTAATAGTCTTGTAAAACTAGATAGATACATGATACATATTTTACATCAAGAATAATTTATAAGCATAATGAAATTAAATTTTTTATGTTTTTGATGTATGATTAAAATATTTATTCTTCATTAACTAGGGAAAGGAACCAAAATAAGGGTATTGTAAAATTCTATATAAGGGTTACATGTTTTAAAATCTATCATGAGTAAATAATTCATAATCAAGATGTTATGGTAAATACAAAAAAAACACATTCCATTAAATCAATAAATTGTTTAAAATGCATTCATGGACAATATCAATGTTTACTTCTCATTGAGAATAAAAACTGAATTCTCAAGGATGTAAATGTTTAATATTGGATGTAAGGATCTAAAACATCATTGTATCTACACCATCGATGCCTTGTTCCGTGAAATATTAAAAATAAATGTATGAATATATTAGAATCTATTTGGAGAAAATATTTATTATTTATTATCATGATATATATTGATAAATTGAAGAGATATATAATTCTAATCCCCTCTCATCACTTCATATCCAATGAATTCATCATATATCAAATGATCAATTTAATTCAGGAACAATATGGAAGATAAAAAAATATTTATTGAGTGAATAATATGAAATTATCAATAATCAAATAGTAAATAAAATATGTTTAATGTATAAGATCGTATTTGAAATGGTATATGGTTTATTCAATAATTATATCTATAATAAAAATAATATGGATATTTATGAAAAATTTAATATATAATTACCACAAATAATGGAATGTTTAAAATGATGGTGTCATTAAAACACACACCAAGTGATTAATAATTAAAATAAATGTTTTTTTCATTGATCAATAAATGTAATATAAAAAGATCAGTTAATTTTTATTGAGGAAAATCTCTTTGTAACATTGAAATTAGCTTTTAAAAACTAAAAATTTTACAAATATCAAATAAGACATATTATTTGAAAATATGATTGTATACATTTGATGTAAGCTTCAAATTATCTCACTATCATGGTGATAGAAAACAATATTCTTTCCATATGATTTTAAAAATATTTTTGTTCTTACTTTTATAAGAATAATACCCCATTCAGAAAATAACAGGGAAATTTATTCTTTAACCATTTTGTAAAAAATAAGTAATGGATAAAACTATATTTTGATAAATTTTTTTAATTTTTTTCTTAATAAATGGATTTAGAATAAAACATATATGTTATAATAAGATAAATAAGATTTATTATTCTTTTAAACATTTATTTTCTTAATTCACATTCCAACGAGAAGAAAATATGGAATAAAATATGAAAATTAATTTAAATATTAGAAATAATAAGAAATTTAATTATCATTAATAAATATATATTTTTGTTAAATACCTTAATGGGGTATTATGTATAACACTTATAAATTAATAGGTACATAATACCAAATATGACACTATATAGTAGATACTGAGATGAAAGCATTTACCTCAAGTATGACTTGAAACATTAGTGTTCTAATCTCCGTTATAATAAATTTAAATTTATTATAAATATATACTAGGACCATAATCACACAAATTATATCATATATTTTCCATTTATAACATTTTATCACTCATTTATTTAAAATATTTTATTATTATCATTATTTCGTGTGTGAATATGATTATTTTTCAATTATGTTTTGATACGGTAGTTACGATACCTATAATTTTAATACGAAATCACTGTATCAATAATGTTATTAATGGTATAAATATCATACATATTAAATATATATAGATATTTATATTCATCCCTAGAATATAGTTATAGAAAAATGAATTACACTATTCATATAGATGGTTGGTCATATGTACGCATGAATGTTGTTTTCACCTTTCGATGGATGTAATTAAATAAAGGTAAATCATAATTAATATTTCAAGAATCATTATTATATAATATATATCATATACATTAATTATATGTATATCTGTATTTCCATCCATTTAAATCCTAATAAAAAATGGATCACATCGCATCATGGAGGTGGTTGTCCATGCATATGTTGAAGTGATGTTATCATTTTCCAATAGTTTGGTAGTTGAGAAGCTATATCTTATATTATAGTTGCAGAATAAAATTTTATCATTAATATAATATATAATTACTAGTTATATATTTATAACCATCCATGTAATGTGCTAATGAATAATGAATTACACTAATACATGGAGATGGTAAGTCATACGCACACCCAAGCAATTTTTTCTCTTTTATATGATGTAAATGATGCGGAATATGATAGTACCAAATTGATAATAAAATATCAATACATTTATTATATTGGATTTTTTATTTTATTGTGTGTAAAATCGAATAATTGGAATTTGAAGATGTAATAAACTTGAAAGAGTTGGTAAAGATGATTACCACTTATTCAGTAGAATTAATTTAGATATTTTTTTAAGGGACCCATGTTTGGTATTTCGGAATGAACAGAAACACTAGTACATGGATGAAGATTTTTATAATATTAATTATTATGGGATTTCCAAACTATATTTATCAATTTGGTGTGAATAATTGAGAGAAGGGTTGTCCATTTATAAGAGTATGGAGGGGCATTGTCAGAATTTATTAAATTAATAAATTAATATATAGTATATATCATGTCCACTTGGTTCCAAATTTATATAATTTCAATAATATAAGATTATAAGTATAAATCATCTCATTAAATAATCTTTATCTTGTTTGGATCCCATTTTACTCTTATGTATTTATTTCAACCCTTTTTTATCCCTTTTGAAAACCAACATAATATTAATGTTTTATACACTTTAAGGATTAATAATATTACTATTTATTGAAAAAAGACCCCTAAATGGACCATAGTTCATTTTTTGAAACCATAAATCATTAAATTTATATAATCTAACGTTTTATGAATTTTAAATAATTAAATAAAATATTATTTATTATAAAATATCGTTAATATCAATTTTGGGACTATTAATTTAATTGGACATTTAATAAATAAATAATGATATTTAATTATATGATAATGTATAAAAACTACTCTAACAAAAAATATTTATTTAAAATATTTTGTATCATAAAAAACAGAAATGATATTATTTTTAAAGTTTTAAATAGTATTTTATTTATTATTTTACTACTTCTAGAAACACATTATTAGTGTTGTATAAGAATTTATGAAAATTATTTAGTCAATAAATATTAGAAATAAATTAAAATATTGAAATAAATAATTTATATGTTAATTGAATATTTGTAACTGAACATATATTTAATTTAAATATATGTAAAAAATTAATATAGTTAAAAAAGAATTAACATTTTGTCTTTTCTATATATTAAATAATATAGTGGGTCAAAATTATATAAAATACTAAAAAATTTCATATATTAGTCTTTTGAATAATTAATTATATGATATAATCATGAAATAAAATTAATACTATTGTTAGGGTAATCATTTAGTCTTTATCATTTTATTTTTTAACATTAATTACTTAATTTACCCATTTTCTATGGTAACAAAATTTCTAAAAATATAATTCATAATATGCCAAAATAAAAGGGATATATTAAATAAATTTTTATATATTTCATTATAATATAAAATTAATTTTTTAGTATTCAATTCACATAATTGGAATAAATAAAATTTAATAAAAATTCATAAAATGCAACACGTTTTTATAAAAAATATGTTTTCATGACAAAATAATTACTTATGAAAAATAATTTATAATTAATATTATAATTAATTTACTTAGATTATATCAATTGAAATAATACTTTTGATACATTAAGATAAAATAAAAATAAAAAATATAATTTTTTATGAAATACAAATGGTAGTTTTAAAAATTGTATTTTCACTATTCATTGAAAAAATATATTTTTAGAAAAACAAAAAAACCACCCAAATATAATTTGATATAATGATTCAAAAATAATATTATTTTTACAAAAAAAAAATTATAAATTATTCAAAAAATATTTATAACATTTTCCAATGAAAAAAACATTTTTAAAAATTGAACATGTTTTTGAAGAATAAAATGTCATTTCTGAAATTGATTGATCATTAAATAATAATTTATCAATATATTTATATTGAGTATGAAATATATATATATATATATATATCATAATAAACATAATCATATTCATACACAATAGTTTTCTCTTTAGTTTTTAATGAGAGTACCTAAATAATAATTTTTTTGTATTTTGTTTTGAATTCACTATTTTGTGTCGCATATAGTTTAAAACATAATTTTCATATTCTAAATTATTAGGTTGTTAAGAAAATAATTTTTCTATAGAAAAAATTTTTTTACCCTTCCACAGACCATCTATATATGTTTATAAACTATACACAAACATCACTACATACGGGTAAAGGGATCGATGACAATTATGTAACCCTTTTCATGTAAGGGTATGATTTGATGAACCATATATAGACCAGTAAACGTATGTATAATGAAATATTACCCTTTTATATAACAATATGTGTATGCATACATCCTTAGTATCCATTACATTGACTAGTTTCATTAGGGTAAAACTGATTTTCCAGATTTTCATGAAACCATAAAAAATATTGTAGAGACCCGAAGCTTGACATACATGGACATTACATTACTTTAGTGGAATACTTAATACATAACAAAAATAGACACACAAAGACCGTAATAGTTTAGTCTCTTTGGAATCTTGGAACGTAATCTTCTAATCATAGTGAAAGATCATCAACATCTCCCATAAAGATCTTCCTTTTCTTTATACCTAAAACCTTTCTTTATATCCTGGGGAAAAGAAAACATAAAAGGGTGAGCTCAAATGCTCAGTAAGGGTAAACAAAAGAAATATAAATCACATCATATTCATAAGAACATAACATTTTGGAAATCTTAACCTCCAAAAGAGATCATAATATCATAACATGGGATAAATCATAGTAGTGAAATGTAATCCCAATAATCATAACTTAAAACATGAAACTTTGTGGCATACACACATAATCATAGAGAATCATTTCTTATTAGTCAAGACTCATTGCCAAGACTATCTTAGTGGACAAAGTCCATTTCTGAACCGAGTTCACTCCTCGTTTCAGTCCTGTTTCACTGAACCGGTTTAACCTGCTGTTCCAGCCATGTCTATCTCATGAGATATAAAATCTTTACCCAATGTATTGGAGGGAGATATAGGTCCCACCCATCTCATAATGATACTATTATTATGTGTTCCACAAAATCATAAACCATACATCATAGAATAACCCATGTAATAAAAACGGGAATCTTAAACATCGTGACATCATAAAACAATTCATATAAGATAAAGAAATTCATAAAAATAATTTCATCACAACATAATCAAATCAATGTAATAATAGGGATAAAAACATAACCCTTTTATTATCTTAGATGGAAAATAATTTTGATAAAACACTTGAACTCCATTCTTGAGGAAAATATCCTTTCTACTTCAAAAACATTTTTTCCTTTCTTAACATGTCATAGAATTTTAAACTAAAAGAAGTTGATTAAAAATAAACTTGAAAACATGTAAGGGAAGCTTCTTGGAAATAATTTTTTAAAAATCCATTCATGCTGTATAAGTTAAAAGAAAACATTCTTCTCGTACTTTTGTCGGAAAAGTCAAAAATTACCTCATACGAAAAATGACAAAAGATTTCATTCATATCTTTTACTAAAAAATCACCCAAGGGTAAAATTTGATATAAACTATTTTATAAGGATATAAATATTACATATTGAGGAAACATGGATGTGGATGATAAAATACACCCCAGTAAATACCAAAGAATAAACAATCTCAGATAAAAATGAGATTGTGATGTTTCCCTTACCTTAGGTCTGATTTGCTTCGTAAGTGTCTAAATGTAACGCCCCGACCCCAGCTACCCAGAGTCGGTGCATTACTTCGTAACATTGGCATGATCACAAAAGATCAAGTCTCGAAAGACCGATTAGTTTAGTAGCCTTGGAAACACTAGATACATTCATAAGTCTTTCATTACATCAAAATTAAACAAACTACAATAACATGGTATTCATAGTCCACACTCATATCTTCACTGACTATTCTTACAAGTTAGTCATAATACACTTCTTCACATCCTGGAAAATATTTAAACATTGAAAGGGGTGAGCTCAGATGCTCAGTAAGGATAACAATATTGCGGAAACTTTTATAAGAAAACATAAGCATTTAAGGCAATGTATAACTAAAACAAAAGCCTTATTGAACTTGAACTTCAGCATAATATGGAAAAAGTAAAATAAAATAATGTCATTACGTACTCACATGGATATTTTACTAGACGAATAATCACATGAAATATCAATAACCACTTTCATAATGAGGGAACATATAATGCAGGACATTCTGAAACATTTTGTCAAGGCCTCGGCCAAGACGTCTAAAATAATTAAGGCCTCGGCCAAAACCATAAATCAAATTGGGAAAGGGCCTCGGAAAATTCCACGTCTAGTTGTCTCATGAGACCTACCGATGCATCGAGGAGCTATAGCGGGCTCCACCCGTCACATATTAAGTCCAATACATTCCTCATATGAATAGGTTTAAACATAACATAAATATTCGTATCAAAACTAGCATACGAAATGTCAACAATTTCTCCATAAACTATGGATGGTATAAAAACAACACATCCACAGTCAAATATTTCACAAAATGTTCAATGGACGTTTTCTATCATAAATCAATTTCAATTAAACCTAAAACCCATCAAAGGATGTTGACATGGATGAAAACAAAGCTATTTGAGAGTAATATCTCTCCTTTTTGAAATCATTTAAAAGTCCCATAATTATAAAATAATACATTTACTTTGAAGATATTCTTATAAGCTTGTTAGGGAAGCTTCGACGAAGTTATAATGGCGGAAAATAGCCGCACCCACCGTATAAGTTAAAAAAACATTCTTACCTTAAATTTGTCAAAGATGTCAAAAAGTACATTGTTTGGAAAACGACAGTAAGATTCCTTTCAAAAATCTATAAGGGTATAAATGACTTTAACACATTTTCCATTTAATAGTAAAAAAAATTTTAAAGACATTTTTAAGAAACATGGATGTGGATGATAACGAGGTCCCAGTAGATAATTATGTATAAACAACCTTGGATAATGAAGAGGTTGTGAAGTAAACCCTTACCTTGTACTTTTCCTTGGTTGGGGTAGGTTAACCTCCAGTATAACGGTGAAATAATTGTTATTAAATTATACAAGAATCATATACATTCATATGATATCATATATGATCTTTTAACATTGCTTTGTTAACAATATCTTAGATTTATCGTTGTTTCGGGTGTTAACTTACCCGTTTTATTTTATATGTTTTGTTACGTAAGTCATGTTTTTCATGGATAGGTTGTATCTTATTCATATCCAGAATGATATCATGTCCTTAAACATTATTTTTAAATCATCAAATGATAATTATACTTGAATGGATACGACGGAGAATGAATCTCATCGCGTTCGTGGAGACGGTAGTCCGTACGTACGCACGAGCGACAATATCATTATTTTGATATTTAAATAATATATAATTGGATAGTATATCATATATACAGAATCATTATCATGTTATATTTATTATTTACATGAATTACATATCATTATTATACCCATATAAATAATAATAATATATTTAATAACAATTACACCACGACGTGGAGACGGTAAGCCGTACGTACGCACGTATGGTGACATGTCATTCAAATGATGGGTAGAATACTTAATATGGTTGTTCCATATTTATAATAACATCACAGTATATAGAATATACTGGAGTTATAATTTTAGAATTGAAATAATAAACAAAGAGGGAGTGGAAGAAGAAAGAAACTTGAAAGAGGGTGATGAAAATGTTACCTCTTCTTCGGGTTCTTCCTTTTGATTTGATCAAAAGGACTCCTTAGGATGGCTTTCTGACTAAAGTAAAGCTTCTAGGATGAAGGGAGAGAAGTTGGGAGAGTATTTGGGCAGGGGTTGTCCGAACCAAAAGGCTTGGAAGTGTGAATAAGGTGGTAGAGGTGGGGGCCTTTTATAAGAGGAGAGGAGGGGCACTTTTGGAAAGATTGAAATGTTACATTATTTCACAATGATTTTCGGATTATAAAGGTACCACACTTATATAATTAGAGTCTAAGGTGATAAGATTTCTAAATATCCTCATCCAATAGGCTTTGGACAAGTGTAAGCCTTGGATTTTGCATTATCTTCTCATTTTATTTAAATCGTTAAATAATGAGGTCATCGCTGCATCATAATTATGTCATAAATAATTTAATTTATTTAATGTCTAAAAATTATAAAAAAATACTATGATGTAGGAAATCTTATTAGATTTCTAATGAATATTTATAGTCAAAATTTGGACTTGTGTAACCCCACTTAAAAACTGTTTTAGTAAAATAACTCATGTTTGTGTCAATTTAATTTTAACATTAAATAAATATATATTAATGTCATTTTCCAACTAAAGTGGCTCCATGGGGTCCCCAAGTTGACCCATGGGTTGTCTTGGTCGTCCATGACTCATCCAATAGGAGTAGGACAAGGTTCATGCTCATCTCATATTATTAAAACATTATTTGTACCTTAAACTACACTAATTACCTCTAATCGCGATTAAGAACTTAAAAGTTACTATTCACCAAAAAATTATTTTAATCTCATTGAACCACATTTTACTTCTTAATGACAACCATGTATGTCGGATTTTTGAAAATCAAATCACAGAAGTGGTAATATTTCATTGTAACGAAAAATCAGTTTTTAACAACCACTTAGTGGTTTCACTATTCATCAAAAATTGAAGTTTTTCAGAATGAGGCCAAAATTTCACCCTAAGCTATAATTGATATTCCGAATTCAAAAATGATGTCTATTTTAAAAAATTCCAAACATATAAGTTGTATTAATTAATTTTATAATTAATTCCCGCTGTTACAACAAATAGCGTGTTTTTAAGAAACAATTTATATCAAAAGTTTGGCAATTGTTTATGTCCAATTTCAATGTTAAATTAATTCTAATGACCACCGTTGGATAAAATGGTAAAAATATATTCTAATTATACTTTAAAACCACTAAATATTATAATTTATCACTATAAATTATTTTGATTAAAAAAATTGTTTTTAAGTATTTTTCACTATTCATAAAAATTTAGAAGTTTTCAGAAAAATACCAAAAATTCAACATAGGCTAATTTCAATATTCCGAATCCAAAAATGAAGTCCATTTTGATAAATAAAATTTATAAAATTTCAAAAAGTAGGTATTACTATTCACAACGGCTAGTTTAATTATTGTGGTGTGTGTTAGATCTCGAGGTTGCGTACAACACACGCTATTGCATTATTCGAAGCGAAACGTATAGTGGAAGTTGGGGTGTTACATTCTCCCCTCCTTCAAATAATTGCATCCTCACAATTTCTAGGGTATTACTGAATAAAAAGACTCGGGTGGTTTTTCATCATAAATTCCTCAGGTTCCCACGTTGCCTCTTCCATTTTATGATTTCTCCACAAAACCTTCACCAGACGAGTCGTCCGGTTTCTCAGCACCTGCTCCCTCACATCAAGAATCCTGACGGGCTCTTCACAATAGGAAAGATCGGGTTCCAGTTCTAATTCCTCATAGGTGAGTACATGCGTTGGGTCAGGCATGTATTTCCTCAGCAGAGATACGTGGAACACATCGTGAACTTTGGAGAGACTTGGCGGCATTGCCAAACGGTAAGCTACAGCCCCAATTCGTTCTAGAATTTCGAAAGGTCCGATGTACCTGGGACTCAATTTACCTTTCTTACCAAAACGTATGACTCCCTTCCATGGAGATACCCTCAGGAAAACATGATCACCGACTTGAAATTCCAAATCCTTCCTTCGATTATCGACATAGCTCTTCTGCCTACTTTGAGCTGCTTTGATTTGATTTTGGATTACTTTCACCTTTTCCACCGTTTCCTCCACCAGTTCTGGGCCTACAAGTTTTCTTTCACCAACGTCATCCCAACAGGTTGGTGTACGACATCTCTTTCCGTATAACGCTTCATATGGTGCCATCTGAATACTCGAATGGAATCTATTGTTATAGGAAAATTCTACCAGTGGTAAATATTGATCCCACATACCTTGAAAGTCAAGAGAGAATGATCTCAACATGTCTTCTAAGGTTTGAATAGTCCGTTCTGATTGTCCATCTGTTTGAGGGTGATAGGCAGTGCTCAAACGAAGTTCAGTATCCAAGGCCTTTTGAAGACTTTTCCAGAATCTTGAAGTAAAACGAGGATCACGATCAGAAACAATCTATAGGGGTACTCCATGAAGTCTTACAACTTCATTAATATATAGTCTTGCTAGACGTTCAAGTGGTAGATCCTCCCGTATATCCAGAAAATGTGCTGACTTAGTAAGTCGATCAACAATGACCCATATTGCATCATTCCTTCTAGGAGTCTTTGGTAGTCCCATGACAAAGTCCATCGTAATATTATCCCATTTCCACTCAGGTATGGGAAGAGGTTGCAATACTCCACCAGGATGTTGCCTTCCAGCTTTCACTTGTTGACAAACCATACACCTCGACACAAAATCAGCAATCTCCCTCTTCATATTGTCCCACCAAAAATGTTCCTTCAAATCTCTATACATTTTGGTGCTCCCAGGGTGTATAGAGAAGTTGGAACTATGAGCATCATCCAGCAATTCCCTTTTTAGATCAGGTATATCGGGAACACAAAGTCTCTTCCCGAATTTCAAAATTCCATCCTTATGCACAAAGTCCCTCAATCTTCCATCATTCACACCTTTAATCTTATTTTGAAATTCTTCATCATTGGTCTGAGAACTCTTAATCCTTTCTAGTAATGATGGTTTGGCAACCATTTGAAAAAGCATTGATGTTTCATCTTCCCTAGTTATTCCCATGTCCATCTTCACTAGATCCAAGAAAATTGGATCCCTTTCAATTCTCATCACATTCAAAACTCCATGGTCTTTTCTACTCAAATCATCTGCCACCTTGTTTGCCTTCCCCGGGTGGTAATGTATCGTGCAATCATAATCCTTGAGTAGTTCAAGCCATTGCCTTTGCCTCATGTTGAGTTCTTTTTGTGTGAAAATATACTTCAAACTCTTGTGATCAGTATAAATCTCACATTTTTCACCATAGAGGTAATGTCTCCATATCTTTAAAGCAAAGATCACAGCTGCTAACTCAATATCATGAGTAGGATAGTTTTGCTCATGAATTTTTAGCTGTCGTGATGCATAGGCAATGACCTTATCATTCTGCATAAGGACACAACCGAGTCCTTTCTTCGATGCATCACTATAAATAACAAACCCATCATTCCCCGATGGTAGAGTCAATACAGGGGCATTGACTAATCTTCTCTTTAGTTCTTCAAAACATTCTTCACACTCTTTTGTCCAGACAAATTTAATCCCTTTACGTGTGAGCTTTGTCAATGGGTTAGCCAATCTGGCAAAATTCTGGACGAAACGTCGATAATAACCTGCTAAACCAATAAAACTGCATACCTCAGTTATACTTGTCGGTGATGGCCATTCTTGGATTGCTTTGGTTTTAGAATGATCAACGGAAATTCCATCCTTAGAGACAATATGGCCAAGAAAAGAAATCTCATGAAGCCAGAATTCACACTTGCTAAATTTCCCATATAATTCATGTCTTCTAAGAGTCTTCAGGATAATGCGTAAGTGATTTTCATGATCTTCGTGGCTTTTGGAGTATACCAAGATATCATCAATAAATACCACTACAAAGTCATCAAGATATTCCTTGAAAACTCTATTCATTAGATCCATGAAAACAGAGGGTGCATTAGTCAATCCAAAAGGCATTACTGTAAACGCGTAATGCCCGTACCTTGTTCGAAATGCTGTCTTTGGAATGTCTTCCTCCTTCACACACAACTGATGGTATCCAGACTGAAGGTCAATCTTTGAAAAGTATTGAGCTCCATGCAGTTGGTCAAACAAATCATCAATGCGAGGTAGATGATACTTATTCTTTATTGTTATAGCATTGATCTCCCTATAATCAATTCACAACCTCATAGATCCATCTTTCTTCTTAACAAAAAGAACAGGGGCTCCCCAAGGAGAAACACTAGGGCGAATAAATCTCTTATTACTCAATTCCTCTAGTTGTTTCTTTAGTTAAACTAATTCCATAGTGGCCATTCTATAATGGGTCTTCGATATGGGCCTTGATCCAGGAATTAATTCAATGGAAAACTCAACTTCTCATTCTGGAGGATGTCCAGGTAAAACTTCCGGAAACACATCAACATATTCTCTCACAATAGGTACATCCTCTATTTGAATATTCCTTTCCTCATCCTCAGTAATTTCCTTCTCTTCCTCCCCAATAATTGAATTTAGTTGAGCTACTGGGGGTGGATCTAGATAAGAATTATATGGCGACGATTCTGCTCTAAAGATAAGGTGTTCCTTATCATCATCATCAAGAATCGTAACCTCTTTCCTCTTACAATAAATTTTTGCATCATGGTCTGAAAGCCAATCCATACCGAGGATTATATCAAATTCAATCATAGGTATGACGATGAGATCAGCAGGTAAAGAACATTTAGGTGCTCTAATGGGAACTAATCGACAAAACTTTGTTGCAACAATACTTCCCTTAGGGGTTTTGACTGACAACTCCCTTGTTAAATCAAATTGGAAATATCTAATTTTCTTAGAAAACTGGGAAGATATGAAACAATGCGATGATCCAGAATCAAATAATGCATTTTCTAAACTTGAGGAAACCATTAAATTACCTGCCACCATGTCTTTCGGAGCTTCCACCTCAGCAGTAGTGATAGCATAAGCCTGGCCTTGATCCCTTGGCCTCTTCTGAGGTAAGTTCCCCTGACGCTTAGGACATTCATTTGCATAATGTCCCTTCTCTCTACAATTATAACATTCCACGTTGACAGCCGCTTTCTTTCCCTTGCATTCATGAGCTTGGTGGCTTTTTTCACCACACTTGTAACATACTCCTTTTCCTTTTAGACAGGCACCAGGGTGCTTCCTACCACAATTATCACAGGGTGGAAATTCATTTCTACCCTTCTTCCCTGTTTCCTTATTTCCTTTCCCAGAGTTTTCAGCGGATCTCTTCTTATCTTGCTTTGATTTAAAGTCATAAGACTTAGAGAATTCTTTTTCCGTCTTGATAGCGCACGAGACAATACCTTCGTATGAAGAGAAGGTTTGTGATACTAAAGCTCGACGGAGAAATGGTTTCAACCCATCAAAGAAACGATCAGTCTTACTTCTTGGGTTACGTATGTAATCTGTAGCATACCTTGTTAACCTTGTAAAGTTAGCCTCATACTTTGCGACATTCTCATCCTCCTTCTGCCTCAGACTCAGAAATTGCCTTTCCATATCCGCTCGATGGTCTTGAGGAAAGTATTTTTCTAAGAACAGCTCTTTGAACTCCTGCCATTCCATGTTTGTTAATTCATCATCTTCCTTTGTTTTTTGAATTAGTGACCACCATTGATCGGCATCTCCAGTGAGGCGGTAAACTGCCATCACAACATTCTCCCTTTCACTACTCCCCAAGGCATGGAATATTTTCTCTAAGGAATTTATCCATTGCTCAGCTACTATAGGATTTGTACTCCCATTGAAGGTTGGCGGTTGTTGCCTCATGAAACGGTCTAGCATTGATCCTCCATGTTGCGGATCAGGGTGCTCCATACGAGTAAGGTTGTTATTCATAACCTGCGTGAGTTGTCCCAGTACGGTGAGAAGCTGATCAGCACCAGTTGTATCACTAGCTCCACCATAATTATCCTGAGCATGAGGGCAATCCCTACACGGAGTGCGTGCATTGATACGGTTTCCATTCCTTCCACTAGGCGCCATTTCTAAATAATGGCATAAACTAGATTAGTTCATGAATCAAAATACATAATTCCATACTTGTAAAACACATAACATAAATTGAACTAATTATGGATATAATCCATAATTATAAAAATGTTTTCTTTGAGGAAGTATATACTCGTAACCCTTCATAGTGGTTTGTAAAGAAAATGTGAATTATCCAAAGCATATCCCCCGGGAGTGTCGTAACCAAGAGTGCAGCAAGGCCCGTTGTCGTGCACCAGTTCCCGTTCAAGTCTAGCTCAAAGTGGTGTTTTCGGGTTTTACCCCTATGTACATCTGTGCCAGAGCCGCCTCTACCTGCTCGTATCCAGACAGGGATGTATTGCTCGGAAAACTCACAAAATCTCTACAATACCAAAATTTTAGGAAGTTCTTCTATACTAATCCTCAAAGTTCATCTTAGGTCTACGTGCTCTAATCAGAGTTTGTCTAAATCTAGCTTCCAAGGTTAGTACTAAACTGCCTCTGATACCAACTGTAACGCCCCGACCCCAGCTACCCAGAGTCGGTGCATTACTTCGTAACATTGGCATGATCACAAAAGATCAAGTCTCGAAAGACCGATTAGTTTAGTAGCCTTGGAAACACTAGATACATTCATAAGTCTTTCATTACATCAAAATTAAACAAACTACAATAACATGGTCTTCATAGTCCACACTCATATCTTCACTGACTATTCTTGCAAGTCAGTCATAATACACTTCTTCACATCCTGGAAAATATTTAAACATTGAAAGGGGTGATCTCAGATGCTCAGTAAGGATAACAATATTGCGGAAGCTTTTATAAGAAAACATAAGCATTTAAGGCAATGTATAACTAAAACAAAAGCCTTATTGAACTTTAACTTCAGCATAATATGGCAAAAGTAAAATAAAATAATGTCATTACTTACTCACATGGATATTATACTAGATGAATAATCACATGAAATATCAATAACCACTTTCATAATGAGGGAATGTATAATGCAGGACATTCTGAAACATTTTGTCAAGGCCTCGGCCAAGACGTCTAAAATGATTAATGCCTCGGCCAAAACCATAAATCAAATTGGGAAAGGGCCTCGGCCAATTCCACTTCTAGTTGTCTCATGAGACCTACCGATGCATCGAGGAGCTATAGCGGGCTCCACCCGTCACATATTAAGTCCAATACATTCTTTATATGAATAGGTTTAAACATAACATAAATATTCGTATGAAAACTAGCATACGAAATGTCAACAATTTCTCCATAAACTATGGATGGTATAAAAACAACACATCCACAGTCAAATATTTCACAAAATGTTAAATGGACGTTTTGTATCATAAATCAATTTCAATTAAACCTAAAACCCATCAAAGGATGTTGACATGGATGAAAACAAAGCTATTTGAGAGTAATATCTCTCCTTTTTGAAATCATTTAAAAGTCCCATAATTATAAAATAATACATTTACTTTGAAGATATTCTTATAAGCTTGTTAGGGAAGCTTCGACGAAGTTATAATGGCAGAAAATAGCCGCACCCACCGTATAAGTTAAAAAAACATTCTTACCTTAAATTTGTCAAAGATGTCAAAAAGTACATTGTTTGGAAAACGAAAGTAAGATTCCTTTCAAAAATGTATAAGGGTATAAATGACTTTAACACATTTTCCATTTAATAGTAAAAATGTTTTGAAAGACATTTTTAAGAAACATGGATGTGGATGATAACGAGGTCCCAGTAGATAATTATGTATAAACAACCTTGGATAATGAAGAGGTTGTGAAGTAAACCCTTACCTTGTACTTTTCCTTGGTTGGGGTAGGTTAACTTCCTGTATAACGGTGAAATAATTGTTATTAAATTATACAAGAATCATATACATTCATATGATATCATATATGATCTTTTAACATAGCTTTGTTAACAATATCTTAGATTTATCGTTGTTTCGGGTGTTAAATTACTCGTTTTCTTTTATATGTTTTGTTACGTAAGTCGTGTTTTTCATGGATAGGTTGTATCTTATTCATATCCAGAATGATATCATGTCCTTAAACATTATTTTTAAATCATCAAATGATAATTATACTTGAATGGATACGACGGAGAATGAATCTCATCGCGTTCGTGGAGACGGTAGTCCGTACGTACGCACGAGCGACAATATCATTATTTTGATATTTAAATAATATATAATTGGATAGTATATCATATATACAGAATCATTATCATGTTATATTTATTATTTACATGAATTACATATCATTATTATACCCATATAAATAATAATAATATATTTAATAACAATTACACCACGACGTGGAGACGGTAAGCCGTACGTACGCACGTATGGTGACATGTCATTCAAATGATGGGTAGAATACTTAATATGGTTGTTCCATATTTATAATAACATCACAGTATATAGAATATACTGGAGTTATAATTTTAGAATTGAAATAATAAACAAAGAGGGAGTGGAAGAAGAAAGAAACTTGAAAGAGGGTGATGAAAATGTTACCTCTTCTTCGGGTTCTTCCTTTTGATTTGATCAAAAGGACTCCTTAGGATGGCTTTCTGACTAAAGTAAAGCTTCTAGGATGAAGGGAGAGAAGTTGGGAGAGTATTTGGGTAGGGTTTGGCCGAACCAAAAGGCTTGGAAGTGTGAATAAGGTGGTAGAGGTGGGGGCCTTTTATAAGAGGATAGGAGGGGCACTTTTGGAAAGACTGAAATGTTACATTATTTCACAATGCTTTTCGGATTCTAAAGGTCCCACACTTATATAATTCTAGGATAAGGTGATAATGTTTCTAAATCTCCTCATCCAATAGGCTTTGGACAAGTGTAAGCCTTGTATTTTGCATTATCTTCTCATTTTATTTAAATCGTTAAATAATGAGGTCATCGCTGCATCATAATTATGTCATAAATAATTTAATTTATTTAATGTCTAAAAATTATAAAACAAATACTATGATGTAGGAAATATTTTTATATTTCTAATTAATATTTATAGTCAAAATTTGGACTTGTGTAACCCCACTTAAAAACTGTTTTAGTAAAATAACTAATGTTTGTGTCAATTTAATTTTAACATTAAATAAATATATATTAATGTCATTTTCCTACTAAAGTGGCTCCATGGGGTCCCCAAGTTGACCCATGGGTTTTCTTGGTCGTCCATGACTCATCCAATAGGAGTAGGACAAGTGTCATGCCTATCTCATATTATTAAAACATTATTTGTACCTTAAACTACACTAACTACCTCTAATCGCGATTAAGAACTTAAAAGTTACTATTCACCAAAAAATTATTTTAATCTCATTGAACCACATTTTACTTCTTAATGACAACCATGTATGTCGGATTTTTGAAAATCAAATCACAGAAGTGGTAATATTTCATTTAAACGAAAAATCAGTTTTTAACAACCACTTAGTGGTTTCACTATTCATCAAAAATTGAAGTTTTTCAGAATGAGGCCAAAATTTCACCCTAAGCTATAATTGATATTTCGAATTCAAAAATGATGTCTATTTTACAAAATTCCAAACATATAAGTTGTATTAATTAATTTTATAATTAATTCCCGCTGTTACAACAAATAGCGTGTTTTTAAGAAACAATTTATATCAAAAGTTTGGCAATTGTTTATGTCCAATTTCAATGTTAAATTAATTCTAATGACCACCGTTGGATAAAATGGTAAAAATATATTCTAATTATACTTTAAAACCACTAAATATTATAATTTATCACTATAAATTATTTTGATTAAAAAAGTTGTTTTTAAGTATTTTTCACTATTCATAAAAATTTAGAAGTTCTCAGAAAAATACCAAAAATTCAACATAGGCTAATTTCAATATTCCGAATCCAAAAATGAAGTCCATTTTGATAAATAAAATTTATAAAATTTCAAAAAGTAGGTATTACTATTCACAACGGCTGGTTTAATTATTGTGGTGTGTGTTAGAGCTCGAGGTTGCGTACAACACACGCTATTGCATTATTCGAAGGGAAACGTATAGTGGAAGCTTGGGGTGTTACACTAAACCTCTTGTATAATGATTTAAATAGTGTCATTGACTTATTATATAATCATATTAATTTTAATGATATCATATATGGTTCACTTATGACTTTATATTACCCGTTCTTTTGTAAATTCCATGTTAAAGAGCGTTTTGGGTAAAATTGTTTCATTTGTCGTCTGTGTTTTGACTTGTAATTATTCATATGATTACTTAGATCATGATTACATAATTCCAGAATATAAAACATGGTTTATATATAATATATATTCATAATATTCATATATATAATAAATCAGTAAATGGAAAGAAATACACTGTTCATGGAGATGGTAGGTCGTACGTACGCATGAATGCTGTTTTCGTTTCCTTATTGAGTTGAATGGAATTAAGTAGATGAAATACATATATATACAAATAAATCCAGTATCATTATTATGTCATATATTTCATGATTACTTATTATATATACTTTATAATCATTCATGAAGGGTTAAAGTGGATAATGAATCTCATCGCGTCGTGGAGACGGTAGTCCGTACGTACGCACGAGCGATGATATCGTTCTCATGAGCATGGGACTGTATTGGAGTGTATGTATAATATTTCAGAATCAATATAACTTTAAAATAATCATATATAGTTATTATTTACACCATTATACCCATCCAAGTAAGGTGGTGGTGGAAAATAGATTTCACCACGGCATGGAGACGGTATTCCGTACGTACGCACGCGCGGTGATTTTGTTTTCCGTAGGATGGATATATGGTTAAATAGGGTTGTTTAATACTTATAATAACATATCATTATATTAGTGATACTGATGTTATTACTTCATAATGAAACAACCTAACAAGAAGAAGTGGAATAAGAAATAAAGTTGAAATAATCGGTAATGGACATTACCTCTTCTTTGAAGTGCTTCTTTGAGACCTCCTTTTAGGGTACTAAAATAGGTCTTTGAAGAAAACCAGAACCTATAGGATGTTTCTAGGAAAGTTTAAAGTAGAAATTGGCAGGTTTTGGCCGATCTTGAAGGCTCAAAGTGGTGTGAGGAAGAGGGAGGAGGAGGTGCTCTTTTATAAGGGAGGAGAGGGGTACCTTTGGAATAACTAAAACTATTATTTTATTATAAAGTCAAATTCGGTCTTAAATATATCAAAATTGATTTATTTAGAATCTAAGGTGGGTAGTGGTATAAATTCTCTCATCCAATATAATTTAGACAAGTTTAGGTTCCTATTTTAACCTTATCATTTAGATTTAACTTTAAGTTAAATAATTTTACTTTTACCGTGTCTTCTTGTGTTCTTATACTATAAGGTTAATAAACTTACTATAAGAAGACAAACGAACCTCAAGTTGTTTATTATTTATATATATAACCTTATCTAAGTCATTTGGCTGAAACTTAGATTTTTAGGAATAAAATAACAATTAATAATATAATATTTGTTTTAAAAACTATTTTATGTCAATTTTGACACTATTTAGTAATTGATTTTTGTAAAACTCATAAAAGAATGATTAGTTCGAAAAAAGTTAATTAAATCAATAATAACATGTCATATTAACCTATAAAATTAGTTTAATTCATAAAAAGTCTTAAATTACATTTATTTGGGTATTTATAAAATCAATTATGTCAATATTTCATTAATAAGAAAATTACTGCATCATCTTTGTGTCATAATAAATAATAATTATTTAATCCCTAAAAATTATAAATAAATTCTTATGATGTATATAATTGTATTATATTTCTGTAGAATATTCATGTTCGAAGTTTCATGAAATGTATCACTAAATTAAAATTATTATACTTATAAGATTTAAGAAAGTGACATGTTGTCACATTCTTTGGTTTTAATAATAATTAAATTATTTTCATGGAAAAAAGTCCATTAAATGAATCTAATCCGACCCTTAGGTGATATGGGTCTACTTTTAGTCATCCAATAGGATTTTTACATGTGTTAGGGTAATTTTATAATATTATATTTACCCTTAATTACCCGATTTACCTTTAACTACGGTAAATAAAATTTACCGTAGTTACTATTCATAATTCCCAAAAATAAAAAGTAGCTTATTAACATAATTTGGATCCACTGATTCCAAATATGGAATCCATTTTTCCAAATTCAATACACAAAAGTTGCAGAAATTAAATTAAAATTAATCCCGTTGTCGAAAGAAAACAGGTTTTTCTTTAAAACATTGCAAAAGATTGAATTGATTTATCCTACGAATTCAGGATAGAATCAATGCTAATGACATACATTATATTAAATGGTAAAAATATTTTCTATTTATACTTTAAAACCATTCAATATTATAATTTAACCATATAATATATTACGATGAAAAAAGTTGTTTTTAATTAAAATATAGCGTGTTTTTACTATTCATTAAAATATGAAAGTTATCAGAATAAAATGAAAAATTTATCCAAAGTAAATTTTTATTTCTTTATTCCAAAGAATAATTTTATTTTTTCAAATGGAACTTATAAAAATTTAAAAAACTAGATTTAAAGTGGGTGCTCCATCAAAAGGCGGCAAAACTGTATTTTTTTAAAAATACTTATTTTACCTGAAAAATTTGTTTTGTTCTTATACCATGTTCTAGAAGATGTGTAAGATGAATAATAATGTTATAAAATTCAAAATATTGTTAATACTATTCATAACGGCTAGTTCATAACAATATTATAATAATATATTATTGTTTAGTAAAACCCGGTATTGCGTACAACACACGCTATCAGGAAAGGTCATGATTGCATGTAATGCAAGCCAAGTCAGGGTTGCGTGTAGCGCACGACTCCTTTGTTGTTTCATATAACAGAATCCAACCATATTTTATTTATACATTGAATATATATATATATATACACTCAATGTTGCGTAGAATAACTTCTATCAAACGAACTTGAAATTGTGTGTAACATGAGCCAAGAATAGTGTTGCATATACTGCAAGCTAATACGGTGTTGCGTATAGCGCAAGATAATCTTGGTGTATCGTAAAATAGAATATATGAATGAAATTAAAAATAATGTATCTTATAAAATCTCGGGTTGTTACATTCTACCCCCCTTAAAATGAATTTCGCCGTCGAATTTCGTCTGGGTTATAAATTGCTTACTATTCATAGAAACCCACATTGTAAAAAGAAATACCAAAACTGAACTTTAAAAACTAAAGTATGAAATATAACAATTACCCAAATTAACTCATCACTAGGTTTCCATATAGGAAAACATTGGTGAAAATATGGATATGGAAGAGAAATCTAACCATCATGTTCTGATAGAGAGTGGTAGAGAACATGGCTATGAAAAATCCAACAATCACAAAGCTATTGATTTGTGATGATCTAAGGTACCATCTAATTAATCGGATATAAGGGAACTAGGACAACTTTTTTGGTTTTCAAGATCATTTCCCTAAAGTTGATGAATTAAAAGAAATACTTGCATGATTTTGGTATAATCTCACTGTTGTTTGTGAATTGAACAATTTCCACTTCATCCCTTAAAGAAATGAAGTTGAATTTGTTATTCTTGATGTGTTAGCAGATCATGTGATAGAATGATAGGTCATTCCATCTCTTTCAAACAAAAGGTTATCAAAAATTATAAGTCCATCTTATGGTTAGATTAATCGTATATGGTTCCAAAAATGAACTTATACTTCATATATCATAACGCTTAATAAAATAAAACAAGTTTCTACTAACCAGGGACTTCCTGTAGGCCAGTGGTAGGCGATAAAGGCCAGTCGCACTTTGGTTGTGGGTTCGATTCCCATAGCCTTGTCCGACGCGATGGGCTATCGCCCGTCCTACAGGTTGTCCTTTTTCTAAAGCTATATTACTATAACATCCCATCAACAATATCAAAAAAAAGTTTTATCCTTAAACAATACTAACTTATGTCCAACATAATCCATTCCAATCTTTAGTCTTATCCATAATACTGCAGTCCACTCTTATAATATAGTGAAAACGATTACCAGAGATTTAATACCATCGTTGATCCCCATATATCATAAGATATGTCTTATTGGTCACATTCCAAACATTCAAAGGCCTTAATCATGTATTCTCTTAAAAAATGAATACCCATTGAACCATAGTGAAAACATGAATTCAATTAAAAGTTAACACTTTCCACATACCAAAATCCTCAAAATTCTATATACTCAAACCATGATATCACTTAGTCCTTATATCAATCATGTGCTCATAAATACTATCAAACATATTAGATTCACTTTATCCCTTCATTATGTGAATATCATCTGTTTTCCAAAAATATTTCAATCACTTTTCATGGTTACCGATGCCATAAAATTATTAAAAACCACAATAGACCAAAACATAAATATTTCAATATTCCACGATACTATATACAACATTATTCTGGAATCCCATTACATAAACACTTAATCATTCCACCACATCGTTGTCATATTCAACATCGCCAATGGTGATCGCATGTGACTTCCCTTTGTCCTTTTCCTTAAGTGATTGCTCATGTCGATCATCACTAACCCTTGGATTAGGGCATTTATTAGCATAATTCCCCATTTCCTTGCACTTGAAGCATTGAAGTGTAGTAGGTTCATTCTGTGTATCCCTTCCTTTGTTTGCATCATTAGGCATCTTCTTCCCATCATTGCGGCATTCAAATGCCCGATGACCTTCCTTTACACATTTGAAACATTTACTTGTCCCTTTAAGACAATCTCCACTATGCTTCTTTCCACACTTTGAGCATAAGGAAACATTCATATTCTTTTCACCATTATTCTGAGATTTCTCCTTGAACTCCATCTTTCGTTTCTTGTCAAAACTATGAGATGGATAAGTAACACCAACTTCCATTTCTACCTTGATATCACAACGCACAATTTCTTCATAGCTACTAAAGTCTCTTATAGCTAATGCCCTTCGACGATTTGGTTTTAAGCCACTGAAGAATCGATCAACTTTACTTTCAGGTTGGATGATAAATCCAGATGCATACCTTGCAAGCCTTGTAAAATTCGCTTCGTATATACCAACAGATTCATCATCCTTTTTCTTTAGTTCAAGAAACTCCTTCTCCATCTTTGTTCGATGAATACGAGGGAAGTACTTATTGAAAAATAAGTTCGTGAACTAGTCCAATTCCATGGACTCAATTTCATCTCTTTGCCTCGTATTTTTGATAAGATTCCACCATTGATCAGCTTCACCTTCCAAACGATATACTACTAAGATGAATTTATCATGTTCAGAACATTGAAGAACTGAAAATATCTTTTCATTAGTACTGATCCATTGTTCAGCAACAAGTGGATCATAAGACCCACTGAAAGAAGGTGGACGTTGCCTCATGAAGGAATCAATAGAATGTTGTTCCCTTCTCTGCTCATTTGGAAGTCCAGAATGATTCATAGCTTGTGTAAGTATAGCAATAATATTTTACACTCCATCTCCCATAACATTTGTTTGTTCAGAAGTACAATCATTGCATTTTCCATTACATTGATCAACACGGTTCCTTCGGGTTCCAGCCATCATCTAAAACCCAAAAAGAATAGTGTGAGAGGCAAAAATCATGCTAGGGAAAACAACATAAAAAAGGGGGAGTACCTTCAATATCTAACATATTAGGTTTAATTCTATGATCGTTAGCGTAATTATAGTATTATAACCAATATGTATACTTAACCTTAGGGACATATCTAGACATACCTTAGAAATATCTCTAGGGATCTCACTAAAGTTCTCGTTTCCTAGTTTCCAAAGGTTAACTAAACCTTTCCTCTGATACCAACTTTAGAGACCCGAAGCTTGATGTACATGGACATTACATTACTTTAGAAGAATACTTAATACATAACAAAAACAGACATACAAGTACCGTAATAGTTTAGTGTCTTTGGAAACTTGGAACGTAATCTTCTAATCATGGTGAAAGATCTTCAATATCTCCCATAAAGATCTTCCTTTTTTTATACCTAAAACCTTTCTTTATATCCTGGGGAAAAGAAAACATAAAAGGGTGAGCTCAAATGCTCAGTAAGGGTAAACAAAAGAAATATAAATCACATCATATTCATAAGAACATAACATTTTGGAAATCTTAACCTCCAAAAGAGATCATAATATCATAACATGGGATAAATCATAGTAGTGAAATGTAATCCCAATAATCATAACTTAAAACATGAAACTTTGTGGCATACACACATAATCATAGAGAATCATTTCTTATTATTCAAGACTCATTGCCAAGACTATCTTAGTGGACAAAGTCTATTTCTGAACCGAGTTCACTCCTCGTTTCAGTCCTGTTTCACTGAACCGGTTTAACCTGCCGTTGCAGCCATGTCTATCTCATGAGATATAAAATCTTTAACCAATGCATTAGAGGGATATATAGGTCCCACCCATCTCATAATGATACCATTCTTATGTGTGCCACAAAATCATAAACCATACATCATAGAATAACCCATGTAATAAAAATGGGAATCTTAAACATCGTGACATCATAAAACAATTCATATAAGATAAAGGAATTAATAAAAATAATTCTATCACAACATAATCAAATCAATGTAATAATAGGGATAAAAACAGAACCCTTTTATTATCTTAAATGGAAAATAATTTTGATAAAACACTTGAACTCCATTCTTGAGGAAAATATCCTTTCTACTTCAAAAACATTTTTTCCTTTCTTAACATGTCATAGAATTTTAAACTAAAAGAAGTTGATTAAAAATAAACTTTAAAAATTTTAAGGGAAGATTCTTGGAAATAATTTTTTACAAATCCATTCATGTCGTATAAATTAAAAGAAAACATTCTTCTCGTACTTTTGTCGGAAAAGTCAAAAAGTACCTCGTATGAAAAACGACAAAAGATTCCTATCATATCTTTTACTAAAAAATCACCGAAGGGTAAAATTTGATATAAACTATTGTAGAAGGATATAAATATTACATATTGGGGAAACATGTATGTGGATGATAAAATACACCCCAGTAAATACCAAAGAATAAACAATCTCAGATAAAAATGAGATTGTGATATTTCCCTTACCTTAGGTCCGATTTGCTTCGTAAGTGTCCAAACCTCATATATAATGATTTACATAATGTCATTTACTTATTATAGAATCATATTAATTGTTATGATATCATATATGGTTCACTTATGACTTTATATTACCCGTTCTTTTTTAAATTCCATGTTAAAGAGCATTTTGGGTAAAATTGTTTCATTTGTCGTCCGTGTTTTGACTTGTAATTATTCATATGATTACTTAGATCATGATTACTTAATTCCAGAATATAAAACATTGTTTATATATAATATATATTCATAATATACATATATATAATAAATTAGTAAATGGAAAGAAATACACCGTTCATGGAGACGGTAGGCCGTAGGTACGCATGAACGTTGTTTTCGTTTCCTTATTGAGTTGAATGGAATTAAGTAGATGAAATACATATATATACACATAAATACAGTATCATTATTATGTCATATAATTCATGATTACTTATTATATATACTTTATAATCATTCATGAATGGATAAAGTGGGGAATGAATCTCATCGCGTCGTGGAGATGGTAGTCCGTATGTACGCACGAGCGATGATATCATTCTCATGATCTTGGGACTGTATTGGAGTGTATGTATACTATTTAAGAATCAATATCACTTTAAAATAATCATATATAGTTATTATTTACACCATTATACCCATCCAAGTAATTTGGTGGTGGAAAATAGATTTCACCACGGCGTGGAGACGGTATTCCGTACTTACGCACGCGCGGTGATTTCATTTTCTATAGGATGGATAGATGGTGAAATAGGTTTGTTTAATATTTATAATAACATATCAGTATATTAGTGATACTGATGTTATTACTTCATAATGAAACAACCTAAGAAGAAGAAGAAGTGGAAGAAGAAATAAAGTTGAAAGAATCGGTAACGGACATTACCTCTTCTTTGAAGTGCTTCTTTGAGACCTCCTTTTAGGGTACTAAAATAGGTCTTTGAAGAAGACCATAATCTCTAGGATGTTTCTAGGGAAGTGGAGAGGATAAATTGGCAAGATTTGGCCAATATTGAAGGCTCAAAGTGGTGTGAGGAAGAGGGAGGAGGAGGTTCCCTTTTATAAGGGAGGAGAGGGGTACCTTTGGAATAACTAAAACTATTATTTTATTATAAAGTCAAATTCGGTTTTAAATAGCTCAAAATTGATTTATTTCGAATCTAAGGTGGGTAGTGGTATAAAGTCTCTCATCCAATATAATTTAGACAAGTTTAGGTTCCTATTTTAACCTTATCATTTAGATTTAACATTAAGTTAAATAATTTTACTTTTACCGTGTCTTCTTGTGTTCTTATACTATATGGTTAATAAACTTACTATAAGAAGCCAAACGAACCCCAAGTTGTTTATTATTAATAAATATAACCGTATCTATGTCATTTGGCCAAACCTTATATTTTTAGGAATAAAATAACAATTAATAATATAATATTTTTTTAAAAACTATTTTATGTCAATTTTGACACTATTTAGTAATTGATTTTTGTGAAACTCATAACAGAATTATTAGTTCGAAAAAAGTTAATTAAATCAATAATAACATGTCATATTAACCTATGAAATTATTTTAATTCATAAAAAGTCTTAAATTACATTTATTTGGGTATTTATAACATCAATTATGTCAATATTTCATTAATAAGACAATTACTGCATCATCTTTGTGTCATAATAAATGATAATTATTTAATCCCTAAAAATTATAAATAAATTCCTATGATATATATAATTGTATTAGCTTTCTGGATACTATTCATGTTCGAAGTTTCATGAAGTGTATCAGTAAATTAATATTATTATACTTCTAAGATTTAATAAAGTGACATGTTGTCACATTCTTTGGTTTTAATAATAATTAAATTATTTTCATGGACAAAAGTCCATTAAATGAATCTAATCCGACCCTTAGGTGATATGGGTCGACTTTTAGTCATCCAATAGGATTTTTACATGTGTTAGGGTAATTTAATAATATTATATTTACCCTTAATTACCTGATTTACCTTTAACTGTGGTAAATAAAATTTATCGTAGTTACTATTCATAATTTCCAAAAATAAAAAGTAGCTTATTAACATAATTTTGATCCACTGATTCCAAATATGGAATCCATTTTTCCAAATTCAATACACAAAAGTTGCAGAAATTAAATTAAAATTAATCTCGTTGTCGAAAGAAATCGGGTTTTCTTTAAAACATTGCAAAAGATTGAATTGATTTATCCTACGAATTCAAGGTAGAATCAATGTTAATGACATACATTATATTAAATGGTAAAAATATTTTCTATTTATACTTTAAAACCATTAAATATTATAATTTAACCACATAATATATTACGATGAAAAAGTTTTTTTTAATTAAAATATAGCGTGTTTTTACTATTCATTAAAATATGAAAGTTATGAGAATAAAATGAAAAATTTATCCAAAGTAAATTTTTATTTCTTGATTCCAAAGAATAATTTTATTTTGTCAAATGGAACTTATAAACATTTCAAAAACTAGATTTAAAGTGGGTGCGCCATCAAAAGGCGGCAAAACTGTATTTTTTGAAAAATACTTATTTTACCCGAAAAATTTATTTTGTTCTTATACCATGTTCTAGAAAATGTGTAAGATGAATAATAATGTTATAAAATTCAAACTTTAGTTAATACTATTCATAACGGCTAGTTCATAATAATATTATAATAATATATTGTTGTTTAGTAAAACCCGGTATTGCGTACAACACACGCTATCAGGGAAGGTCGTGATTGCGTGTAATGCAAGCCAAGTCAGGGTTGCGTGTAGTGCACGACTCCTTTGTTGTTGCGTATAACAGAATCCAACCATATTTTATTTATACATTGAATATATATATATATATATATATATATACACTCAATGTTGCGTAGAATAACTTCTATCAAACGAACTTGAAATTGTGTGTAACATGATCCAAGAATAGTGTTGCATATACTGCAAGCTAATACGGTGTTGTGTATAGCGCAAGATAATCTTGGTGTATCTTACAACAGAAGATATGAATGAAATTAAAAATAATGTATCTTATAAAATCTTGGGTTGTTACAACTATTACATTGTTTTGTGATTCTTATTTTTTTAATGGTAGATTTTATAAATAAAATAATTATTTACATATGATACGACTTTTAAGTTTTTAATGTATTTAAGAAAAACATATGAGACATAGCATAATTTAATGGAAACCAAGTACAGTAATATACAAGGCAAGATAAATGAAAATGTATACAAAATACTGAAATGAAGGACATGTTGTAAGAATTAATTCCGTACATTAAAGAATAAACTAACTCATTATAAAATGCCTACAAAAATATTTGAGATGGATTCAAACATATCATGTAATGACTTCAGTTAATCCTTATATAACTTTGAAATATTTTAAAAGATTTCTTCAAAGCTAGGTGCTGAGTTAGACTGAGATTCTATAGTACATGTGGCTCGATATTGATATAATAAAAATATTAAATATATTATATCAGGTGACTAATGTTTTTTTAAATATTGAAATATGTCTTCAATAGATTCTTTGATAAAAAATATGATAATTTTACCAAATATGGATGGGGTGTTTTACACTTAGCGTGGTAAAAATTTATGTCAATCGAATGTTTGACTTGGGTGTCGTTATGGGTGAAATAATATTTAAATAAATTTTTATATTTATATAATTGTAATAATTAACTAAATTACCTAATAATCTCATACATAGTAATCAATATGGAAATTCCCTAGGTTTATTTACATATCCCTAGGGTTTTATTGAGGTTAATTAGATGTAAATTTTTAGATGATCAAAACCGAATAAAATATTGATAATCTGTGTTCTAAAAAATCATATAGATTTCCACAAAAACTAAGATGTATGTCTGTTCTTCATGAATGAATGATCTAAACCCCATGTCCAATATTTTTTCATTGGTTTATTTCATTTTTTATTATCACATGATGAATGTGAATCAACTCTATACATATATTTAATTGTGGGTTGATCATTCCTTTTTAGTGTTATTTAATCTTCTGGGAATTTTGAAATTTATATAATTCTTTTTTGGTTCTTTTATTCATCATTATAATAGAAATTAATCATTTATATCCATATTAATGGTTGAGGTTAGTTTCTCTATATTTTGTTTTGTTTATTTCATCTATCATTCCACATAAGTTCATTGTCAATAGTGTCTTTGGCAAGAGGTTCTAACAATAATCAGTGGAAGTTCATTTTTTGATAATTCATTGGTGAAATGGATCACCACCACCAGTTCAAGTTATCAATCAAATAACTGGTTGAGGTGTGATGATTGTGGTAGAATATTAAAGATTCATTTGAGATTAGATTTGGGATACCCCATATTTTGGTTTTGGTATTCTGTTGATATGAAACGAAGACCAATGATTCCTGAGTTGAAGGGCGGTAGGAATCCAACCATTGACGATGGATTGGGTGTATTCGACCTCATATCTGAGTTCATCTGTATTGTTTGTAAAGGATTCAACGACAACGGTGGGTATATTGAAATATCAATTAACGATTAATAAGTTCTAAAAAGAATCCAAACTACACTATATATAGTCTAAATAACATTTTTCATGTGTCCCATACTTTGTTTGAAGTGTTTATTCATAGATAAAAATATCACATATTGGGTGGAACCAACAAAATGGCACCATACTTAATGATGGAAACTCAGCATGTACCCTTTCTAAACATGGGAAAAGACTTTTCCAAGTATAAGATAATGATTTGAGTACATGGTACGAACCATGTACTCATGTAACACCCACAGTTTTTATGAGTTTTTATTTTTCAAATTAATCATAATTATTTTATGGCTTGAGTTACACGCAACAATAATTTTACCTTAAATTATATTCAACAATGTGATTTAAGAAACAGTGATACATTATTAATATTAATATTTAAATGTGGCCACTATAACCTAGTGGTCAAAATACACAATATGAATAGAAATAATTAATTTTCATATATTATATATAATGTATTAAATAATATTTTTTATAAATAGTACATAATTTTTAAAAGAAAATTTATATATTTTTAAAATAAAATTTTCCTACAAAAAAATGTATCTATTTTTGTGAAAAAATATAAAAAAAGATATTTTTAAAACATTTTGAAATTAAGAAAAAAATATTTTCAAGATATAAATTCATAATTATATTGTGTTGAATTGTTTTATAATTTTATGAAAGAAAATTTTATAGTGAATGGTGAGAAATATTGGTTTTTATGAATAAAATTTTTTTCCATTAAATATTTTAATATATAAAATATTATTTTAATGTGGATTTAAAATTAAATTAGTGAAATTATATATTTATGAGTCTAATTTAGGTAATTGAATTCAATTACATATTTAATTAGAATATTAAAATATTCTATAATATGAGAATCTTCTCTTTGGAAGGTCAATTTCCAATAATGAATATGAGTTTAACTTTAAATTAAATTTTACAAAATTTGTGAATTATATTTAGAAGAATAGATCCCATAGTTTGAATAAAAATAATTTATATTTTCTAATGAGTTCAAATTATTATTTTTTCCATTTTTAATAGTATATTCAATAAATAATAATTATCATGATTATGCTAAAAATGGGTTTATCGGGGGTATAAGGTATTGAATTACCCATAAACCAAACCCACAAACATTTTATGTTCATATATTAACCTTATTTATTTTATAATTAATCATGGTAAAGTTTTTATCCATGGGTCATGTAAAAAATATGGCTACATATTTTTCTTTTAAAAAATTAATAGTGTGCCCCTCACATCGCATGTGAAAGGACTCCCCATTTATATCATCTTGACACTTCAAAAAACATTGGTTCATTGATTCCCTACTCAAATCCATTACATTATTCCCCCTATCATCCAATATTCCATAGTTTTATCATAAATACTACATTAAAATGATTTTTGTGAGAATCCATGGCAGTTTCCAAGAGGATATGTAATGTTTCTAGTGAGTGGTTTTATTTTATTTTTTTCCTCTACATACTTCAAATATAATTAAAACATGATAATACAATAACCTTATTAAATTAAATTATGAAATATTTTTTTATTATTGGAATGACCTATATATAAATCATCTTCCCTCAAATGGGAAATGATAACGTTACTCATGTGTACAAAAAACTACCACCTGACCAATTGATGTGACTTGTTGTTATGACCCATCCCCTGGGGCCCATGCCGTGACTACCCCAAGCCCGCCTTCCATAGGACAGGGGCAGGCGACTTGCACCAAAGGTGTAAATCCTTATAACTGGGAAGGCATTTCCTTTATAAATTATAAAACACAAAAAAAAATTATAATCTAGAAGAAAAACACTAAGAAAAACTTTATACAAAAGGAGTGATGAAAACTAAGGCGCCGGAAATACAAGCTCAACTATAAAGTACAAGGAAACTGAAGTAAAATAGAAGATAGGTGCAACAGCTGCAGAATCTTTCTCCGGGAAATCCTACCTGAAGGGTAGGTACAGAAAGCCTTAATAAAACTCCACATCTGTCAGTCTCCTCCATGTACCGTCAATCAGAGTGGTCCAACTCTGGTACAGTCCAGTCCTATCCACTCAGCCTCGATCAGTGCTGTCTATTATCTACAACCAACACAACGAGGTGTGGGAAAAGCCCATGTAGGGGTAAGTATAACAATACTCATTAGGGACCTCGATACCCTCATGGTCTCACAAACCCAACAAGGATATAGCACAAATTATTAAATCAACAGATAACCTCACTTAGGTATATACCCATATATATACCTATGTTATCAAGTAATCTATCTCAATCATGAGGAAAACACAAAGTTACTGACTCAGCTCAACCAGGATTTTTATTCAAATTTATGAAACCATGACTGTTGGAGAACTCCTCCTATATTGAGTACAGTGGGACTTCCGCAACACCAAGGCTCTTCCCACTAACCTTGGACTGCTGAGGTACTCCTCCTGTCAAGTACCTTGGTTTTTTCATGCTCACATAGAGGCACTCCCCACTGTGGGTCTGTCACCAACTACTTGTTTCTCCCCCTAATAGCCAGTAGAGATACTCCTCCTGTCAAGTATCATGGGCCTGCCACCATCTACAAGGCACTCCTCCACCGTGGGATTGCTTCCAACTACCAGGCGCTCCCCACTGGGCTAGTCGAATCATTCCGAATCGAATCGGGCAAGAAGTCTTCAGGTCGCAACCAACGACTAGGTCCCCATACTCTACTCACTAGCCTTCGAGAGGGTCTTCTCCATGATATACAGGTCAATACTTCAACTATCATTAATTCCCATGTAGAATTATCTAAAAGGTCCTCCTTATCATAAGGGTCTCAACGCAAAAGACGGCGCGTCGATCGGACGCCCATTCTGTGAGTTGTTAGCCTTTTAGTCCTGGGGGCCTTGTTTGATTCGTGTACGATCCAACTTGACCGTATCTAAAATATACCCTGAACTCTAGTGGGGTATTCTCAAAGGGACCTTCGCATTCCAAGAATAATAGCATCATTGACGATTCGTCAAACGGACGACCGGTGCCAAAGATATGGCCAAAGAATGTAAAGGGTCGGTAATGGGCCGAGGCCCAGTCCTACCCAGTTGGACCGACTTGGCCAAACCCATACTGGGCCAACCTGGTCAGACCCGCTGGATCTGACATGGATCATTGGGTGGGTAATCCCACTAGGTTCAGCCTGGTCTGTTGGGCATGGCCAAGCGGACTGTGGGGGCGGTTCGGCCCGAAGGTCGCAGCATAGGCGGCTCGCCCCTGAAGTTGTGGTCGATACGGCCAGTGTCGCGAGGGGCGTGGTTCGAGCGAATCAGTCTGGGAACCAGGGCGCGGTTCGGGCATGCAGGGTGGCAGCCGGGCAGGGCACTGGGTAGGCCGGTAGGGTGCAGGGCAGAATGACAGAAAGTCGGGCATGGCAAATGGTGGCCTGGGTAGGCCGGCGGGGCGCCGGGCAGGCCGGTATGGCACTAGGTAGGTCGCGAGCATGCAGTGCGGGGAGCGGGTAGGCCGGCAGGGCACCAAAAAGGCCGTGAGTAGGTGGCGTGGGGTGGGGTCAGGCTGCGGGCAGGCGGCCCAGCTACCGGTGGCAGCCGGGCAGGCCGGTTTGGCGTGGCTCAGGCCGGTGCGGGATGGCGGTGTTCGGCCAGGAACACCTGTGTACCGCGGGGGCGGTGTGGTTCGCGGAGACTGCAGTTAGCATGACCATTTTCATTACTGCCTTCATCGCCTCGTTGCTATTTCTAAGAACACCACAAGAAAGAAAAATCGACGGAAGATGTCGGGCCTTGTTTGGTTGGCCCACATCCTCCATGTTTAAGGTGGTATCAATTGGTTAATCAAGAAAAAAAGATGAACAACAATTAAGTACATCACTTTGTATTGATTCCATTCATTCGATGATGAGAAGAAGAAAAGAAAAGCATCAACATGCAATAACCCCTACCTTTAATCGTTGTTCATTTTTTGTGAAGTCGCGGGAAGAAGACAAATGAGAATCATCGTTCGTCGCATCCTCCATGCACACTTCCAATCCCGGGTTGAGTCGGCTCGTTGAAGGTGCTCCACTTTGGTAGGTATCTGAGGAAGAAGTCGAAGAAGGATCGCCGCTGGCATTCTTCGTTGGAAGAATGCATTCTTCGTTCTTCATTGGAATGATTCTCTCTTCTCCCAATAATCTTTCTTCCCAACTTCCACCCAAATTCCAAATTGAAATAATATAAGAAAGAGTTTTTATATTATTTTGTTGGCACAACAATTCAAATTGGAGAATTAATTTAAGATGCTCCCCCTAATTAATTCTCAAAAGTTGGCACGAATTGATTAGGGGAGATTGGAACAAATTAAATGTTATAGGATTTGGCTCTATTAAGGTGGGTGTGGTCATGGATTTTTTTTCCCATTTAATGTGGAGTTGACGAATCAAGAGACTCTCCATCATTAATAAAAGAGATGTGAGAGGATTTTATCACCTCCCATTAATAGGGGCCTAAACCTCGTCTGGTCCCCACCACATTAATCCTCTCGTGGGAGGTTTAGTTTGGGTGGACCCCACCACTATAACCTCTCATTAAAGGTTAAGGTAAAGTGGCCCCTGCTCCAACCTCCACATGGAGGTTTTAACCAACTAGATTAAAAATAAAGTTACCACATTATTTTTATCTAATTTTTTCATTAAAACCCAAAAACTAACTTTTATTATCGACAATATTACATCGAGTTGAAAGTCTTATTAAGCGAATATCGGTGCTGCGAGTTCAACGGTGACCTCTGATTTCAATTCTGAGCACCATTTCAAAAGTTATAAAATTCCACTCATACTTTTTCTGAACATACCCAAACAAAACTTCAGAAATTTATTCCGGGCACACCGGTCCTCAGAATCATGCGCCGTAGGTTTTCACGGACTCGTAAAATTCCCATGTATTTAAGAAAAAAATCACAGAAATTTCAGGTCTTTAAATTCTCCCCGCCTCAGGGCTTCATGTCCCCATAAGCTACAACTCGAACTATGAGAATAAATGGGGGTATTGAGCATGCATTAGAGCCTCCCGCTCCCATATGCTCTCTTGGAGGTTCCCATGCTGCCAGCGAACGCACACCAGAGGTATCGACCGTTCACATAGGACCTGATCATGTCGATCCTCAATCTCCATTGGAACCTCCATGAATGTCTCCCCATCATCAACATCAAACTCTCCCTAGTCTATGATGTCATTATGGTCATGCACGTATCTCCTCAGCTGAGATATATGGAAGACGTCTCGCACCCGGGGAAACTGAGGTGGAAGATCTAAGAGGTAATCCACCTTGCCAACTCAGTTGAGGACCTGAAAAGGTCCGATGAATCTCATAGATAACTTGCTGCTTCTTCCAAATCTCCCATGGCCTCATCAAGGTGAGACCCATAGAAAAAATTGGTATCAATACTCAAAGTCCATAGGCCTCCATCTCCTGACATCATATGACGTCTTCCTACTCTGTATAGTCTGCATCCTCTCTAAGATGATCTGCACCTTCTCTGTGGTAGCCCATACCATATCTGGTCCCACCAGTGCTGACTCCTCTAGGACTATCCAGCACAATGGTGATCTGTAAGGTCTCTCTTACAATGCCTCAAACGGGGTCATCCCTATGGTGGAGTGAAAGATGTTATTGTAGGAAAACTCCACCAACGGTATGTGATCCTCCCAGTTGCGACCGAAGTTGAGGACAGAATCACGCAGAATGTTCTCGAGGGTCTGAGTGGTCCTCTTAGTCTGGTCATCCGTTTGAGGATGGAAGTTAGTGCTCAGATGTAGCTGCGTATCGAATGCCTCATGCAACCCCTTCCATAGATGGGAAGTAAACCATGTGTCACGGTTGGAGACAATAGAAGAAGTTATACCATATAAACGAACAAACTCTTGATGAGTGAATCTGCTACAACGTTCCCCTTTCCAAGAGTATAGACTATCTCGAAGACATAGTCCTGGAGGAACTCAATCCATCATTGTTGTCTCAGGTTCATGTCCTTATGAGAGAAGATATACCTGAGACTCTTGTGGTCAGAGTACATGGTAAAATGTTCTACCATCAGATAGTGTCACCACATTTTCAAGGAGAACACCAATGCTGATAATTCCAGGTCATGAGTAGCATAGTTCTTCTCATGCTATCTCAGCTACTAAGAACCATACATTATCACTACTCGCTCTTGCATCAGGACACACCCGAGTCCGGTCCCTGATGAGTCATAGTAGACTACGTACCCTATTCCTTCCTCTAGAATCCTCAAGATGGGGGCACTAATCAACCTCTACCTTATCTACTAAAATATTTGTTGGCATCTCTCCGACCACATGAAGGGTTTCCCCTTCTTCGTCAAGGCTGATAGTGGTGCTGCAAATCTGGAGAATTCGGGAATGAGTCTTCAGTAGTACCCACCCAAACCCAGAAAACTATGTACCTCTATCACTCTCCTTGGTGGCTCCCAAGGAAGTACCACCTCAATCTTCACTAGATCCACTGCAACTCCAGCCTCTGAGATGACATGTCCCAAAAAGTGAACCTCTCGGATCTAAAACAGGCAGTTAGAGAGATTACCATAAATCTGGTGCTCCCAGAGTGTGTCCAGTACTACCCGCAAATGGTAGGCATGATGCTCCTCATTAGTCGAGTAGATCAGAATGGCGTCAATGAAGACTATGGAAAAGAGATAAAGTTGTGTCTAGAAGATCTTTTTCACTAGTCCCATGAACACTGCTTGAGATTTGGTTACACCAAAAAGCAAAACCATGAACTTGTAGTGGTTTTACCGACATCTGAAGGTCGTCTTCTACACATCCTCACCTCGAACTCTGAGCTGGTGATAACCTGATCTAAGGTCTATCATCGATAACCATCGTGCTCCATTCAACTAATCAAAGTGGTTGTCAAACCTCGAGAGTGGGTACATGTTTTTCACAATCACCTGGTTCAGGTGACGGTAGTTGACAGAAAGCCTCCAGCTCCCATCCTCCTTCATGGCGAACAAAATCGAGGCTTCACATGGAGAAACACTGGGCCGGATGAATCCCTTCCCCTACAAGTCCTCCAGCTGTACCTGCAGATCACGAAGCTCATATAGATCCATCCAATATGCTGGAGTAGATATCAGTGTCACCCCAGGGTACAGGTCAATGTAAATGTCCACCTATCTGCGAGGAGGCAGTCCTGGAACATCGTCAGAAAAAACATATGTGTACAGGTCCACCACTACAGGATAGCTCAGACTCTCCACATCAACTGCTTTGAGGGTAAGGTAGGACAAATGATGAGTGATATACTTCACCCTCCTCCAAGTAAGTCTATCCTGTACTGAAAATTCTCCCTTCGTGCCAGTGAAGTTGAACCTTGTCCCTTCCGTGCGGACACACCATACTTTTCACCTAATACAGTCAATTTGATCATGAACTGTAGATAACTAGTCCATACCCAAGATGACGTTGTAAGGCCTCGACGCCACTATGAGTATATCCCATCCAAATATCTCACATCCTAGAGTGAGCTCACACTATCATCACCAGTGCATAATCGTCAAGTCTGCTACTGTGGGAGTCTCTAGCTGTAAGGATCGATCCAACGGCTCGGTCAGAATCTCCAAGCTTCGAATGAGGCAAATGGAAATAAAAGAGTGCCAGGCACTCATGTCTATAAGAACAGAAGCTATGGTGGAGTAGACATAGATCTTTCCATGAATCATATTTGGAACGCCATGATCGTAAGCCTCAACTGTCTGGAGCTGTGCTCTCTCGTGTCCACCTGCTCTCTGTGGCCGGGGTGGACCTCCTGGTGGTGGTGGCGGTAACACCTCGAACCGTTTCCCACCGCCTATTGCACGACCGTCACCTCTACCATGTCCACCTGCTCCCTACGAACCTCCTTGATCGAATCTATGTCTCTTCTTGGGTGGTCCTTAGACCATCTGCTGATCATCTGAATAGTGGGTCAGACAGTCACGAACCATGTGACTATGCCCGCTGCATGAGTAACATTGTCCACTCGTGGCATGTACGGCTCTGTCTCCACTTCGAGTGCCATGTACATCCAATTCTAAGTCATGCGTTCGTCCACATGTAGTTTTGGTCCTCTTGGACCTCTGTGACATATGTCTACTACCAGCTCCAGAAGACTCTGATGCATGTCGACTAGTGGTGGGTCTCGCTGCTGGAGACTGCTCAGCAAGGAAAATCTCCATTAAGAGGGATCTCTCCAACACCTCTCTCTATGTCGGGATGCTGAGGGATATCCTCAAATCCTTGATCTCTCACTTGAGTCCCTGGTCGAAGGCCTGAGCCCTGAATAATGGGTCTCGTACCATATTATTAGAGTAGCGTGAGAGGTATGTGAACCTCACTGAGTACTGAGCTACAGTCATGCTACCCTGCTGTAGATGCAGTAGGTTCTCTATCTGCACCACACGTAGGGTGGATGGGACAAACTCCGCCTAAAACAGGCTCTCAAAGTATACCTAGAGAAGTGTCATTGCATCATGCACCTAGAGCATCAGAATCCACCATCTGTCTATTACTTCCTATAGAAGGTTGGTAGCAAGAATCACCATAAAGTTGGCTTGTGTCCCTACCAGTCTGAAGACTCTCACCACAGCCTCTATCCAATCCTCATCTACCTTTAGGTCCATCTCTCCCCTGAACCTAGGTGGCCTCTGGTGCTGTAACTCATGCATCACGCTCAAGCGGTATGCATCGTCTGCTACAGGGGCTTGTGGCATCAGTGGCCCAACGGGAAGTGGTATCGCGGGTGCCTTTGCTGTAAAAGGGTCATGAACTAAGGCCTCATCGCTCGGTGGGATATCTACACGAACAAATATTGGGGATCTAACTAGTCGTATACAAGGAGTCATCCTAAAATAAACAGATGCAACACGGTCAAAATATTTATACCTGGTGAGCTGACCTGGTTGAGTTGACTTAAAGAAAAACATTTGAAAACACACACGCAATCAGTTTTTTCATGCACTGAGTCGGAAATCAGAAGTCAAGGTCCTGGTGTATGGATACATCGACCACCGCACCAACACTGGACTCCTTGAATTGAAAACCACAATTAGTAACCTTAACACTATTTCTTCAGAGAAAATTAAGATCAGAGTCATATGTTATGCGGTAGAACTAACTCCTCTGATAACAATTTCTCATGACCAGTCCCCCGAGGCCTGTGCCATGCCTACCCCAAGCATGCCTTCTATAGGCCAGGGGCTGGTGACTAGCACCAAAGGCATAAATCCCTATAATTGGGAAGGAATTGCCTTTATAAATTAGAACACACAAAAAAGAGTATAAGCTATAAGCAAAACACTAAGTAAAATTGTATACAAAACGAGTGCTGAAAAGTATGGGGCCAGAAATACTAACCAAACTGTAAAGTACAAGGAAACTTAATTAGAACTAAATAAAGTTGTAATAGCTTTTGGATCATCCTCCGGGAAATCCTACCTGAAGGGTAGGTACAGATAGCCTCCACAACACTCCACATATGTCTATCTCCTCCGTGTACCGTCACTCTGAGTGGCCCACCTCCGGTACCGTCCATTCCTGTCCACTCAGCCTCAGTCAGCATTGTCTGTCGTCTACAACCAACACCATGAGGTGTGGGAAAATCAGGTGCAGGGGTGAGTATGACGATAATCAATAGGTACCCCGAGACCATCATGGTCTCAAAACCCCCAAAAGGATATAACACAAATTATGAAATCAACAGATAACATCACTTAGGTATATGCCCATACTTATACCTAAGTTATCAAGTAATCCATCTCAATCATGAAAAAAACACAAAGTTACTGACTCAGCTCAACCAGGATTTTTATTCACAATAACAAAACCTTGGATGGTGGAGAACTCTTCCTCAATCCAGTAAAGTGGGCATGTCGTGACACCAAGGCACTTCCCACTAACCATGGACTACTGAAGTACTCCTCATGTCAAGTACCATGGGTCTGTCGTGCTCACACAGAGGCGCTCCCCACTATGGGTATACCGCCAACCACCAGGCGCTCCCCCTAATATCCTACAGATGTACTTCTCTTGTCGAGTACCGCGGGTCTGCCGCCAACCACCTGGTGCTCCTCCACCATGGGTCTACCACCAACTACCAGCCACTCCCCACTAGGCTAGTCAATTCACTCCAAGTCGAATCGGTCAAGCAGTCGTTAGGTCTCAGCCAGCTACTAGGTCTCTGTACTCCACTCACTCATCTCCGGGAGGGTCCGCTCCATGAGCTATAGGTCAATACTCCAACATTCACTAAGTCCCATGTAGAAGTATCTCAATGTTTCTCCCCATCATAGGGGTCTCAACGCAAAAGACGGTGCGTTGATCAGACACCCTGTCTGTGAATAATTAGCCTTTTAGTCACAGGGCCCGGTTGGATTCATGTACGATCCAACTTGACCGTATCTCAAATATACCCCGAACACCAGTGGGATATTCTCAAAGGGACCGTTTCATTCCAAGAATACTAGTGCCACTGACAGTTCGTCAAACAGACGATCGGTGCCAATGATATGGCCAAAGAAAGTAAAGGGTCGGTAATGGTCCAGGGCTCGGTCCCACCTGGTCAGACCGTCTCGACCCAAACTAGACTGGGCCAAACCGGTCATCCCGCTAGGCTTGGACTGGTCCTCTAGGCCTATCCCTACAAACTTTAGGGGCAGTTCATCCCAGAGGTCGCTGCGTATGTGTATCGGACCAGAGGCCAGAGTTGGTTTGGCTAGCGCCGCGAAACGTGCGACGTGGGTGACTCAGACCGGGAACTGGGGCGCGGTGCAGGAAGTCTAGGTTGCGGCCGAGCAGGGTTTCGTGGAGGCCGTCAGGGCACAAGGTAGACATTCAGGGTGCCGGGTAGGTTGGCTTGGTGCTGGGCAGTCCACGGGCAGGTGGCGTGGGGCATGGGCAGGCCGGCAAGGCACCAGAAAGGCTGCATGTATGCGGCACGGGGTGCGGCAGGCCATGCGGGGGCCGTGCAGGCTGGTTCAGCGTGGCTCAGGCTAGCACGGGCTGGTGGTGTTCGGTCGAGAACACCGGTGTTCCGTGGGGGTGGAGAAGTTTTGTGGAGGCCGCGGTTAGCGCGGCCTTTGTCGTTGCTTCCTTCATCGCCTCGTTGCTGCTTCGAAAAACACCACAAGAAAGAAAAATTGACGGAGGATGTCAAGCCATGTTTGGTTGGCCTGCATCCTCCATGTTTAAGGTGGTATTAATTGGTTCATCAATAAAATTATATGAACACAAATTAATTGCATCAGTTTGAATTGATTCCTTTCATTCGATGACGAGAAGAAGAAAATAAAAACATCAACCTGCGATAACCCCTACCTTTAATCATCGTTCATTGTTGGTGAAGTCACAGGAAGTTGACGAAGGAGAATCGTCGATCTTCACATCTTCCACACACACTTCCAATACTGGGTTGTGTTGGCTCGTGGAAGGTTCTCCATGTTGGTAGGTGTCTGGGGAAGACGTTGGAGAAGGATCGTCGCTGGCGTTCTACATTGAAAGAATGCATTCTTCGTTCTTTATTGGTAGGATTCTCTCTTCTCCCAATAATCCTCTTTACAAAAATCCACCCAAATTCCAAATGAAAATAATAGAAGAAAGAGTTTTTATATTATTTTTTTGTCACAACAATTTAAATTGGAGAATTAATTTAAGTGTCTCCCCGTAATTAATTTACGAGAGTTGGCACGAATTGATTAGAGGATAATAGCACAAATTAAATGTTAGGGGAGTTGACTCCATTAAGGTGGGGGGTTCATGGAGTTTCTCCCCATTTAATGGGGGTTGTGGAGTCAAGAGACTCTCCCTCATTAATGAGGGAGAGTTGAGAGGTTTTCCTCTCCTCCCATTAATAGGTGGGTTAAGCCCCATGTGGTCCCCACCACATTAATCCTCTCGTCGGAGGTTTGGTTTGGGAGGACCCCACCACCATAACCTCTCATGAGAGGTTATGGTATGGTGGCCCCACCTCCAACCTCCACATGGAGGTTTTAAACAACTAGAATAAAAATAAAGTTACCACGTTATTTTTATCTAACTTATTCATTAACACCCAAAAAATAACTTTTATTCTTGACAATCTTCCATTTAGGTTAAAGTCTTGTTAAGAAAATACCGGTGCTGTGAGTTCAACTATGACCTCATATTTCAATTCTGAGAATTGGTTCGAAAGTTATAGAATCCCACTCGTACTTTTACTGAACGTACCTGAACAAAACTACATAAATTGATTCTAGGCACACCGGGCCTCAGAATCATACGCCGTAAGTTTTCACAGACTCGTAAAATTCCAATGTATTTACAAAACAAAATTCCATGAAAATACCGGGCCTTTACACATTTCTTCCATAAATAACTCAAATGGGTGGGTATAATGATGGATATAATGTTTATAAATGGTGTGTAAAAAATAAATATAATTACGTAATCATTATATCACGTATATCATTTTTACATTTTATTTAGTGGTTCAAATGATAATTTTATTCATGTACAAGACAAATTATGGACTCATGAAGTGATGTGATTCGTTCATTTTGTATGCTTTACATGGAAGGTAATAATCAAATGTATAAATAAACATATAATATATATATGACATAAAACTATTTTTTTAATTGTAATATATTTTTTACCATTCTTTTGTTAAATGTTTTCAGAAAATGGAAACAACAATCAAATGTATATTCTTCCTACTGTCTCTATGAATTTTGTATCACATTTTCTATCTATAAATTTTATAGATTACTATAACTACATATATAATAAACATATATTATATTTATATCATAGTTATAATTACATATATTATGTAATAATTATAAAATTATAATAATTGAAAATAATAAATCAAATCATACATGTAAATCGTTGTAGTTATCTCCCATAACCTAAATTTAACAAGGAACATTTAATAAAAATGTTGTAAAAGGTCATCAGTAAATAATATATAGTATGATATATATAATAATGGTTATGTAATAAATGTATTAAAAATTACATTTATTATACATGACTTATTGACATGTTCAATAGATATTGAGACTTATGGTAATGGATTTTTACCTAACTTTTTACATCTATGAGAAAAATTCCATATTCACCACCAATTTATTTTAGGTGGATAATATACTAAAAATAAATTTATGTTATGTTTATTTTCTAGAAAATTATAAGGATTTACATATCCAAAATAATGATATCTCTTTTATGGGTCATACGATTCAGTGTTATGAAATTGTTAAGTGTTTCATAATACAATATCCTCTCCTATTGAGATTGTTTATGTTTATTCTTTTTATGAAGAAATATTATGATCTATATCTCTCAAAACTCAAGAAATATAAACCATATTTGGTTATGTTGGGAGATTAATGTTTTTCTATTTATTTTACTATCTTTATGAATTCAGGAGTTGAAATTATTTTTTTAGAAGAACATTTTTTACTTCTCTCTTCAGTTAAAAAACCTTTTTCATCCATATATATGTTTTCTAAAAATAAATTATAATTCCTCAATTAATCAAAAATATATTTTTAATTAGTTTTGGAAATTTTAATGTTTTTTTAAATGTAATCTTATTTTCCTTTTCAAAATAAATTCTGAATTTATTTTACCAAAAATGTGAACTAAATATTTGTTATAAGGTGTACTACAATTTCAACCATTATGACCACTCAATGTTATCTATTTTCATTTAAAAATTTCCAAGTCTGTTATGTTTTAAAGATAATTTAAAAATGTTTTAGGTTTTACATAGTGATTTTCAAATTGGAAAATAAAATTTACATAAGAAATGTTCTAATTTATTTTTTGAAAATAATTCTCTATTTAGGATGGAATCCTTTGACGTAACATATGAATTACTAGGGATATGATCTAATATTCCATATTTATTATTTATTTCTATAGTTTATGATTGTGATGAAAATATATTTATGAAAACCATTTATTTCCATAGGTCATAATACAATAAATTGTTTATGGAACCAATCCCCCTTTCACTGGTTATGATATAGTGAATGTTTTGTAATCTTTTGGCATAGAGATATATGGATTATATGATAGGTATGACCTATATTCCCCATACATTTATCTTATAAAATATTCATAATTTAGTAGTTAATGTGACTTGTGTGAACCTTATTACAATTTCAAAATGTTAAGTGTGAACTTCAGGACATGATCCCAATGTAATGCATGAACTTGATTACATGATCTGATTTTTATTTATGGACCTAGATTTAATTTCTATAAGATTTTTCATAGACCATGTGTCATGTCAATTCATTTATTCGAGGTCTTGATTTCATTTCATTAACATAAAATGAGTACATGTTTTTTATTTTTACATGTTCACAATTTCATAAGCTGTTGTGTATGCCAGAAATCTATGTCTTGTGACACTATTATATTCCCTTCGCTCATGATATTTGATCCAATTATTATTCATGTGTAGTGGAGTTATAATATTTATTCCTTTAAATAGTATTTTGATATTTTATATTCATGGTATGGATTTCATATGTTATGATCTTGTTCTCATACCCTTATACTCACATTATGTTTACATATATCCCAAGTTTTATATTTCTGAGCATCATAGATCACCCATTCTTATGATTCATTTCCTAGGTAATAAATAAGGGTTTAAATAAGTGAATGTTTTTCACAATTCTAAAATAATAGTATCTTCATGTTATATGTTTTATATCTTCTACTAAATAAGAATATTATGTACCTATCCTTGAAAGGATCTAATCCATTATAATCCTTTAGGGTGTATTTTTAAAATGAAATTAATATTAATTTATTAAGATATGATATAAATATATATATATATGTGAGATGTTTTAGTCTCTATAAATGGTATCATATTTATGGTAAGGATTATTTTTCTTTAAAACTTTCATGTGTGAGCATTGTATGAAGCATGGATGTCTACCCAAGTGATTCAAGAGGAAAGTGATAACATTGGGAATTATGGTGTGTCCTACCAAGGTGGTGTATCTTTCCATGGATTTCCCCATTAGGTAGTATTTATAATCCAATATAAATAGTTCCTAACCACTATAATTTTTTTTAGAGGAAAATTGTTTTCATCCTTTAGAGATTAAGATGTGAAACTTTTTTTAATATCCCTAAGGATATTTCTATGGATAAGTAAAAGTCTAAGAGAATGTTCTGTAATTTTGAAAATTGATTGAATCCATAGTTTCCCATCAATGAAATCTATATCCAAATAATATAGGTATATGTGGATATGACAAAAAGGAAACTAGGGTTATTAACACCAAAGGAGAACATTTATCTGGATTTAAGCATCACCTGATTCATGAATGTTGGCCTTATAACACACCTGGTTTGGTACAAATATGGCATATGCAATGGAAATTCACCAAATCTATAAAAAAATCATGATGAATTTATATAGATGGTTACTATTATGAACCTTGGATAAAACTATGGTTTCATTTATTAAGAAATAAATTTTCATGATTTAGACAAACTAAAAGTGGTATTATTTATAATTTTGTGGTTTCCTAATATGATTATTATTTATTAAACTATTATTTTGTTTTATTTAATGGATGAAACTTGAAAGAACCCTATTAATGTTTAGTCTAATATTTAATGAAAATATTTTTCTCTATAGTAACCAAAATTTATGGGAAATGTAATAAATAATATCTTTTACATTCTCTCACAACTTTCTCAACCAATGAATCATACTAAATTTTTAAATGATAAAGGTAGGGAACAATGTTCTATTGAGTAATTAAAAATAAAAAAACCCACTTATTTTAGTGGTTTATATTGTCCACAAGTTTTTAAACAATTGATTGGTACCATTTCCATTGTTCTGTGATCAGAGCATGATGAAGTCATTTTAGTCATCTACTATTTTGAAGGTGAGGCAAATCAATAATATATTTTTGTTAAGAATACAAGTCCACAAGAAGAAAATGAAATCATAAAGTGGAATGATTTCAATATATTACATTTTAATAAGTAATTTCTATACATTCTTCATATAAAAATGGAGAATTAATTCATAAATATTATGTAGTGGGATAGTAAATCTAGAGGTAAATATGGAGAATTTTTTAAAAGTATTTTGAGGTACTCTTCAAGTATTATCACTCTGTATGAATGTAAGGTTCACTGATTCTTTAATTTATAAAAATTAAATATAAAAATGGATTTATCCATAATATATTTTGGAGTCTATTAAAAAATTGGTCTATGTCCACTAAAATTTTAAATAGAAGCTGGAAGTACTCTTAGTGCGAGAGATATAAAAAAGAAGATGGTGTTCTTTGGAAGTTCCAATGATATGTCATGTGTAAGGAATAAATTGTTTTAAACTCTTACCTAACAAAATTTTAGGAAGGATCCCTTATGTGAGTTCCTAAAATGAACACATATGTGTTTTAGGGATGGGAGTCATTGACATCAAGAAAAATAACAAAAAAGTGGGGTGAATAATCTAGTCAATGAAATGAATGGAGTGAGAGCTCAACAGAATGTCCCACACTTACCCCAATGTTTTTAATGAAATAAGTATGAGAATTATGATAACTAGTGATCAATGAAAAAGGTAAATGATATTAATTAATTCAAACACACTATTTAGCTGATAGACAAAAGGAAAATCACAAGCGATCGTTATAAATGATTATGTGTATGATAATGACATGGTGAAAGGTAGTGTTACCATACACTCTAGAACTACCAATGTATTATTTGAATATGGACATACCAATTCATTCATACCTGAATAATTTTCTATGGGAATATAAATGCCAAAAATATGAGAAGAATTTAAATTATCAATTCATACCCTAATGGTAATATGATAAAATCTCATGTATATGGTTCCTCACTAGTTGATTTTTGTGAGAATGTGATTCCTATAAATATTTTCACTCTTTATATGGTCAAATTTGGTGTTATCATAGGAATGTATTGGATTTCAATATATAAATCAAAATTAATATCAATAGATGGGAATTCATGTTAGATATTACAATACAACATATGATCATTTATCCATGTGATGATAAATATGTAATTATGATTAAAATAACATCCACTATATGGATTTTGATTTCAATTAATAAGAGGAATTTATCATATATGGATGGTAAGAATGTAAAATTTGATGATATGTCTTTTATGTGGTAGTTTTTTGGAGTCATTCCATAAGAGTATCATAGTATTCCATAGAAATGTATATTTGAGTTATCAATAGAAGTCATACTTGGTGTCATGAATATTTCAAAGACTTACTATAGAATATCCCAAATTGAGTTACTAAATTTAAAGAGGATATTATGGAAGTATTAGTCATCTAGGGGTTTCTTTCTTCTTTGAATACAACCATATTATGTCATTTTGAGCATTGAATAGTTATATTCTACGTTCAATGTGTGGGGTCCACTCCCAATCAAGGGAGAATTCAACGAGAGAAAGTTTTTGTTGGAAACAACTAAATGTAGAAATTTCTCTATGGTGGGTAATCAAGTGAGGAAAAGAAGCAGGCGACAGTAGAGGTCTTCTCATGTGTAGATGAGCTACCCACCAACAACAAAAGAAAGATGGTTTTACTCCATCATTAAAACAGGATTAAGATCCCATGTTTTTGTAACAATATGGAAACTATGTTGTAACTCTTGTATCCTTCTAAGCTTTAATCCAGAGAGGAAATAATAAACTGTCCCCCCTCTTCTCCCATGGATGTAGGAACCAACATTTATAAACTACGTTAATTCTCTCATGTTGATCCAAATTTCATCTTATGTTTGTTTGTTTTATGTCACCACAAACCTCCACTAACCTGACAAAGTTGTATCAGAGGGCTCGGGTATAAAATGGAGATGCAGCATCGAAATTTTCTGGTGACCAGAAAATTGAAGTTGCTCATAAATTTTTTTTAGCCTATATCTATGAATAGAATGGAGAGACTATTCTAATGGTGAAAGTGGTGTAAAAACAGAGATGAAACGAAGAATATAGGCTTGGTCAAGGTTTTTTCAAACAACAGATGATGCAATACCCTCATTATAGTGAAGAAGACATTGTTCACGCCACCAGCGACATTCTCGCGAGTTTTTCGGAAACATTCTGGGCACTACTCTGGTGCACCATATCAGCACCTCATCAGCACCACATTATTAGTTAATCCAGAACATTGAAACTATTTTGGTTCTAATTCACACAATTAGAGCCTGTTTTCAGCAATACATGAGTCGATTCCATGTATTTTGATCGTTCCGGACACATCCGTAGGGTTAGATTTTCAAAAATAGAATTAATGAGATGGAAAAAATATTGGTAATATGATTAAACTCATTGCATTTAATTATGACATATAGAAACCAAAAATGAATGAACTTTTGTATATTGAAGATTTGCGGATTCCTATAGAGAAAACCACTAAGCATGTTCCAGTGCAAGTCAAAGAAACTTTAATTGGATGTAAAATTGATGAGAAGACAACAGGCAGTACCACACCATTAGATGTGGAGTGGTTTGTACTCAACATCATTGCTGAAATGAAATAGTGGATCGACACAGGCATCTTATAAAAATTTTCCAATTAACACGACACCTCTTTCCTTTGTCAAAAAATGGAAAAGTTTTATGCGAGGAAAACTGCACAAAATAAAGAAAACCTAATACGCCGTCTTATCAGATTGATATAAAAATACGGGACCAACGTATCAGAGCACATGAGCAAGTTCTAATGAACTTTTGATCAGCTGAATTTTATGAAATATAATGATTGATGATGAGTTTCAGGCACTGTTTGTGTTGAGTATGTTACTGAAGACATGGGACACATTAGTTGTTTCGGTCAGCAATTCTACTTCAGATGGAAATATCACTGTGGAGATGGTGAAAGACAGAATGTTGAATAAAGAGTCCAAAAGAAAAGATGAGGTACATACACCGGAATCAGAGGCTCTTGTCACCGAAAGACAAGGGAAGAATAAATGGCAGGGATGAAGCAGAGGAAGAGAACCTTATAACCAATGTCTTCAGAGTAGGAAGCGATCCAAATCTATTTCAAGATATGACATGAAGTTCCAAACTATTTAAATTCCAAACACTTCATCCGGCAGTGTAGAAGGATGAAGGCTGAAGGCAGAGAAGGGGAATCAGGAAGGTAAGACCCAAAATAATGATGATGTAGTTGTCAATAACGAAATTGTTATTGTTCTTGTAGACAATCATGTCAGTCGTGCAAGACAAGACTCAACATGGGTGATCTATTCTAGTTCCTCATACCATGTCACTACAAGAAGATATTTCTTCTCATCATACCATTAAAGGAGTTTTGGACATGTGAAAATGGGAAATAATGGTGCATCCAAAATTACTAGTATTGGTAATGTATTTTTGGAAACTAATGTTGGATACAAGTTATTGTTGAAGGATGTGAGTCTTGTTCCTGATATTCCCCTCAATCTTATATCCACTGTAAATTCTCGAAGATGAGGGATATCTCAGTTCCTTCTGTGATGGGAAATGGAAGCTTACCAAAGGTAACTTGGTAATTGATAACAGAAAGAAAGATACTTCTCCTTATCTCATAGATGAAGGACCGTGTGGAGGATAATAAATGCATCTCGAAAAGATGTTCCTGCAGATTTTTGGCACATGAGGTTGGGTCACATGAGTGAGAGAGGAATCTGTTTTCTCTCCAGGAAAGATCTCTTACCCAGAATAAAAGGTACACATTTGGATAGTTGTGTTGATTACATCTTGGGAAAACAAAACAGAGTATCATTTTGTGGTTATATACCATCCAGAAAAAAAATATAGATTTGATTCACACTGATGTCTGCATGATGAGAACTAAGTCGATGAGCGGTGATATTTTTTTACCTTCATAGATGATCATTACAAAAAAATTATCGGCCTTTTCTTTAAAATTTAAATATAAATTGTAAGATCTTTTCAAGAAGATTCATGTGAACTTGTAAGGAGAATAAAGTAGGCAATTAAAGTGTGTGTGTGCAAAAAATAGTGGAATGTACCGTGGTCTATTTGAGGAGTACTACATGAGTTTTAGAATCAAGATTGAAAAATCAGTCCCAAAGATTCCTCAACATAATGGTCTTGCTGAGAGGATAAACAAAACAATTTGAAATAGAATCAGATGTATACTCTCAAGTTGAAAGCTACCGAACACATTTTGGGGGGAGGAATTGATCACCACAATTGATCTTATCAACCTTTCCCCATTAGTTCCACAAAACTAAAATGCTCACCAAAGTTCCTATATGGTTAAATATGTTTCATTCAAACACATGAGAGTATTTGTCTGTAGGGAATTTGTTCATGTCTAGAAAGATGAGTAGGAAAAATTGGATAAAAAAGAAAGAAATATATCTTTTTGGGATACAATCATGAAGATTTGGATATCGACTCTAGGAACCTACCAACACGAGGATCGTCAGAAGCAGATAGGTGGTGTTTTGTAAGGACCGGACAATTATAGATTTTGAGAAGCGAGAAAGTGCAATGAAGTCACTACACAATGAAATTCCAGTCAGTCTAGAACCAGTCTCACCACCATCAGTACCAGCTAGCGTGAGAGAGATATGCGACACTGATGAGACATCACTAACAGGTAATATGTCTCTATATTTTGATATGTCTTCATCATATGATATTCCAAAACTGATTCCTCCCAATGAACAGTTGGGGATATCTATAAGATAATGACAACTGAGTCGTAGATACTCACCAAATGAGTATGTGATGCTCACTGATAGGGGAGATCTAGACAATTATTATGATGCAATCAGGAGTTAGCAAAATATGGAATGGAAGGAGGCCATACAAGAGAAGATGATATCCTTGCACCAGAACCGTACAGTTGATTTGGTTGAATTACCACATGGTAAGAAGGCACTCAAGAATAAGTGGGTGTACATAATTATAAGAGAACATAGCATCTCACAACCGTGCTATAGAGCCATAATTATTTTTAAAGGATTCAATCAAAATAATGGTATTGAATTTGATGAAATTTTTTCTCATGTAGTTAAAAATGTCTTCCATTAGAGTTGTTCTTGGATTGGCGGCTAGTTTGAACCTAGAGGTTCAACAAATAGATCTAAAGACATCATTCTTACATGGTGATCTTGAGGAGGAGATATACATGGAAAAACCAGAGGGATTTTAGGTGAAAGGTTATGAAAACCTAGTATGAAAACATAAGAAAATTTTATATGGTCTAATACGGGCACTGAGATAGTGGTATCGGAAATTTGACACATTCATAGAGAAAAATGAGTAGAGGGGGGTGACCGCTGATCACTATTTTTTATCAAAAAGTTTTCTAAGGGTGATTTCATTACCTTGTTTCTTTATGTTGATGATATGCTGATTATTGGTAGAGATATGTCCAAGATTGTTAGGTTGAATAAGGAGTTGAACAATTCTTTTGAAATGAAGGACTTGGGAGATTCTACTCAGGTTCTTGGTATGATGATTACTCATGATAGGAGGAATCACAATATTTGTCTATCTCATGAGTGGTACATTGATACGGTTCTTGAAATATTCAACATGGGAAAGGTGAAACCAGTTAGTAGTCTACTTGCCAGTCATTTTAGGCTCACGACAAGTAAGATTCTCATCACCTGAATAGGAGAAAGCAGATATGGAAAAGGTTAATTATCATTCAGTAGTTATAAGTCCTATATATTCCATGGTGTACACCATACAAGATATTGCTCGTATTATTGTCATTGTGATTGGGTTTTTATATTATCTAGTAAAGGAGCATTAGACAACGGTCAAATGGATATTGAGGTATCTCTGGGATACATCTAGTCATTATTTATGTTTTGAAAGTGATAAACTTATTTTGAAATGATACATAGATGCAGATATGGTTGGAGATGTAGACATGAGGAAATATATATTCGGGTACTTGATATCATTTGCAGGGTGAGAAATATCATAGAAATTAGGACTTCAGAAGTGTGTTTCCTTATCCAACACATAAGAAGAGTATATTTCGGTCACTAATGTATTCATGGAGATGTTCTAGATGAAGATGTTTTTGTAAAAGCTGAGATAGATTCTGGAGAATTATATTCTTTATTGTGATGGTCATAGTGATATTCATCTCAGTAAAAACATGACATTTCATTCTAGGTCCAAACACATCGATGTGCAATATCAATGGATCTATAATGTGTTGAGAGAAAGGCTATTTAATGTTTAGAAAATCCAAAATAATGATAATGTGGCAGAAATGATGACAAAGGTTCTACCAAAAGAGATGTTAGACACCTTCAAGGAGACTACGGGTCTAGATTATACCATAAATTGGTCATGAGGGGGATATTTTTGGGGGGACACTCCCAATCAAGGGATAATTTAGGGGGAGGATGATTCTGTCTAAAAAAACTCCATGCAACAATTTCTCGATGGTGGGAATCCAGCGAAGGAAAAGTAGACGGCATTAGTGGAGGTCTTCTCAAGGGCAGATGAGCTACCTACCAAAAACCAAAGAAAGATTGTTTTTCTTAATATTTAAAATGGGATTCACATCCCTTATTTTTTTAACAATATGAAAACTCTACTATAACTCTTGTATCCTCTAAATATTTTATCCTGAGAAGAAATAATAAACTATCCCCCCTATTTTCCCATGTAAGTAGTCAACACCATTGCCAAACCACGTTAATTAACTTAGGTTGATCTCTTATTATTCATCTATTTGTTTTTTTATCTCTCTACAAACATCCACTGACCCAACATATGGTTATTGATATCTTTCAAAGTTGTGTTTCATTATATAACAAGGATATACAAAATGTGGTGTTTATTAATATGTGAGATCACAAGAAGATCCAAATGCATTCATAGTTTTTTCTATCTCATTTAGTATCCTTATCACCAAATTTTGTAGATCCCATTGTGGTTGAGTTACCTAAATCAATGGAGGTGTTTTGAAATGTTATTCCCAAGGAGGTTCTGTCTTTAACCCCTCAAGATGATATCGAGTGAGGTATATATTTATAACCCAATTACTCTCTACTTTTTATGGATCCTTAATGAGTAAATACTTCTAAGATATGATAGTTAAATGTTTATATTGATGATATTATATATAAGTATTTTATATGACATGGTGTATATCCATGGGGTGCTCAACAATTAATTTCCAGGAAGTCCAATGAATGTATTAGCTGCTGTATTAACTAATAGAGGATGAATTAGGTGGTGTTAAAGAACTATTATCCTTCCCTAAAGATTAATTATTTATATAACCTATTAAAGAGAGTGAGATAGTTTTATATGTTTTATCAATAGTCTGGATATCACCAGATGATTGTGAAGGATGAATATATATTGAAGAATTATTTTTGGTGTCAATATGGAAAATTTGGCTGCATGTTCATATAATTTAGATTCATGAACATCCTATATTTCATTTTGGGATTCATTAATTCCATGTTATATGTGTTATTGGATCAATTAATTGATCTTTTCACTAATGACATTTTCATATACTCAATGCATAAGTGGAATACATAGAAAACCATAGCATTGTTTTATATTTCCATGAACCCAATCAGCTTTATGAAAAACATTAAAGTGTAAATTTTGGACATTTGAGGTGTATTTATTTTGGAATATAGGGTATTAGTATGGATTGTCTTTCAATCCTTCAAATATAGATTTCATTATTTCTTGAGAATCAACCCTGAAATTTGTATAGGTTTATTGATTCATTTGACTAGTTTGATATTAATGAAGGATCATGTCTGACTTATCTCAGATTTTGGAACCATTTACATCCTTATCAATGAATGATATAGATTTCAATTATACTACTCAATGATAGAGATCGTTCCACTACCTAAATTATAATGTTATCATTGATCAACTAATTTATTTTATATAAGAGGTGGTGATATTTTTGGAGTTCTGAAATGATTCTCATGTAGACGTAGGTTGTGTTTTGATTTATCATTGGGAATTGGCCTTTTATTAGTTCACCATAATCATAACCATTCCATATAAGTTCTTGATTTGGATATGGTGATTTTTATGATTTTTTGGAAACATTACCTCATTATTTCACAGTTTATGGAATTTGAAAATTATAATGGCCTAATGTTTGTTTTCTCTTAGTGAGAAATTAATCTGTGATGGTAGAGGTAGATGTAGTTTCTCTAGGATTATGACTTTGATATATATTACACCTCTTGGTAGGGGAATATAGTAGTTTATTGACTAGGTATACATTAAATGTGAGATGATTTTTGGGGGTTTGTAGATTTTTATAGAGTAATGGGGGACTTTTTAGTGATGAATCTTCTTGTATAAGATGCCAGTGGAATATGATTACTATTTTAGATGATAGTAAAATCTTCGTTGATGTTTGATGTAGAGGATTATTAATGGGGAGACTCAAAGATAAAGGACATGCATGACTGATTTATCTAGGGTGATTATTCAAGGGGATGATTAAAGGATAGTCAACATCTAATGTTTTATTCATCAATGGTAGCTCCATTTTTGTTTTGTGCCTCTGCATCCCAGTGTAACTCTACATCTCCTTCGGTATGGGCCACTTCCACTTCCACCTTAATCAGATCTGTAGAACCATTGCTTGTGCTTACGGGTGTACAAGAAGGCCACCCTGCCCCTGCATTAGTGTTCATCCCAGTTTTTTCCAACCCCCATCTCTCCTCTGGACCCATAGAAGAGACCCCAGCTGCTTACCTTGACAGCAGGTATCAACTCCCTGTATAGGTTACTTCTACTACGCGTCCAAACCGAGTAGTGGTCCTCTGTACAAACCTTCACCCTTGCCAACTGTAGCTTCCTCAACAGACCACACGCCCCTTTTCCCCTGGTATAAGGACCCATCCACACCACTCTTCACCACCCCATATCTCTTCTATCTCCCTCTTCAATCCTCCGCCAAGTGGCTTAGCTTCTTGCAATCAGAACAGAAGTCCATTCAAAACTCATACACAACCTGTTGCCTATAACGATACTCCTCAAACAATGCATCCACTTCCAACTCAACCACCTCAGGTTAGAAGACATGAGACGGGTCTGAGAAGTAACATTGAATCTAAGAAACGTGGATGAAGCCATGAATATCCCGGTACCTCTAAAGTAACTGCAACTGATAGGAAACCGACCCAACTCTCTCCAACACCTCAAGCGGCCCGACGTACCTTGGCCAAAGATTACCCTGTCTTCAAATCCTTATGTTCCCCAACCTCGGTGTGACGTGTAAGAAAACCTGATCTCTAAAATCGAACTCCAAATTTTGTCTCTGTTGATCAGCATAAGACTTCTATCAAAACTGTGCAGTAGCCATCCTCTTCTGAATCAACTCTATCTGCTTCGTGTTCTCATGGAAAAGATGAGGTCCCATCATAGCTGCCTCTCTTAGCTCCATCCAACATAAGGGTGATCAGCATGGCCTAATGTACAATGCCTCAAAAGGTTCCATATGAATAGTATCTTGAAAACTATTATTGTAGGAAAACTCCACAAGAGTTATATGTTTCTCCCAAGAACCTCAAACATCCAGAATGAAAGCTCGAATCATGTCCTTAAGCACCTGAATCGTACGCTCGGATTAGCCATCTATCTGGGGATGGTAGGATATACTCAAAAGTACCTGTGTACCCAAATCCTTCTACAATCCCTTCCAGACCTGAGAAGTAAAGTGGGCATCCCAGTCTGAAATAATAGAGTGTGGAACTCCATGTAGACGTATGATCTCTCGAATGTACAACCGTCCCAGTTCATCAACACTGATGGTATCCTTGATCGGCAAGAAGTGAGAAACCTTCGTGAGTCTTTCATTGACAACCCAAACTGCATCATTCCCTTGAGGTGACCTCGACAAACCGGTCATCAAATCTATTGTGACATCATTCCACTACCACTCGAGAATGGGTAATTGCTGCAAAAGCCCTGTTGGACGCTGATGTTCCACCTTCACCTGCTGATAGGTGTAACACCTCATGACGAAGCCAACAACATCTCTCTTAATACCTGGCCACCAATACCGATGGTCTAGGTCATGATACATCTTGGTGACACTAGGATGAACTTCCCAAATTGAGGAATGAAATTCCCACATCAATTCCTCATGTATTTCTCCTGACAATCATATAAATCCCTGGAAGCGCAAGATCTCATCCTCACCTATGGTTCATCTAGGAATAGGGTCCTCTCCTAACACGCTCTCTCGTAAGAATATGCCTTCCGAATCTGATATATGCCTCATTCAAACTCGATCAAGAAGTGTAAAGGTAACAGCTATAGAAGAAAAAAAATGTATTCCCTTTTCTATCCTACACCTCCAAATGCATCTTAGAGAACATAGCCATAAGCTGCCACTCACTACTGGCCTCTTGAACTGCCTGTACTTGAGTCCTCCTGCTCTGTGCATCAGCCACTGTGTTGCCTTTCTCAGGCGTGTAGGCAAGCACAAAGTCAAAATATTGAAGGTACTCAACCAACCTTTATTGTCTTAAATACATGTCATGCTAATTAAATATATACTTTTGTTCCTAAAAACTAAACAAATATCTCCCAGAAGATAATGTCTCCAATATCATAAGGAATGAACAACTTCCGCCAACTCAAGATCATGTGTCGGGTAATTCCTCTCATGTGGACTCAACTACCAAGACCCGTATGCAATGACTTTGTCTCCCTGTATAAGCAGTGCTCCCAGCCCAATACCTTATGTATCACAGTAAACAGTATAGCTCTTGCCCAGCTCTGGAAATACATGTATCAGTGTTGAAGTCAACCTCCATTTCAGCTCCTGAAAGGTTGACTCACAAGAATCTGGACACAAGAACTTTGCACCCTTCTGAGTCAAACCCAGTAGTGGTGCAGCTAAGCGTGAAAAGTCTCGTATGAAACGCATGAAGGATCCATATAGCCCTAGAAAACATTATACCTAAATGACGTTCTTCTGATGATCCCAATTTACTATAGCCCTCAATTTCTCTGGGTCGACTGATACAACTTTCTATGAGATAACATGACCCATGAAGTTAATCTGGTCCATCCAAAAGTGGAATTTTGTGATCTTATCATATAACTGATGCTCTCTTAGTGTACTCAAAAATATCTCATGATGTTTGGCATGGTTGTGTTGAGTGAGAGAGTACTCCAAGATATCGTCTATGAAGACCACCATGAAATAATCCAAGTATGGATGGAACACTCGGTTCATCAGTGCCATGAAAACTACAGGCATGTTTTTGAGACCAGACGGAATAACCATATACTCGTATAGATCATACCTACTCTAGAAGACTGTAAGAGGTATATCATATGGTCTAATGCACAACTGATGATAACCGGACCTCAAGTCAATCTTTGAGAACACTTGGGATCATCAAAGTTCATCAAAGATATCATCAATCCTTGTCAAGGGATATCAGTTCTTGATTTTCAACTGGTTTAGCTTCTGATAATCCACACAAAGCCTGAGGGTGGTATCTTCTTTCTTTGCAAACAAGATGGATGAACCCCATGGAGTAGTACTAGGTCAAATGAAACCCTTTTCCTATAGCTTCTATAACTACTTCTTGAGCTCCTGAAACTCTAGTGTATCCATCCTATAAGGTGGAATGGCCACTAGTGCCGCTCCTGGAATGAGCTCAATAGAAATGTCTACCTCTCGCTCCAGAGGCAAACCTGAAGAGTTCTCTGGAAAGACATCCCTAAAACGATCCACCACTAGAGGAAAGACCATATGTGAAGTCCCCTGGTCATCCAGATATAGATTAGTAATCTAGGTTGTAACTCCTCCCAACCAATGATGATCGGGTCTCACTCTGGTCGCCTGGACATCCCATTCACCCTTATCAAGAAACGATATGGCCTCTGGTGATGTGAAACTCACCCTGCTATGATAACAGTCGTCGACTTCCTGGAAAAAGACTAACCAGTCCATTCCGAGAATGAAATCATAGCCCATCATCTATTGGACATAAGGGTACCATAAAAAGTGACACCCACCAAACTCAAGAGGGTACTCTTTGTACTGACTTACACTAGCTGTTCTCATCCCCAACAGAGTTTCTAGTGTCAAGACATAGGCATAATATATGATACAGATCCCAAGGCTCTCCAAAACATAAGAAGATATAATGCTATGGGAAGCCCCTACATCGAGAAGAGTATAAGTTAAAATTGAGGAAACTAAGATCGTACCTCAAACTGTGGAAGGTCTGGGATCCTGAACCTGCAGGGTCTGCTCCACTGCAACATTCTAGTCCGTACCACAACCCTGTGACCCTACCTGACCACTCTGAGATGAACCACCCAACTGTCGCTAAAATCCTGGCGACTGGCTATTGCGGCCACAACATCCACCTTGGTTTGAACATCCGGAACAACTCCAGTTCCCAGACTGATGAGAAACTGGTGATACTATTCCTGAATGAGGTGTCATAGAAGAACCCCTGACACCATCTTCCAGTGAAAAGAACTGACAGAAGTTCTAAAGATGACCCATATTACTACAAGATAGGATCTCCAATGGGTCCCTCAGAAAATGTGGCCTCGTATGCCCACTCTTACCACACTGGTAGCATACCACCTGGCTACCTGAAGGTGCATCTTGACTACTCAGGTCTCCACACATTGTCTCCCTGCGGTGCCTCCTACTATCATCCAGAGAAGAACTAACTCTAGATGTTGAACCACCCTGGACCACAGCTCCAGAATCCCTCAGATTACGCTCCGTGATCAGCGCCTGGTTCACTATAGAAGTGATAGATGTAAACCTAAAGATATTCACCTATGAGCGGATGTCCTGTCTTAGACCATCCTCAAACTTTATTTCTAGGAACAACCCATATCCCCATAGGAAGTGTGTAAAGTGATAAATATCGGTGAATCGATAAGAATAATCCATAACAGAAAGAGTACCCTGCTCTAAACTCATGAACACTCGGGCTCGATCGGCCCTCAAGGTCTCCAAATAGAAGTATTCATAGAAGATAAACCGCAACTCCTCCCAAGTCATAACCTACTGACGTCCCACCTGTGAGATCACATCCCACCTTCTCTAGAAGGAATCTCGTAGCATGTACGTAGCGAGTTTGAACCTCCTCTATGGAGGCATCTCCAGATTCTCGAAGATTGTCATCATAGATTCTAGCCAGGACTCTATAGCCTGGGGTCCTCCATCCCCTGAAAAGGTGGGAGGATACTACTACTGAAAGACCTGCATCAATTCTGCCATCGACAGGGCAGGAGGCAGTGCACCTTGAAAGGTATTCGTCATCCTTATAATTCCCTCCCTGAAGTGTGGATCAGTACCTATGTCACAGTATAACTACTAGTGTTAATACTGTCACAACCAGAGAATCTACAGGTAGTCCCTGATCAGCCATGTCTGGTGTCTGATCACATCCTGGAAATTGGCGTGTAACCAGAGGAAGTCTCGGTGGCATGAATCTGCATGGAAAAATGCATACCTTAGTCCTATATCATAAAGGACTGAAAATGAGAAGTATAAGAAGGGAACAAGAGAATTAAGATTTCAAGTTTAACAAACAATGGATACACATAGTGTATTTCAACTACACAACATGTACCCAAATTCTTTTCCCCTACACATGTTCTCTTACATGGATAAGCCACACGGTTCCCCCTAGAACAAGACTACATGGATTGTTAGTTCCAAACACAACGTGTACTAGACGAACCTTTCCAACTTGTGTTATTAGTGACACAACCGGCTACACGTCTCACACTACACGGCGTGTTCCATACAGATAGGGTGTGTACTAAGGGATCTCACTGACCCGTGTTGTTAGTTACATGACTGGATTCCATGATTACACTACACAGCATGTTCAAGGCTGACAAGACGTGTATCTATTAAGATTTATACCCCCGTGTTGTTCATCACATGATGAACACAAGGTCTAAACACACGACGTGTACATATGGTACATGCCGTGTTTCTCCACGATTTTCCCATCCCTGTGTTCCTACCCACATGGTCAGTGACACGATTAGAGACTACACAATGTGTATATATAGCACACGGCGTGTACTTAAGAAAATTTTTTCTTCCCAAACAGAAGAACACATGGTTTGTTTTCAAAACTACACGGCGTATATTCTGATTTTTTCCAGACAATAAGCCTCAGAAACTACTCCGGAGCCCATAAAAGCACTAAAACGAACATTAAATTTCAAAATTCCAATTTGTGAGGGCCCATACTCCACATGAATATGTCCGTCATCTTATACATGTTATAAATAATAATAATAGTTCAATGATCCACCAAATTCTGGTCCATGAGGGCCCACAACCCCACAAGAACCAATGTTTGGCATTCATGCCAATATAACCACACAACATTAATACCCTATCAATCAACATGTATTCTATCAAGGCATCTATCACAACAATATGAATATTGAGCACAACAACTATCACAACAACATGCAATCACTAATTCACCCTAAATGGCATGGAAAGAATGCATGATGTGTGATCTCTATCAAGTTCCTATATGATACATGAGATGGCATACCCTCATCTCATCGAGTAGCGAAAGTAATAGAACCTTAATAATAATAACAATAATAGAATAATACATGTGATTCACCCAATAGTGAAAATAAAATCAACTATAAAATTACAAAATCAAAAAACATGCAATATATGAGGTAAATTGGCTTTTCCTTGTACATGGGTTAGCTACACCCGGGCACAGCTTATTACCAGGTACCTATTCCTTCTTATCCCTAGATAAGGCTCCAAAAATTCAGTCAAGAGAAAAGAGTCCTTTGATACCACTTTGTAAAGTCCTGGTTTCGAAAGCTGCCTAGAGACGCCCCTTACTCGGTTGGTAACATGGCCTCAAGCGCATTTCCCCGAACTCCAGAGGCTGCTGACTAGCAGCGAGGGCCTTGGGAGTGATAGCGGGGAAACTATGCCCTCATTGGAAGAGTAACACAGCAGAAGAGAAACAAAACCAACATCGAAAGTATTAAATAAACCATAAAAAAGTAAACAACAGAAGACTGATGAAAGAAAAAATCAGAGCACATATATATAATGATGCATGATACATATGTCTAAGAAACCATCCAAACAAGTCAAAATGTTGAAATATTGTACTAAACCAAAGTAAAATAAAAGTAATAAATAGATCCACAACATCACAAGCCTAATCTTGGTCTCATGCTCTCCATCTCCAAATCACTCAAACACTTGGAGTAGAAGGGCACTTTCCCTTATCAATACCTGCAACAATTTAATCTATTTGGGCCAAAAGCATGGCCCAAACATGGTGTGAGACTAAATCCTAGTAGGAAACCATCATGAGATCTACGCCTAATAGTCTGCGAGTATATGGATGGTAATAAGTAAATAAATGCATTAATCAAGAATTACACAAGGTAAAAAATACCCATAGTTTCAAGCATTCAAATAACCACATATCAAGTAAGCAGATAATCACAAACAGGTATCCCTCAGGGATGTACTCACAGCCTATCCCCTCTAGTCCTACATAGAAAAAACCAAGCAGGTAACACAACAGGTAACCCTCTGGGAAGTACTCACAACCTATCCCTTCTGGTCCTCCCTAGCATCACAAGCAACCCTTTGGGAAGCACACACAGTCTAACCCCTCTGGTTCAACTTAAGTATAGAATCTCTGGGAAAGCACTCACCATCAATTTCGCCTATAGTCTCGTATCGGTACTAAAGGTGCTCTAGGGAAGCTCGATGTCAATTCCCCCTGTGGTCCATGTCAAGGAACTACAGACACTCTGAGTAATCAATCAACATCAATTCCCCTTGTGGTCTCACATCGTAAGTTATAAAGACACTCTAGAGAAGGCCTTATGTCCATTCTCTCTATGTTCTATACACCAGGTTCTCACAGCCCTGTGTATTTCAAGTAACCAAAGCAGTTCATATCGGCCAAAGTAAACCTTAAAAACTACTTGGCTAAATAGTCTACAACATCTCAACAAGTCATAACAAACACACCATCCTATAATAATATGCTTGTGAAGTAAACAGCATCCTAACAAGAAAACTAGACAAAACAATCAAAACAAGCAATCATGCATGGGAAAACACGTCAAAATCATAGAAATTAACCCTATTAATATTCAATTAACCTTTACTCAATAATACAATCATAGTAGGCAAATAATAAGGCTAAAACAATACACATAAAACCACATTCGTGGGAATTGGAGATTTTTCACATATAACTAAAATACATTCAACTGAAAGGAACAAACCACCTACCTCGATGTTGGGAGATCACTATACATGAACCTCAAGCCTTGAATCGCCCAAGAACACCATATATCTACAAAAACATCTAAAATGGTCATCAGAGGATAACATGAGAAAGAGAAGGAATCAAGAAGCAAAGATCAAGCAGAAGGAAGAGCTTACCGAGGTGATCCCAATGCAATCGCAGATGATCGATTCGGTGAACCGATTATTGATCGAGGGCTTGGAGGAAGATCGTGGTTGTACAAGTTCTCTTGGACAAACTAGGTTGAGGAGAAGACAGTTCTGTCTGTCAGACGCGACCTTGGTGTGTTTAATGAAGAAAATAAAGTACACTGCATGTACTTTAAAAGTACACGGTGTGTACATGTCATTTCTATACTCCACTTTGGGAGGCCTCCAAGTCACCCCCACATGGTGGTGTGTGTGTCCATTATACAACCAGCACACGGCTGCCCGCGGTAACCGAGTACATGGAGTGTACTCATAAAGTACACGACTTGTACTTTGAAAATTTCCAAAAACTCGTCTTTTTTTCAAAAAAACAATCGAAAAATAAAAACATACCTGAAAAAGAATATCTGAGTTCTTATAAGCTCATCCATGTACCTATGTGTTGAGCCATCCACTACACTCGAATCCTTTGTTGCTATGATGTTAACTAGTTTCATCTGTCGGTCCACCACTATCCAGATAGCATCACGACCCCTTGAACTCTAGGTAGTCCTATGATGAAATCCATCGAGATGTTGTCCCATTTCCACTCAAGGACATCTAAAGGTTGTAACAGACCTCCTAGGACGTGGTGTTCATCCTTCCCCTGCTAACATATGAGGCACTTTTCCACAAACTCTTCCACTGCCCGCTTCACCCCGGGCCACCAAAACATACCCTCAAACCTCGATACATCTTGGAAAATCATGGGTGTACCACCAGGGGTGAGTTGTGGAACTCACCAAGAACTCTTTTGGGCATTTCAACTTGGATGAACAACATCCCATGAAACAATATCCAATTCTGCCCATATTCTGACCATCCTTCTGGAGCAACACCCTAGCTAACAAGATCACACATCACATCAGCCTCTAAGTCCTCCTACTAAGACTTCTTCACATGTTTCAATAGAGATAATAATATTGTCATCTAAAATAGATAACCTCAACCATCCTCCACCATTGCATCTAGGTGTAGGGAAACTAACTTCTCCATCGACTTCCAGGCATCTGTCGATTCTCAAACTGCATATTTATGTGACTTCCTAGTCAAGCCTTCATCTACTACAATTCCATTACCTTAAGTGTATGAGATTTCAAATTCTTAGTCTTAAAGAAACTCCACCCATCTCTACTTCCAAAAGTTCATGTCCCCCTGGGAGAAGATATACCTCAAACTCTTGTGATTTGTGAAGACCATGAAGCATTCCCCGATGAGGTATTGTAGCCACAACCTTAGTTCAAACATGACCGCTGCAAGCTGTAGATCATGGGTGGAATTATTACACTAATGGGGGTATAACTTCCTAGACCCATAAGAGATTATACCCTTCTATTGCATTAGAAAACCACCCAATACTTGTCCTGAAGCATCACAAAACACCACAAACGTCACCCCTTATTCTAGAAACCTCAATACTGGGGCACTAACCAGCTTCCCCTTTAGATAACTGAATACTTCCTGGAACTGCTCGCACCATATAAAAGCCTGGTATTTCTTGGTCAAGGCTGTCAAGGGTGCTGGAACTCGGGAGAATTTGGAAAAAAATCTCCAGTAATAAGCCGTTAGGCCACAGAAACTACGAACCTCTTCCACATTCTTGGGTTCTTCCAAAGAAACAATAGCCTTGACCATTGACGGGACCACTGCTATCCCCTGCTCGGACAGGATGGGTCCAAGTAAGTGCACTTCTTGTGTCCAGAAAATGAACTTGGACAACTTCCCATGGTGCTGGTGTTGTTGGAGGACCTCGAAAACCTTCCTCATATGCTCGATGTGATCCTCCTCTGAATTTGGGTAGATCAAGATGTTTTCAATAACCATGACTACGAACTGGTATAGATATTCTCAGAAGACAGTTTATGATCCCCATGAACATGGATGGTGTGTTCATAGCACTGAACGGCATAACCACGAACTCAAAGTGCCCATATCTGCACCTGAAGGAATCCTTCGAGATGTCAACATCATCACCCTCATTCGGTGATATCCTGGTCGTAGGTCTTTCTTAGATAAACATACTTCCCCCTTCAACTGATCAAAAAGTATGTTGATCCTCGGGAGGGGGTAATAGTTCTTGACCGTTACCTGATTCAACCTCTAGTAGTCTATACACATACCCATACCACCATATGCCTTCTTTTTGAACAATACCGGAGCACCCCACGGTGACACACATGGTTGAACCAAATCCTTCATCATCAGTTCATCAATTTTAATTTGTAACTCACGCAACACAGAATGTTCCATCTGGTAGGGATCCATTGAAATCAGACGAGCATCAGGTTGCATGTCTATCTTGAAAATGACATGACATTGAGGGGGTAGAGTTACCACCTCTCTAGGGAAGATGTCGAAGAAGGCACTAATGACCCATAGGACTTCCACCATCTTTGTATCTAATAACTCTACTAACAGCTCAGCTAACAAGAAATGAAGGGGATCCTCTTACTTGCTACCTTCCTGGAAACCCTACTCACTGAAAAAAGTCACATGTTGTCTACCCATATCTGAAAAAAAAGACCCTTCTTCAGAATAATTAGATAACTCCACACATATATAACAAACTATTTATGATAATAATGACAACATATACATGTATATATAGCAAAACAAGGTCCCCACTAGACTGATGTGGTGGAAACATCAGTCCACATCCTCGGAAAATATGAGACAAGATGTTCTGACCTCCGACTAGCTTAATCAAAACAAAGGGAACATAAAGTCTCTATGAATCAAGACCCAAATCATGGGTTATAATGGTTGAAGCAAAGGAGTGCAAATCTCTTGAATCAAACAAGTCATATGCAAGAGAGCTAAACAAGTTGATCATACCTCGAATGACCTCTGGACCCACTAGAACTGCTACCTCTACAACGTGAAACTGCCCACACCTAACTTATCTTCCCCTCAGATGTCATCCACCTCCCCGAACATGCCCTGGTCAAGGTCACTGAGGAGCGCACTGAGTTTGGCCTCCTCTTCCACTATCTGCTCTCGGAGGAGCTGGATCTCATTGTCCCTGCTGATGCTGTTGAAAGGGCGTAGTTCGAAACTATTGGTGCCAAGTTGGGTGCTGAAGCTAACCACACCCACTATACTGCACCCAGTCTGGGAACTGATTCTGAAGGTTCTCATGACTCCCACAGATAAAGAATCTCGGTCCTGGGCCCACAAAGAATGGATGAGGGCTGGGAAATCAAAACTGGAACTGTTGGGGCCTGATACCCACTAGCTGAAACCTGGAATATTGTGACGCTAGAGGCTTGCTGCTGACGGCCTTCCCCTTTTATGATCCCAACTAGATACCCTCTTCTAGCACACCTCCCAGCATGTGAATCATATCCACCACTTTATCCTTTTTATAAACCTCCAAGTACATTGTTAGAGTGAAGGGAGTAAAAGAATACTAAAGATAAGGTGGAAGTGCCTCCTCAAAACGAATTTCCCAAGACTCCTCATACAGAAAGAGGTCCATAAAAAAGAGAATGAGATCCTTGAAATTGATCCCCTACTCCCTCACTAAAATACTCCCCTGCTAAAGGGAGAGTACATCCTGCCTCTTTTCATCCTTCATAATGGAAGAGAGGAATTCCGCACGGAACTACCTCTTGAAGTCAGTCTACGAAACCATTTCCTCTATCTTCCCACCAAGATAGAGAGTCCACCACTGTCTTTCCACTCACCACATCTATATTACAGACATAGGAACCTAGTACTCTGTCAGATCCTGGATTAAGCTGAAAGATATCAGGAGCTCCTCAAGCCAGCTCTTTGTCTCCGTGTTAGAGATGCTACCGTCATACTTCCCAAGGGTCTTCTGCTAAAAAGCATGAATCAACCTCATCCACTGGTCATCCTACTCCTCTCGATCAGCCCTTCTTTGATTATCCAAATAATCCTCTTGGGCCTCGATCACCCGCACTACCCATGGTCGTCGTCCGAGTGTCATAGCTACAAAGTAAACATGGAATGTCTTATCTAGAGAAGTGTAGAATGTTTCTTTTAAAATTTTATTATACTTTCTATTTATTTTAAATCCTAAAAATACCCAATACACAAAAGAACACAATTAATTCTAATGCATGTACCATTCCTAGGGTCTCTACCCTACAATCATTGTAACCTCACTTAGTTGTTCGGTAGGTCTAGAGTCCTTCCTTCAGATCAAAGGGGGCCCTAAAATCCTACGTCCTTACCGGTCTTTCCTAGACTATTTCACGCACCAAGATTTACTAATATTGTTTTCCTACCATCCCATGAAATACTCACTGTGCCTAACCCCTGACTCCATCATATCCTACAACCATCTTCTCTGATACCATTCTTTCACGAACCGCCTTCACCAAGATGAGGGAAGAGACAACAAACTACTAGACCCTTATTTCTTCAAGTTAAAGGGGAGATAATGACCCCCAGAGTCACGCTTTCATTATTCCTTAGAGTGGAAACTATCACCAAGGGTAGAAAATCATATTTTATATGGAAGACATTACCTCTTTTTTGAAAAGGATCGAGAGATAACATAGTAAATCCCAAAAAACACCAAAACTAAAAGTAAAAATAAAGCAAAAAAACAATCCACTCCCATATGTATGCTCCATTATAAAGTGATACAACAACCAGAAAACTCTAAATCGAAGTACCAAAAGAAAAGAAAAGTAGAAAAACTAATGGTCCCAACATCCGATCTAATACGATATTGCATGGTCCCTAATGTCCTCTTAGAAACCTAAAAACAATTTTATATACATTTGGTGGGTATACAGGTATACTCAGTAGGGAAGACCAAAATCTCTTGTGGAAAAGTGGGGAGGCATTCTAATGCCACATGATAAAAGAAGATAACCAACACACCAAGCAAGGAAACTATCCACCCAAACCTCACCAAGGCACACTCCCCAAAAAACATAAATCAAGTAATTTAGTAGTAATAACACATCAATGTTTGGGTACCCCGCACCACATTCCCACTAGTTATTGATGACATCCAATGTGTCAGAACTCCCCTCCATTTTCACTATAGTCTCACTACTTCCCCAACAGTAACCTTTTAGGCCACCACAACCACATATACCACCCGCAGACACTTGGGACAAAACAACTACACACATCCCTTCCCACAAACACCTGGTCCACAACAACTATCGCCACACCTAAAGACCCAGGGCCAGAACAACTACAGTCACCTCTGAAGACACATGGGCCTCATCCTGAAGACACTTGGGAAAAACACTGCCTACACACACCTGGGAAACTACCACAACTACTCTTCCAGAAGAATCTTGGGCTATATTGGACCTCAGTTCGTCACAGCCTACCCGAAAAGTCTTTGGCTACTTGGGAAAGGGATCAAAAAAAGAGCTAATAACCAGCCACTCATACAAGTGTTGGAAAAAACACCTTCCCCCATGAAATGGGGGTGTTGGGTATGAATTGATCAACTTGTGTGGGGAATGAATAAGAAACATAAGTATTAAATTATAAATATAGGTAAACAAGAACTCATCCCAACCTAGGGGTTCCCAAATCATCCCATACGCAAACACCCTCGTTTCTATTCATTAATACAAAACAATAGCCATAGCCATGTCACAACTCATCCAGGAAAATAATTCACCATTGAATACATTTTTGTTTTCACATTCAAGTCGTTCCATTTAAATAATTCATCACTACCGGGCAACTAACAGTCATAGTCACAATCTAAGGTAGAAAAAATAAGAAACAAAAAATTAATCCTTCACACCCAGTTCTCTTGTAAATTCACAAGAACAAAAGGGATCTGTGATATCCCTCGATGTACATGAACCAAACCAAGCCCCAACATATGGACTCACACAGCCCTAAATCCAAAAACTAATAACTGCATAACAGTGGATCCCATGTCCATCCATGTCACCTCACATGCATCAAGCATAACAACAATACACATCACCAAAACAGAGAAAGGGAGATTTAAGATTTAAACACACCATTCCTTTAGTTTCTTCTTTCCATTTAGTTAACCAGGGTGACCAAACAAGTAATCTTATTCATTGGGAATCCATTTAGTCTACCGATTTTACGTTATTAACCAGTTTACGTGTTATAGTAATTCATTCAAAGAAATATCCAGAAAACTTAGTTTCATTAGTTCACATGAAAGGACCACCAATGAACATGATATTCAATAAACATAAGACCTTACAATTCACGACATATAAGAAAAGGTAATAGAGTACAACAACATCATCAAACACCCCCTTAATTATTTAAAAACCTTTTATTATCTTAGTTAACGTCTAGTTTCATCCTTCCCTATAGGAACATTAACATACCCGCCCCGCATGATACATAGTGAAGAGAGATTAAAGAAAAAACCCTACTTGGATGATCTATGATAGAATTTTTTCTCCACGTTCCAAGAACTGGGGATGCGCGACTCGTAGGGGGGGAACTCTGAGGACTGCATGAGTGAGCTTGAAAGGCTCCATCACAGGCATACCACTAGCCTCAAAAAGGGGGAATCCAAACAATGGAATTAATTTTCATTAGGTAATTCTCCTTGGAGAGGTGGCCATAATGGCTTTGAGTTAATGTGTTTCCTCTAAATAGTGGAAAATGCGTTACAGGGTGGAACTAGAAAGTATGGAAAAAGGTTGTAACACTGAGGAAAAAGCCACACATTTTGTTAAGTCAAGGGTCGCCCGACTCATGGAGGATTTTAGATATAATTTATGGGATTTTAATGGATTTGAAATGGGTATTAAAACATTTTTATGTCAAAATATAGTTGCGGGGGGTGGAACTGAAAAACAAAGGGTAAGACACCATAATGGTTCCAATGTCACGGTGCCACCATAATCGGGGCCACCGTTTCAGTGTGTGACCCTAACGGTGCGACCGCTACGGTGCCACCGGTTTGGTGGAACACCATAAGTAGTGTCACCATCATGGTGACACCATCATGGTGCCACTATCATAGTGCCACCATTTTTGTGTGCGACCGTGACTGGTGCCATCGTCACGGTGCTACCATGACCATTGCCACTGTTTCGATGGAACCATTTGATGGAACTAAGTTTTTTGAAAAATCCATAATGATTCACTGTCTAGGCCATTACAAAAGGCCTCTGTCACCTATCAGCATAAGGTATCAGAAAAATATATGTAGTCTTCATACATTACTGCATTATCTGATCCTTCTCTGTATTATCTCACACAAACTCTAGTCCCATGAGTGTTAAATCTTCTATGATACTCTTGTAAAGTGGTGAAATTTAGTGTCTCCCATAAGAAGCCTCAAATGGTTTCATACCAATGAAGAAATGGTAACTGTTTTTTTACAGAAACTCCACTAGTGGTAGGTCATCCTAAAAACTAAGTCCAACATCTAACTTGAATGTTTGTAACATGACCGTCAGAACCTAAATGGTTTTCTCAGTATAGTCATCTATTTGTGGGAAAAAAATTGTGCTCAAGAAAAACTTTAATGAAATAATCATCGATGGAAATCCATGGAGTCAAACTATATCTTGAACGTAAAGGTGTCTCAGGAACTGTAATGAAATATGCTATTGGATAGATAATAATTTGGCCATCTAAGTGAGTTAGTAAACAATATTCTAGATGGAATCATCCCCATTTGATGTACACAGTAGTCCTATCATGAATTCCAATGATACCCGATCACACTTCCATTTTGGTACCTCATGTGGTTGATTTAAATGCATTAGAACCTAGTTATTAGAATTTACTTATTATCAATTAAGGGTTAATGAAAACAACTATATAATTATTTTATTTATCCCTAGCCACAAAACTAATGTTGGAGGTATTGGTACATCTTTTCCACACTTGGATGTATTACCAAAGGGGATGTATTAAACTCTCTCATAGCCTCTTCCCATAACACCACTGGTATTACAGTGTGTCCTATGAAACTAATGCCGTGAAACCCACCTTTTAAATATCTATTAAGAGAATTCCCTATGGACATATAATCAAGCAAGGTCTCATAGTTAGTATCACCATGTTTTTTCTCCCTAACTCACTATAAGAGAGTGGGTTTGATAGCCATCTACTGGGGGTAATCTACTATATCTTTATCTGCAATAGATAACAGTAATGAGGCTAACTTCTCTGATTCCTTATTTAAATTCTGAAAACTAGATCTCTTGCTGAGATCATATTCCACCATGTTCCACTTAATAGGATTATATAAAATCACCAAGTCATAGTCTTAGAGGAAATCTATCCATTGTATCTTTCTCATGTTTAGATAATTCGAAGATAATATATACTTGAGACTCTTGTGGTAAGAGTATACAACTAACCTCTCACCCATAAGGTAGAGGTTTCACATCTTTAAAGATAATACTAATTCTACTAAATCAAGATCATGGGTCCCATAATTCTACTAATGTGGTGTCAACTTGATATGGATTGGTTATCCATAGTTCATTCTCATGTTTAATATTTTAGGCGAAGAGTGTGGTGAATTCACATAGTAATGGTACCAAGTTTTTCTCTGTCGCTTAAAATGAAATCTAGGAAGCATATGATAAGCTTGTGTATATGAGGGTGTATCTGATTACATATCAATTGGCTAGCCTGACCCTTAGTGCATTGGATGATATGAGTCTACACATTTCTATAATTGTGGTGGAGTATAAGGATGTTTTTCAAAAAGAAGATCTAGTTTTACCACCATGCAGGGAGAAATTATTTCATAATTACTCAACCCTACTACCAAGAGATCCCCACCAGAATTATCAATTCCATGTTTTATGTCACAATTTCGGCACTAATGTGTGATCATTGATTCACATCTAGTAAGAGTATTTATGTGTAAGGGTGGATTCAATGGTTTAATCAGAATATATAAGTCTCAAACAATAATCCATGAAATAAAAGAATGAATAGAATCTATTTATATAAAAACTAAAACTAAGGTGGAAAAGATACATATCATTCCTTGAATCATTTATGGATCTTCTAGGTCGTTGGACTCCATAGCCTGTAGCAGGCCTTGTCCCTACCCATAAGCCCTCTAAGCCTACTATAGAACACCTGAGTGTGGTGGTGGTAATTTTTCAAACTCTGACCATCTCTTATTACCCTTCCTTCCACTCTACCACATTTTCCACCCTATGGAACACCATACAAATAACTTTATCTTTGTCTAGGTGGTCCCTCAACCATATCCCGAGTAGCTATATGAATGGTTGGGAAGTTTCATGCCATATTTCTTTGACCATTTCATGAGAAACACCACCAATCTCTTATATTGTTTGAGACATATTATGAACACTACATTATTATCCCTAATTCATGGGATCACCTCCTAAAGAACCTAATCTTCTTGGATCCTTGTGACTACTATAATCTACCTATTATAGTGGTATTTATTTATGTGTTTTCACTTATAGCTCCCATGACGGATGTCTCTTATGCTTGAAATTTTTCACTAACAAGTATTTCTCATGTACTCAAGAACAAGTATAAATGTTAAAGAATACCACTGATTCCATGATGTCCCAGCTCAATAACATCTTAAAGGTTTGATCCCTGAAGAATAGGACTTGTTCCATATCTATGTGGTAGCATGAGAGATCTTTAAACTTCCCTAAATACTCTACCAAGGTCAAATTTTTTTGACGTAAATGAGAAAGGTCCAATATACTTACTGGTTTCAATATGGACAGATAGAACTATTCCCTGAAGATATCTTGAAAGTCTATATAATAGTGAGATGTATCGTCATGGTACTGAGTCCCCAAGCACCACAATCTCACCATAGATCCTTATAAGATCCCCACATTAATGATATCAATTCAATTGACATGCTTCTTTGTAAGGTGATGTCACGGGTGACTACCTCTTGCAAACCCCTAGACATCACAAGGTTTGGATCACCCTGAAATCTAGGAGGTTGATGCCCCTAAAACTCGTGAAATACATTGAACCTATGTGCGTCCTCAGCTGGTAGTGTTGGTAGTATCTACAGCATGACAGGTGGTGGTATAGCTGGTAAAACACCTAGAGGTGCTATATCTGGTACATGCCCTTGTACTGATGCCTCGTCATTAGGAGATCATCCTTGTGATCACTCATAGGAATCTTGACTGGCTATATATATGTCGGTATACTGAAATAAAACAAGATGTACCATGGTAAATGAATTATATCTGGGGAGATGACTCAAGGATGACATGAAATACACAACTATTCCTTTATCATTCATGTACCTTTGTTTTCCCTATAACTACAATCCTCATTCACAGAGTTGAAAATAAGGTTATTAGAGTATCGGTGTAATGATATGTCAGCCACCACACCAACACATAAGTCCCTCACCCGAAACGTGTACTCAGAACAATTATAACTATTTCTCCAAACCAATCTCATAAAACTTGGGTTCTAACCAATAACTGTCTCACTATGATTCCACTCTATCATGACCTGTCCTAGAGGAAACCATGTCATGACTACCCCAAGCCCACCTCTTATAGGCCAGAGGATGGAGACTAGCACCGAGTAGGCATATCCAAAAAATGGGAAGACTTAGTCCAAAGTACCTATACCCACACAGAAATCTTCAAGGAACAAAATGCTAAAATGTAAAAAACATAATGAATGCATGCATACCACTATGATTTCACAACCAGAGTACACCAGAAAGTAAGGAAAAAGTAAACATAGAAAAATAAAATCCCATAATAGTGAGAGTTTGTACAAAACTCCAAATGAATCTATATTGATTCCAACCTAATCCAAGGGTGAGGACTAATTCATAAGTACACTCTCAGTAAACACCTCAGTCTGCCTAGATAATGTTATTCTCCCCCTGCTCCCTATCCTCATAGGACAACATCAAAAAGTACACCATTTTCACAAGACATTACATGTGTGGGAAAAGCCCGTACATGGATGCGTATAAAAATATTTAGTAGGATACCCTGATAATAGTAAACATGAAGCACCATTTATAGTCAGATCAATACAAGATTTAACAATTTATCAAAGATACATATAGTATAGGAACCCAGATATTCTTAGGAGAGACACCACACCATTATGTTTTCATATCCAACTTCCATCCATAGGATTATTCTCTAAGAAAGACACATTATATGAGAACTCACACCAGGATCCATGTAATCATCAAAGACACTTAACGATGAGGTCTAGATAATATGATCCACTCCCAAAGAGATCATACTAGTTTAAGGATACTATGATACAATGAAACAGGGAAATTCTCATAACTAATGGGGGACACCATGATCCCAATTTGGATCAACCCGTAACATAGGGGTTCATATGAAAATTATTCCAAAAACCCTACATATGTGTCCTACTAGATAGACGATCAAAGTCATACTCAGAAGGTCCCACTGATTTCAAAAATAATCCACTCGAGATGATAGTGGATCTCACTTCATTCTCATGGAGGGATACCAGAACTCTATCTGAGACACTTACCCTAAAGGGTATTACAATCTAGTGATGTGGATGTAAATTTGAACTATCCCCTTGAGAGAAATTTCCAAGGGAATGATCTCAACCTATAATGGTCCAAAATATGAAACAAAAGAGCCTCAAGAACTATTTATGGGAGTACACAAAATGTCCCATGGGGTTGATGACATTTTATGGTAACCCATGTATTTATATAAGGAAATACTCACATGTCATGTAGCCTCTATATAAATAGTATGTATTATGAGTATATGGTGTGTAGAGACACACAATTCCCTAATTATGTCACCTTATCATGTCTGTTTTCTAAAGATGTCTCTATATACCATCCCATCTATGCTTTGGTGTGTCTATGTGAGATTACGTGGCATGTATGTGACCATGAACTCCAACCCATGTTCGTGTACTTCTGAATGACATGATAACTCATTTGGGGAGGGTCACACACTGTGTGATAGGGGTCACACACTGTGTTTTCCTTAAATAAATCCAATCCCTAGTACCACATCCAGGGGACCGACACGTTGTGTAATCACTGATTACATGTTGTTTTTTATGAGATTTTATACAATAATGTGTTCATACTCTTTCTCATTTAATCATTGCCCCCACCATTATCACAAGATTCAATCAAGATGAAATACATGAATATGCTCTGTCCAAGCCTTGATGTCAATGAGAAACACACTCCTGTCATATAATATGGTCTAAAATCAATGTTTTTCATCTAGTTAATCTTCCTTGCCCGGTGTTTTAAAATCAGAGGTCCCCAAAATCTATGTAGGGTGTGTGTTTCAATTGTTTAATTCCCTATTTATAATTTCAAAGATGATCATAAATCAATTGATGAACTGATTGGTTTGTGGATCGATCACCTTACAGGAAGGGTTTTAATCTTTGTGGTTTATGTGGGATATTTCCTCATGTTTATTAAATCCTATTCGTTTTTCATTAATATAGAAATTTATTGTGGCCCAAATGAACATGGGACACGGTTTGTTCTTATGGGGTTTTCTTGGTGATTTTCTCTCTCTTTTCTCATTCATTTTGGGAAACCCCTTGGTTTCCAGTTTGACTACATACTAGAATAATGATCATTGCATGCATGATTCTTGGTTCAATGATCTGATCTTGTAGATTTAGACTAAGTGTGATGTAGCATAGGTCAATAAATGATGTTTTTAAAAAGAACAAGGTGGTTTGGAAACCTCAAATTTTTTATATTAAGATGTGGAAGAAAAACCAGATGAACACCCTCTATTTCCTACTAGATTCGATGGCCGAAGTGTGTTTATCATTAATAGTTGTGCTCATCCAGATATGATCTTCATATTATGGATTAATTGTAGTCGGGTCCAATGGATGTAGGAATACTAACATTATTGGGACGAAGAATAATGGATTTTGGAAAACCATGTAACACACGGTGAGTAATTTGGGATGTCACGGTGTGTGGGGACCCCTGGATTTGATGTTAGGGTTTTTTCAGAGTTAAAAAGAACAAGTTGTGTGACCCATTTCTGACAACATGTGACCCTCCTCAGATGACTATGTGTGTACATCAGAAGTATACAGACAAGAGTTGGAGTACACAGGCACATACACCCTGTGTACTCCAACACATAAAAGACTTGGCATACACAAATGGTTAAAAAGACACATCTCCAATACATAGAAACTTCTAAGAGACATGATTAGGGAACTGTGTGTCTCTACATGTCATGTATTAATACTACATACCATGAATATAGACACTCCTTGTTGTGAAATGTTCTTCCCCACATACAAGTCTTAGGATAACATAACAAATATTTTTCCCCATGGGACACACTCTGTACTCCCATCAATAGTTCTCAAGGCTCTCCATTTTCCACATTTGTTTAATTATTGGTTCATTGAGTACCCTTGGTACATTTCTTTAGGGGTGTATTGTGTAATTACATCCATATCACTAGATTGTAATCCCATCTAAAGTATGAGTTCATATTGACTTGTGTTATCCCTCTGTGAGATTGAGGTTTGATATTCTATCATCCCTAGTGGAGTTTATTGAATCATCATGACCTTCAATAGTTGAACATTTTTCCTTTATATAGTGGGATTCATCAATAGGTATTGTGGAATCATTAGTATACATCCCACAATGTAGAAGGTTATTCTATATTAGGTTCTTGGTGTCCCAAAACAGTTCTAAGCTTGACCCACTGTCTAATGTATCATTTTATTCTCAATCCAATACCTTCTCTTTTGGTGGGGACCAAATGATCTAGACCTCTTCATCAAGCATCTCCAATGGTAACATGGCTCATGGAGTGAGTTCTCCCATAATGAGCATGCTTCAAGAAAAAACTTTTGGCTGGAAGATGATTATGACCATGTGATAGTGTGGTGTATTTCTGGGGTTTATCTGTGTTTTTTCATATTTTTTGGTTAAAACTTTTTTTGAGAAGACTATACTTGGTGCTTCTTATTTAGTGTTTTCTGGGTTTCCAACTAAGTATTTATATACAGAACACTGCATAGTCTTTTCTTGCATGTGTTGTGTTTTGTGTAGACTATGGACATTTTAATGATTTCATAGGAGGATAGGGATCTTGTAGAGAATAATTGGAGCTATATAGACCAAAATGTTTACTAAGATAATATCATTAACATATTATTGTCTCTTTGAGAAGGTTGAAAAATTTATAATTTTAGTTGGGTTTTGTACATACTCTCTTTATGGTGAGATTGTATTTTTTCCCATTTAATTTTCATTTAATTAATATTTTAATCTTTTTTTGGGATGTTATATGCATGAAATAATTCATTCAGTTTGTATACATTTCATCATTAGATGGCTTGGATGTGTGTGTGTGTGTGTACATGTACTTTAGGATAATTCCACCCATTTGTGGTATATGACAACTCGGTACTAGTCTCCATCCCCTAGAATATTGGAAGAGGTCTTGGGGTAGTCACAACATGGAAAACATTGTGACTGGTAATGATAGAGTGGTATCAAAATGGTTCAATTCTACTTTTTGACCAGGAGTCTGTAAGGTTGGTTTGGTGAAATAATGTTAATTGTTTTGTGTCTGGATTTTTTTCCAGGGAATTTAGTGTCAGTGAAATGGATAACGTATCCACACACCATGACTCTAATCACCTAATTTTTTACTCAATTCATGATAAAACTGGTTGCAAGGAAAACAATTGAACATGGATCATATAGAAATGGTTTTTTTTCAATTTCATTTTTGATTCATCTAACTAGATATACTCTATTTATCATGGTTCACCTTTTTTATTTCAGGATGCCACCACATAGACATCCAAGATGTACTCCACTATATGATCACAAGGATGATATGTCTAGTGATAAGGCATAGGTATAGGGTCATGTATTTGTGACACCTCCTCTAGGTGGTTTAATATCTATACTACCACCCACCACATATAATTTACTACTTGTACTATCATTTGAGGATGAATACATTCTGAGTGTGTTGCATGAGTTTCAGAGGTAGCTACCTCCCAGGGTTTAGGGTGAGCCAGACCCCCATGTCGCTAAAGAATGGATAGATTCAATAAATAATGTTTTATTCCTTCTAAAGACACCATCCAATCAGATGGAATTTCATTCTATGAGATTTATTTAGGGATTTGTGGGGTGATGGTGGTTCTTGGTGACTCAGTCATAAGACAAGACAACATTATCCAAGACAGACTTAAAGTGTCTCTTGATAGTGGAGTTATATCTTTCCATGTTGTGATTGGTAAACATATAAGAGCTTATTCATTTGTAGAGGGTATTATGATCATGTAAGATTATTCAGAGAAGTTTAAATATCTCTCACACTAATCCTTGGATATGGTACCAGAATAGTTATTTAGGGCTTGGACCATCAAGCAGGGCTTGTGCTGGGATATCAAGGTGTTAGTTATATACCTTTTTGGTTCTACTTATGCTTGAGTACATGAGTGAGCCTCGTTAGTGAAATGTTTTTGGGAAGAGCCGACACTAGTCGTGGGAGCTAGTAATGGGTACCCAATAGCTAAGACCTCATTAGTGGGTATATGATAACAGTCATAGGGATCCAAAATGTTTAAGTGCTTCTGGATGTGATCAAAATACTCGGGGATAATGGTGTAGGGATCTGAAGGTGGCTCAAATCATCCAAAGGATAAGTAGTGATTATCTTGTGATGGTCGAGGATATCTGGCATGAGATTTCTTGACCATTCATATTACTAATCAAGATATGGTCAAGGGACCTCCAAGATATATATAGGATAAGGTTGTTCCATAGGGAGATGGATGTTTCATGTGGGTAGGCATAGAAGAAATATGTGGTGAGTGGTTTGACCTATTACCAGCATCACTCCAATGTAATCCATGCCAGGATCGGGGAGGTGGTGGGAAGGGATTCGGCTAGGTGCATGCTATGGAGGCCTATAACCCTAAGGATACAAAGAATGATACAAGGTAAGATCACTGTCTTTTCCACCATAGTTGTAGTTTTGATAGAAACATGCGATATAAATTCTTATATTTATATGAATAATGTTAAATACTCATAGATTCCAGTTAAAACATTGACTTGGACCATACGCTTGGATACTTTTACTATAAGAGACCCAATGATCACACACCAATGAAAATATTGTGACCTGACTCTTAGAGGTGAGAGCTTCAGTCGGGATATCATAGTAGCAGTTTTGAGGCTTTACAACATAATTATTGGTATTTAATGGTTATCCACAATTCATGAGCATATTGTCTATTTTATGCAAAGAGTGTGGTGTGTCTACAGTGATGGAACCAAGTTTTCCTTTTTCGGTGAAAAGGATTTCTTAGAAGTGTATGATGGAATCATTCATATAATGGTATAGCCAATTACTCATCATTTGGCTAGCCTAAACCTTAGTGAATGGGATGATATGAGTTCACAATTACCTACACTGGTGGAAGAGTATGATGATGTATTTCATGATGATATCCTAGGTTTACCTCCCCACATGGAGTTAGATATCCACATTGATTTACCCTTAGAGATAACACTGATATCTACACATGTAAATCATATGGATCGAACAGAGCTTCGTGGTCTAAGGGTAATTTTGGAGGACTTTCAGATGAGGGGCTTCATGAGACCTAGTGTTTCACCCTGGGAAGCCCTAGTGTTGTTTTTAAAGATTTTAAATGGGAGTTTGAGGTTATGTGTGGACTTTTATAACTTAAAAAATGTGACCATGAAATAAAATTATCTAATACTAAGGATAGATTACCTATTTGATCAGTTGAAATGGGCATGATGGTTCTTAAAGATTGACCTTAGATCAGGCTATCACTAACTATGAGTATGGGATAAAGATATACCGAAGATAGAGTTCAGATTTCAGTATAGTCACTGTGAATAATCATTGATGTCATTTAGCATCATGAGCACCTCAATAGTGTTCATGGGACTAATAAACATGATCTTTCAGCCATACATAGACAATATTGTGGCAGTCTTCATGAATAGCTACCATGTTTATTCAGCGTATGGTGAGGAGCATGCGATACACTTATAGACAGTCCTGGACAAACTATGTGAGCACAAAAAATAGTGGAATCTTTAAAAGTGACAATTTTTTATTCAACAGCTCCATTTTCTAGGACACGTCATCTCAGAGACTAGAGTTTTAGTGGATCCAGCAATTGTTGTGCCATTTATTTCTTGGGAGCCACCCAAGTGTGTTACCGAGGTGCGGATTTTCCTTAGATTGTCATGGTATATTGGGGGTTTGTACTGGAATTATCCAATGTGGAAGAAACCTTGACATCTTTAACCTGAAAGTGTAAGCCTTTTGTGTGAATGGAAAGGCGCAAGTAGTGCTTTCAGGAGTTGAGTCAGAGGTTGATGAGTTCTCCCATCATGAGGAAAATGGATGAAGGTGTTGAGTATGTGGTGTTCTATGATACATCAAGAAATGGTCGTGGTTGTATCCAAATATAAAGGAATGTGGTGAATACCTATGTTTCATGATAGTTGATTCCACATGAGAAGAATTATGTGACCCATGATCATGAGAAAAGAAGTGGTAGTATTCGATTTATTGATGTGGAGACACTACATGATAGATGATTAGTTTTTCATCTAATATTACCACAAGATTATCATGTAGAAATTCCCTTAAAAGAATTTGAACATGAGACAAAGATGATGGATAGAGATCCCCTTGGACTATGACTTTGGTATTGTATACAATTATGTTAAGGGGAATGTGGTAGAATATTCTATCATTAGGTGATCTAGTTCGTAGTTGCTGAATTAGGAATTTGAGTAGTTGGAGTCATTTCATTTATCCTTTGTGGATGGATATGGATCAGTTTACCTCTAGTAGATGGTTTTCACCCCTCCACTATTACAGTAAGTTAGGGAGGTACACCATAAGGATACCAACTATGATACCATTTTTGCCTTGATGTACACACAACATGCTTCTGATGGATATTCAAAAGGGGGGAGAAATCCATTTTTTTCAGAGGTTTCATAGAAGTACCATTAGTGTTATAGGAGAAGGTTTTGATTGAGTTTCATAGGTCCCCTTTATCAGTTCATCCATGTGAGGAAAATATGTACCAGGACCTTCGATGTTAGTTTTTTTGGCCATGTTGAAGAACAAAGTTTCATTTTTTGTTTCTTGATGATTTACTTATCTACAAGTAATGGTTCAGAAATAGTTTCCAGTGAGTTTAACTCAACCCCTTTTGGTGTACAAATAGAAGTGGTATGGAATATATATGGTATTTATGATGGTATTACAATGTACTTGCAGGGGACATAATTCCATCTGGGTGATAGTTGACTAACTCACCAAGTCAGTCCACTTCATAGCTATCCAAGAGCATACATCAGTATGGATCATGGGACACCTCTATTTTTAGAACATATTTCAACACTATGGAGTTCCTTCGATGATTATTTCATATCGCGATGCTATCTTTACATATCTATTTTGGAAAGTATTATTTGAGGTGTTTGGGACCTACTAGCACATGAGAACAACGTTTTACACAGAAATGAATGACTAGAAGGATAGGAACATTCTGGATCTAGAGGACATGTCATGGGATTTCATGTTAGTATTTATATGTAGTTGGTAGGTTCACCTAACACAGGTAGAGTTTGTGTACAACAATAGAAAACATTACACCATTGGTATGGTATTATTTGAGGCTTTGTATGGGCGACCCTACAGGTCCCCACATGGGTGGACTGACCCCTAAGATTTACCATTAATGGGATCAGAGTTAGTAAAATCTACTACAGATAAGGTGAAAATATTTTAGGAGATGATAAAGACTACACATATCTATCAGACGTCTTATGCTGATAGGTGAAAGAGGCCTTTGGAGTTCGAGGAAGGTGACCTTGTGTTCCTTTGGGTTTTACCATGATGGAGATTACAGAGATTTTGGTTGGGCGAAAAATCTCTCTATGAGGTTCATAAGATCATTATAGATACTAGGTAGTGTTAGCGAGGTGTCATATCCCTTGTCTCTACCTCTGTATTTAGATTGGGTACATGACTTCTTCAATGTGTCGCAATTGAGTAGATACCGATATGACCCATTGCATGTCATCGACTGGGGTGAGTTAAACATCAAGGATGGTGTGACATTTTCTGAATACCCAGTAGTGATCAAGGATCAGTTTGAGGGGATATTTCAAGGTATATCAATTTCTTTAGTGTTTTTCTGGTGGTAAAATAAGAATATCTACAAGAGAATGTGAGAGCAGTAGACTCAGATTCATGCTCAGTACCATCACATGTTTGAGTAGCCCTTATTTTTTATTTTTGTGTATATAAATTTCCAAGGTGGGGATAATGAAACCTCTCAAATTTTTTTGATTATTATTTTTAGATATTATATCGATTATTTACTAGACCATGATCTATGACTACATGTGATTCTGAGGCCTACTGTATTTGGAAAAAAAATTCTTTAAAATATTAAAATTTTACTACAACAATTGTGGTTTTCCCGAAAAAAGTGAAGTAACTTATAAATGGGATCCCATATCAAAAATATGGGGGAACAGTTGAATCTAGAATATTGGATTTACCTTAGGAGTGACCTAATATTGGTCAGTGTGGGTCGTTTGTGAATTAACCATCATGGGTGTAAAATGAATAAAATAATTTATCTATTTTTATTAACACATCGTCGTAGTGACTTATTTTTTTAAATGTATCCTTATATAATAATTACATGGTTATCCTCATAACCCTAGAAATTCTATATGATATTGTAGTGAAATATCAGGGAATCCATTCCTAAGAATGAAGAAAGATCAAGGATTCATGATCGATGCACATCTATTTTGAACGAGCTCACCAATGAATGCAACACATATTTATTCTTATTTATCGGTTAATCCAAATATTAGGTAGGGTGTGTGTTTCAATTTTTTAACTACTTTATTATTTAAATATTTATTGATCCCAAATAAATTCAAAAAAAGGTTTGTTTTGTGGATCAATCACTTTGCAGGATAGGTTTGTTGCAGTGTTTATTTTGGAGAATTTGTTTGAATCTATTCATTGTTTATCCTATAGAACTCATCGAGATTGAAAACAATTTCAATTTAGATTCATTACTCTCATTTTTTTTGTTATTTTTTCCCCCAATTCAGCATTCCTCATAGAAATTTTTTGTTTGGCCTGTGACTTAACTTTTCATGACCATTCGATTATTCCACTCCTGTTTTATAGTGCAATAATATGATATTGTATATATTCGATCAACACAGTAGGATTGAGGTGAGATGATAAAGATAAAGGGAATCAGATGATAGAAGATTCTCGATTTTTCCTTCTTTGGTGTTCTTTGGCGTGAAACAAAAAATGGTAGTTTGATCATATTTCTGAGATGATCTGTATACATAAATAGTTGTTTGAAGACAAAGAGGCATTGAAAAACTTGGATCATCTATTCCACAATGAATCGACCACCAGATCAATGGTGGAGCACTAACTGGGACACGTGGTGAATGAATGGAGGCTCTATAAAATCTCATAGATCACTGTGTGTAATCTGGGATTACACGGCGCATGGGGCTCCTTGACTGTGAAAGTAGGGTTTGGTCATAGATAAGGATCATATAGTGTATAACCCCTATCACACGACATGTGAACCTAAATGAAAAACTCATCATCTAGTTAAAAGAGTACATGAATATGTGTAAAATTACACCAACATATGGCATGTTGTGTACATTGATACAGACATGGATTGGCGTACACAGAACGATACACAAACATTGCTTTAGTACATGGAAACTTCTAGCCGACACGGGTAGGGAACCATGTGTCTCTAAATTAGGACAATTTCTTTATAATATATGACACCTTAGGCTTAAAATAAGTCATTATTTGTCAATATTAAAATTATTCAATATGTTTTATAAAGTCATTATGAATTCCTAAATAATATCACCCAGGATGACTAAAATAGGTGTGAAAATTTCCCATTGTTGTACAATAGGTGATGATCCACTCGAATTCGACATTCCATTTTTGAAACTATTACCTTTATGTACCTCTATACCTAATCCATATCCACTTGTATTATCCAGAAAGGGATGTAATTATATAGAAACCATTCTCTCGATCCATTACTATAATACAAGGAAATTTTCCTATACATTGACTCACCTATGTACTTACCATTTTACATATCCCTAGAAAGTATTTAGAAATATTCATATTGATATCAATAATTTTTCTCATCCTAGTTCCTAATGTTTAACAAATCCTTAATCTGATACCAACTATAAGACTCAAAATTCTAAAATATAAATATGAAATATCTCAGTTGTTGAATTTTCATTACATACCATAATAATATATCCCAGAATCATTTATGTCTACTACCGTTAGAAATGTGGACACATAAACAACTGACCCATAAGTGAGTTATATCATCTACCATTATGTCATTTATAACTAGAAACCTTATTAGAAATATAAAACAATATACACATCATCATAACCAGTGGAAAGGTACATAAGAAAGGGTGAGTTTAAATTGTCATTAAAGGTAAACAATAGTGACATCAACATATCCTGAGAAAAAGGGTATGTGAACAAGAAATTTTCATTTTAAAACCATACCCTTTACATCATAGATCATTAACTTGAATCATGTCTGGTATCATGGTAATTCATATGAAATTCATCATAAGTAATAAAAGAACATGAGAAATAAGAATATAACATTGGAAAAATGCATATATTTGTTGAATACACATATAAATATAAAATATTATTTCATGGATACCAAACAAGACATTCATAACATGTTATTCTTGGGATAACCACATGTGAACCTACATTGTTCTTTGGATAACCTCCCATGTGCCCTCTAATTGACATGGGATAACCTCCCATGCAACCTATTTAATTATGGTGATAACTTCTCATGTACCCTTTTTCAGGATTGGGATAAACTCTTATATACAATATTTTGGGATTGGAATTTCATCTCATGAAACCTCAGGTGATTGGGATAGCCTCAAATGTACCATATTTTAGGCCAGGGATAACCTCTCACATGCCCTTTGATCTCATATAACATTAATCATTACCCAATTCATTGGAGGTAGATATATCTTGAACCCATAATATAATGAAACATATACATATTTGTGCCACAAAATCATGAAGATTAATCATATAAGAACCCATTGTATAAAATGGGTTTCATAAAAAAATTCATTATAACATAACCTGTGAATTTTTTTCATAATAATTACATAATTTCAACAATGTATAACCCCTGAAAAAACAAGTTGGTTTCATAATAATTTAACCATGGCATGACACATGGAATAGAAATTGGTTCCATAAACATTTTTTCATTATAAACATAAACCACCAAAATAATAAATAAGAATGGTATCCATGGATAATATCTACAGTAAATAATATGTAACACAAAATTATGTCATCATAGAAGGAAAATGATTTTTAAATATCACTTGGAACATTTCCTGAGGAAAATAACCTTTATTTGTAAATTAATTTTCAAAACTAAGGGTTAATAAGTATTTTTGAAATCCTTTACATTAAAAATAAACACTGAAAATTTATAAAGGAATCTTAAAAAATAATTTAACATGTTTCTTGAATAATTATTTTTTTTACTTTTAAAAAAATTATTAAAAAATAAATTATTTTTAGAAATACATTTCATTGAAAATAACCCTAAATTTTTTTAATTAAACCTTAATGAAAATAATGTTCATGATGGTAAGAAATTTAATTAATTTCATACTTATTAAAATAAATATTACATTCACATTTTCAATAAAATCCTAGTAGACATTATTTGGAAAATTACATAAATATTCATTTTTATGAAAATTATAAAAAGTAAAACAAGTTTAATAATACGTTTAAACAATCATATATGAATATTAAAATATTTTTGAATAAATTTTTATAAATAATGGCCATGAAAGAGAATAAGGTTTCTAATTAAGATAGAAATAATTTTGATTTTCATTAAAAAAATTATTTTAAAATAAAGAGTGTATAATGAGTGAAAAAAAAAATGGAAGACATTTATTATTCATAAATTTCCATAGGTGAAGAAATTACATGATTTTATAGAGAGATATATTAAAATATATCTACATATGATGAAAAACCTTGATCAATCCTGATAAATGAAGATATAGTATCATAAAACCCTTACCACTACGGTAACATTGAATTATTATCCTCAAGAAATAATAAAATTAAATAAAAAATTAAATATCCTGAAATTAAATAGTTTTATGATAATAGATGTTAAATGGGTTATATATACACCTCATGAAATAATATATGTGAAAAAAACAACATATATCTCAATGAAGGAAAATTGGGACAATAATATCTTACATTAATTATCAACTTCCTTCGTATACTTTCAAACATCATCTTCTTCAGAAAACATATTTTTTGAATTAAATTCCTTCCTATATTGCGTTTATATCAAAAATAATTCTTCTATGATGATGGGAATGAATAAATAATTTTATTTGGATAGGTATTGGCTGAACCAATGGGCTATGAAAGTGTGAGAATGAGAGGAGATGGGGTGACCATTATAACTTAGGTGAGTATAATAATTGTTATTTTTGAAATGAAAAATGTGTATAAAAAATTCTATCATTCTATAAGTCTAAAAATAAACAATTCATGATCATATAAGGTATCCGGTCTAAAATGGGTAGAAAATTTGTGTTGGGTAAATTTTTGTCACATTTTTAACACTTATATTTTTAGATTAACAACCGATAAACTCATTTTCACCTAACTACAATAAATAATTTTTATTGTTTTTATTGAATTATGGACAACAATTACATTTAACTTATGAAATGATATAAATTATTCTAATTCCAAACATGATATACATTTTTTCCAAATTCCATTTGTATATATGGAATGATTGTATTTAAAATAAACAACATAGATGCGATGAGAAATCATGTTTTCAATGAGAAAATGTTCAGAAATTTACAATGCTTTAATAATGAAATTCAATATCAATTCTATTCTAATGAACTAAATTGGGTTAATATATATAAATAATTTCATTAATTTTAAATTTAGATCTATATTTAATAGAATCAGTAGTTTTTAAATGCTTTAAAAAATTCCAATTCTTAAGAAAAACTATTATTTTTCACTATTAATCGAAAAAAAATTATTTTTAGAAAATTATAAAATATTATCAAATGATAATTTTGACATGTATATTAAAAAACCAAATGTAATTTTTTTCAAATAAATATTTGAAATTTTTAAAAAATTCATTTTATTTATTTGTTCTAAGAAATTAATAGAAAATATTTTTTTTAGAAAATAGTATTTTTGAATCATAAAATGGCCTTTCAAAAAATAATAATTTTTTATCAACATGAATTCATGATATAAAAAGAGTTTACACAATATTTAAAATTATTAATATTCATATTTCTTTGTTTATGGCTAAGTTATAATAGTTTCATTTTAAAAAATATTAATAATATATTATGTATTGTAAAAACTATGTTTCTCATGCACCACATGAAAAAACTAGTGTATCATGTAATGAATGTTTTACTGTTTGTTTCATGTATTAGAAAATATTAAATTTATTAAATTTATTTTAGAATAAAATATTTCAAAAAAATTTCGTAATTTATGAATTTGTGTGTACCTAATTCATTAATCAAAACAATAAAATGGCCATGCTAGCATTGTAAAATAATATTGAATTTAAAACTATATTAATTAAACATATCCACTTGTTTTATGGACATATGAGAGTTGATACAAATAAAATTATGATAAATTCATGTTGGTGTGTTATACACATAACCAAAAAGAGTGAGAAAATGCCTAGTAAAATGGACCGACATTCCATTTCCATTAAATAGAGAAACAAATACTGGATATATAGTATATAATACAAAGAAGATAATGGTTGGGATGATCTTAAAAAATTTCTTCAATGAATCCTTCTAAACTCCAAAAATAACTACCATTAGGAATAAAATTTAAGTCATATGATAGGTTACATGAAGGACACTCTATGAGTACAACAAACGGTTGAAAATATTTTAGTATGTTTTCCACATCAAGAAATTAAGGAACAAAATTTCTTACTTTTCTTCAATTAATGTACATTAGATAAGGATAAAATTATAATAGATTTGTTATCGTGAGGATATTTGATTAAAAGATTAATATTAGAATAGAAAAGGACTAATTTAAAGGATAATAAACAATTCATAATAGCTTTGTACTGATGGTTCTATAATAATTAAAGTGTATGAAGAATGATCAACTAAATCACCCTTACACAAGTCTACATTTGACGAACTGACCAATATGGTTATGTATATGTATCTTAATAAATTATGTAATCAACTGACAGTAGTGAAATTTTTTAAATTTTTCTTTTAAAACTAATTAAACTGACTAGTGTGAATGTGTACATAAATGTAAAATATATGAGGCTTAATATCAAAAGAGAATATTTTTACAACACAACCAAGGATGGAGAGACACCTTTCATGTCCAATATTTATTTGGGAACTCAAAAAGTTGTTCTAGACCACCATTTAATGAATAAAATCAAAAATCTTCACTATTCTAACAAGAATACAAACAAACCTATATCCTAAAACCTTTCCAAACACGACCTTTTTGAGAAAATGTGTCGTTTTAATATCCCAAAACAAGTGTATATAAGAATATTGTGAACTACCAGATTTTAGGCTAGTGATGTTTGAAACTAACATGGAAGAACTAATAAATAATATTTGATGTATTTTGGAAATCATGGCCAAGAACCCTTGAAAATTACTATCCCAAACCATTAAAAACCATAAAAGAAAACTAATTGTAATTATCAATAAGAGTTTCAGGGGGTTCAATCCTTCTTCTAAATATAATTCAAATAAAATCTAGAATAATATTCAAAATGATGGAAAAAAATTATTAAAATGATTCGAGGGAATCAAAAATGAAATATGAAATTTTATCCATGGAGTAAGGAAAAGTGAAGTGGAATAATGGCATGGAAAGAGAATGATTTAAAGGGAACCACAATTTAAAAAATATCATAGGGGAAAGAATGACCTTTGACCACACATTTCTTAATGAATTGTCTGATCAAAGAAAAATAATTTGTATGTGATTCATTGATAAATTCTAGGAAATTTTAAAAAGTATAATATCAATATAAATTATCTCAAATCTCTCAAATAGATGCTTGAATTTTTTAATTATCTCAAGGTTTTTTATATAAAAATAATAATTCAAGGGAATTATTGACTGAATTTAGGCATAAATTTTCTAACCATGATCACTCCAAATAATTCAACTAATTTTTAAGATCCAATGAAATTATCTACTCTTTAAATTACTTAATTCATTAAAATGACTACTGCCTTATTTAATCTAAACAATTATATTAATGAAATCTCACATTCTATTTTTTATTCTTTGTAGATTATAGATCTCAAACCAGAATGAGTGGTCACTCAATGTGAAAGTATGCCCACTATGTTTTTAACTGGAGTTTATAAAGGTGTTCAGTTTATATTAACTAATCTAATTTCCCCCTCCCCCCTATATTTTTATTGTTGACTATTGATACTGAAATTTACACTACTTAGTCCACTATAATTATTACAGAAAACTTATCTTAAAAAATAATAAAATTCAATGAATATATTATCATGACCCCCTCCCCACAAGGTGTACCCCACATGGGATGACAATGGGAGAAGGGAGATAGTGACCCCCGACTCTTGCCACTAGTAGGCCTCGGGTTGGAGACAAGCAATGAAGGTATAGTAAACACACAAACGGTAGGGATTGCCCTTTAAAAGAACACATGTGAAAGATAAAGATAGGACAGAAACTACCCAAATACAACTCATACTACAATATAAAATAAATACCATGTACACTAATTTAATGTCATACAAAACTACTACAAATAAAACAGAAAACTGCAAGTACCAAAGGGAAGTAATAACAACCGCAACCATAAAGCCAGAACAACTCCTGCAACCCCAAGCTAGTAGTAACCATCCAGATCTCAAAGCTTCTCTAAGTGACCTGAAAAATATTTTATATATACATAGGGTGAGTATAAATATATACTCATTAGAATCCTCTCTGGATCCTCTCATGCAAAAGTAAAGAAGTAATTCTAAAGCATAGTGAACAACAAGTGAAACTAACATGTCACTGAAACATGTACACTAATTTTCTAGCCTCCCCATGGCTACTCTCACCAAGTATCGCATAAAAGAGTATATAATATAATAAAGAATATCAAGGGTACCCTTCTACTACTTCCCCACTAGTTTTACACTTTTTCCCAATGTCTCACATCTTAAGCATCTCTCACAAAAAAGACTTACCCACAAACACCTAGGCGAAGCACCACAACATGCACCTCGTGCAACAAAACCACCACATCCATGAGAGAAAAGTAACTATGTAGTTTCTAGGAGCCACCACATCTCATATAACATGTTTCAAACGTCAGGTATTAATCCTCAATCCATTATAGCACATACACTGAGTAAGGATCCCCAATCCATCACATCTTATAGATTTTACACCGATATTAGTCCATAGGAAACTATATCCAAATTATATGTGTGTGAATAACCAAAATCCATTACAGCTCCCTACACACATATATGGGGAAAACTAACCATTGTGCCTACCAGCACAAGTAACTATCAAGAGAAGAGAGCGGGGCCAAAGGGGGTAGTCATCCATTAATCCAACCACTGGAATGTTGAGGAAAACACCCCCAGGGCTCAAAATCCCTAGGGTGTCAGTTTCACTAACTGACGGGGTGGAGTAGCATATAGATACACAAAAAGTATAGAATAAACTAAAGATCATAACCACAATATGGGAATAACCTAGTCTTAGAATCAACTGCATCTAATGTCACTCAGACTCCTGACTGCCACTTCTAAGACTAGATATTCTATAAGCACACAACCATTTAAAGAGATTCATTAGATTATAATATCCCTTTTTATCAGATTACCTTTACATTAATTAATTCTTTAAACATGAATTAATCATTAAAAATTCTATATTATATTTTATTAGTGTCACAACCAAAGTCTATTGTTCCTTTAAATTGTAACCCCAGTATTGGGGCCCAGCAAGATCCAACCCCATGGGTTAAAATCATTTATTCAATCACTTATTAACAACACTATTACTTACCCATATTCCGACGATTTCTAGAAAAAAAATTCTAATCTACTAAACACATGGGGCTCATAAAGGTGAGTAGGTAAACTACCCATCGAGTCATTTCAACCTATAACAAGATTGTAGACCCATCCTCCCTCAAGAAGCTGAACATGGAAAGCATGTGGCATACCCTGTGCATTTTCTCCCTTTTTGGAAGGAGGGTAAGAAAAACTAGCTACCTTGAGAAGTGGGGAAAGTAAAGAAGATAAACAAACAACAAGAATTAGTATGCATACAAACATTCACATCCAACCCGATTCATCATCCCCGGTGTCCTCCCTGACACCCACATGCATAAACTGATGCATCCCACCACTATTGGCATCAACTACTGCCACAACCAATGGGCCTCCCTGACCCCGCATATCACAACAACCATCCAAGATCACATCACAATACAAGAATAATGAAAACAGACATCATATCAACTAGACTCTTGTACCTTAAACAAGGCATCCAACCTTTAGACACAATGATCTCTCACATCTCCAAGCATAAGGCTCTTGTCCTTTACAAGAAAGAGGGAATCTTAAAATCCGACGAGGCATTATCTTTTTATCAAATAGTTGGTTCTTTAATCCATCTAGAATTAACTAATATATTATTTATTGGTTCCAATAATGGGTAACCTAAACAACAATCTATTATAGATATCACAAATTGATTAAACATTATTATTGCATCAATTTGATTAACATCAAATTACAACAACAACAACCAGATTCATTTACATGCCTCTTCATCTGTAGTCAAATAATAATAAAATAATTCCAAATTTATGTTATTTATGAATTTCCATCCAGAAAGAAAATATAAACAAAGAAAACATAGATATAACACTATCTGTCAAAACAATAGGCAATAAAATACGATTGATATCAATTTATTTATTCGGTTCAAATATTTATTATGTCAATTAAATTGTGATCTAGTGGGATAAAACATGTTAACTTTATAGTTTAAAATAAAAGAATAGAGAAGAAACCAATACCCTAACTCAAAATGTTACTGAAATTATTTATACAAGATTGGTCCACACAACGGATCATGATCGTCTCCTCTCGTGACAACTGCATCTACCTGAGGATGTTGCGGTATGACCACACAAACTAAAACACATGAAAAATATATTAGAATCATGGAGATCACATGACATAACATGGAACTAAGAAACATGATATGATGAACACAAAATAAAAACAATAAATCATTTATTATATCGAATATTTATCAATACTACTTGGTTTCACCAAAACTGCACTTGCAGCAAGAAGAACTTCAAGGGGAACCGTTCCAAGGATGAATGTTTGATCACACGAATCCTATATGAAGGAAGGAAAGGTTCGAGCATCTCACACTAGAGTATGAGGAGGAAGAAAAAGGGGGGAAGATATCTCATCCATTTATAATATTTAATGGAGCAGTAGTTTAAGATACAGTGTATTTTCTGTTTAAAGAGGATCGCATTAAACCATGTGGGTTGACCAAGTAAAGGCATTTAAATCCTTAGGAAAATTAATATAGGACTCAAGGAATTTGAATCGGCCTTAAAACCATTAAAATAAGGACTTGAATGTGTATTATTTCAATGAAAATGTTAAATTGAAAAAACCAGAAATATCTAGAAATTTGGAAAAGGAAATGTGAAACAGTTCTGGAAACAATGTAGGTCAACCATCTTGGAATCACTTTAGATCTTCTGGTTGGGAAACACTATAGATCCACCATTCAGAAAACACTATATATCTACTATTCTAGAAACACTATAGATCTTTTAGTCTGGAAACACTGTAGATATTCCAGTCTTGAATCACTGTTCAGAGAATTGGAAATTTGGCAATGTGTTTGGGATGAGTCACCTTGACCTCCCAGAACATTTCAACCACCAGATTTCAAAAAGGTAATGGACCAGAGAGGTTCTGGACATTACATAAAATACTTCTAAGAACATTCTCAACCTGAATAATCCAAAACCAACACAAAAGGAAACAGAAAATAGATCCAAATAAATATCCATCGAGATACCTCTCAAAAGTGAGAAAGACACACTAAGTAAAAAAAATCCATCTTATAAATATGAAATGTATACAGCCACAAAGAAAACCATTTTTTACATTAAAAGGGTTAACCATAAAAAAAACTCGGGGTATCGAGCACGCATTTGCAACTCATGTTCCCAGGTACTCTCCTGCATGCCACCGTGTCGCCAAAAGACACGAACCAAGAAGATAGAATGGCCTCACAACACCTTCTCTTTGTGGTCTTGGATTTACATAGTCCTCTCCTCTAAGGTCACATAATCAAATACATTGATCTCTCCCCAATATATGATGTGAGAGTCATCATGAACATAACAACAGAGATGTGACACATGAAAAAAAATTTGTATCTTACTCATTTGTATGGGAAGAGCTAATCGATACTCCATGGATCCATCATGATCCAACACCTCTAAAGGCCCAAAAAACTAGGGAGAAATCTTACTCCCATGAACAAACATTTGTTTCCCACAACGGGGAGTCACCTTCAGAAACATGTGATCCCAAAAATAAAACTCCAAAGGTCTTCTCCTTTTATAAACATATGATTTCTGACGATCCTATGATTACTTAATCCTCTCACGAATCACATGGACCATCTCTATCATATTCTACACTAGTTCTAGTCTGAAAATTGCTGACTCTCTAAACCCAGTCCACCACAACAGATAATGGAATGGACAGTTATACAAGTCTTAAAACTACGCCATACTGATAGTGGAGTGAAAACTATTTTTGTAAATGATCTCCACCAATGGTTGTCACCTCATACAAAAACCTCCCGAATCTAGGACACAAGAGTGCATCATGTCTTCCAGAGTCTGGATAGTCCACTCTGATTGACCGTCCGTCTGTGGATGAAAAGAAGTGTTAAGGCATAGCTAAGAACAAAAAGCATGGTAGAGACCTCTGCACTCCCTAAATGTAAAATAGGTATCTCGATTGGAAATGATTTTCCTCAGGACTCAGTGGAGTCTCACCACCTCCTCCAGATACAACCTTGACAAAACTTCCCCTGAGCTCGATTCATTGATTTCTATAAATTGGGATGATTTTTTAAAATTATCAACTCCCACACAAATAGAATCATTACCTCCCTGATATTGAGGTAAACTAGTAAAAACTTTCAATGAGATGTCCTCCCACTTCCACTGAGGAATATCTGGTGGCTAGAGAAAACCACTGGGGGCAAGATGCTTCACTTTCACCTTCAGGAATACCAAAAAACAAGACATAAACTCCTTAACTACATGCTTTAGCTGAGGCCACCAAAAATTACTTCTCAAGGCTGGGCACATCTTTGTCACACCAGGATGTAACACTAAATAAAAACAATAGAAATCTATGAGAATCGTCTCATGCATCGCCAAAGTAACAAAAATGCCTTCCCAGATACAAAAATCGGTGTTGTTCATCCTCAGACCAACCATCAGGGGTCTCGTCACAAAAAACTTGGTCTCTCCAGACCTCCACCTCTAGATCCCCCAACATGGACTCTTCTATATGCTTCTCTATATATGACTGCAACATAATATGAAAAAGAAAACCTCCACCTCCAACTTCTCCCATATAGAGATGTAATGCTAAAAATTCTTCTATTACTCTCTAGGAATCACCAAATTCATGAACTGCATCACTACATGACATTCAGATCAGTGTATCAGCTACAAACTTCATCTTCACAGGTGTATATGAGATTTCCAAGTCATATTCATGTAAGAACTCCTCCCACTAATGTTGTCCAATGTTCAAGTCACATTTGGAGAAAACATACCACATTCTATTATGATTGGTGAAAACCACCAAGAACTCGCCAATGAGGTAATGTCTCCATAACATCAGAGAAAACACCACTACAATCAACTCAAAGTAATGGGTGGCATAGTTACATTCATGGGGACTCAACTGTCGAGACCCATAAGAAATGACCGATCTCTTCTGAATCAAAACACTGCCTAACCCAAGGTGTGAAACATCACTGAAAACATCAAACTGAACTCCCTATGCTGGAAGAAATGGAACTAGAGTGCTTACGAACTTCTCCTTTAGATACTAAAAAGATTTATGACATTGATTAGTACACACTAACACTTGATCCTTCTAGGTTAAAGATGTTAAAGGAGTCACAAGCCGAGTGAAATCACCTACAAACCCCACATAGTGGTCTGTGAGACCAAAGAATCTTCGCACCTCTTCCACATTCTTGGGGCGTTACCAAGACACAACTGCTTCTATCTCTGATAGATCTATATCTACTCTCTGCTTAGACACAAGATTCCCTATGAAACGTACTTCTCAAACCCAAAACGTACACTTATACAACTTTCCAAAAAACTATTTATGATGAAGAACTTCTAAAACAGCGCACAGATGCTCTGTATGATCCTTTTCAGACATGAAGTACACAAGGATGTTGTTGATGTAAACCACCAAGAACCTATCTAGGAACTCACAGATCACAACGTTCATCAATCCCATGAACACAGTTGGAGCATTCGTCACACTAAATGACATTTCAACGAACTCATAATGCCTATGACAACAACGGAATGCAGTCTTCAGGATATCTACATCCTTCAAACGCATATGATTACATCCTGACCACAAGTCTATTTTTTAAAACCAACTTTTACGCTTCATTTGATAAAATAAATCATCAATCCATGGAAGAGGATAGTGATTCTTCACTATCAAATTTTTTATGCGACGATAATCGATAAAAATACGCAAAATGTTTGTCATCCTTATTCACAAAAAAATGGGTTCACCCCATGGTGACACACTCGGCCAAACAAAACTGCATTATAAGATACCATCATGATGTATACGTAGCTCTTGTAACATGTAAGGGGCCATTCTATATGGATACATAGAGATATGAGACGCTCTTGGTTGTGGCTTGATCTAAAAACCATTCTCTCGTTGAGGAGGTAATGCTACAATCTCCTCTATAAAGACATCTCGATAATATTCTACGACCCTAGGAAATTCCAACTACTGATCCTCTGAAGAAATCAGCATCAAATTAGCCATCAAGTATGATAAGGACAGAACACACCTCTGACCCATCTAAGGGTCTTGCTCGCCAACAAACACCATTGGCTCTCCATCAGCATCTATAAAAACCACCTCCATCATGAATCCATCCATGATAGCCTACACTGTATACAACCAATCCATGCTGAGGATGAAATCATTTGGTTTTATCCATAATCATAGGATATCTCCCCATGATTGGTGTAGCCCCAACACTAGCTCACTATCTCTACATACTCCAAATAAGTCAGCTTGACCTCCAACTGGTGTAGTCAATGCCATGGGCACTAGAATCCTTTCTACCTCATGTCCCAAAGCATGAAAAATGGAAGGTTATATAAAGGAGTGTGTCTCCCCTAAATAAAACAAGTCATACTCCCAATTAGAAAACAAGTAAAGGGTACCTTGAATGATGTCGGGCTCTCCTAGCACTGGAAACGATAATGAATGGAGATGACCACAACCTCCACCATAGCCTCTCTGACCCTGATGATGACCACCACCATGGATGGACATTGCTCTCTGAGGATGGGGAGAATCATGGGGCTATCCCCTACTCACCCCATCTACACTCTACTGATCCATAGGTGGTGCACCCTGTCACTATTGCCTTCATTGGAACTGCCTCAATGGAGGAACCTAGAGCGGACCACATGGTTCACGTTGACTTATCTGAAAGGTCGGGAATTCTCCCTGCTAATGACCTCATCCTACATAAAAAACAAGCACCTGGTCCCTTGTCATAGGCTTAAGAGTTGTCATCCCCAGAGAAACGAGATGATGAGTTCTAGGACCTACCCCCAGCCGAATGAAAACTCTTCTTCCCTGAAAACCGGTAACCCCAGACAACAAATATTCTTTGATATGAATCATGATGACTATTCTGTCATGAAGATCTGGTTCAAGCCAGTGTCCTCTGGATGAACTCTTCCCTTGCCTGCACCTCAAGCTATGTCATCTGTAATGCCCCAACCATAGTTACCCAAAGTCGATGCATTATTACTTAACATTGTCATGATCACAAAATAGCAAGTCTTGGAAGACCGATTAGTATAGTTTCCTTAGAAGTACTAGATACATTCATTGGTTTTACATTACATTATAAAATTAAAAACAAAAACAAAATTTTATCCATTGGATACATTCATATCCCATAGACTATCCCTGCAGGTCAGTCATAATATACTTCTTTACATCTTGGGAAAAATAAAACATAGAATGGTGTGAGGTCAGATGATTAGTAAGGATAACAATATAGAGGAAACATTCATAAATAAGCATAAACATTTAAGAAAATGTATATAACTAAAACAAAATCCTTTTAAACATAAACATCATCATAATATAGAAAATATAAATCAAAATAATGTCATTTACATATTCACATGGATATTCTACTATTTGAATAATCACATGAAATATCAATAGCCACATTCATAATGATGTAATTCATAATTCCAGACTTCATAACAACATTGTCCAGGCCTTGTTCCAAGACTATAATTAAGATTTTGGCAAGGCCTTGTTCCAAGACACTAGTTTGTCTCATGAGACATACCGATGCATCGAGAATCTATAGTGGGATCCACCCATCACTTACTATGTAAAATTAATTTATCATATGAAAAAGGTCAAAACATAACATAAACATTCATATTAAAAATAGCATACGAAATGTCAATAATTTATCCATAAACCATGAATGGTATAAAAATAACACATCCACATTCAAAAATATCACAAAACTTTCAATACAATATGGGTGATTTGTATCATAATAAATCAACATCAAACAAGTGTAAAATCCATTAAAGGATGTTGACATAGATGAAATCAAATAATGTTTGAGAGAAATATCTCTTTCTATTTTTAAATCATTTAAAAGTCATGTAATTATAATAGAAAAAATTTATTTTGAAAATATTCTTATAATATTGTAAGGGAAGTATCGACGATGTTAAAAAGGAAGAATATAGGCGCACCTGCCGTATAAGTTTAAAAAAACATTTTTTCCATAATTTTTTCAAAAAGGACATAAAGTACCTTGTTTAGAAAACGATAGAAACAATCCTTTATAAAAATTTTATAAAAAGTCAAAAAATGGTATAAATGACTTTAACCCATAGTCTAGAAAATATTAAAAATATTTTTAAATACATTTTAATAAACATGGATGTGGATGATAAAGAGATCCTAGTATATACTTACATAATAACAACCTTCAATAATTAAGACATTGTGAAATTAACCCTTACCATGTACTTTTCCATGGTAGAGGGTAAGTTAACCTCCTGTATAATAGTTAAATAATTGTTATAAAATTATACAATAACCATATACATAAATATGATATCATATATTATATTCTAATATTGATTTGTTAATAATATTTTAGTATTATCGTTGTTTCGGGTGTTAACTGATTCATTTTCCATTATATACTTGGTTACGTAAGCCATGTTTTTTATGGATAGGATGTATTAGATCCATATACATAATGATATTATGTTATTTAAATATTATTTTTATTCGTCAAATTAATATTATTCTTGAATTATTATGATGAGGAAATGAATCTCATCACGTTTGTGGAGACGATAATATGTACGTACGCACGAGCGACAATATAATTATTTTATATTAATATCATAAGTAAATGAATGGTATATCATATATACAGAATAATTAACATTTTGTATCTATTTTTTACATCAATTATACATTATTATTATACCTATCCAAATAATAATGTATTTAATTACAACTACACCATAACGTGGAGATGGTAAGTCATACGTACGCATGTATGGTGACAAGTTATTAATAGGATGGATAACATAATGAATATTGTTGTACCATTTTTATAATAACATCACAGTATATATAAGATATTGGAGTTATTATTTTATAATGGAAACAACAAAAAAAAGTAAGTGGATGAAGAAAAGAACATGAGAGAGGTGATTAAATATTTACCTCTTCTTTGGGTTCTTTCTTTTGATTTGATCAAAAGGGATCCTTAGGATGGATTTATGACTAAAGAAAGGCCTCTAGTATGAAGGTAGGATATTTTAGAGGATATCTAGGTAGTGTTTGGCCGAGCCAAATGGAATTGAAGGTGTAAATATGAGAGAAGGGGAAGTGTCCTTTTATAATAGAGGTGAGGGTCACTTTAGGAAAAGCTTAAAATATTATTTTATAATAAAATAATTTTCAGTTAATAATGGCTTAAAAATGATTTATTTTGGGGATAAGGTGGGGATGGGTTGAAAAACACTCAACCAATAGGTTTAAGACAGGTTTGGGTCACTATATTAACCTTATCTTTTAGATTTAACTCTTAGTTAAATAGTTTGACATTTACCATGTCTCTTTGTATTTTTATATTATATGGTTAATAAACTTACTATAAACATCCAAGTGAACCTAAAATGGTTTATTATTAACATATATAATATTTTTTAAGAACTATGGCCAAACAATAGATTTTTAGTAATATAATATCAATTAATAATATATTATTTGTTTTAAAAACTCTTTTATGTCAATTTTGACACTATTTGGTATTTTTGTATTTGTTAAATTCATAACAACATTATTAATTCGAAAAAAAAATCATTTAATCAACCATAACAAGTCATATTAATATAGAAAATTAGAGTAATTCATTAAAAGTCACAAATTAGATTTATTTGGATATTTATAATATTAATTATTTTAATCTTTCATTAATAAGGTAATTACTGCCTCATCATTGTGTCATAAATAAATTTACTTATATAATGTATAAAAATTGTAAAAAAAATAGAATTATATAGGAAATATTTTTAACTTTCTAATTAATATTTATAGTCAAATTTAATTTATGAATAACCCTATATTAAAAATGGTTTAGTTATTAAACATTGATTTTCACTCTTTTAACTCTTCTTTAAATAAAATAATAATAAATGTCCTAATCTAATCCATGTGGACCAACGAAAACTATATTTAATTCCAATGGGTTTTTTTTCGAATTATACTTATCCAATTTAATTAGTACATATGTTAGGGTAATTATGATATCACTTTTACCCTTAATTTCCCTATTTATTTTTAACTGTGGTAAATAAAAGTCAAAAGGTACTATTCACCAAAAATTATTTTCATCTTTTTGAACCACATTTTACTTACTGATATTTACAGTGTCTCTCAGATTTTTGAAATTCAACTCACATAAGCGGTAAAATTAAGTTTTATACAAATTTAGAAATGCTCCTAGGAGGTGGGTAAAAGACGGTAAAAAGTTCGATAAAATTTTTTATATCTAAAATTATTATAAAATGAGCCCAATTAATTAAGTTGAAAATATATAGGTATTAATTTATTTTAACTAAAATAAATTAAAATAACATAACTAATTATTTAAATAAGAATTCATTTTTAACCAATAACACAGTGCTTTTTCTGTATTCACCAAAAATTGAAAGTTTTCAGAAAAATACCAAAAAAATAACCCTAAGCTAATTTTGATATTCGGAATTCAAAAATAAAGTCCTTTTTGAAAAATAAAATTTATAAAATTTCAAAAATTGGGTATTAATATTCATAATGGCTACTTTGATTGGTTGTGGTGTGTTAAAACTCAAAGTTGCGTACAACACAAGCTTATTGCATTATTCAAAGGGATGCGTACCATGGAAGATGGGGGTGTTACATTTTCCCTCCTTCAAATAATTTCATCCATGAAATTTCTAGAATATTACTATACAAAAAGACTCGGGTGGTTATTCATAATAAGTTCCTTGGGATCCCACATCGCCTCTTCCATCTTATGGTTTCTCCATAGAACATTTACCAGATGAGTACTCTGGTTTCTATACACTTGTTCTCTGGTATCCAGAATCATGACAGGATCTTAACAGTAAGACAGATCAGGTTACAGTTCTATTTATCTACAGTTGAGTACATGCGTTAGGCCAGGAATGTATTTTCTCAACAGTGATATGTAGAACACATCATGGACATTGGAAAGACTTGGAAGCATTTCCAAACGGTAAGCTACAACCCTAGTTTGTTTTAGAATTTCAAAAGGTCTGATGTACCTGGGACTTAATTTACCCTTCTTATGGAATCGTATAACTCCCTTCCATGGAGATACCTTTAAGAAAAAATTATCTCCTATATAAAATCCCAAATCCTTCATTCAACTATCAGCATAACTCTTTTGCCTACTTTGAGTTTCTTTGACGTGGGTTTGGATAACCTTAACCTTTTCCATCGTTTCCTCAACAATTTATGGGCCTACTATTTTTCATTCACCAATATCATCTCAACAAGTTTTTTTGCGACATCTATTTCCATATAATGCTTAATAAAGTTTCATTTGAATACTTGAATGGAAGCTATTGTTATAAGAAAATTCTACTAGAGGTAAATATTGATGCCACATACCTTGGAAGTAAAGTGAGTAAGATCTCAAAATGTCTTCTAAGGTTTGAATAGATCATTCTTATTGTCCATCAGTTTGAGGGTGGTAGGCAGTACTCAAAAAAAGTTCAGTATCCAAGGCCTTCTAAAGACTTTTCTAGAATCGTGATGTAAAATGGGGATCACGATCAGAAACAATTGATAGGGGTACACCATGAAGTCATACAACTTGATTAATATGTAGTCTTTCTAAACGTTTAAGTGGAAAATCTTCTCGTATAACAAGAAAATGTGATGACTTGGTATGATGATCAACAATGTCCCATATTGCATCATTTATTCTAAGAGTCTTTGGTAGTCCCATGACAAAATCTCTTATAATATCATCCCATTTCCACTCAGGTTTGGGAATAGGTTTCATGACTCCTTTAGGATATTTTCTTCTAGTATTCAGTTGTTGACAAACCATACATCTTGAAAAAAAATCATCCATCTCTCTCTTCATGTTGTCCCACCAAAAATTTTCCTTCAAATATCTACACATATTAGTGCTACTAGAGTGTATAAAGAAATTGGAACTATGAGCATCATCCAAAAATTCTCTTTTTAGGTCAGGTAAATCGGGAACATAATGTCTCTTCCCAAGTTTCAAAATGCCATCTTCATATACGAATTCCCTCAATCTCCCATCATTCATAGCTTTAATATTCTTTTGAAACTATTCATGATCGATCTGAGAACTCTTGATCCTTTCTAATAAATATGTTTTGGCATCCATTTGAAAATGTTTTCATGTTTCACCTTCCATGGTTATCCCCATGTCCAACTTTACTAGATCCTTGTATATAGCATCTTTTTCAACTCTCATCTTGTTCAGAACTCCATTATCCTTTATGCTCAATGAATTTTCCACCTTATTTTCCTTCCTCGGGTGGTATTGTATGGTGCAATCATAATCTTTGAGTATTTCAATCCATCGCCTTTTCCTCATGTTGAGTTCTATTTTGTGAGAAAATATAATTCAAACTTTTATGATCAGTATAAATCTCACATTTTTAACCATAGAGATAATGCCTCTATATCTTCAGAGCAATGATTACAGCTGCTAACTCAAGATCATGAGTGGGATAGTTTTGTTTATTAATTTTTAGTTGTCGTGAAGCATAGGAGATAACTTTATCATTGTACATAAGGACACAACAATGTCCTTTATTTGAAGCTTCACTATAAAAAATGAACCTATCATTCCCCGATGTTAGAGTTAATATAGAATCATTGACTGATATTCTCTTAAATTCTTCAAAACATTCTTCGCACTCTTTTGTCTAAACAAATTTAACCCCTTTACGTGTGAGCTCGGTTAATGAGATAGCCAATCGGGAAAAATTCCTGTCGAAGCACCGATAATAACATTCTAAACCAATAAAACTGCATACCTCGGTTATACTTGTCAGTGCTAGACATTCTTAGATTGCCTTGGTCTTAGAAGGATCAATAGAGATTCCATCCTTAGAGATAATATGGCCAAGAAAAGAAATCACTTGAATCCATAATTCACACTTGCTAAACGTCCCATATAATTCATTTCTTCTCAGAGTCTTTAGGATAATACGGAAGTTATTTTCATGATCTTTATAGCTTTGGGATTATAACAAAATATCATCAATAAATACCACTACAATGTCATCAAGATATTACTTGAAAACACTATTCATTATATCAATTAAGACAGAGGGTGCATTAGTAAATCCAAAAGGCATTACTGTAAACTCGTAATGCCTGTACCTGGTTCGAAATTCTGTTTTCAGAATGTCTTCCTTATTCACACACATCTGATGATATCCAGATCATAGGTCAATATTTGAAAAATATTGAGCTCCGTGAAGTTGTTCGAATAAATCATCAATGCGAGGTAGGGGAAACTTGTTCTTTATTATTATATAATTGATCTCCCTGTAGTCAATGTACAACCTCATAGATCCATCTTTCTTATTAACAATAATAATAGGGGTTCCCCATGGAGAAACACTAGGTATAATAAATCATTTATTACTCAACTCCTTTAGTTGCTTCTTTAGCTCTACTAATTCCAAAGTGGCCATTCCATAAGGGGTCTTCAATATGGGCCTTAAACAATGAATTAAGTCAATGGAAAACTTAATTTCTTGTTCGGAAGGGTGTCCAGGTAAATCCTATGGAAACACATCAACATATTCATGCACAATAGGTACATCCTCTATTTTAACATTTCTTTCCTCAGCCATAGTTATTTTATTCTCTTCCCCCCCCCCCAATAATTGAATTTAGTTGAGCTACTCGGGGTGGATCTAGATAAGAATAACATGGTGATGTTTCTTCTCTAATGATAAGGTTTTCTTTATCATCATCATCAAAAAAATTAACCTCTTTATTATAATAAATTTTCACTTCATGGCCTTAAAGCCAATCCATGCTGAGGATTATATCAAATTCAATCATGGGTATGATGATGAGATCAGTAGTTAAATAACATTTATATTCCTTAATGGGAACTGATTGATAAAACATTGTTTTAATAATAATTCCCTTAAGAGTTTTGACTGAAAACTATCTTGTAAAATCAAATTGGAAATATCAAATTTTCTAAGAAAACTGGGAAGATATGAAATAATGCGTTAATCCAGAATCAAATAAAGCATTGTCTAAACTTGAGGAAATCATTAAATTACCTGCCACCACATCTTTCAGAGCTTCAACCTCAGTAGTAGTGATCACATAAGCTTAGACATGGTCACTTGTCCTTTTCTAAGGTAAGTTTCCTTGGCTCTTAGGAAATTCATTTTCATAATTCCCTCTTTCTCTACAATTGTAGAATTCAACATTAACAACCTCTTTCTTCCCCTTGCAATCACAAGCTTGGTGGTCTTTTTCACTACACTTTTAACAGACTCCCGTTTCTTTCAGACATGTACCAGGGTGTTTCTTCCCACATTTACTATAGGATGGATATTCAATATTTCCCTTCTTCCCCTTATTTCCATTTCCAGAGTGTTCAGCAGATCTCTTGTTATCTTGCTTCGCTTTAAGTCATAAGACATAGATAATTTTTTTTCTGTCTTGATAGCACATGAGACTATATATTCATATGACAAGAAGGATTGTGAGACTAATTATCAACTATTAAATGGTTTTAACAAATCAAAGTATCAATCAATATTACTCCATGGGTTACATATATAATCTGCCACATGCCTTTCTAACCTTGTAAAGTTAGACTCATACTTTGCGACATTCTCATCCTCCTTCTACCTCAGACTTAGGAATTGTCTTTCTATATCCACTCGATGGTCACGATGAAAGAATTTTTCTAAGAAAAGCTCATTAAACTATCTCCATTCCATATTTGATACTTCTTCATCTTTCTTTGTGTTTTGAATCAATGCCCACTATTGATCTGCATCTCCCGTGAGGTGATAAACTACCATGACAACTTTTTCCATTTCACTACTCCCCAGAGAATGAAATATTTTCTCTAAGGAACTTATAAATTTCTCAACTACAAATGGATTTTTATTCCCATTGAATTTTGGTTGTTGTTGCCTCATAAAGTACTCTAACATTGATCCTCCGCATTGTAGATCAGGATTCTCTATACGGGTAATGTTTTTATTCATAACTGGAGTGAGTTGTCCCGGTATGATGATAAGATGATCAGCACCAGTTGCATCACCAACTCCACTTTAATTATCTTGAATAGAAGGTAAATCCCTACATGGAGTACGTGCGTTGATATAGTTTCCATTCCTTCCACTAGGCTCTATTTCTAAATAATATCATACACTAGATTAGTTTATGAATCACAATACATAATTCCAAACTTATAACATACTTAACATAAATTGAAAAATTTATGGATATAATCCATAATTATAAAAAAGTATTATTTTAGGAGGTATATACTCATAAATCCATCATAATGGTTAAATGGAAAATGTGAATTATCCTATGTATTTCCCCTAGGAGTGTCATAACCAAGAGTGCAGCAAGGCTCACTGTCGTGTACCAGGATACCCTGGGTCAAGCCCAAAACTACTTGTTGGAGTTTTCTCTCATAGGTACATATGTGCCAAAGCCGCCTCTACCTGCTCCTATCCTGAAAGGGATGTATTGCTTGGTAAATACACAAAATCTCCACATTACCAAAATTATAGGATGTTCTTCTATACTAATCCTCAAAGACTATCATGGGGTAATGTGAAAGAATTTAGATTTTATCAAAATATAGATTCCAAGGATAGTACTAAACTTCCTTTGATACCAACTGTAACACCCTGACCCTAGTTACCTATAATCAGTGCATTATTATGTAACATTGGCATGATCACAAAAGATCAAGTCTTGGAAGAACGATTAGTCTAGTATCCTTGTAAGTACTAGATATATTCATAAGTTTTAAATTACATTATAAAATGAAAAACAAAATCAACATTGACTCCATTGGTTACATTCATATACCTTAGACTATCCATGTTGGTCAGTCATAATATACTTCTTCACATCCTAGGAAAAATAAAACATAGAAAGGGGTGAACTCAGATGCTCAATAAGGATAAAAAAATACTGGAAACTTTAATAAATAAGCATAAACATTTAAGGAAACGTATACACCAAAACAAAAACCTTTTAAACTTAAACATCATCATAATATAGAAAATATAAATCAAAATAATGCCATTTAATTATTCACATGGATATTCTACTAGTTGAATAATCACATGAAATATCAATATCCACTTTCATAATGATGGAATGCATAATGTCAGACTTCATAACCACATAGTCCAAGACTTGTGCCAAGACTACAAATAAGATTTTGTCAAGGCCTTGTGCCAAGACACTAGTTTGTCTCATGATACCTACCGATGCATCTAAAATCTATAGCAGGCTCCACCTATCACTTACTAAGTCTAATGCACTCCTCATATGAATAGGTTTAAACATAACATAATCATTTGTATTAAAACTACCATTCAAAATGTCAATACTTTATCCATAAACCATGAATGGTATAAATTAACACATCCACAGTAAAATATATCACAAAACCTTCAATACAATATGGAAGATTTCTATCATAATAAACCAACTTCAAACAAGTTTAAAATCTATTAAAGGATGTTGGAATAGATGAAATAAAAAAATGTTTGAGAGAAATATCTCTTTCAATTTTCAAATCATTTAAAAGTCCTGTAATTATAATAGAAAACATTTATTTTGAAAATATTATTATAAGATATTAAGGGAAGCTTTGACAACGTTATAATGGCAGAATATATCCGCACCCGTCGTATAAGATAAAAAAACATTCTTTTCTTAATTTTTTCGAAAAGGTCGTAATGTACCTTTTTTGGAAAATTATGGAAAGATTACTTTATAAAAATATAATAAAAATTAAAAAAAATGGTATAAATGAATTTAATTCATATTCTAGTACATAGTAAAAATGATTTGAAATATACTTTAAGAAACATGGATGTGGATGATAAAGAGGTCCCAGTAGATACTTACGTAAAAACAACCTCGGATAATAAAGAGATTGTGAAATTAACCCTTAACTTGTAATTTTCATTTCTCAAGGGTATATTAACCTCATGTATAATAGTTAAATCATTGTTATTAAATTATACAAGAACCATATACATAAATATGATATCATATATTATCTTTTAACATTGCTTTGTTAATAATATTTTAGTATTATCGTCGTTTCAGGTGTTAACTAGTTCGTTTTCCTTTATATACATGGTTACATAAGCCATTTTCTTTATAGATAGGATGTATTTGATTAATATACAGAATGATATTAATTTCTTTAAATATTATTTTTAATCATCAAATGAAAATTATTCTTGAATGATTACGATGGGGAAATGAATCTAATCGCGTTCATGGAGATGGTAATATGTACGTACACAAGAGCGACAATATCATTCGTTTGATATTAAAATAATAAGTAAATTGATGGTATAACATATATACAAAATCATTAACATGTTATATCTATTATTTACTTCAATTATACATCATTATTATACCAACCTAAATAATAATGTATTGAATAACAACTACACCACGACGTGGAGACAGTAAGTCGTACGTACGCACGTATGGTGACATGTTATTCATAGGATGGATAAAATAATTAATATGGTAGTAAAATTTATATAATAACATCATATTATATATAAGATACTAGAGTTATTATTTTAGAATGGAAACAACAAAGAAAGAGGAAGTGGAAGAAAGAAAATAACATGAAAGATGTGAGAAAATATTTACCTCTTCTTCAGGTTCTTCCTTTTGATTTGATCAAAAGGGCTCTTTAGGATGGCTTTCTGACTAAAGGAATGCCTCTTGGATTAATGGAGGATTGTTTAGAGGATATTCAGTCAGGTTTTTTCTGAGACAAATGGCATTTATGAGGTGAATTTGAGATAAGGTTAAGTTCCCTTTTATAAGAGAGGTGAGGGTCACTTTAAGAAAAGCTTGAAATATTATTTTATAATAAAATTATTTTTGGTTTCTAATGGATCCAAAATGATTTATTTAGATGATAAGGTGGGGATGGGTCAAAAACCACTCATAAAATAGGTTTTAGAAAGGTTTGGATTACTACATTAACCTCATCTTTTAGATTTAACTCTTAGTTAAATAGTTTGACATTTACCATGTCTCTTTGTATGTTTATATTATATGGTTAATAAACATACTATAAACATCCAATAACCTAGATTGGTTCATTAATGACATTTATAATATTTTTCAATCTCTTTGGCTGAGCCTTAGATTTTTAGGAATAGAATATGAATTTATAATATAATATTTGTTTTAAAAACTCTTTTATGTCAATTTTGACACTATTTGGTATTTTATTTTTGTTAAATTCATAACAACATTATTACATTCAAAAAAATCATTTAATCAACCCTAACATGTCATATTAACCTATAAAATTAGTGTGATTCATTAAAATTATCAAAATGGATTTTTTTGGATATTTATAATATCAATTATTTTAATCATTCATTAATATGATAATTACTGCATCATCATTGTGTCGTAAATAAATTTAATTATTTAATGTATAAAAATTGTAAATAAAATACCATTTTCTAGTAAATATTATTATATTTCTATGAAATATTTATAGTCTAATTTATCTAATTGTATAATCCTATATTAAAAATGGTTTAGTTATTAAACTTTGATTTTAACTCTTTTAACTCATCTTTAAATAAAATAATAATAAATGTCCTAATCTAATCCATGTGGACCAAAAAGTACTATATTTTATTCCTAAGATTGTTTTTGGTCAAATTATACTTATAAAATATAATTAGTACATGTGTTATGGTAATTATGATATCATTTTTACCCTTAATTACCCTATGTACTTTTAACTGTAGTAAATAAAAGTCAAAAGTTACTATTCACCAAAAATTATTTTCATCTTATTGAACCACATTTTACTTACTGATATTAATCACGTCTCTTAGATTTTTGAAATTGAATGCACATAAGTGGTAAAATTATGTTTTATACAAATTTAGAAATATTCCTAGGAGGTGGGAAAAAGACGGTAAAAATTTTGATAAAATTTTATATATCTAAACATATTATAAAATGAGTAAAATGAATTAAATTGATCATATATAGGTATTATGTATCCATTTTTACCTAAAATAAATTAAAATAAGATAACTAATTATTTAAATAAAATTTCTGTTGTGACCAATAACACAGTGTTTTTTCACTATTCACAAAAAATTGAAAGTTTTCTAAAAAATACCAAAAATACACCCTAAGATAATTTTGATATTCCGAATTCAAAAATGAAGTTCTTTTTGAAAAATAAAATTTATAAAATTTCAAAAATTGGGTATTACTATTCATAACAACAAGTTTGATTGGTCGTGGTGTGTTAGAACTTGAAGTTGCGTACAATAAAAGCTTTTTGCATTATTCAAAGGGAAGCGTACCATGGAATGTTAGGGTGTTACATCTTCAGCATAAATGGGGTGATCTGAAAGTGGATATCTGGATGTGAAGCCTCTTCAATATGCCTCACCCCAGTCTCCTCATCTGAAAACTTGTCTGAAGCATATCATAAAAGGTTCCTGAAATGGATTCCAAACTCTCACACACTAGAGCTCCCATGCCGATGGGTAAAAAGCTCATGGTGACTAGATGCCTTCGCGGATGAAGAAAGAAAATCGACTTTAAACATGTCTCGGAACTCCTCCCATGATATCTCCAACTCCTCAAGATCCCTGAGGAATAGGAACCACTATTTCCCCGCTGCTCCACGCAGCATCACCACAACCAAAGACACCCAATGCTTTTTCTGAGCACAAGTTGAACTGAAAACTATCTCGACCTCCTCAAACCAGTCTTCATAAAATAAATCTAAAATGAATCTCTCATACTTAGGTAGACTCTAGAGCTTAAACACTTATATTATCATCCTACAAGTTTCCTCATCGTCAACCTCTAACCTATGAAGACCTACTTGTGTAGCCTGCTGGACATCTTCTGTGCGAACCTAACAAGGAAGTCGACCAAGAGCTATACATGTAAAATAATAAATATTTAGTGTTCCTAAAACTGAAATATGGAAGACTCAACATTAATTAAATAATTTTTTTCTTTTATTCATTTTAGTTTAACTTATCCTAAGGTCTACCCATTTAAACATGGGTATAAAGAAGAATGATGGATGATCGTTTCCAAGGTATCAACCATGCATAAATTATCACCTCATTTAATATCCATTATAAACTTAATGGTTCGTGCATCATATCATAGGGGGCCCTAAACGCCTATGTCTCAGACGCTCTCTAGTGTTTTCATCACTTTCAAAACATGACTGACACTATTTCCCTTCCAACCCATGCACCCTCACCTGTTCTTAACACCAAAATACATCCTATCCTTCAACTAGACCTATGATACCACTCTTTCAGGACCCCATCCCCACATGGTGTACCCCTCATGGGGTGGAAATGTGAAAAGGTAGATAGTGACCCCCCGATTCCTCACTCTAGTAAGCCTCGGGTTTGCAACTAGCACTGAGGGTATTGTAAACACACAAATGGGAGGCTTTACCTACTAAGAGAACACAAGAAAAAGAGAGAGATAAGACAGATACTAACCAATTAAAACTCAGACTGAAATATAAAATAATTCTCATGTACACACATGTGATTTCATAATAAACTACTACAACTAAAATAGAAAACTACAAGTACCAAAGGGAAGTAAAAACAGCAGCAACCACAAAGCCTAAACAACTCCTGCAACCCCAAGTTAGTAGTAACAATCATGATCTCCTACCTGCTCTATGTGACCTAAAAAATATTATATATATTCATAGGGTGAGTATAACAGTATACTGAGTAAGATCCTCCCCATAGCCTCTCGTTCACAAGTAATGAAATCATGTTAAAGCCCAATGAACAACAAGTGAAACTAACATGTCACCTAAACAAGTATACTAAGTTCCTAGCCTCACCATGGCTACTCTCTCCAAGTATCTCATACAAGAGTATATAATATAATAATGAATATCATGGGTACCATGTTACTATTTACCCACTAGTTTCCCACTTTTCTGCAATGTTGCACGTCCTAGGCATCTCTCTCCAAAAACTATTTCCCACAGACACTTGGGCGTAGAACCACAACATGAATATCATTCAACAGAACCACTACATCCATGTAAGAAAAGTAACCAGGTAGTTTCCAGGATCCACCACAGCTCATATAACGTGTGTCATATGTCGGGTATTAAACCTCAATCCATTATATCCCATACAACAAGTAAGGATCCTCTAGCCATCACAACCTATACACGTTACACCTATAGTATTCCATAGGAAACTATATCCATAATATATGTGTGTGAATAACCCCATGCCATTACATCCCTCTACACACATATATGGAGAAATCTAACAAATATTATTACTATATCAAGTAACTACCAAGAGAGCGGGGCCAATGGGGGTAGTCAACCATTCATCCTCCCACCGGAATGTTTGGGAAAACACCCCCCATGGCTCAGAATTCGTAAGGTTTCAGTTTCCCAAACTAAAGGGGTGGAGTAGCATATAGAAACACAAAATGTACAAAATATACTAATGCTCACAACCACACTATGAGAATAAAATAGCCTTAGACTCAACTTTAGCTAATGTTACATGGACTCCCGATAGCCAATTTTAAGACTAGGTATACAATAAGCACACAACCATTTAAATAGCATCATGAAATTACATTACCCCATTTTATCTGTTTCACATTATGTTAATTAATTATTAAATATTAATTAATCATTAACAATTCCGCATTATATTTTATTAGCATCACACCCAATGTCCACTGTTCCATTAAATTTTAACCTCTGCATTGCATCCCAGAAAACTCTAATCCAATAGTTTAACATCAATTATTCCGTCAATTATTAATAGAATTATTAATTTCCAATATTCCAATGAATTATAGAAAAAAATTCTAAGATAATAAACACAAGGGACTCAACATTTTGAGTAGGTGAACTACCCATCGATCCATTTCCACCTATAGTAAGATCATAGAACCATCCTTACTCGAGAAGCTAAAAATAGAAAGAATGTGGCATACCCCGCACGTATTCTCCACTTTTGGAATGAAGCTAATAGAAACCAACTGAGTTGATCATTGGGTAATTTAATGAAGATAAAAACCCAACAAGAATCAGCAAACATCCAATATTTCACGTCCAACCCGATTCATCATACCTGGTGTCCTCACCAACACCTAAATGCATAAACTGATGAATCTCACCACTCATAGTGTCAAATGATGCCATAAAAAATGGGACTCCCTGCCCCCACATATCACAATAAACATCTAGGCTCACAGCACAACACAAGTATTTGGAAAAAAACATCATATCAACTGGCCTCTTGGCCCTCAAATAAGGCATCCAACCTTCAAACACAATGAGCTCTCATAGCTCCATGCATAAGGCTCGTGGCCTTTACCAAGAAAGTGGGTAACTCAGAACCCTACAAGGAATTATATTTTTATAAAAAAATCAGCTCTTTAATGCATATGTAATTAACTGATTTATTATTTTTAGGTTCCAACTATGGTTAAACTAAATAGGAAACTATCATAGGTATCACAAATTGATTAAACATGCTTACTGCATAAATTTGATTTACATATAATTACGACCAAAAAATCAGATTCATTTACATGCCTATTTATCTTTATCCAAATAATTATCAATTAATTTAGGATTTAACTTTTTACCAATTTCTATCAAGAATTAAAAGATAAACAAATCAAGAATAGATAATACACTATCTAGCAAAACAAGAGGCAATAATATACGATCGTTATCAATTTATTTATCTAGTTCAAATATTTATAATTTAATTTCCATTGTGATCTAGTGGGATATAACAGGATAAGTCTAAATTTGTACATAAAATTATAGATATGCAATGAATCCTCTACCTCAAAAGGTTCTTGACGTTCTTAATATGGGAATGATTCATACAGTGGATCGCGATTGTCTCATCTCGTGACAACTGCATCCACCTGAGGATGTTATGGCATGACCACACCAACCTAGTCCCAAGAAAACTCTATTACAAGCATGGAGGACACATTCCATAACATGGAAAGAATAAACAGGTGACAATGAACCCAAAAGAATGACATTAAATCAAAACTTATATCGAATATTGATGGATACTTCTTGGTTGTACCAAAATAGGGGGTGCACTTGTAGCAAGAATAAATTAAAGGAGAACCAATCTAATGAGGATAGTTTCATTGCACGACTCCAA